>CM034154.1:102761082-104234752 GCA_019776745.2 Taxus chinensis
TGAAAGTTGATTAGATATAGAGCTTTCATGATTCAGGTTTATGACTAGATTGGTGTTTTTTTATTGAGATCCATATTCTTCTCATTTAAAGAGGTTATTTATGAATAATTAGAACGAATGATGAAGGGGTTTTCACTCTTGCTAGTGGTGGCTAACCTTTTCTTGGAATAATTTGAAGATACCACTTTGTTTTCCTTTCTATAGAATCTGAAATGGTGAAAGAAGTTTGTTGATGACACTAACCTTCATCGGCAGCATAAACAATTTGAGGACATCCACTCCCACATAAAAAATTTGGCAGATAGTGTCAAATTCACCAAGGACATTGAGAAGGATGGTATCTTACCTTTCTTGGATGTCATCCTCTCATATAAGAACGATGCCTCGCTATTTTGTTTTAGTTTACAGGAGATGTACACATACAAAACTTTATTTGGATGCTTTCTCTCTCTATTACCCATTGCAGAAAGATGGTGTTTTGAATACTTTGGCCACTAGGTCTTATATATAATGATGAGCACATAGAACCAAAAAAAAAAATATTTAGAAGGGATTTTCAAAAAACATGGCTATAGTGGAAAACAAATTGTTAGGGCACTCAAAATAAGCTAGAGGGTGCCTAACAAGAATCATAAGGAGGGGACTTCGTTAGAGAATCTTGTAGTATTCTTACTTTACATTGAAGGTATATCCAATCAAATTTCAAGAATCTTAACATGCCACAATATAAGAACCACTTTTTTCCCGAGACCTAGTTGAGGAATGTTATAAAATTGACAAAAGATGACTTAGAACTGAACCTTGGGAGTGGAGATGAAAAAATTGAATGCTCTTGTGGGGTTTACTCCATTAAAAAAACATGGTGATAGAAGTGACTCAAGAGATCAAATTGATCACCACTCCTTATACTAGACTTGACACTATCTCAATGCCTCTATTCTACTCTTTTTTCTAATAACTAAGTCCATCATAATGAGAATCACATAACATGTTACAATCATTTGACTTGAGAAAAGAGAGATCAATGTTAGTGAAGTGTGAAGAAAAAATTAAACATGTTATCTACATTTAAGACACAAATATAGTTGCAGTGAAAAATCATTACTACAAGCACAAACCGAAAGAAGCTTTTGAGATTAGAAAGTAGGGGAAAGGCGTTATTCAGTGAGCACGCTATTTTCAACGATGTCCCGACTAAAATCTTGACGAAGAGGGGCTCTAAATTATGACAATTGATTCGTAGATTTGTATCACATACTATTTATTAATTTTAAAAAAATCAATAATTTTCAATGTTGGTTGGAATCAATTTGTCAAACATTTATTAATTGCAATTATTACATTGTGCAATACAGTTGGAGATAATATTCAAACAATATAAATATGTAAGGATATAGGTAAAAATATATACTTAGTGAAATACTCTTATTGTATTCTAAATAAATATAATGTAATAATGTATCTCAATATTATTTTTTGCAGTGCCTCTAAGGAAACATTTGCTTGAGTAAACTTTTAAAAAGTAAAATACTTTCTAATTTAGCAATGAGTGCATTCAACCAAGAGGCTTTGTTGTTCAATTTCTATTAGTTATGTCTACACAATTTCAAATAGCATTTTGGTTTGCATTTGATACAAATTTCAATGTAGAAAAAATTGCAACAAAACTACTACAAACATATAAAGTGGAGGCTCATCTAATGTTTTGTTAGGGTTTGAGCATTGTGAAAAAAAAAAAAGAAATATTAATCAAAATTTTGGATGCAATTTAGAGAGAACTAGATATTCATTACAATTGTGAAACAACTATTGGTATCGGTGTAATCAACAAAGGAGTGTCTAAGGGTAATTTTATGGTGTATCCAAAGGTGTCTTCAAATAGAGAATTTAATAATGGTAAATGGCGTATGGAAATTTTGTTTGGACAAATAGCCTTAATAGGTGATACAGATGATGTAAAACAAGCCTTAAAGCAATGTAGTCTGTCTCAAATAACAATTGAACAAGTCAATATATAAAATTGTGTTTGTAATAATTATATAGTTCCTTTGACCATTTTCTATATGATCGGATTACTATCTAATGCTTCGAATGTTATTGATAGTTAGATGTTATCATTTATATTGGATTAAATTTTCTATTTAAATACATGACATTTTGACGTTCATGCCTTACTATTTCGAATATGTTGCAAGAGAAAATTACATATAAAATTCACTTTATACTAATAATAAAAATTTGAAGTATGAAAATATCTCAGTAATAAGATTTTCTTATTAAAATTTTATTGTTAAAGTTTAGCCAAAAAATATCACAACTATGGAAAATAATTTTTTTATAAAAAATAAATGTATACTATAACTATTATTTGATTTATTGAAAAATAATTGATGTGTATTGCTTGCTTTCAGATCTCGTTCCCCATGGAAGGAAGTTATTTGTTTTGGGGGTAAAAAGATTTTTATTTAAAGTTCTGGGGATTACTGAATTTATATGGCCGAACATACAACCAAATTTTACATATTCATGTTACAGATACTTCTGTTAAACATTTAGCCCTACATTGTTAAGGATAACACGACAACAATTTGATATTGGATTGTGGTTTACATACATGCACTAAAGAGAACATCATGTCTTCATTCAAAAAATTGACTTGATATGAAATATAGAATTCATTTTTTGTTGGGTCATAATTCAATGTGAAATCAGCAATTTTAAGATCAAAGAAGGGGAACATTGTGTTGGTTTACATTAAAAACATGCAAAGGGTTATAGACAAGTACATTCGAACATATAGAGCAGATATCATATTGTTCATAGGTGAATAAACATGCTTTGTTCATGACAAAAAAGAATCTCTTTTCTTCAGATTGCCTGCTAGCTAGAAATTTGACGGCATAATGCATTCCGATACAAAAATGTTCACACACTTATGTACATGGTTAAATCATGTGGGGCCACACCAAAAAATGCATCATTATTTGGAAACATACAAAAGAATAATTATTGAGCTTTATTGAGTTTACTCGATACTATTACATTGTTTAATAAATACAAATAAATTGGTTAAGTTTTATAGTCAGTTGAAATTCAATTTAACTTTCCATTTTAGTTAGAAGTTGATTATTTGAATAGTCAATTGAATTATATATATATATATATAAACAATTTGGTTAAATTTAATACTTAATTGGAAATTTTTAAGAGAATTTAATACTCAATTGGAATTACATTAGTAAAAAAACACATTTTATAATGATTCATCTTTTATTTCTAACTGAAAAATTTTATCATGTTACTTTAGCACTATTATTAGGCTCAGGACTGAGCTCCGACCTGTGTGTATTCTACGTTAAAGGAAACTCTGCACTAATTTCTGGACTGAGAATATTTAACCTTATAGGAAACTCTAGATTGAGTTATGAACTTCGTATATTTTTCCTTAAAAGCATCTTTGAACTAAGCTCCAAACTAAGAATATTCAACCTTATAGGAAGCTCTAGATTGAGCTCCAAACTTAGCCCCTAAATGTTTATATTTTTTCTTGTGATTAGCTCCAGACTTAAAAAACCATTTATATTCCCAGCTCCTAACCATTATTTTGTCTTTGGGTTAGCTCCAAACTTAGAAAATCATTTATATTCCCGGCTCCTGACTATTCACACTTTTAGCTCTGGACCATTTATATTTCCAGCTCTAGACCATTCGTACTTCCGGCTCTGGGTAATTCATACTTCCAACTCTAGACCATTTATACTTCCAAATCCAAACCATTCATACGTCTAGCTCTGGAACATTCACACTTTTAGCTCTAGACCATTTATACTTTCAGCTCTGGATCATTCATACTTCCAACTCCAAACCATTCATACTTCCAGATCCGAACCATTCACTTTCGTTGTTTCCAAACATGTCAATCACCTAATTGTAAATATTGTACATTTTATTTGAGGATGAGCATATGTCCATTCTAAGAATATTGCTTGTACTAGAAAGGGCATTTCCCATTCTAAGAATATTTAGAATGAGTAGATGAATATTATATGCAAAGTATTAATGTAAATTATATTTTTACTTTATATTATCTTTTTTATGAATAAAAATGTCATAGACGACCTGTAAATAAATAAAACTCAATAAATGTTATAATATAACACTAAGTATTTACTATTTTTTTCAAACTAGCTAAACTTTAAACCCTAAAATTGAAATCCAAAAAATATGATATATAATTCCAAAAATCTCTAATTTGGAATCCAATAATAGTATATTCGAATTCAAATATTTTATACAAATAAAACCAATACAAACAGTTTCTATTTTTAATATGGACTGGAATATGTCCAAATTTAATGAAATTATGGTTTATTGCTTACACCATTGTTTAATTTGATTGGTATGTGTAGATATGTGTTGCATTCACTAATTATTTTAGGGCATTGATTGTTTTGATTATTTTATGTGTTTATATGAGTATATGATTTAAGTGTTGTATACCATTGATTACTTTGACTACTTCATGCACTTACATGATTACAAGCCTTGATTTTTTTTAAAATTCAAACTAATTTGATTTATGTACATACTTGATTGGTTGCATGCTTCAATTTCTTCGCAACATTGATTGATTTGACTACTTTGAGCACTTGTTTGATTACTATGCAATACTACCTACTCGAATTACTTTAGACACTTATATGAGTCATGATACTAGATGATGTGATTGCTTTGTGCACTTGTATTTTATATATCGCGTTTGTTTTGTGCTTCTACATTATATGTCATATTTTCTTTGTACATTTGCATCCTCTATGTTGTGTTCACTCAATGCACTTGTATGATTTGTGCCTTATTTGTTCATATACTATGGATGTTTATGTGTGATTTCCATTTCTAACTTGCTTTATGGTCATTCACATCAAGGACGTATTTCCTTTCTAACTTCCTATGATACATTAATTATTACATCCTTATAATAAAACAAATATTCTATTGTGTGTTACTTGTTATATCTTTGAAAAGATCAAACATCCCATGATGTATTACTCATCGTTCTTGAATTTTTTTTGTTAAATACACGTTGTTATGACCTACGTTACTTATGAAATATATTATTTTTGTTGAGATGTGGAGCTCAGTTACTTCAGTTTAACATGTTATATCAACTTGCTGGAAAACACAGTAACCGACATCGGTTGTGTAGGGACCGACATCGGCCACCTATGACCAACATTGGTTAGGCAAGTAGGAACTGTCATCGGTTAGGGCTAACCGGCATCGGTTACCTGTGCATGAGTGTTTTATTTAACTCATGGGAATTAGATATAATTTTAGTATTAAAAAAAATCTATTGATTGTAATTGCATGGCTAAGTGCCCTAAGTTTGTATAAGGTATTTATAAGCTATAAAGCTAGGGTTAGAAGAGAGAGTTAATGATTATTGTGAAAATAATTGTGAGAAAGAATTCTTGGAGAAGAAGGAGAAGCTTGAGATAAATAAAGTATAGTACATCGTGAGAGGTGTGAAAGATTGTAAATCTTCATTGTATATCTTCTAAAAGATTTGTATAATATATTGGCTTGTTTCTTGGTGGATGTATCCCACACTGGGTGAACCACATTAAATCTAGTGTTGATTTATATCTCTTGTTTTGTATATTTCTTCTGGTAGAATATTCACTTTTATTGCATGTATGCTTAGAACTGATATATTATCTGTACAACTTGTGTGCTAATCCCAAAAACTGGTATCAGAGCTTTGTTTGAGGGTTTTGTGTGTTGACAGATTTACTCACAGAAGGGTTTTCTGATTGAGTGGGAGCTACAACAATGGCAGAAGAAAACAAATACAAGGTAGAGAATTTTGACGGCCAAAATTATCAATTATGGAAGATTCAGATTGAGGATTATATGTATCAAAAATATTTGTACTTACCGTTGGATGAAAAAATTATACCTACAAAGATGACTGATGAAGAATGGAAGATTCTTGACATAAAGGCTTTGGGATCTATAAGATTGAGCCTGACAGCATCTATGGCTTCTAATATTACAGAAGTGACATCTATGGTAGAGTTAATGAAATATCTTGCTAATTTATATGAAAAACTTAGTGTTTCAAATAAAGTTTATTTGATGAAGAAACTATTTAGTTCTAAGATGCATGAAGGTGGATCTGCATCTAGTCATTTGAATGATTTCTGATCTATTGTAAATCAGTTAAAATTGGTTGATATTTTGTTTGATGATGAAGTGAAAGCACTCTTATTCTTATGTTCTTTTCCTGATAGTTGGGATAACTTGGTAATGGCTGTTAGTAATACAACATCTGCTAATAATATTTTGAAGTTTGATGTTGTTGTTAGTATAATCTTGAATGAATAAATTCATAGGAAAAGTATAGAGGAATCATCATCTGTGAATGCTTTGAATGTAGAAAGTAGAGGCAGGCAGAAGGAGAGATCCAAGAGTAAGAATAATGGTAAATCAAAGTCAAGGAATGGCAAGATCTAAATCTAGAGGTAAGGGAATTACCTGTTGGAATTATGGAAAGAAAGGACATGCAAAGAAATATTGTTGGTCAAAGGATAAAGAGAACCAACACCCAGACAAAGGTAAAGAGGCAAATATCACAGCAGAGGTAATGCAAGATGCTCTTATTCTTTCTTTGGATAATAGAATAGAATCATGGGTTTTAGATTCAAGAGCTTCTTTCCATGTAACCCCTAATAAGGTTTATTTTAGAAATTATGTCCAGGATAATTTTGGGCATGTTTATTTGGGTGATGATGAACCTTTTAGTAGTACTGTTAAAGGAGAATTTCATCTAAAATTATAAAATGGAAATACATAGACATTGAAAGATGTGAGGCATGTGCCAACCCTCGGGAGGAATCTTATTTCTGCAGGGTAACTAGGTGAAATTGGTTGCATGGTTACATTCACAGCAGACTCTTGGAAAGTCACCAAGGGTTCCTTTGTTGTGGAAAGAGGCAATAAGGTAGGAACGTTATATTTATCTACTTGTGTTACTGATTCATTTTCTGTATTATCTACTTCAGATTCAGATGCATGCATGTGGCATAATCGGTTGGGCCATATGAGTCAAAAAGGAATGCAGATCTTAAAGGCTAAGGGTAAGTTATTAGATTTGAAAGATTTAGATCTTGATTTCTGTGGGCATTGTGTCTTTAGAAAGCAAAAGAGAGTGAGATTTCTCAAATTTAGGAAAACTAAGAAGGAGCATAAATTGGAGCTTGTACACTCAGATGTGTGGGGACCAGCCCAGGTAGCTTCTCATGGAGGATCCCAATATTGTGTTACTTTCATTGATGATGTTACAAGAAAGGTATGGGTTTATTGTATTAAACATAAATCTGATGTTTTTGAGACTTTTAAAAGATGGAAATACCTTGTTGGGAATGAATCAAAATCAAAGTTAAAGCGCCTTAGATCTTACAATGGTGGTGAATACTGTAGCAAGGATTTCAATGATTATTGATGAGTGAATGGAATACGTAGAGAAAGGACAGTTCCAAGAACACCACAAGAGAATGGTGTTGCAGAAAGAATGAACAGGACAATCATGGAACGTGCTAGAAGTATGAGGATACATGCTAGATTATCCATGCAGTTTTGGGCAGAAGCAGTTGATACTGCAGTTTATTTGATTAACCGTGGGCCTTCACGTTCACTAGATGGAGGAATACTAGAGGAAGCTTTGACCAGAAAAGAGGTAGATCTTTCTTTTCTTAAAGTTTTTGGTTCAGAAGCTTTTGTGCATATTGATAAGGAAAATAGAAAAAGTTGGATGTAAAATTCAAGAGATGCACTTTCATTGGTTATGGATCTGGTGATTTCGGATTCCATTTTTGGGATTTAGAGAATTCTAAAATTATTAGGAGTCGTGACATTGAATGGAATGAAAAGAGAATGTACAGGGATCAAATTTTTGGTACCCAAAGATGAACCGATTTAGAAGTTTGTGAATGAAAATGAACTCTTGAACTTAAAACTCATACCTATAGGGTTACACAGTAATCAGTGTCGGTTGACCCCTAATCGGCATTGATCAGATGAACTAGTATTGGTTACAGAAGAGTCAAACTGACATCGGTTAGTAGAACAAGCATCGGCTACAGGTGACCAGCGTCGATCACAGTCAGAATTGGAAAACAAATGTCCAGGAGGTCCAGAATGAGCCTCTAGTACCCCAAACTCCTGTGAGAAGGTCACAAAGGGTAAGTAAACCTATAGAAAGATTTAAACCTTCTCTATCTTATTTATTGTTGACTGTTAATGGTGAACCACAAATTTTTGAAGAAGCAATGCAAGATGAGACCCACGTTCAGTTGGAGCATGGCATGGATGAGGAGATGGACTCCTTGGAACAAAACCAGACTTGGGATTTGGTTAAGTTGCCAACATGTAAGAGGACATTATAGAACAAATGGATTTCTAGGATCAAGGAAGAAGAGGGTGGGTAGAAAAGGTACAAGGCAAGGCTTGTAGTAAAGGGATTTACATAGAAAGCAGGTATTGACTTTGGTAAAATATTTTCTCTTGTTGTAAATATGACTTCTATTTGTATTGTATTGAGTTTAGTTGCAGTAGATGATTTTCATTTAGAGAAACTAGGTGTGAAGACGGATTTCCTTCATGGTGATTTGGATGAAGATATTTATATGTAGCAGCCACTTGGGTATGAAGTCAAGGGTAAGGTGAAATTATTGTGCATGTTGAAAAAGAGCCTATATGGACTCAAACAAGTTTCAAGGACAATGCTAACATGAGGTTTGATAGTTTCATGCATGAGCATGGTTACTTGAGATGTGAATTTGACCATTGTGTTTATTTCAAGAAGCTTGAAAATGGGAGCTATATTATTTTGTTATTGTATGTGAATGATATGCTTATTGCAGGATCTAGTATGTAGGACATTGGTGAGCTTAAGGGAAAGATAGCTTACACATTTTCTATGAAGGATTTAGGAGCTGCAAAAATAATTCTTGGCATACAAATACACAGAGACAGGAAGAACAAGAAATTGTATTTGTCTCAAGAGGATTATATCTACAAGGTGTTAGAAAGGTTTAAAATGTAGAATTCAAAACCTGTAAGTACACCTATGACTAAACACTTCAAATTGAGCAAAGATCAGTGTCCTTCATCACATGAGGAGGTCAAATACATGACACAAGTGATATATGCTTCAGCAGTTGGGAGTCTCATGTATGCTATGGTTTGTACCAGACTAGACATTTCACAAGCAGTGGGAGTTGTGAGTAGATTTATGGCCAATCCAGGTAAAGAGCATTAGAAACTAGTCCAATGGATACTCATGTATTTGAGAGGGACATCTAACATGAAATTATGCTATGTAGGTTTGGATATTTATTTATGTGGCTATGTTGATTCGGATGTGGCTGGAGATCTGGATGGTAGAAGGAGCACTAGTAAATACATATTTATAGTAGGTGGGACAGCAGTTAGCTGGATATCGAGATTACAGAAGGTTGTGGCTTTGTCTACTACAAAGGCAGAGTATGTTGCAGCTACAAAGGCTAGCAAAGAGATGATATAGATGAGAAGGTTCATGGAAGAGTTGGGAAAGGAGCAAGATGATTGCAAATTTTTCAGTGATAGTCAAAGTGCAATTGATTTGGAAAATAACTTGGCATTTCATTCTAGAATGAAACACATTCAATTGAGATATCACTTCATACAGAAGGTATTGGAGGATGGGTAGCTCAAATTGGAGAAAATTCATACGAGTGAAAACCCTATGGATATGCTAACGAATCCATTAGCAAAAGAGAAGTTGGAGCTACACTCCACTTCTGTTGGTCTTCGAGTTTAAGACTTGAAGAGTAAGAAACAAAGCTAAGGAAAGGATCCAAGGATGACGTTGTACAGGTATAGTGCAGTAATTTAAGTGGGAGATTGTTGAGATGTGGAGATCAATTACTTTAGTTTAGCATGTTATATCAACTTGTTGGAAAACACAATAATCAACATCGGTTATGTAGGGACCGACATTGGTCACCTATGACCGGAATTAGTCAGGCAAGTAGGAATCGTCATCGGTTAGGGCTTACCGACATCGGTTACCGATGCAGGAGTGTTTTATTTAACTCACGGGAATTAGATCTAATTTTAGTATTAAATCATATCTATTGATTGTAATTGCATGGCTAAGTGCCCTAAGTTTGTATAAGGTATTTATAAGCTAGAAATTTAGGGTTATAAGAGAGAGTTAATGATTATTGTGAAAATAATTGTGAGAGAGAATTCTTGGAGAAGAAGGAGAAGCTTGAGAGAAAGAAAGTATTGTACATTGTGAGAGGTGTGGAAGATTGTAAATATTCATTGTATATATTTTGAAAGCTTTGGATAATAGATTGGCTTGTTTCTTGGTGGATGTAGCCCACACTGGGTGAACCACGTTAAATCGGGTGTTGATTTATATCTCTTGTTTTGTATATTTCTTCCGGTAGAATAGTCCCTTTTATTGCATGTATGCGTAGAACTTATATATTATCTGTAAAACATGTGTACTAATCCTAACAATTTTGACACACATTACATATTGTACACATTTCTAGAACACATACATTATTGACATATTTTCTTAGCACACAATACTTTATTGTATTTCTAGCTCTAGGCCACTTGATTTACACTATGATTATTACGTATTTGTATCGCTTCTTACATAATAGATTTGAGCACTTTGATTTATATATCATTTCTCATTACACATTTCTCATGACACCTTTGGTTGTTACACTTTATGATTAGATAATTTCTTGTTACACATTGCTCAAGGCACATTGTTTGTTGTACTTAACAATCATATCACTACTCGGTACACATTGATCATTATGCCTTTATTGTTACATTTTGGATCTAGGCTGATTAGTTGTTATACATCATGATTATTTCCTTTACACATTTTATCAATGTACCTTTATTGTTACATTATGTTTCTATTCCCATTGGTTATACTTCATGATTATGTCACTACCTAATACTCGACTATTATTTCACTAGTTAATACACGATGATTATTTGATTACTTTATACATGATGATTATCTCACTAATTTTCAACACGATGTCTCTAGGACCATTGTTTGTTATGTTTTCATGATTAAATTACTACTTCTTACACACTTGGATTTATATCATGACTTATTGCATATGTGTTTTCCTACACATGAGCTAACAACTACAACTATGTTTCTTTATAAAAGGCTTGTCATGTCATGTTGTGTCATATGTCACTATGGATCAACTAGGCCTTTATTTTTGTGTCATGATCATATTACTCATCTTATCATTATTATGTTATATTTCATAATTTCTAAAACATTCATATGACATGTTTCACTCTTCTGATAATACATAAACACTTGAATTTAAAATACTTGTATCTTATGATTTATACACATCATTGGTGCTTAAATCCTTATATCTTGCGAATTATACACATTATTACCATGTTATTTGATACACTACATATCATTTATATCATCGGTGTTTCTTATCCAAATTTACATGACTAATACTTTCTCTTTTGCGTTAAGTGGTCATTTACAACATCCCTTGTCTCAAAAGGAAACCATATTTTTGGATTCTTCTAACATATTCATGCAAATTACATATAAAATTCTTCATATGACACTATATGATGACAACCACACATTTATTTAGATATAATACAAAATATTATGTCATTTACATGATCATATATGAATTGGCCCCGTGGTAGGCTGAAATCTACACATGGCGACTTCACATAGCTCGCATAGCAGGATCAATTGTTATAGATGGCTTCACATATCAAGCTTAATTACTATAGTTGGCTTCTTATGACAAGCTCAATTGTTATTGTCCTCCTATATTTTTACATCTACATCCCTTAAATATGGCACTAAGGGCATACAGGTGTACATGTTTCATGTTTTTACTTTTATTTTATGTTATTTAGTTAATTTTGTATAAACATCTTAATTGGACATCAAGACTAGATCAATACATGATTGGAATGGGAGAAAGCATGTATTGATGTCCAATCAAGATGTTTATACAAAATTAACTAAATAACATAAAATAAAAGTAAAAACATGAAACATGCACACATGATCTAGTCTTGCACATGCCTTATCCTTATGGGAGGTGTATGTTTACACTTCATTTATTTTCAATTATAAGATTAAAATGGGGGCAAAAATGAGTACCCTAAAAATGAACTTATAGAATTTGTAAATTATCTTTGGCATTTATCTCAACCTATTTCTTATTGTGCAGTTAAATAAATAATTCCTACGCACATATTACTTAGTTGAGCTCTCTATTGCCACTAGGTCACACTTGTTACACATCCTTGACCATTTAAAAACATATATGTTAAATATAGAACACATCTTTAGACATATTACCAACTTCTTCAACTATTAGAACTAAATTTGTACTATTGTAGGACATAGTTGCTTGAGGAATAAAAGAAAACAATAATTTTGTACTCTGCTCACTTAATGGACATTTTTTCAAGTGCACAAGTTATCCCAGTTAACCTAGTGTCAATTGAGTAGGAAAACATTTTGCAATAGTCATGTATAAAAGTTGTCTTACCCCATCTATTCAAAGGGACTCATTTCTCACATATTTGGATTTCCTGGTAGATCATAATAAAGCATCCAATTACAAACTAACTCTTTAAAGCACACTATCTAGTTATCAAGTCTTAATATTTATTGCAAAGATACCCTAGGTCATTATCACAAGCTATATTCCATAACAAATATCATCACCAAGTGTTAAAGGTCCCATTGGATTCTTCATTTCCAAACACATTGTTATTAGACATTTTACACACATTCACCAAGTGGGAGAACTACATTGGTCGAAGGCATCTTTAGAGTATTCTCATGTAAGCGACTCTTAACTCAATGGCGGTCGAGGAAACTTGTGCACTTAAATTTTACCCCCTCTTTAGGTCTTCAAGTGAAAGAGAGAAAGTTGGGGTTTGAAGAAGAATAAGAAGACCTAGTTCAATTGTAAAATCAAGATGACCAAGATCTAAACATGGAATCAAGAACTCAAAAAACATAAGATTGATTATATGACCAAAATAGTGTGAAACCCTCATAAGATAAAATTAGAATCAAAATTGTGTGCAACCCTCATGAGACCGAACATCTTATAGATGATAAGGAATAATGGCTATGGAGCTATATCAGAAAATTGAGACCTAGTAGAATGAGAGGTACTAGCATAAAACCAAATGTGAAATCAAAACCATAAGGGAAATAAATTGAAACCCTAGTGATGAAGCACAAATTATTAGGTTAATGTGTTTGATAAACAAAGTGGGTTAAATTTAATATTAAAATTAGGTGTTAATTTAATTAATATAAATAACTTCAATATAATTTATGATTCATTATATAAATGCATGAATAGAGTAAACACGATAATTCTAAATCGTGTATGAATAAGACATGATCAAACAAAACTCTTGAAAATTAGATAAAGAAATTAGGGTTAGGGTTTCAAAAAGGGGTTATGATAGTATGAAAATGGTATGAAACTATAGAAGTGGGTTGTGAAGGGTGTCATTAATGTGCTTGTAAAATATGGGGAGGTACAGGTGATTATATGATGGAATTTCTCACACTGGGCAGAAATAACTTGGGTGTATATGACCTCTTGTGGTTGATTTCAGCCTCCAGAAATTTGATTCTTGCACCTAGTGTAGGTCTATGTCTTTGGGACTAAGATCCATGCTCAGAATTTTACAATTGCACTTTAGTCATTATAAATGTTATCCTTTGTAAAAACCATAGCTCTTTTCATTACGTCCTAAAAAGGGGTTAGTCTCATTTAGCTGAGCTACCTTAATCCCCATTGAGATGAGCATTTCCTATGTAATGATACTTTAAAGAGGCCTTAATCCCATGTATTTATCCCTCCTAATAGGTGTGTAAGAATGTGTGAAAATAATGAAAAGTTACATGACATACCCTAAACCTAGTGGCACGAGATGTAATAAGATAATCCATATTTAATTAATAAGTGTAATAAATTTTATAGTTGAATGTGCAAATGATCTTTAGATGTTAGCTATTAAAAATATCTTGTAATGAGTTCCCAATGTAATTTTCTTATATAGAGATCAATCCTCAAACTTGGAACCTTTTGGCATATATTTGACACAAAATACAATACAAAAGTACTAAAAGGTTAACCTGAAGAGATTTACCTTTTGTAAGATTAAGTAAAAATGAAGGAAGGACATAATTGTTGGCCTCGAGAAAAACCAATGGTCATTTTAGTCCCGAGATGGAAATATTTTTCCTTAACACAATAAAATGACAAATAACAAAATCTAGAAGGTGGGGATCCCTAGAAAGCATATAATAGTGGAATAATGAAGATCGGTGAATTGTTTGGGAATGGTTATGGAAGAATTATAGAGTTAAATAGAGTGTTAAGTTGTGTCAATTAATATTTTTATTCAAGTTAATGAAGCCATGTGCACAAAATCACTTTAAAAATTCATTATAAAAGGATGTGTTCCATTTTTGGGTATTTACAACAGCATTTGGACAATGTTCAAGATTTTCACATCATTTCACAAATAGGTTGGTGATGGTTTTAGAAATGGACCCTCTTTCAATGGTTATAGTCTATGGTGGTCCCCATAATAAGTATTAGTAGCTTATCATTAGTTGAAAACTTGGATCCAATCATGCAATCATTGAGAAATAAAGTGCATTTTGTGTACATGTTGCGGTGGTGATATTTTATTTTATGATATTACCACTCATGTGGAAGATGATCTTGTTGGGTTAGAAAACACTCTGAGATTCAAACACTTTTGGAAATTATCGAGAGAGTGGTTTTAGTCATTTACTAAGGTCATAAGTACTTTTTATTTAGCAGATGACAGAATCATCATTTTATACAAGAGATGGTTATGAAATTGTTAGTATGCATACATATTAATAGTTCAAAGGTAATAATTATTAGTTTTTATTTTCCCCAAGCATCTTGGGAAGGTGAAGAAGTGTTGGCATTGTCCAGGAATGTCAAAAAGGATCCACCAGGGATTAAGAAGAGGGAAATTTCATATGTGAAAGAGAGTTGGGATTTAGAGCAAACAAAGAGAAAGAAAAAGAGAGTTATAAAAAATAAAAAGGAGAGATTTCTTAGAATGGGGGAAAATATTGTCCAAGTCCAACATATATTGATAGAATATTATAATCCATCATAATGACTATTATATGTTCTTCTTCATTTTACTATGCAAGGAGACTGTCAATGGACTGATGTCAAAAGTGCAAAAAAAAACACCAAACATAATTTGATCAACTACTACAAATAGGTGTGCCACGATCCAAGAACAACCAATGCAACAAGGCAAGGACATGAAATCCAAATAAATAGGAGTGTCACGATCCAAGAAAAGCCAAGGTAACAAGGCAAGGACACAAAATCCAAAGAAGTAAGATCAACTACTACAAATAGGTGTGTCATGATCCAAGAACAATAACCAAGGTAATAGGTTAGTGTAGGTTATTATTTATCCTTTTATTTATTTATTAGGATAATTATTACACTTGTGTTAGCCCTACACTTTTTGGGTTAGCTTGCTTAGGTGTACTAGCTGTGTGGAGTTAGCTTACTAGTTGTGTTGAGTTAGCGTCTCGGTTATGTGGATTTATCTTACTAGTCTTCTGGAGTTAACTTAACTACCCGTATCAGTTAGTGGGAGTTATTCACCACTGATTTAGGTAGTAGTTGCACTTCTCTCCTCATATATGTACATCTTTCTTACTAAGTAATTTAAGTCATTTTATTGTAATGTATTAAGCATTATGGATTATGATGGATTTCCATATATGGTATTTTAGCTCTTCTGTTTTGAAAATATAATGTGGTGTGCTATTATCATCTAAGAACATGGCTTGGAACAATATTCTTATCATTACTTTCATGGTATCAAAGCAATAGATGATGTAGACATCCATCTATAAGTTTTTCTTTACAAGAAAGGGTTTATTATTTTCATATATTCAGAATTTGTTAGCACTTTTCTGTAGTATGCATTTTTATGCAAAACGGAGTGCTCCATTGGATTTGGAAGGTGTCAAAACCCTAGAATCAACTGTAAACTTGGCCATGTTTTGAGACAGTGAAATATGGATGTAGATTTGTACCCTCTAGGTGCATTCTTTTATCCACTTGATGCAGATTTGTACCCTCTAGGTGCATTCTTTTATCCATTAGATATAAGTGTGTACCTTCTAGATGCATTTTTTTATCCTCTACATATTTTTGTTTTAGATGTAGTCTTTTATCCACTAGACGCAGATTTGAACCCTCTGGGTGCATTATTTTATCCATTGGATATAAGTGTGTACCTTTCGGATGCATTCTTTTACCCTCTAGATATTTATGTTTTGGATGCAGTATTTTATCCACTAGACATTGATTTGTACCATCTCGATGCATTCTTTTATCCATTGGATATAAGCATGTACCTTCTGAATGCATTCTTTTACCCTCTGGATTTTTTTTTGATGCAGTCTTTTATCCATTAAACACAGATTTGTAGCCTTTGGGTGCATTCTTTTATCCATTGGATATAGACATGTACCCTCTGGATGCAATGATTTACCCTCTGGACATTTAGGTTTTGGGCACAGGCTTTTATCCTTTGGTCACAAGTTTGTATCATGTGGATGCACTCTTTTAGCCTTTTGACATTTGGGTGTCACGTGTACCTTTTTTAAAAAACATCAGCATTAAAAATTTATTTTAATAGAAAAACCTTCTATATCTCATATATTTTGATCCGTAGCCCAAATTAAGTTGATCTTTGTTTTGAAATTGTGTATTTTTTCGAGATCTACGCATTGGTGAAATGTATATACACATATTTCAAATGTAAAAGGTACTTTTACTCATTTTAATATTTTCATGCACTTAATTATAAAATGGAAAATTTTGGAGGCTGTTGTAATCACTTGTGGATGCATATTTGGTTGAGCCCGACATCCTAAACTTTTGGGTGTTGCATTCTTGTATCTATGGGTGTATACATTTATATCTCTCTTGTTTGTTGAGATATTTTGGATCTGTATTTTTGACACTTTTTTTTCCATGTTGACAGTCTCTCTTATGGGGGAGCTATTCTGGGGAAGCCCAGTGTTAGTTTATCAGTGTTCAAGTAGTTGATTTTGGAAACTCATACAGATCTTTCATGTTACTCTACTCATTCAGTAGTATGGGAGGGTATGGTGTTGATATTGATTCTTTTGGTTTCGTGTCCTTGCTTGTTACGTGTTGATATTGCTTCTTCGGGTTTCATGTCCTTACCTTATTACCTTAGATTTTCTTGTATCATGACACTCCTATTTATTTAGATCGCATGTCTTTTCCTTGTTACCTTGGTTGTTCTTGGATAGTGGCACACCTATTTGTAGCAGTTGATCAAATTATGTTTGGTTTTTTTTTTGCACTTTCGACATCGCTCCATTGACATTCTCCTTGCATGGAGCTATTTTGGTGAAGCCTGGTGTTAATTATTTTTTAGTTCTATGATCGAGCAGTGGATTCAGACCACAGTGTGCACCAAAATTCTTCAACATTGTATGAGTTTTTGGAGCCGATATTCTTAGGATATCTTGTAGCAAGATTGTTCTCTCTCTAATTTGTTATTACTGGTTTTGGGTTTAGGATATCTTGTAGTGGGATTTTGCTCTCTACTTTTTTATTACTAGTTTTGGGTACCTTACAGTGTCTAATTTTCCCAGTTATTGTACGTGGGTACCTCATCAGACCTTGTTGTCGGGACCCACCTTATTTTTCGCCCACCTAAGCTATGTTTACGGAAGGGTGTTAGTGTAGGTTATTATTTATCTTTTTATTTATTTATCAGGATAATTCTTACACTTTTGTCAGCCCTACACTTATTGGGTTAGCTTGTTTAGGTGTACTAGTTGTGTGGAGTTAGCTTACTAGTTGTGTTGAGTTAGCTTCTCATTTATGTGGAGTTAGCTTATTAGCCTTCTAGAGTTAACTTAACTACTAGTATCAGTTAGTGGGAGTTCTTCACCATTGATTTAGGTAGTAGTTGCACTTCCCTCCTCCTATATGTACATCTTTCTAATTGAGTAATTCAAGTCATTGTATTGTGATATATTGAGCATATGGATTATGATGGATTTCCATCTATGGTATTTTAGCTCTTCTGTTTTACAAATCTAATGTGGTGTGCTATTATCATCTGAGATTGCGGCTTGGAACAATCTTCTTATCATTCCTTTCAAATCCATCATAACGACTATTTAATGTTCTTCTTCATATTACTATGTTAATTAAGCAATTACATGTGGGTGTAGAAATACATATAACAAGTCAACATATTTCAATAAAGGGTGTGATGCTTGTGTTTTTGTTTGGTATGTGGCTTGTAACAATGGCATACATGTTTTTCTAGTTATTTACAAACACGATGGCTAAGACAATTGGGAGGCTCCTAATCCCTTATCAATGGAACCCTCTTTTTGGGACTTTGTCCCTCCAATGGATGATTTATCTTTCCAATTAGTGTCACTACATGTGTTTGAATATGCTTTGATAATTTTTTATTGATGTCACAAATCAAATTTGATAGTTATTTTTTGTTATTATTATTTAACGGTCAAGTATATCGACCACCTTTTCATTATAAACCAATGCTTATATTTATATCTTTATTATTTTTTAATTAATGATATGGAGAGGATTTCAAATAGAAATATCATTTAAATAAAAAATAACCTTAAATAACAAAATTTGTAGACATATTTAAAATCATTTCATTTTTAAAATTTCATACCCCATAAAAAAACTCATCAAGGATCCATTCTTCCTATGGAGGTTGCCCTAGATCTAAAATGGATGAGGAGAGGAAAGTCTTAAATGATTGTGTAATAAAGTTTTCCTTGCAATGTTAATGGTAGTTGGTTCAAATTAAAAAAGAATCCACTGCCAAGTTGAACTTGCCAATTCCCCTACACAAGAAGAAAATATTTTTTGATTGGAATATAAACATCTTGCATCCATTCAAATTTCATGGATGAGTAAATAACTCTTTTTTTATTTCAATACCAAAAACAATAAAGTATTGTTATACCTTAGTGAATGGCATGAACATGACCAAGAAGTACCTAAAATTCAAATAAATCATGCATGTGAATTTAAAAATTGTTTATGACCAGCTATTTTCACTCCATGTAAAACAATTTAAAAGAAATACTTTTCTCCACACAGCTAGCCGAATATTATTCTATATATGAGCATGTTTAAAATGTAAGGGTATCAATTTTCATATTTCTATATAACAAATTAGTATTTTTATGTAAGGGAAAAAATTTACAGCTCATTCTTGCAATTTCTCCCTCGCAGTTGTCTTCTAGTAATCTCAAACATAGTAGTAGCAGAAAGATAAAAGTGGGTGGGAACCCATCTCGAACTCAGCTCATCCTGGTTTTAGCTAGGGTGACAAGCCTGAGATCCCTCTATCTACCATGTTTTCCGGTGCGCCCAAGTTTTCTAGATCCTTGTTTGGTTCGCTCTTTTTTATTATTGTTCACACTTTTACTGTCGTTTTGATGTAATTGGCCTCCTTCTCAAGGCCTAGCTGGCTAGATGTGATTGGAATTTTGGCATGTGACTTTTTCCACTCGTCTTTTATATGATAAACATTTTATATCTCTTGTTTATATATATAAATATGCTTTTCAATCAAAAATTAGTATTTTTATAATTATATGTATATCTTTCCAATATAAATCTATTAATTTTTTAATTAATTATGCCAAAGGGGTAATTTATTTTGGGCATACACTTGATATGGACAGAGTCAACAACCAGATTCTATGGAGTGGGATGCAAGACCATTTATTTCATCTCAGCAATTCATCCAATCAATGGTTGGAATATTTACTCGATGGTCAAGATAACACACACACACACAAATTTTTAATATACAAAACAAATCATCTTTAAAATTTGATACAAGTAAAAATCCGATCATGATTATATTCATAGTCATTTTCAAAAAAAACAAGGTAAATTTTGAAAATGAAGGTAAGTGGAGAGCATATGAGTATTTTCAAGACTTATCCACTGTGAATCGAACTAGGAACTATAAGATCCAAGCCACAAACTCATGATCATTAATTGAGATCATGTATTGAACTTAACTAATCCAATGTGAATTGTTTGAAAAATAAATTTGTTTCTTTCAGTTGTGTAAGGGCTAGTTATCGACGATAGACAAATTAACTTTGTTTTTTTAATGACCCCTCCATATATGTCTAAAAATAGACACAATATGACATTATTCTTAAACTCGATACTATTTTTTATTAAGTGGTTTCATGTTTCTCAATAATTATTAGTCCCTACCGAAGACATGGTTAATATAGTATTCACTTTTCTATTACTTGAATTTTTGTTAGCCAAACAAATTTACTTTTTTTCTTTCATATAGTCTAAACTATATATATATATATATAATTTTGATGTGTGATTGGATGATAGATTTTCTCCTTATTCTCCTATTGAAAAATGATGTCATAGTTTATTAATGCTCATTAAATAGTGTGTCTGTCATATATACTCCAACTTGTCTCCTTATTATTTGACTTATATTGTATATATGTGATCCATTTTAAATTTATTAATACTCTGATTTTAAATTGAAAATAATCTCCTATTGAATTGATGTGACAACTGAATATCTATCCCTCTTCCATCTCTTTATATTTTGAAGCATTTATGGCTTCCATGTATTGGTTTTTAATTTTTTTATTCTTACTTTTACAAACCACCAACCTTTCCATTCACGTTTACTTTGAGTTTTTTAAAGGTGGCCCATTGGTTCATCCTCAGTTAAGCTTACCTTCTATTTGTTTATACTATGCCCATTTACCCTTCGAAGATTTCCCACATTCAAATAGTTTCACTAGCAATTACTCTTCCTAATAAGCACAAGATTGTACCTTGTTTATTCATGACTAATTATTATTACTTGTAAAGTTTTTGATTTCTCTTAGGTTCATTTTCCTTCTTCTCCTATCTATACACTTAAAAAAATATTGAATCAATCACAAGAATGAGCACTAAGAAGCCCCATCATTAAGTTTACCATGCAAGTTCAAATGACCTTCCTTATCCCCTAGACCAAGTAAATTAGAACAGTCATACTCATAGTGGTGTGAGCTTATCCCCACTTGAATATTGACTTTGTTGCTTCCTTTAGGTCATTCCCAAGATGCATGCCATGTTCTAACTCTTAATTATTGACTCAACACCGTGTAGCCTCCTTTTTGTATTTTACTCGTTTACTTACCTTTTATGCACCTTATTCCTTGCATTTGTTCATAGTACTAAGATGCATATGAGCTTTATAACTTTCTTATTTCTACTAAATATTGTACCCTATTTTTACCATCCCAATTAATACCCTCTAATCTTACAAAGTGTTCCTTTCACAACTCTTACCAATATTGTCCTCTCTAGCTTCTTAAAGCTATGTTATTTGGAATGGGTGTCCACTTTGGCCTTCATGAGTTCCCAGAATCCGAAATTAGGTTCATCATTTCATCCTCCCTTATATCATCATTTTCCCCAAGTTTCAAATCTTTATTTCTTTTAGAAATCCCTATATTTTTCTTTTTATATTTGGATTCCAAATACCCTCGACTAGGCCTGTGGAAGACAACTATCTAAGATTGTAGATTTTGGGGCTGACTTCATTAGGAAAGAATGATCATTCTAGATCCCCATTAAGGTTTTTAAGATAGGTGAAAATTTTCATTGACCGTATCTTCATATTTTTGGTACTCCCTTTGTAATGTGGGCCTCTAAATTAGGCCTTAGACTGAGATGGTTGGTTCTCCTTAGGACTGTCAAGAAGATCTAGAATTATAACCAATGAAAAATTAAAATTCCTTTTGAATCCCTTTAAGCACACCCCCAAAATTATTCATATAAAATTTTAGGCCCAAAAACATTGATTTGATGCTTCGAATCTCTTTCCCTAGCATATTTCTCACTATGATTCTCAAACTAGCCCGAGAGCCTAAAATTGGCAATATCTTCTTGCATATTATGAATCAGGGTCCCAAATTTCATAGGTAGGTCTGTTTTTATTTGAAACACATTATAATATTAGCAATAGGGTCGGTGAGTGTCTTTACTCCACATTCTTAGCCTTTTCTCTCCTTGATTGTACTGTGGAAACAGTGATCACACTCAAAATTTGAACAATATCCTTATATATTGCTTATATATTTGCTTCCAACACTTAAAATTTATTTGAAGACCTATATGCACATCTCCATCATGCTTATATTACTAGAGGGCAATATCAAACTTCATTTCTTTTGTTTTCACCATTAAAAGACTTGCACAGTACTCTAGGTTCAATGGTCAATTGTTAATACACAAGTGGATACTTGAGTTTGCTCATAAATGTTATAGTATTACCTGAATTATACATTCATTCACCCTTATTGAGGCTTCTTAAAGGGATGAACTCTATGAACAAGCCCTTAGACAAATGTTACCTATCTTGACCATCTCAATCCCCTATTTTGCATTTCTTTATCATTATGCATCCACAACATTCATTAGAGAATCATTGTTTAACCTTGAAAGTACTTCGAAAACTAAAGAAATGATTATCCTCGACCTCCTCTTGTGAGGATATCCTCCTACACAATTGTGATATCACATACATAGCATAAAATTGTAAAATATATATATTAAAACATAGTCTTGAATCAGTTTTTCCTTTATTCCTATTTTTTTAGCATTACTTCCATTACATTATTTTCTTCTCTCTCAACGAATTTGACCTCTCATCCTTTATCGTCTCTCCTTGTCTTGACTGAGTCATGATAGTCCTTATTTAGGCCTAGGTTCCTATTTTTGTGAGATACTCTCCACTTTACAAGTACAAACCAAGGAGTTGGTTGGTCAACTATGACCTTTGACAACTAAATACTATTAACACAATATCCTTAGACTATTTCAACATTCCTTCCACGTAGATCTTTAAAATATGACAACTCATATTTGAACTAATACTCCTATTTCTACTTTCACACTTGTACAAGGAGAATTTAAATCACATAGTCAAATACTTAAGACTATAACTTTTGGAGGGAAAACTCGTACACTTATAATACATGTTAAAGATGCATTAAAGGCTTATTATAGCTAGTTTATCCTTCCTTAAGAATCTAGGTGATGCTCTTGCATCACCCATGTCCCACATTAAACTCTTGTTAGGGATTTCCCTTTCATTTTCATCTAGGATTTATATGTACTTATTTTCTTTTTTCCTATTATTACGACGAAGGAATTTCACCAAAGGGGAATGAACCTTATGAACTCTAACAAGTTATAAAAAAATTGACAGATGTGGGGAAGGTTGGACGTTAACAACCAAATGAATCTACACCCTCCAAGTTGCATATGTTTATTACCTTCACATAGCTTCCATGGGGCAGATGATTCTCAAGAGTTAAATTTTATGCCCACCTTTGTCAATGTAAGATCAGTGAGTGGGCTGCAATAGTCTTGAAAAATGAGACAACTTCTCATGGAATATGATTATGGCAATATAAAAAATCCATGGGTTCCCTCTCAAGATAGACACGTTGTTTCATTATATGCAATAAAGAGGTGTCCAACTCGATCAGTTTACATTTTCTAGCACACTCTTGGATTGTGCCAAAATACAAGCTCTGAAATAGGGTATGGACATCCATGCATACTACCAGCCTGTTTCAAAATAGAGCTCTTGAACAGGGTATGAACGTCCATCAAAGCATAAAAGATAGCAGAATTTTGTCGGATGTTTTAGTTACAAATGCTCTTTAGACATGAATGCAAAATGTGGAACCTTACATAAGGCATGTGAACTATTTGACATAATGCCTCAAAAACACGGTTTTATGGACAACATTAACTGTAGGATATGAACAAAATGGGCTCGTTGAAAAGGCTTTAGAAACTTTCAAGCAAATGTAATTGGCAGGTATAAAGCTAAATCCACAACCTTAATCACCATCCTCTCGACCTGTGCCAAAATGGGAGCTTTAGAACTGGGAATATACATCAATCAAAGAATAAAGGATAAAGGAATATTTTTAGATGTTATAGTTGCAATGATCCAGGTAGACATGTATGCAAAATGTGGAATTATAGACAAGGCACATGAACCATTTGACAGAATGCCTGAAAGAGATGTTTTCTCATGAACAACGATTACAGGCTATGGACAAAATGGATTTGTTGAAAAGGCTTTAGAAAATTTCAAGCAAATGTAATTAGTAGGTGTCAAGCCAAATTCCACAACCTTTTCTTGTGTTTTATGTGCATGCATCCATGTAGGTTTATTGGATGAGGGTTATACATACTTCAATCACATGATGATTTTTTATTGCATTACAACTGCAATTGATCATTATGTGTGCATAGTTAACCTTATTTCCCATCCTGAATATCTTTAGGACGCCCTAAACTTAATTATTAAGGTGTCAGTTAAACCTGTGGTGGTTATGTGGAAGTGTTTTATTAGTTCATGTTTATCACATATGAATATAGGCTTAAGAGTATTTACATCCACAATGCATTCTGTTTGGATCCTGAAAATGATGCAAATTGTGTTCTTCTCTCAAACATCTATGGAGAAGTGGGCAAGTGAGGTGAGGTTCAAATGATACGAATATTGATGAAATATAGAGGAATTAAAAATATCCCTAGATGTAGTTGGATTAAAGGCCAAGAGACATATCACATCTATAGATAGAGGAGATCTATGTAAAGTTGAAAAAATTAGTTTGGGAAATGAAGGCAACATGTTATTTTTCATATTAAATATGTTTACTTAATGATGTGGAAGATGAGGAAAAATAATTATTTCTATACCACCATTGTAAAAATTTGGTAACTACATTTGGTTGGTTAAACACGCCCCCTAGAGTAACTATTGTAGTTGTTAAGAACCTTTAGGTATGTGATCATTGCCCCCAAGATTGTTTCAAGAGAAAAATTTAAGAGAAATGGGAACCATTTCCTTCATTTTAAACAGGGAGAATCTTTGTGTGAAGACAATTGGTGTTTTTGGTGACATTTTGTTGTGCCCAATATAGACCTTGGCATATTTCATAGTCATAATGAGGGGAAAGTAGACTTGATATAGGGGATGTAGAATCCGCTATTTCTATCTAATCAAACCTATAAAACATAATTTTTCCTTTCCTTTAATACAAAGGTTTTGAGATAGCATACAACATCAAATCAATAACATTTGACAACATCATTTGTAGTTGTTGTTTTTCCCATTCCTCTCCCATGAAATTCATTAGTAATATTGTCGTCCTTAGTTAATTTTACATGGATAATAAGAAAATGAGGATTTGTCAAAGACCACCTCTTCTTTATATGTCATTTGGTCAGAGTGTCATTTTGTCCTCTATATTACTAATGAATTTCTCCATCTTATTCGTGTGTGCCCAAACATCATACAATCCATGCATTAAAATCAAACATAATAACTCAAGTGATAATTGTAAAAAACCCTCCTTATAAATTAGAGAGCAGTTTATACTCAACAACGTAATAAATTGTATGGAGTCTCATTATAAAAATTTTAATTGGAAGATATGTATTTCCAACCACTTGAGGAACTTAATTATTGATGATTTTTTGGACATCGCTTATTTTATTGCAATCTCTCAACCTTAAAATTGAAAAGGGGCCTACAAATTGCTCCAAGAAGCAAGCATTGTGGTGGGTTATGAGCCTAAGATTTTAACCAGCTTTTTTCCCCTTTAAGAAAAAATTTCACTCATGTGAATAATATGAGCAAGATTGAGACCATAAAATGGAACAAAAATAATGAAAATCATTTAGGTGTTACAAATTGATCCATAGAGAACATGCAGTACATAAAATTGTTTAATTTTCACTTTTGTAATTGCAAATTTCCATTTATGTCTTTTTCTTGTCTAACAAATCAAATGTTGTCCAATCAAAAAACCTTGACATCACAAAACCAAAAAATTTAATTGGAAAATAAAATCTACCTTTCACTTATATGACTACTCATTAAAGGGGTTCAATTATCAATGGTTTTTCACACATCGCATGTTTTCTTGCATATACTCAAGCTTAAAACTGAAAAGTGGGACTACAAAGTGATGCATGAAGAAAGCAATGTGGTCGGGTTTCAACCCTAGAACATATTAGATATTCCTCATTTTTTATTTTGGCCCCTTTAAGCTCAAATTACCTAATGTGGATAATGGAGTCTCAATTTAAAAATTTCTCTCGCCAAACATGTATGGCCATCTACTAGAGGGAATTAGGTATCAATGATTCTTCATGCATCACCTCTTTTCATTGTGCTCTATGAAGGAAACTTTGAAATTGGGCTTCGAACTTGTAACCTATTGAAATTTTCATCACTTCAAGTGTAAATTGTACTCACATGAATAGTGTGAACGAGATCAAGACAAAAACACAAATAACATATATTATTTGGGTGTTACCATTTGAGCCATGGAAAAGGTGTAGTACATGTAGGTATTTATTTTTTATTTTTTATTTCCAAATTTCCATTGATGTTTTCTTCCTATCCAACAAATGAAACTTTATCCAATTGAAAATCTTAATGCCGTAAAAATAGAAACATAAAAAAGTATAATTGTTTGATTTATAGATAAAATTTACTTAACTATTATATAACCAACTATTGGAGGGGCTCAATTATCGGTGCTTCTTCACACATTACATGTTTTATTAAAACTACTTGAGCTTAAACTATAGGGGCTCACCTATCGTTGATTGTTAATACATTGCCTATTTTCACGGTAGTTGGGCTTTGAGCCTAGCTATTGTTGGATTTTCACCATTTTTTTTATTTTGGCCCCTTTACGTGCAAATTGCACCCGTGCATATAATGTGAGCAAGATGTGGAGAAAATATAGTATATATTATTTGGGTAGGAACAATTTCATCTATAAAATTGATGCATGACATGGGGATATTTAATTCTAACCTTATGTTTTCCAACTTTCCATTTGTGTCTTCCTATTTTCGAATAATTAAATGTCGTCCAATCAAAAACCTTGATGTTGTAAAAAATAGCAAATCCCTGCTCATCAAGGAAAATAAATTGAAGAGGGGGATTCAATTATCAATATTCTTTCACGCATCACCTATTTTCTTGTAATTACTCTAACTTCAAACTGAAAAGGGAGCCTACAAATTTCTATAAGAAGCAACCATTGTGGTAGGGTTTCAAACCTAGAACCTATTGGATATTCCACTTTTTTTAGCCATTTAAGTGTAAATTTCAAGGATGTGAATAATGTTCAAGCAAGCTCGAGATACTAAAGTGGAGAAATTATTATAGTTATTATTTATGTATGAAAAATCATAGCCATGGAATATTAGGAGTGGGACATGCATTTATTTATTTCCAAGAATTTTTTTCTCATCTTTAGATTCATGTCTTTGTCTTATATATTGAACTAAACATCATCTAATTGAAACCTTGATGGCATGTTCAATTAAAAAAAATAGTAAAACTTGATTGGTAGATAAAATCTACTTGTCACTTATTTTATTGGGTGTTAAATCTGGAACCTATTGGATTTTCCCCATTTTTCATTTTGGATTCTTTAAGCACAAATAACACTCATGAGGAAAATGTGAACGAGATCAAGACGACAAAGTGAAGCACACATAGAATATATTAGTTGGGTAAGAAATATCTGGTTCGTGGAATAGGTGTCAAATATGCATGTATTTTATTAAAAAAACTATTTTCATTTGTGTCTTTAAGTAGTCTAATAAATTAAACACCATCCGATTGAAAACATTAATGGCATAAAAATAAAAATAATTAATAAATAGAAAAGTTCTAGTGGCTAATAAATACTACCATTATTGTACAAAGTGATACAGTGAAACAAACATTGTTGTTAGGCTTCGAACATGAAACCTATTTGTTTTCAACCATTTTTTAGCCCCTTTAAGTACAAATTTCACTCACATGAATACCCCGAGAGAGGTTGAGATGAAAAGTGGCACACATATAACATATGTTATTTAGGTAAGAACAATATAATAAGTTGTGGAATAGTTATGGGACATGAAAGTATTAAATTCGTGCCTTTATATTTCCAAATTTTCATTCACATCTTTTTCCTACCTAAAAAATTATATGTCATCCAATAAAATACCTAAACAACGTACACCAATAAAATAAAAAAATAGAAAATCCCACTTTATGTCGGCTATCATTGATGGCTTACATCATCGGGATCATGGATGAGGGTAACTATAATTACTACCTTGTTAGCTACAAATAAACCCTAATTATAAATGTGCATGAAATTTCCACCCTAAGATTCCTAGTCCACTCCACATATCCTTGTCTCTAAAGTGTCTCGTGTGACGTGCAAGTAAATTGCTATTAAGATAAAGTCTCTTTTAACTACCCAATAAATGAGGGATAACATTGGAATCATCGACTATTAACATTGGTTATATTGAGATCAATCCATGTTTGCATTATTATAAATCTCCTTAAGTTTTCCATATGTCCAACAACCTACACCAACTTTTTCCTTCAAGCGATTAACAAATATGGCACATGTTCGCACGAAAGTAAAGTTTCACTAATGTTCCTTATAATGGCCTTAACCTCCCTTAAACCTCTTCCATGTCTCCTCTCCGCCTCCTAAAAGGTTTCACTCCCTTAACTTTAACTTCTTCATTGCATCCCCTTATGCATCTCCATTGCATAATTCACGTGTGATTTCTAGTTTCACCTCGAATTACTTATTAGTCCCTACCATAGGCAAGGTAACTATTGTAACCACTTTTCCATTAGTGAGCTTTTCTCCAACCAATCAAACGACATGTTTTTTCTTCTTGACACTATTTATAATGTTTAAATACAAATATCATATTTTATAAACTAATAAAATACTAAAAAAAAATTACTCCTTTTCTATTGATCAATGATTTTTTGGAAATTTTAAGTTGAAAAAATAATATTTTGACAGTTATAAAGGTTCTCATAGCTACTTTATCCCATGTTTAAGTGAATTTAATGAGTTACATAGTTTTTCAATAAAATACTTAAGAGAAACCATGAGTCACTATATGACTGAAAATAACCATGCAATCTTCACGCACACTCGACCTCCCGAGGTTGTGCCGAGACAGCCAATGTGGAATGAATGGATGGCTATGTGGGATGAAATACTCAAAAATGGGTGAATCTGGTCAACAGGTTATCAGGGAAATCTAATGTCCTCTATAGGCCCACTAATGGGATTTGCTCGTCTAGGGAAATAAAGGCCTCTCTAACCTAAACGGGTGTGATGGTACAGTCAAGAATGATACACACACGTAAGAGTCTATCAATGTCTATTTGCGAAACTCTCTAAACTGGTTTTGGAATGCGCGGAAATTTTCCTTCATTCACCTCGTAGAAATTTTCGTACAAGGTCATGGAAATACTAGAGAAAACAGATGAATAAGGACAAATGAGTGGGCTATGGGCACTAGTTCTACCTAGGCTAGTTTCGCCAAAAGTCGTAAACTTTTTCAGCTTCTTCGTTAAGAACTTGCAATTGTGCAATGGTGACGAATGAAAGTGGTGAGGATCTAAAAATCATAATCTAAAGGTTCGTATCAATGTCAGTCTCAAGATAAGTTGTGTTTGGTTGAAAGACTTTGGGATCGTATACTTCTTCTCTAGGTTGTTGCAGTCCTTGGATGGTCATGTGTGCATTTGTGCAAACTAATTATGACAGCAAACAAGCTAATCTAAATAAATAAAAACTAAACTATGTTTTTATATTTTCCAATAAAAAAGAAATAAAACAATATAAAAAATCTAATCTATTTTAAACTAATCTTTTTGTATTTTTTGAACTTTCTGGAATAAAACAGAAAAGTGAACAAATGAAGAAATTTCTTCTAACTTAACTAAAAGATCCTAAACAAATAAACGGCCGGATGTAACTATTTATTTGTGCAGTAATATATCTAATCTATCCTAATAAAATAAAGTTTTTCCAAAATGTAATTGTGGGTGTGAATCCTTTGTTCTACCTCAGAGGCACGGGAAGAAATCAAAGCTTCTCAGAAGCTTCTCTTCCCCTGGAACTTCCCTAGTGACAAAAGTAAAGAAGGATTTAATTGAAGTTTTACAAATGAAATGATATTGTAGTTGATTCTAAATTAACACAGAAGCTTTCCTCCAAACACACTTCCCTTGCAAACCCACAAGGATAGCAGGGAAGCTATTGTTAGGAAATACGAGTTTTTTCTCTCATACTTTGATATTCATCATATTGTAAATGTGTTAGTTTTTTGGGTAAGTAGTTTGTGAGTTGTTACTAGTTGTTGGAACAACTCTTACTTCTCTAGTAGATTTTTTATAAGGAGGTAATTAATGACTCCTATATATTTGTGTTATAGATCCCGAATGAATATAGAATTTTATTGTTGTGCAAATTTATGGTTTCTATCATTTGGTACCAGAGTGATGGATGCCTGAGAATCAGTAAGGGCGGATGTATAGATAGTCTCACCCTTGTTCGTGGGATATTGTTAAAGCATCCAAACATTTTTCATCTGAGATCTAGATGCGGTGCATTCATTTTTCATAGCATGTTATTTTGGTGAATTGACCTCATAATTTAGACAGTTGTCCATTCTTCAACTCGCCATATCCACATTGAGTTTACATGCAGATAGTCTTGGGTTCAATTGTATAATGATTTACGAGATCATATCACTACACGGGATCAGAATTTTGACATTTGTATACCTCATCATTTCAAATCCCTTCAACTCACACAGCATCAGATCCATCCTTAGGAGCTTCTTGGCATTTGTAGATCCATCACATCCGTTGTTGAGAATCTTGATAGGTCAACATTGATCCTCCAGTTTTTTGATCGCCTAACTCGTGTCGAGTTTCCTTGCATAGAAACCAAGACATCAACGTGTCAATGTGATTGGTGATCTATGTTTAGACCCTCTATATATCTATCAAATGTATTCATTGACCATCATATTTACGCTCCATACCTGTTCAATTTCCTGTGCACGCTCAGCTAAGTGACGTGGATTTTTTTTACATATTTGATATATCTCTGTAAATAATTCACGGAGAAACAACTAATACACCTTTTCTAAAACAGCAGTGAGCTTGCGGCTTTCTCCAAGAAAAATAGTATTAGCAGTTTGACTGAAGTTTTGAGTTTTGGCTCATAAGTTTGTATGTTTTTCCGTAGGTATGTTAAATTTAATATTTGAGTCAATGTATTAACAATAAGATTAAATAGTAAACTATATTTTTATGTTATCATTAGATGTGTTGTATTAATTGTCATTATAATCATCATTCCATTAAGTTTGTGTCGTTTCCATATTTTCAATGTTTTCATGATATTGTTTGTAATTATTCGCTGGTAGGTGTCTACTTTGAAGATGCCCTTGCTGGAAAGTGTCAAATTCCGGTGGCTCCAATATTTACTGTCTTGCCGGATTTTAGATATTTTAAAGGTTGCCAGATTTTAGATATTTTTCTACAGTCCTAAATATTTACTATCCTAGATATTTGATTTTGATTTTATACTTCATAAATTAAATTCTATAGTTTACTATTTCTACTTTGAAAATTCCCTTGTTGGAAAGTGTCAAATTCCGGTGGCTCTAATATTTACTGTCTTGCCGGATTTTAGATATTTTAAAGGTTGTTGGATTTTAGATATTTTTCTACAGTTCTAGATATTTACTATCCTAGATATTTGATTTTGATTTTATTCTTCATAAAGTAAATTATATAGTTTACTATTTGGAAATTAATATTGTTCATATATCTTGTTCAAAGTTTTTGAGATTCAAAAGTTTTCTGATTTTCATTTTGATTTTATTCTTCATAAAGTAAATTCTATAGTTTGCTTTTTGGAAAATAATATGGGTCATATATCTTGTTCAAAATTTTTGAAATTCAAAAGTTTTAATAGATAAATGTTCGGTGTTTGACCAAATGATGAAACGTGATTTAGTTTGGCAACTATCATAATTGTGTCTTACAAAAATATGGCCAATAACAAAATAAGAGCTTTGCAACAGTATAAAGACATTCAGGAAATATCAACGCGAAATACAACTCAAATAAACTAAATATTGCTAGTATCTCCAACGTAATTTGCAACTCATTTGCAATTGCTAGTTTTAGTATATGGCATTGTCTTTAGTTATTATTGCATCAAAGAGTCACTAAATCAAAATCATCATTTTCATCATAAGGTATAAAGTGTCAAATTTTACTTGTTGTAGTTTTTTAAAGGTGTATTGTCAGTCAATACCATTGTAAAAAGTGTCATTTTCAAAAGTCCAAAAAATAAAATAAAAAATTTACCTCACGGACACATTTTCGGTTGAATCTAACATTCGAGATAAAGTAATGAGCTTCATGATAAAATTTGGTTGAGCTAGTAGCATCATTCACTGGCAGACGGAGGCATAGGAGGATGGAGGACATACAGTGTCCTCTCATCAGTCGCCAACGACGGGACCGCTTCTGCTATGGTGACATGTGTAAGTGTGTGTTTATCTCAGTGTGGTGTTTTCAGAATATATGTGTTATGGAAACTTCACATTGTGGGGGGGAAATGACACAATGTTTCCATTTAATACGTATGATTTTTATATGTTATCTCCTGAAGGTGTAAATATAATGAGAGCTAAAGTAGTATTGCACATCGTGATATGGTTTGGAGGTAAACCATTTGAAATCCTCTTTTGTCTCAGTTTTTGGTCAATCGATAAAAAATCGTATCTATGTCTTGCTTTGTGATAATCCAATAGAAAATCACACACCTCTCGGGGTTATATGATAGAAAACCATCTTTGTCTTGGTTTGTGATCAACCAATAGAAAATCACACCATCGTGAAAGCAAGTGCAGGTACTGAATTGATGTTTTCCCCATGTTCGCACTAAGGGGGGGATTGTTAGGAAATACGAGTTAGTGCTCTCATACTTTGATATTCATCATATTGTAAATGTGTTAGTTTGTTGGGTAAGTGATTTGTGAGTTGTTACTAGTTGTTGGAACAACTCATTCTTCTTTAGTAGATTTGTTATAAGGAGGTAATTAATGACTCCTCATATATAATTACATTATAGATCCTGAATGAATATAGAATTTTATTGTTGTGCAAAAATATAGTTTCTATCAGCTATCTATCACAAGAATATTTTCAGAAGAAATGGAAGCTACAGTATTTGATCTATCTATTGAAAAAATTTAAATGGAAATGATTTGCTACTCTAGTAAATAATGTGCGTACAAATTCAAAATAAAGAATTAAAGAAATAAGGAAATCCAATTGTAACCCCAACCTGGAATTTTCACTGTTGAGGAAAATCCAGTTGTGGTTTACTCTTGTGTCCCCTCAGTTATCTTTTCCAATCTTTAATGTTCATGTGAGTCTAGGAAGTTGGGAATGCAGAAGAAGCAAAGAAAAAGGCATTGGAGCACTGGTGGCTTACAAATGGTCTGGTAGCAATGCAGGTAGAAGAAGAAGAACATAAAAGAATAGTGCTTGGTTGTGTAGTCTCTAGCAAGATTTCAGCAACATAATAATACAATCACAATAAAAATCTCTGGCCATTTTCTTTAGAAGAAGTGTTGGTTTTACAGAAGAATGGTTGGGTAGTGGTCCATTCCACTTAGAATTCATGGGGTGCCACATTGTTGGGCCTCAAAATATTGGCTAAGTACAAGAATCCATGTGGGCATGCAGGGTGAAGGCGCGTAGGAAAGGGTTTTAGAAGGGTTTAGCAGAACCCAAGGCATGTGACCAAGGAAAAGGAAGGGGTTTCAAGACTTAGCCATATTCGGCATCCTAGGAGGCACACGAGAAAAGTTTGACCCGACTAAGCATGCAGAGTGGATAAGGTGCCAACCTGGCACCTCGGTGGTCAAGGAAAGAATATTCCATGTGATGGAAGGGTCTAAAAAGACATCATTGCAGAAAGTGGATACCTCATATGGGAAGAAGCATGCTCCATTGAAGGACCACATGGACACTTGGCAGCCGATCTACTACTTCAAGAAGGCATGGCAGTGGATGCAAAAGCTATATATAATAGCTCTCAGGTTGAAGGAAGGGATGGATCTTTGGGAAGAGGGCGTCAAAAGGGATATCAAGAGAGGCAGAAAAGAAGAAGAGGAGAGGAAAAGCTCTATAGAAATAGCAATGGGTTCTAGGGAGGTTATAAGAGAGATGACTTACCTAGAGGGATGGGTCTATGAACATCTTTGTAATTTTTAAAGCATAGTTTAGGCTTTTGATGTATAAATCTTATCTGTATTAAGACATTTGGTCTATAATGACCTTAAGGAATGTAATGTGGTTACTGAGAGTAATATGAATATATGGCTTTCTTTTACAATATATGCATTGTTCACGGGTATAAACCCTAGTGTCGTTTCTCTGTATTATCAGATATGTTATCTGTTTGATATTTCCTTATAGATGCATATATATAGTAACTCATCCTAAGACCCTCAGAATGAATGAATGGTTCTTTCCCTTCTTGCATCTAAGATTTTATTAGTAGGAGATGTATTCTCACAAAACTCACATAAAAGAGGGGATCAGCGCCCCCGCGTGCCTCGAGTGAGTGCCTAACACCCGTTGGATGATAGGTTGGTGCGCAAGGGATTAAATGGTTGTTATAAGGGCATAAAAATGACTACACACATCACAACATGGAGGGGCAATTTAACTCTCAATCAACAATTAGAAATGGAAGAGTAGGTTGATATGAATCAATCAAGCTTAAAATTATCTAAATTGACTAAGGAACATGTGCTGCATGTGAACTTAAGTGGGTTAACACATGTCTAAATCATGCTTGGGAAGTCTCAGTCAATTCACAAAGACCCACTGGTCTACACAGAGTGGAGGTTATGCAACCATCACCTAGGACAGACCGGCGCTTGCACAATCGTTTCCCAGGTAGACCGGTGGTTGTGTCACCACCGCCCAACCTAACTAGCAGTTGCGTAACTTTAGGCCAAAAACTAAGGAAAAATAATGCAGAAAGCTAATGGAAAACAAGAAATGGAAAAGTAAGGTTTCTAGGCTACAAATATAAATTGTAGAGAGATAAAGGGGGCTCAAACACCTTTTTAAAAAATATGAATCATCATTGGGGAATTTTGAACCATTTCCAACAATGTAGCATGTGAAAATTTGGGTGCATACGTATCACCCCTTCGGAGAAGCGTTTTAGCCATGAAGAGGCGTAAAACGTAGAGTCCGAGTATGGCATTCCCAAAATGAGGAGTTAGAAGTTATACCTAACATGCCCGTGTGCCAAAGTAACACTATCCAAGCTCCTGCTACCTGTAAAATGTAAACAAGACTCAAGTGTAGATAGATGTGAAATCGACAAAACATACTAAAACTAAAATGACAAGAGGACTTACCATATATGTGGGGATAGAAACATACCTACGTCAGCGTTCCAACCCTACAAAGTGCATACACTCAAAATAGAGATTAAAACAAGATATATATATCTAAAACCATTATTTTCAAAACCATTCGCACTCACCCTCGTAGAGAATTTGGAGCTCTGGATTACCTAGGACCATTTTGAGTGAGAGTATAGTCAAATTGAAGAGTGCAACAACATGATCATGGCCCCATGAGTGAGAGGAGCAACACCTAAGAAAAAGGTTAGTATTTTAGAATTTATTCATTTTAAACCTAAAATGTTAAAAATTGAAAAATCTACACCTAGAGGGGTAATTTTCACAAATGTTTTGGTTAAAATGTTCCCTAGGGGGTCATAAGGTGGGTTTAGCTTTTATTTCATCCAAAATGGTCCATTTTTGTCTTTTTTTTTAATTTTGCAGGTCATGAGGATGGGTCATCCATTCTAGATGTGACCGCCACGAAAATTATGCAAATTCCGCTCTACACAGGGTAGCACTTGTGTAATTATCGAGGTAGAGGCTAGTTTAACTAACTTACGCTAATTTTTTTGTATTTTAAGTCGTTTTGTATTGTTTTTTACAAGCTTATGTGTTAAATCATGTTGTTAACTTACTCTTTTGCTTGTTTTGTTGAACGCAGAAGGATTCCTACATTTGGTGGAGCCAGGATAGAGAGTATAAGTGGCTTATAGGGATTATTGATCGGTTGTCCTAAGTAGAGAGGGACTTGTTACATAGAGTTGGCATATAAAGGATTTCACATATAACATTAATAGCATCAGCCACACATTTATTATGTGACTTATGGAGCTGCTAGGATGCCAACCGGAACACTTTTTGATTTCCTGGTGTTACGCGAGAGTGGATCATCACTCTCAACGTCGTTCATAGGATTTTAGGTGTTTATGTGACTGGAAGACAATTGACATTAGACAGTGTGGGATCAACTGCTTTATCTAGAAGTTGGGCAACATACGTGGGAGATGATGGGGCGCCCAATATGGGAACCAAGAAGGGCATGCAGTTACTTTTTGTTGCCTTCGCACCTATCCCTACCCTTTGTAAGGCCATCATTGGTATTTTCTCTTCGCGTTTGGTGAGAGACAAGGGCAGGGACAAGCTCTTGTACTGTTGGGCTCCCATTATTCAAGCTATTAAGAAGTATAGGAGGATCTATGCTTGGGTTGTGGACATTCTTGGAGCCATATATCATGACTTATACCACGTTGTTAAGCTAAAGGGGAAGTCCCTGAACCACCCTACATTGGTTATGAGTTGGGTCTACAAGAGGATCATCCCCTACTAGAGGGGATTTGGCATATCAAATCTAGGGTCTATTAAATTCGTGAGGTGGATAGTCATGGCCCCTCTCAGAGAGGTGTATCATCATGTTGCTACATTGACCACAAATGACTTATTCTGAGGTCATACCAAGATATGAATGGGTTATGGGGTGATGACAGGACTATACTGATTATTTGTGGCAGTGTGATGTAGTTAGTAGATAGGACAACTAGGGTGGAGATCCATCCTATTGATATGGTCTCTTAGCATTTGGGGATTCTATATGACGATGCACTTCATGTCATTCCCATTATTTATCGTGGCATCAGAGAGGCTCGCTGAGGTCCTAAGGGCCCGCATGGTTGGACAACTGTTACACACAGGGTACCTATCAGTGCGAAGGTTATCCCAATTCCCAGAGCACCAGTAGTCTTCCTCCAGATTTAGGTTGCACCCCCTCATAGCGGTGAAGAGGATGAGGAGGCCCACATAGCTATAGAGACTGGAACTGAGGGCAAGGCCAGTGAGGAGAAAAGTGAGGAGGTCAGAGGGGAGGAGGACAGTGATTTAGAGTGGAGGGTTACATGTGATTTCTCTACAGCTACAAGAGTAGGGGGGAGGTAGAGGAGGTGACTCTTGTTTCTTAGGAGCCACTTTCTCATGAGGGAGGTGGTGTTGAGATTTCCATGATGGGATAACACATAGCCTCAGGAGAGGGTGAGGCTCAATAGGTGCCTACAATGGCTCCACCGCCACCAGTTGACCCTTCCTAAGTGCTAGGAGATCTGAGTATGTAGATACTCTTCTCTCGATCCTATTAGTTATAATTGTCAGTAAGATACACATTGTGTTTCTTTGGTATTTTTGAATGTTTTCTAATAGTTTTCTAACTCACCGTTGTTTTAACTTGTGTTTTATAGCCACTGCTGATGGAAGGAAATATTTTATTTTCAAGATCTTGGTTGATACATTGCTTAGCCCTACGGGGAAGACCCAAGAGGATCTACTTACAAACACTGATTTTTTTGTACCAATCTGGCAAGCCATAGATATTCTTTCTAAGACAAGGACTAAGATCACCGCTTTCTAGCTAGCCTAGAGGATGGAGAGGCGAAGCCACTCCCACAGCAAGGTTGTGACTATTGGTAGATCCCCTACCCCATCTCACAGTCATTCTCATCGTTCAATGTATGGCGGCTCACATTCATGCCATAGGAGCCACAACATGATCCCTAGCCGCCCACCTTCTCATGGGTCCCGTAGGGAGGGATAGGACATATGCATTTATTACTTCGATGTCATTTTGTGAGATATATATATATATATGATTTTTAATTGAAATTTTGTGCTCTTTGTGATCGTTTAGACCACACCTGCACATGTGATGGCATTTTATACAAACTTGACTTATTATTGATATATATACATATACTTCTTTTTATTTCATTCATTCTTGCATAAGAGTTAACTCATTGATGGTTTATTTTGCTTGTGTACCCTTAGATGCTCATAATTCTCAATGTTTTATATGCTTTTTGGATGCATGTTATGGACAATGATATGCTAACAAAATGATTTTTTTTGTTATTTTGTTTCATATGATGTTTATGCAAACACAATGTAATGTCTAAACTTTAGTTTTTCAAACAATATTTGGTACCTCTAATTTAGTTGGTAAATTATGATGAATGTGACATGATAAGAAAATCAGCCCACTCCATGTAACTAGTAAGATGTGAGGGCTTAACACCAAGATCCAGAAGTGACGATAATTTTGATATGGAAGCGATGAGAGAAAGACAATATTTTGACAGAAATCCAATTCGAAACCTATAACCTAACTCTACACACAGTTTACTACATAGTCTAGAATGTGATTTGCTTGTAATTTTATCTAGACTTAGACCCGTATATGGCCTCTTTATTGACAAAATCTGATTTTTATGTTTTAACTCTTTTGGAACATAGACATCTAATTCACTTTCTTGGAATTTTGAAGTTTCAAAGCACTTTTTATTTGCTAGATTGCTTATAGATTACTAGTTTATTCAAAGAGACCCCCTACACCTTGTCCCATCCTACAAGGAAGAAGCATGATATCATCACTGAGGAAAAGGCATAAGCGAGTAAGGGCACTTCCCTCCTTTTCCAATCTTGCATCACCAGTAAGAAACGTGGGCTCATCACTGAAGACTGGTTGGGCAAGAAAGTGTAGCTTTTATTTGTGAATAAAATATTTTTTCATTTATTGATTAACTTATATCATTTTTTAACTTTGATTTGTGCTTTTGGGAGGGAGAACTTACCCCTAGCCTCAACCCCATGCAACTATTAAGATGTGATGGCTCAACACTGAAGGCTGAGATAGGTGAACAAGTGATCCAAGTAAAAATGTTTAGAATGATTTTGCTACCAAAGAGGTATTTCTGAGAGAGATGTGACACCAAGAAGCTTCTAGAAAAAAATATGGGAAAAGACACCTTAGCTGGAAGAAAAATACAAGTAGAGCCAAGCATGCAGGCCTTGGTAGGATCAGTTTCAAAATTATGTCTTAACTTGTTGAATGGATGAAATGATTAGAAATGTTGATGATAACATTGCAGATATTTGAAGAAATGTGATTGAATGTTTTTCCAATATTTTGAGAAGTTTTCAAAAGTTGCTTGAAAGATAAGTTCCTTGATTACAAATTCAAAAAATGATCTGGCAGATGAAAGTGCAGTGCAGATGCAATAATGTACTGTGGAAATGCAGATGGATCACACAAAGTAACACTTCAAGTGAAGTGAGTTGATGGATTCACCAAATTCTTCACCCTCTAATGTACACAGGCAATATTCCCCCATTCTTGTAGTCCTCCATGACTCAATATGGGCCCAACCACTTGGGCCTAAATTTCCTTCGTTGGTTTTCTTATCAATCCAGTTATCAAGTCTTAACACCAAATCTCCTACTAGTATGTCACATTTGTATACCTTTTTATTGTACTATTGGTTCATCCAGTCAATGTAGACATTATGTCATGCTCAACTTTGAGTAGAGATTCATCAAGGGTTTCTAGCTCAAAGAGTCATGCCTCGTGATATCCTTCTTCACCTAAAATGCCTTGCAATGATATTCAAAGACTAGGTATCTCAACTTCAAGCAGTAAAACCGCTTCAGATCCGAACACTATGGAATATGGGGTTGCCCACATAGGCATTCTTATCGAAGTTTTGTAAGCCCGCAAGGCCAGAAATAGCTTCAAATGCCAATCGCGTTTATTCTCCTTGACCATTTTTAGGAGAATAGATTTTAACATCTTGTTTGTAACCTCAACCTATCCATTGGCTTGAGGATAGTATAAAGTGGTTGTGTGGTGGTTTATCTTGAAATTTGTTCATAACTCACGCATCCCTACATTCTTAAAATATGTGCCATTATCTGAGATAATGACCTATGGGACCTCATTCCTACAAATGATCTGATTGAAAATGAACTTTTTGATCATAGACCCAGGAACGGTGGTAGGAGGCATGGCCTCAACTCACTTTGTGAAATATTATGTGGCCATAATTATGAAATTGTGTCCATCTGTTGATGAGGGAGAAAACTTCCCTATCAAATCTAAACCCCATGTAGAAAAGGGCCAAGGTGTTGCAATAGGTTGTAGAGCCTAGGAAGGTATATGAATATCAAGAGAGAATTCCTGACATTTGTGGCACCTGGGCACATACTCCACAGTGCTGTGCTATAAGGTGGTCCAAAAATAAAGCATTTGGTTTATCTTGCAAGTATTAACATGCCCTCTAAAGTGACCCCCACAGACTCCACTATGGGCTCCAAAGAGAATATTTTCTGACTCTTCTTCATCGACACACCTTAACAACATTCCATCAAAGGCTCTGCAATAAATAACTTGTTCTATAATCACATATTTGGTGGCTATGAAATGTATCCATATTCTCTGTTATGAGGTTTCCTCCTCAGGGTATGTGTGGTCCATAAGGAAATTGACAATGTCTAAAACCATGGACACTCAACAATGGGAGGCATGCTTTCAATGTAGTATACACACTCATCGGGGAAATCCAAATATACTAGATCTCCACCATCTAATGGGTTGTCTTCTAACTAATTTGCAATGATTTGTCCTTTGACGAACTTTTGATTAATAATGGTTAGCTCAAATTCACCCATTATGGTCATGAAGTGTCTAGCTTTCTTGGACAAGGAACCCTATGCTAGAAACATTCGAAGATGGTATGTTTTGACAATCTTCCTTATTTCTTGGTTAAGCATATAATTCCTTAACAGTTTTTTTGCAAACATTATAGCAAGGCATTCCTTTTCTACCTACATATAGCACATCTCATAGTCTAGCAAGGTGTGACTAATTAATTAAACTATTCGTTCATGTTTATCATCATCTTCTTGTGTTAACATGTAATTTAGAGAGACGTTTGTAGCTTCAGAATACAAGATGAGAGGACGATTTGCCTTAGGCTGCATGTGTGTGGGAAGAGATAATAAGAAACGTTTAATTGATTCAAATACCTTGTGGAGCTCATTCGTCCATACATTACAACAATCCTTCTTTAAAAAATTGTTGATCAGTTAAATAATGTAGGTTAAATCAGGTATGAACCTACGGATTGCTCCGAGCTTTCCAAGAAAGGACCTGATGCCTGACTCTTTTGTGGGCAGAGTCATCTCTAAGACTGCCTGAATTTTTTTCAGACCTACATTAATCCCTCGTGAAAAGATGATATAACCCAACAACTTCCCTCCCATAACTCTAAATACACACTTCTCTGGATCTAATGTGACACTATATTCATTTAGAGGAAAGAGGATGATGTGAAGCACCTCAAGGTGATCACAGCACTTCTTGGCCTTACCAAGAAGATCGTCAACGTATGATTTCATAATCTTGTGAATAATATCATGGAATATATAGGGCATGGCCCATTGATAGGTAGCACCAGTGTTCTTAAGACCGAATGACATGACCGTGTATCAATAAGTACCCTAAGGAGTAGTGAAAGCAATCTTTTTCTGATCCTCCTCAGAGATCCTAATCTGATTGTAACCTAAGAAATAATCCATAAGTGATAATAGCTAATATCCAGTTGTTGTGTCTATGATAACATCGATGGAAGGTAATGAGAAATAATCCTTGGGACATGCCTTGTTTATGTCCCAAAAATAAATGCATATTCAAATTTTCCCATTCTTCTTGAGAACAGGGACTATGTTTGATACCCACATTGAATAACCTACAGGTTTGATGAATCCCACCTGTAAGAGTTTCATAACCTCTTCTTTGACCATCAGCACCACTTTTGGCTTCATAGGTCTTGATTTTTGTTTGATGGGCTTGGCGTCAAGTTTGGTTACGAGATTGTGAACTGCAACTTTAGAAGTAATTCCTAACATCTCTTTGTAGTTTAATATGAAGGATTTTGAATGCTCCTTGAGAACCTTTGTATGAATTTACACTTATTCCGAAGTTAAAGAAGAACCAAGTTTCAATATCTTAGGGTCTTCCTCCATCCTGATATTTATATTGATGGTCCCTTCGATTAAAGAGGCATTACCTTCTTCAAACTCAGGTGGGATTAGAGGTATTTTTAGTTCTTCTCCCTCCTCTACTTCATAGATATCAAGGCCTTCTGATGAGGAAGGACCCATCGTATGATCTCCAAAATAGGAGGAAGAGTGATGTATGAGAGCGAAGCCCCTCTTGTGATGTGTGGAATGAAGGATATTGTGCACATTAAGGTAACATAGTATAGCTTCATCATTCTCCACATAATCTAAATTGGTAGGCTCATTATTAGTTTTAGTATGCTAGAATTGGATTGGTAGGCATTTTTCAAACTAGGGGTTTGGCTCATATTGAAACAGTGAATTCGGTATCTTCCAAATCTTAGCTTGGACAAAAGTGAGAAGCAGAAGTAGCCATGGAATCAGCTAAAAGTTTTTGTTCACGTGGGATAGCTTTAATGGATATGAAGTAAAACCCTTTACTTAGGTTAAGTACGGCAGTCTTCTAGAGTTGCAGGTGCTTCGCTCTAGTCCCGTAAACTTCTGAAACTTGGTTGGCGACTAGTTGGGAATCATCCAAAATTCTAATATTGTAAGCACCCATTACCTTGGCTACAATGAGACCAAGTAGAAGAGCCTCATACTTGGAACCATTGTTTGTGCATTTAAAATCAAGCTTAAAGGTAAAAGGAATAACCTTCCCTTCCAGGTAAGTGAGGATCACACCTACTCCACCACCAAAACAACACTTTGCCCCATCATAGTTGAGCGTCCAAAATTTACTACTAAATATTGATGTTTGATCATTTCTATTATCTTCTTCCTCCACTTTTGAGACCTCAATCACACAAATCTCTTCAGCGGGAAGAGATCTGAAACCTAGAACGTGTCTTATGACCAAGGAGTTAAAAGGGAGGAGAATAGGAAAGTCGTTCTCCAACAACTCAACAATCTTAGATGTGGTTTCCATTGATAGTGTCTCAACAACAGTTTCATCTTTAGCTACAACAACCCCCTCAATTAAAATGGAGGTTTCAAGTTCTATCGTGGGAGTCATTTTAGACTATGGCATTGTATCTTTAGGTTTTTTCACTTGATTGGTGGGGAATTCGAACTCGGTATGGACCCCAGGTTTCTTTTTTAAGTTGGCTAGGTGAATATCAAAAGGCTTTGGGTCACCTTGAGTGACAAAGACTTTCCCCAAAAGCAAGAATTTGACTTCTTGGAATAGTGTGGAAGGGATTGCCTTCATCTGATGGATTCAAGGTCACATCCAAGAATCATATTATTTTTGTTTTCCCTATCTATAATATAAAAATCGATTAGAATAGTCTTGGGCCTAAGAGTAACTTGGAATACTATGGTCCCTATCGACATTGCTTTGAGACTTTCGTAGCCTCTCAGCATATTTCTAGTTGAGGAACAGTTGATTTCCTTGTAGCTTAAATTTTGGAGGAATGAAAAGGGGACGATATTAAAAACTTGCCCATTGTCAATCATTACATGTTTAAAGTAATTATAGACACCAATTTTTGGTATAGGGCCCCTTCATCATCTCATATTCATGCAATTTCCATTCTCGCTTTTCTTTTTCTTAAATTAAATGAAATCCCATCTTAATTAATTATCAAATGGGCTCCATGTGGACCCATTTGATAATTAGGATTTTGGCATTATCCCCCATCTCTCACAAATTATTCAATCCATGGGTATTAATATACCCATCTGACACCCCTTTCTAAATTTCAAATGGAATCTATCATCTCACCTACCATGTCAATCATGCTCCCCACTCCATCTAATAATTCAAACCATGGGCCCCACGTGATCACATCATATCTCTTAACTCGGGTTACTCTACCCAACCCCAGTTACTTGTTAACTCCAATCTAACCTCACCTCCAAGCTATAAATATGGGTTTTCTCCCATATTTCAAAGGACCTAGACCTAGACCTAGAAAACCTGGAAGGAGAGACCTAGGCCCAGAGAGGAGAAGAAAGAGCTTAATTAAGTTCTACAAGTTTGAGGGAGAAATATTTTCCATGGTTTGTTATCTTACCATCTTGATGCCCAGTTCATCTCCATAGCAGAGCACAAGCTAAGTCCCCTCGTCATTTTAGTTACTTGTCATTTTATATTCCATTATTTCTACATGATAACTATTGTTCATGATCTATTATTATCTTGTCTGACACGGGGGTTGACATCCTCCAAGGGAGTTAATATCCTCTTGGAACTGGCACTATCTAGGAAACCCCCGCATATTGTTATCTAATCTTATCTGTTTCAGTTTTGCAGATCTAGCTTCTTTATATCATACATCTATCTTCTTTGCGCCCATAGATCCACATCTGCATCTGAGGTCCTAAGCCCTCCATCATTCGAAGTTGTTGGTGGCTTCCAGTATCGCCTTTCACCCGCTCGAGAATGAAGTTTCCTGTACAACATTTGGCATGCCCGGTGGGACCAGATCCTAGATCTGGTCGTTTTGTTTGTTATTTTACTTGTCTTGTCTAACTTGCTTGTTTGCATGGTCTTAATATTCGTTGATCTCAGTTTAGTACAATCCATCATTTAAGTCACCTTGGAGGTACGTGCTCTTTGTTTTCTATTTACCCGCATGGGAAATGAATCCAGAAATTGACCTTATGACTTGACGTTTGTTTTTGAACTTGGTTTTGCAATAAATATATATCTTGTTGTTATTACTTGCTTTAGTTTTTTTTTAAATCGTCATAAATAAATATCACAATTAATCATCATCAAAAGATTAGTATTTGGAGGATAAAAATTTATATCTGGTTTAATATTGATTAATTTTGCAGTTCATTCCATCTGTCTGCCTTATGGTATTGTTGTTGATTTTCTTTGAATAATCATTAATATACAATCTTCTCATTTGTATTATTTTATATAATACTATTAACCTTCGTTATAAGACAAATTTACAAAAAAAAGAAGGAAAATAAGATAATATAATAATTTTATTATTATCCCCCATACTCCATTCCATCTTGTCAAACCACCCACGATCCTCCATTCCCTTACACCAGACACCCACTACCCACTCAGCTCCCATCCACTCTCCCATCCCTTTCCCCGTAACTTGACACCGAGCTAACCATTCCTCCACACCCATTCACCTCACATATCCCTTACCTCGGAGCTTTTCCCCTCACCTCACATCCAGCTCGACTCCATTCCTCCCCACCTACACATCCTATACCCAACTCCCCTCTGAATCCCTATCCCTCTATCCCACTTTCACCCGATCTCCCTCCCATCACCTATCTACCAACTCCTCACCAACTCACCTCCCATCTCTCCACGAACTCATCCCCTATACCCAACTCCCTGACTCACCTTCACAAAATTCAACTCCCTACACGTAACTGACTAACTTTCCCATTCACCATCCATACACTCCTCTTCTACCCATCCTCAATCTTTGACCTGAAACCTCTCCCTTCCCAAGTTCATCTCCCTAGATCCACCACTCTCCCTCCACACTCATTTGATATCTCCCCAATCTCCACATTCCCCAGTCCATCTCCCAACCACTCCCATATCCTCTTCCACCTGAGCCTCCCACGGCTGGATCCCTCACAAATATGTTCCTTTGATTCATCCCACACTAAATCACCGAATCCCCCTGTTCCCAACTCCTCCACTCTTCCACCAACTCCTCGAGCTATATCCCCTCAACCTGAGCTCCCTCTCCACCTAGTCTCTATCTCCATCCCGAGTCAATTCTCCCAACCACCCCTCCCATCACTCTAACTACATCCACCAGCTCCCTGTTTCCTAATCTCCCATCGATGCTATCAACCCATCCCCCTTACTCAATAGCCCATTTGTATTTCTTTGAGCTCCCAATCAACTTATTGACAACTTATCCAACTTCCTTCTTCTTCCAAATCCTTAAGTCTGCTCCAGGGTCAATTGAGAGTCATCGTTTTAGAAATCAAGGTGGATTTAATACGTTAGGAATTCATCGGAACTAGTTTCCAATGCTTGATCATTCAATTGTTTTATCTCATTTTCAAATGGTCATGTGCCAAACTGTTCCACAGGAATGTACAGTCTCCATGTAGCAATGCAGCTTACAATTCTTTAAACGCAATAAACTTGATCGAACAACAATTGATGTTCAATGAACTTCACTAACTCCATTCAAGATTTGTGGATGCACATACGGTGCATCAACTTATAGCGATTGGCTTCCATACTCATTCTTGACATTTCAAACAACCTTGTTGGCAGCATAGCCAATTATATATTAATTAGATTTTCTGATATTCTCCTTATGTCATCCAACAATGAAAATCCACGTCCATGTGCAAAAATTATGTTCCAAAAACATTCAATGTTTGTTACTTTTCCTAAAATCAAGATTTCATATGTTTTCTTTGTACTTTCCAACCACGGTCCTGTTAATTATACTTGCCTGTCAAATCAAAATTTTGTGACATGTCTATAGCTCTTTCTGTATGGTTGTAAGTTCCAATCAGCTGTTATCTAATTACAAAGCCCACCGTTTAAAATACACTTATCTATATATCTAATTGTCTATTTTTACATATATCTAATTATATATGTATATAATTATCTAATATGTATATCTAATATGTATATCTAATTGTATTTAAATGTATATCAAATTGTATATTTACGTGTTAGATAATTGTAATGAATACCATTATTATAGACTTCATATATAAATACATATTGGATAAACCACATTAAATAAAATGGTTGACATTATCTACCTACATATAAATACGATATATCCATTTTTAATCGATTCAATTAAAATATATCCCTCATCAAAACATTTTTTTGCTTTTTGGTATCTTACTATCATTTATCTCACCAATTAACTATTGTTGTTTAGAGCATGATATTTGCTTCATTATTTAGATAACTTTTATTATTATTTTCTCTTTAATTTTTCTATAGTTCAGCATCTTTATATAATTTGTAATATATTCCATAAGTTCATAATCTCTTTTATCATTTCATTTTTTCATTTGTCTCTTTTTAGTTTATTCCATAGATAACAATTTATCAATTTATTTTCATATCTTAGTTACTCTAATAAAAAAGGAGCATTAAATTATGATTTTTTATAATTATTTTAGATTAGATGACGCTTGTTATAAACAAAATACTTTATGACATTTATGCCTTTTGTCTTAATTACATCAACTAATTACATCTATTCTCTCTTACAGGTGAAATCTACAAACTCCACAACATTGTGATCACCAACATTACTTGTTGTCAAAGACAATTATTAACAAAACAAAAACACATCACTTTCAACAAACTCGCCACAAAAGTTATTTCTCCATATCCCTCTTCCAGTCGTAAACGGTGCACTTTTAAGGTCACTAGATGTTTCGGGTCCATGATTAATACCATCTATCACATGTGCAATCAAATAACAAGGAAAAGTGACTCTTCAAGTATTCCTTATTTTTCTCTATTTCCTCTTTTTTGCATTGAATTTTCCCTTTTCTGAGTGACTTGTCTGCATCGAATATCACATTTCATTTTGGTCTAAAATGAACCTTCTGCATCCTACTTGCTTACATAGCCTAAGTAAGGGATTTAACTCTCTACATTTCACTTATCACACACTACCTGAGACTGCACAAACATAATTAACACATCAAAACATTCCTCTCACCTAGTTAACTGATTGGGACTTAAACACCCAACAGGAAACCGTCTCAGACATCTCCCAATCCAGAACTATCTGAAACCATCCTTAGACTTCTTTAGGTACCTTCATTATCCATCTTTTTACTTTCACATCTCGTAATTAATCATGATGATAAAAAATATTTGCTTGATTTGTTTGTCAACAAAATACATAAACAAATGTTTCTCTATTTCACACCTATTGTCTCTCTCTCTCAAATCGAGACAAAACAACAATCTCTCTATCCAATGATATTACTTCTTCTAATGATCTCCCAACAAGATACTAAACTCAAAACCACGTCGTCAGTCACCCAACCTCCAGTCTCCATGGTCTCACCTCATGAGAACCATGTCATCCAAAATTGTCCCCACCTTGACACCAACCCTCATATCCCTCGTCAAGCCAGTCTTCCTAAACCGATCGCACCACCATCTCCCACTCCTCTCGAGACACTTGGGCCTCCTCCTAACCCCATATATGACTTCTTACTCCAAAAATCTCCTACAATCTCTCAATCCTCCCAATCTCCTAAATTGGTGGATCGCATTCCACCCACATCCCATTTTGACAATTCTATTTCATCCACTATTAATAGGCATGTCCAACCATCTCAACCTCTTCACACTTACATTCCTGCCCATCATATGCTCCAATTGTCTCAACCTCTTAACACACATATCCCCGCTTATCATTTACCACAACAACCTACCCTACTTCAACAAACACATCATGTCCCTATTGCTCAACATCATCCTATGCAACAATCCCAACCCATGACACATGTTAGTCCTTACCAAGCAACTCCCCAAACACCTACATATCCACAAATTAATCAATTGTCTTATCAAACCATTCCACAAACATCCTATCCACAAACTTATCAACCACCTTATCAGACGATTCCCCAACTACCCACACACCCACAAACACATCATTCACCTTATCAAACTACTTTTCAAACCACACAACCAATCCAATCTCAACCTTACAACACCTCGAGTGATTCAATTCACGCCTTAATGAATCAGTTGGCTAGTTTAGAAACCCTTACGCTAGCACCCAAGAACACCTTATCCTATGAACACATCTGTAATGAACCCATTCATCCATCGGTTCCAATCAAACCCTACCCTCCTCATTGGAAACTTCCTACATTTACTAAGTTCAACAACAAGGAAGATCCCCAACAACATCTCCTCGCATTTAAACATGCATGTTGTCTTATTGCGCATGATCATGATCTACTTCTTCGCACTTTCCCCATGTCTTTGTCTGGTCCTGGGTTGGACTGGTACAACAGTATCCCGCGACATTCCATATTCTCTTTCACTCAACTTGCACATTTGTTCTTAGAACACTTTTCTATTAATATCACACGCAAAACCACTATTGCTGATCTATATACCATTTGACAGTTTGAAGATGAGCCCATCGCCGACTTCGTCGCATGATGGCATGGTGTTATAAACCAACTATCCTTCACTATCCCGCAAACCGAACTCATTGAATTATTCTCGCATTCATGTGTAAAACATATATCATCTACTTTGCAGATCCAATCATTCTAAACCTTTGATGAAGCTTTCACAATGGCTCACAAACTTGAAACCCGTGCCATTGAGCAGGGTCATCTCAAACTCAGATCGGCCAAACCTAAAGTTGAATCTACTAAACCATTCACACATAATGAAAGTTTAAGGCTATGCGGCCAACACTGTGGTCATTAAACCCTCATCAGCATCTACATTAAGCACATGGTCTTAACAATGATCCCCTCAATCAACATCCAACTACACTCCCTTGGGAGAATCATACAGTTCTGTATTTGATAAATTGATGACTGTAAACTCCATCCAACTTCCTCCCATACGACCCGTGGACAACTCGCAAGCCAAGCCTATTTGGTATCATGAAGCCCACTATTGTAAATATCATCGAGTCAAAGGTCACGACATTGAGAAATGTTGTTCCTTCAAAGATCATGTCCAACAACTCATAAATCAAGGGGATATCCAAATCGATAGCTCCACTGTGCAAACTAATCAACCACCAACAAATCAAGCCACGCTCTTTACATCTCAACTATCAAATGCTTATATGATTGACACTGTCAATCAAGATCTTATCTTATCAATAACTCCACATGTTCCCATAGTGGACATTATTCCCACCCTTATTCAGAACCTGTCACACCTACATCAACTTTCACTACTTATCCTGAACCTGCACCTTCTCCTATCCTTGTCACATCCACATCAAATTCAACTATACCATCCACTTCCACCACTTCAAACACACCCCAATCTACCACATTAGATTCATCCTTAGCACTTATTTCAGCCCCACTCATATCCACACATATCCCTACATCTCTCACATCTATTCCTTCACCCACATCTTCTCAAACACACCTATTACTACACCTACATTACTCACAACCATCCCAACTAAACTCAGTTCTACTACATGCACCCTTGCAACCCACCTTCGACATCAACCCCATTAGCAAACATATCATTCTTACCCCTCGAAACATTTATGAAACAACCAGTCCCATCTACTTCTACACCTGAAAATGCTCTTGCATTTGTTGCATTACCCATAATGTCTACTCCATTGGTTATCACATCACCCACATCTCCAAATATTCCAAATATGCCTACATCCCTATCTATCCCAGCTACCCCTATATCTATCATACCAACAAATCCACCTATCCCTACCTTGACATCTTTACCTATATCTTTTCCCATGGCCACATCACCCAGTCTACCCCAATATTCTTTACCTAATCCTTCTATCACACCAACCCAATCCTCTCGATCTGTAACCCTATCAAAGATACCCTTTGAATCATCTACTGAACCAACACATCCACCTAAATCAAATAAATATGGTTTACCTTCTCCCTCTACAAAATCAACTCTTTCCATGCCAAAACCAAAACAATCCACATCTCACATAGATATCATTAATCGCATCATACAAACACCTATCTCTCCATTAACATCCTCGTCTTGTTTTAGGACATTTTCTCCATTAATAACCACACCACCACTATCAGATCCTCTGGTTGAAATTATTATCATCCCTGCTAGAGGTAAATCTTCTCGGTTGAAGTCTAAGGCTTGGGGAAAACATCCCTGATAGTCCCCTGCGCATCCTCGAAAACATTCAGGTTTTCCCTCTTCTCAACAATCCAATGCCACAACATCTATTTTAGGATCAGTCTCTCCATCTATGACATCTTGCAACAATCAATCCACATCCAAACAATACAATCCTTCAACCAAATTTGATTTTTCCTCCAAAACATGAAATTCACCCATCCAATCTACATCCATTTTTCTCCTAACTCCAAGATGAGATATCCTATCAAAACCCACAAGAGTTACCTTCCCCATGACACTTCAATGGGGTCTCATGCAGATATCCTTCGACATTTAACTCGAATATCTACCATCACACTTCCTCCCATTAAAGCCTTCAATCCCTATGGTCCCAAGCCATCATGGTTCAATCCTAATTGTAGTTGCGCTTATCATCGTACCCCAGGCCATGACATCGAACATTGTAAGGCATTTCGGACAATCGTCCACAATCTTATTGAGAAAGATGATTTCCTCATTCAGGGGAAAGTTCCTTCTCCATCTACCTTGAATCCAATTCATATCCCATCTGTCGGGTCTCCCATGATTCCTCCATCCACATCATCCCTTAACATCCCTCCTACACATGACATTCCTCCTAAGGAAGGTCCTCCATTGTTCATCAATATCGCTTATCTTTACTAAACACACTTGTGGTCTCCAACTGTTTATCCCATCCAAATCTAAAACAATCTCATCTAAACTCTTTCAACATCCTTTAACTCCTTCACATTTAAACTCATTGGGGAACAACCTTCCCTCGCCCTTGATCACATCATTCGTACAAATCCCTTGTCACTAGGAGACTTCGCTCCTTGACATTGTTTTGTCTACCTCCTTCACATTCATCCAATCTAAACTATTTCTTCCCAAATCCTCACTCATTTTAAGTCCACCATTGTGGCCATATTTATGCCTCTTTTGGGGCATCATCTTTTTCATTAAAGTCCTCTTTTGAGGCCATGTTTGTCTCTCCATTGAGGGACCTTTTTCTCAAAGTCCACCATTGTGGCCATAGGGCACCATTATTTCATCAAGTCCACCATTGTGGCTATATTTGTGTCTCTTTTGGGACATCATTTATTTCATCAAGTCCTCCTTTGAGGCCATGATTGTCTTTCTATGTTTATGTCTCTCTTGGGGCATCATTTATTTTCATCTAAATCCACCATTGTGGTCATATGTTCATTTCCTTTAGGACATAGTTTTATTTCCTACTTGGCTATCATCTCATCTTATTGCAACTTCACTATCTTCCCTCTTGTGGTGGTAAACTAGAGACGGAACCTCTTAATGCATTGCACTTGCGACCAGTCTACTATTAGCATATCTACCAATGAGCACTTAGTTACATCCTTAGATTATTCACCATCCTTATCCCCTTTCATTTGTCATTGTAATGATCTGAATTATGTGGTCCACCTTCACTACTTTGATGTGACCCCATAACCATTACATCCATCACCTTCTCATTCTCCTATTGCAACCATGCAAAGGGTCAAGGGGTGTCTCTTGTACATTCCTTATCCCCTCCTAAGTGGTTTACTTAGCTATTCCCATCTCTCCCCCATGTGAAGCTCAAATTCAAGTATGCAAAAGGAAAAATCAAAGTTATCAAAAATAGACTGATCCCTCGAAGGACAATTGTTCATGCAAAAAAACGAAACAGAAAAGCATACGAATCAAAATTAAAGCAAAATCAAAAGAGATAGACCGATCCCTTGAAGGATGACTATCATATTATTCTTGCCATCCATATTATGTATAAAGTAGACCATACCCTCGAAGGATGGCTACTCTGTTATTATGGCATCTGGAAGGTTTCTCGCATTGATCAACCTTCATTTTATCAACATTTTCTGAAAGCTTCCCACATTGATCAGCTTTCTGCTATTGTTCTTTCCCTTTCCCAGAGCTGGGGCATAGACTTAAGGAACACCACCTTTGGAGATCCCTCTTCCCACATACAAGTTACATCTCAATCCCTTTGTCATGTCAACATTAGGATTATGAGCATCTTTCATCCATATTTCCCTCATGATCTTTTGGTATAACTAACTATCGTTGGTTATGTATTAACACCTGCTATTGGCTACAAGTGCAATGCCTTGAGTGGTAACCTTTCTTGTTTATCTCCAATCCAGTTTCAAAACATAGTTTCCTATGCCCTTGCTACAACTATGTTCCATTCATCTCATCCAATCATCTTTTATAAAAATCACATCAAATTTCACACTATCTATCCATAATATCCATGAATGCACTTACAAATATACTTTTCGGTTTGTGAATTCTACTTGATCATCATTGCAGTTTGTGAATCCTACTTGAGGATCCTTCTCAAGGCAAGTTCGTTATCCTACAACTCCTTATCTCTCAACATGTTCAACAACGTCTTTGATCCATTGCTCTTTGCTCCCCATTTCCACTCATCCCCATTTGTCTCCACATCATCCTTCTCACCTTTCTGTCCCCTTGCACCATGCTAGATATCTTACTTGTCTTTCCTCTTGAGTTTCCCTTTCACTCTTCCACTTTCAGTTTGACAATCTTACTTAACCATCCATATAGCCAGAGAATCTTAGTTAAGGTATATCTTCTTCCTTGGATCCTCCTACTATAGAAGCTTCTCCACCATTTCCTCTTTCAATAGATGACAATCACCACCACAAATGTCTTTCCACTCCTCCTTTTCCGCTTAACACTCTTGCATCATCACTCCCACCACGTGGGCATCCCAATTAAGGATTTCCCTTACACTCTCCATCTACACTGCATATGTTCCTCCATCCACTCATGTCACACTCCTTTGTTTCCTTGTTATCACTTTGATATCACCTCCTTTCATCTCTTGTTCCATTTTGGTATACATTGCTCAGTATTTTCATCATCCTTCTTCTTCTTTCAGCTTGGCGATCCTACTTAACCATCCCCATCGCAGGGAAATCTTACTTAAGAGTTCCTCTTAAGAATGGTTTTCCATCTGACCCTTCCACCTCCCATCATATCTTCCTCATCTTCTGTCTCCCGCCTCTCATCATACTCATCCACTCCAACCAACCATTCCACACCTATATCCAATACAATGTTGTCTTTCTCCTTCCATATCGTCACTGCCGGTTTGGTGATCTTACTTAACTCTTCCTGCGGCATGGCGATCTTACTTAAGAGTCCCTCTTAAGCATGATCAGTCATCCTGCACTCACCCACTACCCCACATTCTCTCCATCTACATTTTCTCATCATTCCCCATCATCACATCCTCTCACCTCCTCTTTCATTCTCACAAACACCACTTCCTACTGGTCCCTTTTTCATCTCCATCATCCATCGCTGGGTAATCTTACTTAATCATTGCTTCTCCATTCATTTCGTGTCTTGTTTCTTCATTTTTCTCTCATTCATTCTCATCCACTGCATCCTCTCCTCATCTTCATCTTCCTACACATCGTTATCCCTCCTTTCTTTACTCTTTCCACTCCATCTTCTAGAGTTCTCCCACATATCTACCCCCATACTTACCCGTCATTGTCATTGATCTTCCCCTAACATTCTTTCATCATCATCTTATGTTTCCATGCTAGTAATTATCAGTGGACTTCTCCTAAAAATCACTCATCCCCATTCTACACAGCCTGAATCCTTTTCTTTGACCTCCTCTATTCTATCTTCATTCCTTCCTTCCTTTGTGCCCTCTGATCATTATTGGGGGACTTCTCCTAACGTCCCTTCATTGGCGTTCCCCCTTCCATTCTTCATTTACTTTCTACCTCGTCTCATCTTTTGTCCCATCCTTTCCTACTGATCATTATTGGTGGATTTCTCCTAACATCCATTCACTGGCATTGCCTCTCCTATCCCTTCCTTTCTTTTTCCTCGCCATCTCTCCATCTTCCATTCTTCCTTGCCAATTTCTTCATTGTCTTCATCATGCACCCTCTCTCTATTTTCTCGTCATCAACTTATCCTCATCTCATGCATCTCTGCATCTTTTCCAATCGATGTCATTCCTCCCCTCAAGATTCTCTTTACGTTCCTTGTGATTCTCACTCTTTATCAAATATCCCCATTCTTGGTTCCCTTCCTTCTACATAATTTTCTCCATTGTCTTCTCCTCCTTTCTGATCCTCGTCTTATTTCACTTCCTCTACATCATCCTTCTCCCCATTTTACCTCACACTTCCTCCTTACTTCCCCGTCGATAACCTGACTCTTCAGCATTGTCCCATCTCCTTTATCATCTCATCATCCACATGCATTTCCATGTGGTCAGTTCCATATTCTTTGCCTTGGATTTCCTCACTATGATCTGTTTCCTTCAATTTTATTTGCTCTATCATCTCTTTCATTTTCCATTACCTCTCTACTTTCCTCTGCTTCATCCTCCTTCACACCTTTCATTTTAAATAACTCTCTCTTTTTCATAATTTCACCCTCTGCTCTGTCCTTTTCTTGTCTCCTCTTTGCTTGTCCTTCTTCATTTCCCCCTTTCTCTATAATCCTTCTTTGTTATCTTCTTCCTCCCCTTTCATTCCTTCTTTTCTCCTCCTTCGTCTTCATCCCTCTATTCCATACCCCTGTCACCTTCACATTCGATCTTTCTTACTCTTCTCATAATCAACCAATCCTCCTGTCTATTCCCTTTTCTCTTTCTCAACATCCCTCACACCTGGCATTCATGGTCAATGCCAATGTTTCTCCGTTTATGTACCACCAATCTATTTCATTACCGTTCTTATTCTTCTCTCTGCAACATTGACCTCTTCTCTTTTTGAGAACCCTGTCACATATTTTATCTTCATCAGTCCTCTTACAGGGACATCATCATATCCATTTCTAAGAATCTCTTCCCATCTTCCTTTGACATTTTTGTCTTGGAAGATACCATAACGACCATCACCTATCTGATCTTGTTCTCTTCCATGAATATTTTCTCTACTTTTGTTTTGTCGCAAAAGTATCTTGACTTCTTATCCTACTTATGGAAGAAATGTGACTTCTTTGTCTTCTTCACCTTCTAATTTTCTAACACTTATGCATCTTTCCTATGAAACATGATTGCCATCATATTTATCACCCTTTTAGGGCATTTTATCTCACCCTTCTATCCTATCTGCTCATCATGTCCACATTTATGATTATTCCCCCTGGGATATCTTATTTCAACATCCATCTATGTCTTATGTTGGGGCACCTTTTCATCCTTGTACTTTTCAATGCATATAACTCACTTTATGTCCTTCTCGTGCCATGTGTTGGGGCATCATTATCTTCATCCACGTCCCTTTTGTAGGCAGATGCATGATTTTTCACACGAATTCCGCAGACAAAGGATTTCACACATATTTTCGCTTTCAGTTGCACATATTTTGATGTTTTCCTATGACCCATTGGTCATCTTGGTTTACATCCATACTACAGTGGTCTTCACCCACTCACTAGTCTATAGAACGTTGTCATCTGTCTCCATTGAGACCGCAATTGTCCTCTACCGATGTGATATTGAAGTCACCACCATACTTTTTTTTCATTGTTATTGTGATCCTTTTTTCCTGGGGCATCTTTCCTTTGGTCATGTCTTCATCCATCCTCAAACACATATTTCATCTAACCCTTTTTGTTTTTGTCTTGTGGCTTGCTATCGCAAACCACTCAACAAAAAGGGGCAAATGTAGACACCAATTTTTGGTATAGTGCCCCTCCGTCATCTCACATTCATGCAATTTCCCCTCTCACCTTTATTTTTCTTAAGTTTCAATGAAATCCCATCTATTTTCTCACCTTATTTAATTAATTATCAAATGGGCTCCATGTGGACCCATTTGATAATTAGGATTTTAGCATTATCCCTCATCTCGCACAAATTATTCAATCCATGGGTATTAATATACCCATCTGACACCCCTTTCTAAATTTTAAATGGAATCTATCATCTCACCTACCATGTCAATCATTCTCCCCACTCCATCTAATAATTCAAATCGTGGGCCCCACAGGATCACATCATACCTCTTAACTCGGGCTACTCTACCCAACCCCAGTTACTTATTAACTCCAATCTAACCTCACCTCCAAGCTATAAATATGGGTTTTCTCCCATATTTCAAAGGACCTAGACCCAGAAAACCTGGAAAGAGGGAACTAGACCCAGAAAACCTGGAAGGAGCGACCTAGGCCCAGAGAGGAGAAGAAAGAGCTTAATTAAGTTCTGCAAGTTTGAGGGAGAAATCTTTTCCATAGTTTGTTATCTTACCATCTTGATGCCCAGTTCATCTCCATAGTAGAGCACAAGCTAAGTCCCCTCGTCATTTTATTTACTTGTCATTTTATATTCCATTTTTTCTGCATGATAACTACTGTTCATGATCTATTATTATCTCGTCTGACACAGGGGTTGACATCCTCCAAGGGAGTTAATATCCTATTGGAACTGGCATTGTCTGGGCAACCCCCGCATATTGTTATCTAATCTCCATTTATTTGAATTTTGCATATCTATCTTCTTTGTATCACACATCTATCTTCTTTGCGCCCATAGATCCACATCTACATCTGAGGTCCTAAGCCCTCCATCATTCGAAGTTGTTGGTGGCTTCATGTATCAGCTTTCACTCACGCGAGAATGAATTTTCATGTAAAACAGTAATTATTATAGATCCAAACCTATAAATACAACTTTGGGCCACCTCTATGTGCTAGTTCAGCATCGGTGGGAATCTTACTGATGTTGAAGATGAATCCAACATCTCTTTCAGGTAGCCCGGGAGGATAGACATCAAAGTTTATGTAGTTGATTTGTGCCTCCAGCAAAGGGGTAACATTAATCAAGTGACCAAGACCCAACGCTTCTAACAAAATAGCTCAATGAGTAGGAGAGTTCTTCAACAAATCTAAGAGGGAGATGTGAGAAAAGGTCTTGGTTAAATTTGTAATCAAATCATATGCCCCTACCAACCTCGAAAGTATTAGAGTGTCATATGACATAGATGGGTAGATGGGAATAGGCTACATTGACTAATCACGGGTTCTTGTAGCTGTGTTAATTTGAGGTTCAGTATCTAATTTGACGAGACCCATGATCTTAGCTTGTTATCGACCGTCTAACAGAGGTGCTACTAATGGGTTTGAAGAAGTGGAAGCTTTGTGGTCGTTGTTTCCTATTGGGTTACCCTTCTTTGTGTAGTGGGGGTTTAATATTTCATTGTCAGGACACGTAGGAAGAGGGTCACTAAATATCCTAAGAGGAGTGTTTTGAGGGGAAACAGGCCCCATGCTAGCATTATGTGTTGGTGCAGTAGGATATTACAAAAATATCTCAATGAAGAGTTTTCTTTGGTCCTCTGGTAGGCATTGTATGAACTTGTTACAGTCACGGTAAGTTCTAGCATCACGCCCTAAAATCCTATAGAAGCTGCAATAAAGGTCAGGATCATAATCTTGAGGTCTTTGATTTTTGTTTTATTGCAGTCTAATGATTGTTGTTTAATTTTTTATTGTTGTAGTTAAAGTTTGGTTGCCTTTGCCCTTGGTTTTTATATTGACTTTGATGCTCGTTTGGGTATCGATTGGAGCCTTTGGCCTAAACTTGTTATGGAGGTGGAGGACGGTTAAAATCCACTGTGTTGATGGAAGGAGTGAAATTGTTACTCCTTTGATTATTTCCGTTCACATTATTATTGACATTATTTGCATTTAAAGTGTTAACAACATTCAACTTCTTGGGTTGATCAATTACGTCATCTGTTATAACACCACAATTATTATGGAGAACATTAGGTCCTTAATTATTGTTGGAATTATTGGGGTAATTTGAATTATCTTGGGGAGTGATTAGTTTCCCATTTGAACCATATGTCTTTCAACAGCTATTTATTACTGATTGATCAATGCGGAGAGCACCCTCTAGTACCTCTTCGAAGCTCCTAAGGGGGAACTTTTGAACTTCTTCCTTTGTTTCCCAGTTAAGGGAATGAAGGAATAGATCACAAAGCTCTTTCTTATCCATGTTGGGAGAACTCCCTAAAGAGTAAAGGATCTGCCGCCACCTTTGAATGAAATGGGCATCAGATTCGTTATGCTCTTATTTTATGTGAATGAACTCCCTAATTCTTGTTCTTAACAAGTTGTTCATGTCAAACGCCTTTATGAACTCATATATGAGTTGCTTAAAGGAGTGTATAGAGGCTTCAGGTATCTGTAATACCAATCAAGAGCGATCCCCTCAAGGGTCTTGGGGAATATTTTAGCAACCATTGCATCCCACGGAAGAAGCTCTCTAATGGAAGTTGTGTATGCTTTAATGTGCATGTTCGGATCTCCCTCCCCTTTGAATTTTAGGAGATCAGGCAACGATCGTGGAAGCATGACACTTCATATGGAAAAATCGAGGGGCTTCTTAAGATATTCAGAGTAAGTTCCCATAATGTATGATTCTACCATAGATGACCCTTGATGGGGAGGTGGAGGTGGAACAAGCGGCTGAAAAGGTGTAGTGTAAGCATTTGTAGGGGCATAAGGTATCCCCTGAGGCTACAAGCCAGGAAAAGAAAACATGTCCCCCTAAGGAAACTTGGAATACATGTGTAAATATGGGGGAGCGGTATTCTAGTACAGAGTGGGAGACACAAAACCAAGGAACGTCACATTGCTAGTTGGGATGGCATTCGAGAACATACTTGTAGCTAGTGCCTATTGAGGGTATCCATATGAGGTGTGAGGGGCCATGCCTAATGTGACCGGCCTAGTGAGGAGATCTCTGGGGCTAGGAACCCATGTAAACTGGAGGGGGTGATGACACAAAAGGTACACAACCATGGTTTTGAGCATGGAGTGGGAATTTTCCTTGCCCAGCGAAAGATGAGACACGAGACCATTGGGCAAGCTCCAATTCCCTAACTCTATCTACCAGCGTAGAGATTACATTGCCAAAAGATGGTGTTGCATTTTTTTTAGGCATGTTTTGAGCGTTATTAGGATGTAGAGGTACATAATGTCCTGCTATAATTTTTTCTCTAGGAGTTCACTCCTTTTTGGGTATGTTATCCATTGTAGAGGGAGGGGTAGAAGTGTTTTTTTCAAGCAGAGCATCAGTATACTCTTGCATCCTTTCCAAGGACTAGTCCATGGCATTGAAACACTCCTCACTTTGGGTGAAGTATGCTAAAAGTTCATCATTAGATGAGAGGTAGGAAGAGAAAGAATCAGACTGCATGCTGACTTGGGGTCTTGACAGAACCCAAGCATAAAAGCCTTGTTCTCCAGTGAGTATCATATTGTTTGAGTTGGAGAACTCTGCCTAATCGATCTCTTCAATCCTAACAGACAAACTATTGTTGGCGCTTTGAGGAAGAGGAGTGTAAGGTGAAGGTAAGTTAGAAGAATAATTTTCAGCCAATCTTAATAATGAGGGTGAATGCTACATATTCATCTGGCAATAATAAACCTCCAGACCAAGAATGGGTCTATTGTAATCTTGTAGTGCCCCTCCTAAGAAGATGTCAATGTCTGAAGAGTTTTTGTTTGGGTAAAACATATAAATAAAAAAAATTAAATGACATGTGACACTTGGTCAACATGTGGTGGCAGGAAGAAAATATGGTTTTGGGGCTCGAGGAAGGAATTGCAGATAGGCATGCATATCTGAGAGAATTACTTTGGACTGATAGTTGTAAAGACAAGACACCACGTCCATACCAAATTTCCATATCGTTTTTAGGCATCCCTCTTTTCTTGCGGCAAACAGAACATTACAGGAAACCATGTAAGAGGAGCTTTGTTAATATCCAGTCCTTCTCAGACCTACATCTACACACTCCCATCCACACCAAAATGATATCTTTAAATAGTTTGTGGACATCCGACAACCATAATGGAAAGAAAATTATTGTCAGATGATGATGTAATTATCCTGGTAGATATATGTGCAAATAGGGGCACACTACTATCTGAGGGCATGGGCATGAATAGAAGGCCTATGCGTAAGTGTTTGGGAGGCATCTAGATGCCCAGGTTGTAGGATATGAACACAATAGGTTTACTGAAAATGGCCTTCCATCAAAGCACAATGAAAAGTAGATCTTTGTCTTTTACTGTAGATGCAAGCAGTCAGGTAGATGGTATGGGAAATGTGGAGGAAACACAAGGCATGTGGACTGTATGAAAAAAATTCCTGAGGGAAATAAGGTTTTGGGAATGGCTTGATTGCAGGATATACTTAAATGTTTGTTGTCGAGGTGCCTTGGGGCAAGGCACAAACATCTAGCAAAGCATATTGGAAAACTGATTTTCTTTGCTACTTTTCTTCCAGCTTGTGCAAAAATGGGGAATCTAGACAAGCCACGAGAATTGTTTGGAAACAAAATTCTTTTAAAAAAATGTGTATGGTCTCATGGAGAGACACGGTTGTTGGTCTTTGCACAAATGGGTTTGTAGGGATGACCTTGTGGTGGTCAACTCATCTTGTTGGGTGACTGGACTGAACTGCTGTTATTTTCCACTCTGTTGTGTATTTTATCTAGTATGGATGTCATATATTTACCTGCAGATTTGTGGGTATTCACTGAATTAGGTTGTTGGCTCACTGAAATAAAACTAGATCCAGATCTACTTTTTAGTTTTACACGGGACTCATTATTGTGCTAGCATAATTGTTTCTTGGAGGTGGCTCGACACATTTAAAAAAAATACAAAAACAAGATTTCAAACACCCCTACCTATATTTCTCTCTTGCAAGCCTGCAAATTGTTGTTGGATTTCCTAAATCTGATGAGGTCTTGTCAAATGCGGGGATCGTGGGATTAGCGTAAAAAGGTATGGATCACTCTTCCTCTCGCTTCAAACTAAACATTTCATCATTTTTTTAGTGTTGGATTTCAGTATGTTGTATATTAAAATAGAAATGCAAATTAGAATGAATGATATGGCTTTTACCTTTCCCAAAAATATTTTTCTTTAAACTAAGAAAAAAAATAGGCCTTAAAAGAAGGCCTTTGAAGCATGTGCATGGAGCACCATGTTGAATGGTTAATGGGAACCAAAAACCTCAAACAAGATCCATGTCAACCCAAGACAACATGAAGTTTTCTTAACCAAGATGACTAACTCGATTAAATGAGGTGATATTCGATACCCCTTTAACACTTCAGTCACTTTTGGTGACGTTCCCACTTTATGAAATTGTGATCAGTTTTGGCTTACAATTGTCATATCGATTTGGTGTAACTGGAAAACACCTTCATCTACCTCTAGCACTCCTATGTGAGAATTGAAACCAACTCTCAGTTTCATAAAAATAATTTCGTAAGTTAGAGTTTCAAGTGGATGTTGGAGTCACCGGTCGTCGTACAACAGAAGTGTTTGATGTGTTTACGATAATTGGTCTCGAAGTCACCTTCTTAAATTGAACCTTGTATAATGAAATCAAATTCCTTTGAATCTGGAGTTATTTGTTTATAGGGGAGTAGGTAGGAATCGATGAAATTTATGTTTGAACGTAAAATGAGTGGTTTTGGAAACCATACTGTAAGCACTTTAGTTGATTTGGTTAGTTTTCGCACACTCGCAACTTAAGATAGAAAATATTTCTTAGGATCCCATAGGTTCTGTAAATTACTTGTGAACCCCTTTTTATAGTGTTACAGTGTGTGTAGAGCATTATTTAATCAATTACTTTGTATGAAAGGATTTTGCAATTTAAAGTGTTCTTTCTCTCCTCCCTCTCTCTCTCTATCTCTTAATATAAATATGAAATTGTGGTTGGTCTTAGAAACATGAATGGTTAAAATGCAGATGAGTTTTAAATGATATGAAAATGGATATGAATTGAGAAATGGTCAAAATATTATGAATAGCAAAGAAAATGTTTTACAGTTTCTCTCTCTTCCTACTCTCTCTCTCTTCTTGAAAAAAAATAAGTAAATGAATGTGTGAGGAAATTATCTCTCCTCTCTCTCCTTATCTCTACCTCTCTTTGTACTTTGTTTGAAATTACTTGAAATGATGAATGTCTTGTTTGTGCTTGAGTGTAAGGGTTTTCCATACTCAGTCCTAGGACTAACACAACATTGGTTGCAGGTACCTGAGCAAAAAGGAGTAGTAAAAATGACACTTGTGTCTTTTATTAGCATGTTATTTGAAGGAAATGTAATTGTTTAGAATATTTCAGTGATATTTTTATGAATAGGATGTATTATTTTCATTATTTCCATGATGAAAATGATAGTGTTGCGTATTGGGAAAATGTACTATGTCGTACGTAGTTGTAATTTTGCCTATTTAACAATTGTTACTCTTGGTGGTAATGGTGTATATTCTATTAAGTAAATGAAGTTGATTGTATCATGTTGATTTGGAAAATGATGCCAAAGAACCCTTCTTTTAGTGTCAAAATAAATATATGAGGATGAAACTGGAACCTTGTCATTTAAAATGTTTAGTGTCATCGTAATTGTGATATGATTGTGCCAGTAAAATTGTTAGCAAGTAATTTAAAATGGTGTGGTTTTACCTATCTGCTAGTGTTGCAATGACCTAGGAAATCACTTAATATTCAAATAAAAATATCAACTTAAATTTGTGTGTGTTTTTCTTATTGAGCGGAAAGCAACCAAATATTCATATAGCTCACAATGTTTACCCGTGTTGAATGTAATGACCCTCTCTAGTAAGCTCCAAGTTAGGCTAGCTCCAAACATCCTTCATAGTATTAGAGACTTAGAGGTATTGTATGCATTTTTGTATTCCTCCCTACAAACCTAGTTGAGAGCATTCACATAGGTATGAAAGTAAGTAAGATTCCTTAGTGCGAGACATAACATCATTTTAATGGCATACAAGACGACATGTTGAGCTTGAAATCTCATGCTTGTTTTTAGAGACTAAATAATGTTAAAATTGGAATGTAATGAACAGTGTGTGGGACCACAAAGATAGTTAGGTTGTGTATTAATTCCTATTAAGTTTTTAATTATAAAGGAAATTTTTGTAACTTTCCCTCGTTTGGGAACATACCCTTGGGATGTCGATCTAATCATTTCAAGGGTCATGGAGATTGCTTGCAACATATTAAATATTTCTTATGATGTGAAGGTGGACGTGAATTGATCCACTTGAGAACAAGTGAATAAGAAAACATAGTTTCCCATTTAAGAATCAAACCTAAAATGTGTATATGATAGGATATTTGAAATTAACTATTGAGTAATATATTTTATTTGCAGTCAAATAAACGAACCAAAGTTAATGGAACCCTTTATGAGATAAATGTTAAACAAAAGTGAGAAAATGTATTCTCAAGATACCTCGAGTGGCACGAATTCCTTGCAATACATGGACACTTGATTACTCTTAATTTGACTTGTGGTAGGGTGTAGAAACCCTCAATTAGAAATGAGTGTAATACATCGATTGACCTCTTACGATGCTAATGAAAGAAGGAACTATGATGTGTTACCACCACTGATTGTAAATATTACCTTAGAAGGATTTTGAAACACTTTAAATTTTATAACTTTTGTATTTGAACTCCCTTTATCCCTCTAGATAATTGTGACCCTTAGTAGCAGATTACCATGTGCTCTCTCGTAGGGTGTAGTTCCCCCATCAATGATTGTTGCTAAAGTTAATAGATCATGGAGCCTCTCTTAAGGGTATTGGTGAAAGAAACATTGATGCATTTTACTAAACAATTTAAATAGTTCCTTGGAAGAAATTTGAAAAGCATATAGTTGTTGGTTTGTCATGTAATATGCATTTAATACTTGATGGTCTAAGAGCAATGAAATGAGTAGTTAGGTGCATGGTCACCACTCCTTGTAGTCACGAACCCCTTAGTGTAAATTATGAGTCATTTGAATTACAATTTTTCTAAAAACAATGCCAATCGTGAGGCCAAAGTACGACGTAAGTGTAAAGAGTACAAGAGTTAACAAGATTTTGGGGTTAGGAATAACGTCATGCTCGAAGTCCTTAAAACTCAACTAGACACTTTCATGTGGTTAAAAATAAATATGAATTTCCCTTTGTGAGATCAAAATTTCGAGAAAACAAAATATATACAAATCTAAATAAAATTTCTTATGTGAAAGACTTGAATGGATTCAAACAAGTTATTGACCTATATCTGTTGTAACAAGAAAAATAGGGTACTATGATGAAAGGATGTTTATGGGAAGATATATATTGAATCTAAATCTTCCTTTAAACTCTAATGTATCTTCCTTGACCTCACGATAGTTCCCCATGTCTAGAAAAGGTAATATTTAAACATGAAATATACGTCTTGAAAAGCAGAACCTTAACATCTTGTTAGTTCCTTCTCGTAGTGAGGATAAAATTTAACGTCAATTAAACATATTTTGAGAAACAAACCTTTAACGTAAGAATGAATATTAGGAGGCTCGTAGGTGTTTAAAATGAATTTAATTAACAAATGAGCTATGGATAATTAATGGAAATTGAGAAAGGAACCAACAATGCATTCTCTTTTAAAGGCCAATGTTATACGAAAATAAAGTATTTGAAGTTTTAGAAAAAAGGAAATTTTACACCCTTACCAGTTTAATTCACTAGAAACCTATAAGGTTATATAATGGAAAACTAAATGTAATAAATTTGTTAACAATAAAATGGGTGTGTTGTGGAGTATGTCTATCATGTGTGTCTTAGCGTAGTTGTTTTTTTTCCTTGCTTACATCATTTGAGTAAGACATTGAATGTGTACCCTATGTTATCATGTTGTCTATGTGGGTCCATGCTTATGTAAGTGTCTTATGTGATGTTTACTTTTTTATTTTTGAGCCCATGTGGTGTCGTATTTGTGTGTGTAAAATGTGGGCATTACAAATCCTGACCCGACATATTCGGGGGGTATGTGAATACTTGAAGAATAATGGGAGATAAGAAGGGTGGATGAAAGAAGGTAAGAAAATTGAAATGAAAAGGAATTAGTCCTTCACATTGGGCTCACCAATTTGTACGACTGAAAATCACCATGTGACCTTTAGGTGCACTTGACCTCCCAAGGTCGTGCTAGGAGAGCCGATGTGGAATGAATGGATGGATATGTGGGATGAAATACTCAAAAATGGGTGAATGTGATCAAAATTTTATCAGGGCAATCTAATGTCCTCTACGGGAACTAAAGGGATCTGCTTGTCTAGGGAAATAAAGGCCTCTCTAACATAAACGGGTGTGATGGTACGGTCAAGAATGATACACACACATTAGGTTCTATCAATTTCTATGTGTGAAAATCTCTCGACTGTTTGTGGAATGCGTGGAAATTATCCTACATTTGCCTCATAGAAATTTCCGTACAATGTCATGGAAATACTAGAGAAAACGGATAAATAAGGACAGATGAGTGGGCTATGGGCACTAGTTTTGCCTAGGCTGGCTCCGCCAAAAGTTATAGAATTTTTTGGCTTCTTCATTAAGAACATACAATTGTGTGATGGTGAGGGGTGGAAGTGGTGAGGATCTAAAGACCATAATCATGAAGGCTCATACCAATGTTAGTCTCAATATAAGTTGTGTTTTGTTGAAATACTCTAGCAGCGTATTCTTCTTCTTTAGGTTGTTGTAGTCCTTGAATGGTCATGTGTGCATTTGTGCAAATTAATTATGAAAGCAAACAACAAGCTAATCTAAATAAATAAAAATTAAACTATGTTTTTTTCTTAATTTTCCAATATAGATGAAATGAAGCAATATAAACAATATAATCTATTTTAAACTAATATTTTTTTATTTTCTGAACTTTCCGAAGTAAAACTAAAGAAGTGAAGAAATGAAGAAATTAATTCTAACTTAACTAAAAGATCCTACACAAATAAATAGTTGGATGTGACTATTTATCTGTGCAGCTGTATATCTAATTTAACCTGATAAAATAAATCTTTTCCAAAATGTAATTATGGATGTGAATCCTCTATTCTGCCTCAAAGGCATAAGAAGAAATCAAATCTTCTCATAAGCTTCTCTTCCCCTACAACTTCCCCGACAAAAGTAAAGAAGGATTCAATGGAGGTTTTACAAATGAAATGATATTGCAGTTCATTCTAAATTAACACAGAAGATTTCCTCTAGAAACACTTCCCTTGCAAACCCATAGGGATATGAAGGAAAGCTATCTATCACCATAAGCTTTTCAGAAGAAATGGAAGCTACAGTATTTGATCTATCTATTGTAACAATTGAAATGGAAATTATTTTCTACTCTAGTAAGTAATGTGCATACATATTCAAAATAAAGAATTGAAGAAATAAGGAAATCCAATTACAACCCCAACTTGGAATTTATAGTGTTGAGGCAAAGCCAGTTTTGGTTTACTCGTGTGTCTCCGTTGTTGTGTTTTCCAATCTTCAATGTTCACGTGAGTCCAAGAAGCTGGGAATGCAGAAGAATCAAAGAAAAAGGCGTTGGAGCAATGGTGGCTTGCAAGTGGTTTGGTAACAATGCAGGTGGAAGAAAAACAATGCAAGAGAATAGTGCTTGGTTGTGTAGTCTCTAGCAAGATTTCAACAACATAACAATGCAATCATAATAAAAATCTTTGGCCATTTACTTTAGAAAAAAATGTTGGTTTTATAGAAGAATGGCTTAGTAGTGGTGCATTCCACTTAACAGCCATGGGGTGCCACATCATAACATAGAGGGGAAATTTAACTCTTAATCAACAATTAGAAGTGGAAGAGGAGGTTGATACGAATCAATCAAGACTAAAATTATCTAAATTGACTAAAGAACTTGTGATACATGTGAACTTAAGTGAGTTAACACGCGTCTAAATCGTGCATGGCAAGTCTCATCCAATTCACACGGAACTGCCGGTTTATACAAGGTTGCGGTTACACAACCACTACCTAGGGTAGATCTGTGGTTACGCAACTACCACCCAACATGACCGGAAGTTGTGTAACTTTAGGCCAAAAACTAAGGAAAAACAATACAGAAAGCTAAAAGAAAGCAGGAAATGGCTAAGTAAGGTTTTCTAGGCTACAAATATAAACTATAGAGAGAGAAAGGGGGCTCGAACACCTTTGGAAAAGATATGAATCATCATTGGGGAATTTTGAACCATTTCTGACAATGTAGCACGTGCAAATTTGGGTGCATATAGTCACCAATTGTCCGCATGACAATTATTCGTTTGGTAGGATAGAATTGGAAGATCAAGGGAATTCTAGATTGTTGGAAAGGTCAAGAGAAAAATCTTTAATCACATAAATGAATGCTAAATAAACCTACAAGTACCCCTAAAATAAGGCACAAAAACTAATCCACAGAGTAATAAGCACAAAAGCTAGAGGCAGTCAATCAACTTTCCTTTCCCACCCAAGCAACAATATTTTGTAATTTTGAATGTAAGTGTGCCTAGAGGTCAAACAAGTGGCATTAACATGTCTCAACATATTATCATCTTGTTCCTTGGTTAGGGATTTGTTATGGACTTTGTAGTTGAGTTTCAGTTGATTTTATTTCTCTCTATTTCGAAAGCTAATTCTCTACCAATTTTCCCTATATTTTTCTCTACATTCATTATTTAGTAGTATCTGCCAATATTGCTAGTAAAATTCATTTTCTTTTTTACTTTGTATTTCATTTGTTCATGTGTCTATTACCATATATTCCTTAGCCTTAGATGTTTTGAGAGGATTTAAGTGAGAAATCAACTTCCTCGTAGGATTTTACAATTTGGGCCACTTAGCCATGGACATTCCCCTGTAACCAATCTCAGATCTTGCTTTGACATTTTATTACGATACGTGATGACATTGTTCATTTTTTCGTCTGATCATTGCTATAGATTCATAGACATGGAAAAATTGGTCAGCGTTCATAATATCCTACTTTGATCTGCATCAACCCTATGCTTCATTGCAGCATCCTTCCCTCTTGTTTTGTTTACCTTATTCTATTTCATGTGCCATTGTAACTCATTATTCTTGCAAGTTCCATTAACCTACTTACCTCTTAGACAACATTAACCTACTTACCTATTTCTTTCTTATTCTAATAATAAAAAGGATGACATGTCATTTGTAAATTGGAATTCCATTTTATCCATCATGTCACGTACAACATATTTTATGTTCCTTCTAATCTTGTAGCATAAATGTCAAGAAAATCGACATTACCACACCTTGCCACACCTATAGAGGTAAGGGTTATGAGTGTCTACCAATATCAAACCCAATGTGAGCTAAACACCCAACTTTGAGTGATGCGGTTATCAAAGTGTTGTTTGTGCATTTATTCCACATTGAAAATAATTGCGAGACAAGAAAAGTTCACATTTTTTTATTTATTCCCTACCGATAATAATTGTGAGCTACACTTTGTGGTATGTCCATGAGTTTATGTGTTCGCATCTTTTACTCTTATGTATTAACCATGCTTACAAGTGTTTGTTTACTTTGTGCAAAGCAACATTTCCTCTATCTTTTTAAATAATTGTTTAACATTTCCCATCTGTTTGTCAAAAATTCACACGACTTTCATTTTTTCATTCAGATAAAAAATCCAATTTCCTTAATTATGTTTCTTTAGGATGAAAATTCTCTCAGCTGCTAGGCCATAATTCCATTATATCAATAATTGGTCAGATTATCATATTTATACTTAGCAATTGAGGGCTTAAGATTGGTTGTTGGGGAAATTAATTTTATTACCATAGAAATTATGTTATGAAATCATATTTAGAGAATGGAGGTTCCAAAATCCAATATTTTTGTTGTCAAATATTTATCTAAAATTGAAAGACTGTCTTTAAAATTTTGAATACTATCAAGAAGATGAACACATTGAAGAGAGTGCCAACTACATATCGTCACTTGAGAGTGCACCCTTTGTTGAAGTTGGGCTCAACACCTCAGTGAAACATTAAATGACCTTAAAAGTGTGGGACAACGGATCCTTCAAGGTCAATCTCTATGGTAAATGTTGGTTCCTTCCACTCCAGTCCATTGTAACTTATCTAACCAACACTATAATCTACTACTAACTAGTTCTAATATAAGATTTCTAAGGAACCAGGGTTCAGGAAGATGAAATATTGAATGAAAGATAAGTTGATACAACAAATTGAAACTAGATTCTCTCCCTGAGATTAAGAATGAGAGGGATAATTGTAGAGCTAAGAGGAAGAAAACAAGTTGCATTCAACTTTACAATTTCTTCAAACTTTGATTCTCTACATAAGTGACCCAAAGGATTGAAATCATACAAATATAGCTCACACACATCATACCTTAACAAAATAGGAAGGAAAGAACATAATTTAACGCAAGTTAAAGAGAATTAGGAGATCCACACTAATAAGATAACATTAATTAGAGTATGTACAATCTATTACAATAATGGAGAAGGCACTAAGTGCATTGCATAAGATCAACGCATAAGTTTGTAACTCATAATGTTTGGCCACACAAAGGGGCAACATAACCTTGTATTCGAGAGAGAATATTTTTCAATTAAAATTGGGTTACATTTATAAGAGAATAAGAAGGGGAGGAGTAAATCCGAAATCAAAAATACCATCCAATTCTTCAACCACCAAGGAATAATCAGCATTCAAGTGTTCAGACCCAACACAGGCATTAGAGATTTTACAGGACCCAAACCTTAAAAATGGCCATGGGTATTTTTCCACATTTTCAAATCAGAAATACACTTTATTAGGACCCAAATATGCTATTAACATGTATTTTTCCTTAAGAACTTTCCAATGGTACCAATTTTGTTTTATTTGGTGACTTGGATAAAAAGATATGAGCATTTAAAGATCCTTATGTCGTTCTACATAATTGATGGCCATAAGGCTGTCAAATTTAACTTTTGGGTCACCCTTGTTGACGTGTCAACTCCTCATTAGATCTTGTAGTCTCCCTTTCTATTCCATGATCTTCCTTTCCTTGTTGTGGCTTTTCACTTTTGTGTGGCCTTTGGACTTTTATGGAATTTTCAAGTGTAGTGTAGGTTCTCTAGTGTTGCATAGAATTTTAGGCTTCTGTGAAAATGTAGGGATCAACAAAATTTTAGGCTTCTACAGAAACATAGGTATTTGTGGAATTTTATAATGACGTGGATGTGTAGGCTTTTGCGGAATTTAGGCTTCCTAGTGTAGTGTGATTTTTTGGTATAGCGTAATTTTTCAAGTGTCGCATGGAATTCTAGTTTACTTAAGATGCATCCCAATTGCCAAGTTATCCTGCAAAAAACTTTAGGCACCATGTATCTTCCTAAGGATATGTTGCCACACGAAATAAGTCCTATTTTTTATCGTTTATCTGATGACCCTAGCATTCATGATCCTTTATCCAATCAACCTATATTGGAGTCAATTCAATCTTTTCATATTCTATTTTATGAAAAATTTCAGGCTATGGATTCCATGATTACATCCCTACAATTTGAGATCCAACTCTTAAGGATGCTTCTCAAGCTCGTGTTTTTTCTCCTTCTAAATCGCAAGTTCATTTTATGTCTTCTACATGTGCTCATATTAGTGAACCTCAAGTTTTGCCATTACCTGAACCTCTCACCTTTTATTGTAATATTAAACAACATGACATTCTTATTGAACTCCTTAGTCATCAATTGATCACTTTACCATCTACTCAAGGCTATCATCCTTACAGTCCTATAAAATATCACGGTCACCCAGATTGTAATTATCATCAAATCAATGGACATAATGACAATGATTGCTATGTTTTACAACCAAGAATCAAGAATGTTGAGCGTCAAGGCTTTATCTCATTCATTGCACAACATTTTATTGCATGCCCATCTATAAATGCTACATCCAACTGGGCTCCTAAATCTACTCCTTCTATGTCTAATGAGCATCATGTTATCGTTTCTAAGGTGCCTTGTTCAGCCACTCAAGTGCCACCTATTCAATCCACTCAACCTCCTCTTACGGATGGTCCTACTCTTCCACTCAAGTTATCTGCGACATTACTAAGTCAATCTAAGTAATCTCCTCTAAATCTCAATTAAACCTAGCCTCCACTCAAGTTATCTACGGTAAATAATCAACCACTCACTCCATAAGACCACCAAAATAAAGTTAACCTCTTTCAACTTCCACCGCTCGATAATCCTACGACATTACCACCTCGGCATCCCATCACTTTTGTTAAGGAAACTACTCCTTACATTGATCCACTTAGTATCTTTTGACTATACCTCCATCACTTACATACTTGGGGGGGCAACATAACTTCTCCCCCTTCCATTTCTATCAAATGTCAATATCCTTTCATGCACTTGACGCTTTGTGCTTAGTGAATAATCTTCTCTAAGTATTATTACAAACCTATTGATACATTTGTATCGTCATTCCCCGACGACACACTCTTGTGCTTTGGTTTACACTTGACTATTGAGGGCATCCAATATACATGAACCTCACACACTACACTACACATTACATATCACACATTACACACTACACACTGTACATTTCTACACTGGACATTCACAGTACATCTTCCTAATGTCACATCTTCCAACAACATATTATACATATTTTATTTATATCATTCTAACACATCCTCCTAGCATGTCATACTATTCTCTTCTAAATCCTACACATTATATATCCAACTTATACAACGCATACTACCCTATGACACACTCTAGTTACGTGGTCCATACTGAAATTCTGAAGGTATACATCTCAAATGGACCTCACCACACTCACACACTTTACACTTTGCACTTTGACAATCACATCTTTCTTATACACACAATTCAAACCATTTCTCGATGACGCACTCTTGTTTATGGTTCATTCTTGACTGTTATGGGAGCATAAATAAATGAACCTCATTGTATACATACACATCCACTTGGGGGTCACATTGCCCCTATCATTCACTCTACATTCCATTCCACCTCATTCACAACATATTGCATATCTTGGTTGCACTTACTCTTACCTACTTATGCTTTTACATGTTCATCTTATTACACATACTAGATAGATATCTTGTATGTCATTATCCTTAGCATACACATATGCACGGTCACTTACTTTTCTAGTTGTGATCGCAGATTTTACAGATGTATACACGAACCATGGATGATTAGTGCAAAACCTAGTACCATTCACACAACAACTCTTTGGGGCATCCACTTTCATACACTATATATGTTATTGTTTCATTTTGTTTCATAACACATTATTTTATCATATTATACATGCCTTGACATACTTTTTATCTTTCTAACATGTTAATAGGTGCTTCATGTGCAACATTTGTTATGCAGGTCTATTTGCTTATATGGTTGTTTATTACATTGTTTGTCATTGTTTGTGGTCTTTTCCCTTTGTCTTGTGTGCACACTTGTATGTGTTTCGCCTAGTTGGTCTTGATTGTCTTAGGACATCGTGAGTGGTGTCTCATGCTTGTAACTCACTTTTTGTGGTCTACATTGTCTTCTTGCGTGTTTTACTTATGTCTTAGCTTACACATTGTTTGTTAGCTTACATTTTACATGCATGATTATCTTTTATTTTACTAACACTTATTTTTTAGCCACTTCTTTTGCATGTTCTTTGGTTCCTACCAAGCACATTCCCTTCCCCTTGCAAGGTGCAATTTCAACACAACGGTCGGTCCTCTTTTGGGCTGTATACTCCTTCAGTGATGTCGCATGCACCCCAAACAAGGGGGACATCATTTGGGTGAATTAGTCACCCCATACAATGTTATACATAACACGATAATGGTATAACACAATTTTCAGTTTCAAACAGGGATCAAAATCATACTTGTGTCCTTAACACAATGGCCTTTCCTAGATGCCTAAAATAAGGGGGAAATTACACAGCGATTGGTAGGTCAAAAAATTCTACAGAAATCCACACAAATCAGTTTTACAGGGCATACAATCCTTAGCACATACATTTTTCTTCCATATCATTGGCATGAGATCGCCCAAAAAACTTGCACATCAACATCATCTACAAGATCCTTTTCTACACTCTTTCGTCATCATAGATCAGGTGCACATGTTTCTTTTTCACACTTTCAGCATTTTTATATACTTTCCTTACACACTTTTTTTACATATTTTGATCATATACATGCGCATTTGACTACTTATTCAACATCTCTTTTGTAGGTCTGTTTGTATGGGAAGGGGTAGTCAACATCAACAACAACAACATCACACACATCAATATTGACATCGACATCGACATTGACATCAACATCAAGCACATCGTGACATATACACATGTGTTTCCTCCCTAAGTTCATTTTCATCACTTTTTACACTTTCTCCTCCTTAGCATCCACGCTTCACATTTTTATCACTCCATGCTTTTTTCTAGTCCATCAACACACTTTCATCAATGATCTACATGGTTATCAGGTACACATCTCTATCTACTTTATGTTACTGAGCTTTCTACTCACCAAAATAAAGTGGGGGAAAATGTAGACACAAAATCACACACTTTGGGTAATTATCTAGTATTGATTACATATTATTATTCATATGATTCCTAAGTAAGAAAAGTACTAATTAGCCCATGTATTTGGCCACCTTTCTTTACTTGTTGTTCTTACTTTCAATCTTACACCCTTACTTGTTCAATGTGCATTTATACTCTTTAGCATTTATCATCTTGAACACCAACACCCAACCAGGACGCTAGCACCAGGCACCCTCGTCACCTCTGGGCACCCCTGTCCCCTTTGTACTTTACTCACACTTTTTCGGTCCTTTCTAGCCATTTGATCATCTTATTTTTTTGGCAATCGGCCTTTTTGGGGTTAATTACAAAATTTAAGCAAGGGAATCATATAAATATAAAAGTTATGTGATCATAATAAGAAACCAAGCACTAAGCATTAGTTATCGCCACCTAAATTTACATCCATCAAGGAATTTAAGAGTTCCATTGCATCCATCTAGCATCATCAAAAGGGACACAATGGTTGGTTTTCTGCATCACACTTCATAAGGCGGAAGTTCATTCTACTTCATGCACACATCTATTATATTCTACATCTAGCTACGTGCTTGTTATCTAAGTGTGACACGCACAAGGGCAACCTAGGGCACAAGTTCGCACATGCACACACAAAACTACATTGGGTCTAAGATGTAGTGTAGCACTCAGTCGTAAGTTCACCATTTTGATAGATGAGGACAATCTGGCCCCTCATTCTACATCTTTCTTTTTTGGGATTTGATGTTTATTTAAGGGTTTTGTAGGTTCATTATTTATTGCAGGTTTCCAGTGACCTTAGAGCGATCAAAGATGACTAAAATTGAACATCTTGTGACACCTCAAAGGAGGTTTTATGAGCATTTCCGCAGACCTAGACTCCCAGAAACATGTCCAGGGCACCCACAAGTGCCCATGTCCCTCTCTAGGCACCCCAGTCTAGTTTGTTCCTCCAAATTTGCATTTTTCGGTGCTTCTGTGTGAAACTTATTCCTCTCTATTCAGTTAGTCAAAGCTTCAATCCAATCCAGGATTTTCTACGAATCAGCTAAGACTCTCTACCCTCTCTTTGTAATTAGGGTTTCAATATGTATTGCTTAGTTACTTTGGTATTTATTGATGTGCTTAATTATTCATTTATTTACTGCTACTATAGCATTCAGATTGGGCTTTTATTTACATTTTAGCTTATTCAAAAGGACCTATCAAACAAATAATCTAAATATACAATATATTAGTTTGACAATACCAATGTTTTATCGAAATGTGGGTGATTTTTTTTTTAGTTTTACATTAAAAAATGACGACGACTTAGTCGTTGTGTCATAAGAAAACTTCACATTACAAAACTTTTATTTATCTAATTTAAAGACAATAATTTAAACAAATTTTCTATTATTAGATTAAAAAGTAAATTAAATTAATTAAAAATTAAAAAAATAAGTATAAAGCTTATTTACGAAAAAAATTGCAGAATTAACTCTGCAGACAAGGGTTAGGAATCCTCATTAGCTCGGTCCAAGTTGGGTTTACCAACTTGGCGAGTCAAGTTAATTATGATCAACTCAACTCACATATAATTTCCAATTGCTATACTAAACCAAATTTCCACAAACTATGCATTATTTAAATCACCACCATACACTATGCATTATTCAACTCGCTACACATTATGCATGTGGACGAACTCACAACAAAGGTGCAACATTAACCATCCAAGCAAAAGCCAAGATAGATGTGGTCTGAAGCCATGTTACAACACATACACCCAGCCACTTTTAAATGATGTTGTCACTCAACGAGTTATGCATGTGGGACAAAAAGCATCCCTTACAAAAAAAAATCAGTCGAGAATGGTATGAGCTGCAACCACGTGGCACAGGGTTTGATCGACATAGGGGGGAAAACTGAGCCACATGGGGCCTACACAAAGGATGGTCAAAGGGAGCTAGAATAAAACAAGGGTCCTCCACGTTGAGGCCAAGCAAAGAGGGAAACCAAGTTTTATTAAAACATTTAATCATATGCATATGGTCTTTGAACAAAGTTTTAACATGTTTACAAACCATACGTAGGCTGCAGAGGGTAAGGTTTAGGTAGTAGATTTTGTGATCATATCATGTAGGATTTAGATGATGTTTGAAATGCGAAGTATTCATGGGAAAAAGCAATTCAGTTTGATGCATTGAAATAAAAATTTCAGTTTCTTTTTTATCTTGGTGAACCTATATAGCTGCCAATTTGTGAAAAAAATGTGTCATTAAATAGTATATTCTAGATGTGTCTTTTTGTATACAAGAAGTGTTGTTACGCTTAAAAAACGTTGTCCAAAATAGTGACCTTCACACTTGAATATAATTATAAAACTAGTTCAAAACTTTTTATTCTATGTTTCATGTTATTTGGTCCTTTTGGGCACACAAACACATTTGTTTCGCACAATGAGATAACAAAACCCCAATATAAAATAATTCTGGCAAGCTATGTTTCAATTCAAACTGCCCAACTCAAGCACCTGCTCATACCAATAAAGTAGTCTCTTCCTTTTACTCTTAAGAGCAAAAAAAATCATATTCTTGATAAAAATTTCAATATTAAATTTTAAAGAAACAGTGAAGAAGAATAGTAAGATCAATTACCTCAAGGATCAACAAAATACACTGCATATTGCAATATTAATTAGGTCAACCACTGGGTATGATTTTAAATGTTTTAAAAACATAGGCCACATAGGACTTAGGATAGGGTTTAATATATAGTTTATAATTAAACAGTTTATTATAAGTTAATTAACCACTTAGGTTGGAAATTAATATGATATAACACATATTAGTATTAATATTTACACCTAAAGTTTAAATATGCAAAGAAATGAAGAGAGCAGGTAAATTCGGGGGTAAATTCAAGTATTAATATTTCGGGGGTAAATTCAAGTATTAATATATAACACATATTAGTATTAATATTTACACCTATAGTTTATATAACACATATATAAAGTTATTTTAACATGAAGAATTCAAAGGGTAATAAATTTTAACATGAAGTTTTACCAACAGGGAGACAAGAAATTTAACCTGGCCAAAGAAAAAAATGAACACCCTATTCTGATGGAGTTTTTCTCCTCCTATTTAACCTTCATTTTACACTTGAATTTACCGCTGAAATATTTCAACCTGCACACATTTGAAACTATAGAAATATACTGAAATATTTTACATAAATATTTAATCCTTACCTTTTTTTCAGGTAATTCTTTCACACAAGATTTCACATGCGGGGTAAATGATTTTCAAAGACTTTTCCACATGTGCACATTCTTGGTAATAAAACTTTTTGTCACAGAGGGGAGGGATATTTATTAAATATTTTCAACGAATTAACCACCCAATAGATACACCTGATAAGTTAATTAATTTAAGATTAATGTTTTACACGCTCTAGTACTATGTCAGAATCTGAGGGATAAAACTAAGCATATTAAAATAATATTTTATACCAAGTATTAATACTAACATCTAAACTCTGCAAAGAAATTAAATAACATTGTGACATAGATTTACGTGGAAAACCTCTCTAGGGGTAAAAACCATGGTGAAAAGAGATATTCCATTAATGAGAAACATTACAGTCGAGTAAAACATCTCCCTCCTCACTTCTCTCCAAGTCATTCACCCTAGGTGATAAATAATATGATCCGTGACCATATAAGAAATGACCCTATAGGTCATGAACATATTAAGTAATTGGGTATGATTAAATCGTACCCCGATTTAATATAAATTAGTTATTAAATAACCAACTAAAAATAACCTTAATTTTATATTAAATAATTAATAATGTAATCTATTCTAAATTATTTAATTATAAACTAAAGTTTATAGGCACTTAATATTTTGTTCTAACATGAGTCGCCACTCTTTCAACTAATATGAAAAGAGTCATGGACCAAAGTGTTGATTTTGCAGTTTGTTCATCTAAGAATGGTTGTAAAAACAATAACATTAACTTAAATATCAAATATGATGAAGGGGAAAAAGTAGTTTAATGAATAAATTGAAGGAGTGGATTAGGAGCTTCATAGGTGTATTGATTTATTGAAGCTTCATAATAGTCTGCAAGAGATACAAAGACTAGAGCATTCAAAACAGGGTTTTCTAATGCAAAGGAAGATTATTTGCAAGAAAATTTTGGAGTTTGAGAGGGATTTGCAATACTTATAATTCTATCTAAGGAATCCTAAGAAGGATTATGATCACTTTTCTTCCTCTTGAGAACATAGGCCTACTTTTATGTTGTGAAATCACTATATGTGGGAGAAATTGCACAGTATTGTTGCTAGGGAGTGCAACCATTTAGAGTCAATGATGATACCAATTATATTTTGGGGGTTATTTTCTCATTAGAGAAAACAATGGGAGTAAACTCAAGTCCCCCCTGTAACAATTGAGCAATGACTAGAGATGTTTACAATAGTAATTTCTATTTTGAGAATATATTTGGAAGTAGATACCTATAAATGCCTATCCAGAAAATAACTCAACTCAACATGTGCTTAAACAAGCTTTTCAGCTATGGCAGGGGTTGATCACATTGCGAATATTGTTTGGATAAGAAGCATTATAATGAAATTTACACAAAATTATCCACCAAAAATTATCGAGTTAAGATCAACCAAATTTGTAAAGCAATTTAAACTGATGAGAAACCAAACTACGATACATATCCATTAAAATTATTTTAAAGCATAGATGCATTGTTTACCAGGAATATGATCAAATATGTCATTATTTAACCATCCACTAATAATAATAATTGATTTAATTTTCCATGATGTTGGACAATTTATGTTTGAGTTTCGAAGCATCTTATAGTATATGGGAGTAATCGATTCTCCTAGTACATAGGATGCACCTAGTTGTAATTCAAATAGAATGTGTAAACACAAAATCATGCACTTACTACTATTTACTATACCATCAAGTATGTTGCTTTATATATGGATCTTGTGTAAGAAAATTATTCACTAATGACCCATTCCAAAGTCCATTGGTTTGTCTTGTTGGTTCCTATTGATTTTATCTATCACACTTGTCACTCATACACACAATTCTGGTCAGGTCACACGGATATCTGTAAGTCAATTTTCACTCATTTGTTGTCACTTATCTCTGGACACTAGAACCCAGGACTGGACACGAGCGTCAGGTGCTCCTGTCCATCCTAGGTGCATGTGTCCTCTTTATGTTTGATCTTATTTTTGACATTCAATGTCAGTCTTTTCGGTTTTACCTCTCATATCTTGAGGTACTAGTCAACATGTCAGGTCATTAGTGTTTAAATTCAAGCAATAAATCCCTATATAAACACAACCTACATACCATTATAAGGGTGGACAATTCTTATCAAGGGATAGCTATCTACATACATCAAGGGACTGGATTCAGGCACATTACTCTACATACACAGTACATAGGAAGGGAGTTCATTATATTCCATCCACACATTTACATTTTATCTAGCTATTGCCTACTATCTTGGTGTCATTGGCGCGAGAGCAACCTAGGAGCACTATTGCACACACAAGCACATAGAACTACATTGGATCTGAGATGTAGTGTATTGCTCAGTCATAAGTTCACCATTGCAACAACCAAGGACAGTCTGACCCATCATTTTGAATCTTTCTTTTTTAGGATTTGATAGTCTTTTTTAGGGTTTTGCAAGAGTATATGTGTGTGTAGGTTTACAGGTAACTCGGAGATCCAAGTGCGACATAAAAGCGACCAAAGGCAAACAAGTGTGAATCCTTGATGACTATATCAGAACTAGGATCTGACCTTTTCCGCAGACCTAGGAACCTAGAATACATGTCTAGGGTGCCCGCAAGTGCCCCTGTCCCTCTCCAAGCACCCCAGTCCAGCCATTTCCACCTTTGCTGCATTATTTTGTGGTTCATTGCGATGACCTATGTTTCTGTTTCATCATAATTCTCTAGTCCAGACTCACCTCGGGATAAGTAAAATTAAGATAAGTACATTACCCCTCTCATTTCCTTTCATAGTTAAAACTAAATAAATTATTTAACATTTCATTGTATATAATTTATAACATATCTTTGCATTCAAATTTTAATAAAATATTCATCTTTTATTAAATCACATTTCACACGTACCCTACATCATATTCCCAGTATAAAGGAGGCACCTAAATTTTATTTTAATACGAGGTGTACATAACCTACCCCCACCAAGATACACACTTTTCACATTGTAAGGCATATGATCATCGTAATAAGTATTTTTCCCACCATAACATAATTTTTCCATATATCATTGGCATTTGTCACTATAATAACTAAACCCAAGAGATATATCTTCAAACATTTGTTAATTACAACATTGTGTGAGATTAGATTCCCTACACATGAAATTTTACCAAGCTAAGAACAATATCTTTTTTTATGAGCAAGGTGTAGGGTTCATATCTTATACAACAACAATTTCACCTCTAACTCAAAGCCCAATACCGAATCCCTATTGGAGTACCTCATTTGGAACAAAATCTTCAATCACTTTAGAAATTATTTTTTTCACTCCTAATCGTTTATCATTTTATACATTTAAACGAATTTAATGTTAATTACTTAAAAAATGATTCAACTCTAATTACTTTTAAACAAATTAATGCTAAGGCAGGGACTAGTTACATTGTGAGTCTCTTTTCTTCATAGATTATCTCCTTGTTCTCTCCTCAATGTGGGAAATATTTTAATCAAACCTTAGTATATGTCAAAATACGAACTTGAATTTGTCACCTCTCACAAATAAATATAAAAATAAAGATGTAAAATTAAACCAACCTATAAAGTTAGTATATTGATTTAACAAAAATAGAATAATGTTAAACCCTAATTACAGAGTCGTGCATGATAAATAAATGCTAAAGTATAAATTTGACACAAGCAATAAGCTAATAAATATGAAACCCTAAGTGTAAGAGAGAGAGAGAGAGAGAAAAGGACTTAGTTGATTTGCGCTTGATCCTAGAACTGATATGGACTAGAAAAAATAATGGACAAGAAGGAATATTTGTTGTCAATGCCCAAATTAAATTCTACGACTATTAGATAAAGTTGGACTAGGGTGCCTAGACTCGGTCAGGGGTAACTGGGTGCTAAAGTCTGCTACTAGGCACCCGTGACTACGTAGTTGGTCAGAATCTGATTTTTTGGTGTCACACAAGTTTCATTGATAGTCATTGGTCGCTTGTATGTCTCACCTTGATCGCTGGATATACCTGTAACCTACAAAACAAAATATTCACCTGTAAAACCCACAATACCACATCAAACCCAAAATGAAAGATGCAATATGGGGAGTCAAACTAAACCCAACAGTCACCCGACTGAATGAACTTATAACCAAGCATTGCACTAGTGTGTGAAAGAATTATGCCTTAGGATGCCCTTGTGCAAGTGCACTTGATAACAAGTAGTAGCTAGATGTAGCAATGTAGATAGATGTGTGGATGGAATAATGAACTTCCCCTTCCTATGTAGTGTATGCAAAAAATGCAATACCTTGTCCCTTGTATAAATGCTAGATGGATGCCTTTGATGCTCTTAGATGCCTTTGGATGCAACCTTAGGTGATGATAATAGATGCTTAGAGCTTGGTCCTTTATTTTGGTCAAATAGCTTTGTATTTATATGATTCGCTTGGTTGAATTTTGTAATTGACAACTAGAAGGCCGACCCATAAGAAAATAAGATGCCCAAAATATAAAAGAGGCCAAAAAAGAGCAAGTAAGGTGGAGAGAGGTTAAGGGAACCCAAAGGGGACGAGGGGGCCTGGGCGCTAGCATCCGAGGTCATGAAAGATAAGCAGGAAAAGTACCAAATGGGTTGTAGGGTGTAAAAGACCATAAAGAAGACAAGAAACAAAACAAAGAGGCCAAAGATAGCTGTCAATTACTAGTTTTCCTTCTTAGGAATCATATGCATGCAAGTATGCTTTCAGGACCTAGAAATGTACCCAAGTGCGTGATTTTGTGTCTACATCTATTAAAAAGTGTCATGGTTCTATTTACGTTAGAAGTAAACAATCCATTGTTAACCATGGAGATCCCATCATGTATTTCTTTCCTTTTTTGGACAAGAAGTATGAGTCCCTTTGGCTACCATGGAAAAAGACAATGTACAACATTAATACATTTCCCATTGTCTCGTATTTGTTGCTACTTGGATATCACATTAACCACTTCTTCATAAATTTATAAAATAACACTAGTATCGTGTTGTACAAGTTCAAACATCATTTCTCATCCCCAAAATATTGCAATGAAAGGATCTACTATATTATTGTTGATATTAACCTGCAATCCTAAAATCCTTGAAGAAATTGAAAATACATTTTTCATGCTTTGGTTACACTTCTTCAATTAAGAAAATAATGATTTAGAATGTCCCAAGATTACTCAACAAGTAGTAATTGATAGGTTGGAATGTCTCCACCTTGCTCCTCCTCAACCTTATGTAATGTGTGGAACAAAAGACTGACAATTGGGGTCATGCCACCTCTAGCACTAATAACAAAATTTACGAAATCCATATTCTATTATGCTTTGATGGTTTCATGTGCCCTATTCTAAACTTCTATTTTGGCACAACTAGGAGGATGAGGGTGTAGATTTTAAAAAGGGAAAGAAAAATTCGTGTTCATTTTCACACAAGTGAGTCCCTCTCTGAAGAGAATAACATGAAGTGGATATGTTATCCTACAAGATAGTTGGAGGACCTTAAACAAATCCACAAGATGCTACAAGTGGGAAGGCCAGAAGCGACCTGGGCTCACCAACATTCGCCATTTTCAAAAATACATAATTTTGTCTGCATGCTAATTTTGCATAGACCTAGTCGACCCATGCAAGGAGGCTCATAACAACGAGGTTGTTCATTTTCAATGGAACATTTTTCTTTATTCCTGTGCAAAACATTTGATCTCCATCCTTTCTCGTTTTTGCTTGTTTTCCTTCTTCGCAAGTTCTGTGCATGTTTGAACGTTCATCATTTGGAGGGTCCACAACAACATGTTCCTAACGAGGAAGGCCTAAGGACATTGACCCCGGTGTCCAAATTCTCTCTACCCTAGAGGGCTTTGTAAAGTCTCCTTCACCATTACATATAGATAGAAAGATAGTTGGAGGACCTTAAACAAATCCACAAGATGCTTGTTTGTGTTTGAGTCCCTCATGTTCCCTTTCTTGCCATGCCCTCTAGATTTTGACCTCGATGACACATTCTCCCCACCATTAGAGGCTTCACATTGTCTCCTTCACCATCACATGCAAGTAGGAAACTTGCATATGTCTAGGCCTCTCACATTTATGCCCTTTCCCTCTTTGTTTATCATCTCATCTTCATTGTCTAACTTATCCTCTTTGTTAAGAGACAAAAGAATGTAGAAAAAATTAGTCAGTGTTATCATAAGAGTTGTGGATGCTTATGCCCTTGAGTCAGTGTCCTTGTGTGAAGGGTGGTATTTGGACCAAGCTTCTCACTTGGCTCACTCACCAACATTCCCACTAAGAATCATAGTTGAGAACCCAATTGTCATAAGGCAAGAGACAACTAATTGTATTACAAAACGGTCCTTGATTTCAACTTTCACATGTTAAAGCATATAATTATCTCTACCCTTTATTCCATTACACCATTTCCCACCTAGAGTTTGTCACTTGAAATTATAGTGAGATATCTCAATGTGTGTCGGCAATTCTCAGGTTCAACCTTGTGGAGAAGCTTTTTCATTTCAAGCACCTTGTTTGTAATATTTTTTTTTTTCAAAAAGGAATCGACTCAACACAAGTTTCTTTTTGGTAACTTTTTCCTAATATACAAAATGAATGGGTGATTTTGATGTGATCCTAAAAATATGTGTTGTCATTTATTCTTAATATAACATGTTTTTCATTTGTGTTTATTGTTTTATGTTTGACTTATCTTCCACATTTATACTATTAAAACACATAATGTGATTACAGTAATTCCTAAAAGTTACACATCTAATAAAATGTAGAGCTTTACAATTCGTGGAAATTAAGACATTTAATATTTGACAAACATTGCATTAAGTGGACAATGACACAATGGTACAAAAAAGTGACATGTGGTTTGTATGTCACTTATCGAAAGAAAAAAGAGCATTACCTACATTACCTCCACTAATATAGCTTATATGGTATGGTCATTTGTGACGACTTTAGAATGTGGCTAAGGTCAGGAGGTGTCACATGTAAAACTTACAATTGGAAAAATATGTTGGACTATGTAATTTTCTCTCAAAATTCTATTTCTAGGATATTGGAGTTTGATATTGGGGAGTTCCCTAAGGAGCTAAAATCTAATGATATGTCGCTTCTTGTGAAGTTTGGCTTTCCCACAAACAAACAACAAGGTGGTCAAGCCCAACACGTATAAAAGATGGCTCAATATAAGGGGATCATCTTGAATAAAAAAAAACTAGAGCTCTTCACGAAAACACTTAAACATCAACTTTAGGTGACGCAAACTTGTATAAGGAAGGAAGAAAACAATGAAAAGAGTGTTTATATACGTAGTAGTATGTTGATCCTTTTAATCCTCGAGGTGCTAGAGGCTTGTAAGAGGTCCCGACCTAGGAGTGGGGCTATAAATACCTTCCCAACTAATTTTTGGTACGATGATGTATGCAAGGTCTTGAAAAGATCCCTAAAAGAGAATAGGCACAACAAACAAAGCAAGAAAGAGTGTGAAAAATTGATAAAAGAAAAAAATGAGAGCTATGTAATCTCAAGAAGGAAATAATTAATATATATGAGTAAACACAACCCCAAAGGATTTCAGAGATAGTTACAACAAAAGTGAAAATAAATAGAGAATAATATCACAGATGGTCAATGGATAGAATATGCAAAACTCCTATATGAGCGAACATAAGAAAAAGATAAACCCCCTTTTGGCAAGAAAATTTGTCTATAGGAAAAATTGGTGGATTTCTGCCAACGATCTGGGACTAGGTCCCTCTGCTTAAATGGGGTAGCTCCATTATTGTATGTGAACTAAAATACAAATCTGTTGTTGGGTTAGGGGTTGGGGATCCAAAAAGTATACTCCATTGTACATGCTGGTAAATGCTTGCAATCTTGTGCAAGGGAGGAATTTGCTAGGAAGTTGGGGATGTAGGAGTGGGAAATTAGGAAAGGGATTAATAATACAAGTATGAAAATTCATATGCTTGTAGGGATTAACCAGAAATATTAACACACAAAATTAGAAAGAATCAAAACCTTGCTAGTTATAGACAAGATGAAGCCATGAACACAAAATTTCACTTATTCACTCATCCAGAAAAGCATAAAACTCCTTTCTTTATTGACATGCTGGCAAATTTGTACAATGAGAGAGATGGAGGAACATATGAAAAAGAAAATGGAGGAATTATCTATCTTTCACTTATTCTAGGTAGTTATCTACTCTTGAACATAATAAATCGATAACCCTTTAAAATAGGGAAGTCATTACAATATATAGATTTCAAAAAGACTCTTCACATACCCCCCACATGACCTTCCATTTTTCTTTTACAACATGTGTGACTATTCATATTCTTAGGAATAAAATTAAGTCCCCTTTTTATTAATTGAGGGTGACTTATTACAATATCAACTATAGTCACATAAGAAAAAATGAAAAGTGCAACCCCCTAATGAAGAAATAGAAGATGAAGGAAGAGAGAGAGGGGGAGAGAAGAGAGAGAAATACTCAGACGGAGACAATACCCTTGTTGATTCTTTTTCACCCTTAGGTGAAATTTTGTTGAGTGCCCTTAAGAAGATATCCAATCCTTTGAATTCTTTGCTATATCAAGTTACCACAGGTGTAACTTTCTCAACTTGGGGAATGTGAAAAAAATCAATGACTTGACCTAATTATCCGAGATGACATTAAAATTTTTACACTTTATGAACCAAGACTGATGTTTCTTCGCACTTCTTGATATCACAACCCTTATCTTAGTAAGAGACTCTAGTGTGTCCTCGTAGAAGGAAAAGGGATTCCCAACTTCTTGTTTGACAAGTTCTTCAAAAGGCTGCAATAAGTCATCTGCTCAGGTGTTTTCATCAACTACAGGCACTCCAAGCTTCTGTATCTTGATGTTGACATCATCTTGTATCTTAGAAGCACACTCCTCATTTGAATCTAACTCTTCAAGAGAACGATTTAACATCTCGTACTAGGATATAAGAGTTCTAGTCCATACATGTGACAAATCCTTAGATGGAGAATTGAATACCTTCTTGTCCACCAATACATGGGAGTGATCTTTCCCCATCTCCATCACCAATGGAAACACCTGATCCCAGTGTTTCTTTTCTTTCTTAATTTCATCCCTTGTCATTTGAACTTTGGTGATTGTCGCACACACGTACTTGAATAATGAGATCATCTCTAAAAGCAACACTTTCCCCTTTTCCACAATATTGTTCACCCATTTATCGTTTGCTCACCCTTGCATGGTGAAACCTCATGTTTTTCGAATGGACTCTAGGTTGAAGCTATTGATGGGAGTAACTTCTTCACTTGGAAGAGATGAAGCGACATTCAGATCCATGAAATTTTACATGTACGAGATGAATGTTTTCACTTGATCTTCCAACTGATCAATTTTCTCCTTGTACTCATAATTCCTCACGAGAAGGTGAGTGGAAGATTCCTTGAGCAAATATGCATCTCCCTTGTGAGTTACTGGGCCTAGGGGATGGTGGTCATCTCGTAGGCAGCTAGGGTCATTTCATTGATGGGCTTGCTTACCTTTGGCTGGAATACTTCTACATATTGATTGTTTAAAGTGTTGCTGAAGAAGTGAGAAGCTGCCTGAGCTAACTTTCCCTTCTTTCCTTTGACTGTTAAGGCTATAGCTGAGAAGTCAGGGAGTGCATCCTGTTGAACTGTGCAGGCTTCTATTGTGATCATTTCTTTCACCCATGAAAACATCTCACATGTCTAGGTCTCAAAATTTGCCAAGATTGCAGTCTCTTGCTCAGAATGAGAAGGAACATCTTGTGCAGGAGGGTCAGTGTAGTAGTAGATGATGAAAATATTTGGGATTGCTAAGGGATTGAAATATGAACCAAATCAATTTCCCATTGCTCCAAATCTACCACAAGATTATCTGTTTTCCTTACCTTTTTATGCAACCTTTTGCAATGAGGAGATTATGGTTCCATTGCCTTTCGTTTTGAACTTTCTCCCAAGTGAACTGAGCTAGAAGCTTTCTCCTTGACCTCGGAAGAGGAATGGTGGGATGCTTGAATTTGGAGAGTTGGGAAGTTACCTAATGCAATGAGGGTAGCCCTCTTCCTTTTAAACCACTCTTTTTATCTTCTGATGGTTGCTTCAATTTGCTCGTTATATCCCCTGACTCACGAATTCTTTAAAACACTTGCGAAAGGGGTGAGGCTTTCACTGCTTGATATTCTGGGTCATACATATTCATGCCATCATCTTTAATTCCATCCTGGTATCAATCAAGCTTGAATCCTTTCATTTGCTAAATCATCATCCTCTTGTGATCTCATTCTCTGACTTCGAAATCATCAACACAATTCACCCAGTAGTCTTCAATCTGTGGAACATGATGCAAGTCAGGGAGGTGAAATGTGTTTGGATCACATTGGATATCAAATTTTTCCCTTGGAGTGTATGCATATATATTCATGGGAGAGAATACAACTTCCATGTTGGCATCTTCATGGGAACTTTTGCAAGAGAAATCCCTAGAGAGATAGGGAAAACAACCATCTTCTTCTTTCGATTGCTCAACTTACTATTGACATGAACAAGTTGCCTACACAACTCGAAAAACACGATACTTTTGATGAGGTAGCGTGGCAACCTTCATGGAGAAAGTTCAAAAATAGACACTCAAATGTAGGAAAAGGTTGAAAATTGTATGAAGAAGGACCCATACACTTTGATTAGAAAAACCGCTTGCAGAGACATCCTTAAGTGAGGGTTTCTTTCTAATAGTCTGATGACAAACATTGTCATCACATCATTCACTCTCACAAAATTTTGGTTTCTTTCTTTCAATGTCAGGTGTGGATATTTCTCGTATGCAGGATCCTTCTGAGAAATTTTTTGGGTGAGTGTCAAACCCCTTAATGGTCTCGGGCTTACAAGGGCATAGACCAAATATGAAGTCATGAAAAAACTTTTGGAAGCTGGCACTTGAAGCAGTTGGTGATGCACGTTGTCACTGATGATTTTCCCCCAATCTATCAACTGTCTTCCTTCGATGATGGTGAGAATGAACAATGCCATTTAGTCATGGAAATTTCTTGTGGTTTCTTCTCCCATCAGCTAGCTTAGGAGGATGATTGCATCTGAGAAGCCCTTGTGAAATTCACTTCGAGAGAGGGACTTTGGCATATGGGAGGGATTTTTACCTTTCTTCAACCATGAACCAAGTGTGAGGCCTTGGATATATGACTTAGTCTTAGACCACTCACTTGATGCAAACTCTTTTGTAATGATGACCATATTGCTCCAAACTTAAATTTACATATATTGAGAGATTGTCTTGGGAGTGAGTACTGTTAGGACCAAGTTATCATTAGCTCTTATGGTTCGAGTGTCTGATTCATAATGATGGGAGAATGCCAACACCAACTATGTACTTTGAACAGACATAAGATGACTATTTGTTGCATACAACCCACTTGTGTATACTTTATCCTCCACAGGTTCTATGGGTCCACTTAACATCATGTTCTTGAGATCCTCCATATCCATATGGGGGACATCACTATCACCCATAACTGAGTATTCTGATGACAAGGCCAAAATAGGCTTGAGGCCAACAAATTTAGACTTCTACTGATGAAAAGCAATAAGATGATCCAAAATGGAGGGGACAACAACTTTTTGGACTCAAAACTGGGACTTTGTATTTTTAGCCGTTGGATTTAGGAGCTGTCATTTTCAAACACTTTCTATTTTTAGAAAGTTGATTTTTAATTTTTACTTTTTTTGCTTTTTTGCTTTTTTAGCCCAAATTGCCTAGTTTTCCATCTTTGTTATTTTCTGAGTTGACTGTCTTGAAGGGTTTTTCTATTCTAGGAAATTTTCTTTTTATAGTAAATGCTGGCGCCAAAGACTTACTATTTTCATAAACTAGCCTTCCACACCTCGGATTGTGATGAAATCAACTTCTCTAGAATAGGTTTCCCTTTTAGACTTTGTGCTCGAAATTGTAGCTCAAACCATCTCCTAAAATGATGGGAGTTTGAAAAAGCATGATCTAGGAAAAAAATCTAGGGTTTTCTGCCATTAAAAGTTAGGGGTACCTCTGAGTTTTTTGCTTCTTGCTTCTTGTAGGCGCCTGGGAAAAAGAGAAATTTATAACTCATCAGATTGGGAGATATGATTTTTTCATGTTTTTGGTCATGGAGTTATTCTGGCAATAGTAAATTAAAACAATCATAACAACGCAATAATAACAACCATAAATGGGAGAATGACGAAAGGGAAGCGGAAGCCTCGTGGACCAGAATGGTCACTTTTTTTAAATCTTAGCCCTTGCAACGGTCACACGGTTTCACCTCCCCGTGATGCAGCGATAGTGCCCCCTGCTGGCCAGGGCCTGTCGAAAGCCTTGCAAAAGCGTCTGGGTCCTCGACGCCTAGTGTCGGGCAGTGTGCTAGAAGGTATTGACAAAAATTTCCCTGGTTTGCTACGTCCCCCCACGGACCCATCCATCTCTGTTTCTGTGTCCCTAGAGGTTGATGTTGTTTTAGCGGCCCAAACAAAGCTTCTCTCATCTAGAGCAATCTTTACAAAATTTGTTGGTCGTAGGTTGGCTATGGAAGGCATTCAAAATTGGTGTGAAGCGCAGTGGGGTAGTGGCCTGAGTATTTGTTTCCTTAAAAGGGGATTTTTCTTGGTTTTATTTCGTAGCGCCGCTCAGAAGGATGACACCATGGTGAGGAAATAATTTCTTCTAGCTAATTCAGGCTTGGCAATTCGTGATTGGGAGCCTCACTTTGACACGGCTAGAGCAGAAACGGAAGGATTACAAGTATGGGTTAGACTCTATTCACTGCCAAGTGAGTTTTGGTCCGCTCCCATTCTCAACAAAATCTACTCAAGTCTGGGACGCATTGTTCGCATCGACCCTGTCACTCTGGAAGGTACCCTCTCTTCCTTTGCTAGGATTTACATTTCCATCGATCATAATCAGAAGCTTCAAGACATTATTCTCATCTCCACCCAGTCTGGGATTTGGGAGAAAAAGGTGGATTATGAAGGTGTCTCTAACACCTTCTTTAAATGAAAAAAACCTGGTCACTTCCGTAAATTCTACAAAAATACCCCTTCTTCTAGCAAATTGGAATGGAGAAAAAAATCCTCTCCCCCCCTCCCTCCTCTCCTTCCGCTCCCTCTCATGTAATCACACCTCATCCCACTCGAGTGGTCTCTTCTGACCCCTCCCCTACTCTTGAGTCCTTAACTCTAGACCCTGGTACCATCTCTTTGGTAAAAGAAACGACAGCTGTGGTTAAGGACTCTACTAGGATTTTATCCCTTTTTCATGATGGTATCTCTCTTGGCCTGGGAGGGAACGCCACCTCTCTAGAAAAATGGGTAAATGAAAAGGATGAACTACTTCAGTCTAATGATGGTGACTCCATTGGTTCACATGAGGCTAACCACGAGGCTCATTCTTCTGGTAATTTGCAGCTATGTCTGATTCTCCCAACACCTCCACTTCTTGACATGGATCTTGGTCTGAAAAGCATTCTAGGTCACCCTTTTAAGAATAAAATCTCCCTAAATGAGGTTACAGCTGGGAAGCAACTTCAACTTCATTCCTTCTTTCCCTCTATGAGTAGGAGAGGCGAGTCCTCTCTAAAGATCAAATGATCCTCTATTCTTGGAACGTTAGGGGCCTCAATGCCCCTAACAAACAACATCTGTTAAGACGTTATGTTTTCAATGCTACAGTTGATATTTTCCTTCTATAGGAAACTAAGATTTCAGAGGAAGGTTACAAGAATGGATGGTTTCAAAGATGGAAAGGTTGGGAAGGTTGCTTTTTTGATTCTTCAGGTGCCTCGGGTGGTCTTGGAATTCTATGGAAATCCAGCTGCTGCACTCTTGAGCCTATTCTCGTTGATTCGAATTTCATTTAGTGCAAGGTTTTTATTAAACATTCTGATGAGTCCTTTTTCTTATGCAATGTTTATGGTCCTTCTAATCCGATCAGAAAAAGAGATCTTTGGTCTAAACTTCATATGGTCCTTGATTCAACTGTCAACTCCAAGATTGTCGTCGCTGGCGATTTCAATGCTACTCTTTCTGATCTTGATAAGCATGGAGGTATTCAATGGCAGCCACATTCACAAGTGGACTTTACCTCTTTTGTTTCTTCCACCAATCTGGTTGATGTGGAACCTAGCCAGGGTTAGTTCACGTGGAATAATAGGAGGCCTGGGTTCAGTTCCTTGGCAGTGCGTCTCGACAAATTCCTTGTTTCTGAATTTTGGTTGCAGAACAACTTCCTTCTCAAATGCTCTGTTCTTCCACTCTCAGGCTTGGATCATTTCTCGATCTCTCTTAATATTTCCTTCAACCTGCCTCCTCGACGTTCGCCCTTCAAATTCGAAAACATGTGGTTGTAGGATCCTTCGCTTAGGCCTCTGATTAAATTCTAGTGGGTTTCCTTCAAAGTTAATGGGACCTAGATGTTCCAACTCTCCAAAAAGTTATCCCTGCTGAAAGATAATCTTTGAAGCTGGAATATTTCAAGCTTTAAAAATATTTTTCAGGAAAAATAGAGAGTTGAGAAGGAGCTCCGTATTCTGAACGATTCTATACTCTCACATGGGATGCTTCGGGCTGATTTCTTCAAAGAAAAATCACTTCTCAAGGAATTGGGAGATCTTCTTCTAAAAGAGGAAACTTACTGGCGTCAAAAATCCAGGGAAGTATGGCTGGCAGACGGTGACAAAAATACTAAGTTCTTCCATGCTTCTGTAAAATCTAGAAGATATTTCAACTACATTTCATCCCTCCAGTTGGATGATTTCTCTGTTGCATCCACTCAATCTCAGATCAAGTCCGAAGTAGTGTCCTACTTCAAAAATCTCTTAAATGGTGACTCGGTAACCCCCCTTGGTGCACAGTCTTCCTTCTTCTAATAGATCCCTGCCTCGGTCACAGATGTTGATAATGAATTGCTTCTCTCTCCTTCTGTTAGGATAAATTTTATTTCCATTCTGCATAGTTTAATTATTTAATTTTATTAATTAAATAATAGAATTGTTATTTTGTTATATGGTTAATCAACCATATTTGTCTGTATACATACTGTTATATTGTTTTCAACAATATATTTGTTTTTATGTAATTGTTGCTTCCCGGGTGTTATTGGAAGCTTGTTTATTCTGGCAACCTGTGCAACTCATTCTCCCTCTCCATTCTCCAAGGAGGAGGTTCCAAGGAGGAGGTTTGTAAAATTGTTTTCTCTATGAAGAGAGAAAAAGCACCCGGTCCTGACGGTTTCCCCGCCTCATTCTTCCAGGACTTTTGGGATGTCATTGGGAATTCTATTTGGAATGTAGTTGAGGAATCACGGAAAATGGGCAAGATTTTAGGTGCTCTCAACCACACTCTCATATGCATGTTTCCTAAAAAATCTCCTGCCGAGTCTTTGGATGATTTCAGACCTATTTCCCTTTGCAACACGACTTACAAAATCATCTCCAAAGCTATTGCAAATAGATTGAGTCCACTTTTTTCAAAATTGGTTACTCAAGAACAAAGTGGCTTCATCCCTGGTAGGTCTATAACTGATGCGATCATCATCTCTCATGAATTGATTCACACACTTCATGCCTCCTCCTGAGTTGGCATGATGCTGAAAATGGATTTTAGCAAAGCCTATGATCATTTCAACTGGAGGTTCCTCATCAAATCTCTTCAAGCCATGGGCTTCAGTAGGCAATTCTGTAATTAGATCTTCAGCTGCATAGCAACTCCTTGATTCTTTGTTCTGGTCAACGGTTCGGCTGAAGGCTTCTTCCAAAGTAGCAGGGGATTGAGACAAGGCGATCCCCTCTCCTCTTTTCTTTTTATTTTGGTCGCCGAGGCTCTTAGCCGAAGCATCAAGTCTGCCATTCTGGATGGATCCCTCAAAGGCATTCTTATCACCTCCAATCTTCCAACCCTTTCACACCAACAATTCGCAGACGATACTTTTCTTTTTGGTCAAGGATCTATCCCTGAAGCTAAGCGCCTATCTTCTATTCTTGATTCTTATTCTTCTGCAGCAGGATAGGTTATTAACTTTCATAAATCTGTCATTTTCTTCTTTAATGTTGCCCCTAGATTACAATGCAGGATCAAAGCAATTCTCGGCTTTACAGTGGGAGTTCTCCCGCACAAATATCTAGGTATTCCACTTTTTCATGGGAATGGCAGAGCGCATCTTTGGGACGGGCTTTTAAACTCCATCTCTACTAGACTTCTCTCATGGAAAGGAAAATGGCTATCCTTGGCTGGTCGAGCCCTTTTAATTAATTCAGTTCTCCTTGCCATTCCAATCTATATGTTGTCTGTCCTGTAGATCCCCAAATCTATTTTGCTCAAGATTGAAAAGATTGTTAGAATTTTCTTATGGCAAGGAAATAATGAAGAGTGCAAATTTCACCTAGCAAACTGGGAATTGGTCAAACTTCCAAAATGCCTCGGAGGGATGGGAATTTTGGACCTTGCTCTCCAGAATTCTGCCCTCAGAGCAAAACTTGTTTGGAACTTCATTTCTAACGATGTCAAACAACAGGCTTTCCAAGTTCTTTCACATAAGTATCTCGGAGGGTGTCACCCCGAGTTATTGTTATCTAGCTCAAAGCTCCCTAAAGGTTCACACATCTGGAATTTCTTTTGTAAGTCCAAATCCTTGATTGTAGAGTCAGTCTCTTAGAACATCAACAACAGACAGCTCACCACCTTCTGGGATGAAAGTTGGAATGGCTCCCCCCTCTTAATCTCACGTCTGCTCTTAACAGAGTCATGAATTTGGCCAAGTTGTCTTGGGGATCTTTGGTTGCTGACTATGACCATCAGAATCTCGATGGCTCACCGTCCTGGATATGGAAGGATGTCTCCATTATTGGGGCTAATGCACAGGAGTCCAACCTCCTTAAGGATGTCATACAAGATAGAAACGTGCACTTTCTCAATGAGGATGACTGTTTGATTTGGCTTGGGGATGCATTTGGTTCTTACTCTGTGAAAGCAGGTTATAATATTCTCATCTCTTGTTTTGGCCAAGGGCTTCCTTGTTCCTGTGGTTGTTGGCATCCCAGTATCTCTCCTAAGGTGGCTATTTTCAGTTGGTTGGTTTTGAAAAAGAAGGTCCTTACCCAAGTCAAGCGGAGATCTTGGGGTTATGATGGACCTTCCATGTGTGTGTTGTGTGGTGCTGCAGAGGAAGATCTTGATCACCTCCTTTTATTTTTCCCTTTTGCTTCTAGCTACTAGGATTGGCTCCTGAACAAATTAAATCTAGCATGGGCTCCTTGTAATAATATTGGAGCGACTCTTCTTTCCTGGCCATCCTTTAACTTTAACAGCACCCTCAACTCTATTTGGTGCATTGCTCCATACTTCCTTCTCTGGCACATTTGGTGGGAACACAATCTTTGTCTCTTCAGGGAACAATCTGCTGAGCTACCAACTTTTCTTAACAAGTTGGAAGTGGCCATATCTGAGAGAGTTAGTGCTAAATGTTTATCACACTCTACTTTCTCCTCCAGGGATTTCATTATTATGCATTCTTGGCCCCTCATAAAGCAACTCAGACCAGGCTCAATAGTTAAAAAAGGGCTTTCACAAGTTGAAAAATTAATTCGAAGGAAAAGGGCAAGGTGGCGACCCCCTCCGAAGGGCACATGGAAACTTAATTTTGACAATGCCTTTAGAGGGAATCCAGGTAAATTAGGTGCAGGTTGTATTCTCAGGGATGCACTTGGTAATCTTATTAGAGCTGGCTCCTTCCCACTCAAGAGATGGCTCGTGTAATTCTGCCGAAGCCCAAGCACTCTTGGAAGGAGTCAAGATGGCTGCCCAATTAGGTTGTCCTCATTTATTCATCGAAGGGGATTCCCAAATTATCATATGTGCAGTTTCTAGAGGCTCATCCCCTTCATGGAAAATCAACATATTTATCCCTCAAATTCTTTATTGGTTAGATAAAATCAGCACATGGAATATTACTCATAACTTTAGAGAAACTAATCAAGCGGCTAATTTTCTTGCAAATTTTGCTATCGATCACCCTGCCGCCATCATCACTTCAGGAACAACTCAAGATTGGGTTGGGCTGTCAAACTTAATTTCCCACGAGTGGGCCAGCTCATCCTCTTGTTGGGAAGTGGCCTCTCGCGTGTGTAGTGTTCCTTTTAAGTGTGGGAGCATCCATCACTTTTTTCGGTGCGTAGATCTTCTTGCCACTCTTGCAATCAACTATTCACACAGTGCTTTTGTCTCTAGCATCATTTCAGCCTAGATTGGGCTAGCGTCATTCCTTTCCTAAAGAATTTTTCCCCAAAAAATGTGAGGCTTGGTTTCTATAAATGCCGTTCGTGTTTTCTTCCTCTTCGTCTTTTGTCTGGCTCATTCCCCTGGTTAGTTGCTTTCGGCCTCCATGTCTTTTGTTGGCTTCCCATTTGTCGCCCTTCATGGCCAATTCAAAGAACTGGTAGACTCCTCTGCCATCGAGTACCACCGCCTCTCCATCATTTTTAAATATTCCTCGCTGGAAGAGGCAGAAGCCATAGAAACCATTCTCAGTGATTCCTATCGCTTCCGAGCTAGACAACCAAGAATGGATTTAGATATTGCTTCAACATTCATCTCATTTTGCCTCCTTCTTCACCCCGATCCAGTGGTGGTATAATTCGTTGTTGTGGATGAAATCTATGTCATTCATCGGGTTGGTTTGCATGATCAATTGGTGAATTTCTCTCTCCCGTATCCTCTTCTGTGGGTCGAGGAAGTTGATGAGCATGCTCTTGGGTCAAGTCATGGCATCTAATGGCTCTGTAGGTAGTATAGAGACCTGGTTACCTTCACTCTAAACTTCCACCCTTCTTTGGACTAGTGTTTTCTTTTGGCAGTCGACATTGACGCAGCGCTCTTTCCGGTTCACTCAGTAGTTGATCACCACAACAAACTCAAAGATCGAGCCAGTGTTGCCTTTGAGTTGCTGCTCAAGGCAGCCAATGAGCTTGCAGGTTCTTCCTTTGGTTAGCCTGTTCGGCCTTTTTGTGCCTTTTGGTGTCTAGGTCATTGTTCTGTCTTCCTTCGGTGCTCTGTCCTATTTTTAGCGCTTCTTCTCTTTCTTCTTCCTTTCCATTCGCATGTTTCTCCCTTCCTCTCTCTTCATCTCTTCTTCACTTCTTCTATGTTGTAGGGCAGGGGCCCCCACCCCTCCGGTTCATAGCTCTAATCAAAAGTGTTTAACAATAAAAAAATAACAACCATAAATGGCAATGTCAAACAATATCAAAAAATATCACAAGCAATACACGTCATTGTGTATCAAAAGCACATCGAGAGTAGGAAGTCCAAAAGCAAGCATCATAAATCAAGCCACGAGGAAGGAGACAGGCCGCAGGAAGGCCCTGGGCCCGCTGAAGGAAATTCGTAGGTTCTAGGGTAACAGAGACAACTTTCAACAACAAACAATGACAGTAAGACATGACACTTTACGACTTTACTATAAGAATATTGTGACTATTTTTGGATTATTTCAGGTAACATAGGCAGGAAAACATGCAATGAGAAGGAGATACGCCACAGAAAGGCCTTAGACCCGCTGGAGAAAATTTGTGGGTTCTAGGGTAACAGAGATAGACAAAATTGCACATTGACCAATCTCTATCTTTAAAGATGAGGATCCGTTGTGGTAGACAAGCTTTTCATCGACTGTGATGCCATTAACTAGACACGATATAAGGTAGCATAGACAGATACAATGACTGAACTTTCCTTTTTTATTTTTCTTTTTCTATCTTATAGTGGATCCCACTCTATTGGCGAGTAGGTGAGCTAAAGGAAAAAGACAACGTGGGTCCGACATGATCTGTAGAGGTGTCATGGGAAAGGAAGGGCAAGTGGTAAAGGAGACCAAGATTTATGGCCACAGTAAGAGGGTTGGAGGTATGAGACGAGATAGAGAGATACGTGGGCCCCCTTTTCAGAGGGTGTGTGGGAACTAGGGCACAAGCCAACAAGATTTGACAACCTAATCATGAGGCCATCGAGGTCTACTATCATAGAGGCACATTTACTAACATACAATAAAATTTCAGACATGATAGGAAACTCTCAAAACTATGTAATGGGTACAGACAAAAAGTTGGTATTTTTGAATGCAAAACAATGTAAGGGGATCCTAAGGCATAGGTAGGCCAAAAAACAGTGGCAAACTCAAAACAAAAATTTCGCTTTGATTTTACTAAAGATAACAAACAACAAAGGAAACTTTGTTTTCAAAGAACATCGAATAAAAGGAAAAGAATCAACATGGAGGGATGGTAGAGAGGAATCGAAACTGAGCAAAACAAAAAGGACCGCCGCAAAAATGATGAACGAGAGGTAGGAGTGCAAGATCCAAAAAATCTCTACAACCTTACATCTAATCCATTACTGTGGTCTTCAAAAGTGTATGTAAATGAGCTCATGGACATGAAAGAGAGACTTGTAATTTTAGAAAATAAGAGGTTGCAAGAAGACAACGAGAGAAAAGAATTTGCAGAATATAGATATAAGTTGGAAAGATAAAATAAAGTTCTCAAAGAGAAGGTGCTAAATCTTCAAAACATCATGGAAAAAGAATAATATGAGTTAGTCATTGCAAAACAAGAACTAGGGCATTTAAAAATAGTCAGAAAGAAAAACCCTGAAATGATAAAAGAGAATGAAACAATACATATAAATGAAATTCAATTGGTAATTGAAAACATGGAAATGAAAGAAAACCAACTAAAGGATTGGATGGAAGAGGCCATTTTTTTTGTCACAAGTAGTAAGTGGATCATCAATTGAACAAAAGAAAATCATAGAGAAACACATCAAAACATGAATAAAAAAAGAAAGAGACAAGTAAGACAAAACAACAAATTTTATTATCAAAGGTTTGAAACACTTCGGTGAAAAGGAAAGAATTGAGATTCCGGAAAGGGATTTTCTTAAATACAAGCTCAAGTGGATAGGTAATATACATCAAGCCAACAATATTGGTAGGAGAATAGAAGGAGGAAAGGATTGTCATGTGTGAGTTGTCATGAGAAATGTAAAAAACAAACATGATATCCTAAAAATTAGAAGACTTCTTAAAGGAACACATATATATCTAGACGAAGACTTGACATTTACCTAATAAGAAGATTGAAAGAAGGAATGGGAGAAAGTGAAAGAGACAAAAGAGGATGGAAAATGGGCACGGTTGAGGAATGTGAAAGCCAAAATTAGCGATTGATTGTTAAGCAAGAAATAGGGATTCGGGGCCCCACGAGAATCCTTGCACATAGTAAGTTGGAATCGCAAGGGTATCCATGGAGAAAAGGACCCGGATTAGGGCCCATAACAGAGGGGAAAGATATTAGTATTCTTACGGAAACACATGAACACGAGGGCTGCAAAGTCCTCGAATTTGAAGGGTACGAGAAAATTTCAGTTTGGAATGAAGGGAATGGAATAGGTAAAGTCATGGGGGATCACAATGCTAATCAAGGAAATATGGCTTGAGACCGTCATACTTGAAAATGAGGACCCAAATAAGCAATACATATGGCTGAAAATATAAGATAACGAGGCAACAATCAGATTGGTTGCTTGCTTCTTTGCACTGAAAAGTTCAAAGACTTATAAGCGAAGTAATTTAGACACTAAAGATCCATATGCTTTACTAAAAAAGACATTTATGTGTTCAATACCTCAGGGGAAATAATTTTAACGGGTGACTTTTATGCAAGGACCACAAACGATCAATCTCTCCAATTGAGCAACGAAGAATGTGGAGATGCCAATCCTTTATGGCTTAATGAAGAAGAGGACCAACTTTGGGAAAGAATATCTCAAGATGGTAATGGAGGGGCGACATATTTTGGGGTTGATCTTCTAGGCCTATGCAACTTATACAACATGGTTATTTGTAATGGCATGAGGGCTTGGCCCAGATCAAGCAATATCACATGCAAAACATACAATGGTCAAAGTGTAGTGGACTATGTCATTTGCTCCTAAAACTCTATTTCTCGGTTGCTTAAGTTAGAAATAGGGGATCGTTCTATTGAGCTAAAATTGGATCATAAACCCGTCTTTGTCAAGCTTGGTACCATATCAAATCAATACCAAAGAAAACACGTTCACCACATAAAAAAGACAATTCAACAAGGCAAAATCATTGTAAGTAAAACATATCAAGAAATCTTCATTGCTTCCCTTAAGCAACAATTTCAAATGACAAGAAATGACATGGAGAGCAAGGCAACCAAAGGGACAAGCGACTATGTACACAATAATTTGTTGATTCCTCTAATACACAAAGCATTAAGTGCATGCAAAATATTTAAGCCTAGAAAGGGAGTTGCAAATACTTTTCCAACGAATCTGTGGTATAACAAAGAATGTAAGGTTGCCAAGAGAGCTTTGAAGAAAACTGAGAGGAACAAATAAAATAAAAAGAAATATGAGAAATTAGTACAATACAAAGAAGAAAGGTATGCGAATATGAGGAAGCAAGAATTAATTTCTCTAGGAAAACACAATCCCAAAGGCTTTTGGAGGGAGCTGCAACAAAAGCAAAACACATAAAATAATATCACAGATCCTCAATGGTTAGAGTATGCGAGGATCCTTTATGAGTGGTCTCAACATAAGGATATTCCTCCCATAATTAATACTTTGACCGAGCTTTTCTTGGTGGAAGACGTCAAATGGGGCATAAAGAATCTATCAAGTGGTAAAGCACAAGATATTGATGGGTTGCAGGCTAAATTTTTAAAGTGGGCTGTTGAGGTCTTCACTCCATACATCAAAAAAATATTCAATAAGATCAACCAAAATGACTTCCCATTGGAGTGGACAACTAGTGTTGCTATTCCTCTATTTAAAAGCGATGATATGAATAATCCATCCAATTACCGCACCATTATGGTCAATCCTCTCCTTGGTAAACTTTTTGGGGGCATGATAAAACACTGAATCAACAGTTGGGCTGAAAGAGAGGGTAAAAGAGCAAAAGGGCAAGTAGATGTCTGACCTAGACATTCAACCATCGACCATTGCATCACTCTTAGGCACTTGATTGAAAAGGTATGGGATACCCAAGGTGAGGAAGTTTTTTGTTGCTTTGTTGATTTTAAGAAACCTAGAGACAAAATTTGGAATATGATGGAGGAACTTGGGATTCTAGACTGAGTTTAGAGCAGTAGGGCATAGGATTTATAAACAGGTTAGAGCTGAAATCAGAACCAGAGAGGGTATGTTATAATATTTTGGAAGTGACATTGGTGTCAAGCAAGGTTGTCCTGTCTCTCTCCCACCTTGTTTGGCTTATACATTGACAAGATTGAAGAATGGTTTAAGGACAAAGCTGAGGGAGGGTGCATACAATTGACTAGGTTATGTGGTGAAGTTACTCTTATATGTCGACGATCTTATTCTAATTTCATAAAATAACTCAAGGATCGAGGGATCATTTGAAAGCCCTAAAACTCTTTTTCCAGGAAGTCGAGGATGTAAGTGAACATTAGACAAAACCAAAGTCATGATTTTTTCTTTAAAAAGCAAAAATAAACAAATGGACTTTCTTTTTTAGGGGAGCCCGTTGGAAATTGTAACAAAATACAAATATCTTGAGATTGATTTGCACAACAAGCTTAGTTAGGAGGCTTGTAGAGCAAAAAGGATACAAGGGGGTTGGAAAGCACCTTACCTACTTTAAAATAGGTGTAGGACAACTGAACATTGGGATTGGAAGACTAAGAAAACCCTTTTTGGGTTGCTGGTCATCCCAGTTACCCTTTATGGTTGTGAAGTATGGGGGAGTAACATGTCAAATCATGGGTGGAGAAAATTAGAAAGAATCTAGAAACATCTAATCACAAGCACTCTTCAAAGTCAAATCAACAGTCCCTTATGAGATCCTATTGGTTGAAACGGGTACTTTCCTAGATGGAAGCATCACCAATAACTCGGTTGCTAAGTTATTTGAAAAAGGTTAAAAGCATGGATAATCATTGTTGACTCAAAATGGTTGTGGAGGAAAAACTAGAGCGCTATAAAGACAACTCGGATGAAGTAAAACAACAAATGGATGAACAAATGGGGCATCAAATTTCAGGAGTGTCCTAACAACAACTGGGAAATAAAAAAACTATGTGTTAGACAAATTTAGGATTACCATGTGAAACAAATAAATTGGTCGAAAGAAAGCATACTATGTCAAAGAATTTAACCCCACTTGGGAGCACAATGAAAAAGCTTATCTAGGGGCAGCTATCAAGGGTAAAATAATGATTTTAGTGGCTCCACTGAGGCCCGGATCACATCATCTTCAATGTGAAACCGATAGATGGACTATACTCAAGGAGGATTGGGAAAAGAGAACTTGTCTTTTTTGTAACAAAGGGGTGGCAGAGACGGAATGGTACTTCATCATGGAGTGTCCAACGTTATGATGATATTCGTATCCAATACGAAAATGACTTGAAGGTGGACTAATTAAATCAATTATTTAAATAAATAAGACTTGAAAAGATCGCGAGTTTTGTGCTCAAGATCCACAATAGAAGACCTAATATTGTAAAGAGTCTGAAATCATCTTAAAGTCTTAGCTTTTGGTCCCATAGACTTTTCAGTGTCATGGACATCATTAAAATCTTTTATTTCATTCCATTTCTGAACTCGACATCCATCCACCCATCCCCATGGACCGCCTTTGACCTATCCACATGTATTCGGTCCACGTCGGATTTTCCACGACAAGTCATCATTAGTAAAATGCCCCGGGCGCGCGCACGTACGTTTTGGAGGCCACTAACTAGAATGGAATACATTTTACTCTAAAATATGGTGCAGCTGGAGGAAGGAGGAGATAAGTAAAATTAATGGAAATAGGAAGCTCTGTATTCTGCGGCCGTACAATATCGAGACCCTTACATCCAGCGCTTGTTCCATTTTGCAATAATTTAAAGCCTAGCTGTCATGCTATCTTTATAAGCAATTCCTTCTCAAAGATTTATTGGCAGAAGCAAAGGAGTTCAGGGTTTATAGAAAAGAAGAAAATATTTCAATGTATTTGCAAGTCGGGAGGAGAAATAATCTCACAAACGGACGATGAAGAAGAAGGAGAAGAGGTGGATGAATTGGCTTTTCCGGTTGAAACCCTAGAGGAGGAAGCCAAAACTTTGGCTAGGGAGCATGCGCTTTCAATTTCTCGCCAATTGCAGTTAGGTATGGGCTATTCTTCGCTAATTGACTATTCTTTTTTCGGAATTTCCAAAATTTTGAGTCGCCAGTTGGCATTTTTTTGGGAAAACTATTAGCCAAGATTTCCATTAAAATGTGGATAAAGTTGCTGGTTTCGCCAAAACATGCATGCATGCATTAGTAATAAATTCTACGAATTCTCCAATAATACTAAAATTTCTTATTATTTCAGTAAAAGATTAGCTTATCATTTAATATTTTAAGAATTTTTCAGTTCTTATAGTTTTCTTATCTAAGTACAGATTGTCTATTTTTTTTAATGCTAAATTGTGACGCTCAACCTGCTAGTTTTTTAGGGTTTCTGTTTCATAGAAATTCACTACATTTAGTTGCTAATATTTCCGTGTTTCCCAATGGACTACTTCTGTAAAACTTTTCACCTGTAACATGTCTGCAATTTGAGAAATATGAAAAATAAATCTTGCCCGTTTTACATAATGATATTTTTCCTTTTGCAATTCGTCATTTTTTTATATAGAACACATCGAATTTTAAGGACATAGAAGAATATTTTTAGATGAATGGTGATTTAACAATTAAATTTTTAAGAAGATTTGATAGGATTTTAAAACTTTTAAAAATGTAGTTTTCCTTAAAATCAGCCGTAGGTTTTAAACCTTGAACTCAAATTTAACCATCCGTCTTTTCTTTCTGAAGTTTCTTGCTTCTTTAATGGTGCTTTGTATTCTTCTGGTTTATAGACTGTTTTGGTCTTAGGTCATCAAGATGGTTAGTGTGTCACATTACAACTAAATCACGGGCCATCCTTTGCTCCACATGACGGCTAAACCATGGGCCATTGTGACGATGATGTTGATGGTGACGACGAAGGCTAAACCGTGGGCCTTTCAAACGAAATTGGTTTACAGGACCTATCGAAGTGTATGAACAATATAATTTGTTTTAGCTTTGATGTGAAGTAAATTCTTGGAGTTGTCCTCATCATTGGCAACCTGCTCTACTCATATTTTGAATCTTTACAAATGTTCAATTATGGAGTGCCTTGAATAGGAAGTACAAAATCATACACCTATTAATGAAAATATTAAATACTTATAAGCAAAAGAACAATCAAGAGAGATGACTTTTAACCATAGTTACCAGGTTTGGAAATCCGATTAAATTCGGAAGGGCAAAAAAATCCGAAAATTCGGAGTTCTCGAAAAAATCCGAAAAAATACGGAAAAATCCGGTTCGGAATATATATACTTGTATTATTATAAATTTATATTATTGTATACTTATATCATTATATATAGACAAATCATACAAAAAAACATCCATCTATCATAATCATCATCATCATAATGATTCTTTCAAAAGATTGCAAGAAGTTGCTTGGTCCAAAAAGGTACAAAAATGGATTTTATGAAAATAAGAAAAATATTGCCATCAATGTGTAGAGCTCGAGAAAATATATACTTTTAGAGAAGACGACACCTAAAACGGAGCCACATAATGAAAGTTATGGCACATGCAAGTTTTTGCTGTTACATCTTCCCGGACCCTTTCCAAAAATGGCAAATTTTTTTCCATGCTTGCGATTTTTTCACCAAAAAAAAAAAAAATGCCAAAAAAGGAAAAAAAAAAATTCCTCCAAAAACAAGGCCGAACCGAACTGGATTTATTTGGTTGCTTCAAAAAATACGGTTCGAACCGGATTTCATACAAATCCAGCCGAACCTGGTAACTATGCTTTTAACATCCTCTAGGTTAGACTTGGACTGTAGGACCTATCGAAGTAATGTGCTTGCTTGTTTAGACAATTTGGTTCTATGAGTGTTTAGTAGTAATTGCTTCCTATTACTACTACACCTTATGGGTGTTTGTTAGTGACTACTGCCTATCACTACTAAACCTTATGAGGGTTTAGTAGTAATAGCTTTCTATCAATTACTACTAAACCTTGGACCATCCTGATGGTAATTGCTTCGTAGTACTACTGAATCATGGTCCATCCTAATGGTAGTTGCTTAACTTTGCTACTAAATGATGGACAATCCTAATGGTAATTTCTTTTCCTTACTACTAAATTGTAGGCCATCCTGATGGTAATTGCTCTAAATCACCACTAAACCGTGAGCCAACCCAATGGTAATTGCTATTCATTACTACTAAACCGTGGCCATCCTATCAGTAATTGATTTGTATTAGTACTTGTGTCACAGGGTTTGGCGATTTTTGGACACGAAGTTCGAAAATCGCTGAACCTCATTCAACCCCCAAAAAATCGACGAATATTCGTTATTAAAAAAATCTTTAAAGACGCTTTATAAAAAACTCTAAAAAAACCCTAAAATAACCCTAAAACAACAGTCTGAGTTTATACAAAAGACGTCAGCAAATTTGTTTGACGACTTCGACTTTGTTGGCGAGTTCGTGACTTCTGTTTGGCGGTTCAAAGATTTGCTTTTCCGTGACTTCCATGGCTTCCGTCTGACTTCCGTGGCTTCCTGGGCTTTGCTTCGACCTGCCTTCCGTTTGTGACCCACTTTGCACCTTCCTTTCGTCTGCTTCCGTCTGCTTCCGGGGCTTCAACAAAACACTGAACCACTCCACAAAACACCAGCGCCGCCAGGTATTTTTCTTCGTTTTAGTTTGTTTGTTTAAAATATTTACATATAATTTAAATTTATAAATGGTTCGATTAAATTTACCTAATATTGTGATTTTAAAGTTTAAAATGGTATTCATAATGTATAATTTTATAATTTTATAATTTATTCATATTTAATATTTGAAGTTTAAAATTTATTATGTATAAAGTATAATTTGCATATAAAGTAAAGTAAAATTTAAATATAGAAAGTAAAGTATAATTTATATATAAAGTAAAGTAAATTTTATAATTTTATTCATATTTAATATTTAAAGTTTAAAATTTATTATGTATAAAGTATAATGTATATAATATAATTTATATATTATGTATAAAGTAAAATTTATTATGTATAAAGTATAAAGTATATTTAAAGTTTAAAATTTATAATGTATAATTTATAATTTTATTCATATTTAATATTTTATTATTTATATTTAATATTCTATCTTTTAATTGTAACTTTTTGACGATTTCATATGTTCCTCATAGTTTAACTTTGATAAGTATGGTTTATAAATGTAACAGAGACATCTTTTTATATAGATTTCAAGTTTATATAATAATGTTTTAGCTATTTTGAAAAAATTGTGCATTTATATCTCTTTTTTTTTTAAACGAAAATTATAACAGCCGAATTTAATCACAAATTTTTTTGCCGAATTTTATCATTGCCGAACTTAATCCGAATTTAATCCTTGCCGAACACGAACACAAACCTGGTGACTTAGATTAGTACTAAACTTACTAAACTGTGCCATCTTGATGGTAGTTTCTTAGCATCACTAGTAAATTGTGGCAATCTAAATGGTAATTGCTCAAGACTACTACTAAAACATGTGCCATCATGATGATAATTGCTTAGCATTACTACTACCATCTTAAATAAAATTGCGCCTCGTTACTACTAAACTAAGTGCCATCCTGACTGTTTTTTCTCAACGTTTGTTGCTAAATTCTGGGCCATTTTGATGGCAATTGCTCTTCCTTACAACTAAACCACGGGCCATCTAGTTGGGAATTGTTTCACATTACTACTAGACTGATAGCCAATCTTATGGTAATTGCTTTGTGTTTCTACTAAATTGTGGGCCATCCTGATGGTAATTTCTCTGCGTTACTACTAAACCGCGGGCCATCTTGATGGTAATTGTTTTACATTACCACTAAAAGGCGGGCCATTGTGATGGTAATTGCTCCATGGTACTACTAAACCATAGGCCGTCTTGATGGTAATTGCTCTACATCTCTACCAAATTGTGGGCCATCCTAATGGTAAATGCTAGGGAATACTACTACACCACGGGCAGTCTTGATGGTTGTTTCTCCATACTACTAGTAAACCATGGGCCATCTTGATGGTAATTGCTTTGAATTACTAGTAAACCATGGGATGATGTGTTAAATATCTACAATAGATCACAATAAACCAAGCAATAACAAACAATTGAATTCTAGGTAGAAATTCTAATGAATAAAACCAGAGAAATTCCATTTGGAGTAGATACTTTGCATTGGAGGACATGCAATTGTTTTATTAAAATATTATTATTGTTGTGTAAAGAATATCAAACAAACCAGATTCATTTCTTCGGTTGTGAATTTTCCAATTCCATACTATGTATTTCCCATGCCCCCAATCCTGTTACATCTAGAAGTTTTTCATATGTAGAATTGTTACATAATGAACTCCACATAAAGTGTTTCATTAGCCACATGTGTCATTGTGCCAATCAAATATCAATAATATGACATTTTACTCACGATAGACTATTTTTTAATTTGAATATCTTGATTTATTTTATTTTTAATATTAATTAATTTTGTTTAACTATAATGCAATCTGTGTATCCAACAACTTCTTTGTTAATCTTGTAACCTTTCTAATTTAAATAATGAGAGATAAATGCTTCCACAATCCATTATAATGAGAAATGTAACTTTTGGGTTAAAATTGTGTAAAACATTAATCATCAACATTTCAAACCACTCAGCTCAAGTGGCCCATTGCCAGGATGGATTGAACATGATAGGAACACAAAGTAGAATTCCTTATAGAGATAACTCAGGTATATGATGCCATATGTGGCTCACTAGAGAAAATGTTAAATGTAATTAGCAAAGAACAATGCCTGCTAAATGTATTGGAGTGAGCAGCAAGCTAAGCAAGATTGATTGTGGGGGAAACGATATGGCTAAGCATACTTGGGCTGGAGTAGATTCGGGATGGATTACCGATTGGGAATTCTTGATGCTTCATCCTTCTAAGTATCACCTAGATGCAATGTGTGCCAAATGGATCAGTCATGCTCATGAGAGACAAGTTGTAGTGATCCACTACTCATGAAATATGTGGCAATGTATATTGACTCAAAATTATGTAGCTGAATCCTGAAATTTTTTATGACACGCTGTCAATAGTTCAAGTCTTTTTTGTTTCTTAGTCTATCAACATATCTATAAATTTATTCCTTGTTTTAGATACTCCTTAAACGCCTTTCAACCTTCCTCATCTTCTTCTTATGAAGGGTGAGATCAATAGAGTTCTCAGGGTGACAAATATTGACAACATATTCAAGTCACTTGGACCTCTTTTCAATAGTTTCTTGCAGATTGTTGATTGCACCATTATCCATCTCATGTATTTCCAACATCATTGGTTGGATGGTCTTAGGATTCCCCTTGGCACTTGTGAATATGTTCTCATGAGTTGCAAGTTGAGACAAATCACCATATTCTACTATGTGATGGGATACAGATCTATTGTCTTCATTTTTCCAAGAAGTGAATACGAGGAACACATTTTTTAACCACCTTTTTCCATAATCTTGACTAGATGTGCCTAGTTGTTTATTTTTAGGAGACTATCACTTTCATACGTTGGACTTTTAAGGGGACTTCTAAAGACTACTAGTCTGATTACCTTCTTTCTGTGTATTGTAGTCGTTGGAGGTGTCAAGTGCCCTATGGATATTGCAATTTCACACATAGATATGGGTGAGTGAAGTGATGTCACTCTTTGTGAGCTACCATTAGGGTACCCCACTCTTCTTAGTCTCGGACCAAGCATGACAGATCAACTATTCTCATCATTACGGGTCTTTTAGTTCCTCTACTTCAGAATATAGGCTATGGAGACATGGATGCATTACCAACTTCCGATTCACCTCTAGAAGATTACAAGCCATGAATGGTCTAAGAGTTTTTAGGGGTAGTACCGTACTTCTTCCTAGGACGGTCCAGCCAAACTCTCTTAGCCCTAGTCATTCTCATATGGGCATCATCTTTTTTTATATTGACCCTTTTATGGTGATAGATGGCTAAATTGTTCCTTCTTCTGCTCCAAAATTTGATATAGATTAGAGCCAATTTTGATTTCCAACCTTTTTATCAAACTTTGGTCTCCATAAACTCCCTTTGCATGGCTTCATCTTGGGTCCTTCCTCTACATGGTTATTTGCATTTGTATCATACAAGTTTCTCTTTTGACTTGTTTAGGGTTTTCCTGTTTTGAGTTCATTTGATGAGACAACCACAAGGGATAGAGTATATTATTAAATGTAGTCACACCACCTAGTGTACTATGTAAAATGTTCTACATATCTTATTATACATTCTTAAATGTTGTAAATATCTCCATGTAGATCTCTATTCTCGTAGAAACTTCCTTGTACATCCTTTGTAATCTACATACACATGATACAAATGAGTGCACAACATGTATAGTTGTGGCAATCTCTTTTGTTCTCTCTTGTTGCTTCAATTGTGCTCATATCATTTCTCTGAAGAGCCTATCAATAGCGACCTTTAGATCTTTAGTCCTATGAAGGGTTCCATTTTTTACTTGTATTAGATCCAACACTCTTAGTGGACTAGATCTAGTCTCTTTGAGGGTCCTTTTATCTTACCCTTCACTAGTCTACTATCTTCTGCAATTGGGAGTTAAGCATCGATGTTCTAACCATTTTACTGAAATTGTTTGTGGAAAAACGCCTCATCTTGCAGTGCAGATTTCTCCTAATAGAAGCGTTTGTTTGATCACAACAATTATTTCACTATCATAAAATACTCTTTAAGGGCTGTGGAAAATGGTTACATTAAAAACTCCAAGCAGTATTGAGGCATTGACAACTTTAGAAGTTGATCCTCTAGATCTTTTGACCTTCTTTTTTTCCAATTGTGACTAAGACAAAAAATAGCCAAATTTTTCATATCTTGTAATTTGGGCAAGCAATAAAACACCTCTTTTTTGTAATGAGGACATTTTCATATATACTTTCCTAGAGTTATTTTCCAATTCCTCTTTCTTAATCCCAGATTTGGCTCAGATTGGCATTGAAAGCTGCAAGGGAATCCTCACAACAATCCTCACAAAATCGGTGAATATTTGCACTCTTAAGAAGATCCTTGCCAATCATATTGGTGCTCTTGAACAGATTTTGGCTAGGTAGACTGGGAACCACACCAAGCTAATGCAAGAAATGACGAGATTTTTCTAGATTATGCTTTTGCAAAATCAATCACATGCACGACCACATGACACCACCATGGTTTTACATAGCATCTTGGCTTTGCGTACACAACCTAGTATGTCGTCTTCACTTCTCAATTGCTAAGGAAATTGACGATCCTCCTTTGCTATCTTTTTTACAGAATCCTTACCATCCTAACCACGAGGCATCATGCATCCCTCAGATGGTTGGATACTGCCCATGGTGAAGATATTGTTTTAGAGACTTTAACTATTGTACAACAAATTCCACCTGTGAGCAATTCTATCTCTCGGACTACAATCCCCTCCTTTTCCTTAATTCAATTGGATATTTTACAAATCGATGTTGAACTCCGTAATACTCATCCTTTTCCTCAGTGGATAATGCTTCATCTGAAGTAAACTTTCTCACGACTCCAAGGTGGAATTTTCACAACTTCTTACTTCAATGCCCAATGCCCACGATAGGTTTAATTCTTAAGTGGGGGGGAACCCCATAATTGTTCATCCCCTTATTGGACGAGTTTTCATCCTAAATAAACTTTTTCATGACTCCAAGGTGGAATTTTCGCAACTACTCTTACTTCGATGCCTATGATAGGTGCAATTCTTAAGTAGGGAGGAAACCCATTCAGTGGCATCTATGATTGAGTTATACGCTCTGGATCCAATCCTCACACAACTATAACACTATCTTTGTAGTATTGAGATCTTTTTCGTGGATATTATCAATATCGGGAGCCCAAATCTTCATATGAGGATCTTATTGGCATCGAAAAAGTATTTTATTCTCTAGGATATTTCATTCGCAAGTGTTGCAACTCCTCTCATTCAACATTTAGATTCTATTAATTTGGGTATTCCATGGTTACTATTTGTGGTCTGCATGCCCTCCATACTTTGTTAGATTTGAATTTCCCATGACTCATCTTGGAAGCTGGTAAGTGGTTGAGATCATTGATTGATTTTGGGGACATTTTCCTCTAGGCAGAGAGGAAACTATGGGACATGGCTGCATGGGCTTGTGTATTGTATTAAATACAGTCACATGGCCTACTGTACTAAAACAAATATTTTACATAGTCATACAGACATATTATACATTCTTAAAAGTTGCATATATCTCCATGTACATCTCTCTTCTCTTAGAAGCTTCCTTGTGCGTCCTTTGTAATCTATATATACATTATACAAATGACTGCACATCATGTACAATTGTGGCTATCTTGTGTTCTCTCTTGTTGGTCATTTGTGCTTGTAATCAATCCCTTTAGTTAGGGTGTTTGATTGTTTTAGTGTTAATTACTTTATCATCTCTTGGAGTTCTTTTTAACAGTCCTACTTGCTATCGTAACTTGTTCTTTCAAGCCCTGTTGGCCTCCTTTGGTCATTTGTGGACATTGATATAACTCTCTTTCCTTCCTTCCTTTGACCATTTTTGTTACATTCCAAATATAGCAAGTAATAAAAATAATTTATAGTTCTCACAAGCTATAGCCTATATTATTTGCCATCTCCGGGAAGACAACCCTAGAGATGTCAGTATACAACTCTTTTCTTGGATTGTGTTATGCCCTTGGGAGTATTTTATTTCAGTTTTGGTATGGATATAAGATAGGGTGATTTTTTGAACTTATATTTGTTGATGTAACTTGTACACTTACATCTGACTACCGCATATACCTTTTTTTGTCTAACATGGATGTAAGCATACTCTCTTTTTCTTTCATGTATGAATGAATGAGTGAAAGATTTTAATAACTTCCACAAGACCAAACAGCCTAGGAAAGAGCAGCAACAAGAGTGTTTTGTGCAAAAACAACCGCTTGACACAAGCATTGTTCTGCTAGTCTTGCAAAATGTCCATTCTCTTTTTGACGTTGGATCTTATACTATGAATCTTGACCAGATATTTTTCTTATCTAACCTTGTATCCTCAAGCAAAGCATTTAGATTGCCCACTTTTAGGATGTCATCATATTTTAGTCAAATGTTGCTATATGTTGTGCACTCCATGATGTAGTGCCATTCTATCTTCACCACCCCTTTGTTACAATATAGGCATGCTCTCTTTTCCCACTCTTCTTTAATGTGTTGTCCAACTACTGGTGTCACATTGAAGATGATGCGTGCTAATCCTTAGCTGAGCCATCAACATTTTCGCTTCCCATTTGATTTCCACTCCTACATCGAACTTTTCGTCATAGTCCCATGTGGTATTAAGTTCTTTGACATAGTATTCTTTCTTCTGCCCAAGTTGCTTTGTCAGCGTGGCTATTTTGAATTTTTCTCTCACATGCCTTTTTTGTTTCCTTTTTAGTGTTTGGGCACTCTTGCATGCTAATGACCCATTTACTCATCTATTTGTTGTTCTGTTTCATCAATGTGTTCTTCCTTCTGCTTGACTCTTCCTCTACAACCATTTTCGGCCACCGACGCGTCTCCATAATATGTGTCTTGTTTAACTAGCTTAACATCCAAAGCATAGTTGATGCTTCTAACAGGAAAGTACATGTTTTGGATGATACAATATCATACAGAATCGATGTCTTAATTTTGAGGCTGCTTTTGATTAAATGTTTTTGGATTCTCTCTATCTACCTCCGTTTCAAATATGATATATTGCTGCCCCAAACTTCACATCCATAGAGGAACATGGGTGTGACAAGCAATCCGAACAAGGTTCTCTTGGTTTTCCAATCCCATAATTTTGTGTTCCTGCATCTGTTTTGTAGTGAGTATTAAGCCTTCCACGCCCTTGTACCTTTTTGCGCTGCAAGTCTCCCAACTAAGCTTCTTGTGAAAATCAAGCCCAGAGTACTTGGATTCCTCCATCACTTCCAACGGGCTTCCTTCTGAAAGGAAGTTAATTTGTTTCTTTTTTCTCCATAATGAAAAAAGATCATGATGTTTTGTTTTACTGTTATTCACTCGCATTCCAACCTCTTGACATAAGAGCTTTAGAGCACTCAAGTGCCCTCCCAAACTATGTGCTGCTTTTGCAATCAGGATAAGATCATCCGCATAGAGGAGTGGCCTTACTACATAGCTAGCCAGGTGGACACCCATTTCACCAACCTTTTTCTATCCACTCCTCTAGCTTATTAATGTGTAGCCCAAACAAAGTGGGGGATAGCAAACATCTATGTTTAATACCAATGTCGCTTCCAAAACATTATGGCATTCCTTTGCCTATTATGATTTTGGCTTGGACCAAAAATCCTATTTACCATTGCTTTATACTCATTTGAAACTCCCAAGTTTTTCCATAGTGCTCCAAAGTTTGCCTCTAGGTGTCATGTCATATGCATTTTGAAGTCAACAAAGCAACAAAAGGCTTCTTCTCCTTGGTTATCTCATCCAATTTTAATCAAGTGTGTAAGAGTGAAAGCCATGGTCAATAGTCGTATGCTTTGGCCTGAAGCCTGCTTTCCTTTTGCTCTATTTCTGCCTAGTTGCTAATTATGTGCTCTAACATGCTTTTTATATGTGGTGTGAGGACTTCCAAACCCCATTATAAATATTCTGCTTGCAGCCCATCTATGTCTTGTGCCTTACCTCCGGCTAGTCTCTTTATACCTTGAGTAATATCCCCTAGAGAAGTGCTCGGTGGTTGTGTTGATTATGGGAGGGATGTCTATGTCCTGATCTCTTTCATAGAGTAACTTTGCATATTCTAACCATCAGTTGTCTATAATATTATTCTCTATTTGTTTTCTCTTTTGTTGTACTCTCCAAAAGCCTTCTGTTTTATGAGGGAAATTAGTTCTTTCCTCGTACTTTGTGGCCTATGGGAATCAACATATTGCTTTTTATTCTTTGTGACTTATAGAAATCAACATATTGTTGTTTATTTGGTAATCAACCGTACTTTTTTTTACTATTCTCTACTTTACTGAAAATGTTTTTGAAGGGCTGCTTCATAGACTTCTTGAGTCTCATGAGTCATGAAAATTTTACCTTGAGGAGGTGCTTTCTTTTGATTGTGGTGGGCTTGTTATCTTTGTTGATTGTTTATGTGGTGCATGTCGATATTTACATATATTGGAATATGATCCGATTTCATTTCTATAGGGCAATCCCCGACTTCTAACTCCATTAGTCTTTAGATAACGCTCTGTGAATAAATAGCATAATCCACCACACTTTGACTATTGTATGTTTTACAAGTGATTCTTATGCCATTGCATATAAGCATGTCATAGAGACTACATAGTTCCAATAGTTTTGGTCCATAGTGTGTAACAATCCCACTTTGATCTTGTGAGGTCCTTTCCAAATGCCGGTCTTCTTCTTCCTGTAACCATAATGGTTTGCTTTGACTTCGCCTTAATTTTTTAAATTGAGGGCCTGGTTGTTTGCTATCCTTGCATCGAAGTCCCCTATTATCATGACCTCCCCTAAGGTGCTAAGTACTGAAATGTCACTTTTTAGTGATGCATACAGGTCTTCACAGTTTAAGCTCCTTTTCTTATATGTTTTCGAAAATCTCAGTGCAAAGTAACAGGCAACGGGCCTAATTGGTAACTTATTTTCTGTTATTTTCAGCCATATGTATTTCTTGTTTGGGTCTTCTTTTTCCATTCTATAATTCTGGATCACTTTTCTCTAATTAGCACCATTACTTCACGTCCTTTGCCAATTTCTTCTTTTCATTCCAAACTGATATTTTTCGATACCCTTCAAAATTTGGGACTTTGCAACTATTATGCTCACCAGTTTCAGGAAGAATGATAATGTCTTTTCCCTTTGCTATGGGCCTCAACCTGGGACCTCTTCTTCAAGGGTAACCTCAACAATTCCAACATACCATGGTCAAGTGCTCCTGAGGGCCCTCAAATCCCTATTTATCGTGTGTCATTCGTTGGCTGATTTGGGCTTTTCCATTCTATAACCATAACAGGTTGCTTTTCACTCAGCCCTTTTTTTTTTCTCAAATTGATGGCTTCGTTGCTTGCTGCCCTTGCATTGAAGTCCCCCACTATCATGACCTCCCATAAGGTGTTAAATGCTGGTCTTTTTCTTCCTCTAACCATAACGGATTGTTTTTCACTTTGCCTAAATATCAAATTGAGTCTTTTCGCGGTACAATTTGTCTTTTTTTTGGAAGATTATTGTCATATTTTTACAAGATATTGCCTGAAATAAATATTACAGGGCAAAAGAGATTGTGGGACTCTTCTCTCTTTTCCCTGTCATTTGAGAGTCTGAAACCCATGCCAAAAGGCCCACCTTACGACAAACAGCCTGCTGCCTAACACTGTCCGCTACTGTCTGATGTCCACTGATTTTCTCTGCCGGAAACCTGTGCTGTCTGCTGCTTGAAACTCTCGCTGTCTGCTCGAAATCCTCACTGCCATAATCTCCTCGAAACCTATTCAAATCTGCTGTATTCCGCTCAAATTGGCTCATGTATTCCTGCTCAAATATGCTAATTGTTGGGATAGTGGTTCAGCTTGGATTGGTGGAATAGTGGTTCAGCTCATGCTCTTGAGAGCCGTCTTCTGCAGTCCCGGATCTGAATCCTGATTTCTTTCCACACATAGCTCTAACTGCCGTTTCGATGCCAAATCTTCCCAAAATCACCTGAACTGACTATCTAACTCCTGTTGCACAGTATTGTTTGTAAGGACGTATATCTCTAGGGTTCCTCTGAATAGTTTAGAAGTTGTCTTGTCAATCAGAAATAATAATAGAGAACACTACAAAAAACTGTTAAGGGATCAATCTTTAATATTTTTGAAATGTGTCATTGGTGATTTTTGCCCGTAGATATAAAGCTAAGATTGATGACATCACACACATCTTTATTTATACATGAATATGCCGATAGGTTTTACTTGTCATGCTCTATTGCAGATGAAGAGTCAGATGATCAGAGGGGAGGCAAAAGAAGACAAAACAGATACAAGAAATCAATCAAACTACAGGTCGGTTGCTGTTTTTGTAATTAATTGATCATGATAATACCACTTTTGATAAGCAATAGAGACATAGATGATATTTTACTTTCTTGATTTTCTTATTATGTTTGGGAAAGAGGCTGAACAATATGTATGTATCCCTTTTACACCCTCATTTAGCATTTGTGAAATACCTTAAAACATGTCTAGAATGGACTCAACTAAAAGGTAGAAATTGAGCGCTAAATGCAATTGAGCCTTAAGTTTAGTATAATTGAAATGAAAAAGCTCATAATTGACATAAACACTCAGAGTAGTCTGAAACTGCCAACTACATGAAAGATGGCATATTTGTGCTCACAGGAGTAATAATACATAACAATACTCGTCTTAAGATTAGCTTCTAGTTTTAGGGATTTTTTAATAATCATTATATGTAATGCCGTGCATAAACAACTGTTTTTATTCTGCTGACTAGAATAAAGAAATGTTGATTGTCCTCCCTTACAATGATCAGAATTGTCAACAAATACTTAAATGTCCACTAAGATACTCTAATTTGTTCAACCTACATGGAAGAATGGCGGTCAAAAATTCAAAACTGTTGCGGATATACTCAAGAATGTCATGATTGAATGTAAGTGGAGTCTATCTTTTGAATTTCCTGATAATACTTCATTGTGGTTCACATCATGCTGTAAATCTTAAAGACTGATGAAATTTCTTAAAACTTGTTATAGTTGAGCATATTGCAGCATTAAAAGGTATGTGGTTGTAGATGTTTCTTTGAGCTAGCAATGAAATTAAAGTGCAAGGCAAGCTCGTGTTGGAACCAGAGGCAGTTTTGGAGGAACATGTCAAGCAATTGAGGAACAAAGCTATCACTGAATTTCTGATCAAATGGAAGAACTTGCTGTTGGAGGAATCTGCCTGGGAGGACAAGATCTTCATGTAGCAACATCCAGAATCGGCAAAGTGTGGAGGACAACACTTTTTTGAAGTGGAAGGCTTGTGGCGCCCTAGTCATTTACTGATAAGTAATTGCATTATGGTTTAGGGTATGGCAGACTCATGGCGTACATGTTATTGTTTTAGATAATTCGAGATTCCTCTTGGCTGACTAACTGGTATATGGGCTACTCTCATCCTAATTATTTTATAAGTAGAGTTAGTTTCTCATTGCTTTAGATCACAAAGTTGTGTTTTTCTTTCTTTTCCTCTTTGGACCATAGTTACTAGATTCCAAAATTCGTATCTGTTTGGAAGGGCAAAAAAATCCGGAAATCCCAAAAAGGTTTGGAAAAATCTGGTTCGGTATAATTTATATTAATAATTAATATATTATTAATATTTTATTTTATAATACAATAATTTTTTTAATTACATCAATAATAATTTATATTAATAATTATATCAATAATAAATATTAATAATATAATAATTTATAGTAATAATCGCCATAGCTTGTAGGTCCTTTAGCTTGCCTTGTGCAGGCCGTGGGTGGGGAACTGGGCTTTTGGGCACAAAATCGAGGAGATGGGAACCAAAGTGCTCACTAGAGTTTTGGGCATGGTGTTGAACAAGACTTGGATGCCCCACCAACGATCTGAAAACCTAAGGAACATTATTTGTGTTTTTGAAGACTTGCCATGGGAATGGAGCTTCAGGTGAACAGCAAGGAATCGTTGTATTTGAAACCTGACATGGGCATGGCCTACTATCACGATTTGGAAGCATACCTCCATTTTATCGACAACTAAGCTCCTCTTCTTTGCCATCGACAACTGTCACCACCTCCTTGTACACTCCGCCTCGAGCCTCGATGGCATTTCCATCACTCTTCTTGATGTCATTTCTCCACGCCTTTGTTACAACATCTATGTTTTTTTTCACTTTTTTTTGTTTAATGTGAAAAAATAGGCAAACCGGATTGGACCAGATCTGAATCAGATCCAGCTGATCCTGGTAACTATGCTTTGGACATTGGAATTTGAAGGTTGCCCCCTCAAAGCAGCACTAATTTTTGTTATTGACATTTGGCAATCAACTCTGGAGCTGCTCTTTCTATGTGTATTCTCTTGGCTCGTTCATTCATTTGGAATTACTTAATCATAATTGTTGCCGTCACACTGAGACATTATTGTTGAATGGCTATCTATAGTAGAAATTGTTTTGGATGTGGCTAATATCACTTGCATGATATAGAAATATCCCAACTACTTTGGCATGTATTTATTTTTTTATTTTTAATAGGAGACTGCAATTCAAGTCAGGAGACTGCAAATGAGGCATGGAACAAAGTCCCCTGATATTAGGAGACATCTCTGTATTGGTATTTGGTGCTAGAGATGCATCTTGGACAAGAGACTGGGACCAAGTCTCCTGGTATCAGCAGATGTCTCCATGCCAGTCTTCAATGCTGTAGACACATCTTTGGTCTGCAGAGACATGTCTCCTGGTTTCAGTGTTTATTAATTTATTAGTTTTTGGTTGGAAACCTAAAAGGATAGTTAGAAATCAGCAACAGACCAACAAAACACGCGTTGCAGAATAGTATGCTCTGGTTCCATGTATACCAAACATGCACACCAAAATAAAAATGAATTTGCAGGGGAAAGCATGCTACGCCCTAGTCTTTTACTGATAACTAGTTGTATTGGGGGTTAGGGCATGGCTGACTTGTGTCATAGACATTAGCTACTTAGTCATTTAGATCATTCTAGATTCTTCTAGGACGATTACTTGGAATATGGCCTAATTCCATTCTAATTATGTCTATATATAGAGTCAGCTTCTTGATGTGACACTAGTTTTCTGTTCTAGTATTCTGACATCCTGGCATTTGAAAATTGACTGTGGAACTGCTCTTTCTTTTTCTATTCTCTTGGCTGGTTAGTTCATTTGGAATCACTTCATCATAATTGCCATATCGCATAGGTATATTGCTGTTGAATTGCTATCTGGATTAGAAATTATTGTGGATGTGGCTAATTATCATTGAACGATATGGAAATATCCCAACTTCTTTGGCCTGTTTTTGAATTTTTTTTTTCATTTTTGATAGGATACAGCCATTAAATTCAAGAGACCAAATGGAAGATGTGGAAAAAAGTCTCTTGATATCAAGGGATGTCTTTGTACCAGTCTTTGGTGCTGGAGATACATTTTGGACAGGAGACTGCAAGGGAGGCGTGGAATGGAGTCTCTTGATATCAGGAGACGTCTCCGTACCAGTCTTTGTTGCCACAGATGTGTCTCAGGTCCCTAGAGGCACGTCTCCTGGTATCACTGTTTATTTATTTATTAGTTCTGGTCGAAAACCTAAAGGGATGACTACAAGGCAGCCACAAAGTAACAAAACACATTGGAAAAACATATACTCTGGAACCATGTAAACCGAACACATACGCAGATAGCATGCATTGGTTCTGAATGTATTCTTTAATAGCAATGCAAAAATGCAATATATAACAACAAACATGCAGCAATAACAACAAATAGTAAATAAGTAGAGAAAGCTATCACATATTTATAACATAAAAAAGTCTCCATACTTGTACAAAAGTACATCAAATAACATCTCTTCATCTTAACCTTTCCCGTTTACATCTTCATAACTAATATTAATTTCACCACTACTTCACTTCAAAACTACTTATCAGTTTTCAACTCAACGATATAAAATAATTATTATGTACGTTGCCAGGATACGGGTATGGGTTCGATACGTGAATACATCAATTTTAAAAAACCCTTGGGTACTATACGTCTTGGATACGTGTGTACACACACATATACTTATTTAACTCATTTTTTAGTCCATAAGAAATACAAAACTTGAAAAATATAGTAGGATCAATGTTTGAAATGTTCAATATACTTAAGATTTTACATTTTCATTGATTATGTGGCTGCCATACATATGATATATGAATATCATGTCAACATGAATACAAACAAAACTTGAAAAATATAGTAGGATCAATGTTCAAAACATTCAATATACTTAAGATTTTACATTTTCATTGATCATGTGGCTGCCATACATATGATATATGAATATCATGTCAACATGAATACAAACAAATCTAGAATATATCATCTAGATTTTCCTCAAAATCAACTTCTTGCATGCCACTCCTGCTAGCTCCGCTCTTAGTAGCTCTGCTCTCCACTCCTTGTGAACTCCCTTGAATGTCATCTTCGCCATCAAATATTGAAAGTTGGGCAAGAGTGGCTGCAGAGGCATCCAAGTCCGTGGTCCGTGGAAGAATATCCCAAAGTTTGTGAGAACCTCTAACATAGTCCTCAGACTTGTGTGACAAGAGGCGCAAATTGGAATGCACATATACCAAATCCTCAATTTTTTTGGATGCCAACTTGTTTCGTTTAGCTGAGTGGATAAAGGCATAAGTATGCCAATTCCGCTCTGTGGAAGAATTACTAGCCACCTGTTACAAAAAAAGTTTATTGGAAATTCAAATTAGTAACATACTAATAATGTACAAAAAATATGCTCCTAACTTAGTAAATAAAATTAATTTTTTAAAAATAAATGGTATACCCGTGAAAGAATGTTGATGGCGATAGATCGGAGGTACTTGGCATCATGACCATGTACATACCACCATTTGATTGGGCTCATGGTGTACGTGTCGAAGAGAGTCTCAACCTCTCCCATGTCCATTTTGTTGCGGACCACACTGGCTATAGATGGATCAAACAAAAGTCTTCTGAATGCTGCCCTGGTTCCATTTGCAACTCCGGAGTGAGAAAATGGTGGTTGCCTGTTAGGTAGCCCAAGTATTTCAGAGCTATAAGCTACAAACATGCCCATTTTCAGTGCATAAACAAGGAGATGTATTTTGAGGTCGTCATTTTATTCCTACCTCTTCATGACCACACTCTTGACCTCATTGTAGAAGGTCTCTTCTAGGATCTTGCTCTTTTCAGTTTGTATACTCTCTGAAATGCATTCAAGCATAGAGATTTATTCCATCATATATCTCTCCCATGCATGCTTGCATCAATATCTGTGAATCCGATCATGGAGAGAATGGGCTCTGTAAAACTGAGCAAGTGCTCAACCTTGGTCCACCTTTCTCATCATCAAGGACTAGATGATTTTACCCTTGTAACTTTCTTTGTATTTGCCTGCCTCAACAGTTGTTCGAACAGTATTGCAGATTACCATACTAGCTTAAAGCTAGTTATTTCACCTTCACAAGTTGTCTCAAAATGAGCGTGTGAGAGAGACAAATCTTGTCTTCAGCAACCTTTCAGCAACTCCAACTTTGAGAATCTCCTAAATATGGCTTGTGACATATGATGGTTTGTGATAAACATCTAAATTATTTGCCTCAAGTGTAAATTTGCTCAATCCACGGAATTTTCCCAATCTTTTGAAGGCATCAATTTGTAAGGGAGTGGACAGCACAAAGAGTCCAAAATATGTGCTGCTGCATTTTTCCTTATGGCAGATCAGATCCTAACTGCTTACAGTTTCATTAGCACTGTTTCGTGACGACTTAGACAACATTCTGGGGGCCCACTTCGACTCAATGCCTGTATCAAAATGTCGAGCAATAAATTGTGCCCATCTTTGACTTCCCCTTCACAGTCAATGGTGTTTTAGGAACATTGCCCCTTTAGGGCATACTGCAATAACATTTATCAAGTGTCTATACCTGGGCATCTGGATATCCTAGTTCAGATTGTATGCAAAATGAACTATTCATTGATTGGGCACTCAAATAATACCGGAAAACTATATGGAGTAATGGTTTTGTCTATTCAAATCCGGTGCTATTCTATCTATACAAGGGAGATTAAAATCAATATAGAAGCGTTGGTCTTCTTGGAAAAGTTTGCAAGGAGTCAACTTCAATCTCAAACAAGTAATCCCTAGAATATCTGCATGCACCCACTAATCTCTTTGACATGTCGTCAACCATTTCATTCATTCTTCAACGTGAGCTACATATTCTCTCTTCAGTGGTTCCTTACACAGATCATAGGACATATCTCCATTGGCACACTTGCAACTCTATAAATAGTGGCTAATGTTCACATTTACACGGCGGTCAAGACAATAACATTCACCCCCAAAGTTGTGAACATGGGAAAACCCGACATTCTGGTCAAGGTTGCAGTTTTATTTTTACCTCTAAGAACTAGAGCATTTTTAACTCTATAATTAAATTTCCTTCATACTACATTAAAGGTGTGAGCTATAGCCCGGTCAACAACCTTCTAGGGTTGTACAGAATTTGTGACCATAGAAGTTATGTTGTGGGTTTGAGATCCATTCAAGGGTCCATTTTTTGTGTGGAATGCGACATTTTTTGAGGCTCCCACAAACCTTTTCAAGCATCCATGAACTGTCCTACATTAGGTGAGATTTTGCTCACCTTTTTGCCATTACATCGGGAGTTACATTCATGAATGTTTAAAAAGTTCACTTTTCCGCCCCAACAATAAAGGTTGTTCTTATTCGGGGCAAATGTACACTGAACCCCAAGCAAACTACTCCCCAAAGGTATTTATGGCGGCCTCCGACTGATTTTAATACTCACATCCTATGTCAATGATGCCTGAGGAGATGGTCGCTAAGTGCACTGAAAACATGAGTCCGTTTTTTTAAAAGCCTCCATCGATGTCCTTAAGGTAACTCAGCAAAGATTATAGTCAAAAACGATACGCGTTCCCTGTCGCGATACAAGGCGGTATTTATCTGAGGCGGAGTTAACTACTCTGAGGTGGACGATGTTCATTTTCCCTTGAAAAGTGACGTCGTCGGACCTACTTCGAAAATCCACCTCGTATAGTCCTTTTTTTTTTAGTCAACAACTTTTCGAGGGTTGTATAGAATTTGTGAATAGAAAGTTAAATGTTGTGGGTTTGACATCCTAACTTTACAAGGGTATTTTTTGTGTGGAATATAGACATTTTTTGAGGCTAACAAAATTTAGCAATAAACCAAACCTAATTAGGCCTTGCAATTTTTTTTTTGCCAAAAATCGTCACCTTTATAAAAAAAGTTCATTTTCCACCCCAAAGCTAAAGGTATGTGGATTTCGAAGTGCCAGGCAGGTGTCTGAACAGCTGGATGCAAGCTCAACACATATCCCCTGCAGGTACAATTTATGCGGCCTCCGGCCGATTTAATATTGGAGTAGATTATGCCATCGACTATTCAATATTGGTGCAGGACTGAACTAGGGCAAGTTGAGGTGATACGTTGGAACATGCAGTTTGTTGATTTCTCTTCAAATTCCAGACGCAGATCTTCTAAGGTAATAATAGCCTTGTCAAAAACAAGCTTTTGTAAAAGGGGTATTTATCTGAGGAAGTTAACTACTCTGAGGGGGAGATGTTTTTTGCAGTGCAATGTAGAGTAGACGACTCGAGGACCTACTGTCTCCACAGTGAGTTCGTCAATCACTTCATGACAATTCTACAATAAGACATATTAGGTTGTTCGAACTACTTGAACTTGTTTAACTAGCAAACACCTTAGAAAATGCCAAGCCATGAGACCAATTGCTCTAGTGCACATGTTTCCTGTGTGAGATGTGATTTCCAAGAAAATGTTCTTGCAGGGTCGACAGTGGTGCAGAGCATAGGACTACGAGTATGTCCTATGCGTGACATTTGTAGGATTGCAAGTATGCATCAGATTGATTGGCACTGAAATGTCATAGATTTGCAACGAAGCCTATGCAGTTTCACATAGATGAGCATCCAATCGATGCGAGTTCACACAAAGACGGCCATGGGACTTATCTTTGACTCGAACCTATCCATCGACTCCAAAGTGAATGAATTTAGGATCTGACTGTTATGTCCAAATACACGAGCTGTAAATGCTTGTTCAACGCATGTCTAATTTTTTGAATATTAGTTGAAGAGCATGTGGGTCTGGTCTGGGCCGTATCCTCCACCAGTCACTTGCGAGCTCGCACAACTAAAAACTGGTGGTAATGAAAACAGATAGGATGAAGTGTTTATAATCATTGATTCTATCAATAATCGATAAAGGCCCCTACAGTGTATGTCTGCAATCCACATCTTGAGACTGCTCATGATGGATGCCTTTTGAGCTATTCTAGTGAAAGGCTGTATCGCGAACATGAACACATATTTACTGCAAATAGCACTTGATACCTATACGTAGCCCATATTTTTCTATTGCACTAGTGGCAAATATCTTCTATTAGGGAAGTGGAGATTAGCAATATACCAGAAGATTAAGACCTCCTCCATACAAGGAGTCAACTTCAGGCCTCCAACAATTCCACTAGAAGACCTCATAAACCTTCTAATCGCTGCGACATAGTCTCAAAAAGTCTTTTCTACGAAAGAAGGTTTATGACACACTGTCCATTATTGTACTCACACAATACATAATATATATTTGCACATACAAATATGTAAATATCTAATGTTCAGAATAACAATCTAATTCCTAAGCCACAACTTTGAATCCATCTGAAAAAATTGATATTCCTTCGAATCCTTCCATGAATCTCTAATTGGCTGCAAAGGAAAAGTTCTGAGTGCTAGGGCTAGTTTTCCTATGACAAGATGTGATGGTTTGATTCTGGTGCTCATCATTTAACTGGGCATTCACGTACCCTTGTTGAGCTTCTTTGACTGATCCTGCACCATACTTCTTAGCTAATTATGAGCAACTCTACAAAGGTTGAAGCATTTGGGTTTTGGTTCAGAGAAAATGCATAGATGGGTGCATCGAGTAGTCACTTCATCAACACGTCTCTCTTTTCATTATTGAATACTTTTTCCATTGCTCCTTTTGGATTTTTTCGCGAGGTCTCTTCATCAAAAGTGGTATCAAGTGGATGAACATGAGCGTGACTTTCAGTTTGGATGAAAGGACGAGTAGCAGGTGAAGGTGTGGGTGGTCTTGATGAAGGCCTTCTTTGCAATGGAATTGTTTTAAACCTATTTATTTTAAATTGTCTATTAGCCTCCTCTTGCACTCTCAAGTAGTTCGTACCATTTTCTCTTTTGATAGTTTGGGGCACTTCTTTATCCTCACACCTCCAACCCCAGTCAAATGGATTTTCAGTTGACTATATGAGGATTTGTATTAAGCATGAAAACCCTGGCTTATCCAAATACAACACGCACCACCAACAAGGTATTCTAGCACTGTCACATATCTCCAAAGAGGAGAATTAGGATCATGTTTCACATGAACCAATGTGTTTTCAAAAGTTTGTGGGCCTTGCACTCCAAATGAAGCAAAATTTGATGCCATCCCAATATGTTTTTGATCACCAAAATCATTATAAAGGCGCGAGGTGAACATAAACAAAGTTAGGATGTTAAAAAAATTAAAAACATTTTGCCTTTACATAAATAATAAAATAAAAATAACAATATTTGCTAATTATTAATTTAAAATTTTCTAATTGATGTCATCCTAAGCTGTTTTTGATCACCAAGATCACCATAAAGGCACGAGGTGAGAGCATACACAAAGTTATGATTTAAAAAAAATTAAAAACATTTTTCCTTTACATAAATCAAATGATAAATGATAAAATATTAATTATTAACATTGAACAATGCCTTTAAAAATGAAAAATAACAATATTTGCTAATTATTAATTAAATTTTTTCTAACTGGTGCCATTCTAATATGTTTTTTATCTCTAAGATCACCATGTAGGCGCGAGGTGAGAGCATACACAACGTTAGGACGCTAAAATAATTAAAAACATTTTGCTTTTACATAAATCAAATGATAAATGATAAAATATTAATTATTAACAATTTAACATTGAACAATGCCTTGAAAAATTAAAAATAACAATATTTGCTAATTATTAATTTAAATTTTTGTAACTGATGCCATCCTAATCTGTTTTTGATCACCAAGATCACCATACACAAAGTTAGGATGTTAAAAAAATTAATTTTTTTTTGCCTTTACATAAATCACATTATAAATGATAAAATATTAATTATTAACATTGAACAATGCCTTTAAAAATTAAAAATAATAATATTTACTATTATTAATTTAAAATTTTCTAACCGATGCCATCCTAATCTGTTTTTGATCAACAAGATCACCATAAAGGCGAGAAGTGAGAGCATACACAAAGTTAGGATGAGTTAAAAAAATGAAACGAAAGAAATAAAAAAAACATAAAAAATAAAAAATAGAAGGTTGAATTAGATAAAAATACTTGTAAACAAGGGTATCAAGTAACAAACAATTGTTGCCTCCAAATGTAGATCCTCCTTGCAATAAAATTCAAACAAAGGTTGTCTCCAAACGTGATGTCTCCTCCTCTGAATGATCAATAAAATAATGTTTTCCTCTAAACAAACTTGAACTCCTTACAAGCAATGGCTGCCTCCAATCTCGTCCTCCTTGAAATGGTTGCCTCCAAACAAATCCTCCTTCTAATGGTTGCCTCTTCAATTCCTCTTTGGCTCTTTACTCATACACTTGCAAAAACCAGCAATGAATTATTTGTGTGATTTGTTAATGGTTGAGTGCCATTTTATAACTTTTTAAGGAGTTTAAGGTTTATTATTTTATTTATTTATGAGTTAGGGTTCGTTTTTTGGTCATTGACCAAGTAAAAATAAAAATAATTTTTTTTTTTAAAACACCTCACTACCCAACCCTGCAGGTACGTATCGGATACATTACAGACGTACCCGAGATGTATCTGTACCAGGTACATATCTGGGGGGGTGTGGGATAGAGGGGAACGAACCAATGCTTCCCAGATTGTTATGTCTTCAAATAGGTTTTTAATCAAATCAGCAAGAGATGGACCATCTTGCTGGCTACACATCCAAATCTGCAATGCCAAGCTTATCTCTGCCTGCTTGCAAATCTACGATAAACTCACCCAACATCATAGTGGCCTGCCTATGAGTCAACTGTATTTGTATGGCACCCACAAATTGCGTTGGAAAATAATCAACAATGTGGAAAGGAACTTTGAATGCTGAATGAAAGAATTGAATCAACAAAAAATGCAAGGGAGTGTTTGTCCCATTTGCATGGTATTTGGATGCTTGAAATAATCTCTTTTAATCTCGTTCAAGAATATTTGTATTGCAGCCATTGCTATCGTCATTTAAACCATTGTTCAATTCCAGCCAACAATTACTAATATTTGATATTTTTACCTTGGAAGCAATGGCAATCATTATGGTCCTCCTTTTAAATCAATTAAAAAGGAAAAAAAAACATGCCAAGGAGGTTTGAGTAGTGTTTTGAAAGCATACTTTTCTACAGAATCATTGTCTTTGTAACCAACATGCCATCAAAGATCAAATATTTAAAAGTGGGTAAGTTGATTTGTTGACCCTAATTTGGCTGTTGTTGATTTGATCGAGAATTAATGCGACTTTGATTTCTATAATTGTTGGATGGCTGTTACCGATTCTCAGAGGACCATGTGCGATTAGAAGTTTATTTAGATGACTGAACTACTATATGTGCGATTATTGTTTTTGTAACAAATGTTTTCTGCTAGACAAAGAAGATGAGTTAGTTGGAGGCCGAGATTAGTGTTGTCTTCACTGTGTTGAACATCAAGGGACACTCATCTCGTTCAACGCATTCTCATCTCTAAATGTGGCTTAGTAATGGTCTTCATCCAACCTATGCCTGTTGTGGTTTGTGTGTAAAATATTATCATAATAAAGCATTGTTGCCTTACATTATGACATTGTGTGTAGGTGCCCAAGTGGAGGTGCAACACTACCGTCTTTCTCGTGGCCTAGAATGGCGAAGCAAGTATTGATACAGTTTCGAAGGACATCCATGGTCCTAGGTTCTTAACCATACTGCCCTTCTACTTTATGACAATGTTGATCTGGGTTGTTTCTGATGTAGTGATGGTTAGGGGTCCCAATGGAAGGATGCCTTAGACCGTACAATCCTATCAAAGTTACGCAGTAGAAAATTACAGCGCAACAACACTTACAACAACAACAATATTCAACAATAGGAGATTACACACACAACTTCACACACTGCAATGTCCCTTTTTTAGGGGGACTCAGAAAATGATCAAGGAGCTGAGATGTAAAAATTAAAAATCAGATTAGTGAGCTGCTGTAGATGTGTCAACTCAGCAACCTGGCAAATTATGTCCTTCCTAGGGCAGCGACCTTCTTGGAAAAGTTAAACCCTTCAAAAGTGGATTAAACTATGTTAACACAATTTGATTCTTATGCCAAAAATATTAAAAAACCCTTGGCAAACACAATCAGCTGTTAGAAATCAGACTTGAGCTTGGAAATAATCAATTTTGGAAACCCTTAACCAACGAACTTCAACAAGCTTGGAAAAACAGTAAATCACCTCCAACATTCACGAAGCTTGAGATCTTGGCTTTTAAAAATATGAAGAATAAGATAATAAATTCAGATTGATCAACTTATCACCAACACATAGTAAATATTTTTCCCAAGTGGGTCGCTCCACTTCAAATAAATAGATTATTGATCCAAAAAAGATAAATTATGCAAAAAAATGATAATTTATTGCTCTCCAAACCAGCTTGCATACAAAAATCCTTGTGGGAGGGTTTTCGTCCTCCACAAGCCCTCAATAAAGGGTTTTCGTCTGTGAGAGTCCTCAATCAAGGTTTTTTTGTCCTTGAGAAAGGTAGGAAAGGTGCTTCACAAGCAAACCTTACCATGATATGAAAATTCACCAAAACATAATCCAAACTAATGCCAACAACCTCTATTTATAACAAGAGGGTGGCGCCAAGTCTTGGGGCTCTCAAATGAGGTCGACCACAATTAGACTTGCTTTATTATTGTTTTCTTTTTACTTTTTGGAGCCTACATTCTCACTAATATTTTTTAATTTTTAATTTATTGTTGGGCGCTAGGCTCACCAACAAATACAATGCCAATAAGAGAAACAAACACAAAATTAAGCACATGATGACATTGTTTGCTTCCTCTAGTTGTTCCCTTGGAACCACGAGGAAGAAAAATGCGTCAAGGTCTTCAAATGAAATTATCTCGAAAAAGGGACATGACACACACACTGCCAAATCTGGCTTATTACACACACAATGCCTATAGGCTTACAACAGTTCAACACCGCTATGTTGCCTTAAGCAATTTAATCTCACTAGCCCTTTCCCATACATGCATAGATATTTAATGCAATACTCCTTGCAACCACATACTTAGACCGTTTCCTGCTGGGATTTCTGACTCTCTTTCTCAACTATAATAATGTGTTCATATAAAGACACAACCATTTATAATATTAGGACCCAACTACATCCTACCCATACAAAGATTAAATGCCTTGTAAATATTAAATGATGAAAGGGCCCATAATAGCACAATGCTATGCAAACACAAGTCCACCCAACAAACACAATTTGAAAGCAAGTAAGTCATCGTCGGCTCCCATTTGTGATCTTGATGCTGCCAACTCAATGATCCCACCACTTGTGCTTCTTTAAGAACCTGTATGCTATTTGAATGAGAAGCCTATCTTCACCATCCTTGCAAAACTTTCTTGTGTGGAAGTTTAATGATCTTGCAACCAAATTAGGCACAAAAAACTTCTTACACAATGATCCTCACATCGCCACTAATACACTTGATTGGCCTGCTACATATGTGCACTAGAACTTGTAATACTTCAACCTTTCATCCCTTTTGTGTTGGCTATGACCAAAAGATCCGAACAAAAACACTCTTGTGCAAGGCATCGCATGTTTACACAAAATAGAGATGTCTGAAAAACAAACTTGCACAAAATATTACAAATCATGGGTCCACTTATAGATAGACGCAAAAGGTGAATATGACGCATGCGTGCTCATAGGCGGCAAAAAACTATACAATGACAATTGTGCATGCTAAGACTTGTGCTAAACAATGAGACAACCTACACACTACCAAAACTTTCACACTTCATCTTTTTGGTTGATATAGGATTACAAGTGAACTCGAATGTTCTTGCATTACACATCCCTTTAAGAAAATGTGTGAGGTAAATGCTCACACATGTGGGCATAGTAGTAGAGCCACCCTTTCAAACTTTTGGTAAGGTCTTGGCATGCCTGCGCGCCAATGCATACTCCTTGCCTTCCAATTGTAGGTGGCAGTTGGTAATGGGCTTAACTTCCTCCACCAAAGCCAATTTTGTACATCCACACCCTTGTTCCTGCTCTCCTCAAGCTTCTCCTTTATCTATGCAAGTTGTCTCTATCCTTCCTCAACTCTTCTCTTTTGGTGCAATATCTCTGTGCATGAGCTTCATGCTTGGATATCCTCCCCTTGTCACCCTCTGCCCTTGTATTTTTGCTACGCTCCTTTGCGCTTCTTCGCACATTCTGTTTACTTTTCTTTGCGCAATGCCTTGTTGTAGTATTGTGCATGGTCCGTATTTATCTCGCATGCCGTTCTTTTCCTTGCACATAACCAAATGAATTTGGTGCACCATTCTATCTTCTTCCCTTATCGGCTTCAGAATGTGACGGTTTTAGAATGTGACGCTGTTCATTCTTTCGCACTCTCATTGTATTGGCTCCCCCATCATACATCATATCCTTGTCAAATTGCCACGACCTCCCTAACAATACACGACATGCATCTATCGGTAAGATGTTGCACAAAAGCTTGTTTGTGAAACGACCAATCTTTATCTCCATTTCGCCTTGTTCTCACACAATGCCAACTTGCCCTACTATTCAAGTCACTCTGTAAGGATTTGGATGTGGCTTCCGCACCAATCCCAACTTGTGCTCTATCTCCACAGACACCAAATTGTCTTTGCTTCGATTGTCAATCACCACCATACAACATTTACCTCTTGTCTTACATCTTGGTTTGAAAATATGTCACCTCTCTTTCCGTGAATCTTCTTTTTTTGGCGTAACCTCCAAGACTATCCTCACTGCAAGTAGCGCCTCTCCTTCCTTAGGTCCATTTATGTGATGTTTTGACATGACACCTTCCTCATTCGCTTGCGAAACATGCACACTTGCATCCTTTCTCTTTGCATCCTCCTTGTATGCACAGGGACATTTGAAAGTCCAATGTCCTACCTTGCTACACCGAAAACATATACCATTGAATCTTCCACCTCTACCCCTCCCTCTTGCAAAAGTGGTTCTTCCTCTAGTCCACTGTCCTTTCCATTGCTTGTTGCTTTCTCACTTTCTTGCACTGTTGGTTCTTTACCACCGTTGGTCTTTCCCTCTACCATCACAACATTGTGAATGCATGCCATTTTTTCCTTTGCTCTCGAGGCATATTGGTGTGCCTCTTCCATTGTATACATCTTCACTCTGCTGATCTCATTTTGGATCACCCACGACAGTCCATTGATATACCACAATATCTTCTCTCAATACATTTTGCTATGACCAACTAGAATTGCAATCTTGTAAAATTCTTTCGTGTATTCTTTCACGCTTAAGTCATTTTATCGCAAATTTTGCAACCTTTTCAATAGATTTAATTGGTAATCGCCAAGCGAAAATTTTCCTTTCATCTTCGCAACCAATTGCTCCCAACAGGTGATCTTAACTTATCCTTCCTTTTGCGCTCTAGCTGACGTTCTTTTCACCATAACACTACACGACCTTTCAACTTGGTTTGCGCGATCTTCACCTTGCACTTGTCTACGACTTCATCGAACTCAAAATATTCTTTCATCTTTGTGAGCAAATCAACTAGCTCCTGTGCGTTCAATGTCCCTAAAACATTCACACTCCTCTTCCAATCATTAATGTAGCTTTGAGAAGTCTTTTTTCTCCATCTTCCAAATGCTCGGGTGTCGAAATTGGTTCTTTTGCTCCACCTTCAATTGCTTCTTGTGTTTCCTCTTTTGCATTACTCACGTCATCCCTCGAGAAAAATCCTCGTTTTTTATCTTCCTCTGCCAAGGTCAATTTGATTTGCATTGTCTGCAACATTTCCACAATATCATCAAGCCTTTTGGCCACATTTGCAGCAAATGTGCCTCCTCACCCTACTCGTCTCGAAGGCATCTTGTCTTCTCTGCAAAACTTAGATTAACTATTGCACCTCTTGCAAACCTATGCAAGCCACACCACTTACTCAATTCTCTGGTTCTCCACCCACCTTGCAAAGATGGAGAATTTCAGTCTCCCAATCCTAGAGTTGTATGCCTTGCTTTGATAGTAAATAACGCAATGACTTTTAGGGGTCCTAATGTAGGAGCATCCAAGCTCACTTGCAATCCTGCATCACCCAAAAATAGGATCAGGAAAATAAGTTTAGCACTACGCAAGTTTTGTTTGCTCTAAGTCTTTGTTGTTTTATCTTGCACAAGTCTTGTTTCGCTCCTGTCTTGTAAATGAATGTGCAACCAATGAGCATGCAAGAGTCACTTTAAATGTTTTGCACTTATCTTTGTAGCACACACGTCTGTAGCTGTTCTGCACAAGTCTGTAGACACACACAAGTGTCATGTAAGAGTCAATAGTTGTTTATGGTTGTGGGAAGTCCTAAAGAGCTGAGCAAGGTTTGCAGTATCTTCTTAAGTCTAGAACACCATTCAGGAGACAACGCAAGGATGTATTTTAGTAGTGTTGTCAGATGAGAATGTGTGTCCAATGAAACCTAAATGGGGTTTTGGTGCTTCAATAACAACAAATGGGAATGCCTCTAAAGTGTGGGACCTTGGCTCCTTTAAGGTAGACCTCCAAAGACATCCGATTCTTATCCTAACTACTCTAATGCCAATCACTATGCTAAACTAATCAAACACTTGCAAGGGGAAAAGAGAGAAGGGGAAAAGCTAAAATAAAAATGGTGATGCACTAGAGGAATTGGGGACTACTCTCCCTTAGTCCTTTTGTGACACAATGAAACAAAATCTTGCAAGTATAATCCACACACAGTATAACATAAGAGTACCAAAGGAAAGAGAAACAAAACAAAAAAACTGAAGGCCAAGAGCCACAATCAACTTTTTTATACTGCTTAAGGGATGCACAATTTGTTACAACGATGTGAGAGGCACTAGATGCATTACAAACTTGAAACAAAGGTCTTAGATACTTGGAATATTTTAGCACTCAAAAGAGCATAGTGACTTTACATTTGAGGGAAGGAACCCTTTACAAGTAACAAAGATTTCCTTTTAGAGAGGCAAAGAAAAAGGAGGAGAAGAGAGAAGGAAAACTTGAGCTTTGATTACCAAAAGCCCGTCCAAATGTGGTTGCAGACAATGAATGATTAAGATCCGACCTTCAACTGTAAAATCCCTGTTAAAAGAATGTCAATCCTTTTTCCTGCTGAAAAATGGGCGGTGCCTTGGTTATCGTATTCTATCAATAAATGGGTGCTGGGCCCAAAGGAATCTAAATCCTCCATTCGAGCTTTACACTTGCCGTTGATTTTGCATTGAATGAGAAAAATTACTATAAGAGATTTGACTGAAAGCTGCTCTCAAAACACAGCGGTGCATGGCTCAAAATACTTTCCATTTAATAGAATTCTTTAAGAGCTTTACAACGGATCCACTCTTATCTGATTTGATGCCCTGGATCAAAGGATATGGCCTAGAAACCAAAGTTTTGTAACCAGCTCGGGCCATTAAAATTTGAGTTAAAATTAATTTTTCCAACATGTCTCTATTAATTGGGACATGTGGCAGGCCCTGATTGGCTCTACACGTTCCTAGCTCTTTGACCACCGCTCAATCTTTGTTTGGTCTCATCTGTTTGGGTTCATGGATTGGTGCCATGTGGCACCCATCCATGTCTTCAGGTTTCAAAAGATTTTCTAACTTTCCTCCTTGGCTGTGTTTTTTTGCGGAATGCCATTTTATGGATGCACGCCATGTGGTGAGCCTCCATGTTTTCAAGTTCCAGGCTTTTCTCCCTGCTGCCTCCTCTGCGAGCTAACAGAATGGTGCCACGTGGCACCCATATGTGCCTTTGGGCTTTAGAAAGTTTTCTGCCCCATGTTGGCCTTTGGCTAAGTTTGCTTCGTGAAGCACAACCCAAAATAATTTGATCCTCATGGAGCCCTCTATTTCGCTCGACATTGTACTGACAGCGCTCCAACATATAAACATCTCATGCGTCCTACTCCTTGCCAATGTGGGATTAATCCCAAAGATAAAAACTTCTGGCTGACAACATCGACCATGGTCGATGCCGTCGGGTAAGAAATTTCACACAGCTGATGGTATCGACCATGGTCGATGCTGTCTGGTTGTAAGTTTTTTTAGAAAAAAAGATCATATTCCGAAGATCCAAAACTCTTCAAACCCATAACCCCTTGATTAGAAGTTAGGATCCTGTGCAGATCAAAAAAACATCCACAGGAAACCGTGAAAAAATATAGAAGTCATGAGAGAACAACAAAGTGGATGTGGTTGAGCAAAATGAGAAGGAAGCTCATTTGGGCAACAAGTAGCACAATGCAAAAGTATGTTTTTAATAGAGTTGGTCCGCGCAAAAGAAATCACCCTTTGTGCGCGACATCACAAGGAGTACTTTTATAGGCTCGTTTTGCTAGCAACAGTTCATCTCAGTAATACACATCTACTACTGGAAGCTCAAGGTTGTTGGAGCTGTATTGTGATAGCACCCAAGAATTCATTGAAGAGCCAATGTGCAATCTTATGCCCAAGGGCGTAATGTGGTGCGTAGCTTTCACAATTTCAAAAGTTCCAACACTGTTCAAGGAAGCTGACGGAAGTTCACCTAACTTGTAATTGTAGTATTTGAGCCGACTCATTGTGCATCAAGTTGAGTTATTACTTGGGCTCTATTCTTGCACAGAGGATTGGGATATATCTAATGTCTTATGGGTCACTTGTTTTGAAGCAATATTGTAATGTGGGTCTTGTGTTTATATAAGCATCCCGTAGGAGATAGAGCTTTAGTCTGGACTAGTCAATTTAGCATGTTGTACGCTATACTTGCAAAGACTGTGTTTTAGTGAGTTAAGATCTGTGTATCTACTATTGTTGTGTTTGCTGTTGTACTTTCTTTTTGTTGATTCCATATTCTGAGTTGTGTTGCATTTTATGCACGATTCCACTAAGTATTCTGAGGGTTGCACGGTATAAGGCATCTCTTAATTGACACTCTTAACCACAATTGCATCAATTGGTATTAAAACAAGGTTCTATTCCTTGCGAAGTTGAGTGTTATCTTTTGATATTGTTGCTTTTCACATTTGTGAGTGTGAGCGGAAAGTAATTAAAGACATCTTCTAGGGTGAGTTGGAAAAGATCATCATCAATTTATACCTGAAGATAGTTGCAGACATCTTTTGGCGATTGAGTTGGATAGGTGGTGTAAAGGAAATTGGCAAAAGGAACTCTTCTATGAAGGAATGCCAAAGAGAGAAGATAACAATGTGAGACTACCATGAGGCAAAGGTAACCGAAGAAGAGCACCCAAACTTACAGATCTGGTAGGTTTGATGCGAGATATGCAAGCTTGTTTGGAAGATATGGAGATAGCGCATCGATAAGATGTCGAAAATGCAAGTGATACTGAAGCTGCAAAGAAGTGCCTTAAATCACTGAAAAAAAGGTCGAAGAACATGAAGATAGATTTCTGAAAGGCGTCGCAAGAATGTCAAGTAAACCTATGTTGGATATTCCTAGATAGTTTGGAGGATTGAATCCTGAAGAACTTATTGATTGGATAGTTGAGCTGGAAAAGTACTCTGAGTATGAAGACTCAAAAAATCCATGGATGAGTTAAATTTGTTGGAGCAAAATTGAAAATTCGCGCATCTCTATGGTGGGAACATATACATGCTGAAAGATTGTGCCACGGTAAGGAAAAGATCAAAACTTGGAATAGATTTATTTTGCAAAACTAAAAGCAAAATTCATCCTACAGGATTATCACATGAGTATTGTTCAAGAAAGTTACAAAATCCGAGACAAAGGGATTCTAAGTGTAAGTGTCTACACTAGAGGAATTTTAAAAGTCAAAGCATCCTAGTGTTGGTTATATTGAAGATGACGTAGATAGCATTTTGTGTTATATAAATGGATTCTACATGATAATTCAAAATGAGGTTTGGGATGAATATATTCAAATTCTGTTGCAGAATCATATTCCAGTGTGGGTTGGAAAGGTAGATAAAAAGCTAGTGCATCAATCAACAAAGAACAGTACTCAGCATATTTGAAAGTTCACTCGTGGTTCGTGAAAATGAGTTGCAATAGAAGGTGTAACAGAGATCGACAGAGGAGAAACATCTACTTCTAAAGAAATGGCCAACGATAGTGCAGATTAAGATGATAGAGGCAATTTTACAAGGAAAAGGGTCAACTATGTGGAAGAGCATATAGACTTGGCACCATCTGGCAAGACTGATGAGAGATGTTGAACATAGCTCGTCTCAAAGCTACTGAGACAACACATAGGGATAAGGTGTTGTAGATGATGGAAACGACAGAACTCGCAAAACATGCACACTAAAATCGATAGAAGAAAGTGTTGCATTGTTGTATCACACTTATGAACCTGAAATTAGCAAAACACGCACGATGAAGAGGATGTCATTGAAACCTGCAAAGTTGGAATATTGCCCAGTTACTCTAAAAGGTTGAATCCTGTTCAAGAACTCATTCACTGGATGAGTCGGGAGACTTTCAAGTGCTATAAGTTACTCGAAAAATCCATGGTAATACAAGTAATAAATTTGTCATGGAGCAAAATGGTGGATAACATTCGTAAGCATCTCTACAAGTGGGAACATATACATGCTGAAAGATTCGTGCAAATTTTGGTAAGGAAAAGATCAAAACTTAGCGAATAGATTTGATTGGTGCATACAAAGATGAGGTTATGTGTGATATCATGCCTACGGATGCTTGTCATATTTTGCTTGGGAGGCCTTGGTAGTTTGACCACAAGGCGCAGCATGATGGTCATGCAAACACGTTTACTTTGGTGGCGAAAGATGGAGTAACACATCCTTTGAGTCCTTTGAAGGACAATTGTGAGGAAGTGGAAGCAAATTCTAAGGTCATGTTGATGTCAGGAAAGCAATTTGTGATTGAGGTGAAGGAGTGCGAGTATTTTGCGCTTGTGGCAAAGCCCGCACATAAGTTGGGCGCAACAAAAATTAAAGAGAGTTCTGCAAGAATTGAAGGATTTTATTGGCGAAGTTCTAGAGATTGTTTCAAGTGATCTACTAGATGGATTCTACTGATGAGAGGCATAAGCCATCAAATGGATTTGATCCCAGGATTGAGTCTACCAAACAAAGCGACATACAAATCGACACCACAAAAAGTGCTGAGGTGCAAAAGCATGTTCAAGATTTGTTGGACAGAGGATTAATTTGCAAAAGTTTGAGCCTGTGTGTAGTACTGATAGTATTATGGCCAAAGAAAAATGGTACCAAACAAATTGACATACAAATTGACACCACAAAAAAGTGTTGAGGTGTAGAAACATGTTCAAGATTTGTTGGACAAAGGATTGATTTGCGAAAGTTTGAGCCTGTGTGTAGTACTGATAGTATTATGGCCAAAGAAAAATGGTGAATGGAGAATGTGTAAACAGTAGAGCGATAAATAAAACTATGATCAAATACAGGTTCTGTTACTGCGGATGGATGATTTGATGGATTACCTTGAGTGGTGCAACTTGTTTATCAAAGATTGATATAAAGAATGGATATCATCAGATTCACATAAGGGAAGACAATGAACTTAAAATAACATTTAAGACAAAGGGAGGACTTTATGAATGGTTGCTTATGCCATTTAGGTTGACAAATGCATCAATTACATTTATGCGTTTTAATGAATGAAGTGTTGAAAACATATTTGGGTAAGTTCGTGATTGTTAACTTAGATGATAGTTTGATGATAAGACAAGGGAAGAATATTTGCAACATTTGTGTAAAGTGTTGTTGAGACTATATGAGATGAGAACTCATAATCTTGAAGAAATGTAGTTTTCTAAAGGAAGAGATAGTATGCCTGGGTTTTGTATTATTCCATGAAGGTTTGAAGATGGATCTAGAAAAGGTGTCTGAAGTAGTTGATTGGCCGTCACCTAGGAGTACTTTTGAAGCGCAAAAGTGGAAGTTTATTATGAATTTCAATGGTATATGTGCAACAATTACTGATGTAATGTTCAAGGATAAGAAAGAATTTGTGTGGACAACAGAAGGAGAAAACAATTTCCAATAATTAAAGAAGAAAGTAATTGAGTAGCCAGTCTCGACGTTCCCAGATTTCAACATGGGATTTCAAGTAGATTGTGACGTTAATGGCTCAACAATAGGAGCACTGTTGGGTCAAGAAGGAAGACCCATAACATTTTTTTGTGAGAAGCTGAATGATGCGAAGCTCAAATGTTCTTTATAAGATTAAGAATTCTATGCTATAGTGCAGGGATTGAATAAATGGAGACACTATTTGCTACCCAAAGAGTTTTGTTTTGTATATGGATCACTAGGCATTACAATTCATCAACGGTTAGGGTAAACTAAACCAATGACATATGAAGTGGGACGAGTTCTTATAGCACTATTCTTTTGTGTTGTGGTGTAGGAGTGGTAAGTCAAACAGAGCTGCAAACACCTTGAGCAAGTGAGTTTTGTTATTGAATGAAATAAGAGTTGAATTCATAATTTTTGACGCTATGAAAACAAAGGATGTTGAAGATGATGATTTTAGGAGGCACGAAAGGCATGTGTAGAACGCGTCAGAAGGCCATGGGTATTTTGTTTAGGATGGATTGTTGTTCCATATAGTGTAGTTATGCATGTTGAGAGGTTCAATGCATGAAAACTTGGTCAAGGAGAAACATAGTGGTTGATTGGCAGGGCATTTTGGTTATGACAAGACACATGCACAGTTGGTGGAAGGTTTCTTTTCGTAGCACGAGTTCAAATGTGCACAAGTTTGTTCAAGAGTGTAAAATTTGTTAGTTGGCTAAGGGGAAAAGTTAAAACATACGGTTGCATCAACCATTGCCTATTCTAGAGAGACCGTGGGAGGATATTAGTATGGATTTTTGTTTTAGGGTTGCCTAGAATGCAGAAAGGAAATGATTCAATATTTGTGACGGCAAACAACTTTTCGAAGATAGCACATTTTATGGCATGTAGGAAGAACAATAATGCAACTAACATTGCTAACTTGTTTTTCAAGGAGATTGTAAGATTACATGGTTTACTGCATATACGAGGGATGGATGTAAAGTTCATATGACATTTTGGAAGAAGTTGAACACAAAGTTACAATTCAGTTCCACATATTATCCACGAATAGATAGACAAACCGAGGTCATCAAGGAGTCTAAGAAATTTGCTAAGAAGTTTGATTGAAGATAAGCTAGGGACATGTGATTATACTCTGGCGTAAACTGAGTTTGCTTATAATAATTTAGTTAATAAGAGCACAAAAAAATACCATTCTAGATTGTGTATGGTTGGAGTCCAAGAGGATTTGCGTGACATGAGAAACAAAAAAACAAGAAGTGCAGATGCAAAGGATTTTGAGGAGCATATGAGGGATATGCATGAGTAAGTGTGTAAACAATTGGAAAGAAGTTCAATACAGTTAAGCAATGCACAAAGATCAAGCAAAGTGAAGTGGAATTTCAAGTTAGGAACACGGTCTTAGTACATTTGTGGAAAGAGAAATTTCTAAGAGGAACTTATAATGTTAAAGTTAAAGAAGATTGGACCATGCAAAGTGTTGGGAAAATATTCATATACATGTATGAGATTGAGTTACCAGGAGTAGATATATCACCAATATTCAATGTGGCAAATTGGAATCATCATGCTGCACAAGATGAAAAAGGGAGCACAAATTTTGAGTCAAATTCAAAGTTTGATTGGAGAAGATATCTTCCAGAGAAGGAGTGTGAAGAGGTGGAACAAGTAACACAATGATTAATGAGAGGACGAGACAAGGAATACAAAGAGTATATGGTCAAATGGAAGGGCCGAGACATTGAGGATGTGTCTTGGATCAACACATTTGAAGCCGTGAAGTATGCAACACCTTTAATAGAGTCATAAGTAGGAGGTTATTGTTTTCTTTGTTTCCTGAGGGTGTAAGATGTAGGGGCATCCGTGTTCACTTGCAATCTTACATTGCCCAAAAACATGTTAGTCTAGGAAGTTTAGTTAAGTGTATCATTGTGCAAGTCATTACGTCAAGTCTACGTTATTTTGTTTTGTGCAAGTAGTGTTTTGTGCCCGTGTTTGTAATGAGTGCACAACCCATGTGTGCACAAGGAGTCTTTGTAATGTTTTGCGTTAGTCATCGTGCAAGTGTTTATTGTTGTTTTGTGCCTACCTTTTTAATGTGCATATGTATGTAACAATTTCACGTAAGTTTGTAGACGTGTGCATTTGTCATGTAATAGTTCAGAATTGCTTTGTGATTGTAGCAAATCTTGAAAGGTTGTGCAAGGTTCGTGGTGTTTTATAGAGTCTAGACCATCTTGTAGGAGATGGCACAAGCATGTAATTCAGTAGCGCAATGCAAAAGTGTATTTCTAGCAGAATTAGCCTGTATGCAAAAAATCACCTTTTGTGTGTATGGCATCACATGTAGCAAGTTCAGAGGCTCGTGTTACCAACATATGTTTCTCTTAATGACGTGCATCTACTACCAAAACCGTGAGGTCATTGAAGCATTATTGCGATAACATGCAAGAATTCAGTGGGGGAGCTAGTTTGTAGTTTATACGCAAGAGCGTAATGTGGCTCGTAACTTTCAAAATTTTGAAAGTCGACACGAGTTTATCAAATTCATAATAGTAGATATTGAGCTGACTCATTGTGCATCGAGTTGAGCTAACATTTGGGTCCTGTTCTTGCATAGAAGTTTGGGACATACCTAAGGCCATCTAGGTCCCTTGTTTTGAGGCATATTGTAAGGTGGGTCTCTTGTCTATATAAACATGCCATTTAATCCCACTAGCCCTTCCCTAGACCCGTGCATAGATCTCTAGTGCGGTACTTGCTGCAACCACATACTTATCCCATTTCCTCGTGGGATTTCTGACTCTATTTATCAAGTATGGTGATGTGTTTATACAGAGAGACACAATCAACTATTTTTAATATTAGGACCCAACTACATCCTACCCATACGAAGATTAAGTGTGTTGTAAACATTAAATGAGGAAAGAGCCCGTAAGATAGCACAAGTCGGCCCAAAGAACACAATTTGGAAGTAGTTAAGTCATTGTTGACTCTTGTTTGTGATCTAATGCTGCCAACATGATGATCTTGCCACTTGCTCTTTTATAAGAACCTGCACACTATTTGCGCGAGAAGCCTATGTGCATCATCCTTTCAAGAATTTCTCGCGTAGAAGTCTAATAACCGTGCAACCAAAGTAGGCGTAGAAAACTTCTTGTGCAATGATCCTCACATCCCCACTGTTGCGCTCGATCGTCATGCCAAAGATGTTGCAGGTTTGCACACTAGAACACGTAATACTTCAACCTTTCATCCCTTATGTGCTGACACTGACCAAAAGATGTGAAAAAACACTTTCATGCAAGGATTTGCAAGTTTAGACACAATTGGAATAACATATACGTGTAAAAGCAAACTTACACGAATATCACAAAACATAGGTGCACTTATTGATAGACGCAAATGAAGAACACTCACAGGCTGTGCAAAACTATACAATTACAACTGCACATGACAAGATCTGTGCAAAACAAAGAGACAAAACCTATGTGAAATCAAAACTTGGACGCTTCATAGTTTTGGTTGATGTAGGATTACAAGTGACACTTGATGCTTCTACAAGAATTTTTTCCCTCATCAATCTAATTTATTCGTACTTTTATTTTTGTAAGATTGTAATACCCTCTTCTCAGTCGAAGACCTTGAGCCCATTCACTATTTCCCAACGGCTAAGGTATGAGAAAAAAAGGAAACTAAGTCATAATAAATTAATTATAAAGTGCATCATAAAATATTATTATAAGCACTTAAGTTAATTTATTAATGGCAAAATAGAAAAGGAAAAAGGAAAGTAACTTCAATGTTTTATTTTCCCTAAGGAAAAATGCGACCCATGTGGAGAAGGAAAAAAGGCAAAGGAAAATATTAAATGCGGGAAAAGAAATCTGATTGGCTGTTTTGGGTGGCAAAAAGGCCAAAACAACTTATAAAAGGAGGTTGCCATGCATAGGAGAGGATAGTTTTGCACATGATAATTTCTGATATTTTGGTCTAAGCTGGCATGCTTGCCATTTCAACTCCAAATGACGAAAACCCTTTGTAGTTTGCTTGAGAGGACGAAAACCCTCTTTAATCTTAGAAAGAAGAATGAAAACTCTTCTTTCTTTTGAGAGAGATCCCTACTCAGGGGTTTCCATTGAGCTTCAAGTTTCTACTTCAGAATTGCAGCGATATTTGAGGAGAAAAGTGCAGATCTACTTTGTTTCCAGCGAGGGTTTGAAGGAGAATAATTATTGCTGAGTTCTACCTTCATTTGGGGAAGGGAGGACTGAAATGTCCCTTTCTCTAAAATAATAGGTAGAAGACCCTTAGCCCAATTTTGCTTCCCGACGGCTAAGGGAGGAATAAAAGGGAAACTTAGTCATAATGAATTAATCATAAAGTGCATCATAAAATATTATTATAAGCACTTTTATTAATTAATTAATGACAAAGTTAAAAAAGAAAAGAAAAAGTGACAAAATAAAATTAGAAAAAAAGAAAGGTCACTTTATTATATTTTCCCTAAGGAAAACGCGACCCATGTAGGAAAAGGCAAAAAGGCCAAAACAACTTATAAAAGGAGGTCGCTATGCATAGGAGAGGATATCTTTTGCACATGATAATTTCTGATATTTTGATCTAAGCTTACATGCGTGCCATTTCAACTCCAAAGGACGAAAACCCTTTGTAGTTTGCTTGATAGGATGAAAATCCCCTTTAAGCTTAGAAAGAAGAACGAAAACTCTTCTTTCTTTTGAGAGGGAACTCTATTAAGGGGTTTCCATTGATTTTCAAGTTCTATTTCTGAATTCCAGCAGTGTTGAAGGCTAAAGTTGCAGATTTATATTGTTTTCAGCTAGGGTTTGAAGCCACAAGTGTTGGGGCAGATTTCTACCTTCAGATTCAACCAGATCTAGGATTATCTACACCCCTGTCAGTTGATTTCGACACATTCTAGGGCATGGATGTCTCGGATCTCATCACCAACATCTTTGTCATATTTTTAGAGGCCAAAATCAGCTGGTTTCCATGTTTTTGGGGCTGAGGAAACTCTATTTTCAGCTAAGTCTATAACTATCATTTTGCAGATTTTATAATAAAATTCGAGCCTATTATTGATCCAAAATCTGGTATTTTTCTAATGTTTTTTTTCTTATAAAAATTGTTGATCTGTTTGGGAAAAGAATTGAGTTGTTTTACATCAGATTTTGTGGATTTTCACTCCTAGAGCAAGTCACACTTTTCAGTAATAATTCAGATATGCATTAGATGTTTTGAGTATTGCTGTTTTAGTACAGATTTGCAGTTGTTCCGTTTGGGGTTAGAAATTATCCCATTGGGGACATTACAAAGATCTCATATTTGATATATTACTTGAGATGCATTATGCACTCCTCTCATCTTCTTTCTTTTTTGCATCACTTCTATATTTTCTGTATGTACTAATGATAATTTTGGCCCACTCTTGCTTTATTTTGACTTGTATCTCTCTGTAGTCCTATACATCATTTATGGTAATCTGTGGAGATTGACACTAGTTTTGATGCAACACAATCATTCATTAGTACACGCATACCAGAAGTAAGCTATATGGAGAAAGCAAAGAGAGGATTCAGAGAGGACACCAAACAACATTCTTAGTTATCGAGATGAGGGACCTTTCCTTTTGCCCCCTACTATAGAGAATTCTAGTGTTTTTTGGCTATATTCTTCATACAGTCCCCGAAATGGACTGCAATGAATCACTATAGTCTAGTCCAATGACTATCTATGCCTATATAGAGTTAGCAAGTGGGCGAGTAGGCAATGGATTGCATATCTATCTTAAGCATGGAATATACTTAAAAAATTCAAGTTGATCACCAAAATGATAGGTATAACATCTAGTATCTTCAAGAAGATCGCATGTTTTGGACGAGGCCTATTCTTTGTACACATCACATTTGCACTATAAGTAGGTGTTTTTGATGCCTAACTATTGTGTGTGATAGTATTCTAATAAGTTCAAGAGGTCATTGAATGCATATATTCTTACATTCCAATTACAATGTTGATAAGCACTAGCATAGCTATCTTAAATATAACTATCTTAAATATGCTGAGAGATATCAAGCTTGATGTGCCTATATTGGATTTGTCACACAGGTTAGATAAGCACCTCGAGATTGATCTCTCTCAGCATATTTTAGATAGCTGTATTTAAGTATATATGCTAGTTTACATTAGAATACAAAACATACGCTAGCCTACATCTTAATATATTCTTGATAAACATATATTAATATATGCATATTTACATGGTTATTATTCTACTTTATATAAACATTTGCAAATAAGAAAAATATAGCAAGCTGTTACTGCCCTACCACTTTTATGAAGAACTTACCTGAAGCTCCACCGAGAGGAAACAATGTTGACTGCACTACATTTTCATTACCTTTAGTTGCTGAAAGATCTCCTGTATCAAATGTCATTCCAGTCTTAACAATTCAAGGGCTCTCATTAGAGGATTTAATTAATAATGATAGGAGGCCTTTCACTCCTCTCTCTGTACCTTACATATTACAAACCAGCACAGAACATTCATGTATGGAACCTTAGCCTAAAAGAAATGGAGAGTTAACTAACAAGTAATTCTCCCATATCCAATCCTTTTTGGCACATTATCTTCCAGTTCATATCTTACCCTATCACTGCCACATTGTTTAACATTGTGTGCATCTCGCATTAAAAAACACAAGCCTAAACATTACCATATGGCCAAGATATTACTCTTTTTCTATTGACTTCTCCAAGAAAATAAAAAATATTTAAGTGACGTTCAAATGGATGTCAACATCAAGGAAAAATTTCCACATGACAGTCAAAGAGATGTCCATTTTAATGTCAAGAATAAAAGTGAACAACTCACACCATTACACTACCTGGCTGCCATTGTAGGAACACCTGTTGGCGTAAAAATAGCATTAGGAAAAACACACGTAACAAAGTATGTAAGACAGATCACTATGCTAGTAGTTTGAGCCCTTGCTTCCCAGTTTAACATGATTGACATTAATCCTACACGATTCACCATAGTCTTATTGGTCTTTGACAAGTCTTTTTCATTGCTCAATTTATGCATCCTATTGTACTGGCTTACCTTCTTATTACTTGTTTGAATCTATATGAGAATCATTCTTTCACAAACCTGTCTTAGAGATGGCACCAACTTCTCTTTTCAGTTCCCAATCTGCACCAGAGGCCTCAAGTACTTAATAATCTGATGTAGCACTAGAAGGATAAAATCAGAGTGCTACTTTTTTCTATGCAGGAATGGCAGCTTAAGGAGTTTGTAGAAATGAATCATTACTAGGTTCACTTTCACTATGAAGACAAACTCTGGCCCTCAATTTTTTTTTCTCCTGCCAGTGCTGCCCTCCATTGCATTGGTAAACTAATACACTGATGAACAAAATTATCTCTGCCACCAAATATGATGTAGGAGCTCTCATTGTGATTGGTGAGTAAAAGTTCAATAAGTATCTCGGATATCTGGAAATGCCTGCACCCCCCCCGATACCGATGTTGGGATGTAACCGGTATGGGTACGACCGTACGAGCACTGGTATGCCCCATAAACATTTTGGGTTCACACCTAAATTTCAGGTATGGCCGTACCCTTACCCACGGCGTTGGAGGTTTTATTTTTTCTTATTGTTTTTGTAATTTAAAAAAAAATTTCCAAAATAAGAAAAATATAATCTCAAACAGGAGAGTCAAGAATATAAACTAGGGGCATGGTAATAGAATACTTGAAATTCCATACTTTTCCGAAGTCAACTACAATCAGAAGACTCTAAGGAATTCTTCGGAAGTCAAAATGAAAAACAAAGGGCTAGGATGCTTGGCATCAAAGGAATGAGAAACAATTTGAGTTCAAGGAGAAAATATTAAAGGCTTTGCACGCAAATGTGCTCTTTGACATATATAAAGGATCATGATTCTAAACATTACTGAATCAAAATACGAAACATTTCCTGAATTGCATGATATTCTGTTCACAAGTTGCATAGGCTACGATTAGCCATACATCTATTGTGAAGTATGTGCATTGAATAATATGTTAGAAAAACAATTAGATTGCATGACATGAGTAGTGAGGTGTAAAAGGAGTTGGGTAAGAGCACCTGAGAAGTATAGTTATGCCGTTCTGAATTATAAAAGCTAAAACATTTCTAACAATATCATAACTACTTTGCGTGAGACATAATCATATTATATAACATTGTCGATTTTTATTTTGTGGACAAACAAGCATGGCCAAAAACAAACTTTTTTATGAGAGTTATTTGATTGCATGACATGAGTAGCGAGGTGTAAAAGGAGTTGCGTAAGAGCGCCTGAGAAGTATAGTTATGCCATTCTAAATTATAAAAGTCAAAACGTTTCTAACAATATCATAACTAGTTTGCATAAGACATAATCATATTAAAGGGAAAACCTTTCAATGCTTATAGCTTTAAACAAATGAGTATTGTACATTTTTTTATATATATTTAAATTTTAAAATTTTAAATAATATACTATACGGACAATTCTGTGCCATTTCATACCCAAGGGTTCTTTAAAAATTGGCGTTTCCGCATTTCGAACCCGTACCTATTTCCTGGAAATATAGTAAAGTATCATAAAAAGTTCTTTCATGCATACAATGTACGAGTATTTAGTTAGTAATAGACGTGCATACTCTTTCATTATAATGAGTTGTTCCCCAATTCCTCTGATTCTATATAGATGGATCGGACCTGCATTTATGGTCATGGATTTTAATTGGTTTCATCATAGTTAGAATGGTCATGGATTTCAATTGGTTTCTTCATAGTTAGAATTATACATCATATGTGATAGTAATGGCTGTGTTCTGTCATATTCCATATCGTGTTCTCAAGTTCTCATCATTCTTTGTGTTTTGGTGTGACTCTATATTACAATGTGTCTATGACATTCTCTTAGGATAAACTGTGTTCATGTTTGAGGTAATAATACTACGCACGAGTTCATTCTACCTGTAAAGTTAGGTCCACAACAAGGTATAAATCTAATTTTCTTTCTTTGTAGTGCTTCTTAGGAGCATTAGAACTCAATCTTGCTCGTGAACTCAGATTGTAATAGAGACTAGCATAGATATCTTAAATATAGCTATCTAAAATACGCCGAAAGATATTGATCTTGAGGCGCCTATTTTGGATTTGTCACATATGTTAGATAGGCGCCTCGAGATTGATCTCTCTCAGCATATTTTAGATAGCTGTATTTAAGGTATATATGCTAGTTTACATTACAATACAAAACATATGCTAGCCTACATCTTAATAAACATATATTAATATATGTATATTTACGTGGTTATTATTCTACTTTATATAAACATATGCAAATAACAAAAATATAAGAAGCTTTACTACTACCCTACCACTATTATGAAGAACTTACCTGAAGTTCCACCTAGCAGAAACAATGTTAATTGCACTACATTTTCAACACCTTTAGTTGCTGAAAGATCTCTTGTATCAAATGTCATTCCAGTCTTAACAATTCGAGGTCGCTCATTAGAGGATTTCCTTAATAATGATAGGAGGCCTTTCACTCCTCTTTTTGTACCATACATATTACAATCCAGCACATAAATTTTTGCAATTTGTTTGTGTACAGAACCTGAGCCTAAAAGAGATGGAGAGTTAGCTAACGAGTAATTTCCGCATATCCAATTCTTTTTTGCAAAATATCTTCCCGTTCGTATCTTGCCCTATCACTGTCGCATTGGTTAACATTGTGTCCATTTTGCATTAAAAAAATGGGCCTAAACATTACCATATAGCCAAAATATTACTCTTTTTCAATTGAATTCTCCAAGAAAAGAAAAAACCATTTAAGTGACGGTCAAATGGATATCAAATTCAACGAAGAATCGCCACATGATTGTCAATAAATGTCAATTTTAGTGTCGAGAATAAAAGTGAACAACTCATGCCATTACACCACCTGGCTGCCATTGTAGGAATGCCTCTCAGTGTAATGAAGATACCTACCTTTTACGAGAATTAGATTTCAGTCTTGCCTGCGAACTCACATTGTAAAAGAGATGAAGAAACCTATCTGATTCTATAGATGGATTGGTCATGTATTTCAACCAGTTTCCATCATAGTCAGAATTATGCATTATATGTGATAATAATGGCAGTGACACTTTCACATTCCATATTGTGTTCTCAACTTCTCATTATTCATTGTGTTTTTGCGACTCTATATTACAATGTGTATGTGACACTCTCTTAGGATGATCTTTGTTTATGTGTGAAGTTATAATCATACACACGAGTTCACTGTATCTGTAAAGTTAGGTCCACAACAAGGTATAAATCTAATTTTCTTTCATTATAGCCCTTCTTTGGAGTATTAGAGCTCAATCTTATCTGCGAATTCAGATTGTAAAAAAGATGAAGATACCGATTGTTTCCTCTTACAATAAAAGGAAAGCTTTTGTAATTACATTTGCCTGCAGGATTATAAGGTCTGTAAATTTATTATTACTCATTTGCAAACATTTTTTTTTTGAAACCACATTTGAATAATTTTATTTTTCAGTACAGAGAGATGAGCTTAGATGGAAATTTTGCATTACGTAGTCTGCCATTAGAATTAGATATAAGCTTTTGCTACAAAGGGTGGAAATTCGTATGCTGTTACAGGTGCCTGACCATCTTCTTCCAAAGGTTGCCATAGTTGGGAGGCCAAATGTTGGCAAATCGGCCCTGTTTAACCGGCTTGTTGGGGTATGCTGCATTCTCTTCCCTCTACTGTTATCTTTCCTTCATAAGCACGGAGAAAAATGTAGTGTCAATGTATATATAAACATGTACACATGCATAGAGACAGGTTGCATTAGTATGCTTTTGCAATTGCATAAGGGTGGAAAGTGTGTTCATGCTTGGGTCCATTGATGCACATGCATTCCAATCGCAGAGAAATATGTGTAATAAGTTGAAATCAATTACACATAAGATAAAAGCATGTTATTCCATGTGTTTGTGTTTCTGTTGTCATCATTTACTATTTTTGTTTAATTAAATAAAATTATGAGCTATCATATTTTGTACAGAGAAATGTGGCCATTGTGCTTGATGAGCCAGGCGTGACTAGAGATCGTTTGTATGGTAGATCAGTTTGGGGAGAAAAAGAATTTTTTGTTGTAGACACTGGTGGTGTTGTCACTGTTCCAAAGTCTCATAATTTTAGAATAGATGGGTTAGCACTTACAAGAGGTGGAGGTGGAAGTGAGGATGATATTGCACAGGCTGCAAGGGAAGCAATTGCTGCAGGGTTACCTTCAATGATAGAGAGACAGGCTGCTGCAGCAGTTGAAGAGGCATCAGTTATTATATTTCTTGTGGATGGCCAGGTAAATATAAATCTGCAAATACAACGATCTTAAACTACAGAAAATGATTCTAATCTGGCATCTTTATGTTAATTGATAGTGCAAGTCATGTCTACTTTGGTACAATTGCAATTTTAACATATCTGTATTCTATAATATGTTAAATGAGTGAAATATGACTTGTTCATTGTTTTCTATAAGTAACTGTAAAATAGTAAAATGCCAATGTATGCAGTTATGAAAATTTAATTCTCCACTGGCTCAATATGACGCCTTTAAGTCTTGCATTGTTGAGAAATATGACCAGCTTAACATCATCTGGTCCCATCTTTCCCCAAGTTGGAACCCAGGCATTGCGCTGCTTCAAGTAACTTGTTACCACCACATAACTTAATGCTTTTATGAAATAAAATCAAAGCAGCAGTGTAAACAGCTTGGATTCAGAGCTTTCTTAACAATATACAAGTGAAGTGCTTATAGTTGTTTTAAAATTCCTTCGATTTACTTCTGCCTTCCATCTCTTGAATTGCCATCACCTGTTTTTATGTTTTTGTGATGTGTTTCATGCATTCGCTTCCTTATAGTGTGCAATAATACTTTCAGGTGGTGGTATAAAGAGACTCTTTGAATTTGTTTTCTGATTCTCAAGAAGCCTGCTCTGAATAGGGAATGAAATACTGAAATTATTGCAATCCTTCTAGATAAATTGAAATACAGATTCTCCTTCCAGCTGTGAGAAAGTTGATGACAGTTCTGATTGCCATTTTCTTCTTGTTACTGATCATGACGTTTGTGTTCAATCTTTTTGTGGATTGCCATTGGGTGAATTGCATACTGGCCATTTATCAATTTCACATGTACCTTTAACTCATACCTAGAATATGGCTTGACCTCTTGAATGCTTTTGTGACATTCTCAAGTATAACTTTTTCCTTCCGCTATTAAGAGTGTTGTTAAGCATATAGAAGCCAGAAATGAAGAACAACACGGGAAGGCAAGTTACAGCAAAAGCTTTTGAATATGATTTTGTTGGGGTGTCCGTTACTTAATAGTTTATACTTATAGGGGGGGTGCCCAAATAACTTTGCCATAGTGATTGTGGAGACTAATCGCCAATTCTTGGAGAGGGCTGAGAGTATGAGATCTTTGCATCACTTTTAAGTTACAACACAATTGTGAGAGAAGAGGCACTCGCGTAACAGAATATTTCTCAGATGTGCTCACATGGTACATAACATCATCAAATCCTTTCATGAATTCTTCCTTGTCTACTTTATTTTCCCCTCTAGAGGGAACTGCAAACTTTCCTTCATGCTTGTAGTGAGACTTATATAACGTGTTAAAAACGCTTTATTACATGGTAGCTGCAACTGAGATTAGAAAATACCTGTGAAAAAATGGAGAGTGAGACTGTAAGAGGTAGCTAGACAGCAATCATGTCCTGGTGCATGAAGATGCAAGTGTGCCCTGAAAATAATGCAGGACAGGGGAGTCTTATATTCCCCTTCACAACGCCCACCTGCTTAGCCTGAGAGTTCTATGCATGGGTTGATTCATGGAGATGGGCTTCATGTCCATGTTCACAGACCTTAGCCATGTGAGTAAAGTCCCTCCTGGGCCCATAACACATTGAAGGAATGACAGTCTGCTCAGAAGCCAGAAGTGCTTCTCCAAAAAACTGAGGTTTTTTGGGCTGCAGCCTTTTTATGGGGAATGACCTCGTTTGGTTTCATATTTGCATCAGGAAAGCAAGACTTATTTAAATAGTAATTTTTAAGAATGGCGACTCCGCGAGACACGTAAATATTTTGTATAATTTTAGTAATGGTGGAAGGTTTAGTTATTTTGATAGTTTAAACTAATTTTTTGAAATCTATGATATGACGTTTAGATGCCGTGGTCTTCTCAGCTTCCCTGGTTTATTTTCGAAGTTTATGGAAATAGTCAGCAGACAGAGTAGCATAATCCAAATTACAGTGTAGACTTGCTCGTTGTTTTCATTTTCTGTAATAGATTTTGAAAAGGGGAAATGTAATATCTTGTGCAATCCCTCTGCTATCTTCAAGTCTAGGATTGGCCGTTGTATTTTTTTGGCATCACCTTAATATATACTTTGTGTCAATAATGCAATCAATTAGAGTTGGAACAAAATTGACTAATGATCAGCTACATGAAATACTGTCCGGCATGTGGTTGCTGCAATATGTGTGTGTGTGTGTGTTTATATATATATATATATATGTCATTGTATGCCTTTTAAATGAATAGGCTGGATACAAAGGTCGCAATGCAAAAGAAAAATATTTAGAGGGAAAAATGGTCTGGTCTATCACTTAGGCATACACTCCCAAAAGTGGAGAATGGGATCCATTTTTGGGAACATGAGTGTTTGAAAAGGAAACTAATCAAAACTGGCCCTGAAATAAGTAGAAGTGCTACCTGGCGGTTTTCTGTTTCATGAGACATTTAAACTGTTCCTTTAAATTGAGTAAATCCCCATGGGTGGAAGTTGCTCTTAATTATCGATAATTTATAGCAGTTATTGAGACAACTGTAGGATCTCTTACTACTATTCTGCTGTTTTCGGTATAGTTTTTAATAGCTTTTGTTCTTAGCTTTATTTGGCTTCCTCATTGCATCAAGAATCAGAAACGGGAACTTGGGAATAATGGGTAATGTGTTTCTGGAAATGGGGATGATTAGGGTCTAGTTTTGGCTGGAAACATAGGTAGATATCTATAGGAAGTGGTAAGAAGCCAGGAAGCACAGGAATATTGGAGGAATCAAGAAAGGAAACTTTGGATGGAAGGAAAGAGAAAGATGGAAGACATGTGCACTTAAAATGTTTTCTATTGTTTTTTTTTTGTCAACCTTTCTCTGCAAATTTCGTTTTTTCCATCTTCTATCTTTATCTTCTCTTGCGAGTTTGATGAAGTGGGTCATTATTTTTTTATCACTTTGTTGGATTATTAATGTGCTAAATGATAACGGGACAGGTCAGATTTCTGTTTATGTTAGGGAATGTGCGGAAAAGTAAGAGGCAACTATTCCTGAAACAGCCTCCACCTTGGACATTGGGCGAGGTTTCAAGTATAGTAAGTTTCTGGGACTGGAAACTGTTTTGGGGGAAGCGATGGTTTTCTGTAGTGAATTACATCCTCCATCCAACTGGCTGCAACTTGTAACTTGCATAGCATAAGCACTCAATTAATGCGCATCATATTAGTTAGCTACACAGGTTGCTACAGGATTGTAAGATTTTAGTTAACCTTGGCTGACTCATTTTTTGTGTTAACAACTTCCATTGTAGGCCTTGGAGACTTCATAGCTCTTCAAATCGGTGTAGTTAGAACTTGGAAGAGATTTAAATAAGTTGGAATAAAACCATTTGAAACTTAAATAAGCAGAAATATCAAATAAATTTTAAATTACAATTATAAAACCATTTGAGACTCAAAAAGTTAAATAAGCTGAAATAAGACCATCGTGATTGATCAATTGACAACATTTGATATTCATATCATTAATATGAAAATTTGAAATTCAAATATACCAACAATGGTCAATATTACAAAAATAAGAGTACAAGTTACAACTCAAAAATCAGAATCATCATCTAAAATAACATCCATGATCTCCTCACTAGAAATCTCATCCTCATCCTCAACAAAGATCCCAATCAATCCACGTTGCACAATATTGCCCTCTTCTACTTGCCTCAGCTCCTTGGGATCTACATCCCACCATAATGCTGGGGTATGCTTGTACTCAGTTGTCTATCGATTTATGAGACGCAAAACATTGTGTACAACTACATGCTTCTTTTCTCTCTTAGAGGTAAGTCTATTCCTCTTAACAAAGTGGATCCAAACATATGTTGACCAATTCCTCTCAGTAACAAAAGAACTAGAAACTTGGGAAAGGAGGCGAATTGCAAGTGTTTGTAGTGGTCTTGGACGCCCATACAGTCTCCTCTAACTCACTGTCTTCTTATGTGCCATTGTTACCCTGTCCATCTTTGCTGAAGTTTTGTAGTCATCAAGTTTAGTGAACTTGATCCACTCCATTCTGACGTGAAGGCTCCTTTGCACTATACATTTTTTAAGGGCCTTCATAAGGCCCTTCATCACCTCCTCCTCCCCGAAAAGGATAACTTTACCTGGCCTCTCCACATACCATTTTGAATTGAGTGCATATCCAACCATACAAAGTGGTGTGTACAACTTCTTCTGTCTATGTTGAATGATGGGCTGAATATGTTCATGGTAGAACTCCAGAGAGGATCCCTCACCCGAATAACTTCATTTGTCCAAAAGCATGTTGTCAATGCACTCATATATCTCACCAACATTGGGGCTATCAGAATCCCCATATTTGATGACGCTTAAAACCAAAGATATAATTGATGTGATATATTTCGCATCAACCAAAAATGTCTCCCTCACCACCACTTCTTTCACTCTCTTTCCTTGCTTGGTCTCGAACTCATTCCACTTAGTCCAGTCCTGTGTCACAATCATAACTTGTTGGGGCTCTTGCAATTCAAGCATCCTTTCCAACAAAATAAATTAGGATGCAAAGCAAATGCTAATTGGTTTGAGGAATTCCTTCTTCGAATAGCTTCGAAAGAGTGCCAACGATGTGTGTTGATTGCATATGACCATTTGCAACTCCCTAGCCTCGACCACTAACTTCTTGACCTAGTGAATCTTTCCTATGTCTTTCTGCACATTGTTCATGGCATGCATGCAACACGGGGTCTAATGAATATGACTGTAGGTACTCTCCACTAGCTTGCTTGTTTTACACACATAACTTGCATCAATGATTACATGTTTGACATTTGAAGGGCAAACCTCCTCAATGGCTTCCTTCAAAATTTGAAACTGAAACACGACATCTTTCTGCTTCTTAGAATAATCAATTGATCTCAAAAAATGTTGTCAGCCTTTGCAGGAGATAATAATATTAATGAGTGACCAGTGTCTAATATTCGTTCACCCATCCATGACAATGCTGCATCCTTGTGACACACATGTGACCTTCATCTCCATTAATAAATCAACCTTGGAATAGTTTCTATCCAAGATTGTTGTCCTAAGTTTGGTGTCTCTAGGGGGCACATAACTTGAACTTGTTTTTTCTACCTTGGCTATAGCCTCCTTGTAATAAGGAGAGAAAACGACATGAAATGAGATCCCAATAACATAGATTTTTTTTCCAATAGCATCATCAGCCTCTTCCTATTCCTTTTATTCAAACATATCTACAACTAGATTGGGTGCAGCCCCCATGGCCTTTCTATTTCCTTTGCTTTCCACTTTTATCACCCCAAAGCTAGAACTAGTTAAAGTATTCTTACTAGTTTGTAACGTTCCTTTTAGGGGGACTCAGGAAATGACCAAGGAGCTAAAGATGTAAAACTTAAAAATAAGATTAGTGAGCTGTTGTAGATGACTGATATCAGTTCAACAACCTGCAAATTATGCCCTTCCTAGGGCAGCGACCTCCTTGGAAAAGTTAAACCCTTCAAAGATGGGTTAAACCTTGTTAACACACTTCGATTCTTATGCCAAAAATATTAAAAAACCCTCAACAAACACAATCACATGTTAGAAATCAGAATATAATTAATTTTGGAAACTCTTAACCAACGAACTTCAACAAGCTTGGAAAAATAGTAAATCACCTCCAAAATTCACGAAACTTGAGATCTTGGATTTTAAAATATGGAGAATAAGATAATAAATTCAGATCGATCAACTTATCATCAACACATACTAAATAGTTCTCCCAAGTGGGTCGCTCCACTTCAAATAAATAGATTATTGATCCAAAAAAGATAAATCATGCAAAAAAATGATGATTTATTGCTCTCCAAACCAGCTTGCATACATAAATCCTTGTGGGTGGGTTTTTGTCCTCCACAAGCCTTCAATCAAGGGTTTTCGTCCTTGAGAAAGGTAGGAAAGGTGCTTCACTATCTTACCTTTACCAAGATATGAAAATTCACCAAAACATCCTCACTAATGGCCAAGCGACCTCCTTTTATAACCATAAGGATTGTTTTTACAATGCAACAATGATGGCCAAGCCCTTAAGAAAAAGTACTTTTAAGTATCTAATTAGTATTTGGAGCCTATATGCTCAAAATACTTTTATTTCCTAACTAATTAGTTTCTTCTATTGGAGCGCTAGGCTTTCCAATAGAATACATGATATTAATAAAAATAACAACAATAAAAATGTAATCTAGATCTTCCCCTTACTTTCTGTAATGTTCCCAAATGGACATATTCTTACCCCAGATGGATTTCTTGCAATTCCCACTAGGGCCAAGTTTGATTAATCCAAAAAGCCAAAAATCTCAATTACTATCAAACTGAAATTAAGAATGAAATTAGGCCACAAACTGAATATGCTTCCAGAAAATCCTAGTTCGCTGCCCTAGGCCATCAAGTTAGCAAAAATAACCTTTTCCACCTCAAAATACCTCCAAAAATTATGAAAATTTGTTTGCAAGTAGATAATGAATAACCATAATAGGATCTCCAATCAAATTCTAAAAAATATTAATCCTGGAATTTATTAGGGAAAAAACGCAGAAGAAATTGTAAATTTAATAACTTGCAAAATACTCCAAATTTCTGGGCAAATGATAGCTCATATCGAAGCTTGAAAAATAAGCTTTCCAATGAACCCAAAATCAGAATTTTTCAATGGCGGGAAGGCATCCAAAACGGATTTGCAATTCCGGAACAATGTAGATAAACCCTAGCTGTAAGTGAAAGCTGGAAATACAATTTTGGCCCTCTTAGGAAAGGCCCAAAAAAACCTCAAAACTGATCTAAACACTTCAAATCTGATCTCTCCTATGAATTTATCTTGAAATCGACGCCCCAACAATGAAAAAATGGAAATGGAAGCTTCAACAACACTCCCAACAAATATGTAATATTCAACCCTTGTAGGTCTTCAAACCACTCACGAACCGGAAGCAATAAGTCTTTAACAACTGCTGGAAAACTACTGGAAAACTACTGGAAAACATAGATAATTCCTTGAATCTTGATCCTCAATGGAAACCCCTGAATGGAGAATCCTCACAACATAGAAGAAGAGTTTTCATTCTTCTTCTAGATCTCAAGAGGGTTTTCGTCCTATAGAGAATACTTCAATGGATTTTCGTCCTTTGAAGTATTTTTGCAAAGCTCTCAAGCTCAGACAAAAATCAGAATTTGTATAAAATAAAAGAGATACTTTACAAAGCCGAGTACACTTGCTTTTATAAGCAATCTTGGCTTAGTTGCCATCCACAAGCACCAATCACATCCTTTGGCGCACATTTAATTCTTTTTTGGCCTTGTATCATCCCCACACAGGTCGCATTTTCCCCCTAGGGGTATAAAAACATAAAGTGACCTCTTTCCCTTTTCTTTTCTAATTTCACTTTATTTTTTCTTTTCTTTTTATCTTTTATTTTTTTATTAAGTCATTAATAAATTAATATAAGTGCTTTGTATAAAGTTCTTTTTTATGCACTTTATAATAATTTATTACGACTATAGTTTCCCTTTTTATCACCCCTTAGCTTTCGGGAAACACAATTGGGCTAAGGGTCTTCGACTGGGAAGGGGATATTACAATCCTCCCTTCTCCAAATTGCTTGCCCTCAAGCAATTGCATCTCTTACACCCAAGTGCCATATGCAACATATAGACCATGCTGTAGTGCTCCACAAGTCTTGATCCTATACCTGTTAAATGAGAGAGCGTTGGCAAAATATATAGCTCTCCGGATGCTCATAGACATGAACTTGGATCAATGGTTCAACATACTCCATATAGTAAACTTCATTCTTTATCTTATCATGCTTCTCCAACACATGCTTATTAGCTGAATCAAGAACAATATGAAGGAAGAATGTGGCTGTCCTAGCTAACATACCTTGGAACTTGATTAGGGAACAATAATTTGCAACCATCCAAACATGTGCATGCCGTCCAATAGGATAGAAAGATGGCAGCGGTATAGGAGAAACAAAAAAAACTCAATATATGATAACCACTCTCATACCTTAGGATGCCAAAGTCATGACTGCTCCTTGAATTCAACTCCTCTTCATTAATAACAGACTGCACCTTGTTTCTTTGATAACTTTGAGGACCAAATGCCCCCACTAACCCTTCCAAAGGTTCCCCCATGTTGCTGATATAAAAATCAGTCATGGGATCTATTAATAAAACTTTTTGTCCTCTTTATGACTGCTGTTATGCACGGTCGAGCAATCTGAAATTGATCAAAATTTGTTCTCTTACCCTTTATGAGCATCAGAAACCCAATATTAGTACCTTGAGACGTAGTCTTCCTTCTTGCAATGAGTCTCCAAAGAGGAAACCATGCTTGCCCACACCTGTACTCTCAAAAGATAATTTTGAATTCTTTCTTTTCCTTATGAAATTAGTCACAAAGTTTTCAAGATCAAAACTGATAATTTTGGACAAATGTAACATACTACTAGGATCCCATACCTTATAATGTCCATGAAGGTCTTCATCCCTCTTTGTCTTCATGATGACTTGACTTTGATGTACTGAATTCTTAACATTCTTATCCACAACAAGCTAAATACTTAAGTCACCGCATTTGGCGGATTTAATCCCCAAAATGCAAAATTCAGCGAATACCTTTTGAAGCCCAAAAAATCGTTTAAATTCGCAAATATAATCGTGGTGTATGGAGTCACGGTTTTTGAGGGTAAAAAATATTTAAAAAATGCAAAACACGTTTTAGGGTTTCTGCTCCAAATCTATAAAGTGACGAGTCTGGGAGCGAGCCTACCAAATCAACTTGTAGAAGAAATTGATTCTGAGTGATTCGTGGTGATTCTGAGTGATTCGAAGTGATTCTCAAGCTCGTGACTGTTGCTCAAGCTCGTGACTAAGTGTGATTCTAAGTCGTGACTGTGACTGAGTCGTGATTGTGAGTAGTGATTTTGAGTTGTGACTGAGTGTGAGTGTCTTTCGTAGCGCCATTATTCCAGTCTTCGAAGCTCAAGCTCACCTCTCTTCTCTAGCGACCGCCACCATTATTCCTTCCCAACTCTCCAGCGACCGCTGGCAACAACAAGAGCAACATGATTTTATGTTCGGTAAACTTTGCAATTATATTATAAGTTATAACTTATAATTTATTAAACTTTAGGTATTCATTTAGGTTAAATTTTTTAAAAGCATTTAATAATAGTTAAATTTAGGTAATCATTTAGGTTTAGGTTTATTAAACGTTTAATAATTTAATTTAGGTTTATGTTAAACCATTCATACTATTTTTTATGTTAATAAAATTTAGTTTTATTTTAGGTTAATACAAGTTAGGCATTTATAGTTTGTTTTTAGGTTTATTAAAATATTTGTTTAATTTTTTGGCATTATAAATTATAGTTTCATTAATGAGTATTAGGCTAGTAAAATTAATAACAAAAATAGTTTAGGTTAAACTTTAAATTAATAATTTATTATCGTTATTTTAAATTTAAAGTGTCAATATAAAATTTTAATTTAATTTAGTTTTATTTTATTTATTTTTTTATTTTTGAACACAAAAATAATTTACTATTAATATCATAATTTAAAATTTTCATTTTATTAGTGTATTTTTAGAATTAATTGTTATGTATTTTTTTAATATTTTAATATCAAAATTATGTTTAATTTTAATTTTATCTATATAATGCTTGTTTTTATTTTTTAAATTAATTATTTTTATTCGTAAAAAATGTAGGGACATCGCTATGGCACCTCCAAAATCAAGTGCAGCAGGATGGAAATATGTGAGCCGTGAGGGACAAACCAATAATGCCACATGCAACTTATGTCAGTACCGCTTTACATGGACATTAACAAGGGTAATGGACCACCTCTGGCCATGTCAGCTGGTAAAGGAGGTGGCGTCGAAGCATGTCCGAATGTCACCCCTGTAATGAAAGAAGCATTGATAAAAGACTATGGGAGTTCATTGGTACTAAATCAGCAAAGGGCACGAAAGAAGCAACAAGTCCAAGATGAGCTTTGTAGGTCCAAGATACCCCGCACATCCGGCTCCTCTAGCATGTCCGCAAGCTTAGTAATGCCACAAAAGGGAGTGGGACAATAACATTAAACAATTTTTGGAAGCTTGTACAAAAACAACAGGTTGATGCATGGACTGATTTCTTTTATGAATCTGCCATTCCATTTAATGTTGCTAGTTCTTATTTTACAAATGCTGTTCAACAATCAATTTTGTTTGGAAAAGGGTACACAACACCAGGTTTAGAAGCTTTAAGGACAACACTTTTGAGGAGATAAAAAGACATGGTCACTGAAAAACTGGTAGACATTAAAGACTCTTGGAGGGCAACAGGTTGCACCATCCTGAGTGATGGTTGGTCCGATATGCGCCAAAGGCCATTAATCAATGTGTTGGTCTCTTTGCCCCAAAGGTGTTGTATTCTTAAAGGTGATTGACACCATTGAGCATACAAAAACTTCTAAGTATATCTTCAACATTCTAGATGAAGCCATTCTTGAAGTTGGTGTAGAAAATGGGGTTCAAGTTACTGATAGCGCTAGCAATTGTGTGGGGGCTAGAAAGTTGGTAGAAGAAAAGTACCCACATATTTATTGGAGCCCTTGTGTTGTGCATTGCATTGATTTACTACTCCATGGCTTGGCCAAATTTCCTTGGGTACATGAGGCAGTGCATAGAGGAAGAGCAATTGCCAATTTCATAAACAATCATCGCTTCACATTGAGTATATATAGAAAGCATGTAGCGAAGGAGTTGTTGAAGTCGTGTGACACAAGGTTTGCCTCTTTCTATATCACTTTGAAAAGAATTGTTGTGGAGAAAGTAGCTCTCCAATCTGTGATTTGTAGCAAAGAGTGGGAAGAATTTGTGCTTGCAAAAGGTTCTAAAGGTAAACATGTGGAGCAAATCATTATAAGCTCTACCTTTTGGGAAAATGTTATGAAGGTTCTAAAAGTATGTGCACCCATAGTCCGCATGCTTCATATGGCTGATGTGACATGCCTTGTATTGACATGGTTTATGTAATGTCCCCTTCTAGGACAAGTTAGGAATTCATACAAATCTGATCACACACAGCTGTAAATAATTAATTTTCAAACCCCAATTGCTGCAATTTTTAAAAATTCATATCTTTGGCTAGAGAAGTCCAAATGAGCTGAAATTTTGGATAATGGATCACAAAAATATGAAGAACAATATGAAAAAATTAGATTTTGCACAACCAACCCGAAACCCTAATTTTGACCTAAAAAGTAGGTCGCCCAGCACATTTAGGGCATCAAATCCACTCCAAAAATTATGAAAACATCTTCTCCTTATTTCTCCTAGTTTCTACAATCATATGCAAATACTAAATCAACCCCAAACTGCAGATCTGATATAAATATCAATTTTTCATACCCAGAAAAGCTTGCAGACAACTGAAATATTAAAAAATGCATAACTTCTTCAATATTCCATATTTTCTCCTCAAATAAAATGCAGATAATTCTATAAATTAAGATCTTTCCAAAGAACTAAAGATCTGAATTTTATGACACCTGAAAACCCTCCAAAACAGCCCCCAAAACTCTCAATCAAGTCGCTAGTGTTAGATGGAATGACATCAAATTATTTAATCACTCTCCACTGTAATATCCCCTTTTAGGACAAGTTAGGAATTAACATAAATCTGATCACACAGCTGTAAATAATTAATTTCCAAACCCCAACTGCTGCAAACTTCAAAAAATTCATATCTTTTGCTTAGGGACCGTTCATGCAAATGAGCTTGAAATTTTGGATAATGGATCATAAAAAATATGAGGAACAATATGCAAAAAATCAGATTTTGCACAGCCAACTTGAAACCCTAATTTTGACCTAAAAAATTAGGTCGCCCAACACTTTTTAGGGCACAAAAATCTCCTTCAAAAATTATAAAATTGCAATTTTCTCCTTAGCTCCTCCTAATTTCTACAACCAAAATGACCAATATTAAGTCTGACCCCAAAACTGCAGATCTGAAATAAATATTAGTTTTATAAGAACCAGAAAAGCTTGCAGACAACTGAAATCTTCTAAAATTCATAACTCACTTCAATACTTAGAGTATTTCTTGCATGAAATAAATTGCATAATAAAGTAGAAATAAAGATCTTTCCAATGAACTAACAGAACTGAATTTTTGTTATCCCAGCTGAAAACCCACTCCAAATCTGCCTCTGAAATCCTGAAAACTAGTCGCTGAGGGTTAGGGGAAAATTAATTAAATAATTTCCAGCTGCATAAAACCCTTAAAGAATCAACCCTTGATCAAATAATTGATTAGACACAACAACAAATAGATCTAGCATAACATAACTTCAAAATATGAAAGATCAAACCCCAATACCAGTTGCTATGGCTAAATAAATTGCAGCAACAATAATAGTCCATAACAATTACTTCAAACCTTTCACAAAAATATAGATTTATCATCCAAATAACATGCGCTAATACCAACACAAGATAACTCAAACAATGAAGAGAACAAGAGAGAATACTTCAATTGATCAAACCAACTTACTAACTTCCCACGCGAGAGAGAGAGAGAGAGAGAGAGAGAGAGAGAGAGAGAGCTTTAATGGGCATGCATCCCAACTCCAAGCATGGAGCATAAAATAAATATCATCATAACATAAGTCTAACAATGATCCTAGCACTCCTTTTATAAGCAAGGAGGCACAAAATTTGAAATCTCCTACAGAGAGGGAAATTATTAAATAAAAGCAGTTTGTTTTCCCTAGGTGTGGCGTCCCCTTTTTAAAAGGGTGATTTTAATATTTAAAAGCCACCTAAATATTATTTAATTAATTCCCCTTTTTAATTTTTGCATTTTGGGAATTTAATTAAATAATTACTTGCTCCATAAATATTAAATAATTAAATAAATATTGCTTTATAATGTCAAATGATAAAAATCACTCTCCAGGCAATATTATAAAATTATTTAATATAATTTTCCCCTTGCAACATCCTTAAAGCCCACAGGGGAATGATAGGCTAAGGGTCTTCAAAAATGGGGACATTACACATATAAACTAACAAAATACACGGGAGCTGGACCATTGGTAAATGAAGCTCATGACTGCCTAAAGGCTTTTAAGCTGTGCAGAAAATCTAGCAAAAAAAACACTTGGAAATAGAGCAGTGTCTGCATGTTTCTTGCCTGGACGATGATAGTATACCCATTCTGCATGTTTCACCAACGATTTTTCTGGAGCCAACTTTGTTTCATTAACCAGAGCCAAGTGATTGTGAACACCATAAGTCGCCGATTTATGCAAGTCCTAGCATGAAATCATCGTTGGTTCCTGAAGAGAAATCGTTCAAAGCTTCCAAATAAGATTTTAGCAACTTAGATCGCAATTGTCAAGGCGACCTAGATGGGTTATGCTTGGAACCTCATCAATCAACTGACTTCAGCATGCACAAAGAGCACCAGTAGATGGAGATGACTCATGGTGGCAAATTTTCAGATATGTGAGCATAGACTCCTGGTCTTCAACATTTTGCATCTCTCTTTAGCCCATTATAGTCATGTTGTTTAACAGTGCAACTAACCCTTAGGCCTAAAGGAACATAGAGCATGCTTTATACCATGTCTCAAACAAGAGAAGTACTGGAATATAGTTGGGTCAGGAAAGTTGGGGGAAAACATGTTTGATGACTAGTTAGCAATTTACTAACAGCAACTATGCAGAAAATGTGCAAAAAGTATACTGCTTAAACAAGAAGCTAGAAGCTTACACACAAGCTTTCACCTAGAGAAGAAATGACTTCCAATTAGATAATAATATTAATGTCTGACATGAATGACCTACAAAAGTAGGTCAATGCATTGTTAGAGTCACAAAGCAAAACAGAAGCATCATGAGAGGACCCAAACAGGTCGCCCAAAATACAAAAAGAGATGGAGAAGAGGAGACGGAAGCAACAAGTGCGACAGAACCTTGAAAAGGAGACTATGGATAACGGTGGGGGGGGCCATGAGCGGAAGAGGGAGCAAACACTTGTGTTGTAAATGTTGTTCACCACACAAACAAGGGCTGGCATTGAAGTAACTTCGTGAAGCCTAGATGCCCAGTAACTAAGAGTCTGAATAACCCACTACATCTTGTAGAAGACCAGGCTAGGACTAGTAAGAACCTATTTTCCATCCAACATGACATGGAAATGCCCCTGTATATACTGTGGCCACTCCCTAGCGAGGACCGTCAACCGGGAGCTTTTCTAGAGGGAAAGTGTCTCGAATCACTGCACTTTGAGGTTCCGAATCACTGCCCATTTACCAGCCTTGGAGGCTGCCATGAGTCATTTTACATTCTCCTGGGACTGTTTGAGTTCTGCCCACTGGGCTTTAGTGATATCTTCATCAACTTCAAGATTTTATTTCCGGGAGTGAGAATAGTCTTCGTTTGCAACTCACTAATTCAACCCGGAAGCCTGTTCATTTGCTGATTTGAAGCGAAGGAAGAGGGTAGAATCTGATAGACCAAGCCATGCCCTATCAATCTGCAATTTCGAGCTTAGTGTCCCAACTTATTGGATTGATGAAATCAGAAGCAATGGCGAAAGGATCAGAAGGAGGAGGTGTGGGCAGCCCTCTTACCTTGAGATTGAGCTCTCTTGCTCGCCTATTTCTTTAAATCTTCCAAAAGAAGACCTTGCACAACATTTTGCCAACGGCTAAGAGGAGAGGTGAATCAACATGCCAAAGGTCTCTACCTTTCACTATTTGTGCCCATGAATCCGATTGTGTCAAATGAGATTTTCATGTTGGGTTTGTCATCTCTTCCTGTTTGTTCTTCAAGTCTGAAATTTCTGCATGTAATTAGTTGTTGGTCACCTAAAGGAATGGCATGATCAAACAACCTCGTGATATCTGTAAGTTCCCTGCACAGTTTGATGTTGCTCGCTTCATACCTCTCTCCATTCATTTGTCATGCTTCAAATACCTCAGCTTCGTAGTACATTCCTGTTAGATGATTCTCACTACCTCAAGCCTCACATAGTAATTCCGTTATGATGTAGGGTAAACCTTGTTGCCCTGAGTGCACGTTTTTCCCAGCTGAGGGGGTTACTGCAACGACGGAAGTGGAAGGAGACATCAAATTGAAGGATGAACCGCTTGTAATGGTGTCATCAAGGGGATTTTGGGGGAATCCCCCATTTCAGATTTTCACAGAGCCACAAAAAATAGTGGTAGGAGAGATTTTCAGCCACAGCTCCTGGATAGAGCGCACCCAATGTACCTGGGAAAAACCAAACAAATTGTTGAGGGTTCATACACAACTTGATCCATCCAGTTTGAGCCACGACGTAACAGGGAGCCACAAAAACATTCCTGAGTATTTGCGACAAAGGGAGAGCCATGAATTAGAGATCGTGCCTGAGAGTACCGTGTCTGAAAATCTCTAGCAGAGTCTTGAGCCAGGAGAAACCACGAACCAGGAGAAACAAGCCACACCTGAAGAGACAAACCACAAACCAGGAGAAACGAACCAGATACTAGGAGACTTGAAGAAAAACGAGGGCAGAGAAGAACCCTAGTCTCGATTTTACCAGTCGCAAATACAGTCGATTTTATCAGGGCTTGAAGGCACAGTTGTGAATGCAGAGTTGTGAAGGCACATTTGAGAGTAAAACGTGGACGTTTTTAAGATTTCCCAAGGCCAACAATCGTGAGGATCAGGAGGAAGCTTGATGACAAACGAGCCACGATTTTTGATCACGACCAACAGTCGTGAGAATCAGGAGGAAGCACAGTCGTGAGCATGATAGATCAAGAGTCACTAAAATATATCAGCAAGTGGTGTGACATCCTTAAGAAAAAATGGAACTCAAAAGACAAAGGCAAGCAATGCTAACCAATTGTTGGCTCTAGCTCCAACATCGGAACTTGCTTGTGCTAGACAAAAGGAAGCGAACCATAGAAGACTCTTCTAATGAAGATGAACCTGATTTTGTCTGTGATGAGCTATGAGGATGACACTAATGATGTTGGTAATGATGTTGTTGATGCTAGTGATGATGACATTGAGCCAAGTGCTCTTGATGATCTCGAGCTTTTTAATGTAACAAGTTGATGAGCCTTAGCCTGTAGGAAGTTGAACTATCACTTTTTCAAAGCTTTTTTAATATTGTTGTTCATAATGTTTTCCAATCAATATATGACAGCTAGTTATTGGAAAGCTATTTTTGACATGTTTACGTATACGAAATGTGAAATTGTAACTGTATTTCTATTAGCTGAATTTAATCACGAATTTTATCTCTATTTTTTAGCAAAGAATTTTATACTCGGCGAATTCGAACACGAATTCAAATGCGGTGATAACAGCTAAATACCATCACGATAAAACTGCTGTAATGATATAGGATGAAGATGATGAAATAGCCATCCTTGCTCACTCCTAACCTCCTTAGAAAAGAAGAATCATAAAAATGTTTCCTTCTATTGCTGATTTAGAAACCTCCAAAACAGAACCTACCCTATTGTGACTCATGATTTCAAGGAGCACAACACAAGAATCAACACTCTTCACAATTTTCATGCCCATGGGCAATATTATGGCACAAAATGTAAACCCATCCCAAATGATAATGACTCAGGGTGATATGTACCTTTGGAACTGAAACATATTTTTCAACTTTGCATTCAACAATCAATGTTTGTTCCTCACTAACACAATTATTTTTCTCATTAGAAGTTATATCTTTAAAATTTCCTTGAAATACTTTTGTTCTTCACTTTGAATGGTGCGGAATACTCTATGGGCTGATTCCTCTCCAATTTTTGCATGGTAATTTTCCCCTGTTGATATCTTCTATTTTTCCTTGTGCCTTAACTATCTTTCAACTCACAAATATCTTCTAAGGTGAACATAGCTCTTACCTTGGAAAGTTGGAACTGAGTGTTGCATACTCTATTCCTCATATCTCCATGTTATCATCCTCAACTGGTTGTTCCTCCTTTTGGAGAAATTTGGTTTTGAAAATCTGTGAAGGCTTGGATGAGGTCGTAGCTGGTCCCGTAAAGCTTCCTTCACCATTGTGGGCTGCTCCTTGGTTGGTAGACATATTGTTTCCTTGTAACTATAAGATCTTTGCCAAGTCTTGGATGGAACCGGTCAATGGTTCACACATTTCCCTTTGAGATTCCCTCAAAATATGATGCATATCTCTTTGACTCTCTCTCTCATAGACTGCTGCAATTCTCTTTGGCTCCATGTAATCACCTCATGCATGTGGCTTAGTCTATTTGTAGGAGGACCTCTCTAATCATATTCTTCCATGGTAATCTTCTTTTGTCTTCAGATCTGATTTTTCTCTTCTTTTCTTCAAAGGCTGGAAGGATACACAGCTCTGATACCACTGTAATGTCCCCAAATGGACATTCTTACCCTAGATGTATTTGCTGTAATTCCCACTAGGGCCAAATCTGAGTAATCCAAAAAATTCAAAAATCTCAATTACTATCAAACTGAAATTCAGAATGAAATTAGGCCACAAACTAAATATTTTTCAGAAAACCCTAGTTCGCTGCCCTAGGCCAGCGATTTAGCAAAATTAGCTTTTCGAACCTCAAAATACCTCCCAAAATTATGGAAATTTGTTTGCAAGTAGATAACGAATAATTAGATTAGGATCTCCAATTAGATTCGAAAAAATATGAAGTCTGGAATTTAATAGGGCAAAAACGTTGCAGAACTTGTATATTCAATAACTTGCAAAATACTCCAAATTTTTGGGCAAATGATAGCTCATACTGAAGTATGAAAAATAAGCTTTCCAATGAACCCAAAATCAGAATTTTTCAATGGTGGGAAGACATCCAAAACGGATCTACAATTCTGGAACAATGTAGATAAACCCTAGTTATAAGTGAAAGCTAAGAATACAATTTTGCCCCACTTAGGAAAGGCCCAAAAACACCTCAAAACTGATTAAACACTTCAGATCTGATCTCTCCTTGAATTTAGCTTGAAATCGATGCCCTAGCAATGCAAAAATTGGAAATGGAAGTTTCAATAACGCTCCCAACAAACATGCAATATTCAGCCGTTGTAGGTCTTCAAACCACTCACAAACCGGAAGCAATAAGTCTTTAACAACTGCTGGAAAACTACTGGAAAACATAGATAATTCCTTGAATCTTGATCCTCAATGGAAACCCCTGAATGGAGAATCCTCACAACATAGAAGAAGAATTTTTGTTCTCCTTCTAGATCTTAGGAGGGTTTTCGTTTTCTAGAGAATACTTTAATGGGTTTTCGTCCTTTGAAGTATTTTTGCAAAGCTCTCGAGCTCAAACAAAAATCAGAATTTTTATAAAATAAAAGAGATGCTTTACTAAGCCAAGTACACTTGCTTTTATAAGAAATTGTGGCTTAGTTGCCGCCCACAAGCATCAATCACATCATTTGGCGCACATTTAATTCTTTTTTGGCCTTGTATCATCCTCACATGAGTCGCTTTTTTCCCCTAGGGGAATAAATACATAAAATGACCTCTTTCCCTTTTCTTTTTTAATTTCACTTTATCTTTTCTTTTCTTTTTTTGCTTTTATTTTTTTATTAAATCATTAATGAATCAATATAAGTGTTTTATTAAAGTTATTTTTTATGCTCTTTATAATAATTTATTAAGACTATAGTTTCCTTTTTTATCACCCCGTAGCCGTCGAGAAACATAATTGGGCTAAGGGTCTTCGATTGGGAAGACGATATTACACTTTCTTCCTTAGACCCACGGGGAGATGAATGGTTAAAGTTTTCAAAAAATCAGCGTTCGAAAAGGGACATGACACAATTATATGATAGCTAAAAGGGATGGTAGTGTTAGTGCTATTACCAGGAACTTCTGAAATGTCGTTTGTAGTTTCCATTATAAAGCTTCACCATTTTTTGTTCTTCGATCAAATGAAAGATCCTTACAAACACAAATCCCCCTTCTTGTAAGGTGCAACAAGTGTGCATTCGTCTTGGTGATGTTGCAATGCCAAGTCTCTGAACATATATTGCACTTCCATTATTTACTTCCCCCTCTAGAATTGTGATTCACAACTTTGTGAGCAAATTGTGGTAATGACTTCTTTTTATCAAATTGTGCCATGGAAAATGCGGCGAACATTTGAGGGGCAATTTGGTAGCACTCGCAATTGAACTACCAGTTTGTGTTGCCACTACACTTTGCCTCACTTCGTTGCCCCTCCCACTAATGTCATGACCGACACTTCCACCTATCTCAATCCTTTCCTCCTTTGATTCATAATCATATGTAAAAGAACTCATAGTTGGGGCTGCAATGATTTAAAAAATGCCACAACTATATGCAAAACCTATTAAAAAAAATAATGAACAATCAATAAACACAAAAATAATAAATATTCCAAGAAATATGCAATTTATAACACATTTTCAATCACAATCAAGAACATGGAGAATGAGATATCAACAATGTATAGGCCCTCCAATGGAAAAATAGAGAAAAGCCTTTATTCATTGGGTTTCAACTTTTCAAGAGTTATAAATTTTAAAATTTATATCCTTAACAGTCAAACCCTATGTAGTATGCATTTTGTCAAATCCTAAAAACTATAAACAAGTTTACAATGTGAATGTACATCCAAAAACTTTAAAACAACAATTACACAATGCAAATAGAATTATACAAACTAAATTTTAAAAACTAAATAGAATTCCTCTTGATCTTAGTCTTCATCTTTGCCTTTGTTCTCCTCTTCTTTTGTTTGCACACTTTGCTCAAGTGTGAATATTGAATGTGATATGGAATGATGCCACAGAATCATTTTATAACTTGAAGTGTCACTTTTAGGGTTAGGGTTGTGTTATTATATTTCTTTTATGCAAAAAATTGTTTTTTAAAAGAAAAGCAAAATAAAAAAGGTTGTGCTGTTAGGGACATTTGGACATCCCCCTGAAAAGAGGGATTCCCGAGACGTTCCCTGATATTCAAGCACATCCTAGGTATTTTTTTGCTACCATGAAATGTTATGGGTGCTTCCCATGCTGGGGATGTCCCAAACATCCCGGATGTGCTGGTTTGGGGGGACGCCTCCCCGTGTAACATTGGTTTTCTTAGTTGTTGCCTCAACCATTGTCGTGCCCAATAGGAACTACAAATGTTCTTCAAACTTATTTGCCATCGAGTTGATTTAGCTATGGATAAGCTTCCTTTTTTGTTATTTTTACATGTATAGGTTATTTTTCATACACTAGTGAACAAAGCAATTATTTGCATGGGGAGTGTGCTTTGAATTTTTTTTGAAGAACATGCAACATACATGCAATTATTCGAGAAAAAGTGTAGACATGAAAGTGAAGAGTTTTTTAAAGCTAAGTTAGTGTCTCTTCATCCATAAGAAGAGGTTCAACATACAAGCAACAAGACTTTTGATTGGACGATACACTTTTCTTCTTAGGATATGAATTTGATGCAGGAACATCTAATGGATGCTAGAAATCTTGAATCAATGACAAATATGGGTAATGTGTGGGGTAAATTTGTCTATGTGCTTTGAATGTTGCATCATAGAAGTTGATCTGCGTTGATCCAAAATTGGAGCATGTACATCAAATTCGGTTTAGTGATTTAATAGATTGATAGTAGGATTCAAGTAGTGGTTGTGATTATTGGTGACCTAAAAATGACACTTTTTGGTGTAGAGGTAAAACATCATGGGGAATACATCCAAAGAAATGTGATTGCATATTTGGATTCGTCTCAAAAAAGCTATCTACTTTAAAAAAATGGCACCTGGTTTCGAGTTTGTATGCAAACGTTATGGCCTCCCGAAGTTGTAGGTCCCTTGTATGCTGATGAAACTGCCACGACGGTTTTGCAACCTTAAAGAGGCAGTTTTGTAACCGCTTGTTTGGATTAAGGGGTGATTTCGGAAAACCAAACTGTTTTAAGTGGCAGTTTCATCCATGTTGGTTGAAAGAAGAAAGTAACTGCCCATAATGATTGGTTTTGGGGCATTTACGGAGTCTTTGGTCTTCGAAGGGACATCTCTAGGTTGCATAAAGAAGGTTCTTCTAGATAGAGGAAGGAAAATTTTAGAGTGCTCATCTCTCAGACATAGAGAAGGAGAGATACCAAAAGTAAACTCAAGGATTTATCACAGCTGAAGGGGAGAAGTATCAATTTTAGAGAACGAACTACAAAGGTGAAAGATGTCATGAAGGATTCATCACCTTAGAGTGCTTCTGAGAAAGCTAAGAGCAAAGTTGTAGTGGGATTTCAACCCAAATTGTGAGTCAATAGATTGTTGTGAATTCCTAAGCTTCAAATGGTCTCTATATCATTGTAATGGTTTGATGTATGTAACTAATAAGCTGAGATGAGTTCTTAATTGTTGTTATAAGCATTTCCGAGTGTAAAATTCTTTTTCAGTTGTATGTGATCATATGTGTCTGAAGTCTTAATAGTGGTTGTGTGTGCAACTAGAGCGAAGTGTTTCAAGCTACATGGACAAGGTAGGCACTCACTTGGACCCCTATCTTTGACTGCATCAAAATGTATCAGAGCAGGAGTATCCTGCAAGTGTGTTGAGAAAGCATGAAAACATCTTCTTGCAACGAGTGTTATGTAGGTGGCGGTGCAGCTGAATGCCCTCCACTATGAAAAGGTGGCTAGAGGGCAAGAGAGAAGTTGTTCTCTATCTTGATAGGTGGGTTGAGAACAAAGAGATAAAAGAGTGTTTACCAAAGAAGTGGCTTATGCAAGTTTTGCAGCAATAAGCTACTAAGCTTGAGTGTTTAGTGTGTGTCAAGATGCCTCCATGAAGAAGAGCAGTGGTTGCCAACATGGCAGGAAGATTGTGAAATATCCCTTTTGGGGATAAAACTGAAAATTAAGGAAATTAGTTCAAACCCCAGTACAGGCAAATCTGATTTTTATAACAACAATTAAATAAGAACCAAATACACACTCTCAAACTCTAGCGATTAGGAGAGAGAGAGGGAAATCCACTATAGAATCACTCAAAAATTATGAGAAGTTATTCCTTGGATTGCCCTTGATTTTAGAAGCTAGAAAATGCACTCAAATCATCAAACTCAGAATTCTGGAATTTCTTATGGCACAAAAATAACTGAAACTTGTAAATTCTATAACTCTTAGAAAACAAATTATCTCCACACATATGAATACTCAAAATGATCATAAAGATATTAACAATCAAATGAGACCAATATCATAATTTTCCAACCATGGGAACTCTCTCAAAATTGATCCTGAAATCTCTAAATGAGTAGATAAAGCTGCCTAATGTCAATAAAAATCTGAATATGAAATATTCTTCTCAAATTTGCAATATTCTTCAATACCAATCAATGTTTAAGGGTTTTCATTCTTCAACAAAACCATTAGAAGGTTTTTCGTCCTTCTAGGAAGTCACACAAGAGGGTTTTCGTCCTCAAGTGGAAGAACATGGAGCAACAAGCTCACAATGCCCAAATAGGAAAATGCGCCAAAATCTAGATACACAAATGATGTCTCTAATCTTCTTTTATATCCTCCTTTTGGCGGCAAGGCTCATAAAGGAAAGACTGACCCCTAATGAGTCATAATATTTTATTAAGCCTCATTAAAGGCACTAAACCTAGCCAAGCCACTAAGAATGGGTAATACAAAATTAAATCATGAATACCGATAATGAAAACTGAAATATAATCCATGATTTTCCATTGTTCAACCATTACTTGCCGAAGAATTATTTATTTCAGATTTATTCGAAAGAAAGAGACATTATAGTCATCCCTTCTCGAAATTGCTTGTCCTCAAGCAATTGCAAGAACCCGGATCCCAAATGAATCTTGACTGCTTCTTCTTCGACATTCCTACACATTAAGCAAACATATTGAAGAAAACAAGAGTTTTTAACAATACTTTTACATCCCCTTTGTCATGCCTTAGAAACATGACAGCTAGCTCTCTTCTATTGCTTGATGCCACTTTATAATTTTCCCTCAGATGATGGCTTCCCAATACTTTGGCAAGGCTATCCCAAAAAATAGCTATGAGCATGCATTTTTCCTTCAAAAATTAGAATCTTCAAATCTGAAAATAACTCACCACAACCTGATTTCTTTCCTCCTTGCAACTGGAATCTTCCTTCCTACTTATTCCATGTGGGAATGTTCTCAAAAAATGAAAACATACTGCTGTGCATGACTGAAAATGGCAACCCCAAACCTGATTTTTGTAATTTCAGTCTTAAAGCCATGGCATAACAACTAGCAAACTGAAATTTCACGAAAAATGGAAAGTCCATGAGTAATGTGGAGGCTGAAATTTGATTTGCATACTCTGAAAATTTATGAACAACAAGTCTACCACTGAAACCAACAGATACATGGGCCGTAATCTTAAGAAAATCAGCTTTGTTATTACCCCTCTGAATTTTGATTTCACAACAATCATCAGCCATCATGCCCAATTGAAAATTTATCATGTAATGGTGCCACATATTAGGTTTACTCAAACAATTACCTTGCTGTAGGAGAGCATCTTTTTGCCCAAAAGTGAATGCTTGGAACACCAAAATAAGTATTCCAGGCTGTGTAGTTACCACTGTCCATAACCCCCACGATTTGTCCAATTCATGACTGAAAATGTGCATCCTATCATCCAATGAAGTGATGACAACGGAACATTCATCACGAATGATTAGAAGAGTTTTGAAAATCTGAAAATTACCATCTCTAATGGCTGCCCTGAACATGCTTATTCTACCTTCAATGCATAGTGGAACATTTTCCCAAACTTTTCCAATGATTTGTTGGGTCTTTGGAACCCAAACCTTGACCCCAAGCGACAAAACATTACGCATTTGTGGCACTTCTATATTTTGTAAATGGGCTGTCCTACGATACTCTGAAATACATACCATACTATTTTCCATTCTCCCACAATAATCAGCTTCAACACACAAATGAGGAAGCAACAAACAAGTGTCTCAAAATTGATAAATCGAAAAGATTACCTTGTTGTAGAAGACCTTTTGGTTGCCCCAAGTGGAGTGTTTGGAACACCAAAACTTGATTTCCCAGGATGCAGATCACTCCCAATTGAAGTGACCATAGCTGAGAGTACTTAAAAGGTGACCCATAATGCCTTGAAAATCTGAAGATTACCTTGTTGTAGAAGACCTTTTGGTTGCCCCAAGTGGAGTGTTTGGAACACCAAAACTTGATTTCCAAGATGCAGATCACTCCCAATTGAAGTGACCATAGCTGAGAGTACTTAAAAGGTGACCCATAATGCCTTGAAAATCTGAAAATTATCTTTCATTGTGGCTGCCTTCTTGTGCCAATCAACAAGTATGATGAAATGAGATCTGAAAATAATGTTCTCCATACTTATGTTACAAACCATATCCATTTCTCTAGCATACCTCTCATGTTGACCCACAAATTGACATGTTGTAAGCAATGAATCTTAAAGACTTTCATACCTTAAGCTGATCTTAAAATGTTCATCTCTCTTTGTCACAACATCACTCAAACATGACATGTGATCCGTAACAATTTCCCCATCATGATATGAGTATGGCAGCGATATAAAAGGAGATAAAATGTCATCATACCTTGAGTTGTTCTCCACATGTCTCTCTTCCCATGCCGGATGAGGAGCGATCGAAACATCCTCCATTTTTCCAATCTTGTGACTCATAATTTCTGAGTTGAAATCAGCCTTCTTTTTCTCCTCAGATTCAACAAGTGAAGCCTTTTCCGATTCGGCTTCAACCACATCTTGATGGTGTTCACATAGGGCACCTTCGTAGCTCTTACCATGCTCATGGACACCATAAATATGCCTCTTGTTGTCTGCTGTTCTGAACAGACCAGCAAGCTTATTGCCATCATTTTTCATTGGAGAAGGGTTTCCAACGAGCCCCTCCTCTTCCCCAACATGCTCAACACCCCTTGCTTCATTTATGAATTCATCACATGTCAAAAAAGTTTCACTATTAACCACAAAATGAGCAATCTTTACTTTATGAAGTTGATTCTTTGGAATGGGTGCAAGTGTCATGGCCTTAGATCTCTTGATCACCAATTCATCTTCCTTAATGAATCCATCTTTTATCGTTATATGAGAATTGTTTGAGCTATTCATTTCACCTTCTTGTTTCTCAAGATTCCATTCATTCTTCTGCTCATGCTCCCAAGTGCCCTTAGTATTTTCCAAGATGCAACCATTCGAATTCAAAGAAATATTATTGATGATTAAAAATTCTTTACCTTCCCTTTCTCTTGGCTCTTGCTTAGCCATTTCTTCCTCTTCTTGTGCTTCCTTAGGGCTGCAAGAAAAATCAATGAAGGGTTCACCTTTGGCCATGGTGGTGGGTGCTTCTAAGGCTCCCAAGGGCTGCTCCCTTTTAATAACCAGTTGCTGCAATAATTCTTCCTCCCTCTTCTCCTTAGGGAAATAGGTATCTCTATCCTTGCATGGCGAACTTAGGCTTTTGGTCCCCTCTTCAACAAACTTTGTGTTTTCTTCCTTTTGCTTGTGTGGCATGTAATGTCTAGGCTTGGACCTAGGTCTTCCTTGATTCACTTCAATGAATTCCACGAGTGAAATAGCCTCACAAATCTCCCTTGGTAAGGACATGTATTCCTCATAACTTGCAGTGATGTTCCGTCCACCCGTAGGCCTTGCTTCTTCCTCCGGAATAACCTCCTTTCTAGGAAGGAAAATGGGCTTTGAAATCGATCCTCGAGTTGAACCCATAGGTAGTTTAGCATTATTAGCTCCAGTCGAGCTACCTTCACCACTTTGAACCCTAGGTTCAATGATCCTTTGGATATATAGGGCAAGAAAACCCATGGTGTCCGCAAGTCTCTCTTGGCCGACATTTAATTTATCAACTTTAGCTACTTGAGAGTCGATAGTGTTCTCCTTCTTTGATAGTATCAAACCCTTGTTGCCTTCTTTCACTAAAACTCCAGGCCTTTGGGAATCCATGCTCTAATACCACTGAAATATCCCTTTTGGGGCTAAAACTAAAAATTAAGGAAATTTGTTCAAGACCCAATACAAGCAAATTTGATTTTTATAACAACAATTAAATAAGGACCCTAGAGAGAGAGAGAGAGAGACTTTATTATGGCACAAAAACAGCTGAAACTTGTAAATTCTATAACTCTTAGACAACAAGGAATCTCCACACATATGAATACTCAATGATCATAAAAATATCATCAATCAAATGCGACCAATATCATAATTTTCCAGCCATGGGAACTATCTCAAAATTGATGTCGAAATCTCTAAATGAGTAGATAAAGCTGCTCAATGTCAATAAAAAACTGAATATGAAATATTCTTCTCAAATCTGCACTATTCTTCAATACTAATCAATGTTGAAGGGTTTTTCGTCCTTCAACAAAACCATTAGAAGGTTTTTCGTACTTCTAGGAAGCCACACAAGAGGGTTTTTGTCCTCAAGTGGAAGAACATGGAACAACAAGCTCACAATGCCCAAATAGGAAAATGTGCCAAAATCTAGATACACAAATGATGTCTCTGATCTTTTTTTATATCCTCCTTTTGGCGCCAAGGCTCATAAAGGAAAGGCCGACCCCTAATGAGTCGTTATAATATTTTATTAAGCCTCATTAAAGGTGCTAAACCCAACCGACCCACTAAGATTGGGTAATACAAAAATAAATCATGAATATGGATAATGAAAAATTGAAATATAATCCATGATTTTCCATTGTTCAACCATTACTTGCCAAAGAATTCTTTATTTCAAATTTATTTGAAAAAAGGGACATTACAGATTGGAAGAAGTTGTAGCTTTGATGAGAAACATGGAAACCAAATCAGGTGTTGTTGAAGTGGATAGAAGAAGGGATTTTGTGCCTAGAGGAGATGAGCGTGATACTGAAGATGCACATCTTACAGATGAAAGAGAGGAAAGATTCATTATACTCATATCCAAGACTAGAAGAGGAATTAAGATGAAACTTCTAAGTGTTAGGGAATAAGGGATAAAATATGCGGAATAATCCCTCACAGAATCGCAACAGTAGAAACTAATATGCAGAAAATATTACAGATCTCAAATAAAAGTGCAGAATAAAATAATACAACACAAAGAGACAATATTTAACGTGGTTCACCCAATTTGGGCTATGTCCACCAAGAATCACTTGCTCAGATTTTATTACAAGCCACCACTCTCTCAATACAATACCCAGATCTGTTAGGAGCTATGCTCAACAAACTCTACAGAATTCACCCCCGAATTCAAAGCACATCTGCAATGTTTTTCATACTTCTATCACATGCATAAAACCATATAAATAGACAACTGCTTAAGCAGTTTTACAAAACCGTGGGTATCAAAACCATGGACAAAAACTGCCCCATAAACCAATGGGTCAAAATCCTGCCCATATGAGAAAATCACGTTTCCTGATATATCGGGCACGTTTTAAGTCCCAAATTTTTTTCCCGAACCCCGCCGAGGATACATGAAAAGTGTACAGTACTCTTAGTGTACAGTCTTCAACACTTTCACACATGAAAACAGGCTCCACAACCTAACACCAAGATTATCAGGGACCTCAAATCTTGAAGAATTGATAGATTGGGCAACTGAGATGGAAGAATACTTCGATTTTGGTGAGGTCAAAACTCCATGAGAGTGAAGGTAGCTGAAACCATGCTCAAAGGCCATGTGACCTTGTCGTGGAAAAAGGTACAAAAATACTAATAGAGTAACAAAAGAGGTAAGTCCAACATTTCAAAATGGGATAGAATGGTAGAGAAGTTGAAAGGACAGTTTTTTCCTTTGGACTACCCAATTAACACCACGGAAGAAGTTGCAAAATATGAGGTAAAGAGAATTGTTAGTGAAGGAATAGACAAAGGAATTTTACAAGATAACAATAAGGTCTTATCATAGGGAGATGGATCAAGAGAAAGTTGCAAGGTATATAAATGTTTTGAGATTAAGCATTTGAGATGAATCGAAGATGGCGAGGTTGCATATGGTTGAAGAGGAACATCGGTTTTCCTTGAAAGTTCAAGAAAAGTTTAGAAGCAGCTAAAAACAACAATGGATACGAACTGTGGGATGGAGGATAGAGACATGCAAGAAAACTAAGTTCGACAGTTGGAAGGAGAGGACAACTCTTCACCATATGGACCAAATGAAGAGGACATGGGGAGTTGCGTACCTCGTAGAATCTTGGGTGATTTATCTCAAGTATAAAGCTGGAAATTTCATGGAGATTGCTTTGAGTGTAGAGTGTATGGGCATAGGAATTCCCATACAAACAAGGGCTGAAACAAGTCGTAAGAAAGTCTGTAACAAATCATAAGAGTGAAAGCCAAGGAAGAATAGGGTAGTCATGTTACCGATCAACAATGAATGAGTGGGAAGAGGATGATCGAGAGACTTTTGAAGGTTCAAGTACAACAAAGAAGCCAAGTGCAAACTTAATGCTGGAGAGAATGAGTTTGAAGATTAGCTAGAGAGCAAGAGGAGGCATGCTACACGAAACAATCTTCAAACCAAGTGCGAGACAAGCGATAAGTGCTGCAATGTTATGGTTGATAGTGGAGGCACTGAAAATCTATTATTCATTGAAGTCACAGATAAGATGAATTTGAAATGTATGCCACACCCATAGCCATATAGGGTGTCTTGGTTAGTAGAGGGGTATGAAATTACAGGGTGGGAATAGTGTGAGATAGATGTGAAGATAGGTTCACATCAAGATACTGTTTTGCGATGTGTTGCCGATGGATGCATGCTATATCTTGTTAGGAAGGCTATGACAGTTTGAAAACAAAGCTTGGTATATTGGCAATTACAAAGTGGTTATTGTTGAGAAAAATGGAAAGAAGTGGAAACTAATTCCATTGAAGGAAGAGAGTGAAAGCATACAACATAAGAATCATTTGGATTTTCTAAATACAAAGAAGGCAGACCTAGCAAAAGAGGAATGGAAATAGTCATTTTCAGATCACGATGCATCTAAGTTTGATGACGAAGAGGCAAGGGAGATAGAAGATTTGTTTCTAGTGTCTTTAGAGACACATGATGAGAAGTCCAAAGGATCAACTGAGATGGAATATTCAAAGAAGCTTATGAAGGCCAAATGTCTGATTCAAGGAATGTGAATGAGGTTTGTATCTCTTGAAGAAAAAATCAAAAATGGTGAGAGGAAGGGAAACTCTATGATTCAGTCCAGGACAACCATTGTTTACTAACCAGCAACAAAGGCAACTCAAAGTGAGGTGGATGAGTTGTTTGAAGCCATCATAGAGATTGAAGTGGAGCAAGAGGATGCTATTACAGCAGAGGTTAAGGAAATGTCCAATATGGCGATGAGATCAGCAAATGACCAAGCAAAGGTTCTTTTAGTAGCAACAATGAAGGTTATGGGTAATCAGCACAACCCATTTGCAATTCAAGGAAGTAGTGAAGTCTTGGTGAATCAAGACCCAAAACAAAATGCAGAAACAAGAGGCAGAATAGAACTTGTTGGAGAACGGTTTATGGTCTACGAAGTAGGGTGAATGGAAAATTTTAGAAGCGAGGTCAAGGTTAGTAGAGGGGGTTGGCCGAGTGGCGGCTAGGGCCCATCTATCTGCCCGAGAGGAGGCTTATATATCCATATCTGGGATGAGAGACGCTTTCGCTCAATGAAAATGAAGAAGGGATAGAAATTCCGAGGAAGGAGGAGGCCAATGAGAATTGGAGTTGATGGAGATTTATAGCATCATTCGGGTGAATACAATCTCCGGATGAAAGGAGAATAAGCGTATTAAGAAAAGGTATTCCCCAGGGATTCAGAACCCCAATCCCTTTTGGGGGTCGGATACCTCCAATCTCTACCGCAGGAACCAAAGAAGAATGGAAAAAAGCCTGGAAGAAAGCGAAGAGGAGACCTCCGATAAGATGAACGAAATAAAACCATATTGAAGTCCGAATTGTACTGGCTATGGCTATATCTAGATGCTCGCCCAATAGAGAGAAGAGATATGGGGTGAGCCCACTCTAGAGAGTCTATAGATTTGGGGGCGAGCCCACTAGAGAGATATGGCCCTCCCTCCCCTCTAGACTCTATAGATTAGGGACGGCCAATGCCATAGAAACATCAACATCTATCTCGGCACCCTGGAGGAAGGGAACACCGAGGCCATGGCAGATGGCCAAAAGAGTGGTTTTACCATTCAACTCACATTTGTGGTAATGAGTTAACAATTTTCTAACCTCGGGTGTCTGGTGTAGGAGCATTCAAAGGGAAAAAAAACCTTGCATGGACCAAAAATATGGGTACTATGTTGGGTGAATTTGTTAGCGTGTTCTCAATGTTGCATCCTGGAAGTTGATCCGCGTTTGATCCAAAATTGGATCATGTACTTCATCAAATTCAGGTTGTCGATTGAATTGATTGTTAGTAGGATTCAAGAAGTGGTTGCAGTAGTTGATGACCTAAAAAATGATAGGTTTTGGTGTAGAGGCAAACACATCATGGGTAATACATTCAAAGTAAAATGTGATTGCATATTTGGATCCTCCTTGAAAAGTTAGTATGCATCTTCAAAAAATGGCACCTGATTTTGTGTTTGTATGCAAAAGTTATGTCTTCCAGAAGTTGCAGAACTGTGGCAAAATTGGTTTTGGGGGGTGGATGGTTATGTAATCTTAAGTGGTGGTTTCGTAACCGTTGGGGCAGTTTCGTAGCCGCTGGTCTGCATTAAGGGAGGTTTCACAACTGCTAGATTGTTTTAAATGGCGATTTCGCCCACTTTGGCTGCAAAAAGACAGTAACGACATAGAACAATTGGGTTTTTTCATCTTGGGCATTTCAGGTATCCTTGGTCTTCGAAGGGACATCTCCAAAGGGCATAAACAACGTTCTTCGGGATATAGGAAGGCAGTTTTCAGAGTGCTTGGCTCTCAGACTGGAGAGATACCAAAAGGAAACTCAAGGATTGATTACAGGTCAAGGGAAGAGGTTCTATCAGTTGCAGAAAGACGCTGCAAAGGTGAAGGTGCTCGTGAAGGATACATCACCCGAGAAAGCTAAGACAAAAATTGTATTGGCCTTTGAATGCAGATTGTGTGCCAATATATTGTTGTCATGAATTCCCAAGCTTTGGAAGGTCTCTGTAGCATTGTAGTAATTTGATTTATGTAACTAATAAGCAAAGATGATTTCTTAATTGTTGTTGCAAGCATTTATGTGTTTAAGAATCTCTTTCAGTTGCTATATCATATATGTGATCTTATGTGTGTTAAGTCTCAGCAGTGGTTGTGTGTGCAACGAGAGTGAATTTGTCCATGCTGCAAGGACAAGGTAGCCATTCACTTGTCCCCTATCCTTGACTGCATCAGAATTGTTTTTTTTGCCCTTTGTTACCTTTCTATTCATCCATTCATTCCATTTTTCTGTCTTTTCAGGCCTTTCAGCAGCTGCAACACATCTAGAAAAGAAGATCCTCATAAAGCAAGAAATTTTTGAGTTTTTAACTTTTTCCTGAGTGATTAAAAGCTTTTTTACATGAAACAATTGTTTTACTATATAGGCTCCTGATGTAATTCGAGGTCCTGGAAAAATTGAATGTATTGTTTAACACCAGTTTGAATTTGTATTTTATGATACATCTTTTACTTCCAGCAGTATGAATCATTTCTTTCTTCAACGTATGTTAATTTTCTGAGTTGTTTAAATGATTAATCTAGTTTTGAAGGACAAACCAGTCCAGACGAATGCTTTGCCTTCTTCTTAACTGCATATTATGTCAGCCGAATCTTCAGTTTCTGATAACATCTGATAATAGTTTATCTATTTTTCTCCACCATCTATCTGTAATTAAGTAGATCTTTGATTATAGTTTTCCCAAGGAATAGAAGCACCGGTCAGGAATTTTTCTAAGAGGATTCTTCTTAAATTTATCAGAACAACTCGCACAATACTCTCTCAAAAGCAAGAGTTAAAAAGTACACGATTAGATTCCAGTAGTTATTTTGTTCTCAAAGGATAAGCAACTGCAATAGAGATGCCCACTTGGATTAGATATTGATCCTTACGTGAGGTAGATTTCTTCTGATATCTTCAACTGACACTTGCATTGATATTGCTGCCTGTTGCTTTAGCAATTTGTCATGGATGTAAATTTGGGTGACAACACTAAGTACATGTGCAAATAACTATGTGAGGGGAAGAACTCTCAAAGATGTATTCTGTTGATGAGCACCAATACTAGAGCTTAAGAACCAATGTCATGGTCATCCACTACCACAAAAGGTTCAATGCAAGATTGATAGTAGTCACAGGGATAAGGTGGACAAGGTGGACAGCCCTAGGGGGACACAAGGTTCACCCCCTGGAAAAATACCTAGCACCCTAGGCCAAAGGACCTCAAGAGCTAGAGCAAAGAAAGAAAGATATTGTATTAATGTTTACAAATAACCAAAATAGGCTAGTGTGTCTAAAGTACAATTAGGTATAAGAGAGACTTACCAAGTAAAAATACACTAGGATATGAAAAGTAACTAAACATGAATTGCAACAAAATGTGAACAAAGAAGAAGGGGGTGGGGATGGAGAGTGTAAACCTAAAGTGGTAAAACCCCTCAACTAAACATGGAAGGAGTCAAATGCTGCCACATGTTTGTAGTAAGACACGGGCTAGGAGAAGCAATAACATTGACGTCTATCATGGTGAAAGGGCGAAAGAAAAAATTGAGATTGTTTATAAGGGAGTGTTTAGTAGTAATGTGTATCTTTTCGAGAGAAATTAGTTGCGAGCAAGTAGAAATGGAAGGTCCTCAAAATTGAGACCAAACAAATCCATGATGCATAGAATGAACTAGAAAACTGGGGTTCCCTAATAGTAGTGTGCGAAGATGAGTGTATTCTCATTGACTTGTCCTTTGTAAATTCCTACGCTCAAAAGTATCATCCTCTCTTAGAAAAAGGGATATGCATTTCTGATCAAGATAGCAAAAGGTGTATAGAAAACTAGTTGAATTTGTTATATACCTAATTAAGCATCACTAGTTATCAAGCATCTAGGGGAGTGTCCACTAGTATTACTCACCTTTTCTAGAGATTTGAGTTGGGAGCAAGGGGAAATATAATGCCCTAACATTGTGACCAAACAAATCCATGATGCCTAGAATGAGTCATAAGATTGGGATGTCCTACCGGTAGTGTGCATAGAAGAATGTCATCTCATTGACTTGTCCTTTGAAAAGTCTTATGCTTGAAATTGACATCTTATCTTAGAAAAATGGAGATGTACGTCCGATCAAGATTTTGTAGTAAGTGAATAGAAAACTGCCTGAGTACGTTATGTACATAGTTAAACATTGATCGAGGATCCATACACCTTGGAAGGGTGTTTAATTATAATATTGCAGAAGTATATTAATAAGGGGTAGTTTTTTTTTATAAACTCCAAACTTTAAATAAATAATAAATAAATGAATGAAGAAAGTCATAAAATTGCTAGCAAACAGAAGTGAACTATTATGGTAACCACTAACGACTAGGTTCACCAACAAAGTCTATGCAAATTGATAATGTGAAAGATCCTAATGTTTACAAAACTTACACCGAGTTTGATGTACCAAAATTCAACGTTGAAAATCTAAATGGAGTTGATTAGATAAATCCATCGTAACCATATTTTGAGAATATCACAATTAAAAAATATGACGAAAAGATGAAAATTGTAGCCATTATATTTGAGCTAAAATGTGCTTAAAAGTTATATGGAGTGGTGCGATAAAACAAAAAGGTTTTACTACAACCTGGGAAAGGTTTATAAATGGTATTGGTAACAATTGTGAACTGCCTGAAATTAATAATTAAAATAAGTTACAGTACTTGAAACAATGCATGAACAAAGCGATATTGGAGTATGAAAAAAATTAAACTGATTTTGTGAAGGAAGAATTGAAAAAAAGCTGATATCCAACAACTCAAGGGACCCAAATCAAATGTTTTTGTCACACGTTCGAAACTATTAATAAAACATTATCCGAAAAAGATGTAGAGATTTTCTGCTCATAGAAGTAAGAAGTCTTAAAGAAGGAAAAAGGTATTTCAGTCAAAGAAAACTTTGGACATGGACTAAGAGACTTATATTGAATCCAAAAATTTCAACATAGTTCAATAACTTTAAATTGATCAACTTTTATCAATTGACGACGTCCAAACTAAGTGATGCAAGAGCGTCCCTAGGTTGTTAGCAATCTTGCATCAACCAAAAATAAAATAAAATTCTTTTCCTTTGGGTTTTCCTAGCATTGTTCGGACCTGAAGGCATTCCTATGCAAAGTGTGGTTGAATATATGCTCAAATTTTCAAAGGCATTTACCCTTAAAGGAAATAGTGTCTGCAATCAATGTCTATGCTCTTAGGCTTTGTCTCAAATTATTTAAGTTTGCATGCTTAATCTTTATGTTTTGACAAGGCATCGCCTTTGAATATTGCCCATTGGATTTGATCCTGTTATATAACGACCTTGGCCGTCATACAATCGGCCTTGCATGTAATTTAAACCACATGCTTAATATATGTTGGCCATGACTATTAGACTAAGGTTTAGTGACCCTAGGAACTAATAAGCCCGTAGGATTTATTATCTTTCGTTAATATTAAAACTTTGAAGCCCACATGCTTAATATTGATTTAAATTAAGCAATGTTGTTCGGGTTGTCTGATGAAGGTGCCACATCTAAATGGACGAGGATCAAACTTTCCACCTAACAAAGTTTTGCAATTTGAAAAAGGTTAGTGGACCATTGATCTTGCTCGAATCGAAGAAGCAGACATAATGAGATTCCACCATGGATTTTCTTTGGAAGTTACATGAAAGAAAGAAGGGAATTGAATGGCTGTGATCATTGCATGATGATTTTTAGGCATTCAGCCAAGAAACGGTTACAAGGATGGTTTTCTAAAGAATAGTCAGGGGCAGGGAGCTCGAGACACCTAGTTTGGGAAAAGAGGAGGAAGATCCTGAATAAGTATGGCTTGCAAATAGAGGTGGCTAGGATAATGGATGGGTAGACACGTCTAGGGAAAGTGTGCTCAAGATTGAAATACATGTCAGTCATTCAAGTATGTCAAAGTGTGCCATAATTGACGTTACCAAAAGTCTAAGACCACATTCAGGTGTCTACAAATAGAGTTGATCCTTGGCTGCAAGGACAAATTTGTCATTCATTTGCTTCCTCTCATTGATTGCATCACTAAGGTTTCATACATTTTGTAGAAGAGATTCAAACCGTGAAGTTATTGAATGTCAACTCGATTAAATTTAACAAATATTGCAAATGTTGAGAATGTTAATCAACAAGGTTCAAAGAAGCTAGATGTCAAATGAAAGTCTTCAACTCCATTGACGAAGTTATAAGTTCCCTCATATGAGGATCTCGTGTCAATTCCACTAAAGATGGTGATATTCTTTTGCCTACTAAGATCTATTTAGGATATTTTGATCTCGATTTTGTGTTTCTATTATCAAAACTCATGAAAATATTGTCCCGTCTTTTGAAGTGGAAGATTTTCTAACACCATGTTATATACCTAATTAAGCATCATTAGTTGTCAAGGGTCGTTATCTAGAGACTATGACATATCATTTCCTAGTATGCGTCCCTTCATTCATATATATATATATATATGTATGTATCCTATCACTCTTTCCTTTATAATGATCTATCTAATATTCTCTATTCTATTTTATATTTTAAAATGTACTTATGAATGAGTTGGGACATGACAGTCTTTGTACATGTAGTGATACTTCTCTTGAATCTCATAGTAGACAAGACACCTAAAAATATAAGTCTCCTTTGTCTCCAGTCTCCACATTTTGTAGAGATCAAAGACGACAATTCCTATGACCATGCAAAGTATGATGGTTGGTCTCGAATCTCACCTCACGATTGGTGGGAGCACTCTTAGCTGGCCAAGAGAGATCCTCAAATCATGTGATCAATGATGTTGGAGGTAGTTAGGCCAAATGATGAAGCCATCCAAGATCTTATAGAAATGATCAACATAGAAAGCCATCTTCGAGCTGGGAGGCTGCAAGGGAGAATTCAAGGTGACTTGAATGTATTGCTGGTATCTATTCTCTAACAACTCAAAGGAGGTTACGAGGGCCATCCAAAGAGTATCTGAATGGAGGAAGCCAATCAATAGAGATGCCAATAGACTGAAGAAGCAAACTGAGCTTGGAATACCAACAAGGCCAATGTCAATTCACACCTAAAAGAGACAATCCTCTGAAGATAAAGGTGCCAAAAATGGGTATCTACCTTGACATGAAGCTAAATCACCCAAGGATCTAAATCTGTGGGTATAGAGAGTAAGCCTAAAAATACTTGAAGGACAATACACCGGACAACTCTTTGTTTGTGTCTGATTGTATGCTCAAGCATGGCAGTATGAAGTATGAACCCTCTCAGTGTGAGCCCATTCAACAGACCTAACATTGGATTAACTAGGCATTGAACCCCGGGTTAGGTTGGCCTACTGTTTGGACTTTATCAAATGAGCCATTTTGGATACTCCAGTTTGGTGCTTTAGCCTCACTAATTAATTTGGGGATTTCATGCAGTTCATTGTTTTTAAGTTCATATTATCACAATTGTTTCTCCTAGCCCTTCCTTGACCACTTAATTTATGAATCTGTGTGGTTATGCGGGTTGAAATTCCTATGTTGATAATTCTTGACCTCATATGTTCATCTAGGCTGTTCTCCTAGCCTTTTTATATGCCATTTTGCTTTGATGTCATTAGGAAGGGTGCATAAAGGCTTATAATCATTTGTTTTCAAATAATTTAACAGACAGGAGTCACGGCAGCTGATATTGAAATTGCGGACTGGCTGCGGAAGAGATATTCAGATAAAAGTATAATTCTTTCAGTGAATAAGTGCGAGTCTCCACGTAAAGGCCTTTTGCAAACTGCGGACTTTTGGTCCCTTGGGTATGTTGTTCCTGCTTTAGATTTGCATTTGCCATAGAATGTTTTGATATGTTTGTGGGCAGTGTATGCGAGTATAAAATAAGTCTCTATATTAGTCTGTATCTTTTAATAAAATTTTTTATTTAATACACATTTTGATGGAAATAACTTGTCAGGCATCGTTCAAACCACAGAGTACTCCATAAGTATAATGTCTCACACCAAACAAGAAATAACTAGTATTATGAAACTTTCTGAGTACGCTCAATTCTCCATAGATTGTAGTCCTCAATGGCTGAATCTTGGGAGGCATTGTATTCCCAGCATCTCTATCTTACAGCAAATTCTCGATGGGTGACTGTCGCCTACCTTCGTGATTGTTTGAATCATATCTGAAGCAAAACACAAGACAGACCACTGTGATAGAGGGCTGGAACTTTAGACATTGGAATTGCTTCCATCAAAATCTTGATGAGGTTTCTGTCATTGATGATAACATAAACAATGACATCGGATGCCATAAATGAATGTTATTAGAAAGACTGTCAAATGCAAATTCGCGAGACTTTATCCATCTCTGAAATAAAGACTGGTAGTAAAAGTGGAGGAACATCTGCGAACAGTGGAAATCATGATTGATCCTGGAAGATACTTCATGATCCACTTTTCTACATGTAAAAATGAAACAGTTTTAGAAGGAGATTTGTGGTTAAGAAATAGAGAATGACTGTTTATGTATCAGTTGACCATGGAATTCAAATCCACAAAGAATTCCCAAAATATTGCCCCTGTATGGGTATGGCTATTTTAACTAGCCAAGTATTCTGTAACTATATAGCCCCCATAGCCGTTGGAGACCATCTAGGAGAAATTGTCTGCGACTCGGAATGGTTAAAGACAGAAAAGTTACAACATATGGTTGTACATGTGCTAAGATAGACCATGAGAATCCATTGCCAAAAAAGCTCAAGCTGATTAATGGGCCACTTGTAGGAGCAGCATGTGGACTAAAGAAATCATACCTTTAAAGTGCTGATCTGCCATAAATATGGTCGATGTCATAAGGTTCAAATTTGAGTTCATGTTTGGCGAGGATAAAATTTTGTTCAAGTTCGTCAATGGATAAAGTTTGGTTGAAGCTCACCAGTGGATAAAATTAAAAAAAAAAAGTTGTCATCAAGTTCAAACAAAAAAATTCTGTTTATCTTTTTTTTATTTTCTTAAAAAAATAAATGCATAAATATGCGAGGGGACAGAATGGAAAGAGCTTTCAGTCCTCTATTTTTAGTTGGTATGTATACATGCACACATAAAATAATGCAGAAGCATGTCAAAGAATTCCTATGTAAAAATAATGGGTAAAGTTCGAGTTCATGTTCGCCAGGGAAAAAGTTAGACAAAATTCAAATTTTTCCCATAAAATTCAGCATACCTGGTGACATAGAATCTGGTCACCTTCGGAGAAATTTTCCAAATGCCATCTTCAAGTCAAACAGAGAATTCGTTCAGCTAAACACTTTGATGAAGAATGCAAACAATCAGACTAGAAAATCCACAAGGGAACAATTCCTTCAGGTAAAAAGTCATGCAAGCACAAGTAATGGTGCACAGAGGGATTCAGGATCCTGGATGATATGCCAAGTCAACTTTGCAAACAGGAAATTGCCTTTCAAAACTTTTAGAAGACGTGGCAGGAAACTAGCTTATACTTGAGGTAATTTCATGTGCACATCACAGAACCTTGCTGAACTGGAACCACATAATGCTCATTCTGAGGAGCACACAACCCATGCAAATGAACAGGAAATGTTACGTTAAATAAATATGTCAAAGCTGCTTTGCTGCAGCATTATAGCAAACAATCACATTGTGCTACACAATCTCAAACAACAGGCAACTTCGTCCAATTGTCGCCAACATTGAGAAGGACAAACCTTGAGCAAGGCCCTAATTTGAGTTTGAATATATGTGGTTTTAAGACCCTCATCTTTACCCTACTACGGAAAATTGGTGGTCTGAGATATATACTATAAAGGTTTTCGCATGTACAAGTTTCCCAAGAAATTTTTGTATATACCAAAAGGTAAGTCATTTCTGACTCATTTCCATCTACGTTGCTAGGATACACCCAGCCCCTTGAAGAACCCACCCTGATACGTATCAGATTCGGATACGTCGAGATACAAGTACGGATACGTACAGGGTACTCCCGGGTACGTCACGGATACATACAGATGTATCCGTAACGTACACTGGAGAACCCTGTACGTATCCCTTTGTAAAACCATCTTTTTAAATCTTTAATTCATTTTTTTTTTTGGTAAATATTTATGGAAGTGATATTCTATTAAATCACATAACATAAAGACTTAACTATAATCTAAATCAATTAAATTACAATTCTTTCAATACATATATTAATAATTACAAACACACTTGTTAAAGATATGGAGAATATGCACTCAAGTTAGTGCCTCAATTTGTTTGGTTTGAATGTCTTAGAATTGCATTTTGTTCGAATTAGAAACTTTGAAAGGGAATGACAATTTGTTGTGGAAAGTAGATTCCTTAACTAAAGTCATATGATTTGCATAATGCATTTGACCCCACCTTTACTAAAAATGATGGGCACTAGAATCACTCGTCCAATAATGCACACCGAATGTTTACTTTATAATATGATATAATTAATATAATTGGGAAAGGTCAATATGAGGGAGGTGGGGGGTTCATGTGGTCATTAATGGAAGGGTGCCCAAAAGTCACTGCCTTGCCTATTCATAATATAAAAAGACAAAATAATTGCTACTCACCTTCTCTCAATACTAAATTCTCCATAAGGTATACCATAGTTATTGCATGTAAATATCTATTTTCTCCTTATTTTATTTATTTTTGTTGTAGTTAGTAGTAATGAGAACACTATTCATTGTCACATTTAATTTTGGTGAGTGTGTTAATAGTATATATGTGTTTATTAATTATTGGTTTATGTATATTTGTTTTGTAGTTTTCGATATTTAATATGTTATGTTTATATTTTGTATGATTCTTAATATTTTTAAGTTTGTATTGTTTTTTGTTATTGTCTTTTTTTAATTGATTTTTTGTTACTCTTCATTTAGTAACGAGAACACTATTCATTGGAACATTTAATTTTGGTGTTTATGTTAATAGTATAAATATGTTTATTAATTATTGGTTTATGTATGTTTTTTGTGTTTTTCAAATTCAAATTTTAATATGTTTTCTTTATATTTTGTATGATTCTCGATATTTTCAATTTTGTATTATTCCTCGTGATTATCTGTTTTAAGCTGTTTTTTGTTCCTCTTCATTTACCCATATTTTGTTCATGTCTGCTTCTCTTTTCTCATGTTTCTCTCTTCCCTCTGTTTCCCTCCCCCGCGTTTCCTTTCTTTTTTAAACATTTGTTAGAACTGTAATAGTACAATTTTTGTATTCTAGAATGGTATCACGGTACTGGGCCATCATAATTGTAATACTTCGATAACGAGTCTTTAGGTTTTGGGCCTCTTGACCCTTGTTTATAGTCCCTCGGGGCTTGTCTTCTTTTTGTCGATCTTTCACGCTCGTATGTATTTGATTGCATACGAATAGATTCCTAATTCGAATTCAATATGTTTATAAATACATAGGTGCAATAGTGCATTCGTAATCTTGACTCACAACTAGCTCTTGTGAGTTCAACAGGACTCACAAATAGCTCTTGATGATTGAAGTAAAAAAAGGTGGAGAATATAGTTCTTCATTGATTTAGTTACCCATGGCAGGATGTTTTTAGCCTAACCATTGTTGGTAGGTTGACTTATTGCAAAATGTAGTTTGGGTCTATGGCAGTTTTAGACCTTGTTATTAGTTTGTTTTAGTTATGTTTCTATATGGCTATATTTGTTTGAATCTATAAAAGGTTATGACATTTGTTCAAAATCCTTACGTGAAAAAAAACAGATTGAAGGAAATTGAGTTATAATAAAGTTATGCGAGTAGAGAATGTATCTCTTTCAAGAGAATCCTTGTGCCAAAAAAGAATAATTCAAGCATTTAGAGGGCATTTCATGTTACACCCATTAAAAGAATAAATTAGGTTGGGACCCTTGCATACACTGCACCACTCATTCATCTATAATATGATTTTTTAAAAGGTATTTTTGGACAAGTCTGGAAAATCTATTTTTAACAATTTTTGGTAGTTTTAGTATTTTAATTTTAGGGGTCTTTGGAGCATTTCTAGGTTTCAAATTGTATGGTGATAGCCAAAGTGCTATCATTATAGTGTATTTTTTCAAGTTTTTTCCCTCATCTTTCCAATGGATCTTGCGGTTAGCAAATGGAGTCAAAGGGTTAGGAGATATGACCCTAACAAAGAACACCAAAAAAATAGTAATAATAGGATAGATTTCAGATTTTTTCCACTTCTATCTTTTTGAATCCATCCCTAAGGTGGATATGAATTCTCTCCATGTAGGATGACTTTTTGGTTCCCATTTGGAACCCTTCATATTCTAGTTTTAGCAAATTTTCATTCTCCTTTGTATATCTATAAAGTAGCTTGTTTTGAATAAAGAGAGATATTTGGGCATACATCTCTTTTATGGAGTTTTCTAGTTTGTATACATTTTAAATTGCAATAAAATTAGTTTATTTCTACAACTCTCTCATTGTGAATTGATTACTATAATACATTAAACAATGTTGTTAGTGTGTTGTCCACTGGGTTGTACCTTAATTTGGATCACTCATTGAACTGTATTAAGTGTTGATTTCAAGATTTTTTTCTTCGAAGTGGTCTATTTGAGACAAACACCTCAATCCATACCCTTTTTTATTGTGATGTTTAATTAGGGTTTGGAAAGGGAGTTGTTTTCCAGTGACATATAATAAAATTTGATAAAACAATCGAGGTTTTCAGAGGCCGAGAGCTTGGGATCACGATTATGACATGAATTTTTTAGTTTTTGATATTTTGATGAATTGTATTGTTATAGGTCTAGCTATGCTACTTAAGTCCTTTTAGAGTAGGTATTTACCTAGGTACTTTATTTACCTTTATTGTATTTATCCTCACACACTTATTCTAATATCTAATATCTTATTTAGATATTAGGAGTATTATCTAGTTGTTAGGTATAGTTCTTTCCTTGATCTATGGTATTGACTAGTTTTTTCCTTGATCTATGGTATTGACTAGATCCTTGATGTCTAGTTCTCTCCTAAATCTATGGTCTTGACTAGTTCTTTGATGAATAGTTATTTCCTTGATTTATGGCTTGATCTACGACCTTGACTGGTTCTTAGATTGTTATTCCTTGCCTATTTAAGCAAGGCCCATTCTCAATGTATTGCATTGAGTTCCATAATAATATATGATATTGTTGCTCATTTGTTTGCAAAGTTTTATGTAAAGTTATTCTGGCGAATTACTTTCATCTTATTGATTGTGGTGTTTGATTAGCATCCGTGTTCTTGGCTTGGTACGATCTGGTTATCGTTACTTTCATGATATCAAAGCCAAAGATTGTTGCACCCATTAAAATCCTTAGCCCATGGTCATATGGTATGGTCATATGAGGGCTTAAAGCTTGTGATTCCTACTAGTAGGTGCTTAACTTCAGCCCCCTTTAACTTTATTTGTGTGGTGAAGGCAACAACAATTTATTTTGTTTTAGTGGCAACTAAAATAAATAACAGAGAAAAATATTTAAAAACTTGTAACTTTTGATCGGTAACTCAGTTTTGAGTGCCGTTTTTTGCAAAAGTGTTTGTTTTTTCATGCTCTTTCCAAGTGTAAAATATGGAGGAGTGTTGTAATCAATTGTGGATGTAATTTTGGCTGAGCCCGACGTCCTAAATTTTTGGGAGTTATAATTTGTACCTATCATGGATTCTGAGAATGATATGCTTTTCTTTGAAGTATGTGGACTTCAAGAGGATATTGTAAAATTTGTGGAAGAAAATAGATCACTCAAGAAGTGAAATTCTCTTCTACAATCACTCATTCATGATAAGGATACAATAATACACTTCCTACAGAATAAACTTGCTAGCCTACAACATCACCATCATATTGTGGACAACCATATCCATGCTTCTAGTCCACTTGCAGCTATTTATCCTAAACCCACTGACATTGATATGTCAGTCTTTGAGTCTGTTCCTGCTCTTGATGGTCATACACCTATACAGCTTGTTACTGCATGCTCTTCCACATCTGTGCATATTACTGTACAACATGTTGTGTATCCTACTTCTGCTCAGCTGCATGGATTTTTTGAGAAGCATACCACTGCATTCAGTTCTTGCATGCTCCGTTTTATGGGTCTCACTAGTGGAGTCATTGATAGACATTCACAGGGTATTGTTTCCTCTATTCCACATGTTAAGTGGAATTCTTGTCATGACATTGGTTTTCGAGTAGATACTTCATTGGGATCACACATTTCCAGAGCTCCTTTTTTTGTTTGCTTGACTCTTTTTGAGGATCATGAGCAACACATGAATTCTGCACCTTCATTCAGGCTTGAGAAACTTGAGATTTCATCTGTCAAACATGATCAACCTGACACACATTCTGATGTTATTTTTCATGCACCCATTGTGCATTTTGCACCAAGTCATATGCAGGTATCTTCTTCATCCATCCATGTTGATTTGGGGTGGATATCTGATCACTCGCGGTGGCGACATAGGCATTCGTTAAGAGGACTCTACAGGCATGGCTTCTCCACCATTCAGCCTCTTGCTCCACTTTCTATACCTTATGCATTGTGATGCTTCTTGTTTTGAGCATTTTTCTTTAGCAGGTGTAGTGTATCTCTCTTTTTTGTTGAGAGATTTTGTATCTATATTTTTGACACTTTTGGCATGTTGATAGTATCTCTTGTGGGGGATCTATTCTGGTGAAGTCCAGTGTTATTTTATCAGTGTTCAAGTAGTTGATTTTGGGTAAATCATACAAATTTGTAGCGTCACTCCACCCATTCAGCCATATGGGAGGGTGTGGTGCTGATCCTGCTTCTTCGGCTTTCATGTCCTTGCCTTGTTACCTTGGCTTTTCTTGGATCATGACACTCTGGAGTTTGTTTCCTTGCCTTGTTGCTTTAGTTATTGTTCTTGGATTGTGGCACACCTATTTACAACAGTTGATTGAATTATGTTTGGTGTTTTTTTTACACTTTCGACATCACTCCATTGACAGTCTCTTTGTATGCAACTATTCTGATGAAACCCAGTGTCAGTTGTTTTTGAGTTTTGTGATCGAGCAGTGGATTCAGACCACAGTGTACACCAAACTTCTTCAGCATTATACAAGTTTTTTGATCCGAGCTTCTTGGGATGCCCTAGAGCGTGTCTTTACTCTCTTTACTTTGTTGTTATTGGTTTTGGGTACCTTGCAGTGTCCCTTTTTTCCCAGTTATTGTACATGAGTACCTCATCAAGCCTAGTTTCCGAGACTCATGCTATGGACATGCCACTTCTATTTTGGCCCCTAGCTTCACTTGAGGGGTGTTAGAGTAGGTATTTACCTTAGCTCATGTTCACCTAGGTACTTTATTTACCTTTATTGTATTTATCCTCACACACTTATGTGTGTGGATATTTATTTTATCTTATTTAGATATTATGAGATATTATCTAGTTATTAGGTATAGTTCTTTCCTTGATCTATGGTATTGACTAGTTCTTTCCTTGATCTATGGTATTGACTAGATCCTTGATGTCTAGTTCTCTCCTAAATTTATGGTCTTGACTAGTTCTTTGATGACTAGTTATTTCCTTGATTTATGGCTTGATCTACGACCCTAACTGGTTCTTAGATTGTTATTCCTTTCCTATTTAAGCAAGGCCCATTCTCAATGTATTGCATTGAGTTCCATAATAATATATGATATTGTTGCTCATTTGTTTGCAAAGGTTTATATAAAGTTATTCTGGCGAATTGCTTTCATCTTATTGATCGTGGTGTTTGATTAACATCTGTGTTCTTGGCTTGATACGATCTGATTATCGTTCCTTTCAGAATATACATTAAACATCATTAATTCAACGTGCATGCTTGAAAAAACATTAGTTCAGAAGAAAATATAGATGATATATTCTAGATTTGTTTGTATTCCTATATCATATGTATGGCAGCCACATGAACAATGAAATGTAAAATCTTAAGTATATTACTATATTGTATGTTTTGAAAATTTGAACATGGATCCTAGTATATTTTTCAAATTTCTAGTTTTGTTCGTATTCATGTTGACATGATATTCGTATATCATATGTATGGCAGCCACGTGATCAATAAAAATGCAAAGTCTTAAGTATATTAAATGTTTTGAACATTGATTCAAGTTTTGTATTACTATTTCAGTTTTTTATGTGCTCAAAAATGAGTAAAATGAGTAGATGTACATAAATATATATATATATATATATATATTTTAATTTTTTAATAAATATGTACGGACGTATCCAAGACGTATCGTACCCAAGGGTTTTTAAAAATTGACGTATCCACATATCGTACCCGTACCTATACCGGTACTCGTACCCTTATCTTGGCAACGTAGATTTCCATGAATAAATGTAGTCTGGTAATATCTTTGAATTGAAGTAGCTCATGCAGGAAGATGTTGCTACCACCCAAGTAAAAATTGTTGAAGAAAGTTAGTTCTCTCAACTACGAAGCAAGGAAAGCGAGAGAGCTGTTAACACAGTAGAATGCCTCTATTACAAGGAGGAACAGTGCTGTAGGCAAAGTTGTGAAGGATACAGATCAGAGAAGCCAATAGAAACGCTCAGTTCTTTGATAAAGTGACAAAAAGTCAACACAACATGAACTACATCACTGGCATTAAAAAAATAATGGATCCATTTCCAACAGCCATAAGCAGGTTGTGAAAATGCTTCGTAACTGTTAGATTACTTTATGGAAGAAACTAATAATTTGAGATCTATGCAGCAGCAAATGTTTCGTAGACGTATTCTGTCAATAATCTCACATGAGCAGAATGAAGAGTTCATGAAAGATATTTTGGACAATGAGCTTAAATAAATGGTTATTGTGGGTAAGCGTTTTGGATATCAGGGTTTGTTGTGCTTTATACATGTTTGTTGCACTTGGTTTAATAAAGGACTATTTAGTGAATGTAGTGTACACAGACCACATTTATTTTTTGAGAATGATAGTAGCTATAGCATGATTACATATAGATGGTTGTGTCCAACCGTTGTAACGGTCATTATTGCATTCTGTATGTGGATCCCTGATGACATCAATGATCTTTACAAAGGTCTGATGATATGTGGGGGCCATGTGCACTGAATATTATAGTAACGAAAGCCTTCCTTTCAGATCTTTTGTGCAATGTTCTCATTTACAGATAACCAAGTTTACATTGGTCATGTATGTATCTGCGATTGAAGTATCATAACTTAACTTGGAATTAAGCATCTAATAAATGTTGCCATTTCTGTTTTGTTTCAGGGGTTGTCAATGTGAAGTTGTATAGTTAAGTCATTGTTGAATCCATTGTCCAGATAGTTTGCAGCCGTGCATTTGTGTCATTTGTCAACTGTGCAGTTGTTCATTCAAAAATCATAAAAATAAAAAATGGAGAAAATAGGATTTTATGGGTCATCTTTTAATAAATTTCATTCTAGGGAGATGAAAATGAGACCACGTGTAAATGATTTTTTCTGGACCACGTGTAAATGATTTTATCAGAGGCAGCAAACTATACACAACAAACACCTCAAGAAGTTGATGGAAGTTTGGAATGAAAAGGGACATTTGGTCTTTAAATGACACATTTGCATTGCGTTCCAGCAAGGCTTGGATACCCGGAAATACCTAGGAGGCACCCCCTACCCACGTCGGGATGTACCTGGTACGGGTATGGGAACTGATGCACCCCAGGTACATTTCAGAAATGACTTTAAATTTCGGGTATGGCTCTGCTGTACCTGAGCCGCTTCAGCAGTACTTCCTTTGTTTAAATGTCGAAAAAAAAACACCCAAAAGCAAAAAAAAAAAATCCCACTTCAGATTTTCCCTTTTTTGAAAATTTAACATCGCGAGTATTATATTTTCAAAATACATTTCATTCAGTTCAAATAATTTGAAGTGTTTTCAAAATCTTTTTGAGTGTTTTAACTTTTATGGACTAAAAATGAGTATTATGCATTTTGTTATATGTATTTATATATTTTTAATAATGTATTGTATGGACATTATTGTGCCTTTGCATACCCAAGAGTTTTTTGAAATTTGGCGTTTCCGCGTTCTGGACCCATGCTTGTGGCAGTGCCCGTTCCCGTTTCTTGGCAACCTAGCCGCAAGGAGATACACCTAAGTGGAAGAAGAGTGAGAGAGTTAATACAACCGTAGTTCAAAAAATTGTTATCGGCAATTAATCGGCAGGCCAAATTTTGACTCGGAAATCGGGGAATCGACAATTTATCTGCATTAATCGGCAACTTTATCGCTACTTTTAAAAGCATTTAAATTCATAAAATAAACTTAAATTAAATATAAAAACATTGTTAAATACTGTATATTATTATGATAAATAAATATTGTATGTATATTATTATGATAAATACTGTATATTATTATAAATGTATACAGTAATATTACTGTATATTACCGTAGATTACTGTATAATTTAACAGTTAATTATATATTGCAGAGTACACTGTATAGTAGTACAGTTATACTATTATAAATTTATTTATATTACGTATAACTTATTTGTAACTAAATACTGTCATAGTAATAGTTCTACAGTAATATTAATAGTTTGTAACTATAAATTTATTTATATTAATGTCATAGCTTATATACTATATAGTTTTTTATTTATTAATATTACTATATAGTTAGTTTATAATAGTAAACTGTAATATACTATATACTGTATACGTATTACTATATTACTGTTTCATACTGTTTGCTTATTAAACGCCACGAATGCCCACAAAACCACCACAAATGCACTCGAAACCACTTTGAACGCCCACAAAACCAGACACAAATGCCCATGAATGGAGAAAATACAAGTCGTAGGAGCAAAAATGAATCACGCAGGAGAAAATACGAGTTGATTTGGTCGTTTTTTGCATTTAAACCCCAAGCCAACCGATTATCCACGATTTTCAGGCGAGTTTCCACGATTTTTTAGGGTATTTATTGCCGAAAAAATTGCGTTTTATCTGCATTGGAAAAATTGTGATTTATGGAAAGTTTAATTGTTTTGCTTGCTGTAAACGATAAATTGTGATTATCGGGCTATTTATCGCGATTTTTAATTCTATGAATACAACAGAAAGTCGAGAGTTAGTGCCAATGATAACATATGGGGGAGAGAGAGAGAGGCCGAAGAATTGGGTTGAGGATACAAAATATAATCTATGTTTTAGGCTCGAGTCGAGAAGCCCTTATATAATCAAAATGCGGAAAACAGTAAAAATAGACAATGACACGAGTGATCTGTTTCGGCAATAAACAATTTTGTTAGAGAAATAGTAGTGAAAGGAAAAATTGAAAAAGAATACATTGAGGAAAAGTAGTTGGTGTGTTCACACTAGCCTAGAAGTTGTCTTTAGCTATCTAGCTTGGTTTTGTCTAGGTTCACACTAGAATAGGGATAAGCTTAATTTAGGGAGGTTGTTGAGTTGAGCAACAACTCACTGTGTGCAAAAACCATTTGTGTGAGTGCATATTTGGTCACTTGCCCTAATTAATAGTTTGTTCACAACAACTAATTTGTTGTGAAACAAACTTACTAGGTTATTTATATGTGGACTCCTTGTTGTAAAATATCGTAGATGAGAGTGTTATGCATATAGTTACCAGGTCCGTAAATCTGGATCTGTTCGGGAGGGCAAAAAATCCGAAAATCCAGAATTCTTGAAAAAGTTAGGAAAAATCTGGTCCAAAATATATGAGTTGAATTTTATAAATATGAAAATTTGATAAATAAAATGAATTTTTTTAATCATATAATGAAATTTGTTATATTTTTAATATATAAGGTTGATAGTCGACTGTTTTTTCCAGAAAACTACATAAATTATTTAAATTTTTTTTTCTCTAAATTAGGGCCGACCCGGACTGAATTTATCAGGTTGGCTAAAAAATCCAGATCCGGCATGATTTTGTGCAGATCCGGCCAGATTTGGTAACTTTGGTTATGCATACACACACACAAATTCTGGGATCCAGTCTTGTGTAGTTGATGGTTTAGCCTTCGTTGTGGTTTTGGTATGCATAAGTTTTATTGTGGATGAGAAGTATGCACTTTTCATATATGCTATCAAAGTAGGATCTGCAGCCATCACTTTTTGAACATGCTTATGGCCACATTCAAAAATTTGTGAGAAAATTCTGATTTTTTTGGTCCAGCATTAAAAAAAAGTCGCACATAAGTAGTTTATGAGACTTTTTTATAAATATATATGCTATGTTGCTAGGATACAGGTACGGGTACGGGTTCACGGGTATGTTGATTTTCTAAAATCCTTGGTTACGGTATGTCTTGGGTATGTTTGTGTATATATATTACATCCATACTCATTTTACTCATTTTCAGTCCATAAGAAATACAAAACTTGAAAAATAGAGTAGGATCAAAACATTCAATATGCTTAAAATTTAACATTCTCATTAATCACGTGGCAATATGAATACAAATATTCATATAAGGGTTTAGGCGCAGCCCTGATATTCATGTTTGAAATTAAAACATTTTGTAATCTTGTGTGTGTGTGTTTAGTTCAACATTAACTTGTGTGTGTGTGTTTAGTTCAACATTAACTTGTGTATGCATAATTAGCCCCAATAGAAAGGCAAGAGCTGGATGATGTTATTGAACAATGAGATGGCCATGATTTTCCAACATCCATTCAGAGGTAAAAAATGGCCTTTAATGGGCTGCAACTGCAAGGCTTCAAGTTGATCAGCAAACCTACCATAAAGTTGAGGATGAAACCCGTGTCTTATTAATGTGATGAGATCCTCACATTTTCCAGCTTTGTCTTTGCCATTCTCTCATGTGATTCTTAGTTTGTTTCACAGATGTTTCATTTGCTAACCAAAGACTTCCTAGAATTTTTCCTTGTATGCATAAGCATTGTAATGCCTTCCGACACTCTTCATAGCCATCGGGTCTTTCGAGATATGGAAAAAATGTAAAAACTTGAAAACCCCAAGTAAAAGATTATATTAAATGTAGTATTTATAGTTTATATGTTTTGGCAATGGTTGAGTGTGTTTTTATAGCTTTTTACAGGAGCTTAGGGTTGATTTTTTAATTCATTTATGTGCTTTTAGGGTTTAGGTTAACTAAGTCAACCAAAAAAATCAAAAAAACATTTTTATAAGCAACAACATTTCTTTTGACAAGGTACGTCCGGGTATGTCCTGGATGTCCGAGATGTATCAGTACCATACTCGCATTTGTTATGTACTAGGAAGGAAACGTAGGGGTTAGGGGCATACTGGTGCCTCACAGTATATGTGTATAATAAAAAGGACTTGTCCAGGGCATACGAAACTACTACAAGTATTGGAGATTGCATTGATTCTTATTATAAGCTTTGACTAATTTATTGATTTTATGCATTGAAGCTCATTACCTCTCTGTTACTTTGGCACTATCTCTTTGCACCCTTGTTCTGCTGTTGAGTAGATTGAATGATCTTCTATTGGCTTCATCGTATCATTGTCCGTCGCCCATTGGTATACACTGCAGTTGACTGGTGACCTCATCAGACTTGACTTGGCATTGGCATTGTCACTATCATACCAAACAGTCGCTGACCTATGTCAACTAGCTGCCATATTTGATGTTGGCTTTTCTATTGAAGCAATGGAAATGTGGATTTTTATTTAATAACAATTCCACCCTCTGTACAACCTAGATACATTGTCGACATGGTTCTCTCATTGCCCAACTCGATGGCTATCAGTCTACTTCGACCTATTATTGTCCTACTTGGTGTTGTAAAGATTGCATTGTATTTAGTAAATTTCTGTTGTAATTCTTTTTACCGGCTACTATTCATTGATCGCTTGGCTATTATAATCGTTGTCTGCTGCTTTAACATCCACTGTCCTATTGTTTATGGCTCTGTTAACATTTAACTCAATGCCTCTAAGGCCTGCCTTGTCACTGCCCTCTACATGCCCTTGATTGCATCATTAACCCGTTTGACACATCGCCTGTGCTGATCCTGCATATAGACCTTCACAAGAGAATTAGCCTACTCGGCCCTTGCTTCTATTGACCACTCACATTTGCATTGGCTTGTGTGGTTATAATTGAAGTGTTGGAAGTGTACATTGTCATTACTCCCGTTAATAGTCATCTCCACCAAGCAAAGGTCCTTTTATTTTATTTATTTTGATTTTACTAACCAATATCAAAGTTAAAAGGATATTTTGGCTAGTAAATATTTTAGGTATTAGCATGGTGCAACAGATAGTCTTCCTTTTGCTAAAGACCTTCAAATAGAGTGGTTAAGGGTTCAAAGCTATTTCTCTCTATACAACCTTTTTTCTATTAAAGGAAAATGAAAGTTTTAAAACGGGGTAGTTCTCAAAAGGAGGGAAATTTAATTGCAAGATGGAGGCACTTTCAATTTTATTAAGGGAGATTTTATTGTTAAGAGGGGACTGTCCTTTTCCGACAATCATCTTGTAAAAGAGGGATATTTTTTCCTTGTAAGGGGGTGTTTTTTAAAGCAAAATAGTTTGCGCCCTTCCCATTTCAAAGGCTGCCCCCCGGTCCTTGCCACTTGATCCTTTTTTAAGTTCACAAAAGCGCAATTCTTTGGCACATTCTTGGCACTATTTCTACTTGGTGGCACTTTTTCATTTGCAATTTTCTTGTTGAAGGCCATTGGGTTAGGCCTAGTTTGATAGTTGGTCAAACTCCCTCACAAATAAACTTAATTCTTATTTTTAAGGGACATCTTGAGTGTGTTCCAAGGCCTTTGTTTTGTCTTTTGTAATGGCTTGAATTAAGTATGTAGAAGAGAACACGAAACTCAAGAAGCAAAATTCTCTTTTATTCTCCCCCATGTTTGGCGAGGGTGCCCTCATACTCTCATTGTAGAAGAAAATTGCACATTTGCAGCATTATCATGATACATTGGACACACATTCCACCGAGCCTAGTCCGCCTACAGTCCCTACTCTTGTACCTGCTGACCTTGATTTGTCTACATCAGAGCCAACTAATGTGTTTGATGCTCCTATTGCTGCACCTTCTGCACATCCACCTCAGATCCACCTACCTATCTCATTGGTTCTTTTGAGAAGCATACCATTGCCTTCGGTTCCCACATTCTCTATTCCATGGTTCACCTTGGCGGATGTATTGGGAAACATTCACAAGACATTATTTCTCCTATCTAGAATGATAACTGGATTGGTCACCATGGCATTGGCTGTCAAGTAGGTGTTTCATCTTCTTTGGATTCACTTGATACCAGTTCAACTCTAGTCTTTATTCGCTCCACTCATTGTGAGGATATTGAGCAACAATGAGTTCTGCTGCACCTACACGTAGGCATGAGAGTCTTGAGACTGCTTCAATTAGGCATGTTCCTTGTGACATTCTTACAAATTCAAATGTTTTCTTGCGTGCACCATTTGTGCACATGGCATCGAATCACATTCAAACATCGTTTACCATCCATATTCATTTAGGATAGATTTCAGATCAGTTGTTACGACATTGTAACCGTTCTCTATATGGGACTAGCATAGTACATCCACTATTCAACATCTTAATCCACACATTGCTCCTACTGCATATTGATGGACCTTTGTATTATTGTGACTCTCTTTGGCAATGCTCCCTTGTATTTGGAGCAACTGTCATATTGTTGGCTTTCTTTTGTAGATTGACAGAGGTCTGGAGTCCCCAACGTCTATTTTTCTTTATATGGTGTGTATTTTGGGTGCATTATGTTCGCGTACCAAGTTATAAAGTACCATGGGGGGTTTGTTGCTTCAGCCTCGTCAACCTTCATGTACAAGTGCTCTATTCTATGCACCCTTTTCTCTATTTTCAGTTGCTAGGCTCATCCATCACCACTCGGGCCATCTTATTCCTTGAGAGATGTTAATTTTATATTTTGACACTTCTTCGACATTAACAATCTCGTTGTATGGGGTTATCCCGATGCATCTCGTGTCAATTAGTCTTCTTTGGTGTTTGAGTAGTTGGATTTGAGCACTCAAACTTTTTCGGTCACTCCACCCATTCAATATTATAGGGTGTGTGTCGACATACTGCTTCTTTGGGTGTTGTGTTCCTTACCAACCCCTTGGGACCTAACAACATCTACTTTAGTAGGTGACTGCATTTAGTTTTGTGAAATCTTGTACTTTCGAAACCTCATTTAACATTTTGAAAGTCTCCTTCTATGGAACCATTCTAGCGTGTACAACTTCAATTTGTCTTCTTCAGTGATAGAGTAGTAGATCGAAACTACTTGTGCAACTCTTTGGATTCTTCACTAGCCTTTACTTGCACTTTTTGGACCTTCTTTAGTGATGACTCTCGTCCCATCTAGTGCATCTTTAGTGACTTTAGTCCACCAAATGCTTTTGTGACGGATTTCATTCTATTCAAGCATCTTCTTCAACATCGTGTTCTACTAATGTTTTGTATTGCTTCTTGGGGTGTCTTGCAACATATCTCAACACCTCCATACACCTATGCTGATTTATTGTTTTTTTGCTAGACCGTATGGGTACGAGTTGGGTACGTTTCAGGTATGTACCTGCAACGTGCCCGCTCCAAAGTTCCACAATTTTCAACTTAAAATCATTAAAAAATAAAAAAAGCCTCTAACTTAAAAAGAACATAACCTAACCCTAATTTCACCCGAAAAGACACCCCTAAAAACCTATTTATACACCCCAACCCCTCTTGTTAATTCACACACTCATATTTTGACATTTTGTTAATTCTGAGCTTGAAGGAGAGAGAGAGCTTGAAATCCGTTTTCGTGTTCCATGAATGATTGTATAAGTATTAAATTTCAATAAGCATGCAAATGCTTCTTTAAAAAAGTGCCAATATATATATATATATATATATATATATATATATAAACATGCCCACAATGTATTGTACCCAAGGTTTTAAAAAAATTGTCGTTTCAGTGTACCATACCTGAACTGAAACAGTCTAGTTTTTTTTTGTGAAACCTTGCAGTGGCTCAGTTTTCCCAATTTTTTTGAGATCAATGTTTCTTCTAAGTGAGCCTCATATAGAACACCAATTCCTATTTTGACTTGGCAGTTACAACGACACAACATCCTTGTATTCTGGTGAGATGGATTGGTGTCCATAGGGACACTTGTTGTCGCACTGTATATTTGTACACGAGTACTTGATCATGCCTAGTTTCAGGGATTCATATATGAGGATTTGTCTCTTTGCATTTTCTCTTTTATATCTCCCTAATTCTGCGCTTAAGTATCACAATATTTTACTTGAGGAGGAGAATCTTGTAAATCATTAAATGAGCAGATGCTCAAATAGAATTTTTGAATAAAGGAAGGTTATGCCATGGAAGAAAGAATATCTTAAATGTTGTTTGGAAAAATGTATATAACAACAAAGAGATTGGTAAAGCCTTTCAAAGTTCAAGAAGAGAGATGCCTATCTAGAACAAATATGAAGTTGAATAAGGATGTAAAGCTTATTTTTCTATGCCTATTGAGGACATATAAAATTTCCGACGTCTTCAATTGAAAAGGCATCAAAACTATCTTCTTATCGAATAATGTCATTAAGAGAAAATTACGATTGAAAAAAGACCCTATGGATTTTAAAAAAAACATCGGAGTTTAATTAATTTCGTGCTCTTGTGGAAGACCCTACCATTGGGGATCTAGAAGGTCTATTCAAAAAAGAATCAAAGAACATTATGGTGATATTCATCGCAATCGAATTAAGGTTTCTAATCTTGCCGAGCATTCAAATGAAACTAAGCATTGCTTTTGTATAGAAGAGCTAATGTCTTACCTAAAAAAAATCCACTACGCTAAAAGACATCATAGGGAGGCATTAGAAATTGAACATAGAAATAATTTAAATAGAGATGATTGCTGCAATTTAAACCAAATTGAGAGACCCATCATCTCAATAATGAGGTGGGTGAAGAAAAATAAAAAGATAGAAAGTTTGAGCTCACTTGACATTGACCATTATAACAATTCTTTTTTAAAGTGTTGTATTTAATATTTACACCATTGGTTTAATTCATATCCTAAAAATCCTATACCTTGAAGAGGGCTTTAGATGTTACACCCCAAATATTGGTAATTTAAAAAAGACAAGTTGATATCCAAAAAAAAAAGTCCATCAGTGGAAATTTGAAAAATCTAGTTAGAATACTAACACTATCGATTCTCTAGACTAGCCTTTAATTGCTCCCTTTTTGATGATCACGATGGCAAGATTTGACCCCACTTGTTGATAGACAAAAACTGCCAAGATTTTTTACAAAAGCTAAAATGGATCAATGAGGCATTGCAATACATGCAAAACAATTTGGAGCTTTAATGGTAAAACAAATAAGGCATCTTGGTTGAAGTCCTTGGTTCCATAAAGGGATGTAAAAGTAAATCATCACATGAAAGATGGTGAAGGCTGTTTTTAATATCATTTCAAGAGTAACTGTGTTCATTCCTTCAATGACCCATTTGTCATGAGTAGTCATTCTTTCTATTACCGATGTTTCATGTCATTCTTTGCAAATAGAAAGAAAGAAAGAAATTGTTTGAATGCCCATGAATGAATCAAGTAGGTCCATGTGACTCGAGAATACATCCAATTGCACTAGAAAGTGTTAGGGTAAAAGGACCCTAATATTAACAACTAACTATATAAAAGAAGAACACAAGTACTAAAAACAAATGAGGGGTAATCCCAACGTAGTAAAGCCCCCAACGAATGTGGTTAGGGTACCAATAAAAATAACCATGTGGGAGGAGCATGAACCCCTAAAGAGCATGGGATGATGAAAGTCAGAAAGACTGGACGGTAGTCCCATCAAACATATCTGTTCGTGCTTGAGATGGAGTCACACTGCCTCATTGCCCATCATCGTGAAAGGGCCAATGTAAGATCTAATAATGCTCATCAAGGAGTGTCTAGGGTGAGGTGGCCAAGTTGGGTAATCCCAGGAGGGAGCACAACTCTCTCCCCTAGAATCACTCCTAACATCCAAGGCCGAAAAGCCCTCGTGAAAGTGAAGAGATTCATAATGTGCACTTGTCCCTGCAGTTTGGGAAGCGCTCGTGAAGGAGCATATCCACGATGTCGAGGATTATATCCATGACTTTGAGCAAGGATGGATTCCCGTCGTCGAGAGCCAGTGTGCTATTGAACCTTAGTAGTAGTGCAACACTGCCTCACTTATCTATCTCCCTAAGTATATGTAGTAATAATATCCAAAGGGTGCTTAATGTTGCCAACCTCTGTTATGGGTTGAAAGAAAGAGGTGATCAGCCTGAGGTATTTAGGGGCTCCCCAAAGGAACTTGCATTGAAGGATGACAACCTTTTGAAAAAAAGGCAAAGCACCGTTGCTCTATGTACCAAAAGAAAGTGGGTAGAGAGTTATTTGAGTCTTTGTAAAGACAATGGTATCTCCTCCAAATTTCACAACAAATAGGGCATTAGAAAATGAAATACTCCTTTGTCTCCACCTCCTGGGGGGGCAAAAATGTTAGATATTGTCCCCGCGTGGAATATGATTATCAGCCTCGATCCATAATCGATGGGAGCACCCCCTTGATTGGCTAAGGGAAAACCTCAAGCCGTGACACCAATGACATTGGAGATAGTTAGAGAAATGAATGACACCATCAACCACCTACCAGACATGCTCAACATAAAAGGAAAGCTTGGTGAGTGGCTAAGGAGGAGAGGTCCAAGTGAGATGGATGTACTACCTGTAATAACTCTCTAATAGCTGTAATGATGACCTCCTTTAAGGGAAGAATCCAATGAGGGGCATCTAAAGAGTAGTTGAAAGGAAGTAACCTATCACTATGGATTCCGATAGGTTGGAGGAGTAAACTAGTTTAAGAATACCAACAATGTCGATGTATATTGGGGCTCAATGATGCAATCTCTCTAAAGAACATAGGGCTAAGTATGGATACCTCCCACGGCCTGAAGCTGAGTGCCCCATGGTTTTGAGTCTAAATGTTGAAAGAAAGTCTAAAAATAGTATCAATGCATAGAGACTGGGTAGCAAACTCAACTTGGATGATGCATTGAGGAACAATTTGTTTGCAACGGACCATATGTTGAATCATGAGAGTCGGAATCCTCCCAATGCGAACCCAATCAATGGACTGTAGATTGGGTCCTCAAAGCTCAAACCCATACAAAACCATAGGCTTGATGACTATGTCAAAGAGGCACATCTTCAAAGGGATATCCTAGAAATGGATCTAAAAACATTGGTGCTAAAAGACAAAAAGGGAGGCACATGCCTTGGAAAGGTGTGATTGAGAGGCATGTTTCATACTAAAAGATGTTATGGAAAAATGGACCCCAAATAAGTGTAAGCTGATGTGATCTCTAAAGGTTCCGCTTGGTCGAGGAATTGGAATAGTGGAAGATAACACTTGGAGATGTACACAATATTATGACCTTAGTTTTACTAAGGCTGACCACCAATTGACAAAGCTAGCAAAAATGAGCAAGGACATCAAGTTTTCTTTGTAAACCAATGACAAAGTGAGAGAGGAGAATGATGTCAATGATAAAAAGAAGTATGACTACACCTACCTATGTAAAATGCAACCACCATTTGCATGTGTATGTTGTCAGAGAAAATCCTCTAGCTCATCAAAGTAAATGTTGAAGAGGGTTGGTGATAGAGGGCGCCCCTACTTGGCCCTAATAGTACTCTTTACGAAACTATTGAAAGACTGTGGAGAAGAACGAAAGTGCCCGACAACTATCTCAAAGAGCCTCCAAGCAGTGGTAATGATTGAATCTGAATTGCCTACATTATGGAAATTCTCGAAAAGCAGATGTCTTGGAACTGATTCAAAGGTCTTCCTAAAGTCTACAAAACAACAAAATACTTTGGAAAACTGATGACAAACATCCTCAATGATAGCCCAAAATGTAAAGAAGTGGTGAATAGTATGCGGTTCTCTCCTGAAGCCAACTTGCCACCTTGCTCTAAGATTACCTCTCTCCAAGTGTTTTGAAAGATACATGTCTAACACCATGGCATGAAGTTTGGCAAATGTACGTGCAATCATAAGTCTTGTAGTTTTTTAGATTGGAGCTATCTCCGGACTTATGAATGGGTTGGATCATTTGTTGGGACAAAGAATGAGGAAAACCCGAGCAAACAACCTCATTAAAAAGATTTTCAAATGGAGGCATGGGAATCCACATCATATTTGAGGAACTCACTTGAAAACCCTCACAAGCTATTGCTTTGTTGGTAACTTGGTACATAACTTTAGAATAGCCCTTCTGACTGTACTGGTAGAGTAAATGCTTTGGGATGTTATAAAGAGAGGTAGCATAGGAAATCCATGCATGGGGTCGATGTCAAAAGTGGGGGTTTTCCTCAGGAGGAGAATGCGCCAAAAGGTTTTAGGGGAATAGTCGATGATTTGTGTGACTCCACATCTTGAATGACATTTTTGAAAGCATCCAAAGTGTTTTTAGATATCTAGACATCTCGCCACAGGGCTTTAGCACCACGAGTCTCTAGATTGCAAGCCGAGCTTTCCGAAAATGTATTATTGTACACTATTGAAGCATATCCAAAAAAGTTATGCGTAGTTCAAGTTGGCTTGGGCCATTTGATTGGCTCACTACAGATTGACAAAATCACAATCAACTTTCTTTATTCGATGCTCCACTCAATTGGCACACCCCGAGGTAGCGCACGACACTAAGGACCCAAACACATGTTGATCTTCACCAACCTTTGTTCCATCAGTCCAACATATTTGCGCTTCCCTAGGCATCACTTAGCTTGATTGGTACACCCCGAGTTGAGGAAAAGCACTAAGGTTACAATATACCTATTGCACAATGTCATGCATGCTCACAGATTTCCACGCAACTTGCACATCTTTGCGGCATCGTACACTTGAGTACACAAACTTGTGGCGACCTTGCACACTTCCATAGTGTCTTGCAACATATCGCACCTCGAACTCGCTCTTTATAGGACAACCAACACTAAACTGCAGCCAGAGAGATCGTTTGCAGCCTTGCATGCTTCTGCAGTGCCAAAAATGCATCCAATGTTGCAATATCTCATGTAATCGCAGCTTATCATAGTACTGCGCAACATCGCATATACCTCGCAACATTCACAACTTCTACAATGCCACACACTTGCTTCGTAACACTTGCAACTCCTACAGTTCTATGTAAGCATACCATAACTCTTGTAGCTCCCATAGTCTTATGCCAACCCATCTCACACTTTCATAACTCCTGCAATGCCGTGTAATGCCTTGCTGTGTTGCGCAACACCTTGCAGCCCCACAACATGCCACACATTTGTGTCTTGCTTCGCAACACACTATGTCTTTACAGTTCTGCACGGAACCTCTACAATCTGTGTCCACTTTTTAGTATCTTGCTGCTATGTGGTATGCCATATGGCACTGTCCACGTTTGTGCCTTGTGAGAGCACCCGTTTGCCTAACGCACACCGGAAGTTCAACCACCACACCCGCAAGAAGGTCAACTCTCACTTGGTCTAGAAGATGAAATGACTTGTAACTGTTGCTAGTTGTAACTGCTTTCTTCTAATGTGATATATTGTAACACATCTGATATACAAAGGCATGAATCTAGAACCGACAATGCTCCCAATGTATTCATGAATACTTGCATGCTTCACATATATTGTATCAATCAACCATCTCTTCCACATGTTAGTATGCTCTGTGTGTCTAACATTTGAATGGTCATCTCGTAGTCTAGACAAATCAGCAAGGATGCATTCCCCCTCTAATCACATGAGCATGCTCTCGTAGCATTACTCTGCATTGTATGCTTATGTATTCTACACTATTCAGAATTCTTCATAGTTACCAAGAGATGGGTATGGGTACTAGTATCAGTATAGGTACGAGGAGACGGGGACGTGCACACTATTTTCAGAAACATATGAGACGGGTACTCGGAGACAGTAAAACAATATATATGTAAATTTTAGAAAAAACAATAATATACAACTTAAGAAAAACAATACTATCTTTTCAAAATTAAAATATTAGACGTTGACAAAGGATAAAAGTAAATATATTAATATTTATCTTTGATATCTCATCATATTTTAAGGTCGAGACCACAAAATATATATAATTTTGAAAACACTGAAAAGCAAGTCTCCGAGACACATTATTTTGGTAGGAGACGAGTCTCTGCGCAACACTACTATTCTTTCATTTGAATAGCAGTGGCACTATTCTGCCAAAGTTCATGCATTGAATGTGACGGCCAAAGCCTAGGAAAAATAGGCCAAGCCATCACCAACCCCCCTAGACATTGATGAGACCGCGCAACATTCAGAAACTTCTCCCTGCAGTCAAGTGTAAGTGTTACTTCAACATCACACTATGTCACATTGTCCAAGTGTTTCTACTTGTGCACTATACTCCTTCATCCTAGCATCTCTGTGAGAAAGCTAAAGAAGTTGTGCGAGCATTTTAGCAACACTCCATGCATAAGTCGCTATTTCAACGGGTGCAAGCTTCACATCTATGCTCTGTGCAAAGGCAATCGTAGGCATGCTTTATATTGCCCGAACACTTGTGCAAAAGCAATGCCAAAGATGGTGTACGCCTCGATAGTATCCCAAGCCACGATAGTGCAAATACTCCATGGCTTATCCACGCAAGTTGCAAAGGTGTTCCCTATGAAGACACAATGCACACTGCAGTCAGATGCATCCATTGCCTTCACAACAATCATAGGTTTGAGTGGTGTTGGGATCTTCATCCTTGTGGTTGTTGTGGAAGTAGCCATTCCCTGTCCACTTGTTGGCTCTCAGACATCCTGGTGTCACCCAGATTTCATCCTGAAATTTGTGACTACCCTATCCGAAATTTTTTCGTACTTTTAAAATAATGGGTCATTTTGTATTTTTATTGTCTGAAAGTTCTTGTATTGCGTCAATATAATCCCAAAGAGCCATATTAGCCTTTTTCGCCAAATACCCAGATGCCCAAAATTGTTATATTCTGTCGTCGGGATTTGTCTGCGGGAAATTTGTATTTAATTATTTTGAGCCCCGTTTGAGGCTATTTGCGCTCTGTTTTAACTCTGTTATGATTGAACATGTCATTATTCCTATGTACCAGAAGGGTTTTAACTTGGAATAAGTTTTGGGCTTTATTTGTGACTTTTGGCAATTTTTCGTGTTTCTGTGGTGTCCCGTTTCGTTTTCTGTGAAATTTCTCTGGAACAATTCCTTTGCCGGGTAAGCCCAATTTTTGGCCTGGAGCAGCTAGAAAACATATACGCACATTATGCCCAGAGGAAGTCACCATCGGAGGTCTGGATCACTGGGAAAAAGCGAAGTCGTGCACAGAAAAACCCCTGCAGTGGGAAAAATAGAAGCAGCAAGCAGGTGGGATTTTAGTGCCTGCCTAGCAGGGTACTTTTTTCCGTGTTATAAAATTCACTTAAGCTGCAGTGGGAAAGTTAGAGGCCGTAGGCAGGGGGGAATTTATTACCTGCCTTGCAGGGTGGGATTTTATTGCCTGCCTTGCAAGGAAAATTCCCATTGTCAGAAATTCTTAAAAATAGAATTTTATTATGCAAAAAAGTGCGACCCACCTTGGGTGAATAATAATGCATTAAATAAATATTTGTTAATATTTATTCACCCAATTTTGGCACCCAGGCTTGTGGAAAAGTCAACAAAAGCAAAGGGGAATAAATCAATTGGAAATAGAATTCCAAAATTAAATAAATTTAATTTATTTAATGCAACCCCTTTTGAGAAGGAATTAATACTTTTTAAAGTATTAAATGATTATATTAATTCCTATTTTCAGTGGCTATGGTCAAAGCACACTGTGAAGCTTAAGTGAAGTGAAGTGTGGATGATTAAATTGAATTAATTTAATTGTTTGGATGGCTTTCCTTAAACATGCTATATTTAAAAGAGAAGAGCTTGATTTTTAATTAATTAATTGCCTTTAATTGTTAGGACAATTATTAATTATAGAATTGTGAGGGTTATATAAGCGATGGGCAGCCATATGGGTGAATTATTTAATTCACAGGTAAAGAATTGCAGACAAGAGAAAAAGTGCACCCCCATTTGAAGAAGGATTTTGCTCAGGCAAGGTGGAAACAAGGCTAAAAGCTTCCAAATTTGGCGCATGCTTTGAAGGAGGTTGATCTTTGTCTACATAATTGTTTGCACAGGTGTTACAGGAGCTTAGGTGTTGTTGAAAGGATTCATGCTCTCTTTATGTGCAAATTAAACACCATTTTTTGGGGGCAGTAGGCTTGAAAAGTGCAGATTTTTACAATTAAAATTCACTATTCATGCTCCGGTGGCCATTTTTGTCTGAATAAATTGCAGGAATTCATTACAGGTGCTTTACAAAGGAAAATGAGCTTTTATCAATGTCCAATACATTGCATATATCCTCTGAATCTGAAGAATTGTCCAGATCTGCACCAGTATTGAAGAATTCCAGTCAAATAAGAAGAAAAAGACATATTCAGACAAAGATAGACAAAGCTATGGCGAAGAAAGATGAAAAAGAAAGCACAACGGAGTCATGCATCACTTCTAAATTTGCAGATATTGGAAACACGGATCTAGGCTCGGAACCTCTTGCTAAATTGATGGACAAATCCAGAGTAGGAAAGACTTCGCTCATGCGTGCAGGAGAAACTTCACTCATGCGTGCAGATTAAAAGCAGTGGAATTATTCGAGCTGCAGCTTTTCCATCCACAGCCCAGTTGCCAGAATTTGTTATGCAGGTGCAGATCCATATCCAGATGCAGATGCTGATGCAAATCCATATGCAGATCCAGATCCAGATCTCATAGTTGCAAAAGCTTCTGGCACAAAGGCTTCATCCTCTTGTTTCGAATGCAGCCCATGAAGAAGATAGTGCGTGGAAAATTCCTTCCAAGATCTTGTGCATGTGCTCTCATCTTCCAGTTGAAGCTTTCATTCACCCTGAGTGCTTTCCAGAATTTTTAATTGCTCATATGCAATTAAAAATAAGGATGATGGGTTATCTACGGCCAACCTTGTATTGATGCATGTACAAAAGAAGAACTGCAAAACCTTCAAGGATAAAAGAAAAGACAATGCGAAGGCAATTCTAGCTTGTTTCCAGATCCAACTGCTTCCAGATCCAGTTTGAATCAGCTACATGCAGACATGAAAAATGACAAAGTTAGCTTTCCTCTTCCTTCTTTCCTCCGACAAAGTAATTGAGCGATCAATTAAATTATACAACTTAAGTGATTGGTTTAAAAGCCATTACTTGAAGAAGTCAACTACTTGGAGATAAGTGGCAGGGGTGCAAAATAGAAAGTTCTATTTTCAGTTGCAGATCATACATGTCATGCAAAGAGGAATTCCAGGAGGGAGATTGCCAGTTGTTTCTTCTCCGACTTCCACATGTGCCAGTTCAACTAAAGCTTCCAACTTGTAATCGCCCCTCTACATTTTATAAGTAGAGGAAGAACCTTCGGGTTAATCAATCAGAATTTGTAAGCAGCAATCTTGTGTTCTAGACTTTGTGCTGAACCCCTGAGAGCAACTTGGAGCAAAGGAATACAAAGGAGCAGGTTTTTGAAGAACTTTGTGTCACGGTGTACTGTGTTTCTTGCTTTTAATCTTAGATCTCTTGATAAACTTTGTGTTATTTTAGATCTGGATCTAGGGCTGCCTTTGTTTTATAATTCTGTGTGTTCATATCTATTAAGTTTCTTCTATGTGCATGCAATTAGCTCTGCTATCTACTAATTGGGATGCACATCTTCCCCATTTCTTCTCTGTATTTCCTTTACTTCCTTCTTCTATAAAATACTTCCTTTCTTGAACAACTGCTTGCTGCAGAACTTCTTAGTTATGGTTCATGAACTAAGTGGTTAAAGTAAAACCCCTGATAGATAATAACACATTTTTATTAACAAATCTGACACGGGAGCCTCACTGGTTAAATGAGGGAGATTTATCTCATGACTGCCTAGGTTTGATGCTATGTAGAAAATCTAGCCAACACATCCTTGTGCAAAGAATGGCGCATTTGCTGAAACTATATTGTAGGTGGATGGATCTTGATGGCCAGGGAAAATTCGCTTCCTGACTTGAGAGTCTCTACAAGCGCAAAGCGTTCTACATCAGTTACGCATCAGATAACTTCACATCGTGTTATACATCCGTGCATACATTGGCATCTGCATAGTGCACCTTGTCTGCAGAAGGTGTCATGTATCAACACCTTTATGGCCCCACACTGTCAATAAGTCAGATTTGCAACATGTCTTGAGGATGTGCATGGAGCTTCATAGTTTAGAGCTACAGTACATGAAAGTTTCTCAACTTCACTCCTGTATTGCAGAGTCTTGATATTGGACATCAAACTCACGCCACACACAAGCATGATTTGTGTTGGTTCACCCTGGGCTTTGTAACATTGGTATCACTCATAGCTTTAGGTTCAGTTCTAGTTGATAACTAAAGATGGAATGGGGATCATTCGTCTTCAAGAAACAACAAATGATTTGTGTGCAACCACACATAGCTTTGTAAATCCTTTGCATATCTCCTGCTCGATTGCACAACTTGAATGGTATTTGTGGAAGACTTTAGAGTGTTCTTGGAGATCGAGATATTTCGCCTCTAGGCCTTATTCCTATGAACCTCTAAATCGTGAGCCGAGGTTTCCAAAAACATATTATCGTCCAATATCAGAGCATACCCAAGAAAGTTATGTGCAATCCAAGTTGGCTTGCACCATCTCATTGGCTCACCCTGGATCAACAACATCATAGTCAACTTTCCTTGTTTGATGCTCCACTTGATTGGCACACCTCGAGGTAGCGCATGACATCAAGGACTTAGACAGGTTGATCTTCACCAATCTCTGCCTTCACTCTGACATATTGGCACTTCCCTAGGCGTCACTCGGCATCACTCGGCCTTATTAGTTTACCCCGAGTTGAGTTGAAACTTTAAGGACATATTGTTCCTTCCACACAATGTTGTGCGGGTTGCAGGCTTCTGTGTAGCTTGTGCATCACCGCAACATAGAACCCTTGCGCAAACAGTCTTGCAGCAACCTTGCACACTTTTGTAGTGCCTTGCAGCATTCCGCACCTTGGTTTGGCTCTTCGCAGGATGACCAACATATTGCGGCGTCCGTAGAGATCATTTGCAGTATTGTGCACTTTTGCAGTGCCAAGGTGCATCCAACGTGGCAGTATTGCAACTTCTTGTTGTACTGTGCAACATTGTACGCACCTCACAACATTCATAACTTTTGCAATGCCGCACACTTGCTTGTAACACTCATAGCTTCTGCAATTTCATGCAAACATACTACAACACTCACGACTCCTGCAGCCTTGTGCAAAAGCAGTGTGTGGATTCACAACCCTTGCAATGCCATGCACTGCCTTGTAGTGTTCTGCAGCATGATGCAACCCCGCAACACTGCACATGCTTGTGCCTTGCTTCTTAGCATGTTGTGTGTCTTCACAGTTTTGCATAGAACCTCTATTATCTATGTCCGTGTGTTAGCTTCCTGTTGCCACATGGTATGCTAGGTGGCACTCTCCATGCTTGCGCCATGTCAGAATCCTTGTCAACGTAATGTGCTTTGGATGTTCAACTGCCAACCCTGCAAGAAGTTCAACCATCACTTGGTTTGGAAGACGAAACGACTTGTAACAGTTGTCAGTTGTAATCGCTTTCTTGTAATGCTATATATTGTAATGCATCTAATATCCAAAGGCATGAATATGGAATTGGCAATGCTCCCAATGTATTCCTAGATACTTACATGCTTCGTGTATCTTGTATTAGTTGGCCATTTTATCCACCTGTTAGCATGCTCTGTGTATCTAACATTTGAATGGTTATCTTGCTGTTTAGGAAAATTAGCAAGGATGCATTCCCCTTCTGATCACAGGAGCATACTCTCCTAGCCGTACTGTAGATTGTACCCATATGTAGTCTACCCTATTCTTCGTTTAAATATAAGTGGCACTATTCTGCCAAAGCTCATGCATTGAATGCATAATGGATGTTTCTGCATCTGTTTCTTTGATTCCATTTCATGTTCTAGAATCTTCAGTTTTGTTTGAACAAATCTGTCTAGTTTAAATAGTTCTGACATTGTTATCTGCACAACCTATTGGGCTTAGTATGGATCGTTGAAGGGCAGCAAGGAGAACAAGTCATCTAGATGTAAGAAAAGTTCGAGTTTCTTTCGTTAGAGAAGACATCAATAATCTCTATGAGTCAAGGGGATGGAGGGAGTGCCATTGGCTAGGGAAAAGTGAAGTTTCTGATGCAGGGATTCACACTCGTCATCGTACTAACAGTTCAAAGTGCAAGACCCACGGGGACGAGACGAGCTGGAGTAGTGCACTGTGTAGGGGCCGCTGGCAATAGTCAAGGTCTGCATCCCAAAGGGCATGATGTAAAAATTCATAGACGGACTCTGTAGTGGGAAGAGGTAGGGAATAGTATTCAGACATAAGTTGGGAGAACCAGGCAACATATTGAATGGTACTAGTCATCAGAGTGGATCATGGAGTGGAGAGTGTTGGTGGGCATCATGAGAGACAATGGGGGAAAGGATTGAAAAGCAACATGAAGGGTGAAAGTCAAGGCATCTTGGTCGGCAAGTGGGAGGTGATTGGAAATAAGAAAATCTCGCATGTGGGGGATGAGGGATTCACAAGTGAAAACAAAATCCATTATGCACTCTCTCCCTCCCTATGGGGGGAACGAGTGAATCTAATAGAGTTAGGAAAACAATGAAGCTTGTTGAGAATGTGAAGACTTTGTGATTCCCCCTATCTGAAGAAGGTGCCTCCCATAGGTTGTGACCAGAGTATTTCCATCTGCCGATTCTCTTTGTAAACCTATCTTTTTAAGATCCGGCTCCTGAAGGCATAACTCATCTTGTGCAAGATCATGAATAGGTGTCTGGTGGTTTCCAATATGGGTATTTAAGGCGCCCAGAAGAATGACATCGCCCATTGGGGAATACTAGGATATCTCCGAATAAAGTCAAGGTATGGGTCCCTATCAATTTGCACATTGAAGGGTGATGGGTTGGGGGGAACTAGCGTACTCTAATGAAGATGTCATGGATAGGAGTCGGGTCCCCCTTTGAACATGTAACCGCATGTATTTGGAATGGACATCAAAAGCTACCAATGATACTTTGGACTTGAGGCTGTTTTGAATAAGGCAAAACACTTCACCTAAACTATGAACACCACTGGATCTTCGGGTCTCACACCAATAGGCCGAGATCCGAGCATAACATGTGATTGGAGGGGCAGCCCACTCAGAGGTCTTACGGATCTCAGTAATTAAGATGATATCTCGTGAAGCAACAACATTCTGGACAGTACTTGCTGAAGACTATAAGGTACCATTGCAATTCCAGCAGGGAATGAAGATGCCACCATTGCCGTCTGAGACCCAAGAGCACCATCATGCTGATGGTCTAGAGTGTGACAACCCAAGAGGAGGAGAGCCACGAATGATACCCCTACAATCTTGGGTAACAACCCACTTGTTTTCTTTCTTGGAAGCCACTACCTGAATACGCGAACTTTTTGAAGCTTCTCCACCTGGAGTCGTGTGAGATATATATCTAAATAATTTTTTTGAGCGAGGGTGAAGAGTTTATTTTTTGAATTAAGACGTCAAATTCTCTTCCGCAGTTTGGAATTGAATAAAAAGGTTGTCATCAGAGAATGTCCAAGATTTGTTAAGGGAGATATCCTTTTAAGTCTAGAGATTCAGGCTAGGAAGTGTGACCTGCTTGTTAGGGATAAGCTTGCCTAGGGAGGCCACAAACATGAAGCTTGAGTGCCTTGGTTTATTCGTGCCTTTTCTTGTTTAAACTTTGCTTGGACAGCCATCTCAACAACAGGAGGTGCCTTATTCCTTTTAACTACTTGCACCAATGAATTTTGTTCCTCAACCTGTTTTTGAATATATTGTTGTTGGGCCGTGGTTTCCATTTTAAGATGCTCGTGCTGAATGCTTATCTCTGATTGCTTGTTCTTAATCTATGAAACCACTTCATTATGCTGCAGAAAACATGAAGAATCGGTGGGGGTGGCTTGACTTTGCTCAAGTTTAGCGATTCTTGCCTGCAAATCAGAAATTATAGCATCTTTCCCCTGTAACTGTTTCTAGAACGGCAACAAAAGTTCACGAAGCCGGATCCTGAAGTCTTAGTTTCCAGATATCTGGCTGCAAATACCAGTGTATTTTTTGGTGACAAAACATTGTGAAGGCGAGGAGTTTTAAACTCCTGTGTTAGAGGGAACTCCATGAAGGATGCAGCCTCTGTTTCTGTAGAAATGCAGGTCTGAATAACCAGAATCAGCCGTAAGACTGCAAACTGTTTATGGCACCATTCACTGCACTGTTCGCGTGTACAATGAAGAACGGAAATATAACACACTGGGATCAGCCACTATACTTTTGACTTCCTTTTCTGGATCTCGTAGTTTAGCATCATATCACACACTATGTATACAATATTTATCAGAACCAATATTTAAAGCAATAATTTTTCGTGATTGATTTTATATTTTACATTGGAAGCATTCAGTTTCTCCAAAAACTTCATTGATCAGATCTCTTACTTTGTCACTAGACCTACTTTTTCAGTCTCTATTAATGGGATAGTTCAATATCTGTTTTAGTTAACTTGTGGCCTGAATCAAGGAGACCCTTTGTTGTCCTGTTTATTCATTTTATTGTGTGCTGATTTGACTCGCTTGTTTGTTAAAGCTCAAAATATTCATTTAGTGAGAGTTTGTTGTAGATATAATAGTGTTCAATGCTGTATGGAAACTATTGCTTATATTTATCAAGCACGGGTGACATTGAAGAAGGATAGGAATTTGCTTTATCTTTTCTTGAATCATAGATCTTACTAAGATATCTGAATTTCTACGATAGTAAACCTATCTAGATTAGTAAAATTTCATGTAATGTAGCTGTAATCCTAACAACTATGGTGGAAACATTGGTTGCTAGGTTTACTCCAATCCCCATTTCTGCTATTTCTGGAACAGGGACAGGAGACTTATTGGACCTCATTTGCTCAAGGCTTAAACTCAGCGAGGTAAAAATTCTTTTCATTCTATGGCAAGACAAGGATCAAAGAAAACATTTTGTAGATTAAACTTTTTATTGCAGAATTTTTTATAAAGAAAATCTTTCTGCACTTGAAAAGTTTTAATGCTATTTCTTGTGGTTAGACCCATAGGGCATCTATTGTACTAAAAATAATTATCTATTCAGAATCTCTCATCTGCAATGTATTACACACTCATCTTGATGATGGATCATGTAATGTGATCTGCAATACCAATTGTTCAAAAATGTCATACACATGTCTTATCCACAATAATGGACTGTGAAAACCTAAAACCTCTTAGTATATGAACAGTTAGACAGCTAGAGTAATACTGGTAAGAGAGTTGTTTGATGTTGTTAGAGGATTGCCTCCTAAGATTTACATGGCAAGCTTGATTAAAGTTGGAAATTTTCTGATTAGGGGGATTACAAATTGGATGGAACGGGTAAAGAAAAATGCACGTCTTTTCAAAGCATTTACTATTATTTACGATGGTGTATGATAAGTTTTTCCATTAATATGTTTGTCAGGCTGCGATTAGAGTGCTTTGTGTGAAAATGGCCCAGGTCAAATATAGGAATAACGTGATAATGGTGTAAATGCCACTTCCGAGACCAGGGGAAAGTTTTGGTGACTTTTGACGGTCTGTGGAATGATATATGGGAGGTATGCATGCTCCTGTAATACGGACCCAAAGCTATCCTTAAAAAATAAAGTTTGTCAACTAATATATTAAGTTTTAACATTCTCTTGTCCAACGTAATAAGCAAGTCTTGATGGAAAGTACCTTGAATACAGATTCTTCATCGAGTATAGGTGGATGGGCATCAGATTCTATAGAGGGGTGGGGGGTATATGGCTTTGCCTTGTTCTTGTAATGAATGACAATGCTTGGAATTCTTTTCTCCCTATATTGAAAAAAAAAGATGTAATGCTATGCAGTAACTGATAATCAATGGAACTCATCATAATAAGGATCATTCAGAAAGACCCAGCTTGCCAAACCTAAGAGACGCAAAAAAATATCCAACCCGGTCCTCTTTAAAACAATAATTTCCAAAATCACTGAAGGAAACAAATTGTCTTAAGGTTTTGAAATAGAAGCAATGTCAATATTCTCATTTTGTTTCTTCTCCTTACCACACTAAAATTTGAAGAAATCATTGTTGTCTCCCAACCATTGCACCTGTCCTCCTAAGACTCTCATGCTCTATATATTCTATTTTGCACATGGCTATGCACATGACATGGATGTATAGAATGGAATAGGGAGATTGTATTCATTGTCTAGAATTGTACAATATTTTGTTATTAATTAAAAAATATGCTGTTTCCTATTCTTTAATTTCTCTGTGAAATCTATACTACTATGTCCGTGTGTTATTCATGTAGGCTGAATTATGTGCATATGTATGTTTTCCCACCTTTGTTTCTTGTGTCATTACCTAGTTCCATATAGCCCATATAATGCATCCTAGGATCCATTCTAGACGATGCTTAGAAATGTAGTACTCCTACATTTCTCAGGCTGTTGCCTAGTTCAGATCTAGGGGAACCATGTGAGATTTTCTTGTCAAAGACCTTTTGTTTGCATAAGCATGTGCCTTCCGTTATCTGCATCGGTTTATCCAAAAAAGAAAAATCTTGTAATATACATGTCAAAATTTGCAATTGGGGCTACATTGGCACATGAGGGTGTTGATAGGACTTTATCACTCAATGTGCTTCGTGAGCAAATTATTGTCCAAGTCATAGCTAAACTATAGCACAATCGAGATAGAATCACTTGGGATAGTGTATGTTCAAAAGTTTATTAATTACCTCTTAAGAAATATCTGTGTTCTACATCAGTCAGCTATCATTGATGTGCTTGATGGACAAGCCAATAATTCAAAGAAGGGTGAGTAGATGGTTGCTTCTATTGGCGTGGTTACATTCAAAATAATTGTGAGACCAAGGAAACACCATGTTATGGTACATCAACTGCAGAGAATAAGGTTGGGCAAGCCGCCTGACAGGGCAATATATGAGTTTGAAATGCACAATTATTCCATATCGCGACACTTTCTTTGTGGGATGAAAATAAAGAAATATTTGCCACTACTGGTAGCTTCTCAGAGGAAATAAGTAAAGGAGCAAAAGAAAATCTTGGCCAATTAGAAAATGTTCCAATTGATACATTGATGCTTGTACAAAATGGGCCTCAACCAAGCGCTTTGTAGATGTGTATTCTAAGAGGAATTTAATGGAAACCTTAGAGAGGCACATGAAGGATCCCCTGAAGGACACATGGGATGGGATGTGATTGTGAGAAAAGTTCTCATAGGCCTTTGGTGGCCTACACTATTCAAAGATGCGAAGGAATGGGTAGTCAGATGTGATACTTCCCAAAGAACAAGAAAAACAATTGAATATGGACTTCATACCTTGATCCAGAGGTCAACTCATGCTTCAGATGTTCCCTAAATCTCCCAAGACCTGTTGTTTATGGAAGATCTTGGATTCAGCTTTCCAGTGCATTTTGAACGGGTCAAAACAGACATTGTATGCGCAAGATACCGGCCGCGCAAGATCAGGTGCAATAGGCAGAAATGAGGACAAGTACAGTAGCACCAGGGCACATTGCAAAATTGCAAATGGTTCGACGTGGAGTTGACAAGTGGAGTTGTGTGAAATATCAGTGGAGTAAAAAGGAAGTGGCAAAATTTCGTCTTCGCCTTTGCTCTTCGACAGTCGTAAAAAGACTATGGGGTCCACTTTTGTTTTGGAAGGGGACCTAGCTGCCGTACTACATTGTGGCTTTCAATTATACCACATTATCACCATATTTCCAAGTAGCTCATTGAGCTAACATGCGAGCTAGGACCAAGCTCATTTTCGATTTGAAACTGAGTTCTGGGCAAGCTTCATTGCCAACTCATTGGATCGAGTTCCAAGTGCCACGTAGTGGCCACATTATCATTGAGCTAACCCATCTCGAAGGGCGAATCAAAGGGGAGATGCATGGTACATCCAGGAGGGCTCACCACCTCACTAGCGTCGACCAACTGAACGACCAATGCAATTGCAAACCAAGGCCAAGTCAAACAACATCCACACCGCCGGCCAACTCAACGGCCCGTGCCAAAAGGAAGAGCCCACGTGAAGAGTTGGGCCGGTCAATGCAAAGCGAAGGAGTTGGTTTAGCCCATGTGGATGGGATATGGACCGCATACCTAATTGCTAAGTGAATGGGCCATGTGGAGCGGAAAAGGTGGCGGGATTAATATTATCCCAAAGCACATTTTTTAATGGTCTAAGACCGCATGAATGGTGGATGCAATCTATATGAGATTTTAATCCCTTTAAATTTGCAAAGCCTTATGAAGGCTAAAATTTGTTTATCCCTATACGGGATTATAAAACAATGGATAATTAAATTATCCATGTATTTTGGGTCCATGGAAACTATAAAAGCCCCCCTCATGGCCATTTACAAAATCACTCCTCCACACCAACTCAAGCTCGAATCCTCTCAAGCCAATTACAGAGGAGTTCGAGGAGCTTAAGGAGTGCAAAAAGCTTGCAAAGAGGAGTTGGGAGACAAACGTCACTGAGCTCACATAGTTAGACGTCGCGGAGTGCATGGAATAGTGCAAGGAGTTTGTGGAGCTCACAAAGTGCATGTAGTAGCGCAAAAAGCTAGTAGAATCTCATGAGGCAGAGCTCACAAACAACACAAGGAGCTCGTGGAGCAAAGTTCCTGGCGGAACTCGTGGAATAACTCACGTAGACTAGCTTGCGTAGCGCATGGAGTAGTGCAAGGAGCTTGCAAAATCTCTTGGAACGGAGCGCATGGAGAGCTCGTAGATGCAGAGTTCGAGGTGAAGAGCTCACAGAGAAGCGCAAGGATCTTGTAGAATCTCGTGGAGCAAAGTTCGTGGCAGAACTCATGGAGCAGAGCTCGTGAAGACAATGCAAAGAGCTCACAAGAGTTAAGACGGGGATTTTCTTGGAGTCGATTAATGCAGAGTCCGAGAATGGAAATGATCACCCGCAGAGCTCAAGAATGGAAATTATTGCCCAGAGTTCCCAATATGGGGATTATCACTCATAGAGCCCTTTCTAGAGGCATTATTGCTTTTCGGCCAGAGAGTTGAATTTGTAAACAATAATATTTACTCAGAGTACATGAATGATCTTGTAACGATGCGAGCCCATGTGCCAGTTAAATTTTGGATCCAACAAGTTCGTCAAGAGTTCAGAGCTTGTAAGTTGAGATAGTGCCAGAGAGCTACCAGTCAACATAGAGACCAGAGAGTCTGTCAACATCATTGCTAGGAGCTGGAGAGCTCATCATTTTGATGACTTTATTGCAAAGGAGGCCATAGAGCCATAGATAGCGTACTGTGCCAACATCATTGTCTCAAAGGCCAGAGTGCCATTACAGGGACATTATACCACCTTCCGAGAGAGACGGTGCATTCTTACTGCTGGCCGAGGAGCTATAAGACGTCGAGACAGACAGTGCCGAGTTCGAGTCAGGTCGATTGATGCTGTTGACCATTAGTAGTTAACTGATGTAAGAGATTTGTACTTTCTGCATTAATTTATATCGGTTCGTCTTTTGAACGGACTTGGAGATGTAGTCCATTGTGGGACGAACTCCGTTATCATCTCAGTGTTTATTGCTGCTATGATTTTGTGGTTTTGCTTTCTGCTGTGTGTTTACAATTATATTTAACCCATAATCATGTAATTGGAATTTTTTTTAAGTATCTTGTGAAATGAGAAATTGAATCGGTTTAAATAACCCCCGTTTTCGGATCATGTTTGGTATCAGAGCTGGTTTTGCCAGCGAGTTCTCGCTAACTCTTGTGCAACGAAGGTAGATAACTTAGAGGATCCAGATTGGTGGTTGTTTCTCTAGAGCGAGAGATGTAGCGAAACAGTGATGGTCATGTTTCTAGATCGGGTACCATGATGGTTCCGTGGAGAGCGCGTGGAAACACCAGTCAATATCCCCATATGTTTGAGCAAGTGGGGAGGTAGAGCACTCGTGGAGAGTGAATTGTGGAGTAACCATTCAGGTTTTCTTACCGCTTCTATGGCAAGAAGGGTGAGACATACTCCGTCAAGAGGGAACATCAATGAGGTTCTCCAAATTCAGCAGCAGTGAATGTTGATCAGGCCGAAGTGTTCTTCCAAGAGAAGACGATGTGGTTAGAATCAACAAAAGTTGAGTCAAAGTGTTCTTCTAAGGGGAGACAACGTGGTCAGAATCAACCTGGAAAGACGTTGATCATCAGCGATAGCATTCTGGAGAGCCGAAGTGTTCTTCCAACTGGAGACGATGTAGTCATGATCAACAAGGAAGTGCAATCTTGGTAAGTTGCATTTGATTTCCAGCACTGTTGTTTTTGTGTATTTATATGCACATTGTGTAAGACCGAAATTTGGGCAACATTTGTAATGGAATTATTTTACAATCCATTTTTATTACATAAAATTGTTAAGACCCCTAACAAGGGCAAGTTTTTAAAGTGGTGACCTGTTATAACACCGCTTTAGAATGCAATGTTTTGTTTCTGTTTTTCCTTGTGTTGTGAGTGTGCAGGGAGAAGACATAGCAACTCCAGATTTGAGTGTCTGCAGTCCCGTATTGGGACAAATTGCCTGCTTTGATCATGGATTAAGGAGATTGTGACAGAGGGTGCCATGCACCTTTGTCAATGCTTTTGTTGATTTTGCTCTTGAGTTACCGTTACCATATTTTATAGCCTAGATATTTTGTGCCAAAGGGTTAAAAGGATGAAGGTACACAATGAAAAATTAAAATAATAAAACTGTTGTTCTAATTTGGGACTTGGCTTCAAAGGAAGAGGTGCATGGAAATAGAAAATAAATGAAAGAACTTCCTATTTTTTGGCGCAAGCAAGAGAGATGCATGGAAGAAATTAAAATAGGAGCTCCTGTTCTATTTTTAGGAGTTTGAATGGAGGATTAAAATTGAATTAGAAAAGCATTCTGTTTGTTCTATTTCTAGAGATTGACGCTAAAAATAGGTGGATGGGTTAAACTAAATACAGAAAATATCATGCAGCAGTCCAGTTCTATACTTGGCGCCAAAGATGGAATGAAGTTTTTTATAAATAAAAATCAGTTTCTTTTCCATGCGCAGCAGGGTAGGAGGAATAAATAAATAAAAAAATTGCTGTCCTATATGTGGCGCCAAGGTTGGATAAAGATAGAATTGGATAAAATAGCAGCAGTCTTGCCATGCGCCAAGGATAGAGAGTGATAAATAAATAAAAAAAGAAAGCATGTTGCTGTTTCAGTTAAAGGTTGGTGCTGAGTATAGGAGGTGCACAGAAAACAATAAAAAACAGCTGCTGTCCTATGGAAGTCTGTGCCAAAAGGAGAAGGTGCATGGGGTTAAAGCAAATAAATTAAATAGAACTGCTTTTCCAGGTTGGCACCAAGGGTGCATGTACAAATAAAATAAAAACACAGCAGCCTATTATTGACAGGGGCAGTCCATTCTTGTTTGGGGCAGTCTTTATGGGCTGGTTTTTATTGTAAAACCATATATAATTGAAAGCTGATTTGCATATGCATCTTCAGCCTTTGTACTTGCACCTCTGAATAAAATAAACCTTCGTTTTTGCCCTTTCATACCGCTGTTTTCATTGTGTTTGATAGGATATTGTGTTGCCTTAGTGTGGAATTCAATCCCTCTTCCACTGTCATTCTTCCAAAACCATTGAATTTAATTTTGCAAATAGTTTAGAGTTGTGTAGGTATGTGGATCTTTATTTCTCTGTGTGCGGAGTTACATGCAAGTATCAAATTATTGGTGTATCACCTCAATTTCCCATTTCCCGCATTCCTTCTCCCTTTTCCTTGTCAAAGTTTTTATTTTTTAGGTGATTCACAAGGGAACCAGCCCTCTCTGGAGGTTCACCTCAAACATAGGTTACCCACAGCCTTGAGGTGTTCCAATTTTGTCAACAGGAGAGAGTACACACACCATTCTCTATCAGGGTGCAACTTCTGGGTGACAACATTTACCAGATGGGTGCAGGAAGAGTTCGTGTTCAACAAAAAGGAACAATCAGAAATGAGGATGATGTACGTTCATTTCTTGATGAAGACTTTTGGTGGACCATAAGCATCTTGGTGGGGAGGAGTGATATGGAGGTCAACTCATGCTTCAGATGTTCCCGAAATCTCCCATGACCCGTTGCTTACGGAAGATCTCGGAGTCAGCTTTCCAGCGCATTTTGAAAGGGTCAGAACAGACACCGTATGTGCAAGATACTGGCCGTACATGATTAGGTGCAACTGGCAAAAATGAGGACATGTACAACAACGCCAGGGCACATTGCGGAATCATAAATGGTTTGACGTGGAGTCAACAAGTGGTGTTGTGTGAAATATCGGTGGAGCAAAAAGGAAGTGACAAAAGTTCGTCTTCGCCTCCGGTCTTCGACAGTCGTAAAAAGACTATGGGGTCCACTTTGTTTCGGAACGAGATCCAACCACCGTACTACATTGGCGTTTTCAATTATACGACATTATCGCCATATTTCCAAATAGCTCATCTAGCTAGCAGGCAAGCTTAGGACCGAGCTCATTGTCGAGTTGAAACCAAGCTCTGGGTGAACTTCATTGCCAACTCATTGGACCGAGTTCCAAGTGCCACGTAGTGGCCACATTATCATCGAGCTAACTGAGCTCAAAGGGCGAGTCAAAGGGGAGATGCATGGCCAAGCCAGGAGGGCTTGCCACCTCACGACCACTGACCAACCCAACGGTCAAGGCATATATAAAGCGGTCCCAAGACCGATATTAGTGGGTGGTGTAAGCCTTAAATAAAGGCTAAAGCGGTTTATTCTCCCACAAATGTGGGATCATTATCCCCCACACCAAAAGGAGGAGTGCACATGAAGAGTTGGGCCGGTCAATGCAAAGCAGAGGAGTTGGTTTAGCCCACGTGGATGGGTTATGGGCTGCATACCTAAATGTTAAGTGAATGGGCCGTGTGGAGTGACAAAGGTGGTGGGATTAATATTATCCCAAATCACATTTTTTTATGGTCTAAGACCACGTGAATGGTGGATGCGAGTTATATGGGATTTTAATCCCTTTTAATTTGCAAAGCCTTATTAAGGCTAAAATTTGTTTATCCCTATACGGGATTATAAAACAAAGGATAATTAAGTTATCCATGTAATTTGGTTCCATGGAGACTATAAAAAGCCCCCTCATGGCCATTTGCAAAATCACTCCACTCCACACCAACTCAAGCTTGAAGGCTCTCAAGTCAATTATGCAGGAGTTTGAAGAGCTCAAGGAGCACGAAGAGATTGCAGAGAGGAGTTGGGAGATGGACATCACAGAGCTCTCAGAATCAGACGTTGCGAAGTGCATGGAATAACGAAAGCAGTTTGTGGAGCTCACTGAGCGCATGGAGTAGTGCAAAGAGTAGCATAATCTCATGAGGCAGAGCTCACGGACAATGCAAGGAGCTCGTGAAGCAGAGTTTGTGGCAGAACTTGTGGAATACCTCATGGACACTAGCTCGCGGAGCGCATGGATTGGCGCAAGGAGCTAGTAGAATCTCTTGGAGCAAAGCTCATGGCGGAGCGCATGGAGAACTTGTAGATGCAGAGATTGAGGCGAAGAGCTCACGGTGAAGTGCAAGGAGCTCGTAGAAGCTCGTGGAGCAAAGTTTGTGTCGAAACTCATGGAGTAGAGCTAGTGAAGACAACATGAAGAGCCCGTAGGAGTTAAGACGGGGATTTTCTCGGAGTTGATTAATGCAGAGTTCGAGAATGGAAATGATCGCCCAGAGTTGCTGATACGGGGATTATGGCTCATAGAGTCCCTTCTAGAGGCATTATTGTTGCTTTGGTTGGAGAGTCGAATTTGTAAATGACAATATTTAGGCAGAGTACCTGAATAATCTTGTAACAACGCGAGCCCATGTGTCGTTCGAATTTCAGATCCAACAAGGTCATCAAGAGGTCAAATCCTATAAGTCGGCATAGTGCTGGAGAGCCATTGACAAGCCAGAGAGATACCAATCGACACAGAGACTAGAGAGTCTGTCGACATCATTGCCAGGAGACAGAGAGCTCATCGTTTTGGTGACTTTATTGTGAAGGAGGCTAGAGAGCCGTAGATATTGTATTGCGCCGACATCATCGTCTCAAAGGTCAGAGTGTCATTACAGAGACATTATAACGCCATCCAAGAGAGAGTGGATCCTTACTGCTAGTAGAGGAGCTATAAGACGTCGAGACAGACAGTGCCGAGTTTGAGCCAAGCTGATTAACATTGCTGACTGCTGACCGTGAGCAGTTAACTGATGTAAGAAATTTGTAATGTTTGTATTGGTTATATATCGGTTTGTCTTTTGAACGTCCTCGAGATGTAGTCCATTGTGGGACGAACTCTGTTATCATCCCAGTGTTTATTGCTGTTGTGATTTTGTGGTTTTGCTTTCCGCTATGTGTGTTTGCAATTAAATTTAACCAATAATCATGTAATCAAGAAAATATTAAAATATTCATTGAAATGGGAAATTGAATTGGTTTAAATAACCCCCGTTTTCGGATCATGCCTTTAGATCCTTTGCAACTGGATGAATTGTTTTAGAGATGGGGAATGGATTTCATTGTGCCTATCAATAGATGACTAGAAAAAGATGCAAGTATATCGCCGTAGCCACAAAGGAGTTAATTAAGATATCAAGAGCCTTATCAGACAACTCTATGGCAAGCACGACCAAATACTTATACAAGTAGATAACTACAAGCTTTGGGATACCTCCTTACCTTGCAAGCGATCGTGGATGATACTTGTAAATGTGATAATCTGGTACTTGGGCAAGGAGTTTTAGATATTCCGGTCCCCATCAAGCCTTTATTACTTGAGATCCAATTTCCAAGTAGATGTTATGAACCAAGTCCTTGTCTCGTTGATATTGAAGTCTTGTGGGATAGAAGATGAAGTCCAAGGACTAAAGTCCTGGTAGGTTTATCTTTATAAAAAGCACAACGATCTTTTCATGGATGGATATTAATCATAACTCTATAGAGTGGTTGAGTGCGTGGTTAGCCTATGGAGGTTTCTGCCTGCCAAACTGCAATGAACCAGCTGGCCTATCAGATCTTCATTGTAGATTGCACTTTATCATTGGTCACAATAAAGAATAATATAGATTACTTGGAGGAGCTTGACATGTTGAAAAGGAAACATTCCTCGAATAGTATAGTTACTCAGCAAGAAACAGAGAAATGCTTTAAAGTTACACTAGAGGACCAAAGTTGGAGCAAGGTGGTAAACTTAGAGAACACATTGGTTGACCAAAACAACCAAGATTGCCTCAAGGATGAGGTCAAATTGAGAAGGCCAACAAGATGTACAAGGAGGCATCGGGAAAAGCTTCTGAGTTAGAGTTGAGTTGGCCAAGTATAAAAATAAGAAAGAGGAATGGGAAAAGAAGATGAAGACCAAATATACATAGTGGAAGGTCAAGTACAATCACTAGCTCACAAACGCTAAGACAACAATAGCACATGATCCATGATGCATGATGCATGGCACTCATTTGCAGTTTGGAGGAAAGGAAAGGAAAGGAAAGGTTCTTTTAAGGTCCATGATGCATAGCACTCTGCACACCTAACTATTCTTAGACTACAAGGTAGCTTACAACATATGGGACCTTCCTGCAGAATCTATCGTGCCTAGACTATGAGGCACACATACCCTAGCCCCATTTGGATTTGAATTTGTGCCTACCCCACTGAAGCAAAATATCTTCATTGTCAGGCCCATTCGGATTCGAGTGTCATGACTCTTGACTTCTCCCACTTCTGTCATGACTAATACATCCCCAACTGGCATGGAGCCACCTGCATCTCATGCAAGTGCTGCTTCTCAAGACGAGTTCCATCTTACGTAGGGCAGGTGTCAAGGATTACAATTTTTTGGGTGGATAGATGTAGCATGAAATTTTGTGACAAAAGTTCTAATGAACTCAATAAAGGAGTGTGTTGTGCTTATGCTGTGCAAGAATTCTGTTATGTGGAATGTTAATTTAATTTCTGTGGCTAGCAGCCAAAATTAAAGAAAACTTGGAAACAAACTTGAAAATAAAACCAAAATCTGAATAAAATTTTGTAAAAAACATCCAAAATTATACTTAGAAACCTTAAGCTATCCAAAAATTTGAATGTCAAATTCTGAACATATTCTATGCCTATTTGAGTCAATTTTAAATGGATGGACCCTGATTCTATCCGCATGTTAGCCCTATAATGTGGTTATTATGATGTGTTCATGTTTAGTGAGTGGGCCATCATAATATTTATACACTTTGTAAAGGGAAAATTGGTAAAGTGAATTATTATACGCGCTGTGAAGAGGAAATTAGTAAAGTGACTTATTATAGTTTGTAATGGGGTCATATAGTGTGTGCTCTTGAAAAAGATGGATTAAATGTAATTGGGGTGCTACGTGATATTCATGGCACGAGGACTGGGGTGCTATGTGATATTTGTGGCATGAGGACTAGGGTAGTTGACTGGACATGTTTCTATTTGTGATGTAAGGGGTTTTTGGGAGGGGTATGTAACAGGGTTTCCTTCAGATAATGTTTTTTGTAGTAGTTTGTTGTAGAGAGCTAAAATTCATCTCTACGCCATTCCCATTTTGGGAAAGAAAGCTAGCTTCTTTGTACATAAGTTTTGAGTAACTATAAAGGAGATCTCCTCAGTTTGGGCCGCCTATCTCTATGTTTTTTGGGTATTTATTTCCCTTTAGGCAAGGTACTACACATATGCATATGAATGCTAATAACATCTGTACTGGGGAAACTTATTAAAATGTTACCATCTCTTGTACTCTTACCTGTGCTCTGAGGTCGAAGCATTGCAAGAGGATATGTTATAGACATAATTAGTCATAAAGGGTTGCAATTAAATATGCAGCCTATCACCTCGCAGGGACACAAACTATCAAACACGTTTCATTGTTCATATATATATATATATATGTCTCATTGCTCAAATACGCTCACGCGCATACACACACACATAGCATATCATCCCTATCCTTTATACACTCCTAACTGATTATATGTCCTATTTTATATTCTAATATTGTAAATATATACCTATTCATCATGTGTACCTACTAGCATAGTTGGAAAACTCGGCGAGTACTCGCCAATTGTTTGCATAAACGAATAACCACCCATAAAACTTGCCAAAAGGGGCTCGCCGAGTTGTGGCGAGTACCACAACTCAGCGAGTCTGTGAAAATAACTCGCCATATACGCAGTGTATATGTGGAACACGTCTTTCACACTCAAAAAACGCTGCAAATACACAGTTTTTGCTCTTTTAAAGGCCCTCTACTCCCTCGTTTTCACTCACACAATCATTTGAGCTTGCATTGCTTGTGTTGAGTGGATTTTGGAGTGAATTCAAAGAGAGAATTTGGAGAATTGCATTTGGAGGTAGGTTTTTTTAAAAATTCTTTCAAGTTTTTTCAAATTTTGTGTATATTATTTATGTTTTATAAGATTCATATTGTAATTCTAAATACATGTAATGTAAAATCGAATGCTTGTAAGTTTTTTATACTCATTTGCAGCTAGAGGTATATATATATATTTTTTAACGTAAATTCATTCTAAACTAGTTAAATTTTATGTATGTGTATTGTAATCGATTTGTTTTGTAATTCTAAATACATATAATGTAAAATCGAATGCTTGTAATTTTTTTATAGTCATTTGCAGCCAGAGGTATGTATTTTTTTTTACGCAAATTTGTTATTCAGGTACATTTTTTTTTTAAATTTAATTAAGCTTACGTTTTTCTGACTTTTTAAATGTGCATTGTGTTGCAGATTAGAGCTTAACAATGGCATCATGCTTGGCATCAGGTTCGGTATCTGGGTCAACATCACTAGTACGGACCGTTTCTGCGAATGCTCGTACCAAAACATGAAAGTATGGTGTACGTGGAGCTGGTGAAAATGAAGTTATTTGCAATTTCTATGGCAGAAAAATGTCTGGAGGCATCAATTGTTTGAAATATAACCTTTCATCTATTGTTTGCCAAGATGTTGCGGTTTGCCCCAACGCAAAGCGAGAGATGAGAGCAGAGATGGTGGTGTAGAGGATCTAGTTTTGAATAGTCTATGTTGTCTTAGTTAGCAAAATGTCTCCTTAAGCCATTCTCTTGTGACTTTTCTCCACACTAGCTAGGTTGTTCTTGTAAAAGGCTTACACTCACTCTAGAGTGACTTCAGTCCTCTCTTGTCTCAATGTCTCTGTTTTAAGGATCAATTCCTACAAGCACTCCATTGTTCCAACCTGCAATTATACACCTCATACATGCTCTCCACTCACTCTAGAGTATAGTCTTATAACTTGGTTAATAACTGAGTCTCCACCAATGAGACTACCTCCTTACCTTTCCCAAAACTTCTCTTGCTCTCAATTCAGTGTTCCATACACCCTAAGACTGTACTCTTCACACACTTCACCTAACAATTTTATTTCTTCATGCACACCCTTGATCCTTAACCAACCTAATGAGGCTTTCCTAGGCAATAGGCCCAATGCTGCTACTAGAGACTTCGATCATCCTGCACATGATTGATACACTCATTTCCACCCCTCTAAGGTGATTAGACTACACCCTTTTCTTATATGCTTGATTCTCATTATAGGACACACCATAGTCTAAAGAGGCAATCAACATGCTCAAAAGCTTGATCTAGGGTTTTGAATCATGCTCACTACTCTTAGACCTCCTCCTCTGACCTGTTATAGGGTGTTTAGACCCTTGGTACAATGAAACCATTGCATGCTTGAATGCTTCTCAAATTGGCCCTTAAGACCTACTAGGTCTCCCAACATACAAACCCTGTCAAAGCTCAATTTCCTCTCAAACAATGTCACACACCCTACATGGATTTGAAGACCCTTTATGGAGTCCTTGCTTGTGCCAAAGTCTTTTTGTATGTTCCTTTGTACGGAATTGCACCTCTAGACCACTATCCTAAGAAAATTAGGCCTAGTTTGCACCTATGACCTGACAGTGATATTTTCTTGCCTAATTTGGCCTGACACCTTATGGATCCACCTTTTATATACTGACAACATGATATATACCAAGTTTCATCACTTGATTTCGAGTTTTAGATCTCCATGCAACTAAAAACCCCCAATATCAACCTCTGTAACAACCTACTTGTAACCAAAGGCATAGGTCATACACACGTGCGAGTTAGAACATGAAAATTGGCAAACTTCTAGCTCCCATTTGGACAGAGATGCTCCACAAATTTCATCACGTTTTGATGGTCATAAATGAAGATAGGCCTTGCCCTAGTCAGAGCCGGAGAGGAGTGAATTGAGGCTACAGGAAATTTTATAATGTTTCAAGGGCTAAGAAAAATATACTTTCATTTCGTCATGTCTGCCTTCTTAACTGGATATTCACAGTTTCATAAAACTCTTTCATTAGTTCACTGTCAAATTCATGCTCTCAGTCTGGGAACAAAGATCAAACCACAATCCTATACAAATTGCAAGAACATGCAAAACAAAGGTCAATCCCTGAGAAATTCAATCATTCTTCCTTTATTATTGATAATACACCATTGTTACATCATTCTACACCCACAGTTGCTTCTCCACATGTGAGTCTACCTCAAATTTGTTGTTCTTCTTACCATAAGACTAGAACTAACACCCTAGAATAGTGCAACCAACACTATTATTGACTCAACAAGATTCCTAACTTAGAATCAAGCTAAAACAACCCATGACTCACATTTTCCACAAATATTATCCTTCTACATAGCCTATATGGCTTTATTTAGCCTTATCAAACCAAATTTCACCTTCCCAAGTCTATTTACCTCTACTACAACAAATTACACAGATATTAGAAATTGCATAACTCCATCATGGAGTGAAAACCATCTTGAGAACATTGCTAGACCTATTGAAATGCTTAGCCATGTAAGAACCATATGATGCTCCTGCATCAACTGACAGAGCTAGAGAAGAAGAAACTAGAGAGGGCAAGGGTGCAGGCAGCCATAACACAAGCTATTAGACCCGGGGTTGCAATGACAAAGGATTTAGAGGATGATGCGGCAACAATTGTGGGCTCTATTCGTGGTCCATGCATACGAAGTGGAAGAGCCAGAAGAGGCGCATCTTCACCGAGTTCAAGCAAAGGCATACAAAGCCTTTTTTTGGCAAGGAACACACTTGGAGCACAACCTTCATTAGAAGGTACAACCTGAAACAAAGATATGCACGAGGAAGCAGATAAAGCTTATGCAAATTTATGGTACTAGAACAACCTACCATTCAATGTGGCAAAGAGTCCATACTGGGAGTACTTGGTGACATCGTTGACAGTTGCAGGGAAAGGGTACAAGGCATCCTCTCCAAAAGATTTGAGTGGGAAATTGCTTGAGGGTGTAGTTGCAGATGCCACTACCATTCTAGAAGAGCAAAAGAAACAATGGCAAAAATTCGGATGCACCATTCTTTCAGATGGGTGGACGGATGGAAGGAACCAAACCCTCGTTAATTTTTCAGCGGCTTTATACGATGAGATGGTGTTTTTGAAGTCTATTGATGCCTCTAACATAGTAAAAAATGCAGAGAATTTGAGTGTTATGTTAGAGACAGTTGTATTAGAGGTTCGTGTACAAAATGTTGTGCAAGTTGTCACAGACAATGCAACAACATATGTGGCAGTTGGGAGACTACTGCAGAAGAGACATCCATCACTCTTTTGGACTCTTTGTGTAGCTCATTGCTTTGACCTTCTTTTGGAGAACATAGGTGAAATTGATTGGGTGAGGTCGGTTGTAGAAGATGCAAAAAACATAACAAAGTACATATACAATCACCCTTGGGTTCTGAGCTTGATGAGAGAACACACAAAGGGGAAAGAACTTGTTCGAGCCGGTGTCACAAGGCTTGCAACTAACTTCTCGACGTTGCAAAGTATTTCTAGTTTGTTGACACCTATGAAACAAATGTTTTTGAGTCAAGCATGGCTAAACTCACAATATTCAAAGAAAGCTGACGGAGAGAGGGTTGTAAAGATAGTTTTTGATGATATCTTTGCAAAGAGAGCTATAAAGATCATCAAGGTAATTCCAAACTTCGATTTATATTTCATTCCTTTATTTTAAGTTGTTAAATTATAAATATATTGTTTTCACTTTTTTACTTTATTTGTATTGTAAGTTTGTAACCTTGCATTTTAATTTGTGTGTCTAGGTGTCAGAGCCGTTGGTGAGGGTATTGTGTTTGGTTAATGGGGAGCAAAACCCCATGGGGTTTATTTATGAGGCCATGGATAGGGCCAAAGAGTCTATCCACAAGTATTACAAGGGAGATATCGTTAAATATGATCCCTTTTGGGAGATTATTGATCGGAAGTGGAACAATCAACTCCACCAACCTATTCATGCAGTAGGGTACTACCTCAACCCCAAGTATTTCTTCTCCGACAACTTCACAGATGTGAATGAAGAGGTTATGGAGGGCCTTTCAACTTGTATTAAGAGGATGATACCAGATGTTGAGACGAGGGACCTCGTCATTTTAGAGCTGTAGAGTTACAAACATGCTAGGGGGAGGCTCTTTTCTTCGGCGCTAGCTATTCGAGGGAGAGTCACGTAGTCACCAGGTAATAAAAATTAGAATGTTTACCAAGTTACTTATTAGTTACAGATTTGATTTTATTAATTACTTATAAATTTTTGATTATCTTGTTTGTAGGTTCTTGGTGGGAGGATTGGGGAGGGAATACCCCGCATCTTCAAAAGCTAACCCTTAGAATTCTATCTCAACCTTGTAGCGCTTCCGGATGTGAACGCAACTGGAGTTTGTTTGAGGCCATTCACATGAAGAAGCGTAACAGGTTGAGTCAAAAATGGCTCAACGACATGGTTTTGTGCAATACAATCTCCGGCTTCGCACAAGAAAAGTGGAGGCCACATTAGAGGAGCTCATTGATTTGGATGAGATAGATCCATACAACGAGTGGACTAAGCGAGAAGAGGAAAACCCTGCGTTCACAGAGGACGGGATTACTTCTTTTGAGAGGGAAGCTATGGAGGGAGAAGCACTAGCAGAACCTCGAGGAGATATTGGATTGGATGACATCTTTGGAGGTGATCTCCAACATGCAACAGAGGAGCCACCAACACCACCATCTACTTCTAGGATCGAGCCAGAGTCGCAGCCTTCTAGGAGGAGCGAGGAGACGCAACCGAGTGTGGGGACTAGTAGAGGCACTAGACCCTCTCCCCAATATTTCTCTAGATTGGGGAAGAGGAAAATGTAACTTATTGTATATTGCAACTTGCATAGATATGAAATTTATGATGATATTTTTCAATGTTAATCATCATAAATTGATATTACTTATTAGCCGATTGTTGTATTCGAATGATGATGTGATTTTGTATTGTATTTGTATTCAAATCTAATAGAAAACACGTCTCCAACATTTTATGGGCTCATTTGATACATTTTGTAGCTGTGTTGCTTAAAATTTAAGTTTTTAAAAGAAATTTGCGTATTTTTTAAGTTGCCGAGTGTTCCCAAGTATTGGCCTAATATTGCCGAGTCAATATTTTTTTGGTCTGCCGAGTATTTGCCGAGTACGAGCATGCTAACTATGCCAACTAGGTACATGACAGACAAGTACAGTCCTTCCTCCAAAGATAGTTTAGTTGGGCCATCTTAACTCAAGCCATCCTCTTGAGGACATCATCATACTCTGTATGAGCTCTTTCATGGTGATTTATCGCCCCCCTTCTCTTGATTCTTTCGGTATTTCCTTTAGGCTTTTGGCTAAGAACCTTCCTTTCAAGGATTATTTGTATTGTGGCTTTGTGTATGCAATTGTGTAGAGATTATGGTGTCCAGAGGATCTTTTGTTGTTTTAGTTATATCTCCAAGATGTTTCTTATGAACTCCCTCATCCGCCCCAATGTTCTCTATGGGTCTGTTGTCAGGGGGCCTTCCCTTTTGGATATAGATTGGGCTTTTGTTGAGAGGATTCAGAATCTTCTCCTTTGCCGCTTCATCAAATGCAAACAGACGGTCCCCCAACAAATTATTTTGGCAGAGTTTGGAGCCCGACCTTTCCGTATGGAGACTATATTTGACATATCAATCTTTCTTCACCGTCTTAGGAGGTTTGGTGATCTCTCCGATGAGCAGAACAGGTATCCGTATCTCGCCCACTGTTCCTCTGTGAGTATTGCCCAGGCTGTGGGCCGTTGTTGGTTTGCCGAGACCTCTACCTTGTTGGACTCAGTTGGTATCCAAATTAATCGTCTCCCCCCTTTCTAGTATTCCCTGAATGCTCCCAGTCATCTCTTGCCCACCAAGCTAGTGTTGAACAAGTCCATCCGAGAGGATATCTATAGGAGCTTCATTCAGACTACTTGGGTGAACTCTCCTGGGGGTTTGCGCCCTAAGATGTCCTTTTATGCAGAGCACTTTCTTGAAATCAGAGATGGACTCATCATCCGCCCTTAGTACACCTCTCGTCACTGGGTGCATGCCCTCTGTATACCTCTGGGTCAGTTTCGAGTCAGCTCCCACAGACTTCAGTGCGAGATTGATCACCACATTGATCGGGAGGACAAACTTTGTAGGCTCTGTAGCCTTCAAGAGGTGGAGACTGAGACTCATTTCTTCTTCCGCTACCCCATATACTATGAGATCAGAGGACGATTTCACTGCCTCTTCAAAGGGATTCAGACTCTCCCAATCTTCTTCAGATATATTGACCAACGGTGTCTTGCCCTCTACATCCGTGAGTCTTTGCTGTTCCGGGACCAAATTCTTCATCCCCCTCCGAGAGTCATCCCCACGAGACGAATCACAACCTTCTTTCCGGTTCTACCCACAGGTGGTGGAACTAAACGATAGAGCCTTTCTGACCCAGATACAATGCATAGATCAATTCGTCCTCGGTTTGACCTTCGCACTTCCCTCGATTACCGCCAGCAGAATCGGATGCACACAGGCTCCAGAGGGCAACCCAGCTCCATTCGTCCTCCTGGCTGTCACGTCAGTCTCAGATCTCAGCAGGGGAGGAGGTTTTCGCCCCCCTCTTCGGGTTGCCAGTCTATCAGGAGCTTCTTTTCGTCGGCCTCTAATGTTAGGATGGGTGTGGCTACCATTCCTGAGTAGACCATTGGTCCTTGTTTGCCCCCCCTTTCATTCCCTTCTTTATTTCTCTCGTCTTTCGCCCCCGCTTGCTCCATTGCCCTCGCCTGTGGGGGTATTGGCTTCGGGTTTCCTTTTTGCTTTGTCTTTTCTCATTTTTTCTGTTCTTGGGAACATGTTTTGAGTTGCCCCCACTCGCACTTTGTATATCATTTGGGCTGCAGTCCCATTTATCTACTTTTGTGGTCATTCGTTGGACATTAATATATTTATCTTATCTTATCTTATCTGGACACCATAATCTCTAAACCCACAATACACACACACACACATATATGTGTGTGTATTTTGCGTTTATATATATATATATATATATATATATATATATATATATATATTGGGTTTTCTGGTGTTATTTTTAACCGTACTTGCTGTTGTAATTTTCTGTACTTTTCAGCCCCATTGATCTACTTTGGTCATTCAAGGATATTTATAATTTATTTTGCTTTCTCTATTTCTGCATCTATTGCTATTTTTTGTCTTATGTTCATAAGAAGTTGAACAATAAATGGAATCATTTTAGTCTTGTTATTCCAATTTATTAATGCTTAGGAACAATCTTTAAATAGGTATATGACAAAATGGACTGCAATATCAAAACTAAATAATTGCCTTGCATTTGTTATCATGCTATTCTTATTGCTGTGTGATTCTAAATTTTTATATATTTCTTTGTATTTGTGCATGATCGTATATAGGCCTTGCAAGAAACAAACAAGGTTGAAGATCATATTCCTTTTATAGCCCTTTTAGTCTTGTTAAAGGAATTTTGGCCATTCCTCTTTATTAATGCTAAGGAACAGTCTTTGAATACGTATATGACGAAATGGACTGCAATATCAAAACTAAATAATTGCCTCACATTTGTTGTGATGCTATACTTATCACTGTGATTCTGAATTTTTTATATATTTGTTTGTATTCGTGCATGATCAAATATAGGTATTGCAAGAAACAGACAAGGTTGAAGATCACATTCCTTCTATAGCCATTGTCGGAAAACCTAATGTAGGTAAAAGTAGCATTTTGAATGCTTTAGTTGGGGAGGAGAGAACAATTGTAAGTCCTGTTAGTGGAACAACTCGTGATGCTATAGATACAGAAATCACCGGGCCAGATGGACAGGTAATATTACATGTAATATGTATATTTTGTTTATTTATTTACTTGCTTAAAGCACTCATATATGTTGTAACTGAGTGAAAAAAATTTGCACCTCTTTATACATTGCAGGTATGGATTATGTTGAGACTTTATCTTGAGAAGGAAAATATTTTGTGGAAGCATTATAGTATGTTTAAATCATATTTGTCTTTCTTGTTTATTGAATTTCGCTTTGATGCTTAGCCTTACGAAGCTGTATTTTTTTTGGTCAGACAGTTGAAACATTCAACTAACCTAGCAGGTTCAGTAAGAGTGGCTCTGCAGAGCCAATACACACTTCAATTTCTTGTTGAAAGATAATGCAGTTTTTCAAAGAACACTGAAGGAAATTCGCAATAATATTATTACAAAGCATATGTGAACCACAAAAGTTAGTAAAGTTGCAGGAATATCATTCTCATCACCTATTGTAATTATTCATCATCAGCAACTAATGGATACACAAAAGCCACATATGCATAAACACATCACTACCTTTTGAGGACAGGATTAGCTTCAACAATTCTTTCTTTAATATTGTCATCGTTAGTGCATATAAACTGTGAGACAGAGAGTAGAAACATAGATGGGATATGAGTTGATGGTTGATGTGCATGGATGACCAAAACCAATTAATTGTACTGGGTTGAAAATATTTAACACACTAAGTTTCTCAGTCAACTTTTGAATTTATTTCTCTTAATGTATTCCAGATGTCTGTTGTTTTGGATGAAAGGATTTGTGATGTATAATACAAGGATAGTGTAAAATGAGACAAGCTCCAAGTATGAAAAGATTAATTAATATTATGTACATACAGGGATATTTTGTATGATAAAAGTCTTCACTTTACTGTAAATTGTGTCCCATATCTTTTATTTTTTGATTTGGTAAATTCTCCTTGAGGGGTAACCTTCGGATTGGATGCCATGACTGAGGGGCATCTCTTCTATCAATTTCTCCCATGATTTGCACCTGGCATCATAAAAACCACATAAGTAGAGATGCATCACTATATTTTGAGGCTCTTCATTGTGTGCAGGATGGATTCAACGATTCTTTCTTCAATATTGTCATTGTTAGTCCATATCACATGTGACACATATTGTAGAAAGATAGATGGATTTGAGTTAATGTCCATGGACTGCCAAAACCAATTAATTGTACTGTGTTGGAAATATTTCTCAGTCACTAAACTTTTGAATTTATTTCTCTTAATGTATTCCAGATGTCTGTTATTCTGGATGAAAGCACTCATACAATGTATAATAAAGGGACAGTGTAAAATGAAGCTTGAAGTATTAAAAGATGAATTAATATTATTTACATCCAGAGATATTTTATATGATAAGTCTGGACTTTCCTCCAAATTGTTTCTTATATCTTTTTTTGATTTGGCAAATTCCCTTCGAGGGGTAACCTTTGGATTAGATGTCATGAATGAGGGGCATTTATTCTATCAATTTCATCCATGACTTGAACCTGGCATTGTCCGTTGGGGTATGCCACACCCAGTGAGTTGGATGTGGTATTTTACCCAGTTTCAACACTTTATCATGTCTCTTGTGGATTTGAACCCGGGGCTTCTCTTTGGAAGCTCCATGCTTTACTACTCGAGCCCTTCCCATTAGACAATTGTGTTTTGCATCTGGTTCTCATATTCTGCATATATGTCTGACATGTTTGCAGTCCTGTGGCTAAATTTGTCATGGTAACAAAGACATTGATCTTGACCCTGTTTCTATGTTTGTGAAGAAAAGTTGTATTGATGGAAATAATTTTTTGTGAGAAGTCTGTTGGAAGACATTATACAACCACCCTTGTTGACATGCATTGGGTCTGAATGTGTTCTTCAACAACAATGAGACAAATGCAGCATAAGAAGGATTTATTATCAAGATCAAAATAGAAGGGAAAACTCATCCGATGAAATAGGACTCTTAAAATTAGTAAATGGGTAGCCTAGGTATAACTTAACATAGTCTATTCACAATATTCCAATGACTACACAGGATCGAGATTGCACAGTTAAACGGTATAGTGATGGATCCATTTGTGAGTCATTAATAATTATCTCTAAAAGGGGTGACAAGATTTCAATGGCACCGATTTTGGAGGGGGTCGACTTGTAAGAATTGTGATGTCTATAAGCCTTTTCTCTAGGGGTGTTTTAGCAAGGATGCCAGTTGAACAGTGGCATTCCATGAAGGTCTTCCTTTGGGGGTTGATTACACACTCTTTCTATAATAAGTTCGTCATGATCTTTTCATTTCAAGCTGGGAAGATTGGTCTTATAATAGTGTTCCAGCTATGTACTAGTTCAGAAAAAAGCTAATCAAAGAGGCTTTCCTCCTCATATCAGGATTACTTTGGCATTGAGAAGGCGCGACAACAATTTCCACTCTATTGCATTGATTATCGATGAAGAAAAGTGTCCAGGAATTTGTCCAGCACCGTTCCTTCTGCAATAAATTGGAGCCTGCCTTCTGAAAATTTGGATTCCAACAGCATTTGTGAGTACCCTTCGGACGGAAGATATCTATCTCCTATGTCACAAGGTTTACTGAATTCCAATGAAATAAATTGGATTTGGCGAATTTGATCATAACAGGATACCTTTCTGACTGTAGGTATCTATCTCAATGGACTTTATTTGTAACTTATCTTTGACTTAGGGGCACCATGACTTCATTTTTTCTGTCATTTGGTACTTTAAGATTGTTATCTTTATACCTTGCAACAAGGCTATTGATGCTCCAATTGCAAACTTACATTTATTGGGACACTTTTTGGGCTTTCACTTACCATTGTCTTTGACCACGAATTTAGATTCCTTGGTCATTTTTGGCGGTCATTATGGAAGCTGTTTGGTTGTTCGTTGGAATTACTCACTTCTATACTCAAATTGATGCCAAACTAAGGTAGCCAAATCAAACTTAGTTTACGCTCGTTAAGTTTATTGTTAGTGTAATAAACAATGAGGCCGATATGTAAGTAGTCGTCATAAAAACTAGAGTAGAGCAGCCCACAATTCTGCAAGTCATTCTCTTGATTTTTGTCATGATTTCCAATCCCTTACCCCCTACGAGATTCTGTTTTCTGTTCTAGCACCATCCATGTGTCATGAACAGTACAAGACGACCAATTTTAAAGAACTTTGGCCAAAATTCTCTTAAGGTTTGAGATATTTTGGGTCAAACACAGGTCATGTATAAAGCCTCCCACAATTGACATTACCTTAAATGACTAGTTCAGCAGAAGCTAATCAAAGAGGCTGTCCTTCTCATGTGGGGATTACTTTGGCATTGAGAAGGTGCTACAATAGTTTTCACACTATTGGATTGATTATCGATGAAGAAAAGCGTGCAGGACTTTGTCCATCACCGTTCCTTTTGCAATCAATCAGAGCATGCCTTCCGAAAATTTGGATTCTATCAGCATTTGTGAGTACCCTTCGGACGGAAGATATCTATCTCCTATGTCACAAGGTTCGCCGAATTCCAATGAAATAAATCGGATTTGGCGAATTTGATCATAACAGGAAAAAATTTGTTTAAAATCGCTACAATATTCATATCGGTCTGGTTTTTCATGCTAAAGCTTGCAACTTTGTAAGAATCTGTTGTTGACACCTCACAACATTCCAGCAAGGGTTTGAGACATAGACCATGCAGTGTGCAATGTAGAAGAGATGAGGAACTGTGCATTGGAAGTGCCATTGCCATGGAAAATTGTGTGCTGTGCGTGGAAAATGCTGTGCTGTGCCATCAAAGTGCTGCCGTCGAGTGTAGCTCAATTCATTTTTCTATTTGCTTTAAACTTTTGGCTTAAAATTAGGTAAAAATAACTTTTAGGTTAATTAGCTTTTAATATTATATTTATGTTTTATTTTTCATTTTATTTCTTTGAGTTATTAATATCATAATTAGTTTAATATGAACATTTATGTTATCAGCTTTTAGATTTATATTTTCTTTTTGCTTTTTTTGTGTTTTTTAATTAATTTATTAATACATTATTACTTAGTCAATATTTTCTTTTAACTAATTTAAAATCGATAGTATATAATTAGTATCCTCCCCATGCAACATACCAGTAAATACAACATGCATGTTTGCAAACATTTTTTCAAGTTCCATCCTGTATGAAAAGCCCAAAGATTTACAGGCAAACAAACATAAGTTAGCACCCATCCCTACCATCAAGGAAGCATTTATCAATTTACATTCAGGTCTTTAGGCCTGGTGCATGCACACTTTTACCTATATGGTCCATCTCCTATAAATGCAAGTTGCACATCAAGTTAGTCTATCCATGAGCCTACAGAACACAGAGTTGTTACACGATCTGAACAAACCAACTGATCCCTAGTAATAATTTCAAACCACATCAACTATAATTAATGTATCCTTCCAAATATAATAACTTATACCGTTCGGCGTTCACATTGCAATGTACACATGTGATTGGTAGTTAATATTGTTAATAATCTATTACTTAGTCAATGTTGATCTTTTAACTAATTTAAAATCGATAGTTAGTATAAAATTTAATATTTTCATGTTTTGTTTTTGATTTTTTTCGTTTTTTAAATTTATTAATATGCATTACTTAGTTAATTGTTATTTTTAACTAATTTAATATTTGATATTTACAATTTAATAATTCAATATTAATATTTTCATGTTTTGTTTTAAATTTTTTTCCGTTTTCCTAAATTTATTAATATGTATTACTTCGTTAATATTTACTTTTAAGTACTTTAGTATTGATAGTTAATATTAATATTTAGTTTAGGGTTTTTATTTATTTTTAATTTTAATGTATTTATTTTTCGAATTTAATCCCCAACTTTTTTTCCGAATTTTATCGGCCGATGAATATGTTTTGAATTTAATCGTTGTCAAAGACGAACACGAACACGAACCTTAGGCTATCTCAATGGACTACATTTGTAACATAGCGATGACTTAGGGGCACCGTGACTTCATTTGTGTGTTCATTTGGTAGTTCTTCAAGATTTTTATCTTTATACCTCGCAACAAAGGCTATTGATGCCCCAATTGCAAACTTATTTTTACTGGTTCACACTTTGGGCTTCCACTTACCATCGTCTTTGACCACGATGTAGATTTCTTAGTCATTTTTGGTGGTCACTATTCAAGCTATACAGCAGTTAGCTGGAACTACTCACTTCTATACTCAAATTGATGCCAAACTAAGGTAGCCAATCAAACTTAGCGTATGCTTGTTAAGTTTATCTTTAGTATAATAAACATTGAGGCTGGTATGTAGAAATTCTTCATAAAAAATAGAGTAGAGCAACCCACAATTCTGCAAGTCGTTCTCTTGATCTTTGTCATGATTTCCAATCTCTTGCCCCTTGTGAGAATCCCTTGAGCCGAAGCGCAGTTGTGTAGGCCAAAGCCTTCCTGTCAGAAGTGCTGCTGGAAGAGTTTCTCTCCACTTGACCCCTGTTTCTCCCCATTGCAAACAGCGAAGTTTACCACGAGGCTTTCGGATGGCTGGGTGCAGCTCAACGGCTTTCACCAGGAGTATTCCCTGGAGATTCTAACCTTATTGGCGGGATTGGTGTCACTGGGAGGTTTCACCCGGTGGTGGCTCTACAGGGCTTGAACCCAGGGTCGAGGGGTGATTTCCGAAGACTCTGCATGTCCCTGAGCTGGCCTGTTGATAGGGCTCTTTCAGTTGAGGAAATTCTAGCACCATCCATGTGTCATGAATAGAAGTAAAAGATGACCATTTTTAAAGAACTTTGGCTCCAAATCGCATAAAGGTTTGAGATATTTTGGGTCAAACACAAGCCATGTATAAAGCCTCCCATGATTGGCATTACCTCATAAGTTCTAGGTTGCTGATTCGGTGTGGGTTCATTTCAAAGAGCAATAGTTCCAGAATATGCATCACAAGCTCAAACCTATTTCAATTTGCTACAGACCATATACCATTACCAAAGCCATTAGCTCCTAATTTTTTGCTTGGAGTACTCGTTCAACTTGAGATACAAATGTGGTGCACATCTATGGGATTTTGTTCGTCTCGAAGAGGAGGGTTCTGGTCACTTATTATGCAGATAACATTCCATATTTTCAGCCTCCTTTAACTGAGAACACATTGCTTAATTTCTGAACCATACCTACTAGACATAAGAAAACTATCATTTACCTGGTTGGATGACAAAGTGGCTGTCTAAATCCACATTTCAGCAGCAGTTTCCTTCTCTTGAGCAGACATTGTGAAATTCACTTTAACAAGGAAGAAATGATGAAAACTCATATTCGAAAGTGGAACTACCTTGTAAATGTTACTTGTAATTATTTTCCCAGCTCACTAAAGCTAGAATTAGTTTAGCAGCCTTCTAACTCCATGCATGCATATATGCTGCATTTTCTACTTTATTATTTTCCTGCTTTTATAAAAGATTGAATGATCCTGTCACACTCTGTTTTTTGTACCATTTTACTTGATTTATTGAGGCTATTGAAGAGTATACAGAAAGTATGGTTGTGACCAACTGTTTTGATCTCTCTTGCTCTCATGTGTACGCTCGCATTATCCCATGTGATGGTCTCTTGTTTCCGAGCTTGGGTATTCATCTGTGTGCCAAAATGTTTTTGGCTGTGCATTCTAAATTAAAATGTTGTTGATTTTCAGTTTCCGCTTCTTTTACTAACACATATTTAACTCCAGAGGTACCGGCTCATTGATACAGCTGGAATCAGGCGAAGAGCAGCTGTAGTCTCAGGGGGCAGCAAGACAGAGTCGTTGTCTGTGAATCGAGCGTTTCGAGCGATAAAACGCTCAGATGTTGTGGCACTTGTTATTGATGCAATGGCTTGTGTCACAGAGCAGGTATCATTCTGATGCTATCATTAACGTTGATTGCTAAAGAAGAATTTAGCTCTGAAAGTGGCACATTTAGGTCTGAAGAGTTTCTATAGCTAGGACTTGCCCACTCTTGAGTTTTCATTGTTTTAACATTTAGCTTTAGTTTTAGTCACTTCTTCAGCTTCTAGGTATCTTTTCTAGCCTAGTACTACTCTGTTGTAACTGGATGCAATTTTGTTTTTTTGAGTCCCATTGACCAACTTTGTCACTTGTTTACATTAAAGTAATTTCATTCTTTCTTTCTTTACCAAATACTGCAATACCTTGAGCTGTAAGTAGTGTAGATTCGTAGAGTTTACATTTATTGTATTATCTGGATTCTGGAAATTTTCACAGGACCTTTTCTTGAATTCAAAGATTGAAAAAATATGAATTTACTAGCCTAAGTTGGTGTGAGGCAACCCTTTGGTTCATTGCTGCCATAGAAATTTGTACCTTTGGTTACTTACAGTGCATAAGGTAGGTTTGTTGTTTGAAGGCTTTTTTAACTGGTGCTTAGGTGTTTAGTATTTGGTGCCTGCATGAATAAGGCCCTAATAAGGAATATATTTATACCTGCATTAATAAGGTCCCTAATAAGGAATAGATTTATGCCCGTAGAATACGTATGTTTTATGCACCTGTGTAAATAGCTGTTTATTCCAAATATAAAAGAAGTATATGTTCTATTTGAGTAATAAAGATAGACATTGATATGCTGGTTCTTTTCTCAACCTTGCAGGATTACAAGATTGGTGAAAGAGTAGAAATGGAAGGGAAAGGATGCATCATAGTTGTTAATAAATGGGATACTGTACCCGACAAAAACAGTCAGTCAACTTTCTTCTATGAAAAAGATGTCAGGGAGAAGCTTCGTGTCCTTGATTGGGCACAAATTGTTTATTCGTCTGCAACAACGGGTCAAAGAATAGAAAAGTATGCTTAAACTTGACAGATCTTCTAAGCTTTTTTCATCCAGATGGTAGGAACATTGCTGTCCTGTCCACTTAATATGATCAGATAAATACACCACCTGATGAAGTCATATACTATCAACTGCTTGTGGTTTCTCAAAGTTGAAACATGGATTCCTTTTGGAAGAATGTCATGTTTATAAAATTTGCTAACTCCATTTCTTAACTTTGCTTATTTGTTTTGCAATGAGCTCATTTGAGACTGTATAACCTCATTTTGTTTGATTTTGTCAAAGAGCTCATGCTTGTAACCTAGACTGCACCGATACATCCAGTACCGACCTGTACCAGGCCTGAGATGAACATGGTACGGAAACTGGTACTGATATTCTCTGGGTACTCTTCGGGTATGTACCCACAGGCCCTGGGTACGTTCCAGGTACAGAAAACCGTACCCAGGACGTACCCAGGGCATGTGGGTACATACCCACAGTGTACCCACATGGTTTTTTTTTTAAGTGCAAAAAAATAAATAAAACTTGAGCACTTTGACTGGAATTGAACCTTGGAAAGTTCGTGTGAGATTCAATATTGCCAATAGGCTCCCAAGGGTCAAGAGAGATGAAAAGGACTTCATTTGCTTGACTTACTATTTGGGGGCTTTCTTGTTGCTCCTCATGGGTCCTTTATTCTTGTCAATTTGGAAGGCATGTGAACAAGTGAAGCACTTGGTGGTTGGGCAGCCTATCTTCTCTTCCTTTGACACTAGGTGCCAAGCCTACAAATCAATTTGGTGGAATCTGAAATATAATGACAAGATCCTTGCCTTGACAAGAGGCTTCTCTGCCCTCCTTTGGTTTGAGAAAGGAATTCAAACATTTCATGACTTGTACAGATTTGGGAAGTGGATGGAATGGACAGACCTTAAAGCTTTCAATAAGCTTCCTCAGTCTTCAGTTCAGAATGTATAGAATGCTCAGAAATGCTTTCCCAGCACCCTCTACTGGACCAATTATGGAGGATGAGAATGAATTTTGGGATGCTATGAGGTGGCTCAAAGGGCCCCCTGTCCAAGAGGCTACCTCCAAACAACTCTATAAAAAGATTGCCTTCTCCACAAACCTTTCCCTGGGCCTTACCAATAAGTGGAATGTTTGTGAGCCCATTAGTAGATGGAATCATAGATTTAATGTTTTGTGGTCTTCTTGTAGTCAGTCAAAGAAGTCTTGCTTTAGATGGCTTCTAATTCATAATAAGCTTGTTATTGGCTTCTATTATTTTATAGGTTGTTGAGACTATAAGCTGCTTGTTTTCTTTAAATTTTTATATATATTTATATTTTTAAATTTTTAAAAATATGTTGTACGAACGTACCTGCAGCGTATCGTACCCAGGGGTTTTTAAAAATTTGCCATTTCAGCATATCAAATGTGTACCCGTACCCGTATCCTGGCAGTATTGGTCAACGGTATGTCATAACAGGAAGCAATCCATTCACAAAGTCTTTTTTGCATTAGTGGAAAATACATCTGAATCAATTCTCAGAGAAAAGAATATTAAATAATAAAGGGAATCATAATTGCGAGACAAAATTGGGCTCAATGATCCCTGATTCCCTCAAGTTAAAAACCCTGTCAAGAAAGAAAACTCATTGTGCAAGAGTCAAGTGAAGACATCATGAAAGATGAAAGAAGAGACAAGGACAGTATGCATCATAACTGGGATATGGTGGATTCAGATAACACTCTGCAGCAAATTCTAGGCACTCCATCAAGCACTCAATTATCAGAATACAATTATTGTCTTGGAATATAAAAGGTTTTGGTGCACCTAATTAGGGTTCTTTCCATTAAGAAGAATCTTAGACAGGGAAGTACTCATTTAATGTGTATCACTGCAAGAAATCACCAGAATTAGTGTCCCACAACAAACAATAATCCATAATTGACATGGACATTCCATTGTACAATTAATGAACACGGATTCACTTTTCCAATGTGTTGTTGAAAAGTTCTATGATATAGAAACACCACCTAAAATGCTGATGTTTTCTTAAGACTGTCATCTGCAACATACAGCTCATTATACAAACCTTCAGATGTTTTCCTACATGCTACTTACATTGTATACCATGTTCTACATTCAGCCCTACCACGACCATGACATGCGATTCCCACAAAATAGTAGTGCACAGAGAATATGTTGCTCTTTAACTTCATGAGAGAGTCAATCCAACTCCTACTTGTTGTTATGAACAAGTGTTATGCTTGTACTCTTGCATTCAATTGATTCCTATGCTCTCTTAAGTCTTTGAAATAGTAGGTTCGTTGCAAGAATTAAAAGCACACAAACAATGAATCAAACAGAACAACAAAATTGAGGTATACACAAGGAATTGCCTTGGAGAAACCCAATGTGGGAAACACCTAGAAGGGTATAGCCACGTTTCCTCTTACACCACTATCTTCATGCAGTTTTACAATCGTACGTCCTTCTAGAGGCCTTCTTGGACAGTAACATCAATCAATAGCATCCTACACTTGCAAATGTTCTCACAACCTTCTATGGATTCAGTTGCTTCTCCAACAAACACTACTATTGCATTCAGTCCTCTCAGCAGTGTAGCCTTCTGCAATCTGACAATCACACTAAATAGTGATTGCATCCATTCTCCATGATGTTGAACTGGAATGGATTCCATTGATCCCCAATGTGTTCCTTGAACCTACACAGGTTTGTTTATACTTTATACATTCTCAAGAATCCTTAGAGTCGAATTGGGAGCCCAAAAGTCAAGAATCTGAAGATAACCCATGTCTTTGCTGTTTAATCTTTCTGTGCATTGCATTTGGGTGAAACCCGGCACTTAAAATAGACTGATGGTTGCAAACCCGCCATTTTATTCTGAACAGCTGTTCTGTAACCACCACCTGCTTTAATTGGTGATTTCGTAACCACTTAAAGTCCTATAACTTTCAGAGGCTATAACATTTGCATACGAACTGAAAATCATGCGTCGTTTATATGAAAGTGCATAAGTTTTTGAGAAGAATCCAAATATATTAACTAAAACCACTTTGGATGTTTGCACCAAAACATATCTTTATTAGGTCATAACATGTTTCAACCACTTCCTGAATATTCTTAACAGTTTATTAACTCAACCAATTGATGATGCACATGATCCAATTTTGGATCACACGTCCCCAAGTTGAAGGTTTTTGGTTCCACAAAAACTTCATAATGAAACTATAAGGATTTATAAGAATTAATTCACGGGCAGTGAATAATACAATACAATAGAACTTGTAGTTATAATTGGGCAAATAGACTATCCATAAGAATAAACAAACTCCTAAAATCACCTAGTGGTTGTGATACTAGTGCAACCTTCTAACACGATGCTAACGAGATATCTAATACTCTCTTAATTGCTAAATTGGATGCAACATGAATGATTGTCATTAGGCTGACTATCTGATCCTTCTGGAAAACTTGAAACTATTGTGTACGAGACTCAAAGATCATGATTAAGTCCATACATGAACTTAATCAATGTGCAACACTGCCAATGCAACAAACAGCTTCAAGTGTCCCTATGGTCGCAAGTCCATCTCACTAGAATACATGGGTAACTAGCCTGCTACAATCATTGAGTAAACTAGGAAGTGATACTAACTACTGAGCTCACTTGTTGTGACTAATGCACAATATGTGTTGACTTGACTTAAATGTTTAATTCTTCACCTGTTTGTTGTTAGAATGATCGATTGTAACACAAACAATATTATCATATTATATCTATAGTGAACAACAATATAGTGCCACGTGATACCTGAACATTCAATTCTTGATGCTCTCCAATGTAATGTCCCCAATTCCGAGTAGATGGCCTAGGAGGCTTTTCATCCGTCTTAGCCTTGGTCATGCCCAAGGGGCTAGTGACATTGATGGTTATTGGGTATGGTTTGCACCTTCATTTCACTTATAGGTTATGTTTCGACGTTGGACACGTACTTTGAGGTGACTTAAGTGAAATAAGGTTGTGTGATCCTCCCCTATGGTACTTTATTATTTTATTTCTTCAATGGGGGTAACTTAAGTGTACTTTTGGGCATAGTGGTGATAAAGTAACTTAATTTATTTTATTATGATGTGGATATTTCCCCAAGGAGGTCAATTAGAATTCTTTTGGGCCCTTTGTTGCAATGAAAAGTTATAAAATGAAGTGCTTGGGGGAGAAAGGGGCATTCATTCATATGCTTACTCTTTCACGATATTGAAACCATTATTGGTTGCATGTTTTTTGCTTGTGGAGTAAGATCCTGATCCCACAGGAACCTTAGCTTCGGTGATGAGAGATCCACTCCTAGCTAGCAGAGCACTCTTCGGTGGTGAGAGATCCTCCCTAATTTGCTGATTTGGAGCTTCATTTAAATCAGATTTTTAGATCAAAGTTATTAGAGATTTTCAAGGGTTTGCTCAGTGTCGGAGAGATTATTTGGTCCATACAACAGCCATCTACAGATCAGATTATTTCCAGCGTTTGAAGTAAGCTTGGCGAATTCCCAAGATGAGTTTCATTCAGTTTGGGCTTTATTTATTTTTAGATCTACTTAGGGTTTTGCAGCAGTGTTTTCTAGGGTTTTTGGTTGGAGTTTTTCAGCTTTCCAAGTTGGATCTAATTCGCTATAAGTTAAATATATTGTTGTCTGAATTTCAGAATTTATAAAGATCATTTTAGCTTCTTGTGAATTTTTAGATTTGTTAGGCAATTTCAGCAGATTAAATAAATAAATAAAATCAGATTTGAGAGATAAAAATTATCTCTCTTGTTTACTGTTCTACATATTTTTCTCTAGTTATTTGAAGCTTCTGGGTAGTGTTAGAAATTAATATTCTGGAAAATGCATTTTTTTTTGTTTCTGCATGTTGTTGTACTAAAAATCAGAAAAATCAGAATTTCAGTTAGCTGTTATTTTTATAATATGTGAATCTCAAGTGATATCCCACAAGGGATATTTCATCCAACTTTGAAGTCTCCTAGGACATCTACTCAATGAATGCCCCTTCTGCACACCATAATTATGGTGGCCTATTTGATTGGCTGGAGGTGCACCTGTGATGACTACTCTGACACGAATGGGACCATCCGATAGTCATGTCGTTCCCTTCTACAACATGATCAATCCCTTCAAAACTTTAAATGACGAAAGTTCAATCACCAATGACTTAATAAGTACAACTATTTTCCAGTGCCTCTTAAATGTTTTATTTCTTAGACACGCCTTAGGTCCATATCTAAAATTGGACATTATTGGCCTCCACTCATCATAGGGTGCTTACACGTTAGACTATCCATGACCAACGTCCAAAACTATTTTCCTTTCAAATTACTTTAAAGTCCACCGCAATTTGGGAATTACTGAAGTTTCTTGCTTTGGTTGGTCACTTGAACATTTTGTCTAATGCACCTTAGCCTCAGAGTATTCTCCTTGGCTCCATAATCTTGACTTGGTTCTATCCATCTCAATGGATAAGGTATTTTCCTCTTCTTGCTACCCGAGGTCAATTCACCATTTTCCAATAGTCTATGGCATGCTTATAGAGACGGGACATAATTTGTCAAGAAAATATGTCCATCAATCCCAATTGTTTACTATGTAGACAACTTGATGTTGGTATACAAATTCAAAGATGTACAATAAGTTGCACTCACATGGAAAACCTTTAGATGAAGCTCACTTTTTCACAAAATATTTGAAACATAACTCTACAATTAAAAAAATTCTCCAACATCACCCAAGTCTTGTTTTGGATTGACGCCTCAAATTCCACTTTCATGTTAGTTTCCCATTCAGGCTTTCATTTGACCTCTTCAAATGTGTTAGGCTCAAATACATGCAAAACAACAAAAGTAATGGAAAAATCTACCTTCTCACCACCTTTCTTTCCTTGATCGTGTAGGTCACCCTTCCATTGCTCATGCCAATTTATCAGTGTTACACAGGGACGTGTCCCCCCTGAAAACCAGACGTCCTGAACGTTCTGAGGATTGCGGGATGGGGGAAACGTCCCCCCACGTTTCCAAAAGGGCGGGAAAAAAGGGGGACGCCCCTGAATATCAGGGGACGTTTCGGGGACGTCCCCCCTTTTTTGGGAACGTCGGGGACGTTTGGACGTCCCTAGGATGTTTTGGGGACTTCTGAGTTTTTTTTTTAATTTAATTTTTGAATATATATATTTAAATTATTTTCTTTGTTGTTTTCTCTTTAAAAACATTTAGCGGTTAACCATAACCCGATTATATTGTATTTCAAAGACTTATTAAGAATCAAGAGTGATATATGAATACAACTTTTTTTAGCACAAATGCACATGGTGGACTGTCACAACATTCTATGAAAACCAACAACATACATATTAATATTAAAAGTTATATGGACATATAACATTAGTATAGCAACATAGTTATATGTATGTCGTTGATTTTTTAATATGGATGTCTGGACTGTATGCACATGGTGGACTGATATATAAATATGAACTGCTATTCATAAAAAATTAAAATTCATCTGCATATTTTTAATATTTATAATTTTATATATTATTTTAATAAACACCCCCTGCCTTCCACCCACTGTCTTGAAATTTTGGAATTTTTTTGTCGTCCCGGAAACTCCATCCCGTCCTCCCGGAGTCTTAGGTAACACTGCAATTTATCCTCCAAACATCCTTCATTGTGATATAATATCAGTTTGGTCTCTATTGTTCTCTCCCCTGATTCGGCTCTGAAAACTGGTTATCGCTATGTTCTTCATCAAATCCTCCCCTAGAACTTGACTATTACGATGTTCAGGGTTCTAAGCCTTGTTATATTTACACTAGAACTTATTCCAAAATTATAAACTGCAACTTCCCATATGATACTATGTATAGGGTTTCTATTTTTCGAGAAGAAAGATATTTTTTCATCTACAACCACATCTCTACTAACAACATTTTTGTTTGCAGAGGCATCTAGTAACCTGTATGCTTTTGGCTGCTCACTATAACCAACAAACATATATGTCTCTCTTTGCATCTAATTTACTTTTCTTTGTAGGAACAAATGCAAAATCCACACAAATGCCTGACCATGCTTCCTTAGGAGTGACATCCTACAATGCTTTAGAAGACACAAATTAAGGATGTTTTATGCCATACTTAGAACTTCTGCCAAGTACTGATATACCACATTTTTACAATGCATCATGTACCCTGCCATATCCATAACTGTCATATTCCTCCTTCCCACAACTTTCAAAGCGATTTTTGTCCCTAAACATAGTCCTCCCCACTCGAACTTGGGATCTCTTCATTTGGTCAAAGTCTAATACGTACTTGCAAGCTTTCATGCATGCCTTCAACAAAGGCGAAGATTGAAATTTCTTAACAAGTTCAAGTGTATGGACAAAGTTTACAGCCTCAATTTACTTATCTCTACTGATGAAATTTTCCACAATCTCTGACATCTTATCTGCAAGTCCAAGATTAAGAATACGGCAAAGCTCAAGCACCTGCTTCTGCTTCACAACGCCACAAGATCTCCCAAAATATCATCAAATACCTGTTGAATGGGGTTTATCACAATCTTTAGGATTCATAAACTCAATGACTTCAAATTCCTTAGCAATTTCAAATAAGAATCATATAAAAATCATTGTTAATGGCGATAACACGTGAAGCACTTGCTGATTTGGCACCCTCTACAACTGCGAGTCCAACTATGCCAAGATCAAATAGTACCATTACGCTCCCTAGTGTGCCCCATGCTTCTCAATAAAAGATAAAAAAGCATGCCAGACCTCTACATCTTGTTCACGAACAACCAATGTTAGATATTGAAGTGCAACCCACACAACCTCCATAAATTCTGGGACATGTACATTAAAGATTGTTGGTGCATTCTTTTCCGTTTCTTTCATCTGTGCTCACTGTAGATGGTAGAGATAATGTATTGTCCTTTGCCAATAAAGATGCCGAACACCACATTGCAGGTACACGGCCTAAACTCCACCCCTTGTGCATGCAACACTTCCTTTGCCCAATCCAATGATGTTGGAAATATTGTCATTGATGTCAAAAGAGGTGCTGAACTGGTAAACGGAAATCTGTTAGAAAGTAACGGAATTACTAACGGAATTGTGAGTATGTCAACGGAAATAACCAGCAACATATAGAGTAGCAAAAAGAGCAGAAATAAGATATTTATATATGTGAAAAGGGTCGCCTTTATAGGAGAAATACAGCAGTATCTGTCTAAAGCGAACATTCAAGAAAGAGGAAGATCTTGACAACCATGATGAGAAGAAAACAACGCTTTTTCATGAAGACCGTGATTTATCTTTGGAGGCCCACGATTTGCACAAAAGAGGGCCCACGACTTGCTTAGAGAGCAACACTCATGTCTTGAGGGGCTGCATTGAATGTTTAGGTGATAATTAAATTATTTGGGGCAGTCTTTATGTGTGCATTAATTAATTCAAAGGGGGCAGCGATTTGGTTTAGAAAGAATAAATTAATAAATAAAGACCGACTAATGTTAATGAAAGGGTGTGATGGTTTAAGGTGTAATGCCCTTTCGAAAAGGTACGAAAGGCTATATAAGAAGATTCATATGAGACTTATTAAGCATGGATTCAAGTTGAATATCTTAAGGAAAAAGAAGAAGAAGAGGAAGCGTAAGGGCCAAAATTTTAGAACAGCAAATCTGAAAGTAAGAAGAAGAATTTTCCATTATTCGTTGAGGAAGCAACAAGTTCAAAAGTGGAAAGCAAATTTTGTAAGGAAGGTTGGTGCCTTCATATTCGAAGAGATCAGTGTCTCTTGCTGAATTGGTGCTTAGCAAAAGGGGTGGGTGCTCCTGTAGGTTGGTGCCTACAAAACTGTAATTTGGGGATTGGTGTCTCCAGTAGGTTGGGTGCCTACAAATTTTTGAGAAATATATATAAAGAAAGAAGTTTCTCCGTGGTTTTCTCCCGAAAGGGTTTCCACGTATATTTGTGTCTACTTGCATTAAGTTTTGTGTTCTTCAATTGATTTGATATATTCACATTGCTCGTGATTATAAATCTAAGTTTAAGTATTGAAGTTTGAAATAATATCATAATACTGATTCACCCCCCCCTCTCAGTATTATCTTGTGCTCAACAGAGGATGATGCCACCACTAGATTTCTATGCCCCATCTTTACTAGAAATATTTCGACATACTTTTTGGTAAGGTCGTTGAAGTTGTGGTGGTTCAATTCGTCCCCAATTTGGATCCAATTTGTAATATCCCCTTTTGGCACTGAAAATGGAGAAAAACGGTTAACCGGCTGTCTTGAACAGATCTGATCTTGAAACACCTTTAATTATTAACAAAACAAATTGATAATAACTGAAAACCTATCTAAAATCAGCAATCTCCAAAGGCAGCGAATTGTCTAAGGAAATCAATTCCTCTTTCACTTATGCAAATCAATGAAGAATGCCACGAAACAATTAATCTAGCCATGACAATAGTTATAAATCACAAATACATCAAAAGATTGAAGGAATATCTGATTTCACAGCTGGAATTAATTATCTATAACAACAGACTAGCCAAAACTGAAAGCTAGGAAAAATAGTAAACCTTTGCCAAAATTCACCAAAATGGAGGTTCTGGCCTTGTAAAATATGCCGAATCAGAATATAAAATCAGATTTGTAATTTGTGCCCTAGAAGGCACTCAAACACCATCAAACCTTAGTCGCTCCAACTAGGAATGGCTCTAAAATGCATGCAAATATTTGTAGATCTCTTTCCTTATTCTCCAATGCCTCAAATCTGCAAAAAGGTCTTCAATATAACTTACTTCAACCAAGGATGGAAGGTTTTCGTCCTCCAACCAACCACAAGAAGCGTTTTCGTCCTTCTTGGAAAGCCACACAATTGGATTTTCACCCAAAAGTGGAAAGACAATGAGTAATCAGTCCACAAGTCCAAGTAGAGTAAATGCGCCAAAAGTATGAGTTCAAATGAAACCCATGATCTCCTTTTATAACCTCACCTTAGCGCCAAAGGCCAAAAAGGCAAGGCCGACCCCAATAAGTCATTATAATCTTTTATTATGTCTCTTTAAAAGCACTAAACCCAGCTGGCCCCTTATAATGAGAATTTACAAAGATAAAACATAAATATAGATGATGAAAACTAAAATATGATCCACGATCTTCCCTTGTTCACCCATTGCTTGCCTTCGGAAAGAGGAAAGGCAAAGAATTCTTTATTTTGGATTAATTCGGAAAAAGGGGACATTACACAGTTGCCGAATGTGAGCATTGCTAGTGGGCCTGGTAGTGGCCTCATGCAACACCCACTAGCATAACGAACATAACCACTAAGCCCTTCAAAAAATCCATCTCCAAACAAACAAACACAAACAAAAACCATTTCACCAATTATTGCTTTGCCGCAACTCGAACCGAGTACCAAGAGGTGCACACATTACCATTAGCAACTGTGTCCATCACAGTCTACCTTCTTGTTGATGCTTGAGCATAAAAACTAACACCCACAAGGTCGCAGGATTGAGCCTTGTGAAATTCCTGCTTTGACTTGATTCAAAACATGGAAGACAATGCAACTAAATACATCATTTGCTAAAAAATAAACCAACGTGCTGGAATAATACAAGGAGCCTCCCAGAGGTTGTGTGACAAATGATCAAAACCATCTTCCAAAAGCACAATTCCAGGCATGGTCATAAGATTCATTAAATTCCTTCTTTAAAACCATGGCAATGCACTTACTGTTAAGTTTACCCACAGAATCCAAACATTGTCGAGCACATCTAAATGCACACTCTTGCAGCACCACTAGCATGCTCCGGTCTTCACTCTCCCTTACAGTCTGTTCAGAACATGGCTTCTTCTTGCAAGCCTCCATTCCCATATTCCATTGAACTCATCATTTTGTACCACTATTTCTTGCACTAATTTGCTGTTATCTAAACAAGAAATGAAGAAATGCACGCCCAAAGATTCTTCCCATATTTCAAAACTACTGCCTTCAAAGTTTCATATTTGGTGTTTTTCCAAACACCTTCCTTTATTATAATCCTTGTTTTATTTCCAAAATCACAGAAACCAGTTTTTAGACATGCCCGAACCCACGGGAACAGGCCTCCGAGGCTTGAGGCCTCAGGCCCTGCTCTGATCCCATATAACAACTAATTCACGGGCAGGAATGATACATCACAATAAAGCCTGCATATATAATTAGGCTTATAAATTATTCGAGAGAATAAACAAACTCCTAAAATAACCTAGCTGTTGTAATACTCGTGCAATCACCTAACAACATGCTAACAATATATCTGATAAGATTTACCTTCTATCTTCTCAAGTGGGATACATGTTCTTCATCATCTCTCTTGGAGTGTATTGTTCTTTTCCTGGATCTCTTGGACAGTTATTTTCCCAAACAACAACTCGTGAAATTAGATTGGTTAAGAGTCCACAAGTCTTTCAAATCTCTGCCAACTGACCCTCTTGCACTTTTGGGTATTCCGGTCTTCCTCTTGGCTTGCTCTTTGCAATTTTGGTGCCTTGCCTTCTGCTCTTGGCTATTCCTCTTAGCCCTTTTGCTGCAATATGCATGCTCGTAGGCTAGGGTGAAGCTCTCTCTTGAGAGATTGCTACAGCATCTTCCTTGTTTACATTCATTCAATGAAAGAAGAAAACATTTGTCATCATGTAAGCTCACAAGTCACGACTTTTATAAAACTGTGTCATGATCTCGGGCTTTACAATTCAATGTTTGTAGTAAACAGCAAATGCAACATTTATGGATCGAAACACAATTCCATCTACAAATATCTTGCTACTCAAATTTTGATTCGAAACAAATGCAACAAACATTGAATGAAATGTCTTCAATGAAGGAACATGGATGCCAAATCACACAATCTTCAAAACAGCAGTCTTCTTGTGGAGTGCTACTCACCATGGGTGCACTTCTCACCTTCTATCGACCACTTGATGTCATGCCACCATCCTCCCACATGGAAGAACACTTGGGCTCATAAACAGGCTTCTAGATGACCATCAATGTTTTTTTTTACCAACTGCTGTCATACCAAAACTTGTTTTGGAGAACCTGCTGCAACCTTATTCCACGTGCATACAACAATTCAAAGTTCATGCTATAAATTGTTACAGCTGTTACAACTTCTCTCATGTGCATACCGCAACCACCGTAGGTATGCTGCAGTTATTCTGATTATGAAAACACATGTATATCTCCATGCTACAATGATTGTATTTTCCATATGCATGCGACAACACTGATAAGTGAATAGATGTGCTACAATTGATTGAATTTGCATGGAGAAACATGAAAATCAACATCCTGTCACCTTTGTGATACCTTCGCCTGCAATCTGTGCTTGAGAGCTCTCTCTCATTTTAGAGTGCCTTGTTCTACCCATATTGTCATATGCTACAACAGGTGGCTCGGAAATCATGCATAACAAAATGAACATGAGAATGCTGGAAATGATACATCTTTGATGCAATGAGCCGCTCATCATGTTCATCTTAAACTGATTGAATGGATGCTCCATATCCACCTTTGATGAGTGAAATTCCTCCCTACTTGCTCATACAAATTAGCCTATTAGGCTAGTTCCCATCTTACTTCTTTTGATAATAGAACACCAAAAGCAATTTAGAGGTACTTACATATGCATGCATATCAACATCTTAGCTCTGCAAATACTCTATCCATGAAACCAATAATGAATTGCAATGGTGGTAAGAAATCTTCTATGGGCGGCTCCCTCTCGATGGTTTCCATCTTGGTAGCTTTTCAAATGGATGCAAATAAAATTCTTAGCTTTTCAACTATCATTCTAAGGATTGATCTCTTACCATGTTTACGTCTTTGTAGCGATGATGGGGACTCCACTATGGGGCTGCTCCATCTTGATGGCTTCCTACTTCGATAATTTGTCTTCTTTATTTGCCACATTTTGGCTTGTAGGTGCTTGAACAACTTTCCTCTTGCTTTTAGATGCATCTTCCTTCTTGGAATGCCCCTTGCAATTGTTTGGGTGAAGTTGTGGATGAAATTTCCAACATTTTGCATGCTGATGCCCAATCATGTTGCATTGAATGCACTAATTCTTTACCTATGTATTTGAACAAAAATTATCTCTTCTTGCCATTCTCCATGTACTGATTTGAATTATGGTCTTTACAACTTGCATCCTCTTCGCTTATTTTCTTTTCTTTGTCTCATAGAGTGGTGTGAACAATTGACCTTTTTGAAGTACTTAGGCTTCTTGGTGAAGGATTGCTTCTTCCAACACATGGCCACATGGTGGTTACTCACTCCACAAAATGAACGTGGAAATTTATACTAACAATCTTGTGATACATTGCCTTTCTTTCTACAATTTAAGCAAACAATGGAAGACTTGTTCTTTCCATACCTTGTTGGGCTGCTCTTAGGACTTACTTGTGCAAGTTTGATGAAGTGGTAATGCTTTACCTCCTCGTCTGGGATATTCTCCTCTTTGGAGATGCTTTGCATTCTTCTTTGATGTCTCTTCCCTTATTGAAGGACAAACCCCTTCTTAGATTCAACTTGCATTCACTCCCATAGTCCTGAAGTGACAATGTGCTATCTCCTTCTTCATTTGGTTATTATCCTTCTCTTGGAGACTCTGCTTTGGTCATTTGAGGTGGTGCAATGCATGTTGTCCTTCATGAGAGACTGCCCGTTTCTTAGAGAACTCAATTTCTCATTTTGGACAAAAAAATAATGCCATTACCTTACATGGGCTGTTTTTGTTGAGCTAGTGGCTTGAACTCTTTCTCTTGCTTGAGCTGTTTTGGAGCATTCTCTAACTTTTTCTTTGTCACTATTGTGCCCCAAACCTGCATATTGATGCCTTTCTCAACTATTATGGGATTAGTCATTCTTTAGTTGTTCTCACCAAGCCCTTTTCCATCATTACCCATCTCAGTTAAAACCCTAGAGTCAATTCCTTTAGCTTGCTTCTCATATTTACCAAAGGACTCATCTAGTTCTTGATTGGAAGCAATAGCATATGGTGGAGTCATTACTTTGCATACTTCAGTAATGGTTTGTAGATCTTTGGAAGAGGATGGTCCCCTTTGCATGGTAGACTCTTCGCTCATCTTCACTCCACCATCATCTTAGAACTGTCCTAACATTTCTTCTTTCACATGTAACTCTTTTTCCAATTCTTCATTGATTTCAATAAGAATATCTCCATGGTCCATAAATCTAGCTTGCAACTCTTATCTCTTCTTCTAAGTGCTGCACATCTTTCTCACTTATGTGTTTCCCATTTGGATTTTCTGGTTGACCTTTTCAAGCTTTTGACGTTTTTCTCTCTTCAAAGCTTTGCCCATGGTTGGACTATAATATCCCTAAAAAATACTTTAGATAAACTTGGATATTTTTCGTCACAACCCTAGGGCAGCAGTATAAAAATTGACTTTTATGATAGCAGCGACAATCTAGTTTTTAATTTTAAAAAACAGCAACCCCAATGTGCCATAAAACAGACTTTTATTTATTGATCTCAAATCAGCTACAATAAAAAAATATTAGCGTTTGAATACACTTATTTCCTTACAATTGATATTCTAAATGAAAAGATAGATGAAAGATAAGAACATGCAAATTGTTTTGACTGAAATTTGCCCCTAGATACTGAAGCCCTAATTGTACTTGTTCTAGATGTAGAATTAAGCCTAAAAAGTGTGGCCGAGCCGAACTAGATGAACACTTGTACTTTGAATGGTCACCGCAACCCTGAATGGAATTGCCAAGCTTAGAAATGAGGGATTTCATCCTCAGACCTGTATGCAAATTAGAGATTTCATCCTCTATTGTTGATGTAGAAGCAAAAGCTACTTTCAAACAAAGAAGTAGCTGATAATTTTCCAAGATGTTGTAATAATAAACCCTAAATTTGCATTTATAACCTCCCATCCTCATGCAAAGTGGGCGCCCCCTTCCGGAAATACATGCATGCCCCCATAAACCAATAAAATAATACTTTATTCCCCTCAAGTTGGTGCCCCATTCTAAAATTAGGAATATGCAATATTAAAAAGCTCAAACTCCACTTTATCCTAAAAATAGGATCTGTTTTCTCATGCAGCCCCTTTCTATCCTTGGCGCCCTCATTATAGACTCTTTTATTAATTATTATCCAACTTGGCACCTAATAAAAAAAGTACACCATTCTATTATTATTTTGTTCTATTTCTGCTCTTTGCATTAAAATATACTTTAAGTGTTAAAATATATAAATATCCTTGGACCGCTTATATTAATATATTTTCCTCTTTTAATTTCCCCTTAGCCTAAGGAAAATAATAAAAAATAGGCTTTAGGTATTCAGAATTAATTAATTCTGCAAAGGAGACATTACATGGACTTTGCAACCAAAATCCAACACATTCTTGTCAATGAACAAATATGGAAGCAAATACAACACAAATATGAAAATGTGTTAGCGAACCCCAAACAACTTGTTTAATAACATCTGATCGGCAATCGACATGGACATTCCATTGTATGATTCATGAACTCGAATTCACTTTATCGATGTGTTGTTCCCAATTTTTATACCATTGAAACAACACCTAAAACCTAAGTCGCAGGGTTCAGCGAATTACAGGCACAAAGTTTGAAATTCGCCGAACTTTTAATGTACTTTTAAAAATTGCGAATATTTGCAACATTCGAGGTGGGAAAAATAAAGTGTCGGAACCGTAAAACAAGAGCTCAACATCTTTATAAACAATGTTTTTGGGTGTTTAACAACGAGCTGCAAAACCCTACTATGTTTGCAACTGGAAGTGGAGTGTTTGTCTAAGTCGACTGAGAGTGAGCTTGTGTGGCATGTTTGGTTGTGCGCGAGGATTAGTCGGCTATGTGTTTGATTGTTTGGTGTGGCGTACTTGTCTGCCAAAGCCCCTACTCGAGCGACACTTGCATGGGAGCGATTAAATCACCATGGGAGATCTGTTGCAGTATGCCATTAATCTTGCGTGGGAGCCCTTTGTTGGCCGCCATTAAATTTGCACGGGACTTGTGAGTGGCGTGGCTTGAGGATGTGAGGAGTTAAGTTGTTGAGGTGTGAAGGGGCCGTGTTGTTGTGCCACGTGCGGGAGGAGAGCTCGTTGGAAGAGCTACGACTGTCGTAAAGCCTTGATGGTAGGAGCCACGAGCAACCCCTATTGAGTTTATTCTATCTTGGGCGAGGCTTAGAGTCTTAGGTTAAATTTATTTGGGTTTTTGAGTTTTTATTTAGGTTTTTGATTTCTTGTTCTTTTTCAAATGTTATATTATTTTATTGTACTCTTATTTTGACGTTTTTTATTTAGATTATACCTAATTAGTTATTTGTTTTTTATTAATTAGTTTTTTAAAATGTTCTTTTATTATTTAGATTTACACCTAATTTATTTTACTTTTACATTGATACATACTTTTTAATATTTCAAAGATTTTAAATTCAATATTTAATAAATTTAAAATATTTTAAAATAAATGATATAAAAGTAAAAATATAATATTAAATTAAAATCTTAATAATAGTTTTAATCTAAAACATATAAAAATTTAAATATTTTATTTGTAAAATGTATTATTTTTAAATTTTTAATTAATATTTTACAATTTGTTGTTTATATTTTTAATTTCAAATATATTTAATATATAAATTTACATATTTAATATTTACAATATTTAAATTAAAAAATTTAAAATTATTTATATTTTAATAATTTAAAATTATTTATATTTGATAGAATGTTATTTTATTTGCTTGCACATTATAACTCAATGGCTCCCTTAAAATCGTTTGTTGAGGGTTGGAATCATGTGACCCACTATGGAGACAATGTCAAATGTCGTTTGTGTGGTCATGCTTTTACTGGAAGTTTGACAAGAGTGATATACCACTTGTTTGGCGTTTCAAGGGGTTGGGGAGTGGGTGTGGCTCCTTGTGGATCGATGGCTCCAAAGATTAGAGATTCTTTAGAGAAAGACCAATCCTCTTCGATTGTCAACAAGATGAAATTGACAAAAGAAACAAAGAATCCAAGAGGATATGTCTAGGTTCACAACATATTTTGTGTCTTCCTCTTCTAGTATGCCTAAGGTCATGACATGTGGATCAATAGGGAGCGGGACATTGAATAGCTTGTGGAAACCTATAGAAAAACACCATGTTGATGATGCATTCGCTGATCTGTTTATTCAAATGCCATTCCATTCAATGTAGCCAGAAATCCGCATTGTCGAAATGCGATTCAAAAAGTTGTAGAGTTTGGAAAAGGCCACACACCTCCTTCCTCAGAGTTTTTCAGAACATCTCTTTTGCAGAGGTCAAAAGATAGGGTGACTGTGAAACTAGTTGAGGTCAAAGCCTCTTGGAGTGCAACAAGTTGCATTATATTGAGCGATGGATGCTCATATATATGTCAAAGGCCACTAATTGATGTTTTGGTGGCTTGCCCTCAAGGTGTTGTTGTCTTGAAGGTGATTGAGACCATGAACCATATGAAAGTTTCACTGCATATTTTTCAAATATTAGAGGAAGCCATTCTTGAAGTAGGTGTGGAAAATGTGATTCTAGTGGTTACTAAGAGTCATGCAAATTGTGTGGGAGATGGGAAGCTAATTGTAGAGAAGTACCCACAAATTTATTGGAGCCGGCGTGCAACACATTGCCTAGATTTGTTCTTACATAACTTGGCTAAATTCCTATGGGTACATGCAACAATTAGTTGAGGGAGGGAAACTGCAAATTTTATAAGAAATCACCGTCTCACATTGAGTCTTTACAAGTAACATGCATCGATGGAGTTGTTGAGGCCATGGGAAACAAGGTTTGCTTCATTTTATCATTTTGAAAAGAGTGGTTCAAGAGAAAGCGGCTCTAAGCTCTGTTATTTGTTCTAATGAGTGGGAAAATTTTGTGGTTTCTAAAGGTCCTAAGGGGAAGAACACAACAAATTATTTTAAACAACAATTTATGGGAAAGTATAACAAAGGTTCTAAATGTGCGTGAACCAATTGTTGATGTGCTTTGAATGATTGATGGCAACGCCCCTTGTCTGCGCATGCTTTATGAGAGCATGGACCGTTGTAAGGAAGTTGTTCAAAAAGCACTGGATAATGTGGAAGCAAACTACATGGAGATCTGGGATACAGTTGATTCCAGATGGAAAATGATGTGCACCCCTTTACATGCAACAATGTGTTATTTGGAGCCTAAGCTATTTCACATTGATAGACAAAGTGATTTAAAAGTTATGGCAAGGCCTTACTAAGCCATTGAGAGGTTTGAACCAAATCTAGCAACCACAAGTCTGATTAGAGATCAACGTTGGAAATACAAGGCAAGAGAAGGGATGTTTAGAATGTCAGCAGCCAAATATGACATGCCACGAGTTGACATGCTTGGGTACAAGTGGTGGAGGTTCTATGGTGCAGAGGCTCTTGAACTTCAACACTTTGCCGTTCGAATATTGAGCTAGGAAGCAAGTTCATTAGCTTGTGAGAGTAACTAGAGCTGCTTTGACCACATCCATTCCAAAAAGAGAAACAAGTTGTCTAGAAAGTTGGGAGATCTTGTTTATATTTGCAGCAATTTACAATTGTGTATGAACAAAGAAACAAAAGACTCCACCTCTTTTGCACAACTCCAACATATTCCAGAAGACACAACAGATGTAGACGAGCTGAACCTTTTTTATGATGAATTACATGGTGCATCTTGTGGTGATGATACTGCATCAACTCAACTAAGTACTCTTAATGAATTGGAACTTTTTTGAAGTTTGAGTCTTGACTCCTAATTGTAACTTTTTGTCGATTTCATGAGTTTCTTATAGTTAAAACTTAATATTATGTTTTTCCTCTTTCATTTAATTTTGATAAGTTTATCATGGTTTATAATTATGACATCTTCTTATTGACAATTTAGTGGTTCTACTTATATTTTTTATTTGCAAATTATAGTAGTCAAATCTAATCACTATTTTTTTTTAATTTTATCATTGTTGAACTTAATTCGAATTGTATCTTCGCCTGACTCAAACTCGAACCTTGTGACCTAGCCTAAAACGCTGCAACTTGATGTGTTTACAGCTCTCAAGACTGTTATATACATAGAACTCATAGAACTCATTATGCAAACCTTCACATGTTTTCCTACATGCTATATACATTGCATAACATGTTCCACATTACAACCATGCTACTACCAGGGTGTGATACCTACAAAACAGTAGTGCCCAAAGAATATGCTAGTTAACTTTATGAGAGGGTCAGTCCGATTCCTACTTCTTGTCATGAGCAAGTGTAATACTTTTACTCATGCATTCAAATGATTCATTTGCTCTCTCAAGTGTATGATATAGTAGGTTAGTTGCAAGAATTATAAGTATGCAAACAACGAATCAAACACAACAACAAAAGAAAAACATACACAAAGAATTTTATAATGCCCCTTTTCCTTGGCTGAAACTGAAAACCAAAGAACTTGCACAATCCAAATAGTAAACTGATGCAAACTGAAATTAAATTCCAAACCTTAGCAACAAGCTGTAAATATATGTATTTTATAATAGAAATCAACCACAAACTTGTGGGAAATAATTTAGAAACCCTTCAAAATAATATTCTTCAAATATGGAAATGATTGCAAGAGAAAAACACTGGAAAATATATCATTTTACCAATTTAATATCAATTGGAAATTAATTAATTAACAACAGTGAATACCCTTACAGTTATGGCTGGAAATTAAGGTTTCCAAGCCCCAAAATGAAGTACAGTTGAAGATTCCAGGTACTAAAAATAGGAGAAACACAATGATGGCTGAATTTGAAGTTGTCGTGCCCTAGAAGACCCCAAATTACACCTAGGGCAAGTCACCACCCTTGGAAAGGGCTGGAAATGCCTTCAAAAGTGAATACAAATTTTTTATGTGATCACCCTTTTGCAAGCTTAAGGGCGTTTGTCCTCAAACCAGCCCACTATTGAGAGGTTTTGTTCTCAATAGGTCTTCCAAGAGGATTTTCATCCTCAATGGATGAGAGAGAAAGCAAACATGCTCCCAACTCCAAGAGAATAAATTCCAAAAGCAAGCATAACCTCTTCCAAGTCACGCGACCCCCTTTAAAAAGATAGAGGTGGCGCCAAAAACCAAATAAAATCCTCTAAAGAAGACCGACCTCCTTAGGGACATAATAGTTCATTTTTCTTCTACTTTTTATTTGGCTTTTTCTCCTTTACCCAACCGACTTGACTATACTTAGAAGAGTACTAAAAAAGAATGCAAAGCTCACAAAAACAACTGAAAAACATGACATTAACTTCCCTTTCTCATTCCCTTTTTACCCATAGGAAGTGGAATGGGCTCAAGGTCTTCAAAGAGAACTAGCGTTGAGAAGGGGACATTACAGTCCTCCCCTTCCAAAATTGCTTGCCCTCAAGCAATTGCAATTTTGGATGCTCCAATAATCTGGATCCTGTACCTGTCAAATGAAAGAGCTCTTGGCAAAAGAAGCTCGTATATCTGTTGTCCTTCTCCCTAATGATGTTCTTTAATGGCCCGTGAAGTTTACAAGCTTCCTTAAAGCAGGGATCAACTATTACCTTAATTCTGCCATTTTCATTTTCTCCTTCAAAAACATCAACAAATTTATTCTTCGCATACTCAGTTGTATTAAAAACCTTCCAAGCTGCTGTAACTTCAGCCCTAGAGCAAGGAATTGATGAATAATCAACAACTTGACAAGTTAAAACATATTCCAAGGTGGCATCTTTATTCTTCGTTCCAATCTTGTCAACTATGGTGGAAGAACATCCCATATTCACAAATATGAGTGTTATTGAAATAATATTGTGGTTGCTAGTGATAATGACAATAGCGTTAATGGTGGAAATTTGGCTCATGGCTGTCATGAAAGCACTTTATCTAGCATTTGGAGATAGTAATACATCATCTCGTGTCTCTTCCATGCTTTGTTGGAGACCCTTTGCATGAAGATTCAATTTAGGAGCACTTTCACCTTGCTTTTGTTGTGCTACTCTGATATTCAAGTGGGCTGCCCCTTGGGATCTACCATTGGTGCTTTTGGTCTCTTCATTAGGAGAGATGTATATCAAACCATTCTCCAACTCTTGATGGCATTCTCCACTCAAAGTCATCAATGACAATAATATAGGAGCTGGAATCAACCTATATTGACTAAAAGTGCTTCAACAACATCAACAAACTGAAGATTACTCAAGTGTATGACTGGGATTACTTGTATGGCAGCATACAAAATATTGAGCTGGCTGGAAATGTGGATGACAGTAACTTTACATCCCGGAATTTTGAAGCCTTTTGTAGACACACATCCCCCTTGAGTTCTCCTTGACACCATGTGACTAAAAACATTTTTATCCCTGTCATACAAGTGTAAAAGAGGCTGGTACTGTTGCTGATAGCAGATAAAATATCAGTACAACAGCTGTCATACATGACATCCTTCGCCAAACTCAGCCATGTGAATGATTTGGGGGTTGGAAACACCCCTTTCTTGACTGAAAATTCTTCAACAACAGCCATAAGCTAAAAACTACTTACTTCAATGACTGAAACCACGTGCATGGCAATCAAATTCTGCTTGTAGCTAGATCTCCAATCACCCCTTGAGGAATGCCAGCCAATGTTCAATTCCATGGCATGTTGGACACTGGTATCCGCTAGTGACCTTTGAGTTATATTATTGAACCCCAAATTAGGTTGCATGGGAAGCATTTGATAATCAACATAAAGACCATATGGCTTATCCATTTCCCACATCAAGCATCTTGCTGCCCCGACAATGGTGACGTCCTCCATAGTCCTGTCTTCAAGTGTAGGATTTGTTTCTAAGGAGTGCCCTATGAATTGTGAGCAATGATTCTCCTCCGCTTCGTTAGAATGTGTCACATACTTTATAGGATTGCCCAAGAGCCTCTTTTCTAACAAAAAACATAAGATAAAGGATTCATTAGAAATAGTAATATTGAACTTTTCAAAGCCCATATCCTTATTGTATCTTAAAAGATCACCCGGTTCCCAAAATTTCATGTTCAAACAATTTAGAACTTGTTTGGAAGGACCTATGTGCTCTTTGCTACTCCATGTGTTCTTCACTTTCTTCCTCTCTTTCGATTGCTTCTCAAGGTGACCACACATTCGCATATGGCTATCCTTTTCATCATGTTGCCCATGATGACAACAAATCTGGATTGACATAGTATGAATCAACAATTCCAAAACACTGTCATACCTTTGGATGTCCTTAATTTGTTTACCTTCCCTTGCTGCATGAAGGTTTGCTGAGATATCTTCAACACTTCTAACCTTGTGACTTGAAATTTTTGAGTTAGGATCAACATTCTCCTTCACCTTTGATTCTTCATATTCAACAAGTGAAGCTCTTTCCGCCTTGACTCCATCCATATTTTGTTGACACATGCATGTAGCATCTCCATGGTTCTCATCAAAGTCATGTATACCATCAACTTGCTTCATATTGATTGTTGTTCTAAAAATTCCAACAAACTAAACATCAACATTATCATCCAAAAATCTGGTTTTATCCGCAAAATTCTCTCCATATGTAACGAACCGTTACACCAAAACCTCGAGGCATTAGTGAAATCCACACATGAGGATCATAACATCCCACCACGCTTCCGTACAGCTTGACTCGTGCTGGGTTTGTGCCCGCACTCCCATACGTACGAGCCCCGCTTCACTGACGTTTAGGCGCCCCACGGGCCCCGGCTACACGACGTAACCAACCGAGTGGGATTCGAACACGGGTGGTCGCTCTGATACCAAATGTAACGAACCGTTACACCAAAACCTCGAGGCATTAGTGAAATCCACACATGAGGATCATAACATCCCACCACACTTCCGTAGAGCCCAACTCGGGTTGGGTTTGCGCCCGCACTCCCATATGTACGAGCCCCGCTTCACCGACGTTTAGGCGCCCCACGGGCCTCGGCTACACGGCGTAACCAACCGAGCGGGATTCGAACACGGGTGGTTGCTCTGATACCAAATGTGTAACGAACCGTTACACCATAATCTTTCAAATCTGATTTTTCTTCTTTCATTGGCTCATGCCTTGCTCTATCTTTGTTCACTTGTTTGAACTCTGCAAGTGATATGTCATCACGAATCTCTTTTGGAAAAGCCCTATATTCTCTATGGTTGGCCACAATATTGTGCCCTACTGAATGTTGTGTATCAACCTCTGGAATGACTTCTTCCCTTACAAGGAAGGTATGCTGAAAAGGCCTAGCAGCAAATCTAAAATTTGACCCTTGGGGTTGCCTTGCATTGTGAACCCCTAATGAACTACCCTTACCATTGTGAAGTCTTGGCTCATGAAGTTTTTGCAAGGTTAGGGCTAATAAATGGATTGTGTTTGCCAATCTTTCTTGTCATTTGATGAGTCTATCGATCTTGGCCTCCTCGAAACCCTTGTAGGCCATGTCAGGCCTTTTAAGTAGGGGATCTGATTTCTTCTTCTCTCTCTTTTGATTGTAGATGTATTCTCTGTCACTGTCTTGCATGAATACCCTTAGGTTGGGAAGATCTTTGCTTTGATACCACTGTAATGCCCCTTTTCCAGGCTGAAACTAAAAACCAAAGAACTTACACCATCCAAATAGTAAACTGATGCAAATTGAAATTAAATTCCAAACCTTAGCAGCAGACTGTAAATATATTTATTTAATGATAGAAATCAGCCACAAACTTGTTGGAAATAATTTAGAAACCCTTAAAAATAATATTCTTCAAATCTGGAAATGATTGCAATAGAAAAGCACCGGAAAATATATATTTTTACCAATTTAATATCAGCTGGAAATTAATTAATTAACACCAATGAATACCCTTACAAATATGGCTTGGAAATGAAGATTTCCAAGCCCCAAAATGAAGTACAAATGAAGATTTAAGATACTAAAAATAGGAGAAACACAATAATGGCTGAATTTGAATTTGCCGTGTCAGAAGACCCCAAATTCCACCTTAGGGCAAGTCACCACCCTTGGGAAGGGCTGGAAATGCCTTCAAAACTGAATGCAAACTTTTTATGTGATCACCTTTTTGCAAGCTTGTGGGGTTTCGTCCTCAAACCAACTCACCATTGAGAGGTTTCGTTCTCAATAGGTCTTCCAAGAGGGTTTTTGCCCTCAATGGATGAGAGAGAAAACAAACATGCTCCCAACTCCAAGAGAATAAATTCCAAATGCAAGAATAACCTCTTCCAAGCCAAGTGACCCCCTTTAAATAGCTAGAGGTGGCGCCAAAAACCAACTAGAATCCTCTAGAGAAGTCCGACCTCCTTTGGGACATAATAGTTCCTTTTTATTCTATTGTTCATTTGCTTTTTTCTTTTACCCAACCAATTTGACTATACTTCGAAAATTACTAAAAAAGAATGCAAAACTCACAAAAATAACTGAAAAACATGACATTAACTTCCCTTGGTCATTCCTTTTTTGCCCACAAGAAGTGGAATGGGGTCAAGGTATTCAAAGAGTACAAGCATTGAGAAGGGGACATTACAAATTCATCACTCTTTGAGTCGTTTGTCGTATCTCTCCCTTCCTCTGTCTAAGAGATGCTTCCCAAAAGAGATTCAATTCTTCAGAGTTGACTCCATTTCTAGAGGATACAACTTTCCACATCCTCCCGAAACTTCCTTTCACCTTCTAGAGATGTCTCTTTAAATGCCAAAGACTTTTGAAATGTTCAAGACAAGAAAACCAATCATCTTGGTCCATTACTCTTCTTATGCAATTAACATGGAGAAACTGTTGCTTAAGCAGAGTGGCATTTGCGAAACCACCCCTTAATGTAGACATGCATATACGAAGTTGTAACGTAAGGCTGCGAAATTGCGTGAACAATTTCATTGCTATCTAAAGTCCTACAACTTCCAGAGGCCATAACTCTTGCACACAAAGTTCGAAATCAGGTGTCATATTTTGATAGTGCCTAACTTTTCGAAGAGAATCCTAATATGCAATAACATTCTACATGTGATGCATTGCCCATGACATTTGTGCCTCTACACTTGAACCTATCGTATTCAGGCTATCAACAATCACAATCATTCCTAGAATCCTATTAAAAATCGATTGACTCAACCAATTGGGTTTGATGTTATACACGATCCAACTCCATGATGAAACATTAAGAGAACACTAACAAAATTATCCCTAACACACTATCCATCTTTTTGGTTGATGTAAGATTGCCAATACCCTTTGAATGCTCTTGCATCAACATCCAACCTGCTTTACCCACTCACACTATTTGAGTAGCCCCTCAACCCTTTGATCCATAAACTATCACATCAGATTTTATCCCCTTCACAGAGCTTAGGATTTCTTGCAACCATCTAGCCAAATGGGAATATGCATGGCTCTCATGGAGCCTATGCCAATGCTTGGAAAAACCCATGGTCCATCTTTGGTTGAGGTGATCATACATCAACATTGCAAGCCATTGGGGTGAATTTGGAATCCTTTCATAGGAAATTGGGGGTTTGGGACTCGTATGCTTCTAGATTGTTTTTCTTGTCAGCATGTAGTTTTTTAGCAGCATTACAGGAAAAGGATAGACAACATTGAGGACCTTCTGCTCAAAGAGACCACTAAAAAAAAGGACGTAGAGGCAATGATGGATCCAAACACAAATATACCTCCCAAATAGCCAACGATGCTGGTAGACAAATTTGGCACAACATCCACAAAAATTGGCCCAATAGCTGGGCTGATATTCAGGTCAACTCCATAACAAAAGGCTCCAAACAATTGGCCCCCATGTGAAGACAACTTGAACTCGGGAGGCAATTCAATTAAGAATTAAAAATTCGAATATAAGGCTTATACTTTAGCATTAAGACAATATTAGTTAAATATTGACTAATAAACGGTTGTAACCACTTTTACCATTTTGTAACCATCTCTTACATAAGAAAATGATGGACACACAATGAATAATTGTGCATTCCGATCCTTATTCATTATTTTTTAGCATTAAGACAATACTAGTTAAATATTAACTAATAAATGGTTGTAACCACTTTTACCATTTTGTAGCCATCTCTTACATAAGAAAATGATGGACACACAATGAGTAATTTTTGCATTTCGATCCTTCTTCATTATTTCTTTGTTCACTTCTTCTAACAATGGTATCAAAACCTGAGAAGCAAGGAGGAAGATGTAGGGGAGTATTTCAAAGGAGATTCACAAGTCTAGTTTCAGTCATGAAGGAAGAGCATTCAATGTATTTTCAAATGCATCTAGGGCATGTGACAAAAGTATCAATCATGAAGGAAGAGCATTCAATGTTTTTTCAAAGTATCTGCATCTAGGACACGTGACATAAGAATAAAGTTGCAAAGCATTTGTTTTGGGCACGAAAAACCAGCCTGGAAGTCACAAATTGCAAAAAGTGTGATTATTAAGAGTGTGTTTCTGAATAAACGAGTCGAAAAGGCCATTGAAGGCACAAACTTACAAGTCACAAATATACAGTCACGAGTCTACGAATTGCGAATCAATATAGTCACAAATTTAAACTTAAGACAATCGTGAATTTCAGAGCGCATTTTCAGTACAGATCATGATTCAAGCCTTTCAAAGGGCACAAGAACAATGTGGGTACAAGTTCAAGAGCAAAAAGCTTCACCTTTTTGGTATCTTTGTCGCGATTGCTAGGGCACGTAATATTTTCAATTACATCAATGGAAGTGTCAAGTTATTGTTGCTTTGATTTGCGAGTTACAAGTATTCATTTCACTGCTGCATTTATTTATGTGGTGCTGCAATTGACCGTATTTATCTTAACATTTTTTTGGGTTGTAAATTTTACAAAAGAATTTTTGATTAATAATTTTTTTTTAAGAATGAAAATTCCACTAGATAAATATGTTGGTTTCAACTTTCACACTTGGAAGGTTAAAATACAAATGCAATTAATGAATAAAAATATGTGGGTAATAGTTAATGGGAAAGAGAAATCACTTATAGATGCAACTAAATTATTGGATTGGCAGAGCATAGATGATAAATCCAACGCCCTTATTGGTCTTGCTCTCTCCAACTGTGAGTTACAGCATGTAGACCTAGAAAAATTGTGTAAGGAAATTTGGGGTACGCTAAATAAATTGTTTGAAGCAAAAGCTGTCAATGCAAAATTTTCACTAAAGCTTCAACTTTTTAGATTCAAGATGGTTGACAGAGTCACTATGTCTAGCCTCAAAAGCAATCTGGGATCTCACCTTAGACATCTACTAGAAGTTAATGCCACGATAGATGACAAGGATGCTAAAGCCATTTTGTTATATAGTCTGCCTTCTAAATTCAGTAGTGTCATTTTTACTCTTAGTCAACCATTGCAAGAAATACAAAAGATGATCTTCAACCTGAGATGGTATTATACTCAATAAATAAGCATAGAAGATCAGATAAAGACAAAAGGGAAATTGAATGTTGCTACCCCTAAAAACGAGGTCACACAACATGGAACTGTACCATTCAAGCCAACAATGTTCTCAAGCAAAACTTAAATGCATGCCAAATGAAGTTAATGTAGCCATTGTTGAAGATCCTCCAAATGTTGAAAGTGGTGAAGAATCATCTAATGGAGAATACATATTTTAAAAAAGCACCACACTTTGAAGACAAGAAGGGATCTAGTGTAAATGAATCTTAGTGTGGATTGCTGCCCAGTTAGTTTGGGAGTATGTGAATCTTGGGAATTATACTCTTACAAGGGTCATGAGACAACTTGATGGAGCACTTTGGATGTTGCTTAATATGGATGGTTTTCCAATAATTCAGGAGATTCATGATTCAGTTGTTTGGGGAGGTGGGATTTGGGCATTCAATAATTCAGCTCGGGATCTACACCTTTATGAAGGTTACAAGGTAGCTTGATGGAACTCTACCTGGTTAAAGAACTATTTTCAATGGAAAAAACTTTTGAAGAGTGCACGGTCTTGTTTAGTTCTGTTACTTTAATCTTTTGTCAGTATGTTTGTGTCTTATTTCTTTAGTGTAAGCCTTAAGAGGGGGTATTATAATATGAGGCTTATAATTTAGCTTTAAGACAATATTAGTTGAGTATTAACTAATAAACGGTTGTAACCACTTCAACCAGTTTGTAACCATTTCTTACATAATAAAATGACAGACACACAAGTAATAATGTGTGCATTCTGATCCTTCTTCATTATTCCTTTGTTTATATCTTCAAACACTAACTGGGGCTGCCTCTAGGGACACTCTCATCCACCTCTGCACCGCAGTAGCATCATTTTTGGGATATCAGCATATTTTTAGCATTATGTACAAGGGAGTGGTATTCCTTGAACACTCTTCTGTATTCAGATCACTTCCAAGCTACAGTATAACACGTCAGTGAGTAGTCAGTAGCGTAGGCGGTTAGTGAATAGTTTGCAGAAGTTGTGTTTGATTTATTCTACCAAGTCTGATGTAGAAATGATCTTATTTATTGAGTCTTAGCTAGTAGGAGTCTGTCTTTCGTTTTAGTTGTAATACTGAAAACGCTAAGCATATTTTAACACTTTTTGTTACCATCAGCAACATTCCATGTCAGAATCCTATGCCTAACAGCGAAGCTTTGAAGTTTTAATGTACCTACCCTTCTATTAATATAAAATCCTCGACTATTATCAAATAAAGAAAATAAATCATCCAGTCACAGGGCAATTGGTTTGTAGGATTGCTTATAGGCACGGCCCCTAAGTTTGATTCCCAAGTCTTATACTAGGGACACCAAAAATGGGCACATTTCGTAAACTTCCGGAGATCAGTACAGCATGAAGATCCCTTACAATAAAAAAAAAAAACTCATGGGAACTTTAGTGTGAAAAAATGGTGAAAATCCTCAGTCTTATGTATAACTCTCATAACATAAATCCATATCCTTGTCTTAGTCTCTCTGCTTTGATAGTGGTTAGATCCGCTTAGGGTAGCTAAATTGGTATCTTCTGTTTGTATGTCATGACACATCTGTTAGACCTGATTTTGAACACTTATTCCATACTTTATTTGGTTTAGATTTTTTCTAATTAAAAGAACTGTGTTTTTAGGACCTCATGAGGTGAATAGAAATCATAAATTAAGAATTTAAGATCACCTTCCCTGAAGGAGAGAGATATTGTATAATGATGCTTTCTTTGATACATCTTAGGAACGCGATTCCTTAATGTGAATAATAAATTGTTCTTTTTTACTTCTCCCAAGCATCATGAAATATGAGGTTGACCTGAACTGGTGATTACATCAGATATTCTGGATAAGACTAGCCTTTATATGCTTGGCAACCTTATTAATGAGACCCATCCTTGAAACTGAACAAGGTGCTATGTTTGCTTCAACATAATATCAATGTGTTTGATGTGTTTTCAACAGGATTATAGCTGCTGCTGGGGCTGCTGAAAAAGAACGATCAAAAAGATTATCTACATCAATTTTGAATCAAGTGGTGCGGGAAGCTGTGGCTTTTAAGCGACCTCCAATGAGCAGGGGTGGAAAAAGAGGTCGGGTTTACTACTGCACTCAGGTTTGTTTCATGTCCTAGTATCTACAGTATCATGCGGTATTAAGAAGATTCTTGAGTGTCAAATTAAATGCTTTCTTTTTGCTATATTGTCTATAAGAATCCTGCAACTTCTTAAAAAATGAATGTAAAAGCAGGTTGAAGATTTGAATTTTTTCCTGGAATTAACTTCAATAAAAAACATTTAGGGAATAGAAAGAATATATAAAATGTTATCACCAGGCGTAAGTTAGTGGATATATCCTTGGATGAAAATGTAAATGTGTTGAGTCTGTTTTATGGCTAGATTTTAATTAGTACTGGAAATGGACAATCCTATTTTGTGTGATCTTGCAAATGATGTTTGGGTGCCTTCTTTGTTATAAACCTAATTAATCTTGATTAGTTGTCAATCGTTGCTACCAAGAGGCACGGCCTATCATCCTGACAGGACACCTGCAATTGAATGTGTCCTTTGTTTCATATGTAAACAACCTATCACCTATTCATTCAGATTCTCCTATCAGATTATATATTATAATTTATAGTACAATATATTACATATTTATCTTATGTACCTTGCAGGTATCTAACAAGTGATACCAGAACTAACTATCTTGTGACCTGTGGTTTGCAAGGTTGTTTGGTTTCCCCCCTAGACCTTGGACCCGGGGGGTTCAATTCAATTTGTAGTCTGTGACCAATTTGTTTTCCTGTGAATAGTCTGTATTGAAATTGAGAAAACAAAAATAATTTATTTTTATTATTTTTAAATTTACAAAAGTAAGCTTTTACTGGAAAAAACAACTTCCGCCAAAATCAATACATGCATAAATATTAAAAATAAAGAAAAGATAGAAAAAAGTCCAAAATTTAAGCTTTTGGATTCCAAAAATAAAAGAATAGAGAGCTAAAAATAAAATAAGCCCTAGGAGATTAAAAGAAGTCCATAAGAGGATCTAAACATGATCTTAACATGAGAATCTAAGCACACAACCTGAAAACTCAGAAAATGCAAGTTGCTTCTTCTATCATATCCTCACCCAAATAATAGGTGGGATTAGCCAAACATAGGAGATAACATTATCTCCATAAATCAAGGAGTGGAGAGAATCTCTCAAACAGCTCCAAGAAGTTACGGGAACTTACAATATCTCCCAAAACATTATTTGCAAATAAAATTATATATGCTCCACAAATGAGCTTATTAGGTGTAACAAAATAACTAGTTCACATGGTCTAGTGTGAACGTGTTTACTCCAACAAAGTTGCCCGTTCATTATCTTTACCAGCATTTGAAACCCTTGCACTTTCTACCATCCGCCTTTGCCATTACACCTCACACCCTCACTCATCCTCTTAGCCTCCTAAATTCAATAGTTTTTCTTTTTATATTGTTAAATCTCTGGTCCATTTTGACCCTATCTCGATTTTTAATTTTCGTTGTAAACTGTATTGGCTACGTCCTTCTGCTATCTCATTGTGTTTCTGTCATGCGTGTTATATTTATGTTGGAAAGGACTTAACCATTTTGACGGATGTGAGGAATCTAACAAAAACAATGATAAAGTAGGAAACATTAAAAGCTTTTCCGATAAATTATATCAAACTCTTAATTAGAAAACACATTAAACAAAAAAAGAAAATCCATTAAAAATAAAAATTCAACAAGCAAAGTGAAGGTCTCTGTGAAGTTTATATTTAAATATAAGATTATCTTTTTAAACATAAGATTTATAAGTATATATGTATAATTAAAACACAACCTAAAGTTTTTCTAAAAAGAATTTTATTTAAATTTAAAAATTAAAAAAATTCAAAGAAGAAAAGTTATACTGTCAAATTGTATCATGAAATGAATGAAATCAGCAATGACAACTTTTGAAGGAAGTAGTAATCAAATACTAGTGTTACGCGGGGACGCGTCCCCCCCCTTTTCTACACGTCCGGGATGTCCCGGACGCCCTGGGGACGCGGGGACGTGGGGGAAACGTTTCCCCCACGTTTCCTTTTCTGGCGGGAGTGGGCGAAACGCCCTGGGGACGGCTGGGGAAGTTGCAAAACGTCCCGGGGACGTTGGGGACGGCTGGGGGATGGCGGGGACGTCCAGACGTCCCCGCCGTCCCCCGCGGCTTCTGCGCATTTTTTTAAAAAAAAAACATACTTTTTAGACATTAAAACACTTTTTTTTTTATTGTATATCTCTAATAACATAAAAGCTGACATCCCTAACCTAACCCTAACCCTAAAAGTGCTATTTTATGTTATAAATTAACAATATGGGCTCATTTCATATTCACACCAAGCAAGAGCAAGAGCAAGAGTGAGAGCAAGAGCAAGAGCAAGAAGAAGAGCAAGAGTGAGAGCCAAGGCAAGAGGAAGAGCAAGAGCAAGAGCAAGAGCAAGAGCAAGAGCAAGAGGGAGCAAGAGGTATTTATAATTTTATTTGCTTACAATACATGTTAAAGTTTTTTTTTTTTTAAATTTAGAATCTAGATTATATTTGCATTTGTTAGGGGCTGTTTTTTAGCATTTGCATCTACATTCACAATGTAATCATGCATATGCCAATGCCATATAGTTTGTAGGATTTTTAAAAATGCATATTGCAATTGCATAGGGTTTGGTTATACAAACTACAATGTAAAATGGTTACGTTTTTTTTTTTAATTACATTTTTATTTCTAGTTTAAAATTTAGATTATTTTTGCATTTTTTAGGGGTTGTTTTTTAGCATTTGCATCTACATTCATAATGCAATCATGCATATAGTTTGTGGGATTTAAAAAAATACATCTTGCATAAGGCCCTAGGGTTTGGTTGTAAAATTTTAAATTTTAAATTTTAAATGGCTAAATGGCTGCGTTTTTTTTTAAAATTAATTCATTACATAATCAATCAATCATATAGTTATGGTTGTTTTTAATTCATTGCAGCAATCATCACCATGAGTTCTTCTACTGAGACTGAGTATGAGTATGAATCAGAGCATGAATTAGAGCAGGAGAGGGTTGAACGGGAAGTTGAGATAGGTGGCCGTGGAAGAGTTGGTGATGCCACAATGGGGGAGAGTGAAGAAGGGGCACAAAATGTAGTGGCATCGGCATCTGGTAGTTCAGCTGGTAGTGCTACCAATTGCCCCTCTCAAATGTTGTCCAAATTTGCCATTGGACCATTTGTTAAGAAGAAGCCATTGCAACAATTTTCCCAAATAATTGATAACCCCAAGTCTGGAGGGGGGAGCAAAGTATGGAAGTGCAACATATGTGCATTGACTTGGCATGGTAGTATCACTAGGACCAATGCACACTTGTTGCATATTACAGGAAGCGGGGTTGGCACTTGTAAGGGTCTTTCACTAGAGCAGAGAGCTGAGATGGTGAGAATCTTCCATGGAAATACCACGAACAATGTGCCAGAAAGTTTGTGGTTCTACGGCTAATACTCCATTGAGCGCTCATAGGACTGGCAAACTTACTAATACTCTGGCTGGTTCTAGTTTTGAAGTGTCAGAAGTGGAAAGCAGAGGGAAGAGAAAGGCTGTGGGGGCAGCCCCAAATTTAGTTATTGACATGTTTGATTAAAAGGCAAGGGAAGAGACAGGTGATGCTATTGGGAAATTTTTCTATGTTGCTGGGATTTCCATTTAATGTTGCTCGCTCTCCTTATTACAAGGAAGCTATGGCTAAGGTTGCAAAAGCTAGGGACAAGTTATGTGCCTCTTGGAGACACAAAACTCAGGACAACAATCTTGGATAGAAACTATTCCAAGGTTAATGTATTGATGGAGGAGATGAAGGTGACATGGGTGTCACATGGATGCAGCATTATCATGGATGGGTGGACGGATATTAGACACCGTCCTCTCATCAATATCATTGTCTCTTGCAAAAATGGACCGTACTTCTTGAGAGCAATTGATTGTTCTGGGAAGCGAAAAGATGCTGAGTTTCAGTATCAGATTTTGAAGGAGTGCCATTGAGGAGGTTGGACCTTCAAATGTTGTACAGGTTATCACAAATGCAGCTTATGTGTGCAGAGCAGCAGACAAGCTAGTGGAGCGGGAATATAGGCATATTTATTGGACTCCATGTTGTGTGCATGCCATGAACAATGCACTGAAAAGACATAGGGAAGATTCAGTGGGTTAATCAGATAGTGACTGATGCCAGAGATGTGCAGAAGTTCATATGCAAATCACCACACATCATTGGCACTTTTTCAAAAAATTTCGAAGAAGGAATTTTTGAAACCAGTTGACACCTGCTTTGCATCCTATTTTATTTTGTTGGAGAGGATGTCCGAGTTGCAGGAGCCCCTGCAAATTATGATTATGACACAGGATTGGACTAGGTGGCGTGAGTCCAAGACAGATCAAGGGAAAAGAGGTGAAGGAAGTGGTGTTGCGGGAAACATTTTGGGTTGATATGAAATACATCATATCAATTATAGCTCCAGTTTTTAGTGTCATCAAATATGGGGATTCTAACAGCCCCAATCTTGGTGAGATCTACGAGTGCATTGATAGCATGCTTGGCAAATGAAGGCAGCTATTTGGGTGAGGGACCCCACTTTGGAGTTCTATAATGAACATATACAGCCCATTATTCAGCGGAGATGGGAGAAGTTGAACACTCCTCTTCATATGGCTGCGTATGCACTAAATCCCAAATGGTATGTGGAGAGGCCAGGCAGAGTTGTCCCATTGGATGATGATGAGGTGAAGAAGGGCCTTATGAAGGATTTTAAAAAAATGTACACTCCACAAGAGGCTTCACAGATTAGAATGGAGTGGCTTGACTTCACTGAACTCGATGGGTACAAAACATCAGCAAAGACAGACAGGGGTAGCATTAGCACAGGAGAAACCAGTGAGTTGGTGGCGACTGTATGGGCTTCCAGGATTGCTGCGACCACTTGCCATTCGCCTCCTTTCCCAGGTTTCTAGCTCCTCTGCCTCTGAGAGGAACTGGTCTACGTATGGTTGGATACACTCTGTTAAGAGGAATAGGCTTACCTCTGCGAGAGCGGAGAAGCTTGCAGCTGTACACAGTGCTTTGCGTCTTAATAGATCGCAAGACACCTGAGTACAAACAGACTCCAGCATTACGGTGGGATGTAGATCCCGAGGAGCCGAGGCAAGTTGAAGAGGACAACACTGTGCAGCGAGGATTGATTGGGCTTACCTTTGAGGATGAGCATACTAGTACCAACGAGGAGGAGTTCATGGATATTGCTTCAGATGGAGATTCTGATTTTTAGGCTGATACTTGTAGTTGTCCTCTTTTTTTGTAATATTGACAATAGACAATTGTTGGTGTATTTGGCTATGAGATTAATGATATGAATATTAGCTATTGTCATTTGATCAATCGTATTTTAGAATGGTTTTACTTTTATATTTTGTAATATTTATATTTGAAATTTCAAATTTTAGCTTGTCTCATATTCAAGAATCAAAATTCAAATATGTATTATGAATTTTCAATTTATGACATTAACTGTTTAACATATTGATATTAGACTTTAAAGTTTATAGTGTATTTGATGTTTATGAGTTCAAGTTTCACCTTATTTAAATCTCAAATGGTTTTATTTCAGCTTATTTATATAATTTAGTCACTATATCTTTTTATTTTAAATATTTATATATTTTTTAATCAGCCGTCCCCCCGCCGTCCCCAAAATTTAGAAATTTTTTGCCGTCCTGGAAACCCCGTCCCGCTGTCCCGCCGTCCCGCCGTCCCAGGTAACACTGTCAAATACCAAAATTTTAAAGAATTGAAGATGTGAAGACTTTGTGGAATTTATATAAAAAGAGTACGAACACTCCAGGTTGGCTGATATGGTGTTGTTTTCCAAGTGAGGCATATGCATGATGGATTAGCCTTGACGCATATAAACTTGGGATAAACTTGAAGGTATATTTTTAGGATGATGGTTAGCAAAAATATTTGAATAAAGGTCGAGAAATTGATTCATTAAAAAGGGAAGTGGTATATGAATTAGTGAGACCCAAAATATAATGAAGCACAATCACACATTATTTTTGCAAAATAGCGACTTGAAAAATATAGATAAAACCTCACCCAGAAAAGATTCAAAGATATGAAAGCAAGAATACATATATTGCGATTGAAAGAAAATTGCTATATCAGTAAAAGCTTCCATTCTTGTAACAAATTTCGATGTTCACAAAGGAGTCCAAACACTTGAATTTGTATCAAATGATCCATATTATGCCAAAAAAATTAAAAGTACAGAAAAGTTAAATGACAATATTTTCCAGAATCCAACAATTATTGCAAATTGAACGATGTTGATCAACAAAATTAAACCTAGGTACATCCATGTTATCAAGAAAAAATCAATTTGCTAGTCATAATTATATGAATTAGAATTCCAGTTTTCAGAAAAATTTGAAGACTTTTTATGGTCTAAGAACAGCCCCTGGAGTTCATTCACCTGTCGTCAAGTAGACACAATTCAAATTTTGAGTTCATGTCAATATTTGGCACCCATTAAGATTGATCTCAAATTTATTGATCACAAGTCCATTCATAAAAGAGTGTGAAGGATGCCATAGGCACCAATGGGAGATGGATATTTATAATATCCAAGGGGTTTGACGCTAAGAGTCGTGACCTATCCAACCTACCTTTCCATTTGTATCCTTATAATAGGTTATTATATTAGGTATGATATTATATTATATAGTTGTAATCTAATCTAAGGTTGTAATATAAAGTAGGAACCAGGATCGCAACTTTTACTAATGCTAGTAATGGCAGCAACTCATTTCCATCTCAATAACGAGGTTGATTCCTAGAAAATCCACCGCAACTTAGGTACTCAATTTCATAAATTTAAAATACTTCAATTTATGAAACAATCAAAATTTTCACCTTCTGAATCTGATTCGGAAGGTTCTAGGTGAATGCTCAAGTGATCGTGAGGTGAAATTTGAATTTCTATGGCAATGGCACTATGAAATAACAATTGTCTGCACTCCAATAACCTTTCTACTCTCAGATATGGAGTATGACTTCCACCAATGGATCCAATTGCTGATCTAAAACACTTATTAGGCAACCTTATATTTTCATGTGCAAGTGTAAGACTTCATCAAACAGTTTGCCTCAATTATTGTAAGTGCTAGATGATTCACCACGATGGCAAGACCACACAACTCCTAATGTAGACAATTGGGCAAATGAGGCAGATAGTTGATCACAAACAAACTCCTCATTGATATATTGCTGCCTCAAATGGACAAAGCCCCCATCAATGTTGCCTTAGATGGACATAAGCCCACCCCTTGGATTTCACACTTGTCAATTGGCCATATGAATGAGGTTATATAGACAAATGGATGGGCAACCAATTGCTTTGTGTGCCTCTCTTTGTGAATCTGAATGATTGCTAGAAATTGTCAAGGGTTTCCTTTGATTTTGACAATTGTCTCATCCATGGTTGTGGCAAAAAATGATTGCTTTTGGGCTATATCCACCTCAATACAAGGGCATGATGGGACTTGATGGCGTTACTTTTGGAAATCCAATCATCCACTATCCAAATGAAATTTGGCTTCTAATAACGTCTTTTTCTTGGCTCCATTTTTGGTAAGCTCTCTACAAAATTTAATGGGGCTGAATTTTCCTTTTGTTAGTTGGATTCTTACATATTGATCCCTTGCTGAACTTCCTCGTTTGTTTCTTGCTTGCTCCTTTTTATGCACTTATCATGCAACCGGTGCATTTGCATCTGTTGATATGGTTCCCAGGCTAGACTTTTTTTTCTCTTATCCCTTGCTTTTTCATAGTATATTCGTTTTTTCCTATACTAAACTTCAACAATACATTAATTGAAATTGAGAGAAAATATAACTTTTACAAGTCATACCATTGTTCCTATGTCGATGGGCCTCCAATAATCTCCTTGTCCATTATAACAATGTGGCACATGTCTCCTGTCAACATCGTCAATCTCATCATCCCTAACTCCAACTGAACTTTGAGAAACACTTGCAAGCTTCAAGCTTATTGCTGTCTGAATATGAACAACAATGGACATACAAGGAGAATGAGTATCATCAAAACTGTTGATTCACATGGTGCTAGAACTTGAGAAGGGAACGATACTAGAAATGTAGGTACTAAATGTGGGCACAACGCAATTTAATTGCATTAGTTTGTATAAAATTTATTTACAAAACTTCAAAGTAATATCTATTGTTCACCATAGACATCAATGTTGTAGTGTATGAGATCACGAGTATAGAAATATAATTGTGTCATTATATCTCAGTTTGATTTACACGATCTAAATTCATCCTTGCTACACATCAAATTTCCTAACAACGAGACACGAGCAGAGATATTGCTTCTCATATGTTTGTTTTAATTATGCTGCGCATCTATTTTAGTACTTCATAGCTCTATATTGCAGCTGAAGCTATTTAATAGTCACTTTGTAAGCTAGGATTCATAAAGATTCATAGGGTTTGCGTATGGTGAAGCCTAGTATGGAGTAGGGGAAATCCATACAAGGAGGACGAAACCCTTGAGCAAATTGGAGAACGAAAACTCTCCAATTGGTGGTTCATAAGGACTTAAAGAAAATGATCTTACTAGTTTGCAGCTAGGGCTTGAGAGAGGAGGAGCTACTAAGATTTTTACATTTATTTTAGACCCTCTCCTAGGTTAGTGACTTGGGTGGAAAAAGAGTTAAGTGCCTTCTAGGGCACATTTGGGAAATTGGAGATGATACTCACCTTCCTCATAATTTATAAGGCTGATTTCATATTTTATTGATATTTTTGGGGTTAGGGAACACTCTTTTCTAGCCCTTAATGTGAGTTGTACTTCTGTTATTATTTAGTTAATTACAACTATATGGTTGAATAAAATATTTGGAAGCATTCTATGTCGTTTTCAACTTGTGTTTGCATGGGAATTGATGCCATTAAGTGCCATTACAATTCATTGTTATAGGAGGATTTATACACCTATGTTTAGCTTGTTTTGAAGGGGGTTTGATTCCCAAAAAGGAGTAGTTTCAGACTTTCAGTTTTCTGCTAGGGTTATATATATATTTCAGAGCTGCTGTTATAAAAATATGATTCTCTCATTTGGGTTTGAGCCCAAAGCCTTATTTTCAGTTTCAACCCTAGAAAAGGACATTACATTGGTGCAGATTTAATGTTGATGTCACTGTGGAACTATTACTAATAAAATAAGGTGACAACGTTTCAGTAAGGATTGGTGGGGCTAGCCCCTTTACAAGGTCAAGTTAATAGTACGCAAGCCCAAGCGAGTAACACCTTCTAGGCAATTTAAATCTCATGGGATATGAATCATTAGGGGTGTCAAACAGGTTCGACAGAGGAATTAGCAAGCGAGAGAAGTGAAATAGGGATGAAGGATCTTTATTTGGTTCACCGGGAGATAAACAGGAAGGAGGTGAAAGATACAAAAATAGGTAGAAGGAAATGCAAATGAGATTATGATTCACATGAAAATGAAAGCTTGGTCCTATTTTGATTTTTGAAATTCAATGATATTATTGTCTTTAAAGCTGGTATTTTTTATTTGAGCATATGTTAATATAACATACCTACTCTTCATTTAACACCATTGTTTGTTGAGATTTTAATGGTACACTTTCATTTGATGTAATGTCCCCTTTTTCGAATTAATCTAAAATAAAGTTTTCCTTGGCAAGCAATGGTTGAACAATGAAAGATCATGGATTATATTTCAGTTTCATCATTCATATTTATGTTCTATTCTTTTATTTCCCATTCTTAGTAGGTTGGCTAGGTTGAAGAGCTTTTAATAAGCTCAAAATAAAGAAATAAACTATTAATGAGGTCGGTTGGGTTTAGTGCCTTTAATGAGGCTTAATAAAAGATTATAATGACTTATTAGGGGTCGGCCTTACCTTTATGGGCTTTGGCACCAAAGAAAGGTATAAAAGAGGATTAGAGGAGCTCATTTGGGGATCTAGATTTTGACGCATTTTTCTATATTAGATTTGAGAGTTGGTTGCTCATGATTCTCCCACTTGAGGACAAAAACCCTCGTGTGGCATCCTAGGACAAAAACCCTTCTAGTGGTTTATTGGAGGACGGAAACCCTCCAACATTGCACGAGCTTGAAGGAGTATTGCAGATTTATAGAAAAAAAGAAAGCATATTCATATTTCTAATTGATTAAGAGGCCTTTCCTAGGTGGAACGACCTACCTTGGAGGGTAATTTAATGCCCTAGAAGGCATACTATTGATATTTCACTTCATTTTCTGATTTGGCATATTTTACAAAGCCGGAATCTCCATTTTGGTGATTTTTGGCAAGGGTTTACAATTTTTCCTAGTCCTCGGTTTTGGCTAGTCTGCTGCTAATTTAAATAATTAATTCCAGCCGTGAAATCAGATATTCTTTCAATTTTTTGATTTGTTTATGATCATTAAATATTGTCGTGGCTAAAATAATTGTTTTGTGGCATTATTCATTGATTTGTTTGGTGAAAAGTGGATTTGAATTCCATAAACAAAATAATTAATTCCAGCCGTGAAATCAAATATTCTTTCAATCTTTTGATGTGTTTATAATCAATAAATATTGTCGTGGCTAGAATAATTGTTTTGTGGCATTATTCATTGATTTGCTTGGTGAAAAGTGGATTTGAATTCCATAAACAGTTCGCTGCCCTTGGAGATTGTTGATTTCAAATTAATTTCAGTTTGTTGTCATAAAAATCAGACTTGCTAATATTGGGGTTTGAGCTAATTTCCTTAATTTTCAATTTTGTTCCCAAAACGGATATTACATTTTAGCTTTTTCTGTTTGCAAGCCATAGTTATTAGAATTTGGGTGCTAGAAAATGTTGTTTGGGCAATGTTGTTTAACTCCTTAAATTGACAACTCATTTTTTTGCACCCCTATAGATTTTAGCACATGTTTTCATTATCTGGAATTGGTTTAATATGTAAGATCTTGGAAACGAATTTGTCAATAAGGATGCCTTTAATTAATAAGCCTCTGTGTGAAATTCTACTTTATTCAAAGGAATTCCAAACTTTTCCAAAAGAAAACAATTAGAAGTTATTTTATTTAGTTTTTCTTAATTTAGGATTTTTGGCATGTTAGAACAAATTTCTTTCCAATAAGGATTTTTGCAGCAGTTCCTCGGTCATTGTTTTCATGGCCGCTACTCTTGTTTCAACTAGTCTCTCTGTTGTTCCTGGGTTAGAATATGGTGCTCTCTTGGCTTACAACCGTGTAATTGCCATGGCTTCGTCCTTTGCTATGTCAATCATGTCGATGCTCTCTTCCTAAATCCTGCTTTACAAAATTCACATCGACATGATTACCTAACCCACTCCCCAAGCAAAGAAGTTCTTCAATGTTTTCGTTGATGGGATGTCATGTCCCTTTTTCGAGTCAATTCCAATTAAAGACCTTGGCCCATTTTCCTTCCTCATGGGTTCAAGCGAACAAGCTAGAGGAAGCCGACAATGTCATCATGTGCTTCATTTCATGTTTATTTCTTAATTGGCATTGTAATTGTTGGTGAGCCTAGCACCCAACAGTAAATTAGAAATAAAAAGATATTGGTGAGCATGTAAGCTCCAAAATACCAATTTGAAATTTATAAGTACTTTTCTTAAAGAGATTGGCCATCATTTAGATTATAAGCACCCCTTATGGTTATAAAAGGGAGGTCGCTTGGCCATTAGAGGATTATGTTATGTGAATTTCTCATTTTTGGTAAAGGATTACTTATTAAGCATCTTTTTCCTCTCTCTCAAGGACTAAAACACTTGATTGAGGCACTCCCAAGGATGAAAACCCTTGTGGAAAAGTGGTGTGGATGAAACCCCACATTACCTTTTAGGTAGATTTCTCTTTATTGCTAGTTATAGCAGATTTCTTCCCTAAGTGACTTGCTTTGAGGTGTGTTTTCAAGGATATCGCTGTTTTATGTGATTTCTTTGCATGGTTGGACTACCTACTATTTATAAAGGTGAAATCTTCCATTTTATCAATTGTTTGGGTGCAAAATATATTTAATTTCAAGTGGAGCAACCTATATGGATATGGTAAATTGGTATGTGTGGTGACTTATTGGTAAATCTGAAATTATTCTCTTGTTCTCTATATTTAATAAAGCCAAGATTCCAAGTTTGGTGAACTTTGGGGATGTTCTACTATTTTTAGCAAGCTCGGGAAGGTTCGTTGGTTAGGGTTCCATAATTAATTAATTTTACATGCAAATTTGATTTCTAACGGCTACAATTAATTGATAATGGCTTTCTACTAATTTTGGCACAAGTTTGGAAGGCTTTTTGCAAGGTTTAACACCATTTTGAAGGGTTGTTATCACCTAGGGAAGTCGCTGCCCTAGGAAGGGTTTGAAGTTCAGTTTCTGTCGGGTCATAACAACAGTGCCTTGAATCTGATTTTGGGAGCTTTTTGCCATTTCCTTAGGTCCCCCAAAAAGGGACATTACATGGGACGTCTCTTGTTGGTGTCATATAGATGTTTCATGCTCACTCTCAATGTCCATTGCACGGTTATAACCATCTTTGTATGATGAAGGTGGGACCACCTTCATCTTTTTCCACAACGAGGGTATCAACAACCTCAATGAACCTTCCACTTTTTCAACTTGTTGGTTGATTCCTTCTATAACCTTATGAGAAATTCCTTTTTTTATTATGTGCGTACAAGCTCATGCTTCCCTCGCCAATTGTTGTATATTTTTGTGACAATCTCACTACCATATCTTTGCAACAACCTGTTGTCACCTAGAAGTTGCACCCTGATAGAGAATGGTGTGTGTACTCTCTCTCCTGTTGACATAATTGGAACACCTCAAGGTTGTGGATAACCTATGTCTGAGGTGAACCTCTAGAGAGGGTTGGTTCCTTTGTGAATCACCTAAAAACGAAAACTTTGACAAGGAAAAGGGAAGAGGAATGCGGAAAATGGGAAATAGCGGTGATACACCAATAATTTGATACTTGCATGTAACTCTGCACACAGAGAATTTAAAGATTCACACACTTGCACAACTCTGAACTATTTTGCAAAATTAATTCAAGGATTTAGGAAAAGACAACGGTAGAGGGATTGAATTCTACACTAAGGCAACACAATAACCTATCAAACACAATGAATTATCTGAAAACAGCAGTATGAGAGGGCAAAAACGAAGCTCTATTTTATTCAGAGGTGCAAGTACAAAGGCTGAAGATGCCAGAGCAAATCAGTGCTCAAGTATATCTCTCATTAAAATCCAAAATCAGCCTATATAGACTACCACGTCCAAAAAAAAAAAGACTGCTCACTGCTGTTTTTTATTTATTTTATTTCCCTTATTCCCTGCTGGCGCATGGGACAGCAGCATACTTCTTTTTTTATTTAAGTCTCTCAATTTCTGTCCCTGGCGCCAACTATAACAGCGGTTCTTTATTTTTAAATAAATTAAATCCCTTCTAACCTTGGTGTATGGGACAGAAATTGTCCTTTATTTATAAAAAACTCCTTTTGGTGCATGGAGAAGCAGCTGTTAGTTGACTCTTATCTATTTATTTCTATTTTGTCCCATTCACGCTTGGCGCCACCTTCAAACTGGACAGCAGTTCACTTTTGTCTTATTCATTTAATTCTATTTTTGGACTGGAGCTGCCTTTTATTTTATTTATTTCTTTGTCTCTTCTATCTTTGGCACATGCTCTTAACTTGGAACAACAGTCCCTTTTCTATTCATGCCTTCATGCTTATCTTTCATGGGCACCAATTATAGCACTGCAGCTGCTATTTTTAGTTATTTACTCCTCCATGCATGCTTTTATCTTCCTTTGGCGCCAACAACAGCTCCATGTTTATTAGTTTATTGCATACATCTCCCTTTTTCTGGCGCAGACTTATGTGGTTTGAAATATGGCAACACAACCTTCAAAACTTCTTCCCATGTGTTCACATTTGTTGCGTCTAAGTACTAGTCAATCGCCATTCCTCTCAATGTGGCCAGAAATGACTTTAACGCATTGGTCTGCCCATTTTGTTACAGATAGTTACGTAGGTCCTTTGGTCATGAACAGGCTTCTTTGACCCATCCCCAGTGAACTTCAAAAGGTTTTTCCTCTGACCCATCACCAGTGATGCAACTCTTCTTGAACGATCTCTCATTTTAAAAAATGCTGAATTGTATTTTTATTCTCTCACAACACATCTAGATGGATCTTGATTTCCAACTCTTCCTTTGATTTGAACAATCCACACAACACTTTGCTCGTTATTGTTACCCTTTTTGGTTCTTGTCTCCACTTTGTCTTCCCAGTTGCTCTAGAATTTTAGGCTCTTCTTCATTGTTGATAAGTAAATCCTCAATACACTCGATGTCTTTAGTGAAGGCATCCATTTCTTCTTCCGTTAGGAAGTCTATAGTCTCCATCTTAGGACAAGGACTTCCATACAAGCGGGAAAATTCTCGGTCAACTCCTCTGTCAATCCTTTGTTAATATTTTCCTTCATATGTTCTGTCTTGTTTCAAGAGGCATTTTAATTTATCTGGGCTAAGATTTTCTAAAATAGAAAAGGAATTCTTAGTTTCGAAGGGAATAGTTTTTGCATACTTTCTTATCATTTTTATTGTATGCTTTTGGCTGGATGTTTTCCTTCTGCTTGCCACTTCAGACACTTGTTTTCTCTGCTTCCTAGCTAGCCTTAATTTCTTTCCCTTATGTTTTTCTTCCCCGCTTACTCCTTAATAGTTTCTTCTTCCCAATCTTTCTCTCGCTGTATGAATAGGTATGCTCCGAATATAAACTAAAAGGCTTATTCCCATAACCAGTTGCCTGTTTCCATGTTATCCTAGCCAATTTGAATTGAACTCTATCAATTAATGGTTTTTTTATTTTAAGATCTGTGTTAACAAAAATCTTGGCATAGTTCAGCATGGGTTTCTGTGCAGTGATATATTCTCCTCTTGCATTGCTAATTCTTGAGTGAGGTTTCTTCCCAGATTTCACTTGATAGGAGATGGAGCCTTACTAAGACTAATACCATGCTACATGACACTAATTTGGTGGGGCTAAAAGGTAAATCCCAATTATTCTTGATGGAGCCCATATTTGTTCACGGACTGTTTTCTCCACTTCCATGGAGAAAACTTCACTGAAGTAGCCCTTAGACATCATCACTATATCTATGGGCCCTATTGGATTTCAATTTGCATATATCACTTCTCTCAAGTGTTTTGGACCCTGGATGTGTTCCTATCAATCTGTGAATTAGGTTTTCTCCTTAAAACACCATATTCTTTGCTTTATCATCTTCAACTGGAAGAGGCTTTCTAGAATCATCTGCGCCCTTTGGAAGCATCCATTTGCAAGTGTGTTTGGGACTGTCATGTTGGCATGCTGTTGTAAAAATCTTAACAATTCATCCCTGAAAAGTTTTGCACCATAGCTTCTTTTCTTTGGAAACCATCTGTCCAATGGTGTCCAGGGGAGGCCATAGCCTCTTCTCTTTGAAAACCTTTTGAATATTTTCAGTCCTCTCAGCTATTATAGATCTAAATTACTAAATATGATGGGTTAATTCAAAATAGTTATAGAGCAAGAAATCGGTGAGCAGCATAGAATACTTCAGGTGGTGTTATCGTCTCCAGATTGGATCATAGGCTGCATGATGCCAAAAAAGAAAATATCCTCCATGCAAATTCTTGACAGGTGAAACAATATTATATTAGGAAGAGAATAATATCAAACTAGTAAACACAATGTTTTTCAATTGTCTTTTAGCCCCAGTTCTTCTAAGCTATAGCTTGTGATTCAGTGTTAACCATGTCCTAATGTCCTGATAGCAGATAACAATCAGTTGGAATTTAATTCACATCCCGTAAATCAATGCAATCTAACAATACAATCTGTGAAAATTTGTGACTCCTGCACTCACCGGCCACCAAAGCTGACATAATTTGTTGTTGTAATGGAAAAATTTATCTAGAAAATGCGATGTTTTTCTCTCTTGAAGAATGAAAGATTGAGGCTATTTATGTGTCATCTGTATAATGCAACACAAGCAATGAGACAAGAAATCTAGCCAGAATTCATCTTTCTACATGAGAGTGACTGAAAAATGATTAAGGAATATAGATAATGTACTTAATTTTAATCTCATGATATCTCTCTCTTATAAGTCGGATTTTTAGTTTTAACATGGGTTGGCAATACAAAAGTAACAAGAAAACAATTTTATTTGGTAAAATAATGTTGAAAGACCACATTTTTATCTAGTCTTCAGTTATTTCTATTTGTAGGATAAAGCCAGTGCTCACTATTTATGTTTCAAAGGTCCAATAACTTATTGAGATAAATATTTTATGATATTTAATGTTGGTAATGGCAGGCAGCGATACGGCCCCCTACATTTGTCTTCTTTGTCAATGATGCAAAGCGTTTTTCAGATCCATACCGGCGTTATATGGAGAAGCAGCTGCGATCAAATGTGGGTTTCCCAGGAACGCCCATCCGCTTGTTGTGGCGCAGCAAAAAGAAGGCAGAGAAAAAAGTGAAGGAGAAAGAAAGAGAAACTACAACAGTGGCGTAGATGGCACCTCTAATTGAAACCAGAAGTTGGGATATTCTTAGAATATATCCATTATCTATGCAGGCAAGTGGACATCTCTCGATACTACAGTGTTATGGCCACTTTTCACTTTACACTTGCAAAAATGAAGAAACAAGAAAAGGTTGATATAATATCAGCAACATTACTGCCTTTTGGTCTTTACCATCCTTCTCTATTTATACAATACGCATGGGCCAAATCTGATTGGAAATGTAATGTACATCACCTCACACAAACCTTTGCTTTGTTTTTCTGTATTATAAATGCAATTTTATTAGCATAGTGAGGAGCCACTCATTCATTGTATTCGTGCGTTGAGGGTGATTTTTTCCCCAAAACATGCCTCATCCATTCTTGCCGAATTTTTTTTTTCGAGTACTTCAAACTTTATATGTATTTGAACTTGAAGGTTATACCTCCTGAAATAGAATGTTTCAACCTTTTTCTATGGTGCAAAAAAATTAGACATGAGACAAGTTTGTCAATCAGTTTCGATTTCATTATTTGCCCGGTATTCTACTCGTTGACATTTGAAGAGCCTAAGATCTATGTCTCTTTGCCAGTCATTGCTATAACTGTAATCCAGTCATGACCTTGTTGGTTTTGATGACCCAAGACTGTTGTTTTGACTAGGAATGTGAATAAGGTGGATTGACCTAATGCCTATGAGATCCTATGATGTTGTCATGCATTTCAATGGCTTGGTGGCACCTTTGTTTACGTGACAAATAACATGAAGGGAAAAAGAATAAAAATATTGGGAATTTGATATCGAAAGATCCATAATAGCTATGGTGTTGGAGCAAGAAAATTGTAAAGGTGTTTAGATGTACGTGTGTTCTTTATCTATAAGAAATTAGAATACAACCATATGTAGAATAAAAGAATAAATACTCGAAAGCCATAAAATAGCATATATAAAGCTGCATGGCTGTTGAGCTAACTTCACTGCCAATAATTACTGAAAACTTGATATCCAAGCCTACAATTCAGGATGGAAAGGGTACACGTTGAATGGTTCCATGATTGAATGTGACCATTCAGAGAAACAAATTGTATTGAGCATATCCTTAATGGTCACCAATGATCCCCCATAAAAGTTGGCCAGACTCTTGACCGGCATATGTAAAATGCCACTCTAGGAAATTAGGGGTACATAACAATAATAATCGTCAAATGTAAATAAAACTTTATAGGTAGAATAACATACTCATTGCACATATACACTTAGTTTTCCCCTTCACGAAACCCATGGATCCACAATACTGTTGATATATTAAAACTTACAATAATTGTCGTATGAACATGTGATATATATCTAATGTTATGCCTTGATCACCCCTGTTGAATATCAAATGATTACATTCTCTTTTAGGAAAGCTTCAATGACAATATTTTTCCATGTCATGACCATGTTCATCTTGGCTTCATACGTATATATGTATCATCAAAATGATCATAGGGTGCAAAGTACAAAATCATAGCTCAATAATCCCTTAATAAGTTGGCCCGTCTCCGCTAAGCAACCACCTTGACAGTATTTTATTTGCAGCTTTATCCCATCTATTATCGCATTATAATCCTTATAAATAAATACTATTAATAGGTGCCATAATTTATTTCACGTACGTTGGTAAAATATTCTTTTATAAATATATCCATTGTTATTATCACCATACTCTTAAGTAGCCTTGATTGGAATTAATACACATAATTACTATATTGGACTCTGTAAAAGTTTCATTTTAATGCCTGACGGAAATTAATTATCAATTTGTTGACCCGGCTTTATGTTGTTTCGTTATCTTGTTAATCAAAATATTATCCTTGAGAACCCTTAGTTTCCCCAAGTGCCTTTTAAGAGGTTCATGTTCATTGCCACATGAAATATTTAAAATGGGCTTCGGCTTCTATAAATGGGCCTCAAAGGAGGCATAGTCCACAAACCCGTGTCTGAAGAAATGTTGTAGATTGCTCTTTCCAAATTCCATTATTGCACAAGGAGACTACAAGATCTGTGATGTTTGGCGAACAAACATTCCTATGCCGACAAAAGTTGTCAACATGCCTGACAACATAGCACATAAAGAATTTGCTTTTAAGGACCGAAAGAAACTTGAGGTTCGCCATTCATTAAAAAGTTATTTACTGCCTTGTTAATACCCTGCATCCTAAAGGCACCAGCGTGGTGAGCCACTTCCGCTTAGAATCCCACAAAATAGAATCAAAACTAATTTTTTGGTCTAACATCAAGGTTCATGTTATGGCGAAATCATAGCACCCTTGATTGCTCTCAAGTGAATGGTTGAGGCAATCAGTGTGATTCATCAAACATGGAGTTATCATAAACTATGGGATTTCGCAATCGGGATAACCCTTCGAAGAAGGTTGACTTCCTATCCTATCCTAGTGTCAACTACTCCAAAGTGCAGAGAGTTACAGATCTAACCCTAATCTAATATTTTCAAGGAGATAGAGATAGAGAAAATGCATGAAAATTAAAATCTACTCTAAGGGAAGGTGATGCACTAAGAAGGATGTTGAACAACTTGCATAATAAACACAGCACTACCAGAGCCTTGTAATGAAAACAACAATACACAATAGCCTTGCATGCAATGAAAGATCATAAAGTTGTAATATAACACAGAAGAGGGTTTGAAGCATCCACAGATATGATTTTATTACTCTCAAAGTTGATACAATACATCACATTTAGGACCAAACACAGAGATTTTCCATTACAATGTCAATAAGGAGGTTTGAAATCTCCACAAATCTCTTACAAATAAAAGAGGGAGGGGTATATACAAGTTTTCCAACCTTTAAAAATGAGCCCCTCACAATATATAGGAAGAATGAGAGAAAGGGAGAGAAAATGAATTTGAAATATTTCTTCAACCACCAAAAAATGCATTAAAATCACCTGCAACAATGATGGTGCCACTGCAAAACTCATACCTCCATGTGCTTTGCCTTGTTGGAGAAGAAAGGAAGTCCATACCTTCATCATTTGGATAGGTGAAAAATCTAGAACATTCCTCTAAAATGGCAGACTGTATTTCCTTATTTGAAATACTTAGTCTTATTAAAATTAAGGAAATAGGTCGTCGTTGTGTAGAGGACAGTGAGAGCTTTCTAGAAAGTCCTATTTTGTGCAAATCCGAGCTCCCAGTCAAAAGTTATGGCCGTCTAAAGATGAGGGTGCCATACTGCAATAAATATCAGTGGTTACTCTGCCTTTTCGAACTCCGAACCTGCATCGCACTCTCTGAAATTTCAGACTTTCGAGCATTTTTGGCTTCGGAGGTCGTTGTCACTATTCACCTTTCTAAGCTCATGAAATCTTCGAAATGCCGAAAGTCTGAAATTCGGACTTCGGGGTTTGGACTTCAAGTCGCGATTTGTGTGCACTGGGGCTTCAACGTTCTAAAATGCCAAAACCCCGAAGTCCGATATTCGGACTTCGGGTTTCTCGGGTTTTGGGAGTTTGGGGGTTCAGGTTTCAGGATTGCAGGGGTTCAGGTTTCAGGATTTTGGGGGTTTGGGTTTCATGATTTCAGGGGCCTAGGTTTCAGGGTTTGCTCCTCCATCTAGTCATCGCACATCTCCGAAATCCCGAAAGCCCGAAGTCCGAATTTCGAACTTCAGGTTTTGGACAGTTTTCCTCCCCGTGTGGCACTATTCATTTGGCGAGCTAGAAACCTCTGAAATGCCAAAACCTCGAAGTCTGAAATTCAGACTTCGGGTTTCGAGCTTCAAGCCCCTTTTCTCGCTTCTTTCTGCCAAGTCCCCAAATTCACCTCAGCCTACCTCCGAACGACCCCGCCTCCGAAGTCCAAATTTCGGAGTTAAGAGCTCCTTCATTCCCCGAACCAACTCAAACCCCAGAACTCTTTTGCAATGCGCTCAGCCTGCTTCAACTTACTCAACTCAAGCCCAAAGTGTGAGCTCCCATGGCCGAATTGATCCTCCTATTTTCTCTGTGCAAGGTCATGTTTGTCCAATTTCGCCTGAGGGGAAAAATTGGATAACAATTCCTAAAGAATAGATTTTTCCAAAAAGGTTCCAAGTCAAGGACAACCTTCCTTTGAGAATGCCACTAATGTTTCAGAATCTAGTAATAGGGTCTCTATCTTTTCGTAAAAAAGAGACCACTACTTTATTTAGAGCCTCTTCCTCTAGATCAAGTTCTTCCTATTTTTACATTGAACCTTCAAATGAGCAAAAGAGAAAGGATAGTTTTTGTCTGTAGTCATGACAGTCTTATCCATGATACCAATTTTGATTATCTGTGGTGCTAAGACTATGAATAGATAATAAGACAACAATATATTCCTACGAAAGGTCCAATGATTAATATGATTGCTAAGGTTAGTATGGAAAAATCTCTTTCAGATCTTCCTCCTCTTGAAGATACAAAAGTATCATCAACATATGGGAATTAGATGGACACCTTTTGATACCAAATAATAGTCAATAAAGATATTAAACCATCAGAGTATTCAAAGATGTTCAAATGGATGAACAAGGCTCGTAAAATTTGTTCATACAACTTCAAAAAGATATGAAGAAACGCTTCTCGAAATAGAGAAGACCCTCAAAACAATGAAGCTCTATAAAAAAGTTGAGCTTAAATACATGTATCACTTGTACTTAATAATAAGATAGATAATTTTTATTCTATTGTAGATAAAAATATTCTAGATTCTCTTGAATCTATAATCCAACATGTACAAAATATCTCTTCCTTTGTTGAGTATATAGTTCAGCATGTAGCTAATCTTTCTAATTTATCTTTAGAAATGTTTAAAGTTGTTGAAAATACTAATCCCTTCGTAAAGATTACTGATGATACCCGAAAAGAAATAGGGTCTAAATTGTCTATTTGTTACAATCATTTGTCTAACCAGATCCAAATCCTCCATCAACAATTTATTGAATAAAGTAGTAAATTTGATGAAGTATACCAGTTTTTTGAACATGTCCCAATTATTTATGAGCAAATTGAAGAAATTCATTCTTTCACCAAGCCACTTGAGCCAGTAGTTTCATGATTAGTCCAAATAGATCTCTTTGGTTAGATGTGGTTAAATATTTCAATGATTCCAAACCAAGCTTGCCCTCTTCATCCAAAAATATTTCTATGACTAAGCTTACTCCAGAAGATGCAGAAAGCATCTACACCCTTGATGAAGCCTCCCATATCGTTGAGCCATTACACAATACTAGTCCACACGCAGACTCTCTAACCTAGTTAGTATAAAATTGAGTGCAACAATCTGTCTCAGAATAAAATAAATGGTGCATGGAATGATTGTTTGGTCTAACCCTCAGGTTACTCACTAGAACAAGAATATCCGCATGACACGGTTCAAACAATTGCAAATGGATTCGTCAGCATTATTAAAAAATTGGCGGGACTCCTTATCCATTCAAAAGGAAATCATAGAACACGGTACTACTGCTCTCACTGCTGCATTAACTAATGAATTTTATTGGTAACTGTCGATGATGATGAATTCCATAGCATAATTGTTTATTCTTAAAGGACTAGAGTCTGTGACATGCACACAAGTTAAAAAATATCAATGCTACATGAAAAATCTATAATATAATTTTGATAGGATTAATGATCCTACTATGAAATTAAGATATATTAGAGTCTTTTTCAGTCTTTATTTAGCTATTGAATATAAGAAATCATCTTTAGCATATATGTCTGTTGAACTTCTTATTTTTGGATCCATCAATCAAGTTTTTAATGATATGAATGCATATTTTTGCCAAGAGAAAACTAACAGAAAGAAAATTGTTAAAGCGCAAAAAAGCACTGGGTGTAAACTTTTTCGAACTACACGATAATGATTCTTTTGGTTGTAAACCCTCACGGTATCCTACTAAACATAAGCATAAGCCATGTTCATTTTGTTCATCATTCAAAAATTGGAAGGGAGTATGATGCAAGCAAAAAGCTTTCAGGTATTCTTCACCTCCTAGAAAAAGAAAAACATTTTTTAGAAAATACCAAGGATGTCGAAGAAAAAAGCATGTTTGTTTTATTTGTAAGGGTGAACATTGTGCTAACAAGTGTCTGAAGAAGGATAGTGCAAAGGGCAATGCTAAGTTAAATTTTCTAAAAGAAAACAATATTGATGAGAACAACTTTTATCTCACTTTTGGATATGATTATGAAAGTTCATATATTTTGTATAAATCTGACGAAGAAGCCCGAAAATTTATTCTACTCAAAGATCCAGAACTCTGTTCAGAATCAAATAACACATATTCAAAATATGATTATATGCCTTGTTTCACTTGTGTCAATATGTTATCTAGTTTCCCTCATCTTTTTATTCATCTAAGTTTATAATTTCTTGCTCATCATCTTGATGAAGCCCAACAAGAATATGACACATGCCCCCCACGGGACACAACAAGAGTGTCAGACAAGTATCAACAGATGATTAATCTTGGCATCAGACATTAATCTCAATTAAATCTTTATCTTGACCTAAAACAAAAGGAGGAAGAATGCCTCAATATTCTCAAACAAGAAGAAGAAGAAGAAGAAGAAAATATAGATGTTTTATTCAATGAATCTATTCAAAGGACTCCTCCTAGAATAAGATAATCAAGAGAAGGTTTCTCATCAGGAATTTAAAGGAGATGTGGCAGAAACAGAAGAGAAAGACATTTTCCTTTCCATTTCCCCGAGGAAACACCAGCACAACCATCCAAAAAGATTGAATCCACTCCTCCTATTTCCAGAAAGCAATGGTGTACTAATAGAATGACCTTTCTTTAAAAAAGTCATTTATAATGCCTCAAAGAAATTTAAGCAACTGGTTGAAGAGGATTAAAAAGACAAAAAATATTGAAGAATCTTAAGAAATGTTGGAGCAAGCCTATACACAGTTCATTCAGACTCCAGATGAAGAAGAACCAGTGCACGAGGTAAGCACTCTTAAAAGTGCTCAAAATCCTTTTGTAAATATTACTTATTATATCTCAAATATAAGACTATACCCTTTAGATGAAATGATCGACACTGGTGTAGAGATCAATTTTCTGAGATCTAAAGCCATCCCATAAGATTGTTGTGAACAAACTTGTTTAGAGATTACTTTTAGTAACAAACAAGTAGTGTATCATTTCCTCGCATATGTTCCTATAAGTATAGTTGGTTATCAAAGGACTCTTATATTTTACCAATATGAAATACAATCATATAATTATATGATAGAAATAGATGTAAGCTAGGTTGTGAAACCTTCATCCTCACAAAAGATAGCATATCCTTGTTCAACTTCTCAATCCAAATCCCAAGAAGATATATCTATAAGAAAGTCATTCCTATATCTCTCAGACCTAAAAGAAGAATCAATAATGAATGGATTCATAAATCCATTGCTCTATGTCAAAGTAATATTAATAGCATTACTCAAAAGATTAGAACATATATGTGTTCTGAAAATCCCCATGTTTTCACCTATCGTAAGCAACATTTTTTGTAAAATTGATTTTGTCTTAAGAGACAAAGAAGGAAAAGAAGTACTTCCTAAGTTCAAAACTGATCATAAGGGAATGAATCGTAAAGATAGTACTAAATGTGAAGAAGAAATCAAAAAATTATTGCAAGGAGGATTCATCCAAGAATCCAACTCACCATGGGCATGTGCAACTTTCTATGTCAATAAGAGAAGTGAACAATAACGTGGAAAAAATAGATTGGTAGTGGAAAAATAAGCCATTTAATAAATTCATCCAAGCAATTCCGCATTTGATTCTTACCAAAAATGAATTATTTAGTAGATTAAAAGCATCAAAGGTCTACAAAAAGTTTGACCTCAAGAATGGTTTTTGATAGATATTTCTTCACCTTGAAGACAAATTCAAAATTGCTTTCGTAGTTCTAGGAGGTCAGTACGAATGGAAAGTCATGCCCTTTTGATTAAAAACAACACCTTCTATATTCCAAAAGGTAATGAACATAATTTTAGTTATTCATCATAGTTTTACCTTGTATATGTAGATGACAATCTCATCTACTCTAAGTCTCCTAAGGATCACATAGAGCATCTTAATAAGTTCTATGATGTAGTTTACAGTAATGGTTTATGCCTCTCTAGCTCTAAGACGAAAGTTTGTAAAGATTCCACTAACTTTCTCGATTTAACCATTACAAATGGAGATATCCAAATCCAAGAACACATAGTGTCAAAATCCAAACATTTCCATATTAGATTATGGATTTGACATAGATACAGTGATTTATTGGATGTTTTAATTTTTTTCTAGTTTCTACAAGAATATTGTTGCAAATAAAATTTGTCTAAATAAAAGACTTCAAAAAAGCCACATGCATGAACTTTGGAGATGACTGTAGTAGTCAAAAGAATTAAGAAATAAGTACTACAATTGCCACCCATGACTCTTCTTGGAAATGGGTTAAAGATTGTTGAATCTGATGCTAGTAATGAATTTTGGGTAGTTTCCTTAAAAGAAAAAGAAGACAATGACAATGAAAAAGTTTACAAATATGTTTCTAGAGCATTTCATGGTTCAGAACTCAAATATCACTCTGCACACAAGGAAATACTCTCAGCCAAGAAAGCAATTAAAGCTTTCGTTTTTTTGTTCAGTCTAAACAATTTACTCTCAGAACTAATCTAAAGGATTTTATGTTAGACTAAACAAAGGAGACCCCTAGATAAGATTGCTCTCAATAGACTTCAAAGATGAGGAATGTGGTTCAACAATTATGAGTTTGAAGCTCAACACATAAAAGGTAAACAAAATGCTCTTGCAAATTTTACAAGCAAAGGATTCAACCAAACCGAGAATGTTAATATCACCCAGGTAATGCATGAGTTTGTTAGCCCTGTTTGATTGCATTCTAATTCTCAAAGATCCATAGATGTGCTAAGATAAAATGATAATCAAATGTCTTATGAAGCACAACAAATCCTACTTGCCAGAAATATTATTTCTATTTCTCCCTAGGCCATGTCTGAGGTTGCAATCTCATATATAGATCCAAAAATACCAGGAGAAAATTTGCATTCCCTATAAGAACCTATGGTATTTTGCACCTTGCGGTGGAAATGGAGTCATTGCAGATAAGTGGAACCTCCTCTAGATGATATTCTTGTTGAAGGAATTTGCCTAAGGAAACTAGTCCCAAGGCCAAAAATGCTATGAAGGTTGGAATTCTCTTGGATGTGATCTGAAGTCTGCCCACTTCAAACTAACATCTAGCACAAGCCCAACGAAGTTGGAGATCAAGGATATATTTTCAACCATTTTAAATATTTTCTCTTCAGATATCTCTCCAAAAAAATCTTTAATCATCTCCTTCAAATGCATCTTGACATTGTCATGAATATTTAATAAATTCTAAAATACCATGGTATGTAAAAGAAGTATATTATGTCAAATCTAACCATCTGCAGGCACATCATCAACATATAAATGGAAAACTTTGTTGAAATATCTATTTCCATCGCACCATGAATCTTCATTGTCTTGCACCAAGTCACTTCATATGGATCCCATAGATCAGCATCATTTTTCCATCATGAAGACACGTATCAGTGAATAATAATGGTAGTTCTTCTATCTCCAAACTTTGGTACGAACACAACTCAAGGGACCTATACTTCGTTGAAAGAAGGGAATCTTCCAACTCATCTGACATTGATGAAGAACCTCAAGTCTCTTTCAGTCCTTAAAGACATCTCTTTGTGTTATGTTGTCAGACATGTTGACAACTTTTGTCGGTCATATAGGTAGGCTTGTTTCCTTTTGTTTTTGTCATAAGCATGGTAGGCCCATAAATTTAATGAGTGGGTTTCTTTATGTCTTGTAAGGGAATCTTTTGGCTACCTAGGTAGTAAATTTCCCGTTTCCAGTCATCCAGTGAAAAACTATATTCCTCCTATAAAATGGAGTCGAAGGTTCACTCACTACGTTGAAGAAGTGTAGGATTTTTTAGTCATGTTGTAAGGTTCACGATCTAGGGTAAATATAATGTCTCAACTTTAGATTGTTGAATCCATTCAAGGTCTCAGTTTAGTCGAGATATGTGCAAATTTAGTAGTTCCTAGCCATTATAAGCATGTGGTTGATCCTCCTTGTAGAGCTAGAGTGAAATATATTGCTAGAAACCTTCTTGTGGATTTTAATATATCCTTGATATCATCTGTGTACTTCTATATGAATGTGATTTAGGCTACATCATTTTTGGTATCAGAGCTTGGCATTGAGATTTGGATGAATAGTTTTTTTATTGTTGCTAACAATGTTTTGTGAGTGTGAAGTGAAGATTGATAGTGAAGATGAGTGAAGAAAAGGGATTGAAACCAGTTATAGACCATGGATACAGGATGTCACAATGGATGAAGGAATCGGTAGTAGCGAGAGAAGAATTCAATAAAAAGCAAGTTCATGAGAGGATAAGAGAATTAGAACAACAGAGAAGATTGGCAAAGATGAAGGAAACAAGGAGAGTATGCAAAGAGACACAATGGAGGATTGTAAGACCTTATGAGGTAGATTAAAGAAATGATGATGATGATGATGATGAAGGAGAAACATTAGCAGAGATGAATAAAGAATAATTGTTGAAGTTGATGAGTCGCAGGAAAAGAGAATAAGAAGAAAGAGAGAGGAAAAGAAAATAGGAAAGAAAGAAACAGTTGGCAAAAGAGAGAGAGTTGAAAATGCAAGAGGAGATACAAGAGTTGAAGAGGGATGTGACACAGTTGTTGGAAATGATAGAGATTCAGAGAGAAGTAGAGGAACAAGTTGGAATGGTGGTAAAGAAGAAGGTAAAGTGGCCATTAGAGTTACTTGTGAGGAAGAAAAAAAGAGAATAGTTGAGAAGAAATATAAGAGAAGAAGAAAGGAAGTTGAAACAATAAAAAAAAAGGTGAGAAGACGAGAGAGCGAATTTGATAAAGAGATTGTGCATGAAAAAATTGAGAGTTTAGATGAGGAAGAAATGATTGCAAGCTTCTTAGTTTGCCTTGAAGAGGATAAAGAAGAGATTGATGAAGTGGAGCAGCAGAGTGGAGATGAGCAAGAGCTCATGGATGAAGCATCTTATGGGGCTAAAAGGCCTCCTTAATTTTGTTCTAATATTTCCTTTGAGTGTGTGTATGCAGGTTATGAAGATGAGAAGTCAAAAACAAAGAATATTTTCAAGAAAGAGGGTGAAAAAAATTAAAATGAAGAAAATAATTATGAAGAAGAAGAAGAATTGACAACTGAGGAAAAGACTTTGTGGTAGAAAATCATGCAAGGAAAAGAGATTTTAGAATTGTTTGAGAATGATGAAGACTACAAGAGATAAGAAGAAGAACTTGTGTAGATCTTACTAGCTAAAGAGGAAGAAAAAAGCTATGAAGAATTCAATGAACTCAAAATTGAGCAGCATCAGCAAGTCCAAGAAGAAGATATGAAGATTGAAGAAGAGAATGAATAAAAAGAAGCCTATGGAGAAACATACTTCCTTTATGAAGACCAAGTACCAAATGAGAACTAGGAACTGCATGGGACTAAGAAAATGAAAGAATGAGTAGGTTGAAGGCAAAGAGAAGATTAGAGTGAAGATAAAGAAGAAAATAAATTGGAAGAAGAAGAAGAAAACTTGAGTTGTGGAGTACAATCTTTCCTACCAACCGGAGTATGATGTAGGTTCAATAACTCAATCTATATGTAAATAGAGCCAAGATGGTATAAAATTTTGGCTTGTTAGGTTTGGTTATAGGTCCTAGGGGTCCATTTAGATGTCATTTTGAGGTGATGCTAGTTAGTGTCCTAGATATCGTCAGAATTTGAAAATGGAGCACTTTCCCTCCAAAATGTAAAATTTTAGTGTGGAAGGCCATTTTTGGCTTGTTGTTGTAATTTTCACGAGTTCATTGGGCTTATAAAATTGTGAAGGGATGAAAAGAGGTGAAAATGAGCATCTTAGGTATTCTTAGGAGTTTAGAAGACATAATATGAGTTAATAATTAAGGACTTGAGTCTATTAAGCTAAAAAATCTAGTGTTAAGTCTAGAAGTCACTCATGTGACCTAGAGAACTAAGAGCTTATTGGTTAGAGTTGGATGAGAAGACTATATATTGCAAAATGTAACTAAATCTCCTCATTCTTATTCGGATAATGAATCATATGTGTGAGTTTCAAGAGATATTGAGAGAAGGGAGAACTCATATTTTGCTAGTTTGACATGATCTCAGTATTTATATATGTATATGTATGCACTTCTTAGTCTTTGAGAAGATTCTTGATTCTCTGAGTGAATACAAGGAGATCCTTAGCATTGTGATGAACCTTTGAATGTTGATATACTGATTTTTAATAGTTCTTGCACATTAACTAACTTTATGACTGTCTAACATCTATGCATGATTCAGGGTATGTGATTTATGAATGTGGTGAGAAACATATATGGATCTTCTAGCAAGTATGAGGGTGGGCTAATCAATAACTAGAAGGGATATATACTGATGTTCTTGCATGCTAAAAACTTGAATGGTTAAGGCTGAGAAGACCAATGAAGTAAAATCCATTGATGTTTAGGTGTGATTAGGGTATGCTCTAGATAGTGAAGACTCCTTTATAGCTAACCTCAAAGTGCTAAGTATTGTGATTGCCATTTCAACATTGGAGGAAGATAGTTTTGTTACTTTAGCCCACTGCATGTATCTAAATACCACAGTGTTCAACTCTAGTTCTGTGTTTCATTGCTCAAAACTGACTGTGTTTGAAGGTTGATGAAGGTAGAACCCTCCTAACACCATAGACCATGAGGGACGGTTCACAAATCACTATGAGAAGAAGGAATTCTAACACATAAGAAGGCATCTGTTATGGTAAGTTCCTAGTTTGCAATTGTGAATAGCTATGTCTCCCCAACGTGTACAAAAGAGTACTTTTGGATAGGTTGAAGGGAATAGGCTCGTTATTTTCAAGCACTGGTAATAAAAATTCCTTAAAATTGTTGATTTAGTCCTTCTTTTAAAGATTCATATCTTGAATAGGCTTCTAGGATGAGTTGTGACAAAAAGAGCCCTCTCAGGCTTGACTGTAAGCTACAATCCAAGCATGGCTAGGGTATGATATTTTAACCTCAAACCAAGTTATTTCCCTCTGAAATTTGGAACCAAGGACAACAAGGGAATGTGTAAGGTGATTCAGGAAGAATTTTTTTTTTTACAGGTGGAATTGAGAGCTATTGCCAATAGTGTACTGGCACAGGGAATTGCATAGTCCAGACCTAGCCTAGAGGGTAATTTCACAAAGGAAGTATATTATAGCCGAGGAGTTTAAACTTGAAATATGGGGAAACGAAGGATTTGCTAAATGGGTTCCCAAATCTATCTTCCTTTTGTCTTGAAGTTTCTCACAACATAAACTATACATGAAAGTCCTCATTTCCAAACCTAGTTGAGGGTTTACAAGCTTAAGAAGGGAAAGTGGGGTGAAGAGAAGAGAAAGAAGAGTTAGACCCCTAAATTTTGGGCACACCTTAGGGTTGACAAGAGAGTACTGAGGAAGAAGGAGAGGTCTTATGGGTCTATGCAGTTTCTTTTAGCCATAGCTCCTTGTCTTAAGGGCAATTTTTGATAAGAAAAGGAAGGTAAGTACCTTGAGTACATTGAATCTATTTTTGTGTTGAGTCTAACAGTGAGTTGGATTATTGAATATGGAGAGAGTGATGAGAGAGCTTGACGAGAATTGAATAAACTAGCCCACTAAAAGTTGCTAAGAACTAACAAGAAGAGACCAAGAGTAGATTGAGGGCAGGTTGATGAAAGGAGACCTTATATGAATAATGGATTGTTTGATAATGAAAACTTGCATGAAAATGGGGAGTGTAAGTAGAGTGTAGCCAAGGTATGATGTTAGTGTAGCCATTCAAGGTAACATAGTGACAATTTAGTCAAGATATGTGAAAATTTAGTAGTTCCTAACCATTATAAGCATGTGGTTGATCCTTCTTGCAAAGATAGAGTGAAATATGTTGCTAGAAACCTTCTTGTGGAGTTGAATATATCCTTGATAACTTCTTGATCATTTGTGTACTTATATATGAATGTGATTGAGGCTACATCAATGATGAGCAAGGGGTAACTTTAAAGTTTAAATTATTGCAGAATACCTTCATGTATTTATTTGATAAATAGAACTAGTGTTCTATTTTCTTTCAGAAACGAGCAATTGCATCGTATACAAGAAGACAAGATGTAGTTAGAGGGCATCAACCTCTTGAGGATTCTACAGATTTATACGTGGATGTAAAATCATCTTCAACTTTTATTACATTTCCGAGACAAAAGCACATGCGGAGTTCTATTACACCCCCTCAATTGCACGTGCAACATGTAGCTTCGTCGATTATTCCAGGTATTACTACTAGTACTATCAATCTGTTAAGCTATGAATAATGGAACATACATGTTTTAATTTTTTTATTAATAGAGCTAGTATAGTTGTTTTAATCATTACTGCATATTTACATATTCATGTGATAGTTTTCATCAAACTTCCCCACATCAACATGAACAAACATAATCCGCAAGGATTCAACCACTGATAGTGGAAGAAAATATTCTTAAACATAGTCTGCAAGGTACATTAGTAGTATTACTTCAGAGTTTAAATTTTATGTTAAATTTACTAAACATTGATTTCTTATTTTTGTGTTTTGTTCACATTTTATTTTTGGAGTTCCAATTCTTTCTTCCAAAAAGAAAATGAAGCGACTGTCGCCGCCACCTAGACAACTTCAGACAAGGGGAAACAAATATCTTTTCCATCTCAAAGTGGTGGAATAGCTCATCTAACAGCAATAGAGTTTCCAAATTTCTCTTTTGGTGGTCACCCTAGTGCAATGGACACCACCATTTTACAACAAATTGATCTTGATGATGGTTTCTTGGGTATCAAGAGTGGTACTGGTGATCCAACTACTTCTAATCCATATCATATGATTTAGGGCTCACGAGTTCTCCAAATAGATCATGTTTTATAGACAAAGACACCCAGTTCACCATAAGATACACGCTCTCCAACATAGATACCAGTACTACCATCTAATGATCAATTAACCACTTTTCTGTTGCATAATTTGTTGGCAGAGAGCTATTATGCTACTATTAATGATATTGTTATGCAGGATATAGAAACGTTAAAAACATGGGAATTCCGTGCCAAAGCTTTGAAGGAAATAAATGCCTTTTTCACAACCATTCCCAAAGAAATTGTTTATTTGCTTTAGTTCAGAATGAGCAAGCAAAGATAGATGTATTAATAAATCAGGTTCTCTCGGGTGTCATTACTGTAAGCAATGAATACAATGATAATTTTATGGATGTCATGTTAAACAAGTTAGAAAATTTAAATGGTGAAGCCCAAACTTACTATAACAAATGGGCTAGAGACAAAAAGTTTGTTGTTATTGCAAATGTTAAAAAAGATAAAGCTATTATAAGGTTAACTCTTTCTTTGCATTTAAATTTTAGTTTGACATATTTTAAGTTTTAACTAATAATATTTCTTTGTTCAAATGCAATCAAAATATAAAAATTTGAAGAATGAAGTATTGGTCTTGGATCTTCCTCTCAAGAATGCACATGAAAGTTTAAATGTTGTTATTTCACTGAAGGAAAAACTCGTGTTCCTAAATAAACAAAACAACACATTGAAGAAAATAATTAAGGAGTATGATATGGATCCAGAGATATTGTTCAAGACGAAATCAAAGGCGGATACTAGTTTTCTTTCAGCAGCCGATGTGGCCAATCAAGATAGGAAAATCTCGCTAGTATCAATGCCACAAAAGATGATCTAATTAAATCAGGAGCACTAGTGAAAAAAGATACAAGACCAGAGGGGAAATCTTAGAATGAGAGTTGAATGTGATTCATTATATTGTATAATTGTAATACTAAGAAGAATTGAAATGTAAATCTCAAATTTCAATTGAGATATTTTTCACTTTTGTAAATTGTTTTCTAGCAGTCAACAGTTTATTAATATATGTTGTTTTCACAACATCTCTGGTGTTTTGTTTTTCATAAAAGTGTAATTATAATATCAGAGATTTATTTGTAATTATTGTTTTCATATCTTGTATTGCATATAAATTATAAGAAATAAGGATTCTGAAATCATTTATCCAAAAACATACATAACTGTAACAATTTCATATGAATTTTTTAGATAGGAATAAATATTTATAATACATACATCTTACCAAGCTAAAAGCCTAAAAATCGGGAAGTTAAAATAATCCTTGAGCAAGCCCTTTCTATTTAGAGACATTTGTATCTACTATGTTAGAAGAGCATCCACTTCCTGGGTTAGTATTAAGATCATCTTTTTTGTTCACTGTATTACTGACTCCTCTTCTTTTAGTAAGTGAAATATAAATGACAAGTGCTCTTTTATAAGGAGATGCATCCACGGGATAACACGAAACATACAATCTCAAACATGTCTCTAGATTTTTATCCAATCTATTTTAAAGATGCACTAAAGACCCATTCATCTTTCAATGATCCCAAATCATCGTTTGGAAAAGTTCATATAATAAAAAATATTCACTAATATTTTCCTGCGGGACACTGTTGGGATACAGTTTTTTCCATAGCCTTGTGATAGCTCCAATTTTTGTTGGTTCATCTAGATACCGATATTGATCAATCATTGTAAGTTCAAAATGTGTTGACTGATATGTCAGTAAATCTTTTTGTAAAATGTCTTTAATTTCAACTCCATTTATCTGTACAGACTTGTTAAAATGCTTAATTAGAGCACTCATATATTTGAGAAATATATTACTTACTAATTCTTCACTATGACCATCAACAATGTTCCAAAATATGGGATTCACTACTCCCATGACCTCTAGCAGATCATCATATAAAACACATGTTACATGAACCGCTTAAATTTTTGCTCCTATCAAATCAACTCTTTTTCGAAAAGTATGCATTGGTATCTCCTTCTCATTTATAACGATACAAAGATAATCCTTAATATTGAATTTCAAATAACAATTAGGATCCTTAATATCTGTTAATATTTTTCAATTCTCAAATACATGCCCTTTAAAACTATCTTGGGATAGGTATAAAATATCTAAATTTTGACATACATGTTTTATCAACCATATGAAATCAACATTATATATTGACCTATCTTAAGCATGTTTACTCAAAGAATTGATTTCCTTCAACATGGGCAGGATACCACTTAATGTAAGTAATGTTTCCAAATCTGTTAAATGGTACAACAAATATTTTTCCTCGTCAACTTCTCTATGATATACATAAAACATGTCAACGATGAATATTCTTCAAAAACTCTGGATGCAGGTTCATACATGAAAATTCACCTTGTATCAACATCTTTTAGAAGGTTTTTACTGTCAGTCATTGCAATTGCAAATTTTTGGAACTCTAGAAATGTGTTTTGACTGTTGGACATATATGCATGCAAGTTGCGGATAAACTCTTCGACTTTCGCAACACTCACAAATGTGTTAATTATTTTGTATGCAAGATGCATTCTATGAGTCATGCAATAGATTATAATCATAAATGGGGCAATAGTGGTTTGTAGTTGAATACAAAGACCATTTCTATGCCCATGCATTACTGATGCACCATATGTACCAACGCACACCAACTTAGCAGCGATAATATAATCATCCATCCCAACTTTATCCCTCAAATTTAAAAATCACAACTTATAAAGGTTCTCGGTATTGCAATTTTCTGTCATTTTATGGATTTCTAATATATGAGGTTTCCTTAGATGATTCTCAAAAGTATAAATATGAATACAAACCCAAGATGTATTGTCTACTGTTGTGACCTCGTCAATGAGATAAACTGTGCATTTTTTACTTTTTCTTCCAAATCCTCGCTCTCAAGCATCGTTAGACATTTTTCCATTTCGCAAGCACTATTGTTTGACCAATGCCAATGTGGAATATTATGGAATCCATTATGTTGAAATAACATTTTATAATCCAAAAAATCAAAAATAGGTCTAACATTTTTTATAATGTGGTAAATCATTGAGAACTGTATACTTTTGGCACTAGATTAAACTGAACAAATTTTCCTAACTGAGCTACAATTGTTCCTCCTTTCTTAACAAGATTTTTTATCCATTTCTACTCATTTTTATACCCTGCTTCACATCTTAAATTCATACATTATTTTGCATTTTTCCATCTGTGTGTTCATTTTATTTGACCATTTTTTTGCTTAACCAATACATATATTTTACCACAATGTTTCTCAATTGTGTCCAGCTTGAGTTGCATTTTGTGTTCCTTTCCAAGTTTCCAACTACAAATTTTACATTTATATTTTGTTGGAGTATCATTATCTTTTTCTGGCTCTACTAGTTCAATGAATGGATACTTAACTTCCCATTCGAACTTAAAATACCTTCCAAGAGTCCATCTACTTCTCTTTGTTCACACAAATTTTTGTGTTATATTATCAACTGAAATAGGTGTTTGATCACTATTTGTAGAAATATCTTCTATTTGGTGGATCTCACATCGAGAATGTCACTTATTCTCTTCTTTTTCAAAGAATTGATAGTATATTTTCTAGATGAAATTGGTGTTTGATGACAGGAAATGTCTTCTACCTGTTGTATATCGTAATCATGAATGCAATTTTCATCCAATGTAGGCACATAATAAGGATTTTCCTCAAGCATAGACATGTCTTCTACTTGTTACATATCGTAATCATGAATGTTGTCCAATGTAGGCACATAATAAGAATTGTCCTCAAGTGGAGGTATGTCATCATCAATAATATTCTGAGGTGGTGACAATTTATTGTGATTAATTCTTTTATTAGAAATATCATTATCAATGGGTTCTGCATAAAAAGGGTTTTTTACATTTGTATTATTAAGTATATTATTACATTTTGTAATTTGAAAATAAATAAGAAGGCTTAGTTATTTAATTAATACATAGTACCTATATTTGGTGTGGATGGTGGTTGCATCTACATGACCCCATTTTGTGGATGGCTAAAATAAGATAAAAGATTCCCTTTTTTATGACTGGGTCACTAGGACCACCACATTTCGATTCTCATCCAAACCTGAGCGAGATTTTGATGTTCGTCTGGTTTATTGGGTAGGCATCTGTATTGTTCGGGAAGGCACTTGGTATATGTAGTCGAGCATCTGTGATATGTGATTGGGTGTCTATATTTTGTAGTCAGGCATCTAGGATATATGGTCGTGTGTCTAGACACTTTTAGCGGGAGTCTGGACTCTAAAATATGTTGTCATGCGTCTAGATCATGTGGGGGCTTCTAGAATATGCAGTCTGGAGTTTGGATTAAGGGTGTTTGAGATATGTAGTAGAGCATATGTACACTTTTGGCGGGTATCTGGATACTGAATTATATTCTCGAGCATTTGGATCATGTGGGGGAGTCTCTGAAATGCAATCAGGTGTTTGGACTAAGTAGTCATGCATCTAGACTGTGTGATCGATTGTAAGGTGCATGTTATGTAAGTAACTGATGGCATTTGAATTTGGCATATGCTTAGATTATTTATTAGTATATAATGGTGAATGTACCTGATTTTTGTTTCAAGGAAATGACGATATACATGCATAAGTATGAATTTTTGTAAACACTAGGTGAGTCAACCCGTAAAAGTAACATGTATCCCGAAAATTTAGGCGAAATTTTGTTCCGTATGACTCCTCAAAATCACCAAATGAAAATTTCAAAATTTTAAATATCCGTGAATTATCAAAAAAAATCCACTAATATTTACCATGCCTTCAAGCTACATCTGAGAGAATTCAAACCTCCATAGCATTTTTTGCCTTGGGACTAGTTTCCTTAGGCAAATTCCAACAAGAATATCATTTGGAGGAGGTTCCATATATGTAATGACTTCATTTCCATTGCAAGGTGCAAAATACCATAGGTTTTTGTAAAGAATGAACATTTTCTTGTGGTATTTTTGGATCTACATATGAGATCATAGCCTCAAACATGGCATAGGGAGAAATAAAAATAATATTTTTGGCAAGTAGGAGGAGTTTTGCTTCATAAGACATTTGATTATCATTCTGTTTTAGCACGTTTATGGATATCTGAGAATTATAACACGATTAAACATGGCTAACAAACTCATGGATTGCCTGGGTTATACTAACATTTTTGGTCTGGTTTAATTATTTGTTTGAAAAAACTGCAAGAGCATTTCGTTTACCTTTGATGGATTAAACTTCAAACTCATAATTGTCGAACCACATTCCCCATCTTTTAAGTTTGTTGAACGCATTCTTATCTAAGGGGTCTCCTTCGTTTAGTCGATCCATAAAATATTTTAGATCAGTTCTAAGAATAAATTTTTCAGACTGAACAAAAAACAAGAAAGCTTTGATTGCTTTCTTGACTACTAGGATTACCTTGTGTGTAGAGTGATATTTTAGTTCTTAGCCATGAAATACTCCATAAGCATATTTGTAAACTTTTTCATTGCCATTATCTTCTTTTTCTTTTAAGACAGCTCCCCAAAATTCATTACTAGCATCATATTCAATAATCTTTAACCCATTGTCAGGAAGAGTCATGTGTGATAACCGTAGTACGTGTTGTTTAATTCTTCTGACTGCTACATTCATCTTCGGAGTCAATGCAGGTGGATTTTTTTGAAGTCTTTTATTTAGAAAAATTCTATCTGCAACAATATTCTTGTAGAAACCTGTAACATAATTAACACAACCGATAAATTAGTGTAGTTGTGTCAAATATGTAATCTAGTATGGAAATGTTTGGATTTTTGACACTATTTTCTCTTGGATTTGGATATCTCCATTTGTAATGGTTAAACCAAGAAATTTAATGGAATATTTACATGCTTCCATCTTGGAACTAGAGAGGCATAAAGCCACTACTATAAACTACATCATAGAACTTATTAAGATGTTCTATGTGATTCAAAATTCTGACAAAGAACCAAAACTTTTATTCATTACATTCTAGAATATAGAAGGTATTTTCTAAATAGGAAAAACGGTAGTACTTACCATTCGTACTGGACTCCTGGAACTACGAAAGCAGTTTTGAATCTATCTTCGAGATGAAGAAATAAAAGCCAAAAACCACTCTTAAGGTCAAACTTGTTTTATACCTTTGATACTTTTAATCTGCTGAATAAATCATCTTTGGCAGGAGTAGGATGTTGAACTTCTTGGATGAATTTGTTGAGTAGATTATAGTCCACTACCAGTCTCTTCTTTCCAAGTTTCTTTTCACTTCTCTGATTAAAATAAAAAGTTGCACAAGTCCATGGTGACTTATATTCTTGAATCAATCCTCCTTGCAATAATTTTGTGATTTTTGTTTCACATCCAATGCAATATTTGGGATTCATTCCTTTATGATGAGCTTTGAACTTAGGAAATAATTTTTTGCCTTATTTTTCTCTTAAGGAAAAATTAATTTTACAGAAGTGTTTCTTTTGATGGATGAAAGCATGGGGATTTTCATAACATAGCTGTGTTATGATCTTTTGAGTAATGTCATTAACATTAATTTGACATATAGAAATGGATTTATGAATCCATTCATTATTGATTCTTTTCTCAAGTTTGAGAGATATATGAATGATCGTCTTATAAGTATATTTTCTTGAAATTTTGACTATAGAGTTAAACAAGGATATACTATCCTTTGTGAACCTAAAGTTTCCACAGTCTAACAGTGTGTCAATTCCTATCATACAATCATATGTATGCATTTCATGTTGGTTAAATCTAAGAGTCCTTTGATAACCAACTATACTTAAAGGAACATATGCTAGGAAATGAGTGGCTACTTGTTTGTTATCAAAAGTAATCTTTAAACAAGTTTTTTCCCAATAGTCTTGTGGGATGGCTTTATCTCTAAGCAGACCGATTTCTGCACCAGTATCTATCATTTCATCTAAATATTGTTGTCTTATATTTGGGATACAAAAAGTGGTAGATATGAAAGGATTATGAGAACTTTTAAGAGTGTTTAGCTCTTGCACTAGTTCTTCTTCATCTGGAGTCTAAATGAACTATGTATAGGCTTGCTCTATGATTTCTTAAGATTCTTTAAGATTTCATTTGTCTTGTTCATCCTCTTCAACCAGTTTCTTAAATTCCTTTGAAGCGTTGGAAATGACTTTTTGAATAAAATCCATTCTATCAGTACACCATTGCTTTCTAGAAATAGGAGTGAATTCAATATTTCTATATGGTTTTCCTGTTTATGTTGGAATTTCCTCGGGGAAAAGGAAATAAAAATTCCTTTCTCCTCTACTTCTATCATTTCCCTTTGAATTCTTGATGAACAAAATCCTCTATATTTTCTTATTCTAAGAGGGTCCCTTTAAACAGACTCGTTGAAGAAAGCATCAATATTTTCTTCTTGTTGTTATTGTTTGAGAAATTTTAGGTTGTCTTTCTCCTTTTGTTTTTGGTCAAGCTCAAGATTAGTAATCTCTTGATACATGTATGACTTTGTTGTTGTGTCCCATGGGGATATGTGTCATATGCTTGTTGGGCTTCATCAAGATGATGAGCAAGAAATTATTAACTTGGAGTAATAAAAGGATGAGGGAAACTAGATAACATATTGACATGAGTAAAATAAGGAAGAGAATTATACCTTGAATCTATGTTATCTGATTTTGAGTTGGGTTCTTGATTCTTTATTAGATTAACCTTTCAAGCTTCTTCATCAGAGCTATACAGAATATCTGAAATTTCATAATCATATCCATAAGTGAGATAAAAGTTGTCGTCATCAATATTATTTTCTTTTAGAAAGTTTACCTTAGCTTTTCCCTTTACAGTATCCTTCTTCGGATACTTGTTAGCATAGTGTTCACCCTTATATGTAAAATAGAGAGACTTTTTTATTTTTCTCCCTTGGTATTTTCTAAAAAATATTTTTATTTTTCTAGGGGGTGAAGAATACCTGAAATATTTTTCCTTGCACCATAATCCATTCCGCTTTTTGAATGAAGAGCAATCTGAACATGGCTTGTGCTTATTCTTGGCAAGAGACTAGGAAAGTCTACAGCCAAAAGGATCATTATCCTGTAGTCGCCAAAACTTTACACCCAATGTTTTTTATGCTTTAGTGGATTCCTTTCCGTCAACTTTCTCTTAGTGCAAGAGGGCATTAGTATCATTAATAACTTGATTGATGGCTCCAAAATTGAGAAGTTCATTAGGATTATATTGAAGATTTTTCTTATATTCAGTAGCAAAGAAATATGGAGAATACTCAATATATCTTAATTTCATAGTAGGATCATTAATTCTACCATAACTATAGTACATATTTTACATGTAACATGGATATTTTTTAACATGTGGTATGTCATAGATTCTAGACTTAATAATAAAGAAGTATTCTTGAATTTATCATCATTAACGATACCAAGAACTCCATTGACTAATGCAGCAGTGAGATTGGTAGTACCATGTTTTAGGATTTGGTTTTGATTGGAAAAGGAATCCCACCATTCTTTGATAATGCTCACAAATCCATTTGCAATTGCTTGAGTTGTATCATACAGATTCTTATTATATTATGTAATCTAAGTGTAATACCAAGTAAGCATTACATGCGCCATTTCCTTTATCTGATCCGGATTTTTACACTTAATTTTATACCAACTGGGTTGGAGAGTCTATGTACAGACAATATTGTGTAATCAATCAACAGTATGTGTTGGTCTAAGAAAATGGCTAAGTACTAGCCATGCGCAGGAGTGAGGAGTTATGTGCAAGGTCACACGTGCAGAGAAAGGAAGTAAATGATAGATAATGTGTGAAGGTGTACTTGCCACGAAGAAAGAAGTCAGCGTACAAGGCTGCACACATGTATGCAGAAGATCAAGGACTTAGCCGATTTTTCCAAAAGGGCTAAAAATAGAAAAGAAGAGTTGGAGTGTCACTCAAGAAAAGATCTAGAAATATATAAAAGTACGAAGACTTAGCGGCCAAGCAAGGGAAAATAAATCACATGCATAGCAAGATAAAGCACACGCATGGATCGAACTAATAATAGGGATTAAATCATGAAGTATATTTAGCTTAGTCTTTTATTAGTACAAGATGTAAAAGGCATGCAGGTTATTGTAAGCACACTTATTATTAGGAATGTGCATAAAGGCAGTGAAGCGCAAGTCCCCACCAAGTATAAATATATGATATGTGTCTTTATTTAGGAATTTGCTAAGAAAGCGCGAATAGAGGAGTTTGTGTGAATGTGTGCACTAGTGATGATATTTTTTGCATGCGTGCATGGTCCAGTGCATTGATGTAATGATTTTTGATGTATTCAGCTTCTATGTTATATTATGAATTGTGGTTATAATGGAAAATTGTGTTTGGATTGCTAAGTTAATTGTATCTGAGTATGGAGTAATATGAGTTCAAATCTTGTTAATCATTCTCTATTTTGATTAGTTTCTTTATTATATGTGTTTTTGAATTATCATGTTATATATTATTGAATGATTTTTATGGTTATGAATATGAACATGCATGCTAACATATTGATAAACAAAGCAAAGGAGGGACCTAGTGGTTGCGCGCCCTTCAGGTGAGCTTTAAAACTTGTATGGATGAAGTGCTAGCGCACATAGCTTTGTTGGGAAATAAAGGAATACATTTTGGTTTTGTTGTCAATACCTCTTTTCAATCTGTCTACCAAGATGTTGCATGCACAAGGCGTCTCGACTGTCTTTGGACAATATTGAGAACTGAGTATATGACGGTCAGGACAGTTTTCTCAAAGATATAGCACTTGACCTGATTTCAATGCGCGCAAGTGGGTGGAGGACAATCTCTATGACTTCTTGTATGAGTAATTTTTCAGCTTCTTTCCAGTAGAATTGTACAAGTGGTTGGCAGATTACGCATAGAACAAAGGTGTTTGGATTGGTAGGAAGCAAATTTGGAAGCAGGAAGACTATCAAATACTCTCTGATCTAGATGCGTCATGGACTAGAGTTGTAGATCATTGGTGGGAAGGTGTGTTACACAGTTACACCTTAGAATACATAATTTTGACTTACTTGTGCCTAGTGGAAGCAATTTTTTTGTTTTTACGCCTGCCGAGACGATCTTATTTGCGCGTAACACCTTTAGTGATTAAGATCTTGATGGTTGAGCTTGAAATGGATAACCTACCCATGGAAGGCTAAAACCCCAGCGTAAGTAGGGTCCGAAAGCAGGTGTGGGGAGGATGGTGTTGACCTAGGTGGAGGAAAGGGAAAGGGAGGAATGACGACTCGGGTTTAATGAGGCGCAAATGAGGTCGGTGGCTAATTCGCTAAGGTTTAGGAGACTGATGAGTAGCGTAAGTAGTGAAGGCCCCGCAGAAGGAGAGGGACTGCGGGATCATGCCTTCGCCATGTTTGGAAAGCACAACAGAGAGGACCCGTCAACATCTAATGACATTGTGTCAAAGAAGATAATGAGTACTGTGGGCACACATCTGAACCAACCTAGTCATTCAGCCCTTGCGCATGGTGTTTAGAATCCAGAGGTTGTCATAGAAGAACATCATAGTGATAGTGAGCAAGGAGGAACTAGAGGCTAACCACGTTTGGTAAGAGACATATGTAGGAATATTTTAGTATCAGCTCAGGAAGTACAACAAATTAAAGCTACTCACATGGCTGTGCAGCAGGCGCTAGTGTTTGGACAAAATATTTTTGGAACTACTCTTGGGAACGCGTCATCAGGACAGAGTGTAGGTGCACAGACTGCTGGAAGTAACCCCATAGGTGTAGAAATAGCACATACCATTGGTGTCTAGTTTAGTACAAAAATTGGGACGCAAGGAAGTTCATCTACAGGCACACAGATCGCGTAAGGAGGCTCATGAGGCTCAAGACAACTACCACGTGGACCTAACTCAAGTGATCGATTAGGTTTAGGATTTGGTTCTATTTTGGGACAACCAAAATGGCCACAGCAACTCCAAAAACAACCTCAACACCCACTTCAACGAACACCCCATATCTATTATGAGATGTCACTCCACTTACCAGAGTATAGAGGTGTGGAAGATGTAGCTAAACACGTGCACAAGTGTGAATTACTATGGCACACTAAGGGAATCACAACTCCTAATAGAAAGGAAGGTTAGTTTTCCACTACACTTCAAGTGTGTGCACATATTTGGTACATAAGGTATGATCCACATCAAACTACGGTGGATTATGGTGCATTGTGCACTACCTTTTTAGCTAAGTTCCACATACCAGAGTTTCAGAAACAGAGTATTAGTGCGCTCAAGGACATTAAGCAAGGTTTTTCAGAGAGCATGAGGGAGTATGATGCGTGCTTTAATACATTGTTATCCAAGCTCTCTTATGATATTCAACAAAGCCAACATGCTTAGTGGTTTTTTTAGGCATGTTAACACCATTCAGGAGAGCCTATCACATAAAAAAATTACTAATCCATGTGAGGATCTGGAAGTATCTCTGCGTGCAGAAGCATATGATAGTGTTGACACAAGGGTAAGCCCTTTTGTTGAGGCACATATAACAGTTATGGCTACATAGTTGGATAAGTTGTCTTCCAATTCGATACATGAGACACGCAGTGGGTTATGGTGAATTGATTGTGATGTGGAGGGACATATGAAGGAAATTTTCCCACACAAGAGTGTGCGCATGTTGTTAACTTCTTGTGAGATTTTCCACAAGAATCACGATGTCTGGAATTTCCCACTCTTATAGTGCGCGACACAGAAGAAAGTTTCCATGTATTACAAGTTTTTTAATGCACATACCCTTGATACATATGACTGCAGGTTGATTGATCATATCCACAAGGCCTGTGAAATTGAATTGTGCTAGACCAGTGTGGCAAGTGGCTTGAAGGAGCAGGAAGGATAGAGTAATGAAGAGCGCAATAGTGGAAATAATGGCAATGGAAGCTTCCGAGGAGGATTTTGAAGAATAGGTCATGGTGGCGGCAGAGGTCAATTCAAGCACATAACATTTTACACTTGCAAATCACCTGATCATTATCAACATGAATGTCTGAAGATCCAGGTTTGCGCTTATTATGGAAAGCAGCATAAGGGGGAATACTTTCCATACCTCTATGCACATATTTGTAAAAGAAACAAGAAGTAAAAAGGTGCAACTATGATCAAGGTGGAGCGCGCAAAGACTAGGCAGTGGGTGCCTGAGAAGGTTGATCTGAAACTATAACATGTGTTGGTCACAATGCGCGCAGAAGCAACGCACACACGCGAGCATATCAAGGAAAATTCCCTTATCAGGAGGGAGGAATTAATTCATGTCAAGTACCCAGATGTGGTACAAAAAAATTAGGTGTACCATGATACTATGGAGGTTCTTCGAGAATTGCAAGGAGAAAATTAGCACTTGAAATAACAAGCGCGCGAGAGGGAACACACGAGGAGTACATAGCTGTTGTAGAGAGATATTAATGACTTGAAAAAAGTATGCAGGATGCTGCAATAGAAGAACATCATTCCTTTGCTGGGGTAATGGTTGAGAGAAAAATAACCACGTGTAGGGATTGAGTGAGAGCGTCAGATCCTTCATGTAAATTTACTATACAGGACCATGAGTATGACAAGGAAATCACACTAGATGTAGTGATAAATGGTTGGATGGTGAGTAACATTTTGATTGATACATGCGCAAAAGTTAATTTCTTAACATTGAATATTTGGAATCAAATGGGAAGACCACCATTACAGCCATCTTCAAATGTGTTGTATATGAAAAATAAAATAAGGGCCATGCCCATTGGGGTGCTTAAGGATGCCTCAATTACGATGTAGGGTGAAAAGTTCACAGGTGATTTTGAGGTTCTTGAGATTGCAGCGGAAGATAATTTTCCATCAATTTTAGGCCATCTATGGTGTTATGTTAACAATGTTGATTTGTGATTTAACAAATGCTATGTGAGCTTTAAAAATAAGGAGGAACACATTGCCATACCCTTGGATGATGCAAAGGTTGCACCATATTCTGATCTCATTAATGAGGAGGAACTTAACAGAATATATGCACACACATAGTGCACGATCCAAAGAATTTGGGACCAGCAAAGGAAGGCGTACTTCACTAGGAAGACATGCATTCTATTAGTAACACAACTAGCGCAACATGTAACAATTGGGCCCCTGACACTTCTGAGATGGTGGGTCGTGAGGTCAAGGGAAGAGTTGCAAGAATGATTAGGACGCACATGAGTAGGTGCTTGGGTCAGATTCAATTACCAAGATATGTAGGCAAAGAGAAACTTGATTCCTTCCTTCGTGCTATGGAACACCAATGGCAAAATGAAGGATATAGACAAAATATGATGGTTTATACTCTGTGCAGAAAGTAAACGCAATGGTGGGCGACACATGGAGATTAGATTTTGGGTTGGCACGAGGTTAGAGTTTCCTTTTTTACAATGTTTACTCAAAAAAATATTCATTCTTTTATACATAATTATAATGGCAAGACCCCTACTTTGGTGCATATCCACACCTGTGAGAGACATTAGGCATAAGGACAAGAATATTTACCTCCATATCTTTGGGTTCATAAGTTCTATTCAACATTAAATTGATGCACGCGTGCATGGTATTTGCATGTTGAGCTAAAGAAAGATATTGCAAGTTGGTGCGACCTGACTGAAGGTATGGCTCATACTTTTAATTATTTTTCTAATAAGCCACCAGTACATGAAGCCATGCAAATCATGAAGTGCATCACATTAGGGGATATCAAAAAGGTAAATGAATTTTTTATACATTTGTTGGGTGAACCTGAGACTAAGGCGCGCGATGATATAGAAGAAACAGAGGAGATGCAGTTGGGGCGCACCTGGAAAGAGAAGGAAAAAGGTAAAATGGTCTACCTCATTAATGATGAGGAAGTTGAAGACTTGGATATCAATCATATAGAGGGTACGCGTGAGGTAATGGACTCTTCAGATGATCAGGCACATGCATATCATGTGTCATTGAAAACTAAGAAGGTGAACATATGGACTGAGGATGCACCTAAAGAGGTGGTAATTGGAGATTACTGGTCAGAGAAAAAAGTTGCCAAGATCATTAAATTGTTGTGTGACTTTCAAGACTTGTTCCTAAGGGGCTATCATGAGTTGAAAGGCGTACATCCGTCATTAGGGGAATGAAGATCAAGTTGAAAGAAGGCGCACATCCAGTTAGGAAGAGGCCTTACAAGATGAATCCCAACATGTGCATGAAGGTAAAAGAAGAAATAGATAAGATGCTTAAGTCTAGAATATTTGAACCTATTGAGGAATTTGAGTGGATCCACCCAATGGTGATCAATATCAAGAAGGATGTTCAGATTAGAATTTGTGTAGACTACATGGTGCTTAATGCTTCATGTGTAATCAAACCATTTCCTACACCATTCACAGAGGAGATCCTTGAAGGAGATACAGGGCGTGAAATCTACTCTTTTACTAACATATTTTCAGGTTATCATAAGTTGCACATTGTGCACGAAGATCAAGAAAATACCACCTTTTCTACAAAATGGTGAAGTTTCACTTATACTATGATGCCCTTTGGATTGAAGAATGTGCTGGCATTATTCTCGCACATCATTGTTCAGGCCTTCCGGGACTTCATTTATAAAATTTGTAGGTCTATATGGATGATTAGATTGTCTATGGACTGGTGAAATATAATTTTGATAATCATAGACTAATGTTTGAGAGGTGCAGGAAATTAAACATCTCCCTAAATATAAAAAAGTGCATCTTTGACACCCCCTTTGGCACAGTACTTAGGCACATTATTTGCAAGGAAGGATTATTGGTAGATATGGCTAAGATTGCAATGATTTTTGGTCTAGAAGAACCAACCAATCATAGTGAAGTACGTGGATTCTTTGGGCACACTAGTTACTATAGGAATCTTATTGAGGGATATGCCAAGATTGCCACGCCCGTGGAAAAATTTCTTAAGACCAAAGGAAAGATTTAATGGGGTGATATGCAACAGCATGCGTTTGAGATATTGAAGGAGAAGCTAACCACGGGTTGTGCTTCCCTTCTTAGAACAAACTGTTTCATGTAAATTTGGACACCTCTGGCATGACCATTAGTATAATTTTTGCGCAGCCAAGAGAGGGAAATCTAGATCATCCCATCTTCTTTGCAAGTAAAAAATTGACACTGGCAGAACAAAACTATACCACTATGGAAAGTGAGGCATTATCCATGAGTTATACTGCACAAATTCAAATAGTACTTATTAGCCACCCCTTTTATCTTTTATACAGATCATATGGCATTGAAGTACCTGGTCCACAAGTTGGTGTTTCAAGGGCGCATATGCAGATGGATCCTTTTGTTCAATAATTTGACTTCACAGTCATAGTGAAGCTTGGAAAAATCAACTTGGGTCCTGCTCACCTATCAAGAATCAATTTTAGAGAGGACGGGTAGTGTATTGAGGACACTATGTTGGATGCACAGTTTTTTAGATTGAATCATGCGCTAGCTAACTTGGAGGATATTGTAATATTATTGGGCAATGGCTCGCATCGGAAGGAATGAATACATTGGAAAAGAAATAGCTTGCTATCTGTGTGGCACCATATCATCTCATTAGATGATATTTGTATAATATGGGAAGAGATGAGGTCTTGCGCAGATGTATGCTAGAGCATGAGTGCAAAATTGTCATAGAAGAAGCACGTGGAGACATAGTTGGTGGACACTATGCAGGAGATGTAACAACGTGCAAGATCTTACTAGATGGATTATGGTAGGAGACATTATACAAAGACACTAAGGATTTTGTTAAGGCATGTGATCACTATTAAATAATTGGTAAGCCTAGAAATAGAGATGAGATGCCATTGAGGATAATATCAACCATTCGAGCAGTGGGCCATTGATTTTGTAGGACCTATTGTACCACCTTCATACAGTTTAGGGTGCACTACATCATCACATGTATTTATTACTTGACAAGGTGGGTAGAGGTTGCGCCTATGAAGGATTGCACCATAGCTACAACAACTAGATTCTTATGGAAAAATATCATTAGCATGTATGGATGTCCATTAAGTCTAACTAGTGATATAGGGACTTATTTTCTGAATGATATTATTCAAAAATTTTTGGCATCCAAAGAGATCATATGATGTTGGTACTTATGTTAGAGTTGGTACAGGGGTGCGCATGACGATGGACATAGAGGGTGCTTGATGAATATGAACCGAGTGCGCAAAAGTAAAGGAAAGTATTGCAAGTTCTTAAAAATTATAGTGCTTGAAAGAAAGAATTTTCTCAAAGTTAAAGACCATGTAAGAAAGAGGGCCACGTAGTGTAACGTAAGAGAGGTAGCAGCAAGATGGACTACTTGGTATGTGGCACAGAGGAAGATGGGTTCCGGCGTAGAGAAGTGTGTGCAAGGATGTCTGCCTCATGGGAAGTAGTGGCGCACCAGAAGGTTATGATTGTCATGCGTGGAAGAAAGTGGGAAAATGCACGAGATAAATCAAAAAGCACATTTAATGCTTGGAATGGTGGTGAGGAGAAATTAATGCATTAAAATTTTGGAAAACTATAAAAGGAGCATGAGTGAGTTCATTCGTACCTTTCATATTGAAGAGTTCAAGCATTTGAAAAGTGATTAAGTGTGAATTATGCCTGAAAGTGTGAAGAGGTTTTATGAAGGAAGTCTGGATCGAACTAAGAGACAAACCAGAGAATATTTGAGTGTAGAAATCCCGTTGGTAGGTGCGTAGAGGAGAGGCACTCGATAATAGTATTTGGTGAAAACTTGAGCTAGGGTTTGTAGAAGAGAGGAAGCCCATAAAGTTAGAATTAGGGCATAGCAGAAGAGCTAGGGCATTAAATTAAGGAGGTAAAGAGCTAGGTTTGAATAAAATGCAAGGGGAGTTGAAGGATTGGACTATCAAGCACAATGATTAAGTTTTATCAGCACCTAGGGCATGTGTTCTCTGTAATTTTCAAGATTGAAGTTTGAAAAAAATTTGAAGAATAATGATGGCACTAAAGAAAGCAACCACAGTATCACCCAACTGCAAAGGAAAGGGCAAGAATAAGAAGCTTCACGTAGATGATATGTCATAAGAGTCAATTTTAGATATGCAATACCCTGGCAAGGTTGAAGTAGGGAAGTCATGGGAGTCATGTTTAACTAAGTGCAAGATAAGTGACTACAATCATCACTCAGAGGTGTATGAAGCTAAGATAAATAGGGATGTGATGAAAAAAATGGACCAGAGGATTTCATATGGGCAGTTGGTGTATGATAACACGGTACAAAAGGACTTGGAGATTGCAAGAGTTCTCTAGTTATATGAATTTCCCTTCTTCTAAAATCCTAGGCATTTGTATCAATGGATGATGTCATGTATCTATGAGGACTACTTTTATTTTATGAGGAGAATAATGCACATCACCGCGTAATTTACTGGACAAGTTATAGGGTTGCATAGTTTAGGATTTGAGATAGAGCCAAACTTGGAGGGTGATACTGGAGTAGAGGCCACTATCATTGCACTAAATTATCAAATGGAATGTCATGTAATGAACTTTTCATGTACCAATGACCCATGTATGAGAGTCACTACGCACCTTGTCAGTTACAAGTTGGGCGCATCATAAATGGTGCCAACATTATTGAAATAATCATCAAAGAGGAAAGGGTATGAGTAATCAAAGGAGAGAAGATAACTTGGTCCACCATCCTAATTTGCATTTTTTTCAAAGAGATAGGGGTACCAGATGGACCTAAAGAAAGGTTTTGGATATATCTGATGGAGAACAAGTCCCCCACGCAGAGGTTCACAGAATACACTTGCAATGGAATCATCACCGCTATATTTAATATCTTGGTGGATAAGTGGTACAAGTGAATGCAATAATCATTTGAGTATGAATGACACATACCAAGGGATTTGCCCTCAATTTTGGATGGTAAGGTTGAGTTCACGATGCATCATCACTTTTGTTTGGGAAGGTTTTACATGAACACTAGGGATAAGAGCCCATGGTGCAAACTACCCACATTTCCGAAGGAATCATCGAAGAGGCAAGGGTAATCAAATGAGAAAAGATAACTTGGGGTGTCATCTTACATTTTATTGTCTTCAAGGAGATAGGGTTACCGGATGGGCCTAAGGAAAAGGTCTGGATATATCTGATGGAGAACAAGTCCCCCACGCAAAGGTTCACAAAATACACTTGTGATGGAAGTATCATTGTTGCATATAAGCTCTATGTGGATAAGAGGTACAGACGAATGTGTGTAACATTTGAGGATGAATGATGCATACCAAGGGAGTTGCCCTTGATTCTAGATGGTAAGGCTGAGTTCGCAGTGCATCACCACTTTTGTTTGGGAAGGTTCTACATGAACACTGGGGATAAGAGCCCATAGTGCAAAATATCTTTTGCTTTCATTGTCAATTACTTCCATGCATCAATGAATAAAATTTTGGATATGCGTAAGTTGATGTTTGATGCAGACGGGGTAGATGTTGACTACCACACATTGCACACCACATATGTATATCCTAACAAGTCGGCATATGTGGAAATGATGGAGTCAAACATTATAGATATTACTCTTATGATTCTTGTATTGGGGAAGGAAGCAACAAAAGTGTATATATACTTAAGGCTGAAGATGAAGAATGGGAAGTATCTAGATACTAGAGACCTTCATCTTTAGAAACTGCCAAAGGGAAAATAGACTGTGGGCACCAAAAGAGCATGCAAGGATACCCCTCCCCAACAGGAAGAAGAAGAATAAAAGGAAAATGATGATGAAGAGGAAGAGGTGGAAGAAGAAGAGTACATTGCACTAGACCACAGTCGGTGGAGGAAGTTAAACATGCGGTGCATAAATCAAGACTAGGGTGCAGGGACTTCAGGGGCAACGAATAAGTCTCCTAAGATTACCCCAACCAGACTGAGTCCAAAAAAGAAGAAAAATCCTCCAAATAAGAGAAGGAAAATGTTGGTAATTTTTTAAGAAAGCGATGATGAGAATTCCGTGGAAGAGGTCACACACAGTGCGGAGTCATTACATGATGAGGAAGAGACTAAGTATGAGACTGTACAATATGATGCATAGGTGCATAGTGCACATCAAAAATAAGGCTCTGAGGAAGAAGAGGAAGAGAAAGGTGATGGTGAGCCAACTGGAGAAGACATGGGAGCTATAAGTGGAGATGGGAGTAGCGCGCATCCAAGTATTGAAATAGAGGTACCAAAAAGAAAGCACGGTGGTGGAAGGAAAAAAAAGGAGGAGATCTTACAAACACCACAAATGAATTATATAGATGATCATACAAAGGTGTTATGAGTAATATTTCAGGGAACGGTACATAATAAGGACCTCTATGGTTGGGAGGTAATTGACCCAAAAGGAGAAACAATGCGCACAAATAAGATTCTTTCATGGAACATGCAAACTCACTTGGAGGAACCTGAGTTTGAGATCAATAATGAGGTGTATGTCAGGAGAAATATGAAGAAGGTACCAAGTACATTCCTTACAACTATTAAGACCACAAAGCTAACTAATTAGCAGGCCATCAATGGATTGAATAAAATGGCAGAGGAGGTGGCACACAGAAATTTGGACAAGGGAGCCACAATTAGAGTGCTTCTAGAAGATAAGAGGGACAAAGAACAAGAAGTTCAGTGACTCACAGATGAGTCAAATAAGTCGGAGAATTATGCAAGATATTCCTTCAACAAATCCACTCACATTGTGAATGCCATTACAATAGGGCACCTTGACCTAGTGGAGAATTCTAAGGATGAATTTCCTTCAAATTTTCACTACTTAAAATACCTGTCGAGGATTTTTTTACATGAGGAGAACTATGTGAAAAATTCATCAGAAGAAGATTTGGTTGCAAAGCGAGAGAAGAATAAGGAAGCAGTAGTGCGTGATATCATTGAATATGAGGTGTTGAGCACCATGATCGAGGAAGCGATGAAAAAGGTACGGTGCACATTCGAAAATTGTCAAGACCTTGATCCCATCCTCAAGGTGCATAGTAATTATGAAGAATCTAAACTTAAGAAATCACAAGACGCTAAGAGAGATAGCAAGATTGGGCGAGAAGAGATTAAGGCTGAGATTGCACGGAAGCAAGATTTGCTTAAGGTGGTAAAAGAGACTCTTAAGGTAAGACTCAAGGAAATTGGTTCGATGGTTGCACGTAATATGGATGCATTAGAGGGGAAGGCATCAGGCCTTGCTTATATCATCAGGGAGTTAAAGCAAAATGGTGAGAATATGAACCCTGACTTAGTGTCATACATTGTTGGACTGGTTTGATGCAGCTACTAAAGATCTTACAACATGGGAAGAGTTGGAGAACATCCTAAATACAAAGTTCCCTGAACTACTCCAACCACCCCAGGAATAATTTGAGTGTGGGCATCAAGATAGTTCGTATTATTTGATTCTTTGGGTAATTGTACCACCATTCTTTAATCTTCTATTCCTTTATTCTTTAATTATTTAGAGGGCATTATTTGACACAATTATTTCCAAGGATAGACAATATCCCTATTGTGGGGTGATGTTGGTTTAATAATATGGATAAGTACTAGCGATGCACGGGAGTGAGGAGTTGCATGCAAGGGCAAGAGCACAAGAGAAAGGAAGTAAATTACAGACAATGTGTGAAGGTGTGTGTGTGACGAAGAAACAAGTCAGCACGTATGCATTTAGAAGATCAAGGACTTAGTTGGTTTTTCCAAAAGGGATAAAAATAGAAAAGCAAAGTTGGAGAGTCACTCAAGAAAATATCTAGAAATAGATAAAAGCACGAAGAATTATCGTCCAAGCAAGGGATAAGAAAGCACGTGTAGAGCATGATAAAGCACGCGTATGGATCTAGCTAATAATATGGATTAAAACATGAAGTATATTTAGCTTAGTCTATTATTAGTACAAGATGTAAAAATCATAGAGGCTATTATAAGCACGCCGATTATTAGGAAGGTGCATATAGGCGGTGAAGGGAAAGTCCCCACTGAGTATAAATATATGATATGTGTCTTTGTTTTTTGTAGTTACCGAGAAAATGTGAATAGAGGAGTTTGTGTGAATGTGTGCACTAGTGATGATATTTTTTGCATGCGTGCATGGTCCAACACATTAATGTAATGATCCGTGATGTGTTCAGCTTCTATGTTATACTATGAATTATGGTTATAATGGACAATTGTGTTTGGATAGCTAAGTTAATTATATCTAAGTATGCAGTAATGGGAATTCAAATCTTGTAAATCATTCTCTACGTTGATTAGTTTCCTTATTATATGTGTTGTTGAATTGTCATGTTATATCTTCTTGAATGATTGTTATGGTTATGAATATGAACATGCATGTTAACATTTTGATAAGAAAATAAAAGGAGGAACCTGGTGGCTTTGCGTGCTTTGGGTGAGATTTTAGACTTGTCTGGATGAAGTGTCATGGCACATAGCTCTGTTGGGAAAAAATGGACTATAGTATGAGAGGCTTCACCATGGGTGTAGATTCTTTCTGCATCTTTTGGAGTAAGTTTAACCATGGAAATATTTTTGGATGTAGAGGGAAAGCTTGGTTTGGACTCATTGACCTTTTTAACCACATCTAACCAAGAGATCTACTTGGACCAATCAAGAACTAATGTATTTCTTCTATTTTCTCGGAAATAATTGGGATATGTTCACCAAACAGGAGTACTTCAACAATTTTACTACTTTTTTCAATATATTTTTGATGGAGGATTTGGATTTAGTTAGAAAAATGCTTGTGGCAACTAGACAGTTTAGATGTTATTTATTTTTGGGTATCATTAGTAATATTTACTATGGGATTAGTATTTTCAACAACTTTAGATATTTCAAAAGACATATTAGAAATATCAGTTATAGGCTAAACTATATACTCCATAGATGAAGAGATATTTTTTACATCTTGGATTATGGATTCAACAGAAGCATACAATTTTTGTACAGTAGAATGAATATTATCTACCTTGTTATTAAGGAAAGAGATACATTATTTAATCTCACCTTTGTTATAGAGCTCCATTTTTTTTAGGGTCTTCCTTATTCCAAGAAGAGCTTCTTCATGCTTTTTTAAAGTTGTATGAACAAATTTTACGGCCTTGTTATTCTAGTTGCGCATATTTGAAGACTCTGATGGCTTAATATCGTTATTGATTGTTCTTTAGTACCAAAAGGTGGCCTTCTACTTCCCATCTACTGATAATACTTTTGTATCTTCAATAGGAGGAAGATCTAAAACATATTTTTCCATACTAACATTAACAATCATATTAATCTGTTGGCTAGATTTTCTGCATAGCTGAAAACCTAGGCAGTCATGAGATAAATGTCCCTCATTTACCGATGAGGCTCCCATGTAAGATTTATCAATTAAATATGCTAGTATCTATTTAGGGGTTTTACTTTAACCATGCAGCTCATGTACCATAGCTGTATAGTTTTGCAGCGAGTAAGCAATTGTTAAAGAAATGAAATATCTATTGAAGAAGGAAATAATAAAACACAGGAAAGAAAGAGCGGGGATGTGCAACCCAATCAATAGATTACAGAGTTGATTGCATGCACATAAACATAACTAATAGATATTAACACATAGAATTATAAGCAAAGGAATCTTTCAGATCTAGATCTAGAATAACACAAAGTTTATAAGTAGATCTAAAACAAAAGCTAGAAACAAAATGTACCGTGACACAAAGTTCTATGGAAATCTGCTCCTTTCTATTCCTTTGCTTCAAATAGCTATCAGGGATTTCAACACAAAGTCTAGAACACAAGAATGTTGCTTACAAATTCTAGTCCTTAACCCAAAAGTTCTTCCTCTACTTATAGAATGTAGAAGGGAAAATACAAATGGGAAACTCAACTGAACTAGAACATAAACAAAAAATAAAGATAACATCTGGCAATCATCTTCCTCTAATTCATCTTCAAGTGACATGCATCCAAATCCATAGTGAAACTTATACACATCTGTCACTTAACTTATAGAATCATTCCACATAACTTAAAGTAATGGTTTCAAAACCAATAGCTTTAAAGTTTTACAATTATATCCGAGAACGTGAAAATAGAAGAAGAAAGAGTAGAAGAAGAAAGATTCGCCAACTGTAACATCTACATCTTCTTTTTGTTTTGATGTTGAATATACTTGTCGAACATGTAATTCAGCAACTTCCCATCTGTCTTAGCCACAACTTCTTTTTCTATCTTGAATTGCAGCAAGCCTACATTCAATACCCTGATGCACACTTCCACATCCTCCAAGCTAGGCCCAAACTTCTCAATATCTGATTGCAACATCACTAGCTTACTGATGGAATCCATCGTGAAAGGCCTAACAGTTCCATTAATTCTCACTTGCACCATCAGAAGAGATCCTTCTAAGGAATTAGGCACTTTTCTGGGAATGGTCCTTGTGTATGAAGAAATGTTCCCGACCACTTCCTCATTGGTGAAAGCAATGACATTTTCTGGTAAAGATGATGCCATACTCTCAAGTTCATGCATCCTTTTCAGCATAATTCAGCAGATCTCCAAGCAGAAAGATACTGCAAACTCAAGTTGCTTCCCCTTCTCAATTGATCCGTCGGGCACAATTCGTTCCGCAATCAACACCTCTCTCGGTAGCTTATTTATTTCGACCAAAGTACTTAGGTTACTCTCGGCAACTGTGTTCATATCTATCGTGTTTTTCACTAGTTTATTCAACTGAACTGATGCATCTTTCATAACCTTTAGGCAGGCTGGCACTCTTCGAGTTGTACAGAAGTTTGGCGAAAGATTAGACTCTTACATTCATCGATAGCTTTAACCTAATTACTTGCATCTTCCACTTCATGCATTAGATGATCACTCACCTGCTTTTGTGCTGAAATTGGCTGAGTGGAAGATTTGGCAACCTTGGTAATAATCTCGCACAACTAAGACACCTGCTTCTGAAGTTCAACTTTCTCTGACTTTTCTTTGCCAAGCCTAAGGAATAAAGCATCTATCAATGTCTGTGTGTCTTGCTTCAATCCTTCTGTGGTGGCTTGACCTATGGGTACTCTAGTCAATGTTATATCTTCTGTCATGAGCTCATCCTTCTTCTTTCCTTTTGCTAGAACTGACACCTTGGAAAACTTTTTCCCTGACTCTTCAATAATCAACCTTGAATTTACCTTAGCAACTTTAGGTTTCCTGTCTTTTCCACCCAGACTCAAGAGCAGCTGCAAGTCATGTTCCTCTAAGTTGATCTCCTCTCTAGCCTCTGGAACCAACTACAAAGCCAACCATTCTAAGAAATTACTTCTCAAAGAATGAGAAGTTTTCGAGTGTACCACTATCTCGAGCTCTGATTCCTCTCCATCTAAAACTGCTACAGTGGTGTGGCTGTCGTCCTTTGAATTGTCCAAAGACAAAGCTCTTTCAAATTTTTCCATCTGTAACTTTAGCGTTTCTTCAGGAAGAGGTGCTGAATAGAGTGGTTGAGTAGAAAAGATGAATGTTTCCGGATTCAATGGAGGAATGGTAGTATCTTGCTGAGGTACAATAGTCGGTGAAGTACTTGATGCTGGAGAAGCCGGAACTAACACCATAGCCGTAGAAGTGATCGTTTCCTTTAAATGATACCTTCTATGCACTTTAATCTTTTCAGTCCTTTTGTTGCTTTCTCCTTTGTGCTTCCTTTTGAGAGAATCTCATGTGCCAAAGTTGCCTGTGATCTGATTCATCAATGCTTCATCAAGGCAATATCCCTTCGTCAGTAACCAGTTTGAAGTATTGACCAGAACGGCGGCAGACCTTTGCTCGATCGTATGATAGCCACCTATGCTCTCCTGAAGTACAGCTCTATCTCCTCCCATTCGATGGTATGCATCAAGTATCATAGGCCCATCATCTTTAAGATCTGCAGGTATCCATGTTAATCCAAATTCAAACACTTGCCGCACTAATAACCTGCTGAAATATTTCTTTCTAACTTCGTACTCGCTTCTGCACTTCATCCAGAAATCTTCCAATGAAGGCACATGCACGTACTCCTGGGAGATTTTCTTCCTTGCCACTCCAAATGGATCGAAGTTCAGTCGTGCTGGGAAGAACTCTTTCTCGTACTCAAAGAACATCTCCGCTTCAAGTCCTTGGGCTTTATGAATACTGTAGCAGTTGTAATAGCCCACTGTGATCGGGAAGAAGCCTGTAGACTTGTGTTGTTTTGACTATAGGTCATGCATCTCCACGATTTTTCTGCTCAAATCCATGATGACCAATCTTTCACTCAGATATCTGGGCAACTTAACTGGTTCTCCTGAAAATCTGGTGACCCTAAGGTATGTAAAGTCCACAAATTAGATGAAGATACTGCTAATCTTGGACACAGCTTCCCAAGATTCCTTGCTTACCTTGTTGGCCTTTAGATCGTCATTCAGCCTACAAATGAATCCATAAAAGAATCCATTGTTGATCACCTTGTAATCATTATTGCATGTGGGCACAGTAAGTTGTGGATAGCACTCAAAAATAGGATCCTTATAAAGCACACCACGTCTATCCAACTTGGAGAAGAAACCCTGTGAAGCTGCTTCATATACCAAATACGAAGTCATTTTGATGCTGTAAGTACGCCTCACATTCTGGAGCTGCTCCCAATGTTGTCACTAATGATTTCCGACCAATTGAGTATTGAATCTACTTTGTTGATTTCAATGGTCCTAATGAATGCATACATCCATGTGCTGAAGTTGTGAGCGTTAGCTTCGTCATTTATTATGCATAACAATTTGGTAATGTCATCCACCTCTTGTACCAGATTGGATCGTGGAAGAGTTCTCAGGAACTTGGATGGAGATATGGGCTTCTTCATGTATCTGTTGTTCATTATGCCCACATAGTCAACTTTATGCTTTTCCCATCTGTTGCTGGCATCCAGTATGTTAATAGCAGTCACCACCTGTCGTGTTGGAATCTTCAGACAATAATTGATGAACTATGCATCCAACCAGATTATTGTCTTCCCCACAGCATCTCAGACTAATCTAGATAGTGGGTGGTAATACCTAACACACTCCATGACAAATTCCTGCAAGTGAGTTACAGATGGGAATGTTGAAGCTCGAATGATTCCACTGCTTTTGACTGCACACATGAGAGAAGTCTTTCCAACTCTGGATCTGTCAATCAATTCAGAAAGAGGTTCTGGACCCAGATCTGTATCTCCAATGTCAGCAAACTTGGAAGTAATGCATGATTCTGCTGAGCTTTCTTTTTCATCCCACTTTGCCATGGCCGTATCTATCTTTATCTGAGCAATTCTTTTTCTCTTTATTCGGCTAGAATTCTTTACAACTGGTGTAGATCTGGAGATTTCTTCATATTCATGGTATATGTTCAATGTATTGGACATTGATTCAAGCTTCCTTTCTCTTATATAAGCACCTGTAATGAATTCCTGCAATTAATTCAAACAAAGACCGCAACCGGAACATGAACACTTGATTTTAATCATAAAAATCTGCATATATCAAGTTTGTTGCCCCAAAATTTGAGGTTTTGTTTGCATGCAAAGCAAGCATGAATTTTGTCAACTTCACCTGAGCACATGTACCACTATGTAGACAATTAATCAAACTTAAATCAAGCTCCTTTAAACCTAGGCACCAAACTTTGAAGCTTTCCGGCAGTGAAAACACCTTCTTCTGAGCAAAATTCCTCCTTAATTGGGCGCCAAAATTGTCTGGGCTGCACTTCCTTGCTAAAGAATTAATTAATTCATCATTATGGCAGCCCATTCTTATATAACCTTCACCATTCTATAATTAATAATTACATCTCTTATTCCTAGCAATTAATTAATTAAAAATCAGCTTTTCTCTTTAAACTTGGGCGCTTATTTTGTGCATGTTCATGGTTGCATTAAATAAATTAAATTTATTTAATTTTAGCTTTCTACTTCCAATCCACTTTGACTTCACAGTGTGCTTTGACCTCATGCACCAAAAATAGGAATTAATTCCATCAATAAATAATTTTAAAAGTATTAATTCTCCTCTAGATGGGTCGCACTTTTTTGCATGAGAGGGGGCTGCATCAAATAAATTAAATTTATTTAATTTTAGAATTCTATTTCCAATTTCTTTTATCCTCTTCTCCTTTGTTGACTTTTCCTCATGCTTGGGAGCCAAATTTGGAAATAGAAACAATTAATAAATGCATTTAAAGCTTACCTTCTATTCCAAAAAGGGTCACACTTTTTGACATGGGTGCTTTCTATTTTTAAAAGCCAATTTCCAATGGGATAATTCAGCCTGCACCGCGACTCCAAAAATTATATGATCCACGTAAGCTATTTGACTTTCATAATGGGATTTTTTACCCTACAAGGCAGGTAAGAAATTCCCACATGCATGTTGCCTCTAATTTTCCCATTATGACTTAAGTGTCTTTGCCTCCATGGGAAAAAGTACCCTGCCAAGCACCTGCCAAGCAGGTACAAAATTCCCACCTGCCTGCTGCTACCAAAAATCCCATTGTAGCTTAAAACCTTCCTTTCCTAAAAATGTGACCTACCCAAAAGAAGCCTTTTCCGTGCACGACTTTGTCTTTTTAGAGAGAACCAAACCTCCTATGGAAAATTCCTTATGGCATAACGTCCATAGATGATCTTCGAATACTCCATGCAAGAAAACAGACTGAACCAGCAAAGGAATCGACCTAGAGAAATTTCACATAAAACAAAACGAAAAAACACCAAAAATGTAAAATGTTGTCAGAAGTCATAGATAAAGTCCAAGATTCATTCCTGGTGAAAACCCTACTGGTATATGGGAATATTGACATGTAAGACCTCAACAGGGTTAAACTGGAGCACAATTTGCCTCAAATGGGGCTCAGAATAATTAAATAAAAATTTCCCACAGGGAAACCCCAACGACAAAATATAACGATTTTGGGCATCTGGGTATTGGTCAAAATTGGCTTATATAACTCTCTAGGAATATATTGACACAATACAGACACTTTCTGGTAATTGAAACACAAAACGACCCATTATTTTAAAAGTGCGAAATTTTTTACATGGGGTAGTCTCATATTTCAAGGTGAAATCTGGGGACACCATAATCATTGGACTATTCATAGGAATATATCGGTGTCTTATCATTTGTTTACATTCTTGACACCATAGATAATCAGAATTGGGATCATAGATAAGACTGTCATGACTATAGACAAAAATTTTCTCCTTTCTCTTTTGCTCCTTTAGAGCTTTAGTGGAAAAATAGGAAGAACTAGATCTAGAAGAAGAGATTCTAGATAAAGAAGAAGAATTCTCCTTTTTACAGAAAGACAGAGAGACTATATTTACTAAAGTCTGAAACATTAGTGGCATTCTGAAAGGAAGGTTTTCCTTGAATTAGAACCATTTTAGACATAGTTCATTCTTTAGGTACCTTGATGTCAGACCAGGAAATTAGTTCTGATTCTATTTTTTGTGATTCTAAGTTGACATGGCTCACCACGCTTCTATCTTTAGTTACACCATTTTTGACTGCAGGATGTAGGGAATTAACAAGGCAATAAATAACTTTATAGCGAATGGTGAGGGGACATGAGCCAGGGTTTGTATCAATACCAGAGGTAGCGAGATGTTTAGAACTTGTTTCAGAAGATTATCCTTATGGATCCCTACAGAATAGTTTGGGAAAACCTTAAAAGATACAGGACCATTATGCAAACCAATTTGGATTGCAACTAATAAATAATCCTTAAAATTGTTGTCTCAAATCTAATAAATAACATAGGACAGATGCATTGAGCCCATGAAAAAATAAAGGGGTTGTACCAATCTGAACACATCCTATATGCGCAAACTTATAATTTTTTTGACCTTTTAAAAACTTAGTCTTTCGGATCAATTAAAATAATATCATATTCATGTTTATCAGATTGAGAAACTTGAATGACAAATTCCATATTCTTAAATGTAAATGCAACAGCTAGATGAAAAACATATAACTTATCATAGACTTGGTCGTAAGAGATCTTGCGTAGTTTCCAATCTAGAAGTAGATCTGTTTCTTCTTGTAAATATATTGCAGAATTTATGGTAAACAGGTCAACTAGACTAATAAAGTCTTCTTCATCTTCATCTTCTCATGGCAAGAGACGGTTGGTTGGCTTCATTATAACAGTCTAGTCTTGATTTTTGACTACGATATTAACCTAAAAATGCACTCTCTGCGACTTAGAAATGACATCATTTTTTACGCATAACATTCAACCATGAAAGATAATGGAAATAGATACCAACTAGTATCGAGCGTGATAAAAAGAACAGGTATTGTTAAAACTTATATAAAGAGAAACAGAGACATTGAAAGCTAGAATTTTATTTTGATATGAGATCTTTTACAACCAGGATATGATATTAATACATTTCTATTATAATTGCCTTCTACTGATTTTCTTTTTAATAGGAAATATGCCCTTTTTCTGTTAGTTATTTATATACCAATTGCCACTAGAATATTATTTGTGTAGGTTCTCGTATTTCCAAAAGACGTTCCAATTCACACATCATTATTACTTTGCTCTAAGTCTCCTCCTTACGAAATAATAATTTATCGAAGGGGTTGATAACAATCTTTTCAAAATTATTTTCCATGCCAACGTGAATAATAATTCTTTCTATTTATTTTTTGGATTTTTATCCTTGATATGCTTGTTTGATTAGATATTCGTTGTATATGCAATTTTTTAGGCTTGCAGAGAAATTATATTTTCAATGCTTAATGTGTTTTTGTTTTCATATATTATTCATGAAAATTTTAGACCAGAGCAAAAAAGCTAAGGATGGTGGTGGAATGGAGGACCTAGTTAGTCTAAATGAAGCCTTGGTTTCCTCTCTTGGAGAAATGGTGAGGAGTAATTTGTTGACTATGGAAATTGGATGTGGGGGGGAAGGTCTTGAGGAGTGTTTTTAGAGATTTGTTAGGAAGTAAGTTGTTGGTTGTGAATATTTTTATGGAGGATGCCCTCATAACTACTTTTGTAGACAAGATTGGAAATAAAAGGCTACTTATTGATGGAGACTGTAGTAAAACTCATGGGACACTACCTATACTCTTTAAAAACTCTAGACTTTTAGAGACAAGTATTAGGAATCTAAATGGAATTTTAAATTTGTGAAATGCCCTGTGATATATTCAATATGGTGGAATTTTAAGATATTTGAATAAGAAACCTTAAGATTCACCCATGATTGTATGTGCATACCCATGAAATATATAATAAATATAACCACATATATGATCAAGGTAGAATTATTGACAATATATTAAGTTCATATGTGATGGACGCTAGTGGTCCTCACATGAATATAGTAATGAATTTTTTCATAGGCATTCACCCATACCCTTCAACTTGTTATATAGACAAGTAATGAGGTTTGCGATAGGAAGGGGTTTCATAAAAGATAAATGTATTTTTAAGGATAACCAATAAATATATTCTTATTTATAAGTGACTTATAAATAAATCATAATAAATAAGTATGGATAAAGATGTACGCACACACATACTTTACCATGAAGAGTGTAATTTAAGTGCATCTTAGACAAGACAAAAGTGTATGTTGTATAATACACAAACGTCTCCCCTTAAAATGTACTCAGTAAAGGAAATGAATTAAACTTTAAGAGCCTAAGTAAAACTTAAAATAAGAAAGGTGATGTGTGCACCAGCACCCCCTCCCCCGCCGCTCCCTCGAGAGTTAAAACCTCATATGTGGGTTTTGTTAATTAGGCCATGTTAGGTTCCTAGGGACAATACATAAAAATAAAATATTGCATGAAAATAATGACTAGAGATAGTGAAAAACTATACAACTTCATGACCAACAAGTAATATAAATGTGCATGGAAATAATGGCTAGAAGTAGCACATAACTACACTAACATAAAAATTCGTATACATAATTATACATAAGTGATCATTGTATAAAAATTGAGGCACAACAACATGGAAATGACCACTAGATCACGGTTTAGAAGCATAAATTCATATAAACGATCATTGTATCAAAACTCACGAGAACACAGCATAGAAATAACAATAGGATCCCAACTCATATGCAATATAATCAAATACAATTTCCACATCACTCTATAACATTGAATTAGGTGAGATAAAATAAGATTTGTCACTCAAATAATGACGGAATCAAATGTTGCTCATGCAAATTGTAAGAGCTTTATAAAACAAGAGTGAAGACAAAATATTAACTTAACATTACTTGTAGTGATGGAACATTACTTCTGGTGATGGAACAAGCACTGGAGTAGATGATCCAGCCATACTATATATTTTGAAGGTACTGCAAACATATTCTCATGCTGAGAGAGCCATGTAAAGACATATCCCATGGGAAATGCTTCCTAGTTAAAGTAAACACCAAACATGACTACATGACAATAGAGGTCATCAAAGAAAAATATTGTGAGATTAGCTACAAGAGGGAGCATAACTCTTAATAGGTAGCTAATTGTGTTAAAGATGATGTTAAAACTTCCTTGCAAAACAGGAAATTTACTTCACAAAACTCCAATATGATGTGTAAGTGCATCACATTGGGCCATACTCACGTCATGTTGACTATATGTCGAAGAATACTAAATAGTATGAAGGCCCTTGTGGATGCCATTCCAATTTGTCATTATATGTATGTTTTGAGTTGTTGTAACTCTCAAGTAAGAATCTTTTTAATACTAGGATCTCTCTAAAACTATAGGAGTTGATCACAAAATTGATTTAAAGTATGTTGACAATCACCCTCATATAAATAAATGCATGGGTGGGCCTATCCCACCTCTCAAACATCAATAAATTGATTATGTTGGAAGGGAAATTCTCAATCCCATAAGAATGTGTCATTGTCCAAGATGTCAAAAATATATGAGGGGACAAACTTGAGTACTAAATAATATATCTCACATAATCAAGGAACAATTAGAATAAATCCACTTCACAAGATTCTAAGTAAGTGCCCACCAAGTTGTTTCAAGAAGCACATAATGACATGTCCATCATTGAATGTGCTAAAGAAATAAATATTCTTAATATGAGTTTGGGAAAATTCCATAATGGGTACCCATATATAGGTGAGGCATATCACAAAATGATTATAGAGTCTTACTAAGTGCAGAAAGCAAATACAATAAAGAAACCTATTATAGATTAAATAAAAACATATATATAACTACACGAATGAAGTTTTATCAGAAAAATACATAATTTCATAAAATAATACATAAAGAAATTATTTTGTATGTGAAATTTATCGCAAATTAAAGTATGAATGGTCCATGTGGCATCTAAAAAACTATGAATAAACATAACAACATGCTAATTGTTCAAAAACTAGATACACCACTGTGAATCTCTTGAAAAATTAGGCACTTTGAAAAAAAATCACTGAAAAATACCATCGTATATGACCAAGTTATCGCCTATCGAAGTCAAGCGTGCTAGAAAAGAAGAAAAATTCTAAGGGGTCATCTTCAAAAAAAACTGTCCAAAACTACAAAAAGGTGTATAAACTACAAAAAAAAAAGCCAACAACTCCAAAAATTGAAAATTTGGCTTTTCCATATTTTTTCAAATAAAATAATTCCTAAAACTTAAAAAGTATTTTAGAATTTACATGCATTTATTTTTAACTTATTTTTTCATTGTTTTTTTTATTTTTTATTTTTCTAAAAAAAATCCAATTTCACAAAAAAAACATGCAAAAAGTTAAATTTACCAAAAAAAGACGTGTAAAAGCTATAGTTAGTTTATTTTCAAAATTCCATTAAATGAACACCGTGGATTTGTTTTGATGAAATGGATGTCAAAAGAGACTTTCTCAAACATTTCAAATGCAATGGAATGGTTAAAAACTATATATTAAGCTCTTAAAGTGGAAAAACCAATAAATTTCATTTGATGCAATTTTGATAGAAAACTCACTAAATTGAAGAGGAGATGCTTTCCAAAGAAGAAAAATCATCCATGAAAGAAAATTAAGCTTACAAAACTCTAATACCATGTTATATTTATGAAATGGCCCAATGATATATTGAATTTGGTAGAGGTTCCAAAATCTTTGAATAATAATCCTCAAGACTATCATCCACAATTGAATGTGCATACTTTTAAAACATTAAAACACTATAAATACAGATATGATCAAAGATATAATGATTGCTAATTTATTAAGCTCATATTTGAGGAGGACCAATGATCTTTCTCATATGAGTATTACAATTAACCTTTTGATTTATCTTCACCAACACCCTCTAGTTTCTTGTATAGATAAGCATGGAGGTTTATGGTAAGAAGGGATCTATAAAACCTTAAAATAGATAAACTATATTTTAATAATAACCACTAAATATATTCTTATTTATAAGTGACTTATAAAGAAGTATAAATAATCATGTGTGCGCACACACACACACACCCACATGTTTTATCCATATAATGTGTAATATAAGTGCATCTTAGACAATACAAAAATGTATGTCCTAATATATAGTAACATGAATACAAAAGAAAACTTTGACTAATGTTTATGTTTCTTTTTTGGATGTGATAATTGTTGGTATAGATATTGTGGAAAGATCGCCATTTATGAAAAATAACAACTGACCATTTGTAAAAATGTGTAGTATGAATCTAGAAGGCCTTTAAAAAAAAGTAATGCATTAGATGATATGCAGGGAAATTTTCTACAGGGTATGGAAGTTGATAGTTGGTATAAAGATTATGATAATATGTACATGTCTTCTCATTACTCATTGCCATAGAGCACAATAAAAAAACAAAGAACTAGGAGATCAGAGGTAGAGTATCTTTTAGAATCCACCATCAAATACATTAAGAAAAATGTCAAGAAAGTAAAAGCTACCTTATCTTCATGGAAAAGGGGGAAGTTCCCTTCATTTTTGCAATAATAAATTTTTCTTAGAATGTTAGGGTATGAATTCCCCTGAAAATGTCATTTAGAATGATGTCAACTTGAAGTAGTCTCGCTATAAGAAACTAAGTTGACTGAAGTTCATATAGATGAACTTTTAACAACTTAATGGAAGTTTTGGTAGGGTTGGTCTAGCGGCAAAAGGGAATTCATGGGGTCTTTTCATCTTACTAAGTATGGAAATAGTGAAAGGAAGGTTGGTGAATAAGGGGTTGAATCGGTTAGCACGTGACTTCTAGTGATGAAGAGACAACATATCAGGAATGATTGTTAATACATATGGTATAATAGTGTAGTAAAAAACGAATAACTTGGGAAGATATTTCAAGGGTGTTGGAGTAGCATCTAGACAAAAAAGTGATTGTGGGAGGCAATTTCAATGCCATTCTTGGGCCAGATGATAAATGGTAGGAATTAAAAATCAATCTCAATCGGAGAAATATTTTCTCGAATTTGTCTTTGATAATACTCTTATGGACCTACCTCCCAATTCCATAATATTTACATGGAAAAATAAGAGATTATGCTTTAATAAAATTGCAAAATAGTTAGATAATTCGTGATTTTTCCCAACTGGTTGAGTGGAAATTGGATTGATGAATATTTAGTCATTAATGTATCAGGATCAAGCCACACTTCAATTTTCCTTCCAATTAAAATGAATAAATCTTCTCGTAGATGTCCATTCGAGTTTTAATTAATGCGGTTGTGGCACCTTGATTTGGGAGATGCAATGAAAGGATTGGTAGCAATCATGTGATCTGAACCACGGGACATAAGTGTTTAGATTCTCCAAGAAATTAGGACTCCTTAAATGTAAATTAAGAGAATAAAATATAACAGTTTTTTGAAATATACTTTAAGAAAAATGTAAATTAGTAGATGAACTTGATGTGTTATATTCCAAAAATTAGTCCTCTGCTATGACTACTCGAAGGATTCAGAAAGAAGAGCGTCTTTTAGGAAAATTAAATGAAATCTAGCTAAGTGATGAGATTTTCTGGAAGCAAAATAGAGGGAATCGTAGACTAAATAATATAATTGGAATAACAAGTTCTTCCACCAATCAACCACTTCTTAGAGACAAGTTTACGATTTTTTTAAGATTAAGAAAAATGATGTGAAAAGCTTAATGATCTTGACACCATTAAGGAGGAATCAGTGGATTGATTTTGAAATTTGTTATCTTAAGAAGGTAATAGGAATGAAAATAGAATGGATAGACTCATGTTAGCAATTAAAAGTTTAATCTCAGAGGCTCAAAATAAGGATTTTAGGAACCCATTCTGAGAGGAGGAAGTTAAGGTAGAATTACAACTTCTTGATCCTAAAAATGATTCTATCCCAGATGGTTTTCTAGCTGTAACTTTCCAGACAATTTGGGAGTCCATTTGGAAGAAATTAAGAGTGGTTGTCAACATAACTTTGGAATCAAAACGAATGTTATGGGATGTGAATTTCAGACCGATTTCCTTGCAAAATAATGTGTATACAGTTATTTCTAAAGTAATTGCTGTAAGGATAAAGATTTTTCTCATTATAATGGTCAAATATTTATGTAGAGTTATTAGAAAGGAAAGTGAAACAAGAAAAATTACTGAATTGAGATCATATGCATCTAATGATACCAATACCCATCTAAAATTTGTGGATTACACCAACACCAACTGATATAGGGAATTTGAGACGAGGTAAGTGTTAGCTTTCAAAAGGATTTTGAAAAAATACAAAGAAGCAACAAGACAAAAAATAAGTTTGGATAAATTGGAAATATTTTTTGTGAATATTTTGTGAGATAGACAAATAAGAATTTGTAGATTATTGGGCAATCCCATTGGTCATCTCCCAAGTACATATCTTGGGATTCCAATTTTCACTGGGATTTAAAAATCAAAGATTTGGAAAAGCTTCATTAGAAAATTGTAGTCAAGTTCTATTATTTCAAATTTGTTAGGAAATATTATTTTGATAAAAACAATGTTGCAATCCATTCGAATTTATAGTTTTTTTAGTTTTATAGATGTCATTGTAATTTTTAGTTTTTCAGTTTTATAGATGCTTATAAGATTAGTAGAAAGGGTTAATAAGATTATAAGGCACTTCCTTTGGCATGGAAAATAGGAAAAAACAAAGATTTGTGTAATAAATTAGGAGTATTTGTATAGGACAAAATCTACTAGGGGTGCACGGAATTACAAATTTGTGTCTACATAACCTCGCCTTTAGTGTTAAGCTAGCATGGTGCATCTATGAGGAACACAACTAACTGTGGAATAAAATGGTTAGGGAAAAATGGCTAGATATTGATAGATTAGAGGTGATTTTTAGGGTTACTAATATTTCTTCAGGATTTCATGTCTAGAACTTCATTGTGCCTTTATGGAGGATTATTTCATAAAATATAGTCTAGGATATTGACAACGAAGAAACAACAAACTTATGGAATGATTGATTGTAGGGAGTGCAAGTTCTTGGAATATACAAAATTTGTAAGAGATTTGGCTAATTTTCAAAGTGGAATGGTGAGTGAAGGTTTGCAATTGTCGGTAGGTCATGAAACTCTATATTGGTGATACCAGGTTATGAAAAAACTTGGATTATGTGGACCTCCTAAACTATGAGAAAAAAATCTTTCTAAAATCCCACAATTATGAGTAATCGTGATAAAACATGTGGGGATATACTCCATTGGATGGGAAATGCATCTAGCAGATATAGTGTGAAAGTTGGTTATGATTATGTTGTAAGAGATATTGATGTGGAAGTAGATTATCTAGGGGAGTTAATTTGAAATGTAAACAACAGCCCAAAGGCCACCCTCCTTAGAAACGATGCTTACATTGAATCGTCTTCATAGAAAAGGGTTAATTGAGCTGTCTATTTGTACTTTGGAAAAAAGGATGGCTTGTCCGTAGAAGATATGCAAGAAATATTTTGTTTCACCTTCTCTATAAATTAAATCAAATATGTGTTTTCCCTTGCTTAATGAAAGAAGTAATCTACTCTTGGCCTCAAGGGTTGAAAACCTCATTTGTCTTGGGGGTCTCCCTAGCTAATATAATATGGAATATTTGGTTGGAGAGGAACCATGGGGGATTTACAATACAAAGCATTACATATCACGTGAGTTCATATATGGGTTTTAAATATTAGTCAAAATTGACCTAATATATTGCCCTATATTAAGGGGTATAGGCGGTTAAAGTATCAAGGTTTTTAAAAATATGCTAGGGGTAGGGTACGCGGAGAAATAGGGAGGATGGAGGAATAGTTGTCGGGTAGATGAAGAAATCCTAAAGTTAAACCATTTTCATTGCATGTTTTTTTCAAAGTAGTGGCATGTTTTTTAGAGAAACAACATGTATTTCCAAAGTAATAACACTACATAACTATCAATATTTCGAACATCCTTCATAGTATCATTGACAAGGTATATTTTTTGTCATTCATTTCAATTTTTAAGGAGAATGGATGTCATGAAGATTAATTAATTTAACTAACAATAATACAACCACATATGAACTTTCACATTACTATAACAAAATTTATTAGTGTGACAGATGTAGATAGAAAAGAAAGGAAGAGAGACATCAAATTACACATACTGAGGGTTTGTACTTTTCAAGTCCAATATGAATTTCATCAATGTTTCAAATGGAAATATAATTAAATTTTGTGAAAATGTAAGACATTGAATCCAACACTGAAGAGGTGGAAATAAAAAGGGGTATAAAAATGTCAGAGAGAAAATGGGTGGTTTAAATATATGGTAAAATAAGGGGTACTTTATAATTGAAAAGTTTTATTGGGAGGGGGTGTTAAGAAGAGAAGATTGAGATGTTGATTTGGAAATAGGGGTATTATTTAGTATTTATGAATGCACATGGTAGGACATAATTTTACATAGTGAATCCCTCATGAGAGGAATAATCATTTCTTTAGAGATCAAGAAGCAGTTTAGGAAAGATGGTGGAATAAAGTTAGCTCGCTATATAGTAATATTTCTCTTTCAATAAAAATAAATAAAGACATGCTTAGTAAAAAAGGAAGAAACATAAAGGATAACTATCCCATAATTGAGTCAAGCTCGGGTCCTAGAATCAAAGAAAAGATGAACCAAATATTTTTGGTAAGGTGGATCTCACCCAGAGTTAGAGTTGTAAAATTAAATTTTGATGGAGTGTCATAGATTAATCTAGGGTTAGCGAGGGTGGGCTTCATTATTGGATGTCATCAAGGAAGGTTTTTATGGGGAGGATTTATTTTTCTTCCAAATGTTATCAATAATGAGGCTGAAGTAATAGCTCTATTGAAGGGGTTTAGAATTGCAAACAAAAAAATTTATTTGGAAATAACTATGGAAGGGGATTTTATGATCATAATACACGTAATGATTAAAGGTAAAAATCCTAGCTAGAAATCCAATAGTCACTACAACATTTTGACCAATTAAAGTCACATTCTTAGATAATTATTAAGTCACTTTAAAGTTGCAGAAGGAAGTTTTCAAACCCTGAAGTTGAAATTAAAGTCGCAAATGTAAGTTGACTTTACTTGGGGACATTAGGGTGTCTTTGCTAAGCCTTGATGGTAGAATGACTTTACTATGGATGTTAGGATGACTTAAATGATGACTTTAACAGTGTCTTAAATATGTGACATTAAGGTTCTTTAATGAGGACATTAGGATGACTTTATTACTGTGATTTTTCCCATTTTTTATTCTCGTCTTTAAAAAATGACTTTAAGGTGTCTTAAAATCCATCTTTGTTCCCAACTTTAACATGTCTTATTTTATGACTTAAAGGCAGTTGAATTGGCCTATATACATGTAGGGGGGGCGGGCCCCCTGGATCATAATTCCTAATTCGGTCTAGAAGAGCAAGGCCCACGCCCCCCTCCATATCTAGAAGTCTAAACTATGGAGGGGGGCGGACTATAGAGAGTCACCTCCCATGGATATATCGCAAGCAGCTGCGGCCCCCCTCTCAATTTATAGGGGATCTATGGGGGGCTCCCTTTCAATTTATGGGGAGAATTATCTATATGGAGGGGGGAGACTCTCTATAGTTATAGATAAATGTCATGCCATATAGAGAATACATCTATCTGTATCTATATATCTTCTTAAGGTCGCTCTTTATTAAAGTCATAAATTGAGTCAGATATAATATTAGAATTGTGTATTTAGAATAAATTTTCATATCAAAGAAGAATATGTTCATAAAGACGAAGAAGACCCACAAGATGAAAATGTTACAAAAGTTGAAGAGCATCAAGATGATGAAGATGTTGATGCAGAAGATGAGGATGTTCCACTTGATTTTCTCAAATTTGGCCTAATTTCACCATATTTGACGTAATGAAACCTGAATCAATGCTTGAATTTGTCAACTTAGAATGATGCCCTAACACAAAACACATTCCCCTATTTTTGACTCATTTCCCTTAATTTGACCAAATTTCCCTAAAAGTGACTTGATTTCTCTTAATTAGACATAATTTACCCATATTTCTCCTAGTTTGACATAAGTTACCCTAATAACCCCTAATTTGACCTAATGAAACATGATTTAACACACGAATTTGACAACTTAGAACGACACACTTCCCCTAATTTTGATTTGTTTCCCAAAATTTGACCTAATTTCCCCAAAATTTACTTAATTTTCCCAATTTTGACCCAATTTCCACACACTAACCTGGCATGCTAACATGACACCCTAACACAACACGCTAATGTGACATCCTAATACAACACCCTAATGCAACACACTAATGTGACACCTTAACACAACACACTGACACAACACCCTAATAAACACACTAACATGACACCCTAACGTGACACCCTAACATGACACACTGATGTGACACCCTAACACAACACCCTTATATGACACGCTAACACAACACCCTAACTCGACATGTATTCCCCTAATTTTGTCTTATTTCCCCTAATTTGACCTAATTTTCCCAAAATTGATGTAATTTCTCTTAATTAGACATAATTTACCAAAATGTCTCCTAATTTGACATAAGTTACCCTCATTCCCCCTAATTTGACCTGATGATACCTTAATCAACACATGAATTTGACAACTTAGAGTGACACACTAACACGATACCCTATCCCATAATTTGGATTCGTTTCCCTTAATTTGAGCTAATTTCCCCAAAACAGACCTAATTTCCCCAAATATGACCTAATTTTCCCAGCATTTACTTCAATTCCCCTAATTTGACATAATTTCAACACACTAACATGATAGTCATAAACGACACAATAATGTGATACGCTAACATAACACCCTAACATGGCATGCTAACCCCTATTTTCACACTGGATGCAACACCCTAACATTTGAACCTTATTTTTTCCCACAAATTGACACTATACACACACTAATTTCCGTAATTTCCTCCAAATTTGACCTAACAAAATCTATATCGACACATCTAAATTGAGAACTTAGAATAACACACTAACATAATACTATTTCCCCTGATCTTGACTTAGTCTCCCTTAATTTCCCCAAAATTGACCTAATTCCCCTAAAATTGACATAATTTCCCCAAATTTGACCTGAATCAACACTTCCAAAATTTGACCTAAACAACACCTTGAAGCAATACACACATTCCCCTCATTTAGAACTTGTTTTACACTAACACAATACCTAATTTCCCTAAATTATGACCTAATTTCCCCTAATTTGACCCCATTTCTCAAAAAAATTCACTTATTCAAAATTGATCTAATCTAACCTAATTTCCCCCAAATTTGACCTAATTAAACCTAAATCGACACCTGAATTTGAAAACTTAGAACGGCACACTAACATGACACTCTTTCCCCTAATTTGACCTAATTTCCTCTAAATTGACATTATTTCAAGAAAATTAACATAATTCCTCCCCCCCAAATTTGACCTAATTGTTCCTTTAATTTGGCCTAATTTCTCACACACTTCCTATGAATTTGACCCTAACATGACACACTTAACATCGACAGCCTAATTTTGACACACTAATGCAACACCCTAACAAGACACATTAAAGCACGACACCCTAATTCCCATAATGTTAATACGTTTCACACTTGACACATACAAGACACACATTACACACACAAATTTCACCAGACTTCCCAAAAATTAATCTAATTGAAACCTGATCTGACACTCTAAATTTGACAACGTAGTATGACACATCTAACATGGCATAGTGTGACACCCTACGTTTGAGTCTAGTGTAACATGTTAAACACTAATTTGACACCCTAATGTCAAACGAAATGTGACACCTTAATTACACCCTAATTTTGCATTCTGTTAAACACGTAGTGTGAAACCCTAAATAATTCCCCCAAATTTAACACCCTAATTCCCCCAACTATTTGACCTAATTTCTCAAAAATAACATAATATGACACCCAAAACCCCAATGTACCTCGTACCAAACATTAAATTTGACAACCTAATTTTTGCAAGTGTGGACACCCTAATTAAAACTAATTCCCCCAAATTGAACCCTAATGAAACTAGAATCAAAACGCTAGTGTGACAACTTAGAATGCCACAATGAATATGACACCCTTAAACACCAATGTATGTCACCCTAAACAATAGTGTTTCACACTAAACATTTGACCTATTGTAACACCCAAAATTGACACTAATATCCTCAAACTGTTAGACTAATTACCCGAACTTATACCTAACACCCCCTACATTTGAATGTGAATTTCCACAAAATTTGACCCAGTGTGATACCCCAATCACTAAGTGTGACACCCCAAACAAATATGACACACCAACATGACCACAATGTGATAGAGTAAACTCTAGTGTGATACACCAATCACTATGTGCAATACACTTAAGATGACACACAAATTGTGACCCCCTAACACACCATTGTGATATGACACTACACACACACACATTTGACACACCCTAGACACTACTACACACAGTATTAATTTACCTAATTTCTTGATAATATGACACTAATAAAACCTTAATCAACACTCAACATTGTGAAACATTAGTGTAACGACACACTAAGCACAATACCTAGACACCGTACAAAATGAATAGTGACACCCTAATTTGACTAGTACATTTTCCTAAACATTAGTGCAACACTAATAAAAAATGAATGTGACACTCCTAAACACTAATGTGACACCATAAAAACTAATGTGATACACTAACATTACACCCTAAATCCCCTACATCTTGAATAGTGCTTCCCCAAATCTAGACCTAATTACTCAAAATTTGACCCAAGTGTGACACCCCAAATTTTCACTTAATTTCACCCTAAACCCTGATCTATGTGAAAGAGTAAATCATTACCCAAATTTATCCTAATCTCTAGATATGACACCCTAACACGACTAGTGTGACACTCTAAAATATGACCTAATGACCCCCTGAATTTCACCATAGCTGTGACCCACCTAAACAATAAATGTGAAACCCTAAATTTGATAACTTAGTAATGACACACTTAACATAAAACTCTTTCCCATAATTTTGATGTGTTTCACCCTAATTTGACTACTAATTGAACCCTAAATTGAACTAATTCCCAAAATCAGAAACCTAATTTCACCAAATTTTCTCCAATGTGACACTAGTAAGACTACTTAATACAGTTAGTGTGACAACATTAAACAACTAGTTTGATGCAACACTATAACCAAACAAATATGACACCCTAAATACTCAATGTGACATGCTCAGATACTAATGTGACACCCTAAACACTAGTGTGATACTCTGAACAACACTAGTATTAATACCCTAAACAACAATTGTGACATCCTACATACTCTAGTGTAATAACCCTAAACACCTAATGTGACACCCTATAACAACTAATTTGAAATAGCTAAACACCTGAATACAACACTCACAAACACTAAGTGCAACACACTAAATAATACACTATTACGACACTCTCGGCACTAATGTTACATATTGACACCCTAAACATCAGTATGAACAACCTACAACACTAAAATATGATCAACTTAGACATTGGTGTAACACCCTAAACAACAAATGTGAAACCCTAATCACTAGTGTGATGCTCTAAACAACTAATGTAACACCCTATATATTAGTGTGATACCCTTAATATTAGTCTGATACCCCAATATCTATTGTGACACACTAAATAAATATGACACCTTAAACCCCATTGTGACACCATTAAATCTAGTGTGACAACATAAACACTAGTGTAACAGCTTAAGCAACAAATATGACTCCTTAAACCCCTAGCGTGATGACAACCAAAATAATGTATTTAAAACCCTAAACACTAGTGTGACACCCTATAAAAAACAAGACACAGTGCGTCCCTATAAACACACAATGTGAAATTCCATAAACACTTGTGCAAATATTTCAACATTATTACTACGCCATACAATAGTGAGTGTGACACCCATAAGCATCAATAGTGTGACATCTTAAACACTAGTACGTGACACCATATACACTACTGCAACTATCTTTAAAAAAAAAATGTGCCACATGTAAACACTAATGTGCATCACCCTAATCAATAAATGTAGAACCTTGAGCCCCAATAGTGTGACACCGTAAAGACTAGTGTGACAATCCCAATGCCTAGTGTGACACCCTAAATAGTATATGACACCTTGAAAACCCAATGTGATAGAGTCAACAATAATGTAAATCTCTAGTATTACACCCTAAACAACAAATGTGATACCCTAAACCCCAATGTGACACTGTAAACACTAGTATAAAACCCTAAACACTAGTGTGACACCATAAACAACAAATATAACAAGATAAACACGTAAATGTGACACCTTAAACACTAATGTGACACCTTAGTCTAATGAAGCACCCTGAACAACAAATCGTGACACCATTAACACTAGATTGGCAATCTAAACGCTCTTAAGACATTAGAGTAATGTGTACTGGAACGTTAGGGAAAACGTCAAGGCCATCTTTGCAAGGGTGATGTATAGGGTAGCTTTATTAGTGGCATCATTAACGTCCTAGATCAACACATACCAAAAAAAGTAAAAATAAAACCATTAAAAAATAAACCCTAAATGCAAAAAAATGAATAGAATCTTCCATTCTATTCATATGTAAACATTTTGTGGGCCTCCAAAACATGGCTTCATTATTTTTCATTGTTATTTATGTTGTTTGGGGCTGTGTAAATGATTTTTCCAGCATTTTGTGGTCTGTACAATATATCTGTTAAAAAAGGAGATGTTTGGACTTTGTGGATTTGTTATAAATTCGGGGGTAATTTTTCAGTACAAATTTATTGCATATTTTTGGGGTATGTTTTTCAAGGTGTTTGCTGCATAGATTTGTGGGCCATCATTGCAAGGGTTTATTGCAGATTAGTGCGTCATTTTTATAGGGTTTTTTTGGTAGATTTGTGACAGAATTTTTGTAAGGGGTTTGTTACATATTCATGGGGAATTTTTGCATGGTTTTGTTTAAGATTTGTGGACCATTTTTTTAGGGGATTGTTAAATTTTTTTGGGTTGTTTGTGTAGGGGTATTATGGAATTTTCAGTAAAATTCTTAGTAGAGGAAATCCATTGAAATGATGACTAGGTAAATTTTATGCTTCAATATTATTTCTTCTATTTCATAACACATTAATTATATTCATTAGTCTTACTATTTCCTATGATTGACATATATTTTTTACAACACTAAAATATGAACCACAATTGTTTTCTCAAATAACCATTCAAACCTTACATTAGTGCTACACATTTTTATTACTACACTCAACCCTCCTCCCATCCATCCACCAAAACTACCTATGTTACATATTTTTTGAATCTTTCAAGCCCTAATTTCAATGAATCCCCCTTTAGAGGATGATAAAATCCATCTCGACCTTAATGAGAGGGAAATTTAGGTCTCTATGACTCTTTGAACATGCCCACTTGTGCACACTCCAAACATTTCCCATGACACCACATTTCTTTAATACATTTTTCAAATATGTGTGATACAAATCACAACACCAATAATTTATTGACATATAATATGGTCAATAACATACAAGTAGTAGCTTAGTAAAATGTTTATAATCTAGCACATAATAAGTGGCATACAACACACAAATGCATGGAGTAGTCAATTCAATCAATGTCACACAACATGTAAGAACATAAATAAGTCATGAAAATGAAAATTTATGGAATTTTCAAGTCAACAAATTTCAAATAACAAGTAATGACTTATGCAAGCTATGTACAAGAACTTGAGTGTATTGTTAGATTTGTTTATCATGTGGAGGATCAGTGTCCTTTGGTGAAGGGATTGTATCATGAGAGATAATTTACCATATGACATATTCAAAATTAGAGAAGTAATCTCATGTGTTATAGTAGCTAGAATCACTTATTATTATGTCACTTAGTTGTGCATCATATATACTCATGTAATAATCACAAGATCTCAGTGTAAATGAAAGGGAATTTGTGTCTTTTGAGGGTCATGCCAAAAAAACATATATCAAATTACATCATGTCATGAAAAATTGTGTATTATATATCATCAATAATCTTGGCAGAAGGTAAAACCTAGTAAAAACATTATATGAAGAAAATACACTTACTTATAACCATCATCATCTGGCATGAGATAGGTGTTTATAACTACTTGATTTGTATTTTAAATCTCATGTTTGAAGGGGTAGGATATAGAGTGTTAAATCCTAATACTCAATTTTATGCAATGGTTGAATGCATCACATACAAGTTCTGATTTTGTATTTTCATAATATTATATTTTGTTATTTTTAATATAGGAGAATGGAAGAAGAAACCTACTAACTAGAATCGATATTATTATCCCTAGGGAATAGTATGTATATGGTAGAATATATGGGGTGAGGTACTTGATAAGAAATTTTCCCTCAAAAATCACACCAAACATGTAAAATATGATGCCTATTTTGGTAACTACCTAGTAATGGACTTGTGGAGTAGATGTCAATGATTAATAATCATTCTAAGAGTGTGTGTGTGTGTGTGTGTGTGTGTGTGTGTGTGTGTGTGTGTGTGTGCGCGCGCGCGCGCGCGTGCGCGCGCGTGTGCGTGTGTGCGCATGAATATATGTACAATTGAATGTGAGGAAATCCCTATGAGGGGATGATTTGGTATCATTTCAAGGGGATATCCTTTGCGAAAATTAAGAGAATGCAAAGTAGTCATTCTTTCCAACAGATAATGACTTCTTAAATCCAAGATAAAATCATGTGCAATATCATACGTTGTGTTATTGTCCTTGATAGTTTGTGAATATATATCACGAGTCACAAGTATTCGTAGTAACCATAGGCTCTTCATGTAAATTAAGTGCATCAATGTCCCATGAGGGTCACACCCACATGGTTGCTTCCTAATTGTTATGTGTCACGCATGTTAAATGACACATGGTGCATCCAAGGATGTTTAAGGTGATATCATAGATGATTGTGCTCGCATGATGTAATTCATAATTTTATTTTTTATTTTTTTATAGGTAAATAATTTTGACTGGAGCTATGAATCGGGGATTTCATGGGTCTCCACCCATACAAAGAAAGATATTCAATAGTAACCACTATAAATAGGGCAGCTAGTATAAATACGATTTAAAATTGTGTTTCCCTAGATGTCATTTAAGGCACTACCAGAAACTGCCATCGATTGAGGGATAATAATCTAACATATTAGTATAGCACCCCTTTTTGTCTTTTTTCATTCTAACCTTGTGCCATGGACTTGGCTCTGAAACCACTACGATCTGCAAACTGTTAGGGTCCGTGGAAGGCACAGTTCGATCAATATAATTTTCTTGATTAGAATCTTATTTATCTAATTTATCAGATTTGTGTCCTCTTTTCACACCGCCTGCTGCTTTCTTTTCTTCTTGACATTACTTTACCTCTTTTGATTATGTTTTCTTGATCCCTCCTTAGTCATTCTTAATTGTAGCTTCACGCACCTGAGCTAAAGGAGGATTATTCCAACCACTACTAGGTGATGCCGTTTTTTCTTTATAGAAATCTTCCTTTGGATTTCTGGACAAGATGCCTGTAAGTGGCCATGAATCTTGCAGAAATGACACCTGAATGTTGTGTTCTCATAATCTAATTGTTTCACATGCTACATATTCCCCACTTTCAGGATAATATTATCTAAAATCCCTTTTCTCATATCAATTTCGACACATATTCATGCAAAATTGTGAATGCCTATCACAGCCATGGAATGATCAATCTTTAGAAATCTCCCCAAAGCATGGTCGATGTCTTTGAGGGTGTGCCAAAGGTGGAGAGGAAGATTTGGGAGCCGTACCCATACTAGTATTTTATTTACAGAAAGGGTATTCAAAACGAATTTGGGGAACCAAGGAGTGAGAAACAATCTTGCGTTTCCCCAAAACCACGGACCGTACAATATGCATTTGTGATAATCCTCTTTGTTTTGGAAGTGGACAACGAAGAATACCTTTGAACATAATGAAATATCACAAGTATTGGTCCAGTTTTCAAAGAAAAATTTGGATGGTAAACACTTTGATTATACCATAGCTATGAACTAGAGTGGTGGAGGAGAACTTTGTCTAAGTGGGACATGGGGGTGGACTTGGGCCCTTAATTTATGTCAAGTGATCCGGATTTAGAGCACCCCGCTATGTTCTACTTGGTTCATATGGAGAAGTTTGAACCCTACCTTATGGTGTCCCCATGGTCACTTATTGAAAGCATCTAATGAACTCAATGTGAATGGTACTTGGGTTGATGATTACAAACTACTTCTAACTCACCAATAGCCCAAGACCTTGAGTTTAAACGTAATTCATAATTTTATTTGATTAACTAATGAATGAAATATAATGGATATTGGTTTATTGAATGTTAAATATATTTTCATACAATATGTGTATTTTCACTTTTTCATTCTAAAAAATGTTATATAATCAATTAATCATTCAATAATGTTTTTAACATCTAGATCATTTCATGTGTCAGAGTAACTTGAGAATGTATTATTCATTGTTGCATTTGTTTCTATTTGAATTTTGTGTGTGTGTGTGTGTGTGTTTGTGTGTACACACACACACACACACACACACACACACACACACACACACACACACACACACACACACACACACACACACACACACACACACACACACACACACACACACACACATGAATATATTTATTCTCTTTTTAACATTTCCATTGTTAGGGTAGAGGCACAAGCTTATGCATGGTCAAGTATATCCTCTTAATGTCATTTTATATTCAATGCTCTATTTGACAAGAATTCCCACTAGCCCACTTTCTATATGTGATAACAATTGATGATCTTGGCTACATGCTTCATTGAGCTTATTATCATGGAGACCTGAAATGATTTTCCCTTCCATAGGGTTCCTATGCTTTTAACTCTAATTTTGAAAATGATTACATGTTATTTTTACATGATATTGATCAAGATATTATTAATACTCAAGCAATTCTTGATTTTTATTGTGAAATGTCCACGTCTAAGTTTTGTGATCACAAAATGGAATTCATACTCATCAAAGGTTCTTCTAAGCCTATGTGGATACCACTGACCAAGCACATCATCCCTTATGGGAAAATTACTTATTACCTCAATATCCCATTCTCGTCCCATGATATGTGGCTTAGGTGCTCAATAAAAATGGACAATTGGTCTTATAAGTCTCTCTCCCTTGTAGGCAAGTTGATTATTATCAATTGTATTATTTGGTCAGGCATGATTATTACTCTTCTTGTTGGTTTGCATCTAAATTTTCTTACCAAAAACTTATTTAGGTGGTTTTTAACTTTCTTTTGACCAACAATTTAGGTAAAAAGGATGGTTTCCATCACTCGGGATATTTGTACTCAATCTAAATCTATAGGTGGTATTGAAATTATTGACCATTTGTAGTAAAGGAAATGTTTTTTTACTAAGTGGCTTATAAGAACTACTCAAGGTACCAAACTGCAAAAGCTCCTTTCTTGAGAACATGTAAGACTTACCACCCATAAATACTCATGGGCCTCCACCCTGTTCGAGGATAAAATTCTTAATGCTCATTTTTTTAATATTTTAGGCTTTCTTCCTCTTAGACGTAATTATTTCTTGGTGTTGGTGAAATAATTTTTTACAGGACATATTAGTGGTTTTCACCAATAGTCGTGGGGCTATGCCCCTTCTTCTTAGGTATGGGGAGGCTCCCATTTATTGAATGGAAGGACTAAATAAAATTGTGGGTGACCGTTAGGTTGGGAATCACACAAGAATACTCCCCTAAATTTGTGGCAAATTGTTTGTACATTAAACAAGGGAGGGATTTTTTTTTGAAGGGAGGTAAAGAGGATGTGAGGAAATGGAGAGGGGGGGTTAATATTGTGAGTAGACCTACAGATTTCACACACACTAGCCAAAGTAGGTCCACATTCAATAGGAATAAATCAACCGTGTAAGCAATAAAAAGACTAATAAATCAGATACAAAAAGTTATATGGATTCATTAATCAAAGACATAGAGTTCCTTCTTGGTTGTATAAGATTACAATGCTTTCAAAGTTGGAAAATAGAGAGAGTATAAGAACATAGGCAAGGAAATAGAAGAACATAGCTTATTGCTTACAATAGTAGTGAAAAAAAGGCCAAAAACTAACAAAAACTAAAAACTACTAACCCCTTTGAATGGAGCGGCCATCCCAATTTATAGATTACAAAAAGTCATTTCATCTCCCCCTAATATGACTTTTCACCTCACCACCACTTGTGACCTTTCACATTCACTAGGAATGAAATCAAGTCCTTTTTTTATTTTTGAAAAGAGACTTATACAATGTAAAATGAGGCCACTAAAGTGAATAAGACGGAAGAGTGAAAAATACATTCCCAATGAAGGAATAGAATGTTAGAGAGAGGAGAGAGAAGAAGAGAGATAAGTGATGATTTGGAGACAAGGAATCTTTTGTTGATGAAGATCCTGCTTCTGATGGATCTTGAGAGAATACTCTGAGAATGAAGTTCTTTTCCTTTGACCTCCTATTGAATTGAAACATTGTGATTGTAACTTCTTCCTTCTATGATATGTGGAAACACTCCAAAGCATTGAATAAGTATTCAAAAACACTACTACAAGACTTGTAATGGGTGGACCTAAGATGACTGCCCAGATCACTTAAATATGAAAACCCTTTGCTGTGACTACTATGATGGATTCAACCATCTAGTCTCTTACAAAATTTACCTTGCCAACTCTAAATAAACCATTAAGAATGTATTCCCCTCTCCATTTGTTTGGTGTTCAATCAATATCATTGTTTTCAAGTCTTCCAATTCCATATTTGTTACATCATTGTCACTCTCATCAGGATACTCAATGTTTGAAGTTGAAATTGATTACAAAATTGAGTGTTTGAGCTCCATGGTGACAAAGGTCAGTGATATGAACTAGAGATTACTGTGTATGCAAATTTTGACCACAATCCCAACATTTTCTATTTTTAGTAAGTCTAATTCCAAGATGTCTATTTTTAGTGTCTCAATTTTGCACTTTTGAGTGTTCTTGGTATGCAAGGAGTAATGCAAACTCAGAGAATGAACTGTCACATCACTTATTATTTATATACTGTGAATCTTGGTAATACTTACTTTTTTTTAGAATTGGGTCTTCTAGGTGTCGGAATGAGATGAGAGTGGTCTCAAAAGTTTCATTATTTTACAAGGACTACTCCAAATTTTAAATGATTCTCTCATACGAATTAGTGGGAAAGTGATAAGTTCATTGAAGAGGGAAGAATACTGAGAGAAAACTTAGTCCTCCATATCTCCAAAAAATATTCCACCTCATCATGCAAGAAATGGCTCGAATGAAAGGTGATTTTACGAAGAATATTTTCTTTAAAATTTAGGAAATTTGGCTTGTTGGATCACCAAGAAAATTGTGATATGACTTTTTCCCATTTAATAATCCTAATATTTTATCATTTAAAAATCCTCCTAATGTATTTTAAACCAAAAAAATAATAGTTCAAATATCAAACATAACACAATGGGGAGGACTTTGTGTGCCTCAAGTAATCCCTACGTGACACTTTAGATATGCATATCTAGATGAGGACTATGTGTGGCTCAAGCAACTCCTAAGTTATACCAGAGATTCAGTACCTCAAGTTATGGCTGCATTATCAGGAGGAAATATGTGACAAATAATCTTCTTGCCCTGGCCAAGAACCATCTTGGGTTATACTTTACGTACCCCAGTTAGGACACCCCTCTAGAATGCCCCTCTCCAATGCCCACCACTTGCCTTCACTCGGTATCAAATAACAATTACTTGATCACACATATTCACATGGGTATTAAAACCCCATACCACAAGTTTAAATAAAATACTTCTTACCCGGGTTGGTTTTTCAACCAATATACCGTTCAAACAACTTTAATTATTTACTTTACCAATATTAATATATTTTCCAAATGGTACACATTAATTACCCTTCTTAATACACGAGAAGTTCTTTCTATTTAATCCACCCTATATTAAAGGGATCTATAAATATATAAAAATATTTCATGCTCTCTCATTCCAAAGTTTATCCTCTTATTTATAATTTTAGAGAGGTGGTTACTGTTGTATATATCTTTCGCCCCGGGTAGATATAGACAAGTGGAAGAATATGGAAACCAAAGAAGCTCAGAGCCCGATTTTTACTGCGTCACCAACCACACCCAAGGTGCAGGTAAAGGGCGCATGAAAATGGATGTCGACATGAATTATAGATGCAGGTAAAGGGCGCCAAGGCGTAGGTAAAGGGTGCATGAAAATGGATGTCGACATGAAGATAGATGCGCCAAGGCGCAGGTAAAGGGCGCATGAAAATGGATGTCGACATGAAGATAGATGCGCCAAGGCGTAGGTAAAGGGCACATGAAAATGGATGTCGACATGAAGATAGATGCGCCAAGGCGCAAGGAAGAGGTGCATCGGAAAATTATGTCGACACAAATGTAGATGCGCCTTTGGACATAGAGTGTGTACATGAAAAAAAAAGGATGTCGACACAAATGTAGATGCACATGGTCTTGCCTTCGCGCACAGAAAATAGGATGTCGACACAAATGTAGATGCGCCTTTGGCCCATGGAAAAGGATGTGGACACAAATGTAGATGCGCCTTTAGTGCACATAAGAAGATGTCAACATAGAAATGCATGCGCCTATGGTGCACCTTCAGGAGGCACAACATTCTGAGTGATAGCAGGAAGCAGACCCTTGCGCAGATATTTAGATGGCCATACCTTTTGACTGGGAGCTCGAATTCATGCAAGGTTGGACTTTATGGAAAGCTTACAAGGTCCTCTATCCAACTACAACTGGATATCTTTAATTAGGTGATAAAAAATTCTTAAAAATGAAAAATACAGTTCGCCACTTTTGGGGGTCGCTAGGGTTCTCACCTACCACCATAATGAGATGAATTAAATACAACCTGGGGTGGTTGGTGTAGATTTGGAATTTCTCTCTCTTCCCTCTCTCATTCTTCCTATAAATTGTAGGGAGGGGCTTCTTTCTAAAGGTTGGAAATTCTTTTTTTTCCCCTCCCTTCTTCTCTTTGGCAGGTGAATCTGTGGAGTTCAAACCTCCTATCTAAAAAACTGTAATGCAACTTTGCCTCTTGGCATTTTGTGGTGTATTGTATCAATATTTGGAGCAAATAATGCATGTCTGTGGATGATTATCAACCCCCGATCTCTCAACCCTCTCTGTGTTCATTTGCATCTTCCTGATCTTTCACTGCAAATCTATTATCTGTGCATGATCTTGCATCGCATTTTAATAGTTTGTCTTTATTGGCAAGACAGTTGTTCTTCATTCCTCGGTGCATCACCTTTGTTAGTTTAGGTTTATTTTTATGCATCTTCTTACCCTGTCTCCTTGGCAAGTTAGATTATGTTTTTGAGTAAACCGTCTACATTTTTACGTGTGCATTTGAATAGAGGAATAGGATCCGGCCTTCATCCGGAGAGATTTCCCAATTTCGCAAGGTCCCACACTTGGGAAAAGCTCCATGTTATGCAATCGCACTGAGAGTCTCAACCCATCGATTTGCAGAAATTCAGGGGTTGTGTGATTCACCATCAATGGTTTTGGAATGCTCAGTGGGACGAAGAGGTCATTCCATAAGATTTGAAGGAGTTTTCAAGAAATTTTGGACTAAAAAATTGCAGGTTTTGCAATTTCAAAATTTTCACCTTCCAAGATGAACTTTGAAATTGATTTTCAAGGGCTTAACTTGCTTTAAACAAGTCAAAATTTCACCAGCTGATAGATCGGGGGATAATATTCAAAAGAGTATTCTTAGATTTTTGGGATTTTGACTTTCAAAATTTCATGGTTTTTTGTATATCGGGTTTTCCCAGTTGCCTTGCATGGCATTTTCAGGTTTTTTGAGTTTCGTCCATACCTTTTGGGGATTAGTAGCTGCACAACAAGACCCGATAACCGAATTGAAGAGTTTTATGTTCTGCTTAAATTATATTTTCCTTCAAAGGTTTAAATTCTATTTTTAAACATTTGTCAGGTTTGGTGTGTAACTTGACAGGATTCAGCCTTTTGGAGGCATATTCAAAAACACATATGGCGAATCCATCTGGTAAATAACTCATTCTCTGAGTTGCAGACTTTCCATTCATTTCCATCCATTTCCATCCATCTTTCTTTCCATCTCTTTCATTCTTTTCCATTCCATGAAGTTGTGCAATCATGACTTCATTTCCATCATGGAATTCACATCAACAACAGCAGTATATCACACCTCCAACATGTTTTACAAATCCTCCAAATCAGCATTTTGATCAAATTCAAAGTCAGCGTGTCTACCCATATGAGCAGCAGTGCCAAATTCAGTTTGGTTATGAAGCATGTCAAGCACAAGGGTATGCTAGTTGCAATGAGGGTAGTCGAGAAGAAAATGCAGATCTCCTGGAGAAAATAAAAAAGATGGAGGTAAACATGGTGCAATCTAGGGCAATAGCACAAATGAAAGCATTTGGAATCGGTTGTAGAGCACCTTGTCCATGGGTGGGACCTTTTCCAAGGCATTCAGCCCTCAAGAGAAGCTGGACTTCATGATTGCAACACTGCCATTACTTACAAGGTGGATTGAAGGAATAGAGGTATATGAGAGATTTGGTATTCTGAACAACCTTGTCAATGGGTAAGCACACCATCTCATACTCTTTCTTTTCCTCCTTCTCAAGCATTATATCATTTGAGCAGTAGTGCCAAGTTTTAAGCCCAGTCATACGCTGCCCCAAGTGTGAATTCCATCCCTGCCATCCCCTAGTCTTCCATCCACATCTTATTTCTCCTGCCCTATTCTCCTTCCAAACAGTCATCCCCTCCACAAGAGCTAACAGAAATACCCTCTCCTCCAAAGAAACAAGAGGTTTCACCTCCTCCACCACCACAAAAAATTGTAAAATTAATTGAGTTACAACCCATCCCTCCTCTTGCATTCCCAATTCCATGTGGGGAAGAAGAAATTGCAAAAGTCAACCATGAAGGACAGCAAGAAGAGGAGCCCAAAAGAAAAGAAATGACAGACAACTTGAGGATTTGGGCTGCCAAATTTAGGATGACAAATATCCCCTTGATGGTTAAACCTACAGAAGAGGCTAAGGTTGAACAAGTGGTGGCCATGATTGATTTTGTTGCTAGCAGAGAAGAGCAAAAGGAAGAAGTAGATCAGATCAGTTTGCTCAGAAAGTAGTGTCCATGTTGCACTCTATTTGAAATAAATGTTGTAATTTTCATAATCAGCCATGGAGGCAGAAGAAGATCTTGTAGTACCAACTTGTCCTCTAGAGCAGCAGATCGAAGAGTTTGACAAATGCTAGAGGAAGAGTTCTATCAAGAGCAGGATTGTCTTCAAGTAGTTGAGAAAGGAGAAGCTGCTAGAGATCCAAAAGAAGAGGAGCACATTCTAGTTGTGGAGGAGAAAATTGCAGATCCAAGGGCTTTGAGCACAAAGCAGGCTATGGGAGAACCTTCAGTTCTTCTTTCTACTTCACCTCTCCCGAGCTCTAGTGCCAAAAAGGAGTTTGATCTCTCAAAATCAATGCTGGAGGGTGAAGGAAACCATGGTGGTCAAGTTACAGATCAAGAGGACACCATGGAGGAAGTTGAGCATTTGCAGCAGGACAAGCAATGAGGCAGTTTATCTGTCAGATTTGGAGGACAGTTTTGATGGAGAAGAACCGGTTGAGTTTCCACCATTCTCTCTTTCATCATCCACATTCCAAACACTTGAGTCTATTGTCATGAAGGAGAGTCTTCATTTACAGCAGCCTGCATCTTATACTAGCTCGTTGGAACCAAGATTAGAAGATTTTAATCTTTCATGTTCAGCCATTGGAGGAAGAGAAAGGACAGAGAGTTTCACCATTTCTTCCACACCATCCATTCAGGAAGGTCTACAAGAAGACTCCATTTTTGGAGTTGAAAATCAGAGCTATGGGCATATCAAATGGATCATACCTTGCCCAATCAGGTATTTGGCTTCATAAGAGCCAAAGGAGAAGTCACAACCAGTCATGCTTGCTTCTAAGCATGAGGATGAGCTACAAAGAACCAAGGATCAGCTGTCATACCTCTCCAATCCAAATGCAGAACAACTAAAAGAGGTATTGAATTTTCCTTCAGCTGATACCTTGATGATTTGGGTGGAAGACCAGCTTCTTGTTGATTTTCCACTCATCCAATCAGCCATGTTCAGTGCCAAATTAGTTGCATGGTTGCCAATTTTGAAGAAAGGAAGCTATTTTGCACAACCAGTTGCAGGGTTTGTTTAGCTCACCTTTGTTTCCGTTAGAGTAGAGTAGGTAGGTTTGCTTTCAGTAAAAGAAGTGCTTGTGCACACTCTACATGTTCCATTTGGAGCATGTATGATTTTCAGTTTTGTAAATAGTTTTTGTGGTTCTGGTTTTGCTCTTGCATAGTTCATTTTAAGTGGTATTTTGGTGAGAACAACTCTAAGTTCAATGGGATTCAAGTGGCTCAGAGGGAGGTTTTCAAGTTCATATCAGTTTTTCAGGTTATTGCTTATGACTCCATGCCCAATGGATTGCTAAAAGGCCACTGATCTTCTACCTAGCAGGCAGGTGATCCCTTTGAGTCACCAAATTGTTGTATATATTCCCCCCCCGGGTAATATAGACAAACCCGATATGGAAACCAAAGAAGCTCAGAGCCCGATTTTTATTGCGTCACCAAAAGCCCAAGGACAGGTAAAGGGTGCAAAAAATCGATGTCGGACATGAAGATAGATGCACCAAGGCACAGGTAAAGCGTGCATTTCGAAAATGGATGTCGACATGAAATAGATGCACCAACATAGGTAAACGGTGCATGAAAATGGATGTCGACATGAAGATAGATGCACCAAGGCGCAGGTAAAGGGTGCATGAAAATGGATGTCGACATGAAGATAGATGCACCAAGGCGTAGGTAAAGGGTGTATGAAAATAGATGTCGACATTTAAATAGATGCACCAAGGCACAGGGAAAGGTCGACACGGAAAAGGATGTCAACACAAATGGATGCGCCTTTGGCGCACAGAAAAGGATGTCGACATCAAATGTAGATGCGCCTTTGGTGCATAGAAAAGGATGGCGACACAAATGGATGCGCCTTTGGCACACGGAAAAGGATGGGGACAAAAATGTAGATGCACCTTTGGGGCACATGAAGAAGATTTCGACATAGAAATCCGATGTGCCTATGGCGCACCTTCAGGAGGAGCAACATTCTGAGTGCTGGTAGGAAGCAGACCCTGACGCGCAGATATTCAGATGGCCATAACTTTTGACTGGGAGCTCGGATTCATGCAAGGTTGGACTTTTCGGAAAGCTTACGAGGTCCTCTATGTAACTACGACTGGATATCTTTAATTGGGTAAGAAAAAATTCTTAAAAATGTAAAATACAGTTCGCCACTTTTTGGGGTCGCTAGGGTTCTCACCTACCACCATAATGAGATGAATTAAATGCAACTTGGAGGTGGTTGGGGTAGAATTGGAATTTCTCTCTCTTCCCTCTCTCATTCTTCCTATATAAATTGTAGGAGGGGCTTCTTTGTAAAGTGTTGGACATTCTTGTTTTTGCCCCTCCCTTCTTCTCTTTGGCAGGTGAATTTGTGGAGTTTCAAACCTCCTCATCTAAAACTGTAATGGCATTAACTTTGCCTCTTGGCATTTTGCAGTGTATTGTATCAATCTTTGGAGAAAATTAATACATGTTTGTGGATGATTCTCAACCCTCTCTGTGTTCATTTTCATCCTCCTGATCTTTCACTATGAATCTGGTTATCTGTGCATGATCTTGCATCACATTTTAATGGCCTTGTGTTTATTGGCATGGACAGTTGTTCTTCATTCCTCGGTGCATCACCTTTGTAGTTTAGGTTTTTTTTATGCATTTTCTTACCCTGTCTCCTTGGCAAGTTAGATTAGGTTTTTGAGTAAACCCTCTGCATTTTTATTTGTGCATCTGAACAGAGGAATAGGAACCGGCCTTCATCCGGAGAGCTTTTCCGATTTCGCAAGGTCCCACACTTGGGAAAAGCTCCATGTTATGCAATCACACTGAGAGTCTCAACCCATCAAGTTGCAGAGTCCTAGGGGTGCTGTGATTCACCATCAACAAAGGCCCTCCTATAAGAGGAGATGTGAAGGGTGTAAACTCAAATGAAGAAAGGGTTACCTAAATGATAGATAGCTTTGACCTTAACTTATGGTTAGGAGTCAGTTGCTCAATGACCTTGAGTGGAAGCCATAAAAAAATGAATGAAACAGTGACTCTAGTGGAGTGCCAACGTTAGGCATTGTAGCTACCAGAGAAGGTTTGGAGTGGAGGTACATGTGGAAGAACGTTAGATGGCTCAACCTCGAGTATTTACTAAGTGTTTGTGTAAGTAACAGTAGACATCTTTGCATTCGAATGTTTGCATGAAATGGTTATGACGTTTCTTGATCAAAGTATAATGAGTAAGTTTTTCTACCTTTTTGTATTGATTAATGTTAATCCACCCACGATTAATGGGTCGTGGTAATAAATTGTACAAGTGATTTCTTATTGAGATTAGGACAGCTGCTGTGTGAGCTGCATGGTCTTGTCACAATTGGGTTCTTGAACTAAGAATACAATTTAAAACTGACTGATAAAATGGAGCTATCTGTAAGAGATTTCCAAGAGTCTAGGAATTAAATTTTTATATAGATGTTATGAGGGTCTTCTTAAAAACATTCCATGATTTTGAGCCTCTTTGTAGGTCATCGGGGTATTCATCCCCCCAAAAAACCATTATACCATTAATAAAATAACATGCACAAAAATTCTATCAATAATGTGCATCTCACATGTACAATTTTCCATACCCTAAACGGTACAAATGACACCAATGCATTGAGCTACAGGGACGACTGAAGTCAAGTCCTGGTATTGGAAGTATTATTTGTACGCTCATTTTTTTAGTTGTACCTATGTATATGTTTAGACTATTTTTGTAGTTTATCTATGTAGTGAAACTTAATTATTATTTGTCATATTTCCAATTCAAATTTACATATATAATATCAGTGTATATGGGTTTTGTCCAATGTCGCCTCTATGATTTAGGTCTCATGTTTTTAAAAAATAAGCTCATGCAAAAAAAATTCCAAGATTTGTTTGTATAAATTCTATAGAAAGAGTTAATAGGTTTACAATCGCTACTCATGTCCTTAAAGAGCAAAGACATGAGTGAATACAATGATTGTGTACAAATGAATTTTGAAGCTCAACATTGGCGAATGCAAATAAACTAATCAGAAATGTACCTCATTCCATAGGTATTTTTCTATGAGAGTAACATATATAACTTACACACATGAAAGATTCCATAGTTAATTGAGTGTCAAAAAGTATAAAAAGGAATCATTTTGCAACTAGAAAAACACAATCCACCAAATCATTAGAGGACATATATTATATCCTTCGAGGGTTTTGCATGAAACAATAAGATATAACATAAAATCCCATAGAGCATATGTCCCACTTACTCGAAGTGTCAGCCAAGGACACCCTCAACGCGAGATGACATTTGGCTAATTTTCTATCTAAAAAATTCTCTTATATTTGGATTTGGCATTTTGTTCATGATTAAATTGCATCTGATTATGTAGACAAACTTACATAAAACATGAATACAGAGTTTTGTATGTTGGGTAGAATCCAAATTCTCACATGGGGAAAATAAATATTTTCATGTCCAAGATGGTATTGTAAAAACAACTAACTCACTGTACAATTATTGAGTGGTAAAGAATACATTTTGTATAGTTTGTAAGTCATACACAATGATATCTAACTATAATCGCAATGAAGGAACAATCTTATGACATATTTATCATAGATAATAAATGTATTTATATGGAAACATTCCAATTATGTGTGGTTGATGCAAGGTGGGTACATACCTACGAGGAACACTAATAAGTTCTATTAACATTATGATTACACAATATGTAGAATGGTAGGAATGACCAACACCTATATTCATAATATTTTCCCATTAACATTAATAATGCATAGAACACCTTTTATTTTGTGAACAATTTATGTAACTCCCAATTTTAAATATAACTAAGTTTAAAAATGATCGAAATAAGATCAATAAATGCTATTGCATGGTTAAGGTATTTGTTTAAACGATCGTTTATTAATTTGTTTAAGCATATTATCATTAGATTATACAAATTTACTTTTAATACTAAATGTTTTTACTTTATAAACATTTTTCACTTTAAACTCAATTTATCCTTATATTATTAATGGAGGTTGTGTATAAACTATTGTATACTATGAAGTTGGCAAGACATAAAAAATTCATTGGTTTTAGGAGTTAAAATATTACTATTTGGAGTTTACTAGAATCTAGTGACACTGCACCTCAAAATAAATTATAGAGTATTTTACTCACTATTTTTTAAACCCAATATGAATGTGCGCGAGGTTAGTGTTGAGTTCCTTCATAAATAATTCAAGTTGCAATAATATGTTTACCTTTTTCTTGTAAAGTTAAACCATGTCTAGAGTCAAGCTTTAGCAATATAGTTCCACAAATAAACGTTGGATTTTTTATGCTAATATTTGCTTCAAATTCATATCATGGATTAGGAAAAGATAAAACCACATGTATAACCCAAACAATATTAGAGATACATACGATGCAAATATGTGGTGGAAACTTTTTTTTTTGGATCGAACATCAAGATATGTATCTCTTGGTCCATTGGTGACTGCAGATGTTGGCTCTCATTGAGCTCCTCCATGGGATCAAGTCTTGATGAGTGCAAAGGCCTAAAATGATAACTTTACACAAAAAGTCAATTAATTTTTTGCCATGGAATCGTGCCTTGGGTGACTTTGACGGCATGGATGCCCCTTATCCATAGCTGCTTAGGTCATTGAAGGTGCTTAATGGTTTAAATTCTTCACATACTTTGTATCGACTTAAGGAAATAAATGTTCCCTCGTAGATAACTTGGAAAACAGATACCATTAAACTTCTCTCTATTGAATAATGAACATGATGGGTTTGATTCATATTTTTTTATTTATTGAGTGTGGTGTGTGCTCAATCAAAAAAAAATTCAACATCAAGCAAATTTTGGTTTATTTAAAATAACAAAGTAAAAGATTGTGTTATTGTGTATTTTATTATCCATATACTAACAATTCAGTGGACATTTGGGAAATACCTCCGCATCACATACTTAGGTCAAGGAGGATAAAAAGGGCCATATACGCGCATCACATAGCTCAATGTAGTTAAAAAAGGCCCATGTACGTCTATAACCCAAATGAAAATATCTCAACCGTCCTTGGAAACCCCCTTGAGCCGTGGCCCCTTCGAAAAATATTAAGTTGGAGCAAAACCCCAACGCTATGTGAATAGTTCGATATTTATAATTATAGAATTGTCCTGCATTCCGCGCGATGTTTTATTGTCTTTCTTCCATGGGTATGCTTATCTGAGCGCTGACTCTCCTGTTTGTGAGCATGGGGGCAGAGCACCATCAACAGCAGCAGCAGCAGCAGCAGCAACAGCAACACTTCGGAGATCATCCAACCACCCACCTCACACTCCTCCATCATTCCCATTCTCAGTCTCCTCCTCCGTTCCTTGCTCATCCCCTGCCTTTTCCATCCCCTTTACACAACTTTCGTTTCATCAATTTTCACCAATTACAGCAACATCAACAGCATTTTTCTCATCAGCAAAAGCAGGAGCAAGAACAGCTACCACCAGAGGGGGGCCCCGATCAGATTCATCACCCAATTGGGCTGCATCCCTTGCAGGTCAGACATACTGTACACCAACCTCAACCCCATCAAGGCCATTCTCTGCTGCCTCATCATCATCATTATCAGAACCAGTTTCAGCTTATTCAATTTGATCATCCCCAGCATTCAGGGGAACAACACCAGAATAGAGAATCGCCGCCTTCAGAAAATCTCCACCGCGAGGAAATCCATCCTGACACTGTCGAAGAACTCAATAGAACAGATGGCTGTAGTGAGAAGAAATGCGATGGGGTCTCAAATTCAAGGTAGGGATTCTCTTTCTATGGAGACTAAGAGGCCTTTAGCTCCCATTGCCACTAGTTTGGGGGACCCTGGTTTTGGAGGGGTCTTGGCTTCATCCAGAGTGCCGTAACTAACCAGGTACTTCATAAGCAGACCTCCCCTGCACAAGTTGAACAACAGGCTTCTGACCCAATAATCACTTCTCTTGAAGATTTACCGCAGTCTCATGAACAGGGTGATCTCCGTGAAGATGCTCAACTGGAACATCCCAGTCCTAGTTGTGCTCATAGCGTGGATCAGCCAAAAGAGAAAAAGAAAAGGAGAAAGATGAAGCAGGTCCAGTTTCAACTAGACCCACTTGGTGAGCATGAGTTTTGGGTTCTCTTTTTGGATTGGATTGCTAACTGATTGAACTAACCAACAAATTACGATTCTGCGCACTTTGGATTTGAACGAGGGATCTCAATCAGATATTTGCATTTCTAACTATTGTCTTGCCCTGATTGTTGTTATTTGTAAATATGTTCTACTCTTTAGGTCTATTATTGTCAAACCTTAATTGTCACACATGTAATGAGGCTCTTTAAATAGATTGGAATTTATCTCAAATCCTAGCAATGCATGAAGAGTCCTACAAAACAAACATTAGAAGGGTTATGGGAACCCCCATGCACTACTGATGTTAGTAATACTTCGAAGAGGCCTCAAACCACATGTCATTATCCACCTAGCATGTTATATCTAGATAGATCAATCAAATTTGGAATTTGTTTCGAAAATGTTTCCCTAATGACTTTAGATGTGACAGCATGAGATTTAGTGAGCTTTGGATGCTTTTTACAAGTGTATGAAGTGAGTGCCCTAGTGCATTACCCTAGGAGTTCCAGATTAGAAAATGAGGTAGTGTTTACTTTCTTATATATGGTTCCATAAATTATTTATCTAAGAAATTCAACCCAGATGAAGTATAAGACCCAACAAAAGATGTCAACTTGAAAGCATATTTGGAAGACATGTCGGTCTAAGACCAGATATAAATTCCCGACCAGACTATACGGTCTTGACTTGAAGTAGGAAATATGCCACATAAAGTTTGGAGCTGATAAATTTATGTTTTTCTATTGATTTTGTGTATTATATTATCAGAATGTGTCAACATTTTAGTGTGAAAGGATAAAAAATCTAAACAATGGACCTCAAAAAGTGCTAAGCAGGAATGGAGAAGTTGTATTTATCATAACAAGAGTGCATAGTCAAAACAAAGGTTTCCAAAGTGTAAATTACCAAATTCGAGTGTTTACAGTTACATATAAGAACTAGCAATGTCTCATACACCTACAACATTACTTTTATGGTTTACTTGTATTGTTCAAACTATAATTATGTTATTCAACTACAATTGTCATTGTCTTATTCTAAATAATTTTTTACCTATAGTATATTAGATTGATTAGTGAGTGAATTATAGATGGTTCTGGAAGCACCCCCGTAACATCTTTACTCATATACATGAATGTCTACACTAACGGTACCTAGACCGATCTCAGAGCTATTCTCCACTACCTATCGCTAACCAGGGTAACCACTTCCCGACCAACAGAGAACTCCAGTTATATGTTATATAGAATCTACATAGGGCACCAGTTCTATTTTTGTATAAAGTGCACGATCAGACATGGATCCGGCTGGCTAACCGCATGGAGAATACAAACCCCCGCCAAAGATAGGAGATTCGAATGAGAACCTTCGAGCCATCTTGACACGAGGGTGAGGGAGTGCATTGATGAGTAGAGGTTTGAACCCTGATCCTGATTATGAGGAGACCTATATAGAGAACACATGTCTTCACGCCTCCCTCTCTATATCTTCTATCTAGGGCATAACATAGTTAGTCTCTAGCGATAGTCGGTAGTCCCTATCCCTAAACTATCTTATCTTTTGGGCCCACCTCTCTATATCCACCCTCTATTCTATAGAAATTTGGGGGGGTCGAGGGAGCTAAGCTAGCTTTCGACCCCCTGGTCTCATTCAGGCCCCCTCTAGTTCTATATGGACGAGGTATGTTACCCGGGGTGTCGTATATATAGATAAGGGACCACCCCACATATATGATAAGGGATAGGGGCGGCCTACTATCTCCTCCTCTCCCATTTTACCTTTTTTTATTCTAAATTTTTCATAGATTTCGTGGAAGGTACCCAAAGATTCATATTGAACTTCGATAAGGACTTCTCGGTTTACTGAATTAATACTAGATATATCTGTATCTCTCCCCTAATGAAGCCATAAAGGATGGGGGCTCCAAAATATTTCACTCTTTTATTTTATATCTTAATTTATTAATAAATGCACCATATTTAATAAAAATAAATGTATACAAGATAAAATACATAATAACGAAAGAACACAAACATAGTGCAAAACCTTATTCTTCCTTCGTATATCCTTGCAACCTCAAATGAGATTGGATGAAGCTTGGAATGAAGTATTGAGCTCATTGAATCTCTATTATCAAATGGATGTGGTTACTCCAAAATTGTTCTAAATGGAAGTAGATTTAAGCTACGAGCAATGTGAATGAGTGATTGAATTTTATTGATAGATTCTTGATCAAATGGACAACATAATAGTGTGTAAAATTGAATGGTGATTTGACACAATAACAATGCATATTTTTAAACTTCCAAAGATGATTAATGGAGAGGAATGAGTGCTTATTTATAGCTGAGGGAAGAGAGTCCCAGAGCCTTGATTTGTGTGATTAATTTTCTGATCTGAAGCTAACTAAAGCATGATTAGAATGATTTGTTTGAGTTTCTAATTTGATTGGAAAGATTAATTGTTGTTTTGAGCTTGATTGGGTGAGTTGGCAAAGGTGGCATGTTTTTTGAATATTTCCTTTAAATAGTAATCCATGTATTTTTTTATTCACCCAAAAAGTGATGTGAGTTTTAGCTTGGAGAGGGTTTTTCTTTAATTTAGAGAGCTATGACTCAAGGAATATGTTTTAGCTAACTCAAATATATGATTTGATTTATTTTAAACATGTCCTCTTAATATAATTAATGATATTAAGCCTTATTCATGATTTAATTTGATTTAGTCAGCTTGAGATGTCAACTAGTGAGGTGGAAGTGAGTTGAATCTGAGGTGGAAATGGATAAGGGGTTGTTTATTTAATTATTTGATATTAAATTATCTAATAAAACTAGTTAATGGGGTAAGGGGTGTATAATGAAAGTGATAGGATTAATTAATTAATCCTAGGTGTGGGTTATGGATGTAATAGGGTATTTAGTACAAATATTTAATGACTTAGGACTATGTGCAAGTGATAAAAGTGATTATGGAAGTTGTGGGGTCAAAGAAGTTTGATTCAGGACAATGGCAGAGAATGTCGGTAAGCGTCGTAAAGTAGCGGAAAATGGTCGTAATGTGTCATGAAGTGATTACGGGGTGATTTAATAGGTTTATAATGTGTAATGGTATATTTTAGGGTGTATACATTTTCCCCTCTTTAAAGTGTCTTTATGGAGTAATAACACTTTAAAGATCTAGTATACGCATGTAGATCGGTGAACGAATAATGAAGAAGTGCGGTGGACTTCCTGATTTTCCCTAGTGAAAGATTTGGATTTCCCAGCAAGTTTGGGCTCTGTTAAGAGGGTGCCCCCTCGAGCGGATGGGTGGTGTGAAAAAGTGGTGGAAAACCACTTGATAGGATGAATAAGATAATTTCGTGGGATAGATAGGAAAAATAGGCTTTGAAAATGAAAAATGAGGGTCAAAGGCCAAAGTTACGGGTTGGGACATGAATTAGGGTGTGGAAGAAGGGTTAAATATAATGGTGAGTAGGAGTGAAAAATCATTGATCATTTTTTGCTACGATAGTGTTTTGCTAGCTATAGAAAATTTTGAGCTCTAAGTTTGCGAGAGAGATGGCATAGTTTCTAGCACGTAAACATCGCATGGATCGAGTTCAATTATACAAACGAGGTCCTAATGATGGCATGCCAGTAAGTAAAAAAAAAACTTGAAAATTAAAGTGTATTGATTACTTTTTTAGCTAGGATAAAATCTGAAAAAGAGCATTAGCGCATAGATGTAGGTGAGCTAGTATAACCCATAAAGTGTGTTAGCTTAAACATCATTGTGCTAGCATAAAAGTACATGTGCTAGCATATTGATAGGTGTGCTAACAAGATAAGTGTATTTGCATGAATATGAATTTGTTTGTGCACGTTTGAATGCACTAGCATGAGAGTGAATGCTCTAGCATGCATGTGGGTGTGCTAGCATGGTGGTGACGGAAATGACTTAGTATGATTTTTCGAAATTTATAAAAAATGGATAAAAAGGACTGAAAATGGTTGTTATTATGTAGGAGATGTTAGGTATACTAGATCTTAGAGAGAGGTGTTCATGACTGAGATCATTCATGATATAGATGACATGGGGAGAGCGAAGAGCATTGTGGGTGGTGTTGGAGGAGACATGGTTGGCATACGTAGCATAGATGTCAGATATTATATTAGATCATGCTTTGTTGACTCCTTTATTCGAGTGATGGCATAATGAGTCATAGAATTTCACATTGTTGATGGGAGAGATGAATTTGACACTTGAGGATGTTTACTAGATATTGAGAGTGTTTATATAGGCTAGGTTGATACATTGGGATGAGAGACCATCACACATTCAAGCTCATGTAGAGATGTTGTTTGGATTGGTCGAGCTCCATGGAGAGGGATTAGCAGTAAACCTTGCAGAATGTATGGAGGATGATGAGATAGAGTGAATACTAATATATTTGATGGATCTTATCAGTGGCATTTGGTTACCTGATAAGACTAGAAGGATCTTTTAGTTGGGGTTGATTGGTATAGTGGTGGATTTGATGGACTCAACGACAATGTTTGCATAGAGACTCTTCATACTAGTACATTTACAGAGGGATCTTCACATGATTATATACATGAGTCTAATGAGTTTGGGCCCAACAACCTTATTATAGATTTGGGTGTGAGATCATATAGTAGTGAGTAGTCTTGTTGGAGTATTGAGTGCCAAATTGATAGAGGAGTCATCTTTATTTGGATGTCATGTGGTTGGAGGTGGCTAGAGAGGGCATCAAGGAGATATGGCATATTATTGATTAGCCCTATATGATTTATAATTGAGACACATCATTTGGAGGACATGCGGGGCCTATGTGTGGGTGACTGATAAAACAAAGTTGGGGACTATGGAGATATTACATTATATTATTGGTAGTCATGGGTATATTATTGAGCACTACAGACCAGATAGGGTGATGTGGAAGTTAAAGGTGAAACATGAGATTCCTGACAATGAGAAGAGGTACGCAAGAGTAGCATGAGAGACTACTGCATTCGAGCCTCAGATTAGATTGAGTATATCCAGGGCCATTTTTTGGGTGTGTTGCCATAGTTATGGGATGCTCAAGAAATAATTTCATATCCATGAGCATCAGTGGGTTACGACAAATGGTACGCCATGATTTTACCTATTTTTATTACCATTATTTGAGTAGTGATGGTGGTAGGGATGACAGGAGTATTGAGGATAGGATAGCGCTAGCTGAGGAGGAGAGGGAGAGGGAGAGGCTGACATGGTGCACATAGGAGGGGTAGATGGAGATGGAAAATGGGGAGAGGAAGAGAGAGATGGAGATGATGGATGGGGAGATAGGGGAGAGATAGATGTTTGGAACCAGAGAGATATATTTCCACATCCATGACCATCTCAAGCACAACTACAGGTAGTACATGAGAAGAGAGATAATGTAATGTGGTAGAGAGACGTGTTTGTGATTCTAGCGCAAACACAATTGGGCTCAAAAAGGGTCCAACTACAACATAGGATAGTGGAGATGGCAATCTGAGCACACAGCTATAATAAGTCACCATAGAGAGGGATATTGCATATCAAGTAGCAAAGGCTAGTGGGATGGGCAATCTGTTATAGGAGTTGTAAGAAGTGACTCATAAGGCTACTGTCCCATAAAGACAGAGAGCATCAGGCTATAGCTAGAGGACAAGGATGAGGTTAAGAGATCATCTAGATTACATGAACCATATAGGTCACTGAGATCATTCTAGATTCTACCACTGAGGCAAGATGGAGGACCAAGTAGTCTGGGGATAGGTGAGAGTCATGGTTGATGGATGATTAATACCTGTAACATAGACATTATTGTTGGTATATGCCTCATGAAGGCACATTCGTTATATAGATGCCTACTAACATTTTATCATAAACATTATATTTTTTGTATATGCCTCATGAAGGCACGTTCTTTGTATAGATGCCCATCGTGGCATGAAGATTGTGTGTGTGTGTGTATGACACTTTTGGGACATTCAAACAGTGTATATGATGATGTATATAGATGGTGATTTGGATGGTTTTATTTTTTTACACATTATGATAGATGTATGTTATTTTGGTTCTGATTAGAGATTATGGTAGGGATATGATGATATATTAGAGATTAATGAATTATGTTGATATGATGTTTTTGGTTTTTTAATGAGATGCATGAATGAATTTAATGTTGACATGACTAACATTGCTCTTAGTTTTAGCTTCCATTCAGAGTTTTGTAATTTAGAGCATCCTAATTTTGTTTTGCACACCATGATTATTAAATAACCATGATGAGTAACTCATTATGTGAGTAAAGAAACATACACACAACAAAAAAAAAGGTTTTAAAACATCCAATATACATAGTAGATTTTTACACCATGACTATAAATGAACTAAGATGAGAAAAAATATACATATAATTGGTCAATAAGCTAACTAAGAAAAGTAAAAACAAACTTAATATACACAGTAGATGTTTGCATTGTGGCTATAAATGAACCAAGATGATAAATAATAAACTTGTAATTGGTCAAGAAGTAATTAAGAAAAGTAAAAATGCAACAAAACTTTATATAAAGACACTTTACTCTATCCCTAATGTGTTCCATGGTGAAGATTGATTGATTTGGTTTGCCCCCGAGAAAGGATGTGTGCAAGGGGTAAGATGATTTGAGATTGAATGGGTAATTTCCCCCAAGAAAGGATATATACAAGAGAGATATTGAGAGCTAAGATTTCCCCAAGTGAGAATAAACATAAGGGTTTTGAATTAGTTTGTTTTGATTGATTTATTTATTTTTGGAATGGACATCATAATAAGAGTCAACACTCTATTTTTGTTCTTTTTTTTGTTTTTTGTAAATGTTTGAAATTTTTGGATGGTTTTTTTTTGTAGATTTTTGACAAGTTTTATATGTTTTGTTTTTTGGTAGTTTTTTGGAATGTTTGCTGTTGTTTTTTTGGATTGTTGGGATTTTTTGGAACATATTTGTATGTTTTAGGTATTTTATGATTTTTGAATGTTTAGGGATTTTTTGATTTTTTGAATGTTTAGGGATTTTAAGGACATGTAAGTGGAGGTTTAAATGGAATCAACCTAATTGATCTCACAGTAATAGCTAGTGAGATTACATTATGTGTGTTGGAAGAACAATGGACTGAGAGGTGGGATGAATTAGTCCTTCAAAACCTTTAACCAATTAAACTTAACTTGCATAAACCATTTACCATTCAACCATGCATTAATGTGAGCTTAACAACATATAACAATCATTCACATGAACATAACCATGACAGAGTACACAAGAACATAAGATGTAAGTGGGAAACCCTCAAGGGGAAGAAAATTCAATGAAAATTTTGATTATATTACACAAACCAAAAGTCTTGCATGAATATGACACATCACACAATATTTGTTTAGTGAAGCACCCACTTCACAAGGAGCACCTAATCCTATTTAGTATAACAACCACTATATAAGGAGGTTACTACCCCACAAGGTGATCAAACACCCACTCAACCACTTGAAGATGAATACCAGTGAAGATATGTTGTTGCTACAACTGATAGTGATCACAATTACAGCTCACACACCTCAAAACCATATTCAAACACACTCTCTCCTACATCGCTCAACCTTTATCTTTCATGGGCTGATTAGGAAAATTTCCCTTGGACACTATCTCTCAACATTCCTTAACACTTCATTCCTTCTCTTAGCTTTTTCATGATGCCCTCATACCTTTTTCACACTCACACCTAGCTCGCATGTTTTTCCTCTCACACCACTAGTTCAAAATGAACCATTACACTCACTTAAATACATGATTCATGACTACAAACATCATAGGTGGACCATGACCATTAATTTTTGTCATACCAACATCATATAAATCAATATGAAAGACCCATATGGGTCGGTAATGCACCAAGACAACCACAATGCACAACTAGGCCTAAAAGGCTAGTTTCTCCTTCACTGAGCACTCCAAGACCTCCAAGGGATTCATCCAAATATGTAAATCCTCCAAAGAATCCACACATTTAAAACATATGATGTTAACATCCTTCATAATCTCAAGGACTTATTCACCTTTCAATTTCTTCAAGTCACCACCAAGTAGGATTGTTTCCTACTCAAACCAGACACCTCTCCAACAATGAAGTCAAAGATAATACCAAAACAACTCATATATACCATGTAGCCACTCATTGGAAATCTAATTACATGAGGAACATCATCAAGAACTTTATTCTCATGACTCAACTCTTAGATCCATCTAAACCATTTTCTCCTTTCTGTAACTTGAACTGCCTGGAAACCAGTTTTGGAAACTCAACCTTCTTGCACCCTTTTTGACACTTTCAAACTCTCTAAATTCATGGAATGGGATAAAATTTCATCCCTCTTCACTCTCTAATGGATATACATCATCAACTAATCCAAAATATTGGTCTTCCAGACCAATTTCTTCAAGGAACCATCATTGTAATGAACCAGTCAAACTAGGTCAACTTATGACCTCAATCATGCCACCAAAACTCACTTTCAGATTTCAACCAAAACATGAATCACATCACATTTTATGTCTACAATACATCTAAGGCCATAAATCATCATCATCGAGTCCATAACTTACCAAGAGAACTCATTCTCCATGACTGTTAAAACTGACCTTTAGCCCCAAAAATCAGTCTTCATGTTTTGACTTGTGCAGACCATCAAAACACTTCACCAAGATCTGAAATGACTTAAAACATGTATCATTTATCCTTAAAAACTTAGAACACATATTTCGACATAGGGTCTAATGAAAAACTTAAGAGCAAACTAAACTTTCCTGAAAACAAGCACTTTTGAGTGGGCTCCACAAACAATCATGACCTCAAACCACCACCATCTAAAATCTGGGAGAGTCCTCTCCATAATATAATCATAAAATTTGATGATTCAATCCATTCTGGTCTCAAACCAAGAATATTTCCTCCATCACTAGCAAACTAGGGTTTCAGACTCATAAAAAGCAACTTACCTTCTTAATGATTTTTCATAAAGCACAAGACATTATTTTACTTCATTACACCTCTGAAACCTTCTTAGTTATATGAAAAATCATCCCTGAATGGCTCATTTCCCCATGTAAATTTTCACATTCCAACCAACACAAAACATTTCATATTGACCTAGGAAACATGCATTTTAGGACTCAATAGGACTAAAATCAACATATCTTGCAAAATATTCATCATGCGACCCTAAAAAAAAATTCACACCTCTAGGAAGCCTCTGTACACCATCTCAAATCACCATATTTTCAAATATAGCTTTCCATCTTCACCACCCATCTCATTTACATGACTAGGCCTTAGGTTTTTGCCTAGTTTAGGTCATAACCAAGTGAACTAACCCAACAATCATGCATGAAACCACTACAAAATGCCTCTACATGTTGAGTATAGTCTAACATACCTTCTTGAGTCTCTCCAAGAGCTCACAAAATTCTGCAAGTGACTATCATGCACCAATAGGCCTCCAAGCACTAAAATTAGGTCTAATTTAGACCTATATAAAGTAGATAAACACCATACTAGTGCATAAAACCCATTCAAAATGACCTAAAATACTTGAGACAACATGTATCACACCTCTACATACTCGGGTGGCCTCATATAGCTCTGAAACAGATGATTATGCTCCATTTGGCCTCTAAGCACCTAGACTAGGTTTAGATGATCACCTACAAACCCTAATTTCACTTGTACCTGTACTCTGAAACTCGCATGAGTGTCTCAACACACTCTCCTCATGTTATCCAATCCTTTACAATGTTCCTCAAACCACCATGTACTATCACATATGTTAACTAGGTCTCATGATTAGGCCTACTAAGCCAAGCCATTCTCGCTCTTTTCATCCTTACATCCATTCCAAAACTCCCTCTAGCACTCCTAGACCTCATATACCTTTTTCATTACTATGCATTCACCTTTACATCAATGAAAACACTAACTCACTCATGCCAACAATCTCCCCCTTTGTCATTTATGGAAAACAACCTAGTACTCATCCCCTTTTTACATTAATGACAAATTACATACCTAAGCACACATTATTAATCTTCTTATACATATTAGGATGACCTTTTGGTTGGAAGCATTAACCAAATTCATTATAGAAGCTCACAGACCTATTTTCTTCTTCTTGATTTTGTTTTTGACCTCATCATGACTTGGAAACATTGTAGCACTCCCTAGGAAGAGGCATGTCCCAACATATACACATGCCAACAATCATTATATGTATGAAACATCATGCCTAGATCCTTCCAAAACTATTCTTAGCTGAGGATACCAAAAATAGTCTTAACACTACCATACACAAACTACCATCAACTTTAGGACTAAGAGCCCTAATACTATACTTTAGAGAAAAATGGCCCAAATTCTACTAGCCATGAAAGCCCATAATCATCACGAACCAACTCAATATTGCTTCCATTAATGGCATACCATCTCTATCTAATAGTTTATGAAAAAATTAGAGTACAAACCTTTATGAAATACTATGAAACTAGATTAAGTCAAATGTAGCAGTCCTAAAACATATTTTCAGTGTTTATTACCTTCTCTCCATGTTATTATAGCCTACTTGATCACATGAATTTTTACCCGTGTTAGTATACTTGCTAACACTAATGATTGTGCCTAACTAACCTCCTTGACACCTTATGCACCTGATTTAAGGTCAATACTATCTCCCCTGCTTTAATAATCCTTCACATACCTATAGCTCACTGTTGCAGTGTAAATCATTCTACAGTACCCTGATATAGTGTAATATCCACTCAAAATGCAAGAGATCACCTACACAAGTCTTACAACATACCTAAATTCACATCTCAAGGATAAAAAATCACTCAAGATCCCCCTCAAGTTTATGCATTAGTGTAAAACATCATGCACAAACTGTAACAGTACATCCATACCTTTGTAACATTGTAATAACTTCAAGGAATAAACATATGAATGTACCTTATCACACAAGATTTATAGACTATCATCAAGATGCAAATCTCCATTTTAGGCCTTATATAGCCTTGTAAACTCATTGACTCTCCAAACTCTTGTCTGAGACCACATTGTAGACCTCAAACAACCATACACATGTTTACAACCATAATTAACCACTGAGAAACTCACCTTTTGTCTTCACAGACGTGAAAATGCTTCACACTTCTTCATACTACCTTCATAAAGAATAGACACTCTTTATATGCCCCAAATATGAATCAAGAACCAAATATACACCTTTTATACTCAGTCAACTCATGAACATACCTGAAAAAAACCATTTTACCTTGCATCTGATGGTTTGATCAAGTCATCATTCAAGATGAATGAACTTTTCTTCATGAATTTTACATTCTTGCATCACAACAACACCCAAGTCAACTCTCAAGCTACTTGGAGAACTTTAAGACCATAATGAGTATACCTTGATACCTTCATAGCACTCCTACAACATCATTCTTCAAAACATTCATTCTCCCCCTTCACACCATGCTTCATATGGGTGGTTATACCTCTAAGAGGCCTAGTAGATACATACATCTTCATGAGGAGCCTAAAACAATAGCTTGAAGAGGTTTCATGACCCCTTAGATACTTGAGAATGACCTTTTACTCCTTCCTTTTGATCATGGACCTGCAATTCTTCTTGCTTTTCATCAACATCTGCTCTAGATGGTATGACATTGTGCATTCTTGGCTCCCACAGTCTTCCTTGCTTCTTTTCTTTCATTATAGAGCTCTAAAACCTCTTGATTTGCCTTGAAGGACCATAACAATCCCTAGCAACATGTCCAACCTTGTTGCAGTTATAACACACAATTACCTTCTTACCTCTAGGACCTTCGTTCCTCCAATTCCGACTAGATGATTCATAGAGACAATACCTAACAGTATGACCCTTTTCTTGACTATTATAGCACATTACATTCTTTGATTGTTCATCTCTATTAGCCCTCCATGGGTGGTCATCTTTGACAAACTTCCTACACTCATTTTCTCTATTCCCAAATCCATTACAAGTATCATAATAGCCATTAAAATATCTATCATACCTTGATGCATTAGGTTTTCTAACTATAGACACAAAATCACGCACTTTGGGTAACTATTTAGTTGTATTGTATATTACTATTCATATGATTCCTAAGTAATAAAAGTATTAATCAACCCATATCTTTTTCCACCTTTATTTGCTTTCTATGGCCACTTTTGGTCTTGCACCCTTACTTGCTCAGTCTGTCACTTTATACCTCAACATTTATCATATTTGACACTAGCACCCATCCAGGACCTCAGTATACTTTGTTCACACTTTTTGGGTCCTTTCTAGTTGTTTGAGCATCTTATATTTTTAGTAGTCGATCTTTTCAGGTTTGATTACGAAATTCAAGCAAGGGAATTATATAAATTTAAAGATATGTGATAATAATAAAGGACCAAACACTAAGCATTAGCTATCACCACCTAAGGTTGCATCTATCAAGCATCTAAGAGCTCCATTGCATCCATCTGATACCATCCAAGGGATAAAAGGGATGGTTATTATATATAATTTTCATAGGAGGGAAGTTCATTCTATTCCATGCACACATCTATTACATTTCTTTACACCTAGCTACTTTGCTCGTTATCAAGTACGACATGCACAAGAGCCACCTAGGGCATGTTTCTGCGCACACATACATAGAACTACATTGGTTCTAAGATGTAGTGCAATGTTTAGTCATAAGATCATCATTGTGATAGCTGAGGACAACCTGACCCCTCATTCTGTATCTTTCTTGTTCATGATTTGATTTCTCTTTGAGGATTTTGCAGGTCGTTATTTCATTACAAGTTTCCAACGATCATTTTGCAACCAAAGGCTAATAACAGAAAATACCTTGCGACCACTCAGAGGAGGTTTTCTAAGAATTTCTATAGACATAGGCACCTTAAAACAAGTCTAGGGCACCCATAAGCACCCATGTCCCTCTCCAGGCACACTAGTCCAGTAAGATCATCAACTCGCACACTTTTCTAAGGATTTGTGTGACGCTTCTCCCTCTCTATTCATCTAGTCAACACTTTGGCACAGTCCATGAATAATTGTGAAACAACTAAGTCATCTTACCTCTTCTTTGCACTTGGGGTTTTATATATTTTGGCTTAGTTTTCTTGGGTTAATTTCTATACTTAATTATTTATTCATTTACTACTGCAATAATAATCAGATTAAGCATATATTTCCATATTTCACTTAATCACTTACTGAATTTTTCTTCACATTGTCTTTGAATTTTTTCTCCTTCTATTATTCTTTGGTGTTTGTACCTTTAATCTCCTCACCTGGAACATTATCTTCTAATGTCACTTCTTTTCCTTTGTGATCATCCTTGATCCCAAACTTGTTGTCTCCTGCAGATCTCTGATTGTCAAAAATTTCATCAAGATTCTTGGTGCTCTTTTCAAATTCCTAGAATGATTTAGCCTTATTGGCTGCTTCAGATAATTTTTCCCTTAGGAATGTCATATCTTCTTCAAGTTTAGTGCATTCATTCTCTTTGGCTTGTAGGATTTTAACCAAGAAACTTATCTTATCTTCTAACCTCTTGAATATATCATCTAGCTTACATGTTTCTGACCAATGCTTCTCTTCAAGTTCATACATATTACCTTCACACTCTTTGACTAATTCTCTCAACTTCTTATTGCTCTTCTCAAAATTCTTCACCTCTACTTGAACACACATTAGCTCAGTTTCTATGTCATCTTCTTCTTCTATCTCATAATGAATGCATGAGTCACTAAACACTATTGACTTTCCTTTCCTAAAGCTCATACCATCCTTTGCCATGAACAAGACATCATCACCAACATCATGATTCACATATTCAGAATTAGAATCAGAGCCACTATCATAACTACTTGCTTCAGATGAACAACTTTCTTTCTTTGAGTAGAAGCTCTTCTTATCCTTCTTCTTTTTATCAACCCTCTTAAAGTTATTTTTACCTTTGTCAAACATGTTATCCTTCTTGTCATGATCTTCATCAATTTTGCATCCTCTTCCTTGTGCCTATGAGGGCACTTGTTGTAAAAGTGACGTATTTCTCCATAATTGAAGCATTTGAAAGGAAAATTTCCTTTGTACTTGCCTGATCCAACCTTCAGTCTTATAGTAATTGTTAGTGTAGAATCACAGCACCCCCGAATGGCTTGATTGTGAGTGGGGCATTTGGTGTGATTACATAACATGGGACCATCTCTCAAGCTGTGGGACTTGCAAAAACTTGAGATGGCCCTTCGGAGAAAATCGGTTCTTGCTTCCTAATCTACCTACCATGAGCTACTCCAGTGCAAGCACAATCTAACTAATCCTAATCTAACTGTTCCAATGGGACAAGGAAAGAGAGAGAGAGGGTGAAAGAGAGCCTACACTAAGCGGTGATACACCAGAAAAGGAAGTGGTTGAATCACATATCTGACTACTTGAAGTGGAGAGAGGTGAGCAGAGGAGAGGGTGGAAAAAATGCACCATGGACCAGAGATAGATTTCACACGGAACACCACTTCAAAACCATTTAAGAATAGCCCCCATAACTTGCAACAAACATAAGAGTATGCACAGTATACCCTGCAACGATGAGAGGTAAGAAGAGACAACAAAACAAGCCAAGGATGGATAGATGTATCACGAATTAGATTCTATTGCTCCAAAATGTTACACGATACATCATCAGTGGGAAAGAGGCAAGAAAATTCCATTACAGAGCCATGGAAGGAGACTTAGACTCCACATTCTACCCTAAGGAAGAAAGAGAGGGGGCGGCAGAGGAGAAACAATGACCAACCGTTGAATATGCCCCTCTAGTACAATATATAGAAAGAATAAGAGAGAGAGGAGGGAAAATCAAACTTTGCTCCTAAATTCCAACCACCAACCATCAATTTCCACTGTGAATCCACCCACAATCTGTCAAGTCTAGTTCCCTATGTCTGTTCGGTGTGTTGAAGAAGGAAGAACGGCGGATCAAATCAAATCAAATCTGGTAGTTGAAGCAATCAGATTCAGCATTAATGTCCTGGAAGATGTTTTCCCATTTTTCACCCACCTACCCTCGTCAAAATTAAAGTTTCAGGCTCCCATGGCATAGATGAGGTCGAGACCTTTCCAACAGTGCCAAATTTGTTGAATTTTAGGCACTGGATCGAAAGATATGTCCATTTGAATGTTTAAGTTGGGTCCGTACAAAAATGGTGAAAACCAGTTAGCAGAACAGGTCTGTGGGACTAAAATTCACCTTGAGCCTTTTGGCACAAAAAAAAATGCAAAATTTCCCCGCAATTCATTCTTGTCAAAAAACCATCTTCGAGCTCGCAAGTCTGCATTTTCCATTTGGGTGAAAATTCACTCCAAGGCCCACTGACCTGCATGTAATTTAGGCCTGACACGTGGCTCCTTGGGCATCAGCAGAGGTGCGGCTCATTTTTATACTTTACACCTTTTCGAGCCAAAAAGTTCAAATTGCCTCCGACGACCTGCCTTCCTGCTTTGAATTTTCAACATGTCCATGTGGTGAGCCGGTGCTAGTTTGGGGACCACTTTTAGATTTACCTTTTGAAGATGCGCCAAAGAGACACGTGGCTCCTTCTGCAGCTTTCTCTATTCCTTTGTATTTTGGCTAAGTCCCTTTTTCTTGGCGGGGCCATAAATCTGACCCTGGACATGTGGAGGCCTCACGCTTGTTTGGAAACCCGCTCCAAATTTTACTTTTGAAGTAGCGTCATGCTGACACTTGGCTCCTTCCACTGGCCTGCCTCTACTTTGACTATTCAACCCCCCGATTTTGTCCCTTTTTTAGACCTGGGACATGTGGTGAGCCTGCGCTCATTTGGAAACCTGCTCAGGATTTTACCTTTTGAAGGAGCGTCGTGTCGACATGTGGCTTCTTCCACTGACACCTTTATACTTAGTCATTTTAGGCCCACTTTGTTCCCCCTTTTGACTTTTTAGCTATTGACTCTACCCCTCCTCGGACCTGGGACACGTGGAGGCTTGGCACTTGTTTGAGTCTCCATTTTGGATTCAATCTTTGAAGGTACATCGATGAGACATGGAGCATCCTCCATTGATTCTTCCATACTTAGCCAATTTTGGCTCGCTCTGAATCATTTGTAAAGCCCGAAGACTTTTGAACCTTTCCCTGCTTCTCTCCTTTGAGTCTTTGGTTTCTTTAACACTGTTTTCCTCCTTAACCGACCCTGCTTCTCCATTTTTGAGCCCGTCTACAACCTAATTGTTAGATTTGAAACATGGGCTCGTGCGATGGAAGCGACCCTTAGATTTCTTCTATGTGGGGTCATTTGATCCTTTGCTGACCCTGCCCTCCATTTTTGTAGAATCTATTGTTGATTTGAAATTGGAGCTGAATGTGATTCTTAGGTTTCTTTTGTGCGGGGTCGTGTTTGACCAATTTTACCCGGGGGAAAAATTGGGATAACAATTTGGTGACTCACGGGGACATCTGCCTACTAGATGAAGGGACCAGTAGCCTTGAAGCATCCATTGGGCATGGAGTCAAGAATGATAGCCTGATATTGATCCTTTTTGCTTTGAAACTTCTCCCCGATTGCCTGCATCTTGCTGACCATGAACTCGCCCCGTTGGGGCTTTACCTGTTCCCGAGAATGGACTGACTCGAATCTGATTGTAGTTGCTTTGTATTTGTGTTTTATTTGAAACTAGCAACTATTACAGGAAACTATGGGTATCTCTGTCATGAATACTGAAGGGCCTGGCTTCTGCACCTCCAAAGAAATATGAACAAAACTTATGTACAAAGAAAAAATCATACATGCCTCAAATGAGACATGCAGAGTGTGCAAAAGCACTTCTTCTGCTAAAAACAAAATCTACTCCTACTCCTATACTAACCAGAGAGAAAGAAAATCTTAAACAAATCCTGCCACAGGCAGGGAGAAATAACTTCCCTTCCTCAAAAGGGGCAGCCATGTAAATGATTTGATGCTGAATATGGCTGCTTGTATGAGTGAAAAACTGACAAGGGGTCGATCCTCCACCCATATCATCAAGGTATCAACATTAATGGAAAATACCTCCTCAAGTTGATTTTCATTGGACTCCTGGAGGTGTTGATGGTGACCCTTGGTGCTTTGATACTCATCCTCATGCCCTGAAATGGGCATGACTAGTGGCAACTTTTTTGGCTCCAATGAAGCCAAGTACCTGATTGGGCACATTCTGGTCCTTTGGATGTTCCCCTTGCTCTTAATTTCAGCTCCAAGAATGGAGTCTTCTTGTTGACCCTCTTGGATGGATGGTGTGAGAGGGATGATGACATCTTCTTGCCTTTTCTCTTCCTTCTCCTGTGAAGAACATGGAAGACTCATATCTTCCAACCTTGGTTTCAGAGGGCTGTCATGAAGTGCAGGTTGTTGTACTTGAATGTTCTCCTTCATGGCAAAGGCTCATGTGCTTGGAATGTGGATTATGGAGGAGTAAATGATGTGATCTCCTCAGGATCCTCTCCATCAAAGCAATCTTCCAAGTCTGACAAATAATCTGCCTCCTTGTTGTCCTATTGCATGTGCTCAACCTCCTCCATGGTTTCCTCCTGATCTGAACTTCCTCACCATGGTTCCCCTCATCTTCAAACATGAAGTTTGAAAGATCAAACTCTTCTTCAACATTAGAGCCTAAAGGGGATGAAGTGGGAGGAAGAACTGAAGGTTCTTCTATCACCTGCTCTGCACTTGGAGCCTATGAAATTGTATGGTCTTCCTCCATCATGGGTTCATCAATCAAATCAACCCCTTGATATGAGAGTAAACAATCTATAATGATGCTTTCTTCATTGAGTGGTTTCAACACTGATTTGATCTCTCCCATATGCTCCTCTTCAATGGGACTTGGAGCTGATTGTTCCTCCTCCTTAACTGGTTGTGTAGCTTGGATTAGATCAGCATTCTCTTCAGACATAGTGCCATTAGGGACACTGCATTCAGAGCAAATAGATTAATGATCCTCCTCTTTTTGTTTTTATTCCTTCTCTGATGCAAACTCAGCCTCAGCCACCACTGGTGTTTCAACCTTGACCTCCTTTGTTGGCTTAACCATCAAGGGAATATTTGTAAACCCAAACCTAGCAAACCAATGCTTTAGATATTCTATCATTTCTTCTTTGTTGGGTTCCTCTTTTTGTTGTTCTCCTTGACTGGATTCTTGAGTTTCTTCCCTACAAGGACTTGGGAAAGCGGGAGGAATGGTAGGTTAGGATTCAACCAACTCTATTGTTGTTTGTGGTGGAGAGGGAAGTGGAACTTCTTATTTGTTTGGAGGGAATGACTGCTTGGAAGGGAAAAGAGTAGAAGATCTGAGGTGAGATGGAAGATTAGGGGATGGAGAAGAGAATTCAACACTTGGGGCAGCAACTGAGGGGCTTGGCTCATGATACTGCTGAAATGGTAAATCTTGAGAAAGAGAAAATGAAGGACATGGAGCTGGTGAACTTACCCATTGACAAGGTTGTCTTGTGTCCAACTCATAAGCCTCAATATCCTCAATCCACTGTGTAAGTTGAGGCAACATTTCAACCATGAATTCAAGCTTCTCCTGAGGGCTGTAATGTCTTGGAAAAGGGCCTCCCCATGGACAAGGTGCCCTGAAACCAATCCTGAATGCCTTCATCTATGTTGTACCCCTAGACTGCACCATGCTAGCCTCCATTCCTTGGATCTTCTCCAACAAACCAGCATTCTCCATGTCATTTTTACCATTGTATGCATCCCCTTGTTCTTGATAAGCTTCATGGCCAAACTGGTTTTGACACTACTCATATGGGTAAGCATAATGGTTCTGGATCTGATCATAATGCTGATCTGGAGGAGTGAGAAATGCATTGGAGGTGGACTGCATTGTTGTTGTAAGTGTGAGTTCCATGAAGGGAATGAAGTCATGATTGCACAACTTCATGTAATAGAAAAGAATGAAGGAGATGGAAAGAAGAAAATGGATGAAAATGAGTGGAAATGGATGGAAAAGGTCTACAACTCAGAGGATGGGTTATTGACCAGATGGAGTCGCCAGATGTGCTTTGAATGTGCCTCTAAAGGCTGAATCTCACCAAGAACACATCAACTTGATGAAATAAAGTGGTAAGGTGCTTCAAACACCAAAACCTAGTGTGGTCCCATGGTGGCTTATGATTTGTTGTTGTGAGACACCTAAGAAAGATGAAGTGTGAGCGTCCAAAACTGTTAGTGTGGTCGCATGGTGGCTTAAGATTTGTTGTTGTAATGAGACACCTTAGAAAGATAGAAGATCTAACCTCAGTGTCCCATCGGGCATGCCAAAAATTTTAGTGCATAATCACAGCACCCCCAAATGGCCTGGTTGTGAGTGGGGCATTCGGTGTGATTACACAACATGGGACCATCTCTCAAGTTGTGGGACTTGCAAAAACTTGAGATGGCCCTCTAGAGAAAGTCGGTTCTTACTTCCTAATCTACCTGCCACAAGCTACTCCAGTGCAGGTAGAATCTAACTAATCCTAATCTAACCATTCCAAGGGGACAGGGAGAGAGAGAGAGAGACTACATTAAGAGGTGATACACCAGAAAAGGAAGTGGTTGAATCACATATCTGACTACTTGAAGTGGAGAGAGGTGAGTAGAGGAGAGGGTGGAAAAAATGCACCACAGACAAGATATAGATTTCACACAGAACACCACTTCAAAACCCATTAAGCACAACTCCTAGAACCTGCAACAAACATCAGAGTATGCACAGTATACCCTACAATGATGAGAGGTAAGAAGAGACAACAAAATAAGCCAAGGATGGACAGATGCATCATGAAATAGATTCTATTGCTCCAAAATGTTACACAGTACATCATCAGTGGGAAAGAGGCAAAAAAATGGCAATACAAAACCATGGAAGGAGACTTAGACTTTGCATTCTACCCTAAGGAAGAAAGAAAGAGGGGGGCAGAGGAGAAACAATGACCAACCGTTGAATATGCCCCTCCAATACAATATATAGAAAGAATAAGAGAGAGAGGAGGGAAAATCTAACTCTTCTCCTAAAGTCCAACCACCAACCATCAATGCCCACTGTGAATCCACCCACAATCTGTCAAGTTTAGTTCCCTATGTCTGTTCGGTGTGTTGAAGAAGGAAGAACGATGGATCAAATCAAATCAGATCTAGTAGTTGAAGCAATCGGATTCTGCATTAATGGCCTGAAATATGTTTTCCCATTTTTCACCCACCTAACCTCATCAAAATTAAAGTTTCAGGATCCCATGGCATAGACGAGGTCGAGACCTTTCCAACGGTGCCAAATTTGTTGAATTTTGGGCACTGGATCGAAAGATATGTCCATTTGAATGTTTGAGTCAGGTCCATACAAAAATGGTGAAAACCAGTTAGCAGAACGGGTCCGCGGGCCCGAAACTCACTTTGTGCCTTTTGGCACCAAAAATACAAAATGCAAAAAATGCCCCATGCCCCGCAATTCACTTTTGTCAAAAAACCATCTTCAGGCCCGCCAGGTCCGCATTTTCATTTGGGTGAAAAGTCTCTCCAAGGCCTTTCCGGCCCACATGTAATTTAGGCTTGACATGTGGCTCCTTGGGCATCAACAGAGGTGTGGCTCATTTTTTTACTTTACGCCTTCTTGGGGAAAAAAGTTCAAATTGCCTCTGATGACCCACCTTCCCGCTTTGACTTTTCAACATGGCCACATGTCGAGCTGGCGCTAGTTTGGGGACCGCTTCTAGATTTACCTTTTGAAGATGTGCCGAAGAGACACATGGCACCTTCTGCCACTTGCTTTGTTCCTTTGTATTTTGGCTAAGTCCCTTTTTCTTGGCGGGGCCATATATCTGACCCTAGACACGTGGAGGCCTCGCTCTTGTTTGGAAACCTACTCTGAATTTTACTTTTGAAGTAGCGTCGTGCTGACACTTGGCTCCTTCCACTGGCTTGCCTCTGCTTTGACTATTCAACCCCTGACTCTATCCTTTTTTTGACCTGGGACACGTGGAAGGCCTGACACTCATGTTAGAGTCTCTGCTTAGGTTTTACCTTTGAAGGAGCGTCGTGTACAACATGTGGCTTCTTCCGCTGGCACCTTTATACTTAGTCATTTTAGGCCCGCTCTCTTTTGAATTTTTTGGTTGACTTTTTCCCCTCCTTAGACACGTGGAAGCTTGGCATGCTTGTTTGAGTCTCCATTTTGGATTCAATCTTTGGAGATGTATCGATGAGGCACTTGGAAGCTTCCACTGATCCTCCCATACTTAGCCAATTTTGGCTCACTCTGAATCATTTGTGAAGCCCGAAGCCTCTTGAACCTTTCCCTACTTCTCTCTTTTGAGCCTCTTGTTTCTTTGACACTGTTTTCCTCCTTAGCCTACCATAATTTTCCATTTTTGAGCCCGTCTGCAACCTTATCATTAGATTTGAAACATGGGCTCTTGTGATGGAAGTGACCCTTAGATTTCTTCTATGTTGGGTCATTTGATCCTTTGCCGACCCTGCCCCTCCATTGTAGAGTCCCGTTGTTTCCTCCTTGTTGGATTTGAATGTGAATTCTCTGGTTTCTTCTATGCGGGGTCATGTTTGACCAGTTTTACCTAGGGGAAAAATTGGGATAATAGTAATCATTGCAAAGATTTCATCGTCATCAATCTCAAGAATAACACCATCATTCTTAGCCTTCTTGTCATATGTCTTCATATTAGTCTTAAAATAAACCTCTTGTTTGAAAAGCTTAGAGTCAAAAATCTTCATCTCACATGCACTCAAGATGTCATGTAACTCGTCCATTAACATGACCTTCAAATCCTTAGCTTCTTCAATAGCAGACACCTTAAGATCAAACTTAGGAGTTAGAGACCTTAACACCTTTTATACCACAACTTCCTTCACTTATTCACCTAATCCTCTCATGATATTGACAACCTTATCAACTCTGAGTAAATATGTAGCAATGGAATCCTCTTAACTCATTTTAAAGCCTTCAAAATGATTTCTAAAAGTTTGGAGTTTAGTTATTCTTACCTTGGAATCTCCTTCATAAATGACCTAAAGTTCATCCCACATTGTTTTTTTTTATGTGCAATGCATGACCTTCACAAGTTCTAGTTCAGCTAGACCACACATGATTGCATTCATAGCCTTGGAGTTGTCACTACTAAACTTCTTGTCTACATTACTTGTTAGAGGATTCTAAGGAGCTGTATATCCATCTAACACAAATTTTCAGATATCAATCCCTAAGGACATGATATGAGTCCTCATCCTGAGACTCCAAAATGCATAGTTTATTCCATCAAACAAGGGAGCTTCACTTGTAGAAGTGACACTCTATTGAATCACAATTTTAGTGCTTCAAAGGATCTTCTTTCAAGTGATTAAAATTAATAAAAAGGACCTGCTATGATAAAAAACATGGAATCACAATGGACTGAGAAGGGGGGTGAATCAGTCCTTCAAAATCTCTAACCAATTAAACTTAACTTGCATAAACCATTTACCATTCAACCATGCATTAATGTGAGCTTAACAACCTATAGAAATCATTCACATGAGCATAACCATGAGAGAGTACACAATAACACAATATGTAATTGGGAAACCCTCAAGGGGAAGAAAACCCACTAATTTTTTTGATTATATTACACAAACCAAAATACTTGCATGAATATGACTGTAATGCCCCCTCCTGGGACATCGAAAAAACACATCAATCGTGAATAGAAAATTTTCGGGTAAATTTTTTTTGAAGTGTTTAGTTAAATACTAATACATCTTTTGTAACTTTTCCTGGTAACTACTAATTTCATACCATTAAATTTTTCCAATCTAAATTGTTCACTAACCCTAACTCGAAATTAATTATTTAATTATATTTTAATTTTACTAGTGTCCCAAAAGAAAGAATAATCAATAAATAAATAAATCCACACCCCTTTAAATTTCATCTACCATCTCCATCAATATTCCCTATGACTAAAAGTGTGTAGGATTACATGTGGGCCCTAAGATCTACCTAATCTCAACCCTAGATCTCATTTTGACCTAAAGTTTGCCCTAGATATCTATATCCCTTTTTTCTTTTATCTCTTTCTTTCATTTTACTTTCTTCCATTCTTATTTTCTTTTTTTTCTTTCTCTCTTTAATTTGTTTGAAATTACAATGGAATCATATATTATATCATTATATATATTGTATATTGTATTGTATGTATACATATCTTTACTTATTTAATTTATTTGTTTTTGTTTAATACATACATTTTTATTTTTTTTTGCTTAGGGAAAGCAAGGCATGGGAGGCGGTCTAGCTGTGTGCGGAGAGGAGGCAGAGCTAGGGGAAACAGGGATGCACGGAAGTGCTGGGCCGGGTGCAGGTTTTGGAGGCAGCGAGGCAGAAAGGGGAACGGCAAAGAGCTGCGTGTGGGACGGGCAGTGGGGCGGGCAGACTGCACAGAGGGTGGGGGTCCGTGGAATGGAGGGGAACCGGAGGTGGGGGCAGGACAGGGGACGGCGGTCTATGCAGTGTGGGCGTGGCGAAAGGGCTGGACGGGGCAGTTTTGGAAGGCGGGAGGCGAACAAGGTGCGGGCACAGGGCGGCAGGGGGCAGGGCGGCGGTGACTGTACAGAGGGGTGGGGGGGGTAAATGGAGGGGAGGGGGTGGGGAGTCACGGGGGCGAGGCAGGCCGATGACAGGCTGCGGCGGCGGCAGGCAATTCGAGGGAGGCGGAACAGTCGGTTGGGGGAGGGGGCCGACCCATCCCCACTGTAATTGAAAATTTTTTTGGTTTAGTTTATTTTATTAAAACTTAAAACAAACACACATTTTGTTTTGTTACACACACAAATAATTTATATTTTTATATATATAAAAATATACCATGTATTATATATATATATATTATGTTGTATCTTCTTAGAACTGGTAAATGTGTAGGTAAATGTGCAAATGAAATAGGATATACAATATAAAATAAACTTATGAAAATTAACTTGATAACAATTGTAAATATATATAATCTTATGGTTATCAAATGACAATTTTTTTGTCAATCTTACCTATTTCATGTTTAAGATAAGATGCTTGGAAAAGGGATTAGTTATATATCACATTTCAGTGAAGGATGGCTAAACCCAAGGAATCACATTTGTTGTAAGTAATTATTAAAATGAGTTTAAAGTGTATAGTTATTTCACTTTATCAAAAGAGATGTAATGCAACCAATTTATTTTCTTCACTGCAATTGCAATGTTACAGAGGAGAGACTACTACTACTGTTTCACAAAAAGTATTTTACAAGATCATATCAGATTATGTTACAAAACATTTACAAGTCTAAAACAAATAATACTATTTCCTTTGTAATAACACATTCTCAATAAGTCAACCTTTATCTATCAAGAAGGAGGTTCCAGACAATCCATGCGGAAGGAATATCAACTATTTTCACAAGCTTTCTATTTCAAACACCCACAATAGTTTCATGCATACAAAGGTCTAACAAGAAAGCCCCATAACATTCAAATATATATACTTTCATTTCAAAAGGAGATTTCCTAACATGTTACAAGCTTAAGAATACTACCATTACAGGGTACTTTATTTTATTTTCTTGTTCAAGTTCGCATATACTAGGTTTGCATGTCCACTCCAAAAGGGTGCAAAAGAATGTCTTTACAAGACAATGAAAGCTCACACAAGCCATTCTTTTCAAGATACAATGAAAAGAGAAATCCATAAAATGGTGAAGGAGACAAGAAGAAATTCCAAATTGACAAGTGTCTTCATGGGTCTTCCAATGGCTTTCCAACTCCAAAATCTTTCAAGGCCAACACAATTAGAAGGGGCTTGTTTATCCACCCAACCTTTAGGCATCATTACATGTCTTTCCCAAGGTTGGGAAGACATGCTAGCCTCCCCCAAACCCCATGGGAAAGAGGATCAACTAACCAACACTTGCACAAGAAGAAGGGTTCACCAACAATGAATACATGCATACAAAGATAAAATTCACATACAACACAAGACTCCAAAACTTACAAGGAGGAGAACCCATGTTCCATCCTCCAAAGATGGGGAAGAGAGGAGAAAGTTCTCCAAAGTTATACATCAAATATTACTTGCACATATTGAACACATCTTCTTAACCTCCTTATTGCTCCATAATCAAAATCAAGACCCCTCCTTATTCCTCCCCCTTTCTTTAAGTCCTCCTTGGAAGGATTTTCAAACCCCAAAAGGGGTTTCCTTACCAAGGATGGGGAAGGAGATTCAAGCCAAATGAATCAACTTCCCCACCTCAACCATTTGAGGGGAAAAATTAATAAGACTCCTACAAGGCTTGGCCATCAAGCCTTGAGGATTGAGAGGGAAAATTCCCTCTCTTCCCCCACACTCCAAAACTTCATCATGACATATGATGGAGGGAGTAACAACAAGCAAATAACCAAAATCAACATATATAAATAACAATCTCAAGCAACCAATCCAATAACTAAAAGGAAAAGCAACACAAAAAAAACAAGAGAACCTACCTCAAGGAAAGCTCTCCAAAAAGCTTTCCAACTTCAAGTTTCTTCACACCTTGACTCAAGCAAATCCTAAGCTCCAAATCACCCAAGCATCCAAAAGTAAAAAGTTCCAAAAAAAAGTCCCTCTCTTTTCCCATGGATGGGAGTTTGAAGAGGAGAAAGCAATCATCCTCACCAATGAGGGGGTGACATGTGTCACCCCTCTCCCTCCTTATGGTCAAAGATGCCAAAATAAAAGAGAGAAAGGGTAAAATTATCCTTTTTCCCTCTTCTCCCAAATTCCCTTAAATGTTAGCAAGACAAAACTAGTTGAACTTTTGATAAACACACAAATCCACATCCCTTACATGGATGTGACAAAACAAGGGTAGAAAAGGAGGGAAAAATCCCTCTAGCCTTGAAAACAAGCCCCCCTACCCATTAGGTAGGGTCCAAGGGCTCATTTTTGTGATAGGGGGACTCCCAAGCTACAAAGGGGTCCCCAAAAATGCCCAAAATACCCTAATTTCGGGTTTTGCATTTTTGGCACAAGGGTAGAGGGTGTGGGGACCACCCAAGGGTCTCACATGTAACCCTAAACCCTTGTGATTAAGAGACACATTAAGCATAATCCACAATTCAAATGAAAGAGGAGTTATTAACTCCCAAAACAAGTTTACAACTTAACCAACTACCCTAACCAAAATTAATAAATCAAAACACAATACATTACATACATTGGGGTCACTCATAGTGCCCAAAATTAATAATCATCTATCCTAAGGCTTCACACATTGAACATGGCTAGGGCTCAGCCCGTAGGCTGCTTGTGCAAGATGGATTAGCTGGCCTAAATCTCACGTTCTCCTGTAAACCTGTCACCTGCACACTCATTGCACACATTAACCGCACCTGTCCGATACAATATAATTCAATGACATAGTAAGATATCAATGCGTTTCTAAACTAACCTAACATCCTACTGAAATCAAGATGCGACAATGTGCACAATTATATTCCATATTTCAAAATATAGACAAGATGATAAAGTGACATATAATCCCACCATGCAACAATTATCCATCACTATAATTTGGTTCCAAACGCATCATCATATTCCTTAGTTTCCATGACATAAAAATGCAACAATATAGAAATTAAGTTATGTTGGCGCTATACGCTCAAATGTCCACACCTGTCTAATAAGATCAAATATCTGAATATATTGGCCAGCTATAACCAATCACTGTCAAAACATGTCTATGAGCAAAGAAACAACTACTGAGCTATAAAAAAGTGTGGGCACTACATCCCCCTCTACTAAAATTAGACTTCCTCCTGGAAGTCACTGAAAGAGATAGGGATATCTAGCCCTCAAAGGAATCGCATCCTCCCAGGTAGATGTTGTCTCGTCGTAGCGGTCCCACTATACTCTAACCTGGTCCAAGTCTCGACCCCGAAGGGCCAACCTCCGGTGCTCCAGTATGCGTATGGGCTCCAATCTCCACTGTCCTCTGTCATCTACATGTAATGCCGACCAATCCAAGACATGAGAAGCATCAGGTACATATCTACGTAGTACAGAAACATGAAAAACATCGTGGGCCCGTGCAAGGCGTGGTGGCAAAGCTAGGTGATAGGCAACTAGACTAATGACCTCTAAAATATCAAAAGGCCCCACAAAACGAGGCAATAGCTTAGAACCCCTTCCATAACGGATAGGACTCTTATGCGGACGAACTCTCAAGAAGACTTTGTCACCCACTGAGAAGTGACGATCAATCCTCTTGGTGTCTGCATACGCCTTTTGGCGTGCTCTGGCCTGCTCAAGGCAATGTCTAATCAACACAACCTGCTGCTCTAAATCCTGAAGATAGGCTGGTCCCAGAATAATCCTGTCATCTAGTCTATCCCAACTCAAAGGAGTCCTGCAAGGTCGTCCATACAAAGCCTGGTAAGGAGCCATACCAATGGAACTATGATAGTTGTTGTTGTAGGCAAACTCAACTAGATGCAAATAATCTTGCCATTTCCTCTGCTGATCCATGACATACATTCTCAACATGTCCTCTAACACCTAATTAACCCTCTCTGTCTGCCCATCTGTCTCTGGATGATAAGCTAAACTGATATTGATCTGAGTACCCAGAGCGGCCTGAAAAGAAGTCCAGAATATTGAAGTGTAGATGGTATCCCTGTCATTAATGATGGTCTTCGGAATCCCATGCAACCTAACAATGTCCTCCATAAATACCTTGGCAATGGCCTGTGCATTATAGGTGACCTTGGTTGGTGAAAAATGCGCAACCTTAGTCAACTTATCCATGGTGACCATGATGGCGTCATGACGATAAGAAGACATAGGGAGTCCGACTATGAAATCCATGGAAATCACATCCCATTTCCACTCGGGAATATCATGGGGATGTAAAAGCCCTGCGGGATGAGAATGCTCTGCCTTGACCCTCTGACACTCAAGACAACGTGCAACAAAATCTACTATGTCCCGTTGAAGACCTGGCCAATAATATAACTCTCTCAGATCGGCATGCATTTTCTTCACTCCTGGATGTGCCGCATATGGGGCTCGATGAGCCTCTGTGAGGATGAAGCTACGCAGATCACCTGACTTAGGCACGTAGATGCGCCTGTGGAACCGAAGCAAACCATCTGCCTCTAGAACACACCCAGAATATCTGCCCTCTAAAGAACCCTGAGACTCTAACATCTGTTTAGCTCCCTCATAAAATCTGTCCTCTAGAAGGTGCTCAAGAATCCTGCCTCTCAAATCTGATTGAAGTGTCAAAGAAGCAAGCACATGCCGTCGTCTACTAAGAGCATCTGCAACCACATTTTCCTTCCCTTTGATGCACTGAACCTCCATGTCATACTCACATAGGAACTCCATCCAACGCCGTTGACGAGCATTGAGGTTTGGCTGTGAGAAGATATGCTGCAAACTCCGGTGGTCTATCCTCAAAATGAAAGGCCTACCCAAAAGGAAATGTCACCAACGCACTAGAGCATGTACAACTGTTGCAAGCTCCAAGTCATGAGTAGGATAATTAAGCTCGTAGTCCTTGAGCTTACGAGACTCAAAAGCAATAACCCGACGCTCCTGCATAAGAACTGCTCCCAAAACCTCTAGTGATGCATCAGTACAAACAACGAAATCCTCTGTCGGGTCTGGAACTGCTAAGATGGGCGCCAGGATTAACCTTTCCTTAAGCAACTGAAAGGATTGCTCACATTTCTCTGACCAATCGAACTTCTTCCCTTTCCTCTGAAGAGAAGTAATAGGGTGAGCAATCCTAGAAAAGTCCTGTACGAATCTACGATAATACCCTGCCAAACCCATGAAACTCATCACCTCAGTAACTGATGTGGGTGCTGGCCAGTCCAAGATAGCCTGTATCTTAGAGGGATCTACAGAGATACCCTCCCCTGAAATGATATGACCCAAGTACTGAATCTCTATCTGAAAGAAACTGCATTTTTCCAAGTTCCCATATAACTTCTGCTCTCGCAAAACCTGAAGTACCTGTCTCAAGTGCTCCTCATGCTCCTCGAAACGAGAATAAATCAATATGTCATCAAGGAACACTAAGACAAAACGATCCAGAAATGTCCTGAATACTCCATTCATGAGGCTCATGAAGACAACTGGGGCATTGGTCAAACCAAATGGGACCACTGTGAACTCGTAATGCCCATAACGTGTGCAAAATGTTGTCTTATGGATGTCCGCATCTGAAATTCGCAACTGATGATATCCTGACTTGAGATCAATTTTGGAGAACACTCTCGCTCCCCGCATCTGATCAAACAAGTCGTCAATCCTAGGGAGCGGATAACGGTTCTTTATTGTGACTTTGTTGAGCTGTCTGAAGTCTACACAAAACCTGAGAGAACCGTCCTTCTTCTTCACAAATATGACTGGCGCTCCCCAAGGAGATACACTAGGGCGAATGAGACCCTTATCTAACAACTCCTCTAACTGAATCTTGAGCTCATGAAGCTCTAGGGTCGTCATCCGATAAGGTGCCCTAGAAACTGGTGCTGATCCAAGTACTAAATCAATGGTGAAATCCACCTCTCTGCGGGGTGGTAACCCTGGAAGCTCGCCTGGAAAAACATCTGCATACTCCCTCAAAACTACATGATCATCTAAGGGTGAATGCTCTGGAATGCTCTCAGATCGATCACTGATGGTGATAGTAAACAACTGATAACCCTTACGCATGCTCCGCTTGAGTTGCTTAGCTGAAATCATGCGCAAGGAGATAGGCCTCTGCATCCCTGATATCACTACTGCACTCCCAAGATCATCCTGACACTCAATGACCTTATTTCTGCAATCCACCTTAGCTTGATGAGTCTCGAGCCAATCCATGCCCAAAACTACCTGATAGGAACCTAGAGGGATAACTCGGAGGTCAAGAGTAGTGGAGAAGGCTCCTAAATCAAGTACACAACTCTCCACATACGAGTCCGCGGCGAGTTTGGCCCCAGAGGCCAACTCAACCTGCCAACTATCTGGTTGCCTAGCCACCACTAGCCCACACTGGTCCACTATAGAAGGTGATATAAAGGAATCTGAAGCACCTGAATCAAAAAATACTGAGACAAAAATACCCCTAATAGTACCTGTTGTCTCAATGACTGTGGCCTGATGCTCGGCCTGGCGGTTGTCAACCGCTGCATATACACGATGAGCGCGTCCTACATCACCCACCGTCTGCTCGGATCTAGCAGCTCTCTGTGCATCCATGGTATTGGGTTTGTGTGGGCACATGCGCACATAGTGATCTGGATATCCACAAATAAAACAACCTCCTGTACCCCTCTGAGATGGGGTCCCTCCTATACTCTGGTGTACTGATCCTGCTGGTCCAATCCTAGTAGACTGCTGAGTGTGAGTTGGCTGTGTCTGTTGAGTGCCCTACCTCCTATCTCTGGCTCCACTAAAACCACCTCTAGAAACACCTCTCTGAAATCCCTGGGTCTGCATAGTCCCCTGCTGCGGGTGGCCCTGCTGCTGTGTCTGTCGCTGTGGGTGCGGTGGAGCCCTCGTGGCTGCTGGCGGAGGCCAAAATCCTCCTCTAGGGGGTGGTGTAGAACCTCGTGACCTCTGACTCTGAAAGGCATGTATCCTCTCCTGAAACTTGCTCTTGTTCCTATCACGGTGCTCCTGTGCCTTGGTCATGTTCTCCTCAGCTAAGTAGGCCTTCTCAACGGCCTTCTCAAGTGTGGGAGGAGATAACATCCTAACTGCTCCTGTTATATCTGCATTGAACCCTCGAATGAACCTGTTAACCTGCAATTTCTCATCTTGCAGGTAATCCACATACTGTAGAAGATCCAGGAACCTGCTCTCATACTGCGCTACTGTGCCAGATCCCTATCGTAAGTCGTGAAACTCGTCGATCCTCTTCTGAACAAAATGCTCTGACATATAACGCACCCTGAAACGCTCCTCGAACAACTCCCAAGTCACTGTCTCTCGGGTCAGATGGAGCTTCCGCTCCTCATTCCTCCACCAAACGCCTGCTTTGTCTCGGAGAAGGTGTATGGCGAATCTTTCCTTGACGTTGCTCTCGTAAGAGTGCAAGCCAAAGCAACTATCCAAACTAAGGAGCCATGACTCAGCCCCAAATCCATCTGTAGAGCCGGTATAAGTGGGTAGCTGCAAGCAAAGAAGATCCTGGATCACACTGCTTGTATCTCGATCCTGGCGATGTAGTCCAACAGGCGAAGGGAGTCGCCTATCCTCAAAAGGTCCCTCGAGACTGTGTGATCAGCTACAACGGAATGAGGCTACCCTCTCGTGATGAACGGAAGGGCTGCGTGACCTCTCCCACCTTGATGTATCGTGCTCTGGCGGCTCCGAATGCGCATCCTCGCCTATCGGCTCCTCGTCTCCCAAAGATGCCTCCACTCTCATCTCCTGCGGCTGTGGTAGGCGTTGCTCCACAACGCCTATCAGCTGGTGCAAGGCCTCTAATATCTGAGGCCCAAAATCAGGCGCCGACGGCTCCTGCGTAGATTCACTACGCCCCATACCTCTAGCTGATTGTCCTCGCTTAGGCGCCATCCTGTGCACGAGGTGAGCGAGCAATTTATTAATTTAAAATTTAATGGTAGTGGGTGACTTATTCTAACTGTTTATTTTTATTCATTTAGTTAATTTTGTGTTGTTAAAATTAACCTTAACTATTTTAATTAGTTACCCAGTGGTCTGCGAGTGCGAACCCCAAGCTTTGATACCAACTGTAATGCCCCCTCCTGGGACATCGAAAAACACATCAATCGTGACTAGAAAATTTTAGGGTAAATTTTTTTTGAAGTGTTTAGTTAAATACTAATACATCTTTTGTAACTTTTCCTGGTAACTACTAATTTTATACCATTTAATTTTTCCAATCAAAATTGTTCACTAACCCTAACTCGAAATTAATTATTTAATTATATTTTAATTTTACTAGTGTCCCAAAAGAAAGAATAATCAATAAATAAATAAATCCACACCCCTTTAAATTTCATCTACCATCTCCATCAATATTCCCATGGCTAAAAGTGTGTAGGATTACATGTGGGCCCTAAGATCTGCCTAATCTCAACCCTAGATCTCAAATGACCTAAATTGCCCTAGATATCTATATTCCTTTTTTTTTTATCTCATTCTTTCATTTTACTTTATTCCATACATATTCTTCTTGTTTATTTTCCCTTGTATGAAATACATATATATTTATACTCATTTATTTTGTTTCGTTTTATTATACATATATTTATGTTTATGCATTTGTTTACTTGGTTTTTTTTTTTTTTTTTTTTTTTTTGGTTGGGGCGGATTAGGGCTGCGCGCAGGTAAGGAGAGTCTGGCGTGGTGGAGAGGAGGCCGAGCAGGGATAGGGAGGTGGAAGTGCCGACCGGGGCAAGTTTTGGAGGCGGCGGGGCAAAAAGGGGAACAGGGGAGGGCGCAGCAGGCGGCGGGACGGGAAGTGGGGGGGCGACTGCACAGAGGGTGGGGGTCCGTGGTAAATGGAGGGGAGGGGGTGTGACCGGAGGCGAGGGCGGGACAGGCTCGCGGCGGCAGTCTATGCAGTGTGGCGCAGGGGTGGTGGCGGATTTGGGCTACGCGCAGGTAAGGAGAGTCTGGCGTGGCGGAGAGGAGGCCGAGCAGGGACAGGGAGGCGGAAGTGCCGGCCGGGGCAGGTTTTGGAGGCGGTGGGGCAGAAAGGGGAACAGGGGAGGGTGCAGCAGGTGGCGAGACGGGTAGTGGGGTGGCGACTGCACAGAGGGTGGGGGTCCGTGGTAAATGGAGGGGAGGGGGTGTGACCGGAGGCGGGGGCGGGACAGGGCCGCGATGGCGGTCTATGCAGTGTGGCGCAGGGGTGGTCGAAGTGCTGGCCGGGGCAGGTTTTGGAGGCGGCGGGGCAGAAAGGGGAACAAGGGAGGGCACATCAGGCGACGGGACGGGCAGTGGGGCGGCGACTGCACAGAGGGTGGGGGTCCGTGGTAAATGGAGGGGAGGGGGTGTGACCGGAGGCGGGGGCGGGACAGGCCCACGGCGGCGGTCTATGCAGTGTGGCGCAAGGGTGGTTCGAAGTCGCCGCCCCACTGCCCATCCCGCCGCCTGTTGCGCCCTCCCCTGTTCCCCTTTCTACCCCGCCACCTCCAAAACCTGCCCCGGCCGGCACTTCCGCCTCCCTGTCCCTGCTCGGCCTCCTCTCCGTCACGCCAGACTCTCCTTACCTGCGCGCAGCCCTAATCCGCCCCAACAAAAATAAAAATAAATAAATAACCAAGTAAACAAATGCATAAACATAAATATATGTATAATAAAATGAAACAAAATAAATGAGTATAAATATATATGTATTTCATACAAGGGAAAATAAACAAGAAGAATATGTATGGAAGAAAGTAAAATGAAAGAATGAGATAAAAAAAAGGGATATAGATATCTAGGGCAATTTAGGTCATTTGAGATCTAGGGTTGAGATTAGGTAGATCTTAGGGCCCACATGTAATCCTACACACTTTTAGCCATGGGAATATTGATGGAGATGGTAGATGAAATTTAAAGGGGTGTGGATTTATTTATTTATTGATTATACTTTCTTTTGGGACACTAGTAAAACTAAAATATAATTAAATAATTAATTTCGAGTTAGGGTTAGTGAACAATTTTGATTGGAAAAAATTAAATGCTATAAAATTAGTTAGTTACCAGGAAAAGTTACAAAAGATGTATTAGTATTTAACTAAACACTTTAAAAAAATTTACCCTAAAATTTTCTAGTCATGATTGATGTGTTTTTCGATGTCCCAGGAGGGGGCATTACAATGACACATGACACAAGATTTGTTTAGTGAAGTACCCACCCCTATTTAGTATAACATCCACTATATAAGGAGGCTACTACCCCCCAAGGTGATCAAGAACCCACTCAATAACTTTAATATGAAGACCACTGAAGATATGTTACTACTATAACTAATAGTGATCACAATTTCATCTCACACACCTAAAAACCACTCTTCAAACACACACTCTCCTACATCGCTCAATCTTGTTCTTTCATGGCATGAATGTAAAATTTCCCTTGCACACTAGCTCTTTAACACTACTCAACACTTCATGCCTTCTCTCAATTTTTTCCTGATGCCCTCATACCTTTTTCACACTCACACCTAGCTCACACTTCTTTCCTCTCGCCACTAGTTCTTTAAAATGACTCATGATTACAAACATCATAGGTGGACCATGACCATTAATTTTGGACATACCAACATAAAATAAAACCTACAACATCATATAAATCAATATGAAAGACCCATATGGGTCGGAAATGCACTAAGACAACCATAATGCACAACTAGGCCTAAAAGGCTAGTTTCTCCTTCACTAAGCACTCCAAGACCTCCAAGGGATTCATCCAACTATGTCATGCCTCTAAAGTCTCTATACATGTCAAAAATATTCTCTCAATATCCTTCAAAATCTCAAGGACTTCTGCACCATTTAATTTCTTCAAGTCACCACCAAATAGGATTGTTTCCTACTTAAACCAGGCATCTCTAAGAACCAGTCTCCAATAATGAAGTCCAAGATCATACCAAAACAACTCAACTATTCCATGTAACCAATCATTGGAAATAAAATTACATGAGGAACATAATCAGGCACTTTATAACTCATGACTCAACTCTTGTAGCCATCTAAACCACTTTCTCCTTTCTACAACTTTAACTGCCCATAAACCAGTTTTGGAAACTCAACCTTATTAAACCCTTACTGAAACTTTCAAGCTCTATAAATGCATGGAATAGAATAAAATTACGTCCCTCTTTTCTCTCCATTGGATATCAATCATCAAATAAGCAAAAATATTGATCTTCTAGACCAATTTCTCCAATGATCCATCATTGTCTTGAACTAGTCAAACTATATCAACTTTTGACCTCAATCATTCCGCCAAAACTCACTTTAATAGTTCAAAAAAACATGGAAAACATCAAATTTTATGTCTAAAACACCTCCAAGGCCATAAATCATCATCACCAATTCCATAAGTGCCCAAGATAACTCATTATTCATTACTGTTAAAACTGCCCTTTAGCCCCAAAAACTAGTCTTCATGTTTTGATCTATGCATACCATCAAACCACTTTACCAAGATCTTAAATTAATTCAAACATGTAACATTTCTCTGAAAAAACTCAAAACACCAATTTAGACATAGGGTCTAATGACAAACTTGAGAGCAAATTGAACTTTCCTGGAAAAAAGAACTTTTGAGTGGGCTCCACAAACAGTCATAACCTCAAACCACCACCATATGAAATATGGGAGAGTCCTCTCCATCCTCCAATCATCAAATTGGATGATTCAATCCATTTTAAGCTCAAACAAAGAATATTTCCTCCATTTGTAGCAAACTAAGGTTTCATACTCATAAAAAGTAACTTACCTTTTTAATGATTGTTCATAAAGCACATGACAGTATTTTACTTCATTCCATTCTGAAACCTTTTTAGATATATGAAAAATTATCCCTGGATGTCTCAGGTCCCCATGAAAACTTTGCATGTACCAACCAACACAAAACATTTCATATCAAGCTAAGAAACATGCATTCTAGGACTCGGTAGGACTAATATCAACATATCTTACAAAATATTCAGCATGCAACCCTAAAAAAAATTCTCACACCTCTAAGACACCTTTGTTCACAATATCCAATCATCAACTTGTCATAAATAGCTCTTCATCTTCACCATCCATCTCATTTGCATGACTAGGCGTTAGGGTTTTGCCTAATTTAGGTCACAACCAAGTGAACTACCACAACCATGCATGAAACCACTACAAACTACCTCTACATGTTGAATATGGTATGACATACCTTCCTAAGTGTCTCCAAGATCTCACACACTTCTTCAAGTGATTATAATGCACCAATACGCCTCCAAGCACTATAATTGGGTCTATTTTAAACCTAGAAAAAGTAGATAAAAATCATACCAGTGTATAAAACCTCGTCAAAAGGACCTGAAATACTTGAGACAACATATATCACCTCTGCATGCCCTCGTGGGTTCAAATAGCTTTGCAACTGATTATCATTCTCCATTTGTCCTCCAAGCACCTAGACTAGATTTATATGATCACCTGCAAACCCTATTTTTTCCTTTCCATGTACTGTGAGACTTACACGAGTGTCTCAACACACTCTCCTCATGTTATCCAAGAATTTACCATGCTCCTCAAGCCACCATGTACTATCACCTATGTTGAGTAGGTCTTATGATTAGGCCTACTAGACCAAGTCATTCTCACTCTTTTCATCCTTACATCCATGCCAAAACTCCCTCTAGCACTCTTAGACCTCATACACCTTTGTCATTAATGTGCAGTGACCTTTTACATCAATGACAACACTAACTCACTCATGCCAACAAGGTGATCCAGTACCCATCTGAACATTCATAAAAACATAAGAGCTCTATGAGATTAAGGGATAAATGGAAATTGATATGAGTGAACATGGAAAGTATAACAAATGGTAAATTTCCTAACTATAAGGAACAAGTGACATAAAGTGGTATGGGATTGGTAAGATGGATAAGTTATATAAGTGGATGTGTTAAATTTCCCCTAGCACAAGGGATACCTATGGATGATTCAAGAATAGAATCTTTTCATATGAACCACATTCATGGGTTCTTTAAGCTCTTAGTCGTTTTTAGTAGATAACTTATATGCTCCAGATCTAAATTTTGCAGTGATAACATGAGGACCGAACCAATTAGGTTCAAATTTCCTTTGTTTTTTCCTACTCCTTAGTTATAGTTTTTTTTATTTTATTTTAGTACAAGGTCATTGATCTCAAACTATTTGGGTTTTATCCTTTTGTTGTAGCTATGGTGAAGTCGATTCCAATACACTTTTAAATAATATAAGGCATTAAGCCTCTTTTCATCTAAGAGTTCAAGTTCAAAAAAAAGCCTATTTTTATTCATGGCTTCATTGATCAAATCTTTGATATACAAAGTGATGAGATGTCAACATCTATGGGTAATACAGCTTCAGATCCATACATGAGTGAAAAGGGAGTGGCTCTAGTTGGAGTATGGTAAGATGTGTGATAGACCCAGAGGGCAAGATAGACTTGTGTATGCCAATTGCAACCATGTTTATTGACAATATTTTCTAAGATGGATTTGAGTGTCTTATTGGATGCTTCATCTTGGCCATTACACTGTGGATAATATGAAATATACCAACTGAGGTGGATATGAAAGTGTTTGGCTAGCTCTTTAACACTTTTATTTTTAAATGACTTATTGTTATCAATAAAAATGGAGGAAGGGATGCCAAAAGGGAGTATGAGATGGTTAAAGATGAACTTGTAAATATTAGTACCCGTGACAAAAGTAAGAGGCATGTCCTCTACCCATTTGGTAAAATATTCGGTTGTGGTGATAATAATGTATGGCCATAAGAGGATGTGGGTTTGATTTTTCCTATAAGGTCAAACCCCCATTGGGAGAAAGGCCAAGGTGTGGTGATTGGTTGAAGAGCTTGTGAAGGTGCATGAATGATATTTTTGTGTTTTTGGCATGGCAAACACTTCTTGAAAAAATTAAATGCATCAAACTCTATAGTGGACTAATAATAACCGATGCAGATTTTTTTTCACTAAAACAATGCCACTTGTGTGTGCACCACAGATACCAACATGTACCTTGACTAGAGTTTGGTGTGCTTCATATTTATTGATACATCTTAGGAGAGTTCCATCATAACCTCTTTGATATAAGGTGTCAGCAAGGAAATTGTAGCATGAATCATATTGTATTAGGGCTAATTTGTATTGGGAATTCATAATTTCAGGGAAATTTTTTATCATGGATGAAGGTGTAGATATCATGATACCAAGGGTTTTTAAGAATAAATATTTCACATATCATGGCTGACATAGGAAAATCATAGGCTAGAACCAGAAGATGTTCTATGAGAAAATCATTGTGTGTTTGATTAGGATCAAACTCAAGAAGGGATCTGATAGTCACCATTACATCCGATGACTTGTTTTGTGTGTAAGTAACTTGTTCAAAAGTGAGAAAATAAAAATAACCATAACACTATCAACCATGATCTTGTAGGGGACTAACTTTTCATCCTTGACTTGATATTCACTAATGACTTGTTTGATGACCAATAGGTAATCACCATAAATTTTCAACTCCTTGAGATGCCATGAAATAATGAATTTCAACCCAGCTAAGAGGGGTTCATAATCAGTAATATTGTTGGTATAGGAGGAGCCTAAGCGGAAAGAGTTTGGAATGACATCATCATATGGCATGAGTAGTAAAATATAAGATCCTTACCCATTGATATTACAAAATCCATCAAAAAATAGAGTCCAAGAGGGAATTGCATCAATATACAAGAGTTCCTCATATGGAAATTCAAAGTGAAGAGGTTCTAATCCTGGTAGAGGTGTGTAAAAAGTTGATTTGCAAGGGATTTGTCCCTTGATAGATTTTTTATTGATTAACTCTATATCAAATTCACTGAGTAAAATAACCTGGCTAGACATTCTTCCTATTAGGACACGTCTAGATAGTTGATACTTGAGTGGATCTACTTTTTTGATAAACTTGGTTATATGATTGAGAAGATAATGATGTAGCTTGTGAAATGTGAAAGCCACTATTAATAATACCTTCTCAACTTGGGATTATTTGAGTTCATGATCAATCTTGAGGTCCTACTGAGATAGTAGATATCATGTTCTTGTCCCTGATCATTATGTTGCACTAGTAATGATCCTATTACATATTCTTTGGCAGATGTATAGAGAAGCATTGGTTTTTATGGAATAGGTGGCATGAATATTGGAGGAATTGATAGATATTCTTTCAATTTGGAGAAAGATCTTGACATTCTTGATTCCATTTAAATTGTACATCCTTTTTCAATAACTAATTAGAGTGGTGACACTTATCTTCCAGTTGTGAGATGAAACATCTAATGGATTGGATTTTTCGTTCAAGACCTCTTAACTATCTGAGATTGTCTGGAGGAGGCATTTTCATGATAGCTTTGATCTTGGAGGGGTCAACTTTGATACCTCTTCATGAGATAATGAATCACAGGAGTTTTCTCGAAGTTACACCAAACACACATTTCTTTGGATTGAGTCTGACCTTGTATTCACCCAACCTTTCAAAGACGTGCCTTAAAATTGTTGGATGATCAACTCTTGTTTTTTATTTTGCAAGGATATCATCTACATAATCTTCCATAATGTCATGTAGCATGTCATGGAAAATAATTGTCATTGCTCTCTAATAGGTGGAACCTTTGTTTTTAAGGCCAAAAGGCATGACCTTATAACACAAATGTGCCCCATGGTGTGGTAAATGTTATTTTGTGTTAATCTTCTTTGGAAATTTTTATTTGATTATAGCTAGAAAATCCATCCATTAGGGAGAATTTCATGGGCTACTACGTAGAGTCAACAATCATGTCAATATTTGGTAAAGGTAAGTCGTCTTTCAGACATGCTTTGTTTATATCAAAGGAAGACTATATAGATTCTGATTCCCATGGTATTTTAGAAACTGGTAAATTTTTGATATGCAATTCTAAATAATCAATTGGTTTATAAAATTTATTTCTAAGAGTTTTTGAAGTTCAACTTTGACCTGTAATGAACTTTGGGGTGCATTTTTCTTAGTTTTTGTTTGATTGGTGTTTACATCTGAACGAACCGCAAGGAGGTGTACCACAAGGGAGGGATCCAACCTTGGCATATCCTTATATGTCCTTACAAATATATATTTTAACTCAACAATAATTACTTTAAATAATTTTATTTCGACTTTTGTTAGACTAGCACCAAGTTGTAAGAGTTTAGGGTGCAAATTTGTGCCAATATTTATGTCAATGGTCTCTTCTACTAGAATTTTTACGTTTATTTTTTTAGGAAAGATGATATAGGATGATGTAGATAATCTATTTTATGTGAAGGATATTCCCTCTCTATAGTGCCTCAGAAAGGTTTTCACTAGGAGATGTGTCCTTTTTCTTTTCATTATTTTTCATTTTTTGTTTTTTGAATAGCGCCTCAGTGAGGTTTTCACTATGGGAGATATTATTTTTCAATTTTTATTTTTTTTTTTATGGACTGGGTTACTTAAGTTATTTTCCAAAATAGGTTGTTTTATCTAGGTCAATATCAGAATCCCTTCTTATGATCAGAAAGGGGTATAGGTCTTGATTTCCGAGAAACTCTTCGATGGACTCATCATTGTAGAAGAGATCCATGGATATGTGATTTAATTGGTCCCAATTTATAAGAGTAGGATGTATGAGGTCAATGTCAATGGTGTAGATGGAATGGTTTTTGATTAATAGATTTGTGTCAGATAGGTCATTAAATAGGATATGTGTGGAAACTATCTCAATGTCCGAGTCAGTATCCTCATCACTAGTTGAGACAGATAAATACTGGCATAGTTTCAAATGAGTTGAAACCTAGACCATAACGATAGAGGTTTTCTGTATACATGATAGGATCAAGGTGACCTTTTTCATTTTTTTGAGTCCCTTACCTTTCCACTACATATATTCTTCATCATTTTATTATCTTTAATATATTTAGGAGATTCATAACATGTGGCCAACCATCGTCATACAATCAAGAGCTCTCAATAACCCTGAATGTTTTCATCTTCTAGATATCCAAATCACTTCCAAAGGGAAATTCCAAGGTTATAAATGGGAGCCACTTTGAGGTGGGAAGCATTAAGTTTCCATAACTGTTGGGAGATAAAGGTAATCTACCAACATATAAAGTATTTTGAAGTTCATGTTCACCAATACCCTTGACAAGGATCTTAGAGTGTAGGTGGAGTGGAAGATGTAGAAGGTTGGAGTTTCAAAAGGATATCAGGATCAATGTGGTTTGCATCAGTGAAGGGAATGATGTGGGGAGCTAAGGAGTTATATACATAAGGGAAATAATTTGCGTGTTTATATCTACCCTCTAGAACTTTTGCAATATTCAAAGGGTTTGACATCAAAAAGTAAGGTAAATTATTTTCCTTCGTAAGGATAATTTAATACATTGGTGGAAAGTGGAAGGAATAGACTTGCATGACATGGATCCATGGGTGACCACAGGAGAATATTATAAGAGTTTTCAATGGCCACAACATGAAATTTTGTTTCCAATGTTTGTGGTCCAAATTTTAGAGATAATGTGATTGTTCCTAGAGGATTGTCTTTCATTGTTATCATAACCATGAATATTGATGACATTATTTCATATACTTTCCTCAGTATAGACCAAGGAATCTTAATAGTTTCATGGAGAAAATATTCAATGTTGATCCATTGTCTATAAGCACTCTTTTTATTTTATGATGAGTTATGAATGCTTCAATATATAAGGAATTTTTTAATATTTGGGTTCAAAAGGTCATGAGGACCAAATGATAGGATAGGAATTTTGGGTGAAATATTTGTAATCAAAGCTTGGAATTGTTGGGTGTTGATATCCTTGGGAACATGTGCATCAAGAAGTGAATGAATAAGGGTGTCTTAAAGTATGGTTGATGTCTTAAGTAACTCCATGAAGGAAGATTTATGTAGATGTCTTCTCTAATTTTTTGATAATATCATAGGAATAGAGGAATATTTAGCATTGGATGACTGTTTTGGATCGGGAGTAGATTTTAGACTAGATGTTTGAGGTATTGTTGATGATGGTTGCTTTACTGCAGGTACCCAAACCTTTTTTGTCACATGTTATTACCACATAATTAGGAGCATGGATTTTTAAAGTGGCCACGGAGTTAGGTGTATGTTCTATAAATGAAATGATAGAATCAAATTCAACATTGTTTAAGGATTGGCCCTTGTCTTTAGCTTTATCGTTTGTACCATGTTTTGGAAAGGCATCCTTGAACATCTTTAGTTTCTCATTTGGTTTTTTAGTGTTAGATGTGTTTTCAATTTCAATATCACCGTGGTCAATTAAATATTGAATGAAATGGTGGAGTTTCATACAATGATTTGTATGATGTATTTTTATATGATGGTACTCGTAATATTCATTTTCTTTGTACCAAGTTGGTTTTGGTTTCCATTCTTTGAAAGGTCTTGATATTGGGTAAATGATCATATCCACACTTGTTAAGTGATATAATACACTAGAAATTCTTTCTCCAAGTGGTGTGAATTGTCATCATTTGAATTCATGAGGAGTATTTTTTTACTAGGAATGATAATTGGTTGATTAGTGGATTTGATTGATTTTGATTGAGGTGTTTGAACATTTTGAACATTAAAAGAATCAATGATCTTGTCATTCACAATGTTACAATTTTGATTGATGAATTCATTTTTTATTGATTTTGATAAGTATCCTTATTAGGTTGATCCCTAGAAGGAGTTTTGATTAGAGGCATTTAATAATGAGGGATCTTTCAATTTGTGTTCCCTTCTCGATTACTTCTTCAAAAATGTTTAAGCAATGTATTTGCATTTGGAATGATAATCCCAAATTGAGATTTAGTATGAAAATGCTTACCAATAATTTCTCAGGAATGAACAAGGGAATCGACTTGTAATCCCTCACCATCTTTGGAGGAATGATGTGAATGTTTGGTTATTCCTTTATTGTGTGCTGCAAAGGTCCATCATAGTTACCTTAGAATCTAAGTTAAAGGAAAAGTGTTTGAAATTTTTTTCTGATAAGTCAATGAAAGTGGTAACAGATGCTTTACGGAGGTGCAAAGACCAATCTAAAGCTTTTCGTCTTAAAATTTTAAGGAAAATACACAAGAGGTAGATATCATTGTAAGCTACTTCTTATCATGCCATGAAGAACTCTTTCACTTGTTCTCTTGGTCATTATTTCCTTTATATTTATCAAATTTTAGGGGTTTCAAATGATGGAGAAAATGGTATGTGAAACATTTTATAAAATGGATAAGGTCAAATTGAATTTGAACTGTTTGGTTCATTTTTGCATTACCATTAGTGTTTCTTTCATGTTCTTCCACTCTTGTGTGAATGCAAATCTTATTTGAGGGATGTCCATGGTCCTATTGGTTTCTTGACGAGGTGTTTTTCTTCTTCATTTTTTTACATTTTCGACAACCTTAGAAGCTATATGATAAAATTGTTGTTTCATCTCATGGATTTTTTATAAGAAGGCTTCATTTGATGTTTTATTGAATTGATAGATTTTTTTTTACTAGATTTGGGTTTTTCTAGGAGATGTTTCAATTTCTTGTCACCAAAATCTGAGGGTAGTTTTTCTCCCATTTCTAGGATGCAAAAAGGTATTGATTTTTATTTTGTCTTGAAAGTTCATCTATTTGTTCCTTTTCTTCTTATGTGATCTTAGGTTGTCTTGCATCATTGTATTCTTCATCAGTACTATCTTTGCCAAAGGGATTGGTTCCATAAAAATTATCATAGATATTATGGATTTTTCTACGAGTAAACACCATTTTACTAAATATAGGATCCTAAAAAGAAGTTTGTATGAATAGTCCTAATAAACTAGGAAAATGGGTAAGCATTGGATTTTGTATAGTATTGTGTTGCAATAGTGTCTAAGATAGGTAAATTGTACTAGATAATCAAATTTTGTATAAAAAATGGTAGGAATTGTTTGATATGATTGGTTGGATTTATTGATTAAAGAGTATGTACCTAGAGGGTAGAACTTGTTTTGGATATATTGATTTGTTTGGAATTTGATATAGGATTGTGTTCTAGAACACAAATTTTGATCTAGTGATTTGACTTAATTGTTGTTAACAAACAACAAGCAGTAAGTATGATATGATTTTGATTTGTTTGACTTAAAGGCTAAAAACCAACCAGGAAATGCAAAGTTTTTATGATAATGAACAATAATTGGAATGTCATGAAATGAATGGATGTAAGGCTCTTATAACTCCAATAGATGCATCTTTCGATATATGATATATCCCAAACCTTATATGCCAAATGTATACGGGGATATAAGTGGTATGGGAACCCTTGGAATAATGAAAGAGACTCACCTAATCATTACTAGCCCTCTTAGAGGAGTGAATCACCACTCCAACGATGGCTTTTGTGACTAGGTGATAGGGTAATGACATAATGATATGTGTATGGTGTCCTTATTTTCGAAGAATTTATAGGGATGATGCCAAAAACTTCATTGTTACAACTATTTTAGGCATATGCTCGCATTAACCCGTCACAAAAACTTTACTTGTAAGCAGGGGAAAAAAGTGAGGAAAGTGTCGAACACTATTTTAGATTAGGTCTCTAATGCAATGCAATGTAATATTAGTGATGTATGGTAGTGAATTCCATGTCACTGGTGTAGCTAAGTGGTGATGAAATCCATGTCGCTATGTGAAAATACAAGTATGATTGTTTATAAGGTAGGTTCTTTCCAAATTTGAAGTGTGTAAAAGAAATGCATAATTGAAAAGCATAAATGAAATTATACCTGATTTTTAGCAATTTTTTAGCAATATTTGAAAAAGGAATCATGTAATCAAACTAGTTAGTAGTTTTATACTTGTTTGGTAAGGTATTCCTAGTAGAGAGGTCCTGCACAAAATGATTAGTAGTTTTTCTTCAAAACAAAGTTAGGCATGCAAAATATCTCATCCATTTCTAATTCTCAAGATCACCCAAAGGTGCAAGTGTAGACACAAAATCACGCTCTTGGGTACATTTCTAGGTCTTAAAAGCATACTAGCATTTATATAATTTCTAAGCAAAAAATAGTGGTTGAAAACTATCTTTGACCTCTTTTCTTTTTCTTATTTTCTATTTGGTCTTGCACACCATATAACCCAATCAAGACTTTACTTATTTATCTTTTATGACTTCAGACACCAGTGCCCAGCCAAGACAAAGTGCCCAGGCTCTCATGTCCCCTTTGGGTGCCCTTGACCCTTTCTCATCTTACTCACTCCTTTTGGGTCTCTTTTATCTTTTGGGCATATTTTTCACTTATGGGTCGGCCTTCTAGTTGTCAATTACAAAATTCAAACAAGGGAATCATATAAATACATAGTTATGTTTTCAAAATAAAGGACCAAACACTAAGCATTACTATCATCACCTAAGCTTGCATTCAAAAGGAACCTAAAGCACTCTAAGGCATCCATCTAGCATCCATTCAAGGGACAAGGGACTACATATTCTATATACACAACATAGGAAGGGGAAGTTCATTCTATTCCATCCACACATTCTACTACATTGCTACATTCTAGCTACAACCCACTATCAAGTGCAACTTGCACAAGGGCATCCTAGGGCACAATTTCTACACACACTCACAAGAACTACATGGATTCTGAGATGTAGTGCAATGCTCAGTTGTAAGTTCACTCTCGGGGTGACCAACGGGGTCAGTCTGACTCCCTATTCTACATTTTCCTTTTTAGGTTTGATGTGGTTTGTGGGCTTGTGCAGGTGAACATATATTTTGCAGGTTACAGGTACCTTCAGTGATCATAGTGTGACAAATAAGTGATCAAAAAGAATAATTGTGATACCCTTGTAACACAACAAAAACTAGATTGAGCTTTTGCGCAGTCATGGGCACCCAAAAGTAGTCATCGAGTGCCCAGGCCCCTGTCCTACCGTGGGCACCCTTGTCCATCCTTTTTCATTTCAAAATTTACAGTGATCAATAATGACACTCTTACATCTTGTTCATCACTTCTCCCTACCCATATCAGTTCCAGATTGTGTGTATATCAACTAAGTCATCTTCTCTCTCTCTCTCTTGCTTAGGGTTTCATATTTTAAAATCTTAGTTTGCTTGTGTCATTTCTATATCTTATCATTTATACATCAGTTACTCTTATACATGATTTATTTAATTCAAATTAAATTAAATCATTTGGTGAACCCATCGCTCAAACAACCTTCCCTCTATGGTTTTCCTTTTATGGATCACCCGTAGTGGTCATTTTTTCCTTTGAGTACAAAGCTTCCTCCCTCTATTCGTAACCTCTTCAATGGATGAATCTGATAACCCCTTTTCTAACTCACATCCAATGTTCCTCTTGGAAAACATTGAAACCACAATAGCAAACAATCTATGATGAGGACACTAACATTGATCAGGAACAATTAGAAAAACTCGCTAATTTCTGTCAAGCTTTATGCGCCAACCCTTTGCATATTACGCATGTTCTCAATGCTTCCTATCTACAAACACTCTCAAGATGCTAATGCTTTTGTACCTCTTGTAGGTTCTTCTTAGTTGTCATGGCCTCCACCAACCCCTTAACATTCCTACTTCCATTCCTATTTCTACCACTCCCCCCTCCTCCATCCCAATGCTTCTAATACACAACTTGGTTCCTCTTCTGACACTCATGACCTAGCTTCTTATATATTAGGATCTACAAATTCAAATCTGTCAACTACAACAAGCTACTTCACGCTCCTCTCCATCTCTTGATTCCTCATTACTCCTTTTGCACCCACCATTTCTACTTATTCACTTCCTCCTAAATTTTTCACCCCTAAGCTGCCCACTTTCAATGGCCATGGTGACCCTCAAGAGCATCTCTGATATTTTCATGTGGCATGTCTCGATTATGTGGATGATCATACATTGCTAGCTAAGCTATTTCCTAGGAGTCTTCAAGATTATGCCATGCATTGGTTTTATGATCTACCTGTTCATTCAGTAACTTCTTTTACACATCTAGCTGATTTTTCTTGCTCACTTTTCAATCAATATCAGGCACCAAGACATCTTATGCACAACTTCTCAAATGAAACAAAGATATAATGAACATCTAGTAGACTATGTGTTACGTTATAAGAACAACCTAGCTAAGATGACCAATGTGCTTGTTGATTCTGAATTACAAGATATTTTTGTTCAAATCCTCTTACCACCACTTCAGGAGAGTGTTATCTTTGAGACCTCTCCTTCATTTGATCAATTATGCCATATGCTCAAAATGTGTGAAGTCAAACTAATATCTATGGGAAAATTAAATATCATGATACTCCTTCATCTTCTTCTAATAGGTTTCAAGCTAAATCAACATTCAAGCCATCTCCTAAGCCCACTGAAGAAAAGGCAACTATTAATGTCATCTCTCCACCTAAAAAGCTTCAATGACAACCTCCAAAGCGTACTTTCACCAAATTACCTTATGCACCTCGATTTCTATTACCTCAACTCATCAAAAGCAATCTAATCACTCTTCCACCACCACTCAATCTTGATCCATCTCACCCCCATGGCCGCAATTATGATGAAAATGCTAAATGTGACTATCATCAATGCATTGGGCATTCTACTGATCACTGCTTCAAACTCAAGCATCTCATTCAAGATCTTATTGACAATAATTCACTTGAGCTCCCTGAGCCATCTACTTCTAAGCCAGTCAATGATAATAAAAAGCTAAAAATCTTTAATGACCCTTTTCCTAAGCATGACACACAAGCTCTTGATTCTTTTGCTAATCATACATATCGAGCTATGCCCCCTCCTTCATCAAGGCCCCTTGAATTCCTTATCACTTCTGTTGATGCATCACCACCATTCATTTCATTTTCAGATCATGATTATCATGCTACATTCATTTCTGATTCATTACACATCAATGCTTCTATTGGTTCATATACTGTCAATAACACCATGATCTATCCAAGTGGCTCCTATCAGTGTGTGCTCTATTGCACTTCTTATGGCTATCAAATGTCCAATATCTAATATCACATATCTAGTTCCTAATTATTTTGGCTACATCAGGATGCCCATTACAGTTGGGCCTCTTACCATGCTTGTGTCATTTGTTGTGGCATCTTCAATCAAAGGTTGTGACATGCTCTTAGGTCTTCCTTGGCTCTATGTCACTCAAGTTATTCCCTCCATGAATCATTTGTGTCTTAAGTTCATTCACAATAAAAAATTTATCACTATTAAAGGTGTTCCACCATGCACACCATTGCCTAAACCTAGTCTTGATGATATCCTTCCACCAGTTACAACATCTAGGCCTCTAGGGCCTCTATAATCTAAGGCACATTCTGCACCTAGTTCTCTTATTCACACATGACCTACTTCATGACCTTGCCGTCCTCATTGGTCTACTAGTCCATCTCTTGTTGGCCTAAGTCCCCTACTTGGTCAACCCCTTCACATAGGTGTTCACCACCTCCTTCACCACATAGGTCTCCTTCACATGTACATCATTACTCTCATACTCCACCGATCTTAGAGCATCGTCACATGCCTTTATCTCCTCAAATATCAGGTGGAGGGCCCTTTCCCTTCACTATCATTGGATAGCCTTCTATCCTCTCACACTTGGGGGGCATCACACTTTCTTCCCTCCACTCCTAACATCATAATTTGTCTATAGTATCTACTATCACACTTGTGCTTCACACTTAATCTTTCTCACTACTCTTACACATCTTGATACACACCTTGTATCATCATTACCCTATGACACACTCTAGTTCCATGGTTCATACTTCAACTGCTGAGGGTCTAAATCTGAAATGAACCTCACCACATTCACTTTTCATGCTCTATGCTTCATGATCTATCTTTCTAGCACACATTTCAAACCATTTCCCGATGACACACTCTTGTTCTATGGTTCATTCTTGATTGTTGAGGGGTATTTTATAAATGAACCTCATCTCATACACATCCACTGGGGGCACACTGCTCCTATCACATTCACACATTGCATACCATTCCATCACACTCATACATTACATTTACATATCTTGGTTGCACTTACTCTTGCTTGCTTATACTACTTACATGATGCACTTTTCTTACTATGCTAGTCAGATACTCAGTATGTCATTATATTTCTATATATACACATGCATGTTCACTTGGTATTTTGGAGTGAATGCAGATCTCTTACAAATTTTCACACACTGCAATGATGCTTGACATTGTATCCTTTTCCAGTCCCACCGAGGCTCCTGGGGCATCTACCTTTCCTACTCTCACACATTACAGGTGTTATTATTTCATCATATACTACTTCCTATTCTTACTAGCACATTACTTTCCATTGATACATACATGCCTTGACATACTTTTTATCTTTCTAACATGCTAATGGGTGCTTCATGTGTAGCATTTTCCTTGCAGGACTATATGCCACCATGGTTATCTGATACACTTTGCTTTCCATTGTTTTCTATTGTATGTTATTGTTTGTGGGCTATGCCCTATGTCTTGTTTGATCATTGTGTGCTTTTGGCCACTTTGGCCCTAATTGTCTTGTGACATTGTGAGTGATGTCCCATGTTTGAAACCACTTTTCATGGTCCACTTTTTTTGCACACTTGTTTGTTACATTGTCTTCTATTGCATGCTTGTTACTTTTTCTACTAACACATGTTACTAGCCACTTTGTTTGCATGTGCCTTGGTTTCTACCATGCACATCCCCTACCCCCTGCAGGTATACAGTACAACACAACATCAGGTCCTCTCTTTTGGGCTGCACACTCCTATTCGTTGTCACATGCACCCCAAATGAGGGGGCATACATTGGGTGAACAAATCACCCCTATAATATCAGAGCTACAGTATAGATCTACACAGTACATAAATAAATAGAAACATAGTCATAAAACAACCATAAATCTAACTTGGGTCCTCAACACAACACAGACACAAGTGCCCAACTCAGACAAGTAGTGCCTGGGTGCTTGTGTCCTCCCCTGGGCACTAATGTCTTGGGGGTACACACAATCATTTTATCATATCAACACAGTTCATAGAAGTCTTCAGAGTAGTTTTTACAGTTACAAGCACAGTCCTCAGTTACAGAATGCATTCTATCTCCTTCATCCATTTACAATCAGAACAACTAATTCAGAACTAATTGGGACAATAGGAACAAATCAGGGATGTACCATCTATAGTGGTGCTTATCGGGAAGAGTCATGGAAGGAGAGTAACACTAGACCTCTCTCCCCAAAACTTTCTCTTTGGCATGAGATCACCCAAAAAACTCACACTTGGCATGAGATCACCCAAAAAACTCACACTTGGCATGAGATCACCCAAAAAAACTCGCTATTGGTGTGAGATCGCCCAAAAAACTCGTTCTTCACAACATTTTAGGACACTTTTCTATCATTTTACACTCTTTTACATCAGGTGCACACTTTCCTTTACTACTACTTTTACATACTTATGCACATTTTTCTTTGATTTATCATATACAAGACTTTGACTACTCTTTCACTCTTCTTTTACAGGTCCATCCTTAATACACAACAAGAAGCAACCTATAACAACAAAATACAAGCACAACAACAGGTATAACACAACACATATGCTTCACCCCTAGGGTCACTTTCCTTTCCTAGTCTCCACACTTCACTTTGCATCATTCCATGCTTCACTTGTCCACTCGGCACACATTTTACCACACACTCTACAAGATCATAAGGTACACATCTCTTATCTACTTTATGTTATCGAGTATTCACTCAACAACATAAAGTGGGGGAAAATGTAGACACAAAATCATGCACTTGGGTACATTTCTAGGTCCTAAAAGCATACTAGCATTTACATGATTCCTAAGCAAGAAAACTAGTGGTTGACAACTATCTTTGGCCTCTTTTCTTTGTTTCTTGTTTTCTATTTGGTCTTACACACCCTACAACCCAGTCAAAAAATTTACTTGATTTATCTTTTATGGCTTTAGACACCAGCACCCAGCCAGGACAGTAGTGCCTAGGCACTCCTGTCCCCTTTGGGTGCCCCTGACCCTTTCTTACCTTACTCGCTCCTTTTGGGTCTCTTTTATCTTTTGGGCATCTTTTTCACTTATGGGTCGGCCTTCCAGTTGTCAATTACAAAATTCAAACAAGGGAATCATATAAATACATAGTTATGTGTTCAAAATAAAGGACCAAGCACTAAGCATTACTATCATCACCTAAGCTTACATTCAAAAGGCACCTAAAGCACTCCAAGCATCCATCTAACATCTATTTAAGGGACAAGGGACTGCATACTCTGCATACACAACATAGGAAGGGGAAGTTCATTTTATTCCATCCACACATTCTACTACATTGCTACATTCTAGCTACAACCCACTATCAAGTGCAACTTACACAAGGGCATCCTAGGGCACAATTTCTACACACACTCACAAGAACTACATGGATTCTGAGATGTAGTGTATCACTCGGTCGTAAGTTCACTCTCGGGGTGACCATCGGGGTCAGTCTGACTCCCCATTATTACATTTTCCTTTTTAGGTTTGATGTGGTTTGTGGGCTTGTGCAGGTGAACATCTCTTTTGCAGGTTACAGTATACCTTCGACGATCAAAGTGAACATCAAGTGATCAATAGAGAATAATTGTGACACCCTTATGACACAAAAAACCATATTCGAGCTCTTTTAGTCACAGTTACAGGGTCCCATAGTCATCAGCCCAGGTGCCCCTGTCCTATCGTGGGCACCCCTATGTCTGGCATTGTTTGTGAGTTACTAAATTTATAGAGATCAATAATGATGCTGCTTGCATCTTGTTCATCATTTCTCCAGTTGCCCAGATCAGTTCCAGATTCCATGCAAATCAGCTAAGTCCTCTTTCTCTATCTCTTGCTTAGGGTTTCATATTTTAAATCTTAGTTTGGCTTGTGTCATTTTTCTATAGAAGGATTTCAACTAATTTTGATTCTCAAGATCACCCAAAGGGCATGAGAGAAGAGCACATGTGGTTTGATATCATGAGAAGATAATAGAAGATGAAAAAGTTATAAATGTTAGATCTATTTTTATGAACTAACATGTAGAACAATGTCTGAATTGCAAAGAAAATAATAGGGGAGAAAACATATATATTCTAGAAATTTTAGAATGAATATGAAGTTGGCATACAATGCTAGCACAAATAATTGAAACAAAACACAATTTTAAGCTACACAAGCGCACCTAGAATGAAATGCAAGCTCACCTATGCAAAATGATAATGCAAACAATTGAACTAAGACACAGGGAAGGAATCGCAGACATAGATTTGTTCATGTCAACATAGAACAAGTTGAACATAGGAACACACAAAGTTAGTACGTTAGCGCAACTAGTGCAACGCTAGTGCATGGATTGAAACACAAATGCAAATATGAAAAACTGTAAATAACATGAAATAGAAACACATGGAAAAGTTACAAAGACGCAAGTAGATGCATGCTAGCACATAAAATTCAACAAAAATGTAGACCTATGATGCTAACGAAGATCACGTGTTATGCTAGCACAAGCAAAACCATGGGAACACATAATATAGACCAAAATCCCTTTTTTATACATCGTTCTTCGACCAACTTTTGAAATGACCTGCAAATTTGTTAGCAGCTTCTAAACAATAAAAAGAACAAAAGAATGACGTTAGATGAGATTGGTCGAAGCTTGGAATGAATGCATACAAGAGAAAATACAAAATAAAAAAAGAACACAAACACAATGTGCAAAACCTTATTCTTCCTTCATATCTCTTTGCAACCTCAGATGAGATTGGTCGAAGCTTGGAATGAAGCACCAAACTTTTTGAACCTCTACAGTCAAAAGGATGTGGATGCTTCAAAAGTGTTATGAATGGAAGTAGATTTAAGCTTGATGTGAATGAGTGATTGGATTTTATTGATAGATTCTTAATCAAATGGACAATATACCGATGTGTAAAATTGATTGACAAATTGACACAATAACAACGCATATTTTGAATCTTCCAAAGATTATTAATGAGGAGGAATGAGTGTTTATATATAGCTGAGGGGAGAGAATCCCAGAACCTTGATTTGTGTGGTTGATTTTCTAATCTGAAGCTAACTAAAGCATAACTAGAATGATTTGTATGAGTTTCCAATTTGATTGGAAAGATAAACTATTGTTTTGAGCTTGATTGTGTTAGTTTTCATTGAGTTGGAAAAGGTGGCATGTCTTTTAAATATTTGCTTTAAATGTTAATTCATGTCTTTTGTTTTATTCACTTATAAAGCGATGTGAGTTTTAGCTTGGAGAGAGTTCTGATTTAATTTGGAGAGCCATGACTCAAGGAATATGTTTTACTCAATTCTATGACTTGATTTAATTTAAACTTGTCCTCTTAATATAATTAATGATTTTTAGCCTTAGTCATGATTTGATTCGCTTTTGTTAACTTGAGATGTCAACTAGTGAGGTAGAAATAGATAAGTGTATGATTTATTTGATTATTTTGATATTAAGTTAGCTAATAAAATTAGTTAATGGGGTTGTTTTAATAAAATTTAAATCTAAAGTAAGGAAACTATTGATTAGATAGATATAATAGTAAATATGCAAGATCTAGCTAAAGAAATACAAGCAAGAGTGAAAAATAGGAGATAAAGATGACTCAGCTTGTAACTTTAGGTCTAGATTGATTCTAGATTGATTCTGGACTAATGAACATGCTCGAAAGGTAGATTTTGGATTGTGTAAGCTTTGTTTTAGATTCTAGAATGTGACAATCTCAGGGACAAAAGTGTGTAGAATGGGATAGGGCCTCCTGGGTTCTAGCGTTTGTTTTGGGCACTAGTTTCTACGAGATAGTTGTGATTCTGGTTCTTCATGTGTTGCTTCTTGTCACCTTTATTTCATTGTAGGTCACGTCAAGTTTTTCAAACTTTTATTTTATCACACCTGTACCTGTAAAAGAAACCTTAGCTACGTGCACAATACTCAAGTGCACACTAGATGAATACAAATATGCATATGATTGAGTCCGATTGACCTTGGTGGTTATCCCAATGTGATTATCACCGAGCACTCCAATACATCTCAGACTCAATGTAGTTCTAGTGTTTGTGTGATTGGAATAACATCAATCGATCTAAAATTCCCTAGTGCCAATCGTACAAAGAATAACGAACTACAACAATTTTGTCCCAATATAAAATGTGTGGTATGAAATTCGAAATAAACCTTCCCATGCAACAAAGTATGTAATCCTTGATGTAATGGATAGAAAATATTAGCTCCTTATAGATGTATATGCCTCTTGAATGTCTGTCCCCTAATGAGGTTTAGTAAGACATGTATATATATGATTCCTTCGCTTAAGTTTCGTCATTAACAAATGAAAGGCTGATACAGGGTAGTAAACAAAGACATGAAAGATGTAACATTCAAAAATTTAGAAAAGGGGGGAAGGAGAAAAAAAGCACCCAAAGGGGACAGTAGCGCCCGAGTGCTCCTATCCCTAATGGGTGGTTTTTGAAATCTAAGCACTATATTGTGTAATTAAAACACCATTAATGGATCTACAAACTCATATTAATTAACATGAATTACATAGATTTGACAAACTCAAACTCCACACAAATATATTATAATTGTTGCAACATACAACTCCTCCATCTTCTCGGTTACATATGACTCCAATATATAGGAGTGGAGGAATAAAAAATCTCTCAAAAAATTATGTTTCCTCATGAAACCAATTCTCCCAAATAGTTTCAACAATAAACAAACATAATAATAAAACAATACTAATTTGTTTTATTATTCTAACTTACTAACCACCCACTTTTCACCCTATTTACTTTCACCACTAACATTTACATTTTACAATGCATAAATATAAAACCATATGATAAGCACTAAACCATAGAATTCCTAACATTCCCCCCTTAGTGTGATCATGGGGAAAACACGCCTGTGTACTGCAACTGTCGCTTCTATACTACTCATGATCTGGATGGTTTCTAGAAAAATACCGACCTCTGGATGGTTTTCCAAGTGCTTAGTTTTCCAAGTGGATTACTAACAACCACAACTATAGATAGTTTTTCCAGTTGATTACTACCAACCACAACTATAGATGGTTTTCCAGTGGATCCAACAACCACAATATCATGATGCTACAATACATTGTTGGATCTCATCATTGTTGTTCTTCAAGAGATTACATATCAGAATTCATGATAGTGCATATTATTCACCCATAAAAATTGAAACATTGTGTCATTTCCCCCCACAATGTGAAGTTTCCATAACACAACACAATTAAATTTGAAATCAACACACCATGTTGAAAGTTAAAAAAGAAACACACACACACATGTCACCAAACTAGTGATGCGGCCCTATCGTAGGTGACTGATGAGAGGACCTTGTTTATCCTCCATCCTTCGTTGCCTCTTTCCTCCAATTTAATGCTGCTAAATCAACTTGATTTATCTTTGAGGCTCATGATGTAAATATTGTTGATCTACATGATGAAGAGGCTCTGAATTTGACAAAAACCAACCTTTGATGTTTTGATGATAACTTGAGAACCAGAGCTCCGTTTTGTAAACCGTAAAATATGTTGGAAAACTAGTTTCAATATATATCCATTCATGTAGATAATCATTAGTGATTTATCTAGAATCATTGGAGATTCGGAAAAATTGTTGGCAATTACGTTTCAAATCCAAAATCGTTGGCGATTGGACAAAATCATCGACGATTATCAAAATCGTTGGCGATCCCTATAAAAATTCAATAGATGTCAACAAATTTTAATTAGAGTCAGAATATTTCTATAGGATATAATGGTGAATTTCAATCATCGACGATAATTGGGTTGGTTGACGGTGACCAGGACCTTCGCAAAACCAAGATCGGCAGGATTAGTGGCAACTAACTGTAATTTTTAGAAATCGGTGCCGACCTCTTGTGTGAAATTTCCAGCCACCATATCTTCATTTTTCTCTGCAATTTATCTAGACGTATTCAAAATTCCATTCGTTTTGTAGAGCCTCATCCTTCTTTGATATCAAATGAAATCTAATCACTATATTGTGTGATTAAAACACCATTAATGGATCTACAAACTTAGATTAATTCACGTGAATTATAGAGATTTAACAAACTCAAACTCCACACAAATATATTATAATTGCTGCAACATACAACTCCTCTATCTTCTCGGTTACATATGACTCCAATATATAGGAGTGGAGGAATAACAAATCTATCAACAAATGTTGATGTGTTCCTCATGAAACTAATTCTCCCATAATAGTTTCAATAATAATTGTAAACATATATAATATTAATAATATTAATTTGTTTTATTATTCAAACTTACTAACCACCCACTTTTCACCCTATTTACTTTCACCAATAACATTTACATTTTACATTGCATAAATATAAAAACCATATAATAAGCACTAAACCATATAATTCCTAACAATTTTGTACAGGGTGCTAAAATGATAAAACAGTAGAGTGAAGAATGAGAAAGATTCCATCTGGTGTGTAAAACTATAAGTTGTAAATCAGAAACAACAAGCAATAAAGATGAAAAGGATAAAAGTAATTTCAAAGTAAAGTAAAGGGTTATCAATGAGTAATTCTCTTACTTAGGAATCATGCATATAAATGAAGTATTTAGAGGCTAGATGTACATAGTAAGTGCATGATTTAGTGACTATATTTTCCACCACTTTATGTTAGTGAATAAGGATTCGGTAGCATAAATTATAAAAGAGAAGTGTACCTTAGGGAATCGAAAGAAGATTGTGCCTAGTAGCGTGTCGAATGAGTGTTGTAGTGTGTCGAATGGAATAGTGCAAAATGTGTACCATGGATATATAAGGGAAGGGAAGGATAAGGGTCCTAGGGGCGACCTTTGTGTGCATGGAGTGATAATGATGTGTGCATGTAGTTCCTTGGAATATCATCTTTGTCGAAGTGTGCTTGAGATTTACTTCATGGTTACTTATGTGTTTTCCTTTATTAAGATAGGATAAGACCTGCAAAAGAAAACAATTGTATTCAATGCTTTAGGTAAATGCAATTGAACTTTAACTTGAACAATATTTAAAATTAGAAATGAGTATTGGAAAAATTTAAATCAAGGGGTTAGAGTACACTTGAAATGTTGAAGAGAAAGGGGTAGAAATTTATTCCTACTTGTAGACTTGTTGCTTAGGAGCTGGTTGGAATAATATGAAGGATTTGGGTGTCGTGTTGCCAAATTAGGGATTTGAGTGTCTTGACGCTAAACTTTGGATTTAAGTGCTCTATCATCGCTAAGGGAAAGTGTATTAGGAGAGCTCATGGGCTTTGTCCTCCAACTGTTAATGCTTCCCCCTGGATAAGTGCCACTGTAGATGATCCCAAACCTGATTTGTAACTTTCCTCAGGTGACACATTATCCTAGACATATCGTTTTCCTGCATATGCCCTAGGTGCAACTTCCTTATTCGTTCCTTCTTTAGTTTCTGAATTAGTGCTTTGTGACATGCCATTGACTTTAGTTTCTGTTAGTAACTGATTGTAATTTGAAACTGACTATGTAACTGCTGAAACTGGAGAAGACTGTGACTATGCAACTGTTGAAAATTGCTTTGTAACTATTTTTGGCCCAGGATAGGAGCACCCACGTGGGCCACTAGTGCCCACTGTTCCTGTCTGTACTGGGTGGTTCTGTCTAAGCTGTGAATTTTGGTCAAGTTTGTTTTTGGACCTATTATGTGACTGATTACTACTATAATCATGTTGACTGTGATTTTGTAACTGCTATTTGTATGTTAAGAGGGTTAAAAGGTTCAGCCAATGTTTGCTTCCACTCATTTGGGGTGCATGAGATGAACAAAACATAACAAAAGCGAACAAAGCCCAAACAAGGAAGGTTAAAATTGATATGCATATCGGATATATGGATTCCTGCAGCGGGAATAGGTATTACACATGTTAGTTACCATGGTGTGAGGAAAACAATTTAAAAATGCTAGCATATGAGTGTTAGTGGGAAACAAACAATGCACATGGAAATAACAACTAGTAAAAGCATAAAGGAAAACAACAAACAAGGACACACTGAGGAGATGGTTACATATATGAGACACCACTCAGGATGTCACAAAACAGTTGAAGCCGTCAAGGTTTGTGCATGTAAGAAAACAAACAAACATAGGGCATAACCCACAAATAATAACAAACAAGATACAAATAAATCAGACAACTGTGATTGGAAGGATTCTTGCAAGGAAAATGTTACACATGAAGCACCCATTATCATGTTAGGAAAGATAAATAGTATGCCACAATGTAAGATCTGAATATAGGAATGAAAATATGAAATATTGCAATGAAAGAACCTAATAGTAAGTGGGAAAAGGTAAATTCCCCTAGGAGCCTCAGTGGGACTGGTAATGGACAAGGCCAAGTGTCATACATTGTCTAACAAGCTATAAGTGACTTGCATTCACCTCAAGATACCATGTAAACGCGCATATGTGTATGAAAAATGATAAAGCATATTAGATACTGTAATAACACGATAAGCAAAGGTACAACATATAATAGTATAAGGAAGCAAGAGTACATCCAATCAAGATCTAAGCAAACAAATTTTTAGATTTTTAAATGAAAATATGTGAAAGAGAATAGCTAGAAGGGAGGAATAAGGATGCCCCCCGTTATGTGTGTGTAAAGTGAGGTTCATGTAGGAATGCCCTCAACAGTCAAGTATGAACCAGGAACAAGAGTGTGTCATCAGGCGGTGTAGGGGAATTAGGATGCCCCCAAGTGTGAATTCCAAAATTATCTAAGCAATGAGGATAAGAGGTAAGGGACCGTGATATGCAAATGTAAAAAGATGAACACATGTGAACATGAGGCAAGGACTTAGTGTCACGGGAAAGTGCATGTATCATAGTATGGGAAGTAGGATTGTGTCATGCATACGAAGAAACTAGATAAGATAAGACAAGTTAAGATAAATATATTAATGTCCAATGAATAACCACAAAAGTAGGTCAATGGGACTACAACCCAAACAATATACAAAGTGCGAGTGGGGAAAAATCAAAACGAGTTCCCAAAAACAGAAGAAAGGAAAAGAACCAAAACAAACAAGAACCCTGAAGCCAAACCCCCACAGGCAGGGGTAATGAAACAAATGGGGGAGAAAGAAGGGAGAATCAAAGTAGGGAATGTAAGAGGGGGCAAAAAAGGACCAGTAGTATACTCAGAAATGGTAGCCACATCCCTCCTAACATTTGAGGCCGACAAAAAGAAGCTCCCGATGGAATGACAATCCGAAGAGGGGGTGAGGGCCCCCTCCCCTGTTGAGATCTGAGACTAAAACGATGACCAGGGAGATGGGTGGAGTTGGATTGTCCTTTGGTACGAGTGTGCGATTGAGCCTGCTGGTGGTGACCAGGGGAGATGTGAAGGTCCAAATGGGGATGAACTCATCTATACACTATAACTGGGTCAAAATAGCTCTGTCGTTTATTTCCTCCACTTGTGGGTAGAACCGGAAATAAGGTTGTGATCTGTCTCTTGGAAATGACTCTCGGAGGGGGATGAAGAATTTGATCTCGAAGCAGCAGAGACTCACAAATGTAGAGGGCAAGACATCGCTGGTCAATATATCTGAAGAAAACTGGGAGGGTTTGAAGCCCTCTAAAGAGGCAATGGAATCGTCCTCTGATCTCATAGTATTTGAGGTAGCGAAAGATGAAATGAGTCTCGGTCTCCACCTCCTGGAGGCTACAAAGCCTACAAAGTCTGTCATCCCATTCAATGCAGTGATCAGTCTCACACCGAATTTTATGGGAGCCAACTCGAAACTGACCCCAGAGGTATGCGGAGGGCATGCATCCAGTGATAAAAGGTGTACTGAGGGCAGATGATGAGTCCATCTCTGATCTTAAGAAAATGCTCTGCATAAAAGGACATCTTAGGGCGCAAACCCCCATGAGGATTCACCCAAGTAGTCTGAATAAAGCACCTATAGATATCCTCCCATATGGACATGTTCAACACTTGCTTGGTGGGTAAGAGATGACTGGGAGCATTCAAGGAATATTGAAAAGGGGGGAGATGATCAATCTATATATTAACTGAATCCAATAAAGCATAAGTCCCAGAAAACCACCAACAACCTATAGCCTGGGCAATACTCACAGAGGAACAATAAGCAAGATGTAATACCTGTCACACTCATTAGAGAATCACCAAACCTCCTGATATGGTGAAGAAAGGTCGATATGTCAAATATGGTCTCTAGGTAGAAAGGTCGGGCCATGAACTCTGCCAAAATAATATGTTGGGGAACCATCTGCTTGCATCTGATGAAGCGATGAATGAGGAGAGTATAAATCCTCTCGGTAGAAGCCTAATTTGTATCTAAGAGGGAGGGTCCCCAGACAACTGACCCATAGAGAAAAGTGGGCCAAATGAGGGAGTTTATAAGAGACATCTTGGAGGAGATGTCCTGAAAGTGGTGTTGAAATCATTGTCTCTCGAGAATGGCTAGAGACCCATACCCTTTACTCACCCTCGGCTGAAGAGCATGCCTCGTACTGAATCTAGGCCCTGAGAACTAAACTCCCAGATAGGTGTATGTATTAGTGATTTCAACCTCCTACCCCCTAAAAAATAAATGGAGGTGTGATGTCTTCAACCCATTGAAGACCATGACCCTGGTCTTACCCAAATTGACAATCAAATGCTGAATATCACAAAATAAAGCAAGTGCATCAAGCTATCTCTGAAGCCCCTCAGAAGAAGAGGCGAGTAAAACAATATCATCAAAAAATAGGAGAATAAAAACCAAGACGTGGTGAAGAAGGCACCCACCCCCTTCCTGAATGTGATCCCGAAGAAAAGATTCCAACTCATTAATGTAAATGCCAGAGAGAGTAGAAGAAAAGGGGCAACCCTATTTGACCCCAATGGTGCTTCTGATGAAATCAGACATTCCATGTGCTGTACGAAAACAACCAAGGACGGACTCATAAAGACGCATGATGACAATCATACGAATCTCATAAATACCGATGTTTTTGAGTCTCTGAAAGAGAGCCTCTGAAAGAGGGCCATGCGAGGTATAACATTAAGAAGTAGAAGAGCTACTAGAGAATGATGACAACATAGTGAGGGGAAAACCCTATAGAATCCAAGATCCCAACGACACGAGTAGGAAGTGTATAAGCGATAAGAGTGTGTCCATTGGGAGAAAATAAAATAGGTGTGACATTAGGCCTGTTGGTAATAGTAGGAGTAAGTGCAAACACATGCAAGACCAAGCATGTCGGGGACTTGTTAAAAATGGATAGGCAAGTCAATGGCACAATGCTGAGGAAGTGCGTAATGAGCGAGAAATGGAAGCGGAGTGCACAGAGGAGTCATGTAGAAGGAATAAGTGGAACTTGAGATAGAATAATCAAAAGCAATAGGAATGTGGGAGCATGCATAAGATGCGCTATGAAGGATAGACGAAGGGAAGGGGAAAGACAAGGAAGAAGCAAGGAAAGTAGAGTGAGGGCATGCACGTAATAACTGCATCCAAGGCAAATCCATAGTTAAAGAAGGAACTCATGAATAGGATCTTGCACACATCCTGAAAACTTTATGAATCATAGTAAAAATGGAACTGTATGGTGCTCAAAATAACCCGTGATGAGCAAGGTGCATTTTAGACAGATAGTAACATTGGAAGCACTAAGCATATGATCAATAGAAGTGCATCGAGAGTGAGATATAATGGGAGGAGTATCATGGGTGCCTATAAAATATTGATCGTGTAAATCAGTAGCACTAGGGTGCATCTCAAGAGGAAAAGGATGTGCAATGTAGGTAATGTCATGAGCATCATATATGAGAGGAATATCACAAAGAGTAGCAACATGAGGTGTGGAATATACTATAGCAGTTTCCATGGAAGAATTTGTAACAAGGGATTGTGTGTTATGGCATGAGTAGAAAGAAGTATATGCATAGTATGTAACCAAGGATGGCCTAGAAGGATAGTATAAGGAACATCATGGGGAATAACGTGACATAGAACATCAAGAGTGTAAGATCCCATAGTAGGGGGAAGACAGATTATACCCAATATTTTCTTAGGTGTATTATTAAAGCCACATATACAAAGAGTAGATGGATTGAGATGAATAACAGAAAGTCCTATTTGATGGAGAAAGGGAAGATTGCATACATTAAGACTACATCCAGGATCAACTAGGACATGCTTAACAAGGAGATTACGAAGTTGAACCTAGGTATAAAATGGGGAAGCATTGGATTTAAAGGCATGGGAATCCATGAAAGATCCGATAATGGGCATGTAAGGGAATGGGTTCGCCAAAATGATTTAATAAAATTTAAATCTAAGATAAGAACACTATTGACTAGATAGATATAACAATAAGCAAGACTGAGCTAAAGTAGTACAAGAAAGAGTGATAGAAAGGGTTTCGAGAATGACTCAGCTTGTATCTATAGGTTTGGGATTGATTCTGGGCTAATGAACAGGCTGTAAAGGCATATTGTGGACTGTATTATCCCTGGGTATGATTTTGAGAAGTGGTGATATCAGGGACAAGAGTGCTTGGAAGGGGATAGGGCCACCCAGGTGCTAGCATTTGTTTTGCTCGCTAGTGTCTGTGGGACATACCTTATGAATATGGTTCTTCCTATGTCACTTATTTGTCTCTCCTTATTCATTGCTACAGGTCACGTCAGGTCTGCCAGACTTCATCTATGTCACACATGTACCTACAAAATAAACCCTAGATACCAACACAATACTCAAGCACACATTAGATGAATAAAAATATGCATATGCTTGAGTCGGATTTACCATGGCCGTCACTCCAATGTGATCGTCACCGAGTGTTGCACTACATTTCAAACTCTATGTAATTATAGTGTGTGTGATTGGAATAGTGTCCCTTGAGTTAGGTTTCCCTAGTGCCAATCACACAAAGATATACCACGTTAAAACTACATTGACCAAAATACAAATGTGTGGTATGGAATTAAGAATAAACCCTCCTATACAGTGAAGTATGTAGTGCCAAAATGTAGTCCTTGGTGTAGTAGATAGAAAATATTAGCTCCTTATAGTAGTATGCGTCTCTTGAATGCTTTCCCCTTTAATAAGGATAAATAAGACATGTATATATGTGATTCCCTTGTTTAAGTTTCGTCATTAACAAGTGAAAGGCTAACCAAGAGTGAGTAAACATAAAATAAGAAAAAAGTAACATTTGAAAGGTCATAAAAAGATGTAAAGAAGGACACATGCACCCAAAGGGGACAATAGTGCACTCGAGCGTGCTCATATCCCTTATGGACAATCTCTGTACAAGGTGCTCAAAAAGGTCAACAGTGAAATCAGAGACATGAGTGAGAAAGATGTCGGTTTGAATGCAAAACTATAAGTTGTCAATCAAGAGCATAGAAAGCAATAAAGATGAAAAGGATAAAAATAATGTCAAAGCAAAGTAAAGGGTTGTTAACAATGAATTCTCTTGCTTAGGAATCTTGCATATAAATGAAGTTTTTAGATGTTAGATGCACATAGTAAGTGCGCGATTTAATGACTACAGGGGCAAAGGATGTATAATGAGAGTGATAAAATTAATCAATTAATTCTAGGAGTGGGGGTATGAGTGCAAAAGGGTCTGTCATGTGAATATTTAATGATTCTGGACTATGCGCAGGTGATAAAATTAATTAGGGAAGTTGTGGAATGATAGAAGTGTGATTCGTGACAATGTTGATAAGGATTGTAAAGTAACAGAGTGTATCAAGATTAGTCGTAATAAGTTAGAAATGGTTGTAATGTGTCATGAAGTGATTACAGGGTGATTTCAGAAGTTTAGAATGCATAGTGAGATATTTTAGGGTGTTTACAATAAATAATAAATGCATATTTTAATTTTAACATAATTTGAATACATTCAGGGGCTTCTATAGTAGTAGCCCATATATTGTTCAATATTATAACAAAGAACATAATTTGAATATTTTTTAGAAATATGTTTGGATGACCCTTCTACTACAATCGAGAAAAGTCACAACACACAACCTCGTAAACTAACACATCATCAAGCTTTACACATAACAAAATGCTAATTGAGATTTGAACTTAGACACGATAGAAAAATAATAGAAGATTTTAATAATGTTCACGAGACCAAGGAGTCTATGGGACTAAGACTTGCTAGAAATTTACTTCATACAAACACAATCACTCGCTAGAAGGGTTATCCTCAAGTCTTACAAAATTTCCAATCCCTTTTCGATATTACATCTTCTCCCTTGAACCTTGATCAAAGAACTTATTGTTTTGTCTAGCAACGCCTTTTCCGACAAATCCGTAAGGATACGAAGAAATTCGAAGCCCACCTTACCACGCACAGGGAGAACGATTTGAGTTGGGTACCCCTGAGTTGGCCTAATGGTGAAGGACATGTGCTCTTGAAATAGAGGTCACAAGTTCAAAACTTGCAGGGGGTAGGGTATGTACACCTCGTTTGTAGCAAAGTTAGTTGCCTCCCGCATGTGAGTACGAGGTAGTCCCATATGCTATAAGCCGCTTGTAGACCCAAAAACAGGCCACCCCACGGCATCGTGGACTGTAAAAACCTATTATTATTATTATTATTATTATTATTATTATTATTATTATTATTATTATTATTATTATCATCCTAGGATTTCCGCTCATGCTGTCAATTTTTAGCTCCACTTCCAGTGCATAAAAACCCTGAGAAATCAAAATGACATTTACATGCCAACTCTATCCACCATTTTAAACCCACACTCCTTCCTTCCCCTATTTCGCAGAATGCTGCTCAGAGCCCGTTTGCATTGGCTCCAAGTTATCCGCACACCTTCTACCAATTTCCTTCCCAGTTATCCCTTCACCACAATCTCCCTCACAAGCAGAAACCCAAAACTCACTCTAAATGTAGCCACTGCCGCCAAATTTAGCTCAAAATCTACCGAGCCACTAACCACTAAAGATACAGCAGATGATGAAAATAATACTGATAACAATGGAATCCCGCTGGACAGGCTTTTTGTGCCGCCAGGGGTTGACAGAAGTGAAATAAAAGAAGACATGTTATTGCCTGGCTCAAATATAGTAATGGGTCCATATGCAGGGGATGCAAAGATAAAACAGATAGAGTTTAAAGGGAGCAGCACTAGGGCTAAAGATTGCCCTAAAGATGGCAAGCCCGAGTTTGCCATGCTGGGACGCTCCAATGTGGGGAAGTCTTCTCTCATCAATTGTTTAGTCAAAAAGGACATCGCCCTGACTTCCAAGAAACCAGGTGAGGGTTAGGGCTTCTAAATTCTAATTTTTTTTTTGGTTTAAAACTCCGTGTCAAAAAAATGTAACTCCAGAAGTTCCAATTATTTATATGATTTTTTTTTTGGTCTGGAATAATTCATATTGGTTGGAAGGTTTGGTCTGTTGCAATATATAAACCCATGATATCACGATTCTTATACCAATGAGGTGATGCCACAGTGGAAGTGGGTCTCTTACTAACACAATGGTTGATTGGTTGTGGATGAGTATGTTTTTTTCTTGGCATCCCCTCTCTTCCGCGGCTTAAAAAAATATAAAGACATCCCCCTTTCAAGGAGTTTTGAAAAATGCCTTACCATATCAACTTCGATATGCGTAATCTGTGCATCTTGGGATTTTTTCTACAACTGTAAGATATTCATATCGTATTGAAATTGTTAACAATTGAGAATTGAAGTAGGATTATAAGACATCTATGGACCAACAAGTTTGTCAATCAGGAAGCATGCCTTTGGGGTGCAAATTTTGGGGTTGATGTGCTAATATCCTCCTCCTCTCATTAATCAAACATGACATGGAATATTGTCATTGGTCATCGAAGAATTGCCTACTTATGGAAAATAGTAATTGATCATAGAAGAAATGGCTACACATTGAAAATAGTCATTGGTCATAGAAGAAATGACTATTTATAGAAAATAATCATTGATCACTAAAGAAATGATTACCCACGGAAAATAGTCACCGGTTATAGAAGAAATGATTAGTCATGAAAAATGGTCATTAGTTATACTAGAAGTGATTTCCATGGGGAAATAGTCATTGGTCATAGAAAAATGACTTCTCATGTAAAATAGTCACTGGTCATTGGTGAAATGACTGCTAATGGAAAAAAGTGTTTGGTGAGAGAAGAAATTACCACTCATCAAAAAATTGTTACTCATTGAAAATCTCACAAAAATAAATCTCAAACTTGAACCTATATAATTCTTGGTGCAAAATTTGCCGATGGACATCACTCAGATGTTTTATTGGATTCTAATGGTATGCATGAGCATTAAAAAGATGGATGCAAAAACTTCTACACATGATGCATTTTCATTTGATCCTACAATTGTTTTTCAATGAAAGTTTAGTTGACATATACAATTAATTTAGACCCATATAAATTTGGGTTTGAAATCTTTTGATAGGCATCACTCCCATGGTGTTTTGTAGTAAAGTACGTTTTATTCTCTTGAATTGCTGTGAACAATCATAAGACAAACACTCACATGTATACACAATAAATCAGTGAAAGCTTAAAGTAAAGACAACACAAATTTATCAAGGGTAGCATGACCACCACATTTCTATTAATAATGAGGGATCAAAAGTTTAGCAACCTGGAGTAGAACGCATTAACGCACCTTGTTGACTCTAAACCATTGGGCGAGCTCCCCTATAACCTCGGGTAGTGCATCGGAGGCCCTATGCCGTGCACTACATTTGAATCGAGAATTGGACTCGAGACGTGGGCGACCTAAGTCATTGTTCCTATCCACTCAAGCCAACTCTGGGGGCTATTACTATTACAATTTTATTAAGAATCTCTGGCCTGGATTCATGAAAGTAAGACTAGCTCTCTTCCACAATATAGGTCCACTAACAATAGCTCTCTATGATTTTATAATAACAAGTAGGGTTGGAAAGTAGTTGCTTACAAAACAAGTTTGCTTTAATCTATTAATAGTAGAAGTCAATCAAGTCAATAACTTGGTTGGTAATGTTCTCTATTAATAGATGTGGATAAGTGTGCACCAATGGGTGAATTATTCACATCTTAAATTACAATTAATATTAGAAGTGCATATTTATCACATACAATAGTGTATGGTTAATTAAATATACCAACATCCTCCTTAAGATGTACTTTGATGAAAGAAAAGATGAAGGAATCACCAACTTTTCCCCCTTGACGGAACCTTCCTTCACTCCCAAAGTTTTCTGAGCTGAACAAATTGGGCCCCAATAAAGGGCTTTATGAAGATGTCAGCAACCTGGTTTTCTAATTGGCAAAACTTAAGGTCAACAACCTTGTCTTGGATCAGCTGCTGAATATACACTAACAATTTGTGTCCTTATATTTTGCTTTAGAATTAAAAAGGATTCAAAAAATTTAGGAGTGATGCATTTTCAGTTGTTCCTAGGCCCTTTTTTACATTGAAAGTTAAGCAGACACATATAACCAATTCAGACCTATATAATTTTGTGTCTGGAATTTGCCAATAGGCATCACTCTCAGTGTTTTGCTTGAGAATAAGAAAGAAGGATGCAAAAATGTTTAAGAGTGATGTGTTTTCAGTTGTTGATATGCTCTTTTATTTATTTATTGAAAGTTCGAGAGGCACATATAACTAGCTTAGCCCTTTATAAATTTAGATCTGAAATTTTCCGATGAATTGTGCCCAATGTTTTTGCATTCTTATGTTTTCCTTGAGGTGAGAAAAAAAGATGTAAAAAATTTCAGGAGTCATTTACACCAACAAATTTCAGTCTTGGATTTATATGGACCTGAGCTAGTTTTCTATTTGAATTTGTTTTGGAATATGTTTGATTTTAAATGGTTTGATAGTATTTTCTATAGTGGCCATGATCCTAAAAACAAGATGTAAAAAAATTGTATAATACTTGAGAAAAAAATGGGAAAACAAATGTGATTTTTATCAAGTGAATATCCAAAAGCATATATAATTTTTTTTCAAACAGATTTTAATTTCGGGCGGTAAAAGTTGAAAATTGAAGTCGATTAAGGTTAGATGGAGGTTAGTCAATGTTGACCCTCTTTCCAAAAATTGAGTATTTTATACTTCTTGGCTAAAAATAGGGAAAATTTTGGATCGTTTCCCCAATTTGGAAGTTTTTTGCCACCATGGTATTTGACAATTTGCAATAAGCCAATGAAATTTTCCTAGAGGTTATGGTGTAATGGTAATAACTGGCACTTGTAAGAGTGTGTCTCGACTCTCAAGTTTACATCTCACCATAACTTAAGCAAATATGTGGCGACAATCAAAATGTTGTCCAAGCTTGCTCCACATGGCTTTAAAGACGGCCCTTGATATCGTTTCTATTTCTGAATGCTTATTTACATAAGAGAAGCCTGCATTTATAGGCGAGAAACCTTACAAAGACATTCAAATGCTTCCAAATCCCACCTACCAACTTCCAACTGCTCACCTCCTTTTTTATTTATATCTATCTATGCTTTGAATAATTCCACTACTCACTTGCATATGGATTTGACTGATTTATAACTATTGTTAACGTTCTACTTCTAACTATGATTGATGCCCTCATCGGTCTGTAAACTCACCTAAGATTATCAAGCAAAAAGAAAAAGCCAATAGAACTGCCTTAAAGGTGGTGTAAGTTTCACGCAACATAGTTTTTGGCTAAATTACCTAGGGAGAGGGCCCTAAGCCAGCAAAAACATGGAAAATAGGTGGACTGCTAGCATTAAAGAGGTTCAACAGTACCTCAAATGAAAGAGGCATATTATCATTTTGGCCTTCATCATCCGTCATCATTCCACATCATCAAACCGAAGAAAATCAACTTTGCCACAAAACTGACCAGTGCTAGTGGGTGCAAGTGCTCCATATCCAAGAAAACCGGTCTAATCAACCTTAACAGGAGAGGTTGCTGTGCAGTTGGGTAATCTGAGTCTATTGAAAAAGAATCTAAACTGTGAAATCATCATAGTTACCTAAGTCTCATGGACAGGGGGACAAGGGTACGGAGGGACGGGGTTTCTGGGACGGCAAAAAATTTCCCAATTTTTGGGGACGACATGGGGACAGCTTTTAAAATAATACATGAAAATTAATATTTCAATATTTTGACTTTTTCCAATGACATTTAGGGATTTAAACTGTATTTAATGTGTTTTAGGTACTTTCAAGATTATAATTTGATGTTCTTGGTAAAAATAACATCTTTTTAAAAGTAAAAACATCATAAAACTTTTGAAAGATTTAAAAAAAATTGGGGACGTCCCCTCCAAGTCCCCAAGTCCCTGAAACGTTCTAGACGTCCGGGATGTCACCAAAATCTAGGGGACGCGCCCCTGCGTAACACTGGAAATCATAGACTATGCTTCACAATCGTAACTTGAATTCATATAAAAATCCATAAAACAGGAGAATCCCTTTGAAATCAATCCAAAACTGAGATATTGAGTGAATTCTGAGTGCAGGCGATTGACTTCTGTGACCATAAACCGAAAATACTATCATCTACATATCTGATGCCATGTGTGCATCATGAAATCAACCCAAGAATCTGTAACATACTGTGCCAAAAGAATCGGGTCCTTCTTGAGTATATAGAGCATAGTTACCAAGTTCGGCCGGATCTGTATGAAATCCGGTTCGAACCGTATTTTTTGAAGCAACCGAATAAATTCGGTTCGGTTTGGGCCTGTTTTTGCAGGGAAAAGTATGGAAAAAAATTTGCCATTTTTGGAAAGGGTCCGGGAAGATGTAGCAGCAAAAACTTGCATGTGCCATAACTTTCATTCTATGGCTCCGTTTTAGGTGTTGTCTTCTCTAAAAGTATATATTTTCTCGAGCTCTACGCATTGATGGCAATATTTTTCTTATTTTCATAAAATCCATTTTTGTACCTTTTTGGACCAAGCAACTTCTTGCAATCTTTTGAAAGAATCATTATGATGATGATGATCATGGTAGATGGATGCTTTTTTGTATGATTTGTCTATATATAATGATATAAGTATACAATAATATAAATTTATAATAATATATGTATAAATATTCCGAACCGGATTTTTCCGTATTTTTTCGGATTTTTTTGAGAACTCCGAATTTTCGGATTTTTTTGCCCTTCCGAATTTAATCAGATTTCCGAACCTGGTAACTATGATATAGAGTGCTAAATCTGCAAGGATCACATCCATCCAACCAGCCAGACTGTAAACCAACCTGTGTGTGAGGAAGAGTGAATTTATGCTTCAGAACGAAAGCATTTAACTCAATGTGAACAATCCAATGGTTTCATATTGAAACAAGTGGTTTCATACCAGTAACTAGTGTGCTTCTAATATTTTTTGGGTTGCTTCACCTTCTCTTGCTCCGCTTCCTAGTATATTGATACTTCTTGTAACCCTTGCATCAATGTCTATATCTATGAAACAGTAAATTCCTGCAAACATACTCAAATAAACATTAGCTAAAAAGAAAAAAGGTTAAGTGCATGATTTGGAATAACCTCAGAGGTCAACCCCATCTAAATCCAACTGAGCGTTGCACTATATTTCAAAATCCACGTAGTTCTCCTAGTGTGCAGTGCATGTGTGCATGCAAACCAGTCCCTTTCCCTAATGTTTTCCATCATGCCTCAATACCGATAGCAAGATAATTATGTACAGATTGAAATCCTTGCATGGAGATGTATAATACTTGAAAACCAGTAAGTTCCCCCGTATGATTTGCTCCCGAGATGTGTTATGATAGCTCCTCGATCCTTGCTAGATATTGCATAGGTGGTTGTTAGATAATAAATGCTTTTTGAACACTTATATATAGGATCCTTTCACTTTGCAATTCAAATTTAGTTGAACGAAACTGTTAATAACAGACAAAACCATTGGATGGTTTCGTCCAAAACTAACAGTTCCATACCAGGACTTGAAACGCTCAAATAGTAAAAGGAAAGAGCCAAAGATCTCTATGACACGACATAAGGAAAGATGCAATACCACATCAAGATAATAGAGAACAATCAAGCAAGCCAAAACCACTAAGTTCCAAACAAGGAATTGCGCTACTAAACTCTTGTTTCGTTGCTCCAAACTCATATATGTATAATTTACTAAAAGTTTGATCTAATAATTCTTTGGGCAAAATTTAGGCATCTACAACTATTAGATACCATAGGTTGCAAAGGGTATTCATAGAAGATTCCCAAAACCTTAATTGCAATAGATGTACTTGAGGCATCAATACATGGTAGATGAAATGTCATGGAGCTTTTGAAGCCATAGGAATCTTAATAACATGTCACATATCATGACACTCAAATTAACAAGGAAAGGTGTGGCCAAAGTATCTGATCCCACTTGAAGGGATATTGTATTGTGCCCCAATACATTTTTCTTATGTCTACTAAACCCATTGACAACTCACGAGGTGTGTTGTATGTGTCACTCAATGTATTCCAAAGTAGTAATTAATTTCATGGTGCATACTTTTTAACTTAAACCTTTATCAACCATAACATTCTTGACAAGATGTTGACGAATATAAGCGTAAATAAATAGTGCATGTTGGTCCGAGTCATTATCCACTATTTTACTATCATCAAATATAAGCATGGGCCATGGAGGTGGAGTGCTGTTAATTTTACCAATAAAATCATCAAGGGAATGATTATATGTAGCTAGAGTAGGCCATTTTTCGTACACAGGATTGACCTCTAAAGCCCCCTTATTCTTTGTTTTAGTGTGGTAGGGTAGTGGATCATTGAATATCTTCAGCTCCGCATTCTCATTCACTTGAGGTCCAGATTCTTCTTAATGATCTTCTAATTCAATAGAATCTTTTTCAATAAGATCTTGTTTCACATGCTTTATGTTAGAATATTATTTTTTATAATGTCTAATACACTAATGGTAATCACAATTGGAATTAGAATTAAAATTATTTAGGACGAGGGTTTCTTGTATCAAAATCCATCGGTGAAGGGATAGATACAAGGTTACACTCAAGAAACTTATGAAGTATAACACATGGTGGTGATGGTAATCGTGTGAATTTACATTTAGGAGGAGCTTGTAAGTGAATCTTAGTAGTTGGTTGAGATATAGCATTGAATGTTACTCTTGGTTCATTCTTTACTTCGTTAGATTTTCCCTTGTTACTTGATTTTCCTTGAAACTTAGTATTGGATGTAGTTAGTGCATTAGGCACACATTTTAGCTTATTTAATATCATAAGATTGAGTTCTCTTTCGTCTAGTGTGTGACATGGCTCATTGACAGATCAAAACTTATCAAACATAATAGACTCTTGCAAATGTGCTAGTAGGCTTTTGTGTAAATACATCTTGAAGCATGTTGTTTGCAAGTAAATTGTTCATCTTAGGAGGCATGTTTTTGTATTTTAACACATAGTCACTAGTTGGATCATTGGATCCATTTTGGAGATTTTCCATTTATGCATAAGAGACCTTTTCACCGATATTGATTGAAAAATGTGCAAGAAATTGATTGGCCAATAGATTGAATTCCCTCATTGATTGGAGAGGGAGAACATAGAACCATAGTAAATTATTAATAAATTTGTTGTTGGCATAATCTAGAAAAAATGTGTGAAATGCTTATATATGTTGTTTGGGATTTGTTATCCAAAATACTCCCTCCCGGGTTATTTTGATAACTTGCACCTCTACTTGGATTTGGGCAGATATAAATTGATCAAACATGGGAAAAACCGGTGTTGGGGCATTCCTCTCTTCCTTGCAAATCCATTTAGGCCCATACTTGGCCAAAATATCAAAATTGAGCAAAATCTACTCCCAGTCGGCTAAATCGGTCAAATTGGGAACACAAGGAATTGTTCTTGTGTTCATCGCATAAGCGACATAAGCGATTTGGTCGATGGGACGGAGTAGGGCAGGTGAGATTGGTGTTGCGGCCGAGGTGGGGCTTGATGGAACAAAGGGAACGGTGCCTATGGGGCAACTGTTCTTCGGGCGGCTGACATCCCCGATCAAAGGGGTAGAGCAGGCAGTTATCGGCTGGAGTGGTTAAGATGGGCCCAAGTGACAATGACAGAACAATTCTCCCCTTCCTCCAATTCCCTGACCACGTGCTTTATCCGCCCCAACACCAAATATGATTAAAGCGGTCTATCATGACCCGCATGGAGCTTTGTCTGGTTCCTCCTGTACCTTGGAAATCCGCATGGCCATACCTTTGTCCCTATAACTCCAAATCTTACAAAACCAATCTTGTTGGAAAGGTCTCATCAGGATCTTCACTTTGGCATCATGAAATTTAGAGGTTGGTGGAATTAGGTGGGGGAAAAAGGCAGAAAACAGTCCCAACATCTAAAAGTGCAGGTCCAGGTAGCTCAACTACCATATTTGAAGAAGTTTGGTGCCGTTTCCCTCCCCTACAAGCAAAGTGACGTGGGGGAATGGCCTTGCAGAGGTGCCCATGATGGTTTTCTGAGACTTAATGCATGTTGTTGGTGGTTGGAGCTTGAAATCCAAATTTCCCCTTCTTTTCCTTCCTCTCTCTCTCCTATTTTCTATATATTGGCAAATGGTGCTCACTTGTAAAGGTTGGATCCTCTCAGAACACAAGGGCGTCATCTCAAGTGTTGCATAAGTGTTTTGAGTTGCAGGCTTGGATTTGGGATCTACAAGGTGTTTTGTGCCTTCTTCCACTCCATTGTAATGATTTGTGCATGCTTCAAGCAATAAAATTCGGTTTTGTGGTTATTTCTCTATCCTAACTTGTTTTATTTGCATTCTTGCCTATCTATTGTTGCTGTGGTATGTTGTGCATGCCTTTTCTCCTTTGCAAGTTTTAGATTTGTTGTGCATTGTGTGAAAATGGAAGGTTGAGTGTTGTTTTGGATTGTGGCACTTATGTGTGTTATCTCTCTGCCCATTCTTTCCCATTTTCTCTCATTGAGAGTGTCTTTCCCCCTTTTCTTGGTGCTATCACTTCTATTAGCTTAGGATTTCCCTTTTCTTGCATCTCCTTCTTACCCTGGTCCCATGGATTGTTATATTAGGTAGATAGTTGCATTTCCAGCTGTAGGAGTAGTTTAACATTAAAATAGGTAGGGGATGCTGACCTTCTCCGGAGGTTGATCTCACTTTTGCAACACCCACATTGCAGAGATCATCCCATGTTGCCTCAAAATTCTGAGTCTTTCATGATGCAGAGCAGGGTGCAATTTTGAGCTCCAACAATATCCCTTTTACATTTGTCGATTGGAAGTTTGGGAGAAACAATTCCCAACGGTAAAGGATAAGATGCCACCTTGGGTGCTAATGGATTATTGAGTAAGAGATGTGAATCCATGGCATGAGAAGCTCCAGACACACCTTGTTCTAGCTGTAACACCTTGATCTGCAAATCAAAAATGGTCTCCTTGAGGGCACATGTAGAAGATAGGGTATGTAAGGGCCCATGTGTATGCACAAAAGATTGTGTAGTTGTAGCATGTTTTGGAATAGGCATTGAAACTTGGTGGGAAATTAGGTGCCCCCATAATAATGTTATGTAGTAATAGTAGATGTAGGATGGGTAAGTCAAAAGGGAGCTTCCACTTCAAATTGGACTATTTGGGTCTAGTGGGTGGCCTTAGAAGTGATGAGTATTTGAATGACCTTATCAATATCAGTAGCATTCATGTCAAGTCCTTTTCAAAAATTAGATAAAGTACAAACTTGCCCAAGGTCAACACCAATAGGCTCCTTAGGGTGGATTCATCCTAATTTTTTAGATTGATTGAGATCATTTTGATAATTAGGAGTAGCTTGATCAATACAAGACATATTGATATCATCACGTTGCACATTCTCATGCAGAATGGGAACAATGAGGATAGGAGAAGAAGTGGTATCCATTGTATGTATGTGTTTTCTAGAGGTGTATGGGAATTGAATCCATTGAATGAGATGACCACTGATCCTAGCACTACGCCAAAATGACATAGAATAGGAACATGCATACATAAAATTAAAAAGTCTTGAAAGATAGAAACCTAGGTAAGAAAGTGTTTCGAAGGGTTTGTAAGGTCAATAAACAACATACAGATAAAAACCTCTATGTTCCCATTCAACACCAATTTAACATCAGGTCATCCTGCCTACCATCAACTATGTAGTTGTCGTATAACTAGACCATAAAACCATAGCTATCTATACATATGTCATTCTTACATATGTAAGTCTCTATGTAGCTTATCAAAACCTTATCAAAAGAAGTCTCATAGTAGAGTCCTGTCTCTTGACAATGCCGAAAAAAGTTTGTAGATGGTGGCTTGGGAAAATTACTGGATAGACTGATCTAAAACCACAATATCCATCTTAATGGAGCTAGATGGATAGTGAAGAAAAGGGCATCCACATGGTTGAAGGCCATATCTTTTGCAGGTTTCCTCATCACAGAACACTGGGACCTCCACCCTGGCTGCCGCTGATAATTGCATGCCACTAGCTGCCACCAGCTCCTCCTGCCCCTAAAGAATTGCCCCAATTCATTCCAAGATACAATGGTCATGGAAAGACAGTTCATCACTGGAGGAAAGCATCGAGGTCTCCACGGCTACATGATCTTGATGCAGGAGAAATTGACCTGCAGAAGCAGACAGGAAAATGGCTCCGCTCACGCTTTGAGCCATCTCAAAAACTTTTTTCCTCCCTAGGGATTGCCTAGGATCCACCATTATACCTCTCACATTGCTTGTCCAAGTTAAAGTCATCCGTCTCATTCATTTCTTTAGTAACTGTCCAACTCGATCCAGCCATGCCCTTATTTTCAGATTCCTTAACCCTGTACAAGAGATCAGAAAAGGATATATATGCCTGTGTTCTCTCCTGTAACTGCTTTCTTCCTCCTCTTCACGGGCTCTCCTTCCTTCCTAGTAAAGCATCTCTTCCTCTTAGTCTTCATCTCTGTTTCTTCCTTAATTTACCTTCCCTCAATACCAGAATCCGCATTCATCTTCAATACAGACGGGTGAGTAAATAGAGAGTGTGCTGCACATTCCACAAGATTTCACTTCCCCAGTACAATCCTTGTGGGTGTCAACCACACATGACCGATATAATGATGGCAAGAAAGGGTCCATCTCTCACGTGCAAGTCGGAAACCCAACTTACAAAGCCATTAAATCTCAATCCACCAAATTAAATGATTAGACATGCCCCAATTAAATCAAACAACAATATCATCTGCTATGGTAAGCTGAATTTCTACCTCCCAAATGGCTTCCTTTCTACGTAGGAAGTTAGGCTAGAAGGGGCTAACAATAGAACCAATGGCTGTCCTTTGATAGGGCTGGTTATGGTTCTCTCTTGAATAGTCTTGCTCACCGTTTGGAGCCTTTTGCACATTTGTGCCTCACATAACTTGGATTAACTGATCTATCATATCAATTAACCTGTGCTGTCCTTGAACAAGCCTGTCAAAGTGTGCCTCATCTGGATTCTTGTTACCCATGACTTTTTTGCTATTATGTACCTTTCTTTTTCTCCCTTTGGTAGTAATTGATTTCTCTGTCACTACCCTGCATGAAGTTCAAAGCAGCTACAATTTTTTTTTTTATTTCACTTCCACAGGTTGGGAGGAAATTCGCTTTGATAGCACTGTAATATCCCTGAAAATAATTTCTAATAGATCTAGATATTTTGTTAAACCCTAGGGAAGTAGTATTAAAAATCTAACTTAAAAAACAATAGCGATACTATGATTTTTTATATAAAAACAACAAACCGTAATGCATAAAAATCAGTCTTTTATTTATTGAATACAAACCAGCTACAATAAAAATACCAATGTCTTAATACAATTGTTTGGAACTGAACTGACAGGACATTTGCACCCTGAATTGTCACTGCAACCCTTGAATGGAATTGCCAAGCTCAGATGTGAGGGTTTTCATCCTTAGACCTGTATGTAAATGAGGGATCTCGTCCTCTATTGCTATTGCAAAAGCTGAAGCTACTTGCAGACAAAAAATAATTGATGAATTTTCACGATGTATGTACAATAAACCCCAAATCTGCCTTATAACCTCCAATCCTTCTCCAAAGTTGGTGCCCCCTTCTGGAAATACATGCATGCTCCATAAACAAATAAAATAATAACTTTAATCTCTTCAAGTTGGCTCCCCATCCTAAGAATAAGAATATGCAATATTAAAAAGCTTTATCTTCACTTTATCTTAAAAATAGGATCTGATTTCTCATGCAGCCCACTCTATCCTTGGCGCCCCATTATAGACTGCTTTATTTAATTATTATCGTAACTTTGGTGCCTAATAGTAGAAGTACATCATTCCATTATTATTTTATTCTATTTCTGCTTTTTTAAATATACTTCAAGTGTCCTTTGTCCAAATAAAATATAAAATTACCCTTGGACCACTTATTTAATTTATTTCCCTCTTTAATTTCCTCTTAGCCTATGGAAAATAATAAGAATAGGCTTCAGGTATCCAAAATTAATTAATTTTGAAAAGGGGACATGACATAACGTTTTTCAATTTCTTCCCAAAAGTGCTCGCCATTTGAAAATGCAGATTTGCCTCAATTTACAACATTTTTGGTATTTTGAAAACTACCAACTTTTTGCATGAAACATATGAAATCTTGATTTTTTTCCCTATATTTTCACCAAATTAATGCAATTGAGATCTCAATCGAAAAAGATTCATCAGGATTTGTAGAGCTTCTAAGAATGTGTGCATCCTTAAAATTATCCATACATGAAACCAAAACTTGGTGGGAGATCATGATTCGTTTCCTTCTGCTTTCACTTTGAGGTGGGGTTGGGTTATTCATCTTTCCTCCCTGCCACTGCCATCAGTATTCTTCACTTTATTATCCGTTACTTGGGAGGTAACACATTTGGTGCTGTGATGATCTATGCTTGTAATGATTGTCGCCAACCTCATCTTTGCATTGGACATCGAATTATTATGAGAGTGGCATTGATCAGGTGTCATGGAGATCTTTTATCATTGGATGGAGGCACATTTACCTGTAGTCTATTTCTGAATACTATCATCACATGATTTGAGCACAAATAAGGGTGCTTACATTCTGAGTGATTATGTATAAACCCAAGCTACTTGGTGCCATAAACTATTTGATTATTGTAAAACTTGTAGTTACTAGTTTAGTGAGTCTGCTACCAGTCTCCAGTTGAAGAGTCCACAACCAGGAGGTGGGTTAAAGGGTTGGGGTTCTTGTTTGTGGTGCTGGGAAATCATTCCTTGGTAGCAGGTTTGTCCTACTCTGGATTTTGTGTCTTATGTATTCATGTCAGTCGGAATTTTTAACAAGTGTATTGTAATGAAGCCATGTAAAGACTTTTAAGCTTGAAAGCACTAGGTGAGCCTTAATTGATCTACACAATTACATATTTATTTATTACAAATTATCTGCAGTGCTCATATTTTGGTGCTTGTTCAAAAGAACTTGAAGGAACTTGCTTGCCACATACAAGTGCTTGTCTTTTTGATGGTGGAGCCAAAGAGAAGCTACACTATTGGGTTCCGTGGTTATGTGTCTAATAATATTGTTCACCGTTATGCTTTTTTGCTTTATTACAATAAATAATATTAGGTGTTGTTTCTCCTTCAAAGTGCTTATATTTGTTATAGGACTCAATTCGGCACATATAGTTTGGTCTTTATTCGTACACTCAGCAAGTAATTTATTTTGATCTACTTCTAACTAAATACACCGGAAGGTTTAGAGGCATCGGGGGTAATTTTTATACCCTTTTTAATGTTTTTCCCAGACTATTATCATAATGAGAAATGTGATACATGTCTATTGCAGAGTCTTATGTTTTCAGGAAAATACATCATCTAGAATTTATAAGTTGTATTGTCATGTACACACACACACATGGCAGAATAAATCTCAAAGGATTATATTTTATTCTAGATTTTTGGGCAATTGCATAAGCAGCATTTGCGTTTTGCAGGGAAGACGCAGCTTATCAATCATTTCTTGATAAACAAGAGTTGGTACATTGTAGACTTGCCAGGCTATGGGTATGCTCTCAAACTAACCATTAATGTTTTTATATTGGTTTTGCTAGAAGAATGTGCTTGGTTTAGAGAGCTTGCATTTCAGAGCTAAGTAGAACATAACCAATTTTTGTTTCTTAGAGAATTAAGATATACAGCTTTATTTTTTCACTTGCCTTCTTAGGACATCTTAAGCATATGAAGTGTAAACACTTTGAACATCTAATATTTTAGGATTTGGAAAAGATGTGCTTATTTTTTATTTTTTGAGGACTTTCTTTTCAGGCTTTGTAGAGCCAATGTTTAACCAGGTATTGAAAACGGAGCCTCAGGAAAGTTGGGGACAGGAGTATTGCAAACGGAACAGCTAGGGTCCTAGTTAGGTCTAAAAATAGGGTATACTTTTAGTGGAAATGGTAAGAAACTGGGAAATAACAAACATCAGAGATGCCATTGGAATCCTCTGCAGGAAAAGATACAAATTCAATTGAATTCCAAACAAATTATAAAACAAGACGTGATAAATTGTTCCAGACGCTACATACTTCATGAAAAGCAATGGATATTGGAAAATGAATCATGACAAATCCAAAAATTAGTATTAACATATTAAGTAGTACCAAGTCAAATCTCTTCTGGACTGTTATTATTAACTAGTATCAGACAATGAGCTGATTTCTAATCCTAGGCACTATACTGAAATTGGTGATATTTTGGAGTGCAACTTAAGATCTTCGCAATTTTAGTGGATTCATTCTTACAGTATGAAGACACGTCATATAAGCTGGAAAATATTTCATGGAAACTTGTCACAGTCAACTGCTTGTAAGCCATTATCTAAAGTTGCACAACAATGATATTCCTCCAAGGCATACCAAGTTGAACAAAATCTTGAAAGCATCGACCAAGGGAAACATCCAAGTGGATCTGTTCAAAGAAGATGGATATATTGAAATAATTGTGTCCACCATGAGATCATTGAAAGCATTTCGAAGGAGTTTCAACCAAATTTGTACAGATTGACAAGTTCAAGAAGTAAGTGGATGGATAAGGCAGGATTAAAGTTTTAGTGCGTAGCTGCTATTGTTCTTAGAGGCAATGGTTTTAGGTTGAGATTGTTTTAGGTGTGGGTTTGGGACATGCGTCCTAGCGAAGGTATGTTTTTTGTTGCTGTGAATGCCCTTGGTAATGCCGATTGATTTCCTTGATGATTTGGCATTTGCTCTTTCAAAATTTCCATTGAGAAGAAGAACAAGGATCGTTTATCATGTTTAAGTCCTTTTGAATCTTTGTTCGTGAATGACTCAAGAGAGACCAAGATGCAATAGTAAGATCTGGGGTTCATACCGGCAGATTGACCAAATGACTGCTGTACAATGAAAGAGCAACTTTATTATGTGTCTGAGATTTGTAAATTTTGTCAGTTTTTTTGATGGCATGGTTAAGGGTTGATTCAATCAGCAATCACTAGAGAATTTCCAGAGGGGACAACTGAACAAACACATGAAGGGGATACCAGAATACATTCACAGACAGAAAATCGGACAAATCTCAAAAATTCCAACATTATAATCTTCTGAAGTTTACTGAGAAAACTGAGAGCCCAACGCCTCTAATTTTCATAGTAACTTCCCTATTAGGAGTGGTAGATTCTGGAACAAGATCTTGTGAGTGTACCATGTATGCACGTTGCATACAAGTGGTATTGAAGCTAACCTTGGGATAAGGCCGCTCACCTTCACCAAATAGTATCACTTCAACAATTGGACGAGGAAAATTTCTGAAGTTTCTATTTTGCAACCAATAGCTGCCAAATCAAGTGCGTCTGTGCCCTGCACAACATTGTCTGCGGGAATGCTTCATTTTGTTTTGGAGGTAAGATGCAACTTATCAATTGTTTTTTAATGAACAAGAGTTTGTACATTGGGGACTTGTTAGGCTATGGGTATGGTCTCAAAACTATTCAGTAATGATTTAAAATTCTTTTTACTAGAAAATTATGTTTGTTTATTTTTCTAGGAGAACCATCTTTGAAAGCTTGACTAGGACGCAACTAATTTTGCATTTTACAGAGTTAAGGTAAATGGTTTCATAGTTTCTCTTGCTCCTTAGGATATCTTTATCTTGAGCATGCATCATAACTATTTTGAACTTCTAGGTATTTGAATTTGATTTAGGGTCAGGGAAAACTGCGTTTTTTACTAAGTTATTTTAAAGGCATGCCTTCCAGGCTTTCTTAGAACCTATGCTAGACCAATTGTCAGAAGCGGAAACTTGGGAATGCTGGAAAATTGAGTACTGGAAATGTGACTCCAAGGGTCTTGGTTTGATTGAAAACTTGCATATACTTCTATTGGAAAACTATAGAAACAGGGAAACAAGAGAAAACATCAGGGATGGCATTGGAAACCACTACAGATTTTTTTTTTTTTACTCAATTTCTATGGTCATGAAACAGGATTAGATGACTTGTTTCTGTGTTACATACCACATGAAAATGACAGACATTGAACAGTGAAATATAAAAAATAACAATTTATCTACCAGAACTAAATTTAACATGCTCCAGCATGTTATTAGTAAAAAGTATTGGGCAATGGACTGATCTGATCCTAGACATGATACTGAAACCACTGATCTTGTGGAGCACAAATAATATGTTTTCCATGTAATCGGATTCATTTTTATAATACAAAGAAACACGTTATTTAGTACAGAAGATACTTCAAAGTTCATATAAATTCCTCCACAATCAGGTGCCTTGGGAGCCATGATCTAAAATTGCATCATAATGATGTCCCCTAAGCTATAGAGAAGTTAAACTAAAAGCACTGACCAGGAGATCATTGTGGGTTATGTTCAAATAGAGCAGGGAACTGAAACTTTTTTTCCCCTGCAAAGGGCACTGGACATGGCAACCACACATCCATAAATAAAAATGAGACATGTTCATATGGCATATGTCTTAAATTGAAATAAATTGTGTTGACCATGGGATCATTAAAGGCTTTTAGAAGGATTTTCAACTAGTTTTCTGTAGATTGTTCAGTGAATTTGGCATAGTTCTAGTTAGTTGAGTGAATTGATAAGATATGATCGAAGTTTTAGTGTGTAGTTGGGATGTTTCTTGTAGCCAGTGTATAAGGAGGTAAGGATTTTTTCGTTGAACTTGCTTGATACTCAGGCCTGTGACAATGTATACTTTAGTCATTGTCAATGTTCTTGCTGATACCTATATGATTTCCTTGAAGATTTGATTTTTTTATAATTTTTAAATTGCATAAAAAAATGTCTTAGCAGCAGATATGCCACAAGGCAGTACAACAAAATAAGGTTCATCCAAAATCAGACGTGGCTAAACAAAAAACTAACAATGTTTTACACACTGTATAACCGAACAGCAACTACCAAACTCCTACATATCAAAATGTACCCAAATGTCTTTACCCAAGTCAAAGTAAAACACTATTAACGATGCTGCCAGGAAACAGAAACAGAATGGAAATGGGTCCGAAACATGGAAATACCAATTCGCAAAACACCCTTGGGTATGAAATGGTTCAGAAATGTCAGTATAATATACACACACATATTACTTTCATGAAACAATATTTTTAAAGTGTTTTATTTTATATGGACTAAAGAGGATCAATGTTGTATAATACTCCTCTTTAGTCCATAAAAGATAAACACTTCAAAAATATTAATACTCCTCTTTAGTCCATATAAGATAAAACACTTTAGAAATATCGTTTTATGAAAGTTCAAAACATCACATGCTGAAATATAATTATATAGGTTTACCATGGTGTTTTCTAGAAGTTTAGGGTTTTTGTTTTAATGTTTTAGCTTTTTATTTTTTGGCTTTTTTACAGACCTGTGCCACCAGAAACACCTGGGCATGTGTTGGAAACGGCACCACCATTTTCTTTTTGTTCTTGGTACGTGCCCGAGAAAATAGGCATTTCAGGTATGTTTCCTCAATACTGTTTTTGGCACATGCTAGGGAAAACAACACATTTGGTATGTTTTTGTGCTGTCTTGTACCCAAGATTTGTACCTGGTATGTTTCCAGGCAGAAACTGCACAGTGGTGGGGGGACATTTCCTTTCAACGTAGACCATTTATCAACAAAGTCTTATTTTCCTTAATTCAACATTTAAACTCTCAGTCTTCTTCAACATCCCTTGTCTCAGTATCAAAATGCACCATTCAAAGTAGTAGTACTAGTAGGAAGCATTTCCTGATGTGGGACACTAGGTTGAAAAACCTTGACGTCACCCATATTATCAATAGTAGCATCACTATGGTCTTTGTCTTCATTCGTCTCTGCTGAAATTTGATCATGTGCATGCACATTAGAGTCCGTTCCATGGGCATGAAAAACAACCTGAATACTCTCATTGCCTATGGCACCATTTTCAGTGAGAATCAACTTCTTGCCTTTACCTATCCTCTATAAGAAGAGACAATGATCCAATTATATTTGGAATTCGGTGGAGAACACACTAACAGTGATGTTTAATGTGTTATGGCAATACATCCATAATGAAATCACTGAAATTGGCGAATTAAAATAGAATTGTATTGCAGAAATGAAACTGAAATTGTAGAAGTAAAATAATTTTATTGAATATGTATACAAATTGGGAAAACTCTATAGGAGACATGTATGCCAAATATATTTGCAATCGAGAATGTATGCACAATAGGAAAACTTTGTAGGACAGATGTATACCTTGCAATTCCCTGCAAATGAAGATGTATACAAATGGGCAAGATCTATACGAGAGATGCATGCCTCAAAAGTTACAAACTTATGTCTACAAAAACTTTCCACTTACAAACTTGTGTCTTCGATCAAAACCATCTTCGTTATAGTGAAACAATACAAAAGATGAAAGGTTGCTAGGAATAGTAAATAAAGAGTTCTGAATGGGAACCGAAAGGTCATCCTACACGTGGATGACATGCATCCACCTTGAGGGTGAATTGGAATGGGCATAAAATGATGAAATTGGAAAATTATATATATATATATATGTATGTATGTATGTATGTATGTGTGTGTGTGTATTAGCTCTCCTTATTGGGGTCATATCTCTTAGACTGTTGACCTGATTTGCAAATTGGAGGATGTGTTGGAAAGAAGAGTAAAACACACTACTAAATTGCGGTTCCGATTGATAAATAAGCGGCCTAAAAGTGCTCGAAGCCCAAAAATGCTCCGAAGATCCTAAAAAATGTAAAATACCAAAAGCTGTCAAAAATCTGCTAAAAATAGATTTCAAGATTTACTAAAAATAGACTTTTAAAAAATCTTGCTCTGATTGCTAATATTGCTTTGAATACTCATTTCCATCATTCACTGCTAGAAATAGATTTCGGTACTTTATGAAAATAGACTTTCATCCATACTTTTTTGAATGCTGACATGGGTCAGACTTGCTCCGAGCGCTCATTCAAATTATTCACCCTTACTTGAGAAGCAATGGGCCCCATTGCTTGTAGGATTGACCTATGATGTACATACCAAATTCTGAGTGCTGAAGCGATATCCTTCCACTTGAGTGGGGTGGCCCACCCGAAATTTCTATTCATTGTTTTGAGAGACATATATGTAGGGATATTAGTGAACCAACATGTAGAACTTCCATGGTTGCACTTTTCGCAAATATCACAAGGATGGAGATTCCAACAATGATCAAAAACGCTACCTTTCTACTACAATTACTGCAAGTGAGGTGATGAATTAAATATCTTCCATATGCATGAATAGAAGGCCCACACCGATGTTAAGCAAAGTGTTCTTGATACATGCTTTTGCATGCTTTCTTTAAGGAATGTGGGTAGCATGGTGGGTTGAGATGGTTCCCTAGTGTATCCGAGACCAATCTTCTTAGGTCTCTTTTCTGCTTTGAGAGGCTCCTAGATTCCTTGTCCATCTTTTCCAAGGCCTTGTCCATTATACCCCATATTATGTAACAACTTGAAACCAATCCATTTTGTGTGTTTTTCAAAACTGCCAATCACATATGCAAAATTATTAGAACATGTAGAAGAAGAAAGGCATACCATGCTTTCATCTATTTCTGTCTGTGCATTTGCAACACTTATCTTCTTTCCTTTCATCTCTTCGAATTCATGTTGTAGGATGGTTAGGTCTTGTTGAATTTCTTCACAAAATGTTTGTTTTTCTCCAAGTTGAGTTAACAGATTGTTTATTACTTCATTGCACCTTACCTTTGCTTGGAGCAATCCTTCCATAACGGGGCTTTTTAAATTTGACAGATTTTTCTTGTATATTCATGATTTGTTCCATGATCATATTTGGATTGGTCTGCAACCGCTGGTTCTCTTCCCTTAGAAATTGGTTTTCTAAAAGGGGTGATTTGTGCTCATTCCGGAATGCTAAAAATGACCCTACATCTCGAATTGGGCCCTCTTCTCATTTTTTGCGGTTGGATTTTCCCAACATTTTCAAAACCTACAAAATTTTGAAAAATTCGTTTTCCTGCTTTGATACCACTGATCCAAATTATATTTTGAAATTTAGTGGACAACACACCAATGGTGGTGTTTCATGTGTTATGGCAATACATCAATAATGAAATCATTGAAATTACAGAACTTAAATAGATTTGTATTGTAGAAATGAAACTTTAAGTGAAGTAACTTTATTGCATATGTATACAAATTGGGCAAACTCTTAACGGAAAAATGTATGCCAAATATATTTGCAATCGAGAATGTATGCAAAAGAGACAAACTCTGTAGGAGAGATGTATGCCTTGCAATTCCCTACAAATGAAGATGTATACTAATGGACAAACTTTATAGAGAAATGTATGCCTCAAAACTTGCAAACCTGCAACTTGCAACTTATGTCTACATAAACGTTCTAGTTACAAACTTTTGTCTTCATTCAAAACCATATTCGTTATAGTTAAACAATACAAAAGGTGGAAGGTCGCTAGGAATAGGAATTGAGAGGTCATCCTAGACGGGGATGACATGCATCCACCTTGGGGGTGAATTTGAATGGGCATAAAAGGACAAAATCTGAATATATATATCTTAGTGCTCCTTGTTGGGCTCATATCTTATAGCCCGTTGACTGGATTTGCAAACCAGAGGATGCGCTGGAAAGAAGAGGGAAGGACACTACTAGACTGCGGTCCTAGTTGATAAATAAGCAGCCTGAAAGTGTCCGTAGCCCAAAAATGCTTTGAAGATCCTGAAAAATGCAAAAATGCCAAAAGGTGTAAAAAACATGCTAAAAATGGATTTTAGGACTTACTAAAAATATATTTTTTAGAATTCCTCCTCCAATTGCTGCCATTGCTCTGAATACTCATCTCCATCATTCACTGTTAAAAATAGATTTTGGTACTTTCTAAAAATAGACTTTCATCCATCCTTCATTGAATGCTGACATGGGTCAGTCTTGCTTCGAGCAATCATTTGGATCAGACAAGCAGTACACTTGCAATTCCCATCCAAGTCATTACAATCATGAGGATAAAAGTCATTGCCCACAGCTGGTTTGTAACCTGTTTTATTACTATAAAGCTTACCACTCCTAGTATCATTACCAAGTTTTACAGCCAATGGAATTAAAATAGATCTCATTTTTCAAAAATTTCAGTCAACGTCTAATTGTGCTTTCCAGTTTGCTAACACACTTCTTCCATTTGCTCAATGTTAAACTCATTTGTAGGCATCAAAGGCGATTCCCTTTAAATAGATCTTCCAAGAGAAGAAGCATTGGTACGAAGAGTGCCATCACTACTAATATCATTCACTTGCACAAGAGGGGGAATAGGAGGCAATGGAGGAACGCGAGTAGGAGGTTGATGCATCGACTATGCACTACCATCAACCACCCCTGAGTGAGCAGCACTATTTCTAGATGAGCTTTATCAGAACCTCTGTCAACATCTTCCAAGCCTTGCTGTAAACTGTTATTACTCCTCTGCTCAGGTTCTTCTTCTAGTATATTCATACCAGCTTCCTCAAAGCCCACAGCCACATCAGGCACAACATTAAGTATCTACCAACAGAATTACCAGCAGACGGTACATGGAGTTCTTGAACATAGATTTCATTGAATCACACAATTCCTTAGAATCCACTTTTTTCCCATCGTTTCTAATATCCCTGTGCTCATGTCTTAGCTTAACTCAACCCAGATCTTCGAACTGATTGCCAAACTGAGGGTCAAACCCTGGAGGAGGCCCTGACCAAAAGGATGAGGAGGCAGATTTCTTATTTTACTAGCTTGCTCATATTTGTGGCTGTTCTTTATCATGCGTGATTAGGAGCTTTTTTAGTTCACTCTCAGGAATTCTCATCTGAATGTAACCTGCAATATGACATACAAACTTGTGAGTCTGTGACTTCACCAATGAAGTCAGCAGTGATTCTGTTCTCCCCTTGAAACACAACCATACTCCTCTGTTTCCAAAATACCAAAGCACTTCCTAGACATAACAAGCCAAAAAACAGAATTTGCTTCACTTTCACATTAAAAGAACACCATTCCACGTATCCACTGATGTATCATTTTACGTATCAAATAGGACCAACCGGGAATAATAGCTTTCAAACCATGTCTAACATAACTTCAATCAAAGAAAATATGTAGAATATTGTCAGGTGAGCTACATATTGTGAAATCATTGACAGAAATTCCTAATTTCTTTAATGCTTTCCCACAGCTAACTTTTGGCACATCTGCAGCCATCTAAAGCAACCTTCGCTTGGGTTCCAGGCAAGGTGCCCAAACCACACCAAACCTTATTGACCATGTTTTAGGAAGATGAAAACCGTTACATTTTTCATTCAGTCTCCACCAATAGTCTTTAGATATTGCAAGCCTGCTATAAATTTGTTTTGTGGTAATATCATGATCAAAGAAATAGTGTTCTTTCAACCATTTCACATCTTCCTAGATATTGGTATAATATTCAAGATTAGACCTTCACTATCAAGTCTAAGGACTGTGGTGAGTCTTAAGGACTGTGGTGAGCAGAGAATTTGTTCTCTTATCTGAATCAGTGAATTTGAACCTAATTTTCATCTCCTCCCAACTAAGCCGTCTCCCATGCCAAAAGATATCACCAATTGACTTAGCACCCTTACTAGCCCAAGCACTAGCATAACAATGCCTAGTGCGTGATAATGTTATCCATTGAAAGGTTCCACCAGAGAGACCTAAAAGCTTGACACCTCGTATTATTCCAAGAAAAGATAGGTCGATGCACAACTGACTCCCTAAGCCTTCCAAATAAAAGCAAAGACAGGGGAGCCTGTAGGCTTGATCCAAAACAAGATTTCTGAGAAACTATTTTTAGAAAGTCCTAACAAACTACTTTTAGTAGTTTTTTATAGCTTTTGGTATTTTGTATTTTTGAGGGTCTTCGGAGCATTTATGGGCTTTAGACTGTATGACGATAGTTGAGTCTATTTTTGTAGCGACTTTTTTTGAGTTTGCTTCATTATCTTTGCAACAGTCCCTGTGGTTCACAAATCAAGTCAACGAGCTAGGAGATATGACCCCGACAGCGAGCACTAATGATAATTAAATAGAATAAATTTTAGATTTTTCCACTTTTGTCTTTTCGTCTCCACTCCAAAGTGGATACATATGGTCTCCATGTAAGATGACCTCTCAGTTCCCATCCGGAACCCTTCATGTTCTATTTTTAACAATTGTTGATCTTTTCTATTATATAGTTATAAAGTTTGTTGTAAATAAAGAGATAGATCTACGGGCATACATCTCTTTTATGGAGTTTGCCAATTTGTATACATTCAGAATTGCAATAAAGTTATTTTGCTTCTATAGCTTTTTCATTGTTATAACACATTAAGCACCATTGTTAGTATGTTGTTCAGTAGATTGCAACCCAATCCAAATTAGTGGTATTAGAGCAAGTTCATTCCACTCTTGCATGTCACTCGCATGAGGTTAGAATAACAAAGCACAACTTTAACACTCGTCATCCTTTAGATTAGCTTCTTTGTCACTTCAAATGACCTCAACCAACCCCAAAGGAAATGTGAGATCCCTTCAAAGAATTACTTGATGAAGCCCTTGAGAAGCAAAGGAAGGAGATGATGGCATAGTTTGGTGATGTTCTCTCATGGGTTTTCCTTGTAACTGCACCCACCTTTGCAACTATACCCACATCAAGTAAACCCTTCAGGCGTTCGACACCCTTCAATGTACAAGTAAATTTTGACATTCCTCAGTTTGAAGTAAAAATTGATGTTGATGAATAAGATAAATGGCTTGACCAACTAGATTCATATTTCTCTAACAATAATTTCTCTGATAATGAAAAGAAAGCACTCACACACCTGAAAGCTTCTTTGCATGTCAAAAATGGTGGGAATCATACTGCCTTCAAGACGACGACGACGAGTTTGTAATTGTCAATATATAACCCCCAAAAATGTGGGACAATTTTGTAGAGGTTATTAGGGAAGAGTACTATCTAATGAAGAATTATGAGGACTGGTCAAAAATATTGCACCCATTGTGTTAGGATCGCATTAGACAGTGCAAGACTACACCAATGAGTTTCATGCCCCATCGGAAAAAGTTGCCGCACAGCACAATGAGAAGCATCGAATTGTCAAATACTGTAGCAGATTGTGATATTACATCTAGGAAGACATAGAGTTTGTAGACATTGGTACTCTACGGAAAGCCCAATATGTGGTCAAGATTGAAGAAAAGTCTAGACGTAGAGGAAGCAAAGAGTCTTCATATTTAAATAAAGGGAAGGCTTACCCCAAGAAAAAAGGAAAGGATGCACCACCATAAAAACATGATAAGAAGCAAACATGGAAATAAAGGCAAAGAAAAGACACAAGAATGTTGTGTGAGAAGCACAAGAGCAAATACCGTGACACAAAGGACTGTTGAGCCATCAACAAATTTCTATTAACAAAGTCATGGGAGCCAGATGCAGGAGAAACCTCCATAGAAACTCTATGTGCGCACAAAGAAGGGCAGGTGTTTGTAGATGTAGATCCATGTACCACTGTTGCCACCGCATGAACAATGCCTCCACCAAAAGAGGTTGCAAAACAATTGTTTCACTCACATATTCGGTAATTGGAACAACTTTGCACTTTATCCTAGATAGTGGGAGTCAAAAGAATTTGATATATGCAGAAACAATCAAGAGGTTAATTTTGGTAGCAATTCCTCACCCGCAATCATGCTCTAATGGTTGGGTTAGTCAAGGAAGAGACATTTGTGTGAAATCGACAATGTTGTCTTCCCTATTCATTTAAACCATCAAGGATATGGTGGTCTGTGATGTTGCACCCTTGGAATTTTGTGATGTGCTTCTTGGACAACCCTATATGTGGGATTGTGGTGTATATGAGGCCAAGCCTAGGAGTGCCATCATCACTCTAGGTCATAAGTGCGACCACATCCCAAAGGTAGTCCCTGTTAAGTCAATGGCCCTGATCAGTGCAAAATAGTGTCGAAGGTTGATTGCTCAAACCAAGACCTTTGTCCTACACACGATCAAGCTTGAGGATAAACAAAAAGTTGCAGTGACCCCAAGAGATGTCACACCAAGCCAAACAACGTGACAGAAATAAATGGATCGAATGATATCCAAATACACAGATGGATTCATACCATCAATAGGTGTACCTTTGCATTATCAGGGGAAACATTTGATTGATTTGGTCCCTGAAATCCCATTGCCAAATGGGCCTTTGTACAAACGCTCAATACTTGAGAATGAAGAGATCAAACAATATATTCAAGAGCTGATTCAGAAGGGGCACACCCGACCAAGCGCATTCCCTTATGGGAACCTGATTGTTCTTTCTTGAAAGAAAGATGGGACGGACTTTGCATTGACTATCAAGCCTTGAACAAAATCACATTAAAAAAAAGATAACCGTTTTCATGGATTGATGACCTCCTGGACCAACTCAAGGGAGCTAAGTTTTTCACAAAGATTGATCTTAAGTCAAGATACCACCAAGTTCCCATCGATACAATAGACGTTTGGAAAACTGTTTTCAATTCAATGAGGGCTTGTTCGAATGGTTGGTCATGCCATTTGGGATGACATATGCACCCACAACATTCACGATAATGATGAATGATATCCTATGACCATTCATCCATGCATTTGTGGTTATGTACGTAGATGACATACTTGTCTTCAGTAAGACATAAGAGGATCACGTTCAATGTGTCTAGTAGGTTCTTCAAACCTTGCGTCAGCATAAGCTCTATGCCAATATAGAAAAGTGTTCCTTTGGCATGAAAAGTATCCAATATGAGTTACATCATCAACAATGATGGGGGTCCAAAGTCATTTGAGATTAACTAGCCCCAAAGACACCGATTTAGGAGCATCTGGGTTCATACACAATCCTTGCATCAACCCCAACACTTTGTCTTAGCAAATAAAGTTTTGCGCAATACCTTTGCGCAATCTCGTGCCACTCTTGAGCTAGCCGTGCAATGATCCCTTTCCTTTAGCTGATTTTTTTATGCCGCACAAAAATTGCGAAAGCCGCGTAACCAGTATTACGCGGGGACGTGTCCCCTAGATTTTGGTGATGCCTCGGACGTCTTGAACATTTCGGGGACTTGGGGACTTGGAGGGGACATCCCTTATTTTTTTTTAAATCTTTCAAAAAATTCTGATGTTTTTGCTTTTAAAAAGCTGTTATTTTTATGAAGAACATTAAATTATAATCTTGAAAGTACTTGAATAGAGTTTAAATCCCTAAATTTCATTGAATAAAGTTAAAATATTCAAAAATTAATATTTTATATATTATTTTAATAGCCGTCCCCTTACCGTCCCCAAAATTTGGGAATTTTTTCCCATCCTGGAAACTATGTGCGTAACGAAGTGGATGTCACGCAATATTACTCATGCTGCGCAATGTCTGCGCAACATTGGGGAATGTTGTGTAAGCTTGTCTAATGTTGCGGAAGCGTGCACAAAACCGTGAAGTACTACGAGAGTTGCTTATGCTTGTCCAAGCTACCAATGCCTATTTGGAGTTGTGGACATCATTGTCACACCATTAGACTCACACAGAAGCCACCAAGAGCTATGGTTCGACAATATCACTCCCAGTTGATCAAGTGATTGGATCCACACACATCTAGAATGCCTTTCTACATTGCTACATGTGAACATGCACACATGGACCTTGATCCAACCTACATGGACATGGACCACCTGATTCAAGCCTGATTGGACAAAGAGGGACATTCTTAGCAGATCAACAACTGACCATGCACACCCGAGACAATATTCTTCAGGGGATCTTTGGCCACATTGGTATCTTTACACTCCCACCTAAGCACACATTGATTCTATATATAGAAGGGAGCTGCATACTTGTAAAGCATTTTAAGAAGCCCAAGTTTGAAAGCAAAGGCATTAAGGTTGACCGTCCTTGTAATTGTGAGTCAAAGTTGGTTCTGTAGAAGCTAAGAAGAGTCTGCAAGCTTAGGATAGGTTTAGGTTGGGATTTCTTAGTAGAATTCTTGCCGAGTCTCATAGAAGACTACAATTGGAGTGTATGGCAATGTGCCTGCATTTGTAATTCACTTTCCTTGCATTTAATAGAAATATTGTCATTTATTTCAGGTTTAGAAGTTGTGCTTGAGATCTTGCCTTAGTGTGGTCTACTTTGGCAAGGGTTGTGTGGTGTAAGGTGTCCCTTCATTGGGAACTTTGACTTAGACTGCATCAGTTTGGTATCAAAGCCTATGATTTGAGTCTTGTTGAGGTTAGTCAAAGTGTAGGATTTGTGAGTCATGCTGTAGAGATTGGTGTGATTATCAATTTGGATTCTATGACTGACCTTAGGATTTATTGATTTCCACACTAGGGGCGTTGGTAGAAAGTAGGTGTGAACATCTCCAACATCGTGTTGTTGGTGATAGGGTGTGAGGTCGCAAAATCTTGCAGTGAGAGAATTTTGAGGAAAGATGGCACGAAGAGTAGATAGAGCACTGAGACTAGCAGACTTGGCGGATTTGATCAGAGAAATTCAAGCCATTTAGAGGCTGTGAAGATTGCACAACAAAGAGGTCTTGTTATGGATGTAGATGAGAGTGACAGCGATCGTGAAGTGAGGACCCACAAAGCCAAAAGTTGCACAAGAGCATGTAGATGTACAAAAGGACTGGTTTTTGCGAGCAATCATAAAGATTGGAAGCAAACCACACATAGAAGTTCCATGTTAGTTTGGTAACTTACATCCAAAATATTTGATAGAATGGATTGTGAAAATTGAGTATTGTGAGTACGAAGGTGTGGAGGATAATAAGGAGGTTAGATTTGCGAGACCAAATCAAAGCGCCAGACATCTTTGTGGTGGGATCATGTGTAGATTGAGAGGGTTCAAAGAGGTAAAGACAAGCTAAAGAAACGATATCATGTGTAGAATGAGAGAGTTCAAAGAGGTAAAGACAAGCTGAAGAAATGGGATCAAATGGTAACAAAATTGAAGGCTAAGTTTATGTTGATGGATTACCAGTCTCATCGATTCACGCTGTTATAGAACTTGCGTCAAAAGGAGTTAAAGTGTAAAGAAGTACGCGGAAGAATTTTACCGGCTCAACATTAGAGTTGGACATGTGGAGGATGTCGAACAAATCTCAAGGTATGTCAATGGATTGCTTATTTCTATATAAGATGAACTTAGTATGGTTAGGCTGAGATCAGTGGAAGAAGCTTATCAATTTATGCTGAGGGCTAAGGAGAAGTTGTCCCGCAGACAACATAGCACTATGCACAAAAAAGGAAAGTTCCCACATAGAGGTAGTAGTTTGCATAGTGATGTGCAAAGCAATGCGTAAGGAGAAGTGAGCACCTTACATGAACAAAACCATGCACAAAGAGGTGGAGGAAGACCTATGTCTAGAGCTAGAGGCTACAAATGAGTTAGAGGATTTAGTAGAACATGTTTCCATTGTGGAGAAAATGGACATTGTACATTTGAGTGTCCATAAGCCGAGCAAAACAGTGGCAATCGGAGGAACCGATGCTAGCAATCATGTTTCTTAGCACACAAACGTAAAGAGTCATGTGTTAGCAAGTAGCTCAAAAGAACCAAAATGTGGTGAACTGTTGATGATGAAGAATGTTATTGAAGCATGTAAAAGAGGAGAACATGCTCGTGTAGAGGTAGAAGCTATTAATAACCATTTGCGAGTTTGGAGGTAAGTGTTGTAAATTCATTGTTGATAATGGTAGCACTAATAGTCTCACTTCTGAGGAAATGGTGAAGAAGCTTGGTTTGAAGAAGATTGTGCACCCCAAAGCCATACAAAGTGTCGCGGTTGGTGAAGGGGCATCAGTTGTTTGTAAACGAGCAATGCAAAGTGCGCATACATATTGGTCCATATGAAGATGAAGTCTTGTGCGTTATAATGCCCATGGACGTATGCCATGTGTTGTTGGGGAGACCTTGACAATATTATAAACAAGCGGTTCATGATGGTTGTGCAAATACCTACACATTGGTGAATGACAAACGGAAGTACACTCTGAAGCCTTTGGATGATTCAAGTGTAGAGGTAGAGAGGAGTTTGCAAGTATTGATGGTTTCAGGGAAAAGTTCCTGAATATCGCAAAGGGGGATGGTTTGTGTGTTGCGATCATTCTGAGGCCCTCACAGAAAGAAGTAGAGTATACAAATGCTCAAACATAGGAGATCCTGCAAAAAATTGAAGGAGATGATACATGAGCATGCAAATATGACAAGGAAGGATATTCCAGATGGATTATCACATACTCGCAGTAGCAATCATCAAATGGACTTGATACTAGGAGCGAGTTTACCAAACAAAGCCGCATATAGGCTGACACCTATGGAGAACGAAGAAATGAGAAGTATAAGAATTGTTTGACAAACGTTTGATTAGAGAGTCTCTACGCCCATGCCTAGTGCTTGTAGTATTGGCACTAAAGAAAGGAGGAGAATGAAGAATATTCATTGATTCGAAACCCATCAACAAGATTGCAATCAAGTATAGATTTCCATTGCCATTCATGGATGACTTGATGGACTATTTGAGTGGGGCGAAGTACTTCACAAAGATTGATCTGAAGAGTGGGTATCATCAAATCAAAATCAGGGAGGGAGATGAGTGGAAGAATGCATTCAAAACGCAAGATGGTTTGTATGAGTGGTTGGTCATGCCGTTTAGACTAACCAACACACCAAGCACATTCATGCGGTTGATGAATGAAGTGCTGAAACCATTTATGAATAAGTTTGTCATTGTTTATTGTGATGACATTATGATTGTTAGCAAAATGGAGGAAGATAATTTAGTCCATTTGTGGAAAGTGTTAGAGCATTTGCATGAGCAGAAGCTGCTGGTGAACTCGAAGGAGTTGGTCTACTCGAGATTTATGATATCTCATGAAGGCTTGAAGATGAATCCTGAGAACTGTCACAGAGGCTTGTAGCTTCCATGGACTCACAAGCTTCTACCTAAAGTTCATTAGAGAATTCAATGAGATTTGCTTAGCTATCACAAAGGTGATGTGCAAAGACGAGATTTTCTGTGGACCATGAATGTAGAGTATGCATTCTAGGAGCTGAAGAGGAAGGTCATAAAACAACCAGTGTTGGCTTTATCTGATTTCAATAAGGTATTTTAGGGTGATTACGATGCCAGTGGGGTAGCAATCAGAGTAGTGATGACTCAAAAAGGGAGATCCATTGCATACTTTAGTGAGAAATTGAACGACGCTAGGAGGAAGTATTCATTTTATAATCAAGAGTATTATGCCATTGTGCAAGTTCTAAAGAAGTGGAGGTACTATTTGTTTCCCAAGGAGTTCATACTGTACACGGACCACCAAGCATTGCAATTCATTAACAATTAGGGGAAGCTGAATCAGAGACATACAAAATGGTTGAGTTCTTGTAGAGCCACTCATTTATCCTGAAGCATAGAAGTAAGAAATCTGACAAAGTTGTAGATGCGCTGAACAAAAGATACATCTTGTTGAATGGGATGTAGGCGAGTGTGATAGGGTTCAATGAGATAAAGGAGGTATACGCAAAAGATGGAGATGTTGTGGAAGCATGGAGAGATTTCACAAAACCAATGAGCGTCGATTGCACGCCTCATTTAGACTACTTCTTACAGGAAGGGTTGTTCAAGGGCACACGATTGTGTGTATTGCAAAGATCAATGAGGGAGAATTTGGTCCAAGAAAAACATTGTGGATGGCACTTTGGAGTAGATAAGACCTTGGTGTAATTGAGTGAAAGATATTATTGGCCGTGGATAACTACATACGTGTGCAATCATGTATAGAGATGTAAAATTTGCCAGTTGGCAAAAGGAGAAGTTAGAATTCAAGGTTACACTAACCACTACCAGTACTTGAGAGATCATGGGAGCACCTGAGAATGGACTTTGTTTTAGGATTGCCTGGAACACATAAGGGTCATGACTCTATCTCCGTTGTTGTGGATAGATTCTTGAAGATGGCTCAATTTTATTACTTACAAGACGACTAACGATGCTACTCATGTGGCGAATTTGTTTTTTAGGGAAGTTGTGCGATTGCACGATTTTCCACACACAGTAGTATGTGCCGAAGATACAAAATTTGTGGGTCATTTTTGGCGCACATTATGGAAGAAACTCAACACGATGTTGCTGTTTAGTTTTGTGTATCACCTACAAATGGATGCCAAAACAAAATTTGTCAACAGGAATCTTGGCAATTTGTTGGGATGTTTAGTAGGAGAGAAGGTAGTAACGTGGGGTGTAGTTCTTGCATAGGTGGAGTTCGTATACAACATTGTCAACATAAGCACTAGAAAGTCACCTTTCCAAATTGTTTATGGAACAATTCCAAGGGGAATTACAGAGCTGAGGGAGTTACTTCTAGAAGAGGGGAAGAGTGTGGAAGTAGGGGACTTCGCACAATATATGATGGAAGTGCACGAACAAGTGCACAAACAACTGGAGAAGAGCAATGCTCAATACAAGTGAGTGCGTAGATTTGCGGAGAAGACACTTGGAGTTTAAGGTGGGAGACTTAGTTCTTACGCACTTGAGGAAGGAGAGGTTCTTGTGAGGAACTTATGACAAACTCAAGTGGAAGAAGGTTGGATCATGCAGAGTCCTAAAGATGTTTTTGAGAACACTTAAGAGTTGGAGCTGCCAAAAGGGATAGACATCTCACCTATTTTCAACATAAGGGATCTATACCCAGGGGCAAACAAGTGGAGAAGAGAGTTGCACAAAAGTAGATTGGAGACATTGGCCATCATAACAACATTGCACAAAATTGGAATGCATTTTGGAGGACCGCGTAGTGAAAACAACGCGTAAAAAAGGAACACAAGGTATATATGGTAAAATGGAGGGGCCGCACAGTCGAGGATGCATCTTGGCTTACAGAAGTAAATATTGCAAGGCTCAGTCATTCCATTTTAGGCCTTCAGAGTATTGCTTGAGTAGGCACTTAACTTTCTTCTTACTCGGCACGTATGATGTAGGAGCATTCAGGTTCATACGCAACCCTGTGTCAACCAAAAAAATTAGTATTAGCAAATAAACTTTTGTGCAATACTTTTGCAAAATGTCAAATGTGCAATACCTTTGCTCAATCTTGTGCCACTCCCGAGCTAGCTGTGCAATGATCTTGTTGCCTTAGCCGATTTTTGTATTCCGGAAGCCGCACAATACTACAGAAGCCGCACAACATAGTGGATGTTGTGCAAGCGTGTCTATAGCCCCATAACACTGGGGAATGCCACGAAAGCTTGTCCAATGCCACCAAAAGTTTGTAGGAATCTGCAGAATTGTATGAGAGTTGTCAATGCTTGCCCAAGCCGCCAATGCCTATTTAGAGCCTCGAACATCTATTTCACACTGTTAGATGCTTGTGCAAGTCGACAAGAGCTATGATTTGACGCTACCACTCCTAGTCGATCAAAATTGAATTTGCACACACGTAGAGCACTTGTCAACATCGATATAGTTGTGAACATGCACACATGGGACCTAGATTTGCCCTACACGGTCAGGAACCACTTGATTCAACCCCGATTAGACGAAGAGGGGCATTCTGAGTAGATCAACGGTTGATTGTAGACACTTGAGAGAATATTCTTCAAGGGATTTTTAATTGCATTGGTATCTTGACTCTCCCGCCTGAACACACATGAATTCTATGTACAAAAGGGAGTTGCATACTTGTAAAGCACTTTAAGAAGTCCAAGTCTGAAAGCAATGGCATTAAGGCCTCCTGTCCTTGTAATTGTCAGCGAAAGTTAGTTCTGTAAGAGCTTAGCAAAGTCTGCAAGCTTAGGATAGGTCTAGGTTGAGATTTCTTTGTAGAATCCTTGTAGAGTCTCATATAAGACTGTAATTGGAGTGTATTGGAAACAAGGTTTCTCATAGAAGATTTTATTAGAGTGTATTAGAAATGCGCCTGAATACCCAATTCATTTGCCTTGCATTTAATAGAAATATTGTCATTTATTTTTGGTTTAGAATTCGTACCTGAGATCCTGCCTTAGTGAAGTCTAATCTGACAATTGCTACGTGGTGTAAGGCGTCCCTTCATTAGGAACCTTCACCGCAACTTCATTAGACACTCATAAAACTTCAAAGTTTCTTGGGACTAGCCAACTTCTATCGCAGGTTTTTACTTGGTTTTTCTCACATTAGATGGCCTTTGAACTAGGCAACACAATAATGAGTGAAAACAATGTTCATATGGACAAAGGCGCAACAAAAGGCGTTTACACGAAAGGAGAGACTCTATTCAACACTAGTTCTTTTATTGATGGATCTACAACAACCATTTGATATAGAAGCATATTCCCAGCAATCATTCTTAGCAATCCTCACCCAACATAGGCATCTAGCGGTGTACTATAGTGGGACCTTCTCCAACACAAAGTGTAGGTGTCCAACATATGAGAAGGAGTTGTACGCCATTGTGCAAGCCTACAAGAAATGGAAACACTATGTACTGGGAAAAGAGACTGTAATGCACATAGGTCACAAGCCCCTGCAATTCATGCAGACTCAAGGCAAGTTGCATAATGACCATCACCAGAGATGGTTAACCTATGTGCAATGATTCCATTTTAACATCCTGCACAAGAAAGGGAGTGTCAACCGGTTTGTTGGGCCCTCGATTACCTTGCTGACAACGATTCTCAACTCATGTGGGCACAAGACATAAGAATGGCCTCAAATGTATGAACAAGACCCTAAATTTTCTAACATATATCAAAGATCGAGTACTTGAAAAAGTTCGAGACTATCATTTACAGAAAGGGGTTTTATGCCACTGGGACACCTCTGTGTTCTTGTAGGGGAACGCCAAAAAATGATGTGCGAGGCTCACTACAGTCTGGTTGCAAGTGCCTTTGGGGTAGAGAAGATAGTGGCAGTCATGCAGAAGTATTTTTACTCTTTGAAGCTCTATGATGTCACCGGATACATCAAGTCTTGCACAACCCATGCAATTGTGAAGCCAACCAATCGGAAGTAGGGCCTTTACACTCCTTTGCCAATTCCAAGAACTCCGTGGGAGTTTGTCTCAATGGATTTCATGTCAGGCCCCCCTTCCACTATACATGGCTATGGTTGTATTTTTGTGGTTGTTGATAGGTTCTCAAAAATGGCAATCCTGACACCTTGTAAAAAAGGGATCTCAACGTAGGAGACTGCAAAACTTTTCTTTGAGTATGTGTGGGTTCATTTTGGCCTACCAAGAAGCATAGTCTCAAATAGGGATTCTAGATTTGTGGGGATCGTCTAGTTTGCACTATGGTTCATGATGGATACAAAATTGAGCAAGTCCAATGCATTCCAATTTCCACGTGCAAATAGATGGGCAGATAGAGGTAGTCAATAGTATGATTATGCATCTTTTTCGGATGTATCACTCCAAAAATACACGCACATGGGATGAGAGTCTTGTATATGTCCAACATAGCTACAATTGAGCTCATCATAGTTCCATGGGACATAACACCTTGCAAAAAGGGGATCTCGGTGGAGGAGACTACAAAATTCTTCTCTGAGTATGTGTGGGTTCATTTCGGTCTACCAAGAAGCATCGTGTCAAATAGGGATTCCAAATTTGTGGGGAGCTTCTAATCCACATTATGGTCAATGATGGACACAAGATGGAGCAAGTCCATTGCACTCCACCCACAAACAAATGGGCAGATAGAGGTAGTCAATGGTAGGATTCTGCGTCTTCTTTGGATGTTACTCCAAACATCCATGCACACGGGATGAGAGTCTTGTATATGTCCAACATAACTACAATCGAGCTTTTCATAGCTCCACATGGCATAGCCCATTTTAGATATGTCTCAAATTCTAGCCATTGGCTCCCATTGATGTAGCATTGCTCATTATGTTGGAAGAAGAGTTTGCCCATGCACAAAAAGAAGCAGATAAGGCAACCAAATTTGTGGAATGAATTTGACACATCCAACAACAGGTTCATGAGATTCTAGAAGAGACTAGTCAAAAGTACAAACGGTGTCATGATGGCCATTGGGTTCCTCATCAATTCCAAGTGGGGGATAAGGTGTAGCTACATCTTTAGAAAGAGCAACCCAAGGGTCCATACAAGAAACTCAAACCTTTGCAATATGGACCATGCACCATCACTAAACAAGTCAATGAGAATACCTTTAAGCTTAATTTTCCACCCTACCTTGAGTTGCATCCAATTTTCCACCCTACCTTGAGTTGCATCCAATTTTCAATGTTGACTTGCTCTGCCATACTTTCATTCACTCTTGGATACATCAGACATTGGTGAGCAGTTACAGAGCACAAAACTGAACCTAGACTATGTGACATCAATGAACTTTGATCAAATCATTGATAAGGTGGTCAAGGACATGAAGCATCCATAGATCACACTTTATTGAGTAGTGAAGACAAGGGAGATGGCACACCAAAGCAAGTGGTTGACCAAGAACTAGATTGAGAAAGCATTTCCACACCTGGTCCAAAATTTAGGAGCAATGGGGCCCATTGCTTCCCAAAGAACGAATGATCCAAAATAGGATATCTGAAAAGCTATTTTAGAAAGTCCTGAAAATCTATTGTTAGCAGTTATTGAGAACTTTTAGTATTTTGCATTTTTGATTGTCTTTAGAGCATTTTTGGGCTTCGGACTGCACGACAATAGCAGTCTATTGCCATAGAGGCTTTTTTCTAGTTCGCTCCGTCATCTTTCCAACGGTTCCTGTGGTTCACAAATCGGGTCAATGAGTTAGGAGATATGACCTTGACAAACAACACTAAAAATAATAATAATAATAATAATAATCGAATAAATTTGTATTTTTCCACTTGTCTTTTCAACTCCACCCATAAGGTGGATGCATATGGTCTCCATGTAGGATGACCTTTCGGTTCCCATCTAAAACACCTAATGTTCTATTTTTAGCAACTGTTCAACTTATCCATTATATAGCTATAAAGTAGCTCGTTTTGCATAAGGAGATAGATCTTTGAGCATACATCTCCCTTACGGAGTTGGCCAATTTGTTTACATTCAGAATTGCAATAAAGTTATTTTGTTTCTACAACTCTTTCATTTGAATTGATTGTTATAACACATTAAGCACCATGGTTAGTGTGTTACCGGATTGCATCCTAATCTGGGTCAAGGCTTGACATTAAATGAACCAAAATTCAAATCAATAGGATTAAGACCTTTCTATTCATGTTTATTCTTTGGAAGCCGATAGTGATATAATGTGTCACAAGCACATTCCAAGGAGCATTACCCTTGAAGACCTTAACTATCCACTTTGCAGCAAGGTCAATTCCTTGAAGTTCCAAATCTTTCAAACCATGTTGCTAACATGGTCTTGGTTTAACACAGTGTTGCGACTTTACAACACGCCATTTCTTCATTTCCTTACCATCAGACAAAAAATCTTTGATCATCTTGTTCAATTGATTAGAATGGCATTAACTAAATGTCCAATGAGAAGGTCAAATCATAGTTCGCATAGTGTATTCAGCAAATATTTGGCAAACCAAAAAAAAATTGACTCGGCAAAAACTCGACAAGACTCGACAAATATTTGGCAACTTAAAAAATAGATAAATTTCTTCAAAAACATAAATTTTATGCAAGATATAGCTACATAAAGTGGTAGCATGCTTTCAGGGAAATTTTGCAAACAGTATCAAACAACTAACCTTTAGATGGAAAATTTAGATAGACAATTTGATATCATGAACAAGAAAAAGGTAATATATTATTTTTGGGTTGCTTTCTACATCTTTTTTGTTATATATATAATTTTGGACATAAGTTTACAAGGAAATCTAAAAAGAAATTGACCTTTTGTCCACCTATTTGTATTAAATTGTTTTAAAAGAACGTGGTTACCAGCCATAACTTATATTTCCCAAAAAAACAGTTTACGGACCCTTATAAAGGGAGTTTGGGAGCTAGCAAAGGAAACTGCACGAATATGTGTTGATGAGGTCTGTTTCAAGTCTCAATTTTCTTTATACTGTTGAATTTGACAACAAAGTTACCACATGAACGATATAACAATGTTGAAAAGTGAAATTAATATAGAAAACCCAAAAACGTATTTTTCTTTTGAATATTTGAGAGACTTATTCTGCGTCAGACGAGTTTAAGGGTTTGACTCATCAAGTATTGGCAAATATTCGCCAATACTTGGTGAGTCCGAGTTGGCGAGTTTTCCTTGCGAATATTTGTTTTCTCAAACACATGTTAAAAGCTTTTAAGTTTCTTAATTTTTTCAATTCATATTCTTGTGCAGAGGAAAGATGAATCCTTAATAAAAACTTCTCTGTTAAAGCTTGTTGGTAGTGATTGAGATATTGTGGAAAATGGTTCTTTGAAGTGTGTTGGTAGTTTTATTGGCATTTTATTGAGTGTTTCTTATTTTTGACAACTCAATCACATTTTTTCATTATTTCCAAATATATTCTTCACTTTTATGTTTTTCCTATGGTTTAATAGTTTTTTCTGTGATTTTTTAAAGGTTTTGGTGTTCTTGTTCATAGAATTTGTTTTCCGAAGGTACTCTATCATAGGCAGTGTTACGCGGGGAGGTGTCCCCACCCTTTTCCTTATGTCGGGGACATCCCAGGGACTTGGGGATGGGGATGGGACATTTCCTCGGCGTCCTGCTTTTCCAGAAAAAAATGGGGACGCCCCCCAAAAACATGGAACACACCCGCGACGTCCTAGGTGCAAGGAATCGTTGGGGACGAGGGACACAACTTGTTTTAGCATCAATCTTGTCAAGTTTGAAGATTCTTGTTAGATTTGTAGCAGTTGTCATCAGATTCGTAGTCACATCCCCGGATATTTACTTGTAGTCACCAAAAGTTTAGTCAACATCACCAAATCCCTGTTATTGCTTACAATTACTGTCAAAATATCCATCAGTCGAAAATCAAGTATCCGTTATTGTTCGAACACAATATTTTATGTAGTGGGATTTCATTTTAATTGTTTTATTGCCTAATAGCCTACGGATTTGTGGTTTAGTTAACGATTTTCAAAATTAGGGCAATGCCCCGCATTGGCATCTAAGTGGCACGTAGATGGAAATGCATCTACAATTTTGGGGTATATTGAACAGCTATGCCATGCATTGTCGTTCAAGTGCCATGGCACTTTGATGCCAATACAGGGCATTGCCCTTTGTTTTAAAACTAAACTTTAGAATTTAGTTTTTAGTTTTTACGTTTCTAGTTAAGTTGTTTGTTTTTAATTTTTTATGTTTTATTTATTTTATATATATAGCATTTTGGGCCTTGGCTTATGTGATGAATAATTGTATTAATCATTAATGGTTTCAATCTTCAAACTTTCAATTTTAAGTCTGAGTTTATTGAATTATTCATGTTATATTTGTACAATTAATAAATTATATATATATTTTTTATTAGCCATCCCCCCGCCGTCTCCAAATTTTTTAAAAATATTGCCGTCCCGGAAACCCCATCCCTATGTCCCGCCATCCTAGAGTCTTAGGTAACTAGGATCATAGGTGTGTTAGCATTATGAGAGAGTTCATGTCTCTCCTTGGTGCTTTAGTGGCATTACTTAAATCATAGAATGGGACAACCAAAGAGTGAATTCATCCTTGTGGCATATATTTGTCACTCGGCACTTTGAAAATAGTGGATGGAAAACTACATGGTATGTTGTTTGTAGTAAGAACTGAGTGACATCTTTTAAAACTTCTGTGAAATGTGGGAAAAAATAACATTGGTTAATGGTGAATGGTATCTCATGAAATTTATCTTATGAGATCAGATTATAGGAGGAAGATGAACAGACATAAGGTCGGAATCTGAAATGGAATTCCCATAAATTTATCACGTTTGGTTTTATCCCCAATTTACTTGACTGTGTTGGTATAGCCAGTGATTGTTGGAAGGAGACTTTTTGAGTTTGTGAAGGACTCCCTTGTACTTCATTCTTGTTATCATAGTTTTCAACGTTCTTCTCTGAAGATGATCATGATTGAAATATTCTCTTTAAGCTATTGCAGATGAGTCATTGACTCACAACATGTGTATGCTTCAGAGGGCTTTTGTTGAAAAGATATTTTTTTTGACTTTTGTCTATAAATATAAAATGTGAAATGCTAAATTCTAAATTCTTTTTTAGTCAGTAGTAATTTTATAGCATGAACCAAAACCCCCATTGATCTTTTTACAAGTGAAGCTTATGAGTTCTTGACACTAATTCTTGACTAATAAACAAACACAGTCTATTTTGCTAGTTTCTTTGTTGTATATTTTTATAGCATGTCACTCTATTGCAGGAGATATCCTCGAGCATAGACAATGTTTTTTGGATTTCACCATAGCTCGAGGTGACATCATGAATGTTTTTTGCAGGTATGCCTATGCCCCTGAATCAGCACGACTTGATTGGAACACATTCACAAAGGGTTACTTTTTGAATCGAGATACATTAGTTGCTGTGTTGCTTCTTGTTGATGCCAGTGTTCCGCCTCAGAAAATTGACCTTGATTGCGCTAATTGGCTTGGTCGCAACAATGTATGTAGAAATTTATCTAGATGTGTGTTCATTCCTTTTTTAATTTCTTGTAAATAGTTTTTTGATGTTTATTTCGATATCATAATTGTGTATTTTATCCTGCAGATTCCATTAACTTTCGTCTTCACAAAATGTGACAAAAGGAAATCAGGGAAGAGTGGTCTAAAACCGCCCGAGGAAAACATACAAGATTTTCAAGGTTTGATAAAGAAAAACTATCAGGAGCCCCCTCCTTGGATTATGACGAGTAGTGTTAGCAATCTAGGAAGGGATGATCTTTTGTTGCATATGTCTCAGCTTAGAAACTACTGGGACAATTAGAGAATTTCTCTCATCAGATGATGACGATTCTACATGATGCTTGTGATTGTCCAATATTGTACCATAATAGAACATTATCATTTTAACTAATGTATACTGAGGTGCTAATTGAGATTTTTTCTTAAATATTGCTCCATGTAGAGTATATTCTGGTCTGGTATAGTTTCGACCTCGAGCTTTATTGGTTTGGTATAGTTTCAACCTCAGGTTTATTGGTTTGGTATAGTTCCAACCTCAAGTTTTATTGAGTATATTCCGGTTTGGTATAGTTTCAACCTCAAGGTATATTGGTTTGGTATAGTTTCAACCTCGAAGGTTTATTGGTTTGGTATAGTTCCAACCTCGAGTTTTATTGAGTATATTCTGGTTTGGTATAGTTTCAACCTGAAGGTTTATTGGTTTGGCATAGTTCCAACGTCGAAGGTTTATTGATTTGATGTATGTTGGATTACACAATCCATGTCTCTTTTTGATGTATGTTGGATTACACAATCCATGTCTCTTTTTGATGTATGTTGTATTACAATTCATGAAGTTATTTTTCCTCTAAATAATGGTAGTGTGGGGAGAAATGAATCTTCGTATATTGATCACATTGAAAGCTTCATATCCATTTCTGGCTCAACATATATTTAGATTCATGATTAAATCAGTCACTTTACTCGATAGCAGATGCATTTGGAAACAATTATTCCTGGTTTTAAACACCATTCCTCTCTTCCCTTGAAATTCCTTCAGAAACATTATTTTAGTCTCGTGTTTGTGGGCAAAGACTCGAGGAAAGTTGTCCTGAAGTCTAAATGACGAGCTAATGTTTAACCCTGCACTCTGATGAATGCTAGAAATGAAGAATATTATAGTTTTACACAATAATAGCAATTTGTAAATGAACTTGGGAACGCAGCAAAACTTGTGTTCTTCAAGAAGATCAACACCATGTCCACTCTCCCATAATGTCGTGGAAAAATTAGCCATGTAGCAGAATTGTAATGATTATTAGAGCAAAGAGTTTGAGCCCATGAAGCTGTAAATAAAGACACATTCCTTCAGATTCAAGCATACATAATCCCCTTGCTTTAGAGGAAGTTCATCCTTGGGGACGTCTAAATTCTCAATGATTTTGTAACTATAACAGCTATGATGTAAATTGTCGAGCTGACTTTCTTGTAGCTACTGCCCTATAAGAGGTACCATTTGAACTGGATATAGAAGGAACAAAGGCAGTCAACTAGCAAGCTTTCCATTCAGCTATAGACAATTTTCTCCGTATCTTTTATGACATGCATGAAACAAATCTTCTTATCACCCACACAATTGCGTTTTAAGAATTTGATGTGGGCATAGCTTGTCAAAGAAGGGGAGGTGGCGGAGGTCCTTTCCAATTTGAAAATTGGCAAGTCTTCGAAAGGGAAGAATGAAGACAACTAGGGACATCAACATTGAGGATCAGTTTGCTAGCACGGAAGTCTCTATCGATACCTTGCTCAGGGTTAGTAAATATTTGGTGCAAGAGATGCAAGAATGTCAAAGGAAAGCATACATTTAGAACAAAAGGATTAATGGCCTAAAAGCGGAACTCATTATGCAATAGCAACGGGTGTCCATCATCCAGGATCAAGTCTCTAGACTTCGGAATAGTGGCTCACCCAGAAAAAGAATGTGCTTGATCCTTAGCAGCTCGGATGACAAGGAAGAGATCACAACTACATAGGAGGGTGACTACCAGGGGACTCAAAAGACCAAGGAGCTCCAGAAGCGTGGGCCCAGTTACAGAACTAGAAGCAGGAAGAAGAGGAATGTTAGCTGACTTCAGGTTGACTATTGCTTTGCTCTGGTTTTTCCTTTTTATTGGATCTTTTGACATACTATCTTTATTGTGATTTCAAAAAAAAATGTTTTGAAGGCGTTTTGTGCCTGGTCTCTCTTTGGGCTTCGGTCTTGGCCAAGCTATTTGTCCAGGTCTTGCCTTGGTTTCTGTGTGGGCTATGTTGTTTCCCTAGCTCTTTTTTTAAGACATTGTATTGTGAGTTTTTTGATCCCCCTCAAAACCAATATATTTACCTAATAAAAAAAACATGAAACTCGTGGTATTCTATATCCACTAATATTCAAAATGAGATTTTAATAATAACGTTTGTTTTCCATTGAGAGATCTCATAGTTGAGCACAAAATCAGTGTGATGGCATTAGTGTCACAACACCCTATGAGATTGGACAAATAAGACTTGACATGCTCACATCATAGCTTTACCTAGGAGTGTGAGGTTGGAAGAAATATCACACTAGTTAAGACATTGAGAAAGATGGCTGCAGTTGGGCTCATCAACCAACAACAAAAGATTGAAGATGGTGGGATATTCAAATCATGGCGCATTGTGGTAATAAACTATATTTAACAAAATATAACTAAAAATCTGTTCAAAATATAATTGGAAAACTAAAATAGATTTGAGAATGTTATAATGTACCCAAATGGTGTGTTCCATTGTAAGGTCCCTGGTGTACTTTCAAGTTATTAAACAAAAATAGATTTAGGAATCTTAGTGTGTACCCAAAGTACACAAGTCGTGAATATAAAACTAATCTTGTATCAGACAATAATTATAAACTTGTAAAAGGCCTTTGCAGGTTGCAATCCTTAGATAAATGTGTTCTTTGCGTATGCGATAGTCGAAATTCGGATCTCAAGGTGCACAATAAAAAAATAGCATCGAGCCTTTGAACTAAGAAGTTATTTATTAAAGTGTGTAATTTGGCTCCAAGTTTTTGTTGACTTTGATGTCCAATAGTTTTTGAACTAACATTTCAAGGAACTTTTAAATTTGAGTCAAACAAATAATGTTAGGATACAACCTACAATCGATGACATGTTTTCACACATCAAATGCCGAAGTATTGATTGACATATTATTTGAGAACCTTGCGAAAATATAAGCTGGACTTTAATATTTAATGAGTCCACACAAAGTACTCTTCGATGCTTACCTCTTGAAAATAGGAACAATAGAAAACCATTTTGTTGAACTTGTGGAAAACCATTTTATGAAACTCGCATAAGATAGTGGAATCCCCAAAAAATTCCATGAGTTGCGAAGACCCAAAAATAAAAAAGATACTTACATGCTAGTTGGGAACTAGAAAAATATGCACTTAGTTAGAAAAGTTGCATTTTCTAGCATTGAAAACTTATACAAATTGATAGAAAATGGATAAATAAAATTCAATAAAGAGGATTTTATCACCCTCATATTAACACCAAACACACTCATACTCAACATTGGCATGTCAAAAACCAAATTTAACAAGACGAAGGAAAGGCATGGATAAGGCATTGTGATGCACAAAAGAATTCAAACCAAATAAGAGGTCTTGGGAAAAGTATGAATCTCCAAAAACCTCATGGAAGTTTAGGTAGTTCACAAAGGATCATTCAGGTGTGTTCACCCTTGCGAAGTTTTAAAAAGCGCAAGTTTGACTCGTGTTGAATTTATCAACGTGAATAAGACATGTTCCACACTTGTATAATCTGCCTACAAACAACAAAACAAAGGAGCTAATTGCCTAGATGGAAGGATAATTGACTCTTCTAGCTCTTTATTAAGCCCTATCTTCTCTGCAGGCATTCATGACCATATGCTAAAACTACAAGGTTAAATAAGATTGTATGTGTCATTGGCAAGACATGTATTATTGGTATACACTATAACCAAGTGTGTTTATAAGTTTTGAGTAGAAAATTCATTCCAAGGTAAGTGCAAAGGTTGATGTGGTCAAGGGTAGGGTGTCAATAGAACCACCCATTCCTTGCAGCCATGGGCCAATTCACTCAACTATGGGCACCCACTCATATATGTACAGAAGACAAGAGACGAAAGGTCACAACTTTATTTAACGGTGATGATGAAATTGCAGAGTTAGACAACACACACGTCATTGGTTTGTTCTTTAATTACAAACATGAAGAATCATACAAACTACAATCTTATTCCTAGACTTGGACTTCCCTCAATCACACCTCTCCCCCCCTGAACCATTGATTCACTTCTCCTATAGCAAAGCATGTCAGCTCATCTTGAATCTGTTCATCTCTACCTCCATGCTTGATGCTTCAAGCTTCTTTTATAACTCCTAGAGTGCTCACTTTGAACTCCCCTTTCCTTCTTAAAAACACTCCCAAATGACAAAATTCATCATTTATGGCTGTGTACGTCTAGGTTACATAGTCAAACTATCGCTTAATGCAGACCGTTGATTAATGTAGACAACGAATTTTGCAACCACCCCCTGCAATAACTAACAGTTTCATCTACAAGACAAGGAACACCCCTTTTTTTTGCCTTGTTTTCACAATTGCAAAACTAATTTCTTCTCATCTTGCTCAGTTTTGAGCTTGGATGGGATGTAGAGATCGCTTCCCTTGACCCCTTCAAATTGTTCCTCGATACTACAATACTAATTTTTTTTGGCAAACTAACTTCAACACTCGACTATCCCCTTTTTGGTTGATTCAAGATTGCCAACTGACCCGAATGCTCCAGCATTAGACACCCTAGGTAAGTGAAAAATTCATGAGCTCTTGCTCATGAACCTTAAGTGAGCTCTTCTAATGACTCGTACTTTTCCAATTTCAGATTCATTCACCTGAGTCGAATCTTCTGTTACTCAATATTTTCACTTGACCAAATACTCCAATTCTGTGCCGAGAGTGCCCCTTAACATGATAACTAGGGGAAACAATACCATGTGAATGTTTGCCAATACCTTTGATAACAAAACACTACATCCATAATGTACAAATACATCCACACAGAAGGTACAAATATGTGTACACATTGTTTTATCCTCAGTTCTGTGTACAAATTTGTGTCCAAAGGATAAAAACATGCATCCAAAAGTACAATTGATGATACAAACTTCACTTTTTATAGTACTTGTATTAAAAACAGAGAGAATCCCATAAAGTTTCTTAAAAAACTAAAAAAAATGGTACAAGCTTGTGACCAAAGGATAAAAGAATGCACCCAAAAGGTATATATCTACATCAATAGGATAAATGACTGCCTCACAAAAGTTACAAATATGTGTCCAAAGGATAAAAGCATGCATCCAAAAGTACAATTGACGATACAAACTTCTCTTTTTCTAGTACATGTATCATAAAACAGAGAGAAACCTAGAAAGTTTCTTGAAAAAATAAAAAAATTGACATAATTTTTTCCTTAAAAAATTAGTTTGTACAGAATTATATGAATTTTTTGAAAAATGTGCCAAAACCCCCTTGAAAATACCAAGATTTGACTATCTCAGAACAAGGTTGAGTTTACAGTCAATTCTAGGGTTTCGGCATCTTACAAACATAATGACATAGTCCATTTATCCTAAAATTGCACTGGTTGATAGATGGATTGAAAAATAAATTATAAACTGATCAATTTGTCTAATCTTTTCTGATTCTCCAGATCATCTAAGGATGCAAGGGAAGAACACACTCAAAGAATAGAAGATCTAGAACATCAAGCTAAAAAAGTCAAGATTTAAATACTTACAAAAAATGAAATATAAGACAAACAAATACCTATGTAGCTCTGATACCATATTGGAGAATGCCACGAATCTCTGGTTCAATCGAATGCACTAGTTCATCGAACATGTGACAAACAAACACATAAGGTTGCTGAAAGTAAATAAAATTACATTAAGAGATTTATTGCATAAGCTTGGAATCAATCCATCCAACACATTGCCATGAACTAGCTCATTAATCAAGATGTACATATAGGAGGGAAGTGCAACTACCACCTAGAATAGTGTTGAGAAATCTCACTAACAAATACTGACAGTTAAGTTGACTCCACAATACTAACATCTAACTCCAAAAGACTAGCAAGCTACTCCACATGACTAGTAAGAAAACTCCATATAACTAATGCACTTAAGCTAACTGACTAAACAAGTGTAGGGATAATCCATGTGTAGGAATAATCCAGTTGAAACCAATAAAGGATAAGTAATATCCTAGACTAACATTTATCATGGTAGAAGATGAATTTTTAGGGTCAAGAAACCAAAACATTTTCAAGCATAGGAGCACTTGCTTTGGGGTACATAAACAGTGGGATGCACATGTGCTATAACACGAGTGCACTATAATGAAAGTGTGATTTAACGTGCATGTGTTCCTCTTAGAAATGTTGTATATGTGTAGTTGGAAAGCTATATATTTACTAAAATAATTGTTTAATTTCATATACTTTCAATTTATTTTACTAAATATAATAAATTATGGTCACTATGCACCTTATGGAACTAGTCTCACAACATAATGAGTCAAAGTTTAGTAGATAGTTTTTCATAATCTAATATGGTCAGTACATAGGTATTTTTTAGGATTTCAACAGTTACCTTAAAGTTTTTAGGGTTTAAATTCTACAATAAATGTCTATTTTGGGAAAGAATATAGTCATTGTTTAGGTATTGGGGCCTTCTAGATTGGTTATTGACATTTGTAGGAGTTTTAGATGTGTTAAAATTATATTTTAAAAACATCATCACTCTCAAAGGTAGAAACAATTTCTCAAATACATGGACTCATGAATTTTACCATGAGCGCAGATTTTAAGCCCTAATTTCATATTGGAATCATGGTATAGTAATAATATGGATGAGTACCTACTTTACAATCCTAGGGCATGCATCTTTAAGAGGACCACTCGAGTAATCCTCGTAATCAACAATGTAAGGGAGTGACCTTTGTTCCTGTGTCGGCATTATATAATCCTTTGAGCTTGATAATATAGATTAGTAATAGTAAGGGTGAGGAAAGAATATGATCTATCTAAGGACCCCATGATATCTTCATTTTTCAATAAAAGAACAAAAGATAGCTTCAAGAGTTATAATCTAGAAGAGTACATCGCATCGATATAATTATAACTGTCAACAAAATTTATGGTGGTATTTGATGGAAAATGTGTCAAATATTTCATACATTCATTTCCTTTATATGGAGAAAGAAACTTAATCCCTTCATTAAGATTTATGCTAAGTTAATTAGTTGCGTTCTCAACCTGTTGCGGGAGTAGGAAATTTGACTCAAGTACCACATACCTCACAAAAAATCAAATCTACATTAACATTTAGAGAAATTATTTTCAAATATCCTTTAGTGTTGCTGCCAAAAAACCATTGAAATAAATGTGTATAGGGCCAAGACACCATTGAAATAACTTTGTGCATTGCAAAATAGGAATTTGGTGAAACTAGTAAGTGGGAGATAGTAAATGAGAGTTTACTATAAAATTATCATTATCAGTTTCAAGAAGAGTAAAATATAATCCTGTGTGGGCACTTTCCCTTCAATAATAAGATAAGAAAGACTTGGGTATGATTAGGAACATTGGAAATTGGACCTGTGATCATGAAAAGTTGGATTGAAATTGACGAGTTTAGATTTTCCAACCAATAAGAATTGGATACATCAACAACTGAATTAAAATTTCATCCAAAGAATATACTATAGTTACATAAAAGAAGAAGGGAGAAGTTCAATGTGTGCTAGAAATGGAATGAAGACACAAGCAACATCTTGAAGAAATTAAAATATTCCAAAAGAAGGAATATCTTAATTGATTGAACCAATATATTAATTGGTTCAATCAATGATGCATTTTGGGAAAATTTGATCCTCGATGACCTAATTGTGAAAATATGATGTTATTTGGGTTTAATTTTCTCCAATTGCATCATTAATTGAACCAATTATTAGGTTTCATCAATTAAAGATGTGATTCAGGTAAATTTTAACCTCATTAACATGCTTATGACTAGATGCAATGTAATTTGGGGGTTAATTGTCCCTAATTACATCAATAATTCTACCAATTAATCATTTGATTCAATCGAAGAGCTAATTTGGACCAATTTGATGATGACAACAAGGATGACAAGGCAATATTATTTATCGACAACTCTAATAATAGGTTCTTAAGAATGAGTTATTATAATTATTTTTACTTTTGTAAGGCTTAGTATTTCAGTCTTCAATAATCCTTCATTTGAATCAATCTTACTAAATGTGGATCAAAATGAAAACTTCAATGATTATTAGGATTGGAGTAAATAAGAACACCACAAGCTCATTCATGCCTTAGATCCTTAACTATGAGATGGGATTTTCTCAAGGGTTTTAACTAATCACAACCTTCATGAGGATTCCATAAATACCTTCAACATGCATTTTATATGAGGAAACCTTTGACTCACCATCCTCTCGTCAAATAGTGGTTTGATTTCAAACAAGGGTTATGATCAAATTGCAATCAAATTGTGATAGGCTTGGTAAAATGTATGATTTTCTTACTATTTGAATTTCTTCTCCTGGGAACAAGGTTATATTGATCTCATTCCACTCTTCACACTAATCTAGAGAATTTTATGACAGTCTACTTGTATACTCCCATCTAATATTGATTTCACTCAATTCAACCGAAACAGGGTCTTGCGCAGGATTGTACAGGATGATAGAGATATCATGTAAGGAGAATTTTACACACATATAATAACATTAGTTTCTTTTTTCCTCTCTACTAAAAGTTTAGAAACCATTCTTTTCATATTAAATCCATTTCTACAGTAGAACACCAAAACTTCTCATAATATAATTATGAGACTACGCCTTATGGTAAAACAAAGATTCACAACAGGGTTTAATCTACTAATTAAAGTCTTGGAGGATTATAAATGAATGTATATGTGATTCAAACCTCCCTAAACATCATACACACATCTACATACCCATAACAAGAGTAAGGATGTTAATTTTATTCTAGTTACTGTATTCAGGGTTTGACTATTCTCATGAAACAAATACAGAGTTAGGTAAATTATCAGGCTGAGATGAGTGTTTCTAAACCTTAGAACTATGCAACAACTTCATTCCATTGTTAAGATAGGATTAGTGAATCATGAACAACAAAACTATGTTATTCTTCTTTATATTATTGCAACCTTGCATACAAAGATTGAAAATCTATGTTTTTCATTTCCCACTCTGTTACAAAATCTTTTTCTTCTTTTTATTTGAATGAAATTCACCCCATCCTCTCTCCTTTCTCATTCAAATTTAGTTAGAGCAAAACAAACACATATTAGGTTTCTCAACACAAGGTGGTTACCAAGATGGGTTGCACAAGTATTTACAAGGAGAATAAGGTGATCTTCCATCCACAATGTGTCACTAAGTTTCCATTCTATTTCCATGAAGAATCAAGATCAAGCAAGGAGAGAAGATTAAGAGAAAACACTTATTAGACAAACTAGGAATTCAAAATTTCAAAATATTAGGTTTTGGTGGGAAAATATGGTTGAAAAGCTAGGATATAAGGAGATAACAACAATCAACAAGAAGACCAGCATTTATTGACCCAAAATGAGGTCTAAGATCTCAACACGCCAAAATTTCTCTATATACCTCTTGATTGCCCCTACATCATTTGAGCCCTACAAACTTAAATTTTATGACTAATATAATATGTTTTTGGCCCCAATTACATCAAACATTACACATTTGGTTGATTTGATCAAGGAGAGAGGTAATTTATCCTATTTGAGTCATATGAACTTAATTGTGATGATGTGATGAGATTTAGGGATTAATTGGTCTTAATAACATCATGCACATTAAATCAATGACTATATGATGTGTTTGGTAGTTTTATGGACCCTAATTACATAATTCACGGAAATAATTAGTTATATGAGTGAAGAAAGAAGTCACCCAAAGGTACATGGTAGTGCGCAAGAATGTTGCACTGAGGAAGGAGGTTGCCACAAAGGAGGAGATGGTTTCTATAGACCATTAGCACACAAGAGATTGCATAAAGTTGTAGGACGAGGTGGTAGAGAAAATAAAATAGATCGGAGAGAAGGTTATACATCTGAAGTACGAAGGGCATGCAGAGGACCAAAGTGAACAAAATATTACCATGGTGCACAACTAAGTGTGTAAAATAGGAGACCCTAGTGGAAAGGCGTGAGAGCACAAAGGAGTGTGCAAGTAGAGAAGAATCCAAGCCGATGATTTAAGGAGTGTGAAGATAGACACCCCTGAAAATGTGAGAGAGCACAAGCTAACTAAGAGTGGCTATGTCATTATAAGCCATTAGATCCAAGTAGAGAGAATAACCAATCTAGGATAGGTCCCTAGGAAAAACACCAAGAGTCTATAAAAAATATAGAAGAGAGTTCCAAGCTCCATATAGAGAGTAACTGCATGCAAATGCGTCATAAAGGTCATTGAGTGAACAAGAAGAAACCATTGAGTTTCATTCCACTATATTAACTCTACAAACGTTTTCAGTTGGTCACCAACTGTTGTGCCATCATTAGTTAATTTGTTTATCTAAAGAACCGATTTAGTCTAATTTGAGACCCTAACCATATTTGTGACCATGTGATTTGGATTTTGACTCAATTGACCCCCCTAATTATATCATGCATCACATAGTTAGTTGATTGGTTCAATAAGAGAAGAAATATTTGATTAAATTTTACCATGTGAAACTAATTGGAGCTTTATGATGTGTGTTTTTACTTCATCTAAGGCTAATTACAAATCTTGATATGATTCATTGATAAAACATGTAAGAGGAGTACGATAAAGAATCATGAAGAGAAACCACCCACTCACTACTAATGCAAAAATATACAGAACCTAAGAAAACATAAAGGTAGTTAAGTCAACCATTTGAGGGGCTAGAGTGGCAAAGAGTAGAGAGATAGGCTGAGTCGCGCCAAATAAGTGAAACTTGTCAAAGGTCCTAGTAAAACACCATTGTAATAACTTTACAATTTTAGTTGATTTTATAACAGTTCGAATAGTGGGAGTAGTATTTGTAGATGTCATCAATATTTTTTAATCAATAAAACATGTATGTGTTTTGATTTGTTATGTATTATCACATATTATAAGGCATTTCACGAGTCTATATATTTGAGTAGTTGTTATCTTTGAGAGTTGCGAGGTTTGTAAAATATATATTTGACACATCTAGAACTCTTACATATGTCAATAACCAATCCAGAAGGCCGCAAAACCTAAACAATGACTTTATGCTTCCCAAAAGCAGACATCGATTGTAGAATTTAAACCCTAAAATATTTAGGTTGAATGCAAAAATCTTGAAAAATACCTATGTATTGACCAAATTAGATTGTGAAAAAACATCTTCTAAACCATGACTCATGGAGTTGTGAGACTAGTTCCATAAGGTACAGAGTGATCCTAATTTATTATATTTACTAAAATAAATTTAAAGTATAAAGTAGAAGAAATAATAAAGTATACAAACTAATAAATGAAAAACTTCACGTGCACGTTATAGTGCATGTGCACTTTTGGTTTGGTAATTATTGAACCTGGTAATTTAAAACACAAACATGATTTTCTAAACCATGCTCGCGTTTTACTTAAAATCACAAATTCGGCCACATTTTAGCCTCCCATCGTGTTTTGCTTTAAATAAAAAAATTGGCCACATTTTAGCCTCCCATCTCCATGCACTTACCCTGGTATAAGAAATTAGGAAAAATCTTGAGGTGCATATGACCTACCATGTACATCCTCCTTTGAATTCCTATGCACCTAGAGCTAACATTGCTCATCATATTCATGGGGAATCAAACTGTGGAATGAGCGGTCGATCCTCTCAAAATGAATTTCATAACATTCAATGGTTTTTATGAATGTGCAACTAATGAATCCATGAAAATAATGCTACCAGATTGAATGTGAACGTAGATTAGCAAGTATCTATTTACTTTGTATTTACACTAGGTTATCTTTAAATAAGACTTTACAAGTAAAAACCTTCCTACAATTAAGGAATTCCCACTTATCCCTTAGCTCCAAAATTTACAACACAAGAAAGAAAATTTGAATAATATAATTCAAAATAATAGGGAATATTTTACACATCCTCCACGAGGATCTCTTTGTAACTTATCTACAATCACCACTAAGTGTACAAACATTTGTACACTTTTTATTGATTTAATCTAAATTGAATTAAACATTTATTTTAGAGTAAAGTACTGCAACTAATTATATAAAAATCATAATATGCAGTAATGGACAAGCAATAAGCATTCAAAGATATGAAATCCTAAGAAAACGAAAGAGGGAAGGTGACTTAGCTGATTTCGTGCGATCTGGGAGTGGACTGGACTAAGTAACTGCAGGAACAAACTATAAATAGTTCTGTTAAGGTTCACCGAGGGTTCTGGGACTCAAAAAAATGTGCTGGAAAAAGTGCCCACATGAGGAAAAAAGTGCCTGGGTGCTAGTGATCGTTCTGGGCGCTAGTGGCTACTCAAATGCTCAAGTTCTGGTCTTTTCTAGGCTAGAGGAGCTTCGTTGTTGATCTCTCTTTGTCACTTTGGTTTCGTTGTAATGTCTTGGTCATACATATAACATGTAAAATAGATATCTAACTTCACATGCCCACAAAATACATCAAACCTAATAAAGAAGATATATATAATGGGTAGTTCATATTGACCCCAAAGGTCACCCGAAGAGTGAAATTATGATCAAGAGTTACACTACATCTCATAATCCATGTAGTTCTTTGTGCTTATGTGTATAATGATGCCCTAGGTTTCCCTTGTGTAAGTTGCACGATGATAGTAGGCTAAATTTAGATTGTACCAAGTATGTAGAATGTGTGTGATGGAATAGAATGAACTCCCCTCATATGTTGTGTATGTAGATTAATGCATCTATTGTCCCTTGTATGAAAGTGCTAGATGTGTCCTTGTAATGCTCTTGTGCCTTTGATGCAAGATTAGGTGATGATAGATAATGCTTATAGTTCTTGACCCCTTTATTTGAGAGCAATAACTAAGTATATATATGATTCCCTTGTTTGAATTTCGTAATTGACAACTGAAAGGCCAACCCAAAGTTTTAAAAGGTGACCAAGAAGTAAAAGAGACCCAAAAGAGTAAGAAGAATATAAAGAAGGTCAGGAGCACCTAGGAGGGACAGGAGCACCTGGGCACTTCTGTCCTAACTAGGTGCTAGTGTCCAAGGCCAGTAAAGATAAATCAATCAAGTTCCAGAAGAGTTGTAAGGTATGTAAGGCCAATAAAAGTGCAGGAGCTAAAAAAAGTCCCAAAAGAAGTTGTCAACCACTAATTTTCTTTCTTAGGAATCATGTATACATTAGTATGCTTTAGGACCTATAAATGTACCCAAGTGCATAGATTTTGTGTCTACATTTTCCCCCACTTTATGTTCTTGAGTGAATACTTGATAGCATAAAATAGATAGAAGATGTGTACCTTATGATCCGAAGAGAAGTGTAGCTGATAGTGTGCTGAGTGGACAAGTAACATGAAGTGATCGTAATGTGAAGCATGAAAACTAAGAAAGGGTGAAGTGTATGTGTAGTATCGTGCTATTGGAGCTTGTGCTTGTATATGTGAGTTGCTTCTTGTAAGGATAGACTATAAGGATGGACCTACAAAAGAGTAGTCAAAGTCTTGTATGTGAAAAATCAAAGTAACGTATGTATAAGTAAGTAAAGAGCTAAGGAAAGAGTGCACCCGATGTATGGGAGAGTAAAGGATAGAAAGTTTTCATGTTTTTATTTGGAGATGATTCTAGATATGAGTGTCTTGTTGCTGAAGGGTTAGGTTTTTGGGAAATCTCACGTGAAGAGCGGGTTTTTTGGGTCATCTCATGCCAAGAACGAGTTTTTTGGGCGATCTCACGCCGAGAGAAGAGTATTGGGGAGAGTTTTATTTTTCTCTCCTTCCATGACGCTTCTCGAATAAGAACCACTGTAGATGACACATCCCTAATTTGTAACCGATTGTAACTGAATGTTTGAATTCTGTAACTGAAGGCAAGTTCTTGATACTATAGAAAAATATTGTAAACTGCTGAAAACTATGTTGAACTAAGAAAGTGTCTATTTTTCCCCCAGAACACAAGCACCCACCGTTCCTGTCTGTTACTGGGCACTAGTGCCCACTCTATATTTTTGGTCCATGTCAGATTCTAGACCAATATGTGATTGTGTGTTTTGGACAATTTTGTATAGTGCCAATTTGTTCTATAACTATGTGTTGTTAGAAGGGTGATCTATTCACCCATTATATTCCCCCCTCGTTTGGGGTGCATCCAACGAATGTAGGAGGTTGCGGCTGAAAGGAAAGGACCTGAAGCTAATATGCATATCATGTATTGGATACATGCAGGGGGGAGGGGATGTGCATGGTAGAAACCAAGGCACATGCAAACAAAGTAGGTTAGAAATAAGTGTTAATGTAAAATTTCTTAGCATGCAATAAAATACATTGTAGCAAGAAAATATGAAGACAATATGGTACCGTGAAAAGTGGGCTGTATACATGGGACATTACTCACAATGTCATAAGACAATCAGGGCCGAAACACCCATAAAATACAATAATCAGGCATAACATAGGGCATATCACGCAAACAATAGCAAACAATAGCAAGCAAAAAGTGACAGATAACCATGGTTGTATATAATCCTGCAAGAAAAATGCTACAGATGAAGCACCCATTAGCATGTTAGAAAGATAAATAGTATGTCAAAGCATGTATAGAGCAGTGAGAAGTAAGTGATATTTCCAAGAAGTAATAAGTACTAAAACGATAGAACTTGTTATGTGTAGAGTATGATACTAGCAAAAGGTAGATGCCCCCAGGAGCCTCGACGAGACTTGTAAAGAGCAATGTCGAGCATCATGCATTGTGTAAGAATTTGAAAAAATTCCTGCATTCACCTCAAGATACCATTTGAATGTGTATGTGTGTATAAAAAAAGATAATGACATACTAAGTATCCAACTAGCATAGGAAACAAAGTGCAGCATGTAAGTAGTATAAGCTAACAAGAGTAAATGCAACCAAGATGTGCAAATGATGTGTGAAAGTGATGGTGTGATATGATGTGCAAGATATTTAGATAGAAGGAGCAAAATTTCCCCCCAGCAAATGTGTGTGAGATGTGGTTCATTTAAGAATACTCCCTCAACAGTTAAGCATGAACCATAGATCAAGAGTACGCCATCGAGTAATGATGGTATAATATGAGTACTAGAGATGCGGTAATGCTCGGAAAGGTAGACATGAAGCATGAAGCGTGAGTAGCCAAGATGGGACAAGTGAGGTTCATGGAGGAATTTCACCCTCAACAATCAAGCATGAACCATAGAACAAGAGTACGTCATCGGGTAATGAAGGTAAAGTATGTGACTGAATTTAGATGCTAGGAAAGATGTATCGTAAAACACAAAGTGTAAAGTAGAATAGATACATGAAAATTAGATAATAGAGACAATCTATAGTAATGGATGAGGAGTAAGTGTGATGTCCCCCAAGCGTGCGAGTGATGGAAAAATATCTGACAATGGCGAAGATCGAGGGCTCCTTAGATGGCATCTAAGAAAGAAAAGGTATGTGACAATGGTCTAGGACTAATGGTGTATGAGAATATATATGTGCATGTGAGGGAGACCGATGTGGTGAAGGAGGTGGAGAACATCTATTTGAATGGTCTGCCCAGGTAAGGGAATTATGCCAACGAGGTGGACTAACGGATCTGCGAGAATGACGGGGCTGTGAGCTAGGCCTTGTATGAATGGGAGAGATAGGTACAGAGAATAAATTTAGACTTGAGCATTGCAGGAGGCCTAGATGTTGTGACCGGTGTTAAGATAAAGGAAATACTGGGTCGTAGTAATGGTGTACATGGTGAAATACCTTTGATGGTGACAACTTGTTTGTTATGAATGAATTTAAGACATAAGTGGACCATGGAAGGGATAACATAGGTAGCTCAGAGCCAAGGAAGACCTAAGACCATATCACAACCTTTAATTTCAGATGTAACAAGGAATGGTGTTGGTATGATAAGGGAGCTAACAATAATGGGAAGGGCGACGCAACCATAAGAATTAGGGACTAGAAATGTGATTTGGGAGGTGGAAATTTTGATAGCTAATAGGAGTGCCATGGAGCATGCATTGGAAAGGGCCAAGGGATGGACCAAAGTATTGTTGACTGTATGAGTACCAATAGAAGCATTAATATGCAACGAATCAAAGGAAAATGTAGCATGGTAATCATGATCCGAGAAGGTGATAACTGGTGGTGGCATGTCAGTAGTAGTAATGAGGAAATCAAGTGGCTCTGATGAAGGAGGAGGCATAACATGATATGTATGGTTAACAGAGGAATCAATAGCTGGCTTGTCATGTTTTGGTAATGGGTCATTGAAGATTTTAAGCTTTTGATTATCGTTGACTAGTTTTGGAAGTAGATGGATCTGGGAGCTCGATTATGTTATTATCGATAAGATATTGAATGATATGCCTAAGCTTAAAACAATGATTAGTAGAGTGGCCATTGCATTGGTGGTAATCACAGTGTGCATTTTCATCGTAGTTACGACCACATGGGTGAGAAGGATCTAGATTCATTGGTGGAGGGAGAGTAATCAGATTGATTTCAGTAAGTTGCGGTAACATGATATGAGGTGCATATGGTAGCTTAGTAAAGGTGCACCTTGTGGGTTGCAAATGAAGCTTGGCAGGCGGAGAAACAACGTTGATTGCGACTTGTGCATCGGTATTCTTAACGGATGGTTTGAATGCAAATTTGGTGTGAAAATTTTTGGAAGATGAAGTGGAAGAAGTCTCATAATACTTTAATTTTCCCATATATAGTAACTTGCTTTCACACAATTTGAGTGTGTGGCAAAATTGATCAAAGAAATGAGAAGTTTCAAAAATAACACTCTTTTAAAGTGGAGGGAAAAGACTTTGGATGAATAGATCTTGTAATTCTGAATTAGCTAGGACATTGCTCATTTTAGCAAGGTTGTTCTTATAGCACAAGACATAGTCTGCAAGATGTTCATTGGATCCTTGTCTAATTTTAGCTAGTTGTGCGTAGGATTTCTTAGTGCTGATATTTATAGAAAAATGAGTGAGAAATGCATTGGCTAAAGTTCTAAAATATATTATTGAATGGATAGGTATATCATAGAACCAACACATAACATAGTCATTTAAGCTTCGGGGAAATAGTTTAGCCAATAGTGTAAGTTCATTAGCATAGTCGAGACATGTACAACATGGAAGGATCGAAGGTGCTCCTGAGGGTCGCCATGGCCATTGAAGGTGGGAAGTTGAGGTGCAATGAAGTTAGGAGATAGCGGATAAAAGGAAATGGTGGGTGCGAAAGGGCTATGTAGGAGGAGTAAAGAGTCTAGAGATGGAGAGAAGGATGAAGTGGCTTGTTTTAATTGGCGAATTTGGGTTTCCAAATCATAGTATAATGAAGCTAGGTTCTGGGTGTTCAAAGAAGAGTTAGGGTGTCTATGGGAAGTATTGGGAGGGAGAAGAGGAGTGGTAGTTGTAGTGATATTAATATGAATGGTGGAAGGTGGGGTAGATGTCATGGCAACCAAGGAAGAACCCACGAGAGGGAGAGTGGTAGCATCTCTAGATCTTTTAGCAGTGAGTAAATAATTGAGAACATGTGGAATATGCATGGGTGATCACGTAAAGCAGAACAAAAGTTAGTGAGCTTTTCAAGTTGCTTTTAATCAACATTGGTTTCTTCATCGTATGAGTGTTCACTATTAGAATCTTCAATGTTTTCAAGAGGAATATGGGTTAAGTTAATCAAAGGATTATCAAAGGCAGCCATTGGTTTCAAAAATTCTACAGGTAGATGGAGGAAACTCAATGTGCATAAGAGGACCAAAATGACCACTACGGGTAATGGACATAAAAAAGGCCTTGAAACAAGGTAGGGTTCTAGTGAATGGGTTCACCAAAAGATTTAATGTAAATTGAATTAAACGTTTATTTCAGAATAATCTACTACAACTAATGATATACAAATGATAATATATAGTAATGAACAAACAATAAACATTTAAAGATCTAAAACCCTAAGCAAATGAAAAAAGGAAGGTGACTTAGCTGATTTCGTGCAATCTGGGAGTGGTCTGGATTGAGTAACTATTGGAACAAACTAGAAACAATGTTGTTAAGGATCATTTAGGGTTATAGACCCCATAATTATGTTGGATAGAAGCGCCCACATGAGGACATGAGCACCTAGGCGCTAGTGACAGTTCTAGGTTCTAGTGACTGGCCAGATGCTCAACATCTGGTCTTTTCTAGGCTGGAGGAGCTTCACAGTTGATCTCTCTTTGTCGCTCTGGTTTCGTTGTAATGTCTTTAGTCATACCTATAACATACAAAATAGATATCTAGTTACACGTGCCTAGAAACTACATCAAACCTAATAAATACAATGTAGAATGGGGAGTCAGACTGACCTTGTCGGTCACCCAAATAGTGAACTTAAGACCGAGAGATGAACTAAATCTCAAACTCCATGTAGTTCTTCGTGCTTTTGTGTGTAATTAGGCCCTAGTTTTCCCTTGTGCAAGTTGCACGATGATAGCGAGATAGATCTAGAATGTACTGAGTATGTAGAATGTGTGTGATGGAATAGAATGAACTCCCCTCCTATGTTTTGCATGCAGATTGATGCAACCCTTGTCCCTTGTATGAAAGTACTAGATGTGTCCTTGTAATGCTCTTGTGCCTTTGATACAAGCTTAGGTGATGATAGATAATGCTTATAGTGTTTGGCCCCTTTATTTGAGAGCAATAACTAAATATATATATGACTCCCTTGTTTGAATTTTGTAATTGACAACTGAAAGGTTGGCCCAGAGTTTTAAAAGGTGACCAAGAAGTAAAAGATACCCAAAAGGGTAAGAATAAGATAAAGAAGGTTTGGAGCACCTAGGAGGGATAAGAGCACTTGGGCGATTATGTCTTAACTGGGTGCTAGTGTCTGAGGCCATAAAAGAGAAATCAATCAAGTTTTGACAGAGCTGTAAGGTATCTAAAGCTAATAAAAGTGCAAGAGCTAAAAGCAATCATGTATACATTAGTATGCTTTATGACCTAGAAATGTACCCAAGTGCATATATTTTGTGTCTACATTTACAAGTTGTAATATATATGAAGGTGAAATGAAAACTATAGACTAAAGAGCCCATCCTAAGTACCCTTACTATCTATATCATCCCTTCAAAAAATAATGTATTTGGAATTCAAAACATAAAAGACAACATGGGGAATGAATTTAGAGGTGAAAGACAATGAAGATAATGTCATGGACAAGTTGTCTTGTTGAATTAGAGAAATCCATCAACAATAACAATAGCGAAGTGATATTATATGTCGCAAAAAGTTACGTAGTCAAGAATGTTAGTGAGATGGTATATGAATAGTGTGATGATCAATCCTCTACACTCGTCAGAGGGCCTACACATACAAGGTGCAAAAAATTCTCCTATGTGGAAGAAAATATAACTTGATTAGAAAATGCAATAACTATGAGCTACATAAGTGATGTTAAAAGACTCGTAAAATAAGTGGAAACAAATACAATGCGGCTAATGAAATAATTGGCAAAGTTCGAAAAAAAGACACATAAGAGAGCATTTTTTGGAATGTGTGTTCATAATAAACTTGCATTGCTAATCAAAAGAAGCTAAAACCTAATAACTTCAAAGAAAAATCAAATCTACCATGGAACCATCATGATACAAGCTTATAGAAACTAACTTCTTCAATGCATAAACAATGAAATGTTAATTTCTTTCCTACTCTTTAGATTTCTAATTAAACATGAACCTAGTTAGATCATTTAGCAATCAAAGTTGATGTTGATGACCTCAAGAATTGAGGATGGAATATCACCAAGAAATGGCTACAAGGCCATTTTTGTATCTTCCCATACTACTCAATTTTGATTAAATGGATGCAATGGAGAAGCTATTTCCAACAATGGAGAATTCTCAAAGTCAAATGCCTATAGTTTTCACTATTCAAAGCATGGTGTATCTTTAGAAGGAAGGAAGGGGGTTCTTTATATAATCTTCCTGTTTGAGAAATATTTGCAACTTAGTGCAGGTGGGATAAGGGTAAAGTAAGATTAGGAATGGATAAGGTTGCTTTGGGAAATGTAATCTTGATTTAGAAGAGTTTAATTTGTCATTAGTAAGTCATGGGAGTTGGGGATGTTTTAAGTAATTAAGGGTGATTAATTAATAGGTAGATGTAAGCTTATAGAAGCTAATTAGAGGATAATTTGTATGATTCGGGGGATATAAGAGAGCAATTTGATCCAATCAACGATAATTTATTGAATTAGGGTTGTGAGTGTAATTAATTAACCCAAGTAGAAGCGAACATTAATTAACAAAGGGTTGTTAATCAACATCTTGAGTGAGGAAAGAGTTAATTAATTAATAAAAGGTCGTTAATTAATGAGTATGAAGAGGAATGTTAGCTAATTAGTGGAAAAACACTAATTATTAGGGAAATGACAAGAAAGAGGATAATTAGTGCAATTTTAGTATTAAAACTCATAAGCGGATTTTATGTGTCTACAGAATGGAAATTTGTACCCAAATCCATACCTAAGATTGTTGAGGAGATTGAAAGGGTTGATAAGAGAATGACATGTCGGATTTCAATACCAAAATAATCAACAAAATGTTTGCATTGCAAGTAGTATGTAAACACTAGAAGGAAGTTGAGAATTACATGAAGACTATCCACAGTAGAGCCAATTGGACGGGTAGTGGCAAAGGAACGAGAGTGTCTAGTTGTGCAAAAACTGACGAAGGGGTATATCCCATACTTTTAAGGTGACTTGCAATAAAAAAATCCAAATATATTTTCCTTTGATTAATTTTTATTTTATTTTATTTTATTTTTTAAGTCGTAACCAACAACTACAATATGAAATTTTTATTTATAAAAAAGGTTAACCATTATATCTAAACCATAACCTAGTGTTTAAATAAATTAAAACCATACCCTTAGTTTTATTTTTAAAACTAATGTTAAAATATAACCTTAACTACGTTTTATTTAAAACTTATATTAAAAGTTTTAACAAAATTAAAATTACAATTAATAAACAATTTTTTATAAAAAAGGTTGTTCTTTTTCGAATATATCAAGCACATATGTCTAGATCAATTGTTTGTGTTTGAAGGTTATTGCTAATGTATGATCATATTGAATGAATGAATGAACAATTTTAATACTGTTCATGAGATCAATCGATCTATGTGAATCAAAACTACTCAGAAGTTATCCTAATAATTTTGCATAGAATCCATTGCCTTTTTTCAATGTTGCATTTTTAGTGTGGATCTTAATCAAAAGATTTGTTGTTTTGACAAGTTTTTCTTCCTCAAACAAGGATGGTAGGTTTTCTAATTTAAAATTTTCCTTATACTTAATACCCATGTCATTATAAGACATGCATTCCATGATGTAGTGTCATTTTGTTTCCACTCTTCTCACTTTTATTTAGGAAACACCCATCTCCCAATTCCACATCTGAAATGGTGTGAACTATTCCTTAGGTTGGCCATCAATATTTTTTCCTTCCATTTAATTTTTTCTCCTATTCTTTCTTCCCACACGAAGAATTGAAAACTGTTGTAGGCAGCAGGGTTGGGTGAGATGACAAACATGTATAACTCTAGACCCAATGAATGAAGCTAAATGTAACTAGTTGTGGAATTCATGTTGGACACCTATGATGGTGTCTAGATATTGCAGTTTTTTCCTATGGACGAAAATGTTGTTAGAATATAATTATGCAGAGAAGTAACAATGACAAAGGTTTAAATCCATATTGGAGTATATCAACCCTATGTCAATAAACCCTTACTTTTCGGGAACCTTTTGTCTTCCTTGTTCTTCTTCAGAGGACGACCACGCCTTAGATTTATAGAACACTTTTACTGGAATTTCCCTCCTATCCATCCACATAGAAATAATTTCATCTACTAGAGAAGTAATATGAACCCCTTTGGCTACCATGAAAAAGACAATGCCAAATATTAATACATTTCCCACATATAAATTTTTAGTGTTTACCATCTCATATTCTTAACTTATGGAAATTTATTTTTATTATGTACTACGTAGATATCTCATAAACCACTTTAGTGTAATAATAGAAATTTCTTCTATGGGAAGAAGGTGGCCACCACTGACATATAGTGACAAATCGAGGGTTGACATTCATTATGTACAATGCTTTGGCATATGGATAAATTTATATTGTTCACTAAAATTCTCTATTTTTCCAACGTGTATCAGAGGGTTCATATTTCTTGGCAATTCAACCAAAATCACACAAACTTAAAATTTGGGTTTCAAACTTGGAACCTATTGGATTTTCCCCATTTTTTAATTTTGGCCCTTTAAATGGAAAATTGCACTCATGCGAACAATGCAAGCGATATCGAGATGAAAAAGTGAACCATAGAAAACATATATTATTTGGGTTGGGACAATCTTATCCATAAAATAGGTATGGGACATGTAGATATTTAATTCCCACCTTTTCTTATCTAATCTCCATTTCATTCATGTTCTATAAACATTGGATCTTATTTTATTTGTATCCACTCCTTGCAAGTTGTGTCATCATCATATTTAGCTCCTCATATTGGATGGTCCCATTACAAACATATTAATGCAATTGTAGTAAACCAAAATTTACTAAGCTATTTAAAAATAAGGCTTTTAATGTTAGTGACACTTAAGAAAAATTTAATATCCAACATACATTGCATTAAATGATTCAATTGATTTTTTATTATTGGTTTGTTTATTGCCTCACACGGGATGGCGAGTCTCCCCAACATGTCTCTATCTCAATAGTTACCCGTCACTGGCATAAAGGAATTCCCGCCATACTGAGGTTGGCTCTATACACCCAAAAACACAAGGTGGTCCGTTTTTCGCTTAATAGAATAAAGAAAAGGATCACATGCTTTTCCTCCAATTGTTTCCCCACCCCAAAAATTCTTCCCCCTAATTCCCTTCATCATCACTAGTATACCTCCTGCAATGTTTCCCCTAAACTCCTACTTTTACTTCTTCACTACCTCCCTGTCAACGTTTCCATTATACCACTAAGATGCGATTACTAGTAGTATAATATGTCGTTGATTGTAGTTAGGTGCAATTTGATGACTATGATTAATTTTTTGATGTAGGTTTATAGTGGCAACACTTCTGCAAAAATATGAACTTGTAGGACAACGTTGGAGGTTGGATGGATCAACAAAAGTTGTATTTGTCTAGCATAAATGGACACGGTTTGCAGAAGAATATGTACAATTAGATATGGAAGGAGGTCAAATGGCTTAGTCCACATGATGAAACAACCTTAGATTATGTTATATATTTTCCAAGAGGGATGATCAACTAAAGTGCCAGTCCCTTAATCATTTTTTTTTATAAATTTATTGATGTAATTTTTTCTAAAATAAAACCAAATCAACATAAATAAAAATTATGATCAAATAAATCATAAAGCTAAAATAAAAAATAATAGAATAAACTTGATGAAATTGGAAGCTTGCTACTTATGCCTCAAACATCCTCTCAAAACTAAAAAAAATATGTGTGTCTACAATTTTAGGCACTTTGGACACAATGGTGGTGTCAATTTTTTGTTAAAAGGTTGTAATTTTTTTTCTAAATACGAGCCTATTTTAGAATTGAATGAAAGGAATGTTGACAACTGGTCATGGTAATGAGTACTATAATTTTTAAATGAGATTACCAATTTTTGAGGTCCCTCAGAGAAAAACGGATCTAATAATGATGATGAGGAATCAAACTATGAAATGAGTGATCGATCCCCTCAGAATGAATCTGGAAGTAGCCAGGGATCTGTACAAATATGCAACTAATGAATCCATTTAAATAATGATACTAAATTGAATGTGAAAGTAGATGAACAAGCATCCAAATACTTTATATTCACAAGTTTCCTTAAAATATGGATTTATAATTAAAAAAATTCCTACAATCAAATAAGTCACAATTATACCTTAATGGGGATTTATAATGTGAGAAAGGAATGAAGAATAATACAATCTTAATGAATAGAGAATATACAACAAATCCTCTAAGAGGATCTCTTCCTAACTCATTTACAACAACCACTAAGTGTAAATACACTTGTTTCCTTTTTACAAGTGGTAATACATGCGATAGTAACATGCAAACTATAGACTAAAGATCTTATCCAAATACCCACACTACCCATATCACCTATAGTCAGACTCATTGGTATACTCACAAATACAAGATTACAATGACTTACTAATATTTTAAGGACCATGAGATCCTCGATGATGAATTTATTAATGCACCTTTATTCATATGAACCTTAACTGATTCATATCCCATATAAAGCAGTATGGTTGACAATGGATCAAGAAAAACATATACACTATGCCATTACATACTAGCCTTGGATACACACACACATATTTAATTGGTACAAAAATTAAGGTGAAAGGATTCAATGGACTATGTCAGAACCATCTTGAGGGAATTACATTACCACTTATGATAGGACCTAAAACTTTTATACTTACTTCTTAATCTTTCCTAGAAATGGTGCATGTGGCATGTTATAAGGATAACTTTAGATACATAAGATGTGTGTAATCCATTATACATTGCAATGATACTTGAAGGATATCCACAAACAAAAGAGTGTTAAGTATTCATGGTATTCCTTATGAGTATCCCATTCATCATGATTCATTAGTATCCATCCTTAACAACTAAGGCTATGAGTTCAACATACAACAACTATTCACCCAGTGCCAACTATACTTATGGAAATATCCACCCATGTGTATTCAACGATGAAAACCGAAACAATCTTTGGTTATACAATAGAGACCACAAGTCAGTATACTCGAGGTTCTTAAGACTACTAGAGATGAACCACATACACATGACCACATATATGATACAATTTATTTAAGATAATTTATGGATTATTACCATTTTTTGGACTCTAATGGTGATACAAATACTTCTTCTTTCCCATGACACATGTAATTTATATTTCCTAATCCTGGAACTTCACATAATCCTCTTAGTGGGATCATAGGTTAGAAATCCTAACCTACTCATATACCAACTCAACTATGCAATTTAATGTATATTGTTTCTTATTTATTTTGTACTTCTTTGTTTTTGTTTGACCGCCCTCTCTTGAGTTGAATGATTGATTCCTCCATTCTTCTATTTTGACATTGACATATAAATTAGTCATTATTCTAGCCTCATTGACATATAACTTCTCCTTTTACTTATGACACACACTAAGTTTACATGATCATATCTTCTCTACACCCACATATTGGATGATATTAGCTGATACACATCCCACTTTCCCACTAGTGGCATGCACTACAAGATTTATTTGACACATTCACGATACATGAATATATAATTCATGGCTACATTCACCCAAGGGCATACCACTTTCCCTCATCCTCATGAGACAACACTAATCCTATACCTTGTGCATAGTATGATACTTTGACAAAAGTCATTGTATGCTAAGTATCCTCAACCTTATTATATTTTGTGGCTTATACCTAATGTCCTTGGTTTAATCAATTACATTTTGACCTATGCTTCATTGCTTGCATCTTGGATTTGTTTTCTTGAGTGTCATTTGGATTTATTTCATAATTTCCTCGTGGCTTCATTTTATTCATTAACTCTTGTATTTATTTCCTTAGTTTTAACGAAGCGAGGGCATCCATTGTGTACTTCCCCAGCCTTCTTCTCCTCATATTCTAACACAACAAACTGAAACTATTTATGTTTCATTATTTTAGGAAATCCATACAATATATACAATGTTTACCCTCTGTGAAGTCTTACAACTATTGGTGCTCCAATGGTTGAATCAGACTTATCTCACATCACTCTCTAAACTCAATGACCAATCCTGAACTTTTTCTCTCACCCCCTCTATATATTTGGTTGACTTTGCAGCCTTTGGTCCTGTTATAACTCTCCGAATTATCTGCAACTCAACAACCTATCTAACCTCTTAACTTGAATGAATCCTCTACTATTTATAGTTGCGCACCCAAATTTTACCACTTCTCTCTCCTCTACAATGGATTCTCCATCTTTCCTACTCAAAATTAAAATTCAAACTGATATCTTTAATGAGCTTATCCACATAATATGCTTCCAACCAATCTCCTCGTGCAACGTTACCCGGTGGTTGGATCCTGCTAATTGGTATTTCCATCATCTGGTCACCATCAACCATGTGATCATACAAATATATTTTATCCATCCTTCCCTACAATTTTTCACTATGTCCTTACCATATTGAGCCTCATTCTTTGTGTTTTATTATTTTTATCTTCTTCTCTAAAACTTTTGTGTGCTTTGTTTATTCTTTTCCCACCTTCTTGCAGTAGTGCCTCCTTGCACTTTTCTGTTCCTTCAACTCCTAGGTATATGCTCTTCCGCACATCCTTGCACCCCCCCTTTTATTTTGTTGTCACCGCATACAACTATTCTTTGCACGCCCTGTCCTTTCACGCCTCACTTGCACCCTTATTCTTCTCTAGGTGCTCTCCTTCCCATTCTTCGTGCTCCATGCCTTTGAACTTTATGCTTCCTTATTTGCATATTCATTATTCTTCTCTTCTCCCAATCATGCTTTCTTGTGCACCATCCACAACCTATGCACAATTATTATACACATTCTTATATGTTGGTGGCTTTCAGGATAATTCTCCTTTCATATTGTCACTTTCTCGGAGACCCTCCTTACTTTTGGCCTACTTTTCACATCCATTCTCTCTACTCTTGACTAGTTTCCTCACGGTCATATTTCTATCATTATTTCTTATTCCTTCTCATCGCTTGTCTCTGCGAATATTTGTCTCCCTCTTGGCATCCTTTTTCACTCATCTCTCATTTATCTCTCTCGATTGTTGCCTCACGGTCGGCGTTCTACCAGTCTTTCTTCCCTCTCTCCCTTCAATGTTGCTATATGTGCATCATTCTTATCCCCATGCACCCTTTATGTTGCACATGCTCTTCCTTGGTGGCTTGAACCACTCCTTATGTGATCTTCCTCCTCCTTCTCCTCTTGTATGTCTCCCATTTCTGCTGCGCTTCTTCCATTAGTGTAGGTTTATTTAAATCCTGGATGCCCCTGCATCAAATATCTAGGGTATTTAAAACTTGATGTCCTCCTCAAGCAGTGTGAGTGATAAAATCATCCTTCAAACAACTAGTCCCGACTCTTATTTCCAACAAGACATTTCCTTTATTTTCTTCTTTCAGTGCCCCTTCCAATCCTTAGTCTCTTCTTGGTGACTTTGTTGTTTCCTTTCACACTTTCTTGCAATTTCCTTATGCTTGCAAACTCCTCTCCTCTGGGAGGATCCTCTTTCCTGATCCTTAATGAAATTTTGCTCTATTTGTCTCTTCTTCCTCCTTTTGGATACTTTGTCATTTTCTCCTTTATTCTCTATTGCTCCATCATCGTGACTTCCCTCTTTTGCACTTCATTTCTCTGCATACTACTTTCCCCTTTTTACCTTCCTTCTTTGGGATCTCCTAGTGTACCTTAAATCTGTGTTCTTCCTCCACTTATTTATGCATCCATATACTCACGTGTCTTCTCAAATGTAACTCCTTTGTGTTTCCGCATATCCCTTTCCTACAAAATTCTTAAGGGATTCTTCTTCCCCTCACCTCTTGAGATCTGTTAGACCACTCCTATTACTGGCCTTTATTTTCTCCTCCTGCTTGTCATAGGAATTTTATTTTTCCACTTTATTCCTTCGTATCCTCTTCTCTTCCTATATTTCATGCCTTGTGCATGACTTATGGATCCTCTCCACATGACTCCTTTTGTATATCTTTGTCGATCTCTTCTCCTACTGTGTGCTTCTTTCCATGTGTACTCCAACAACTATCCTTACTTTCTCTGCATTTTTTTCCTTCAAGGAAACTTCCTCTGGGTTAGATTGTTCCTGACCTCTGTCAATCCCAGCTTTCTCCTTTGTATTCTCTTGTAGTTTCTTCAAACTACTATCGCTCTCCCTTTGGTTCATGCGCTCCTCTTTTGTGTGCTTCTCTACACACCTTCTCTCAATATTTCCCTAGATATCCTTATCAAGTACACCCGTTTTCATGCGTACTCTTTTAATATCCCAAGATTGATTGGCTTCTCCTATAATGGTGCTCCCATTTCCCTGTGTATATTTTCCTTCACACTCTTCCAAGATGATTTTATCTACATCTCCTATGTTTTCTATGTGTCTCTCTTCTTCTTTCCCACCCTTTGCCTCTCACTCCACCTTGTGCTCCAAGGATCATGGTCTGCACCGACCAGCTCTCCTTCTTCCTGAGAAATATCCTTTGTTAGTGTGATACTCTCACATGCCACCCCTTACCTCTAGGTGACTTCTCTCTCCACCCTCTATTCAACTTGTAAGCCCTTTCTTACACATCCTTATGTGGTACTTCCATAGTTGAACCATCTTCTCTTGGTAGTGCTCCCGCATTGGGTTCTTTTTTTTTTGCGCTCTTCCCATGCAACTTCTGGCTTTGCCTCCATTCATGCCTTCTCCCTTCAGTGATCTCCTACCATTCCTCGTGCATTCTTCTTGTAATACCTCGAATCTATGTTTATCCCTTCACTCTGTTCACCTACTCACCACCCCTAGTCATATGACCATTCTTCTTTAGGCAGCGTTCTTCTATGCGCTCCCGTCAAGTCCTTACCTCTTGAAGTCCCTAAATATCCTCCATCATTTCCTTGAGATTCTTCATGACTGCCATATCTGACACATCACCTTTTTTTGGCACCATCTTGCCAATCATCATGTTTTGTATTTTCTTACATTCTTTACCCACTTATCATAGTGGAGAAAAAAATCCCTCCATGCTAATTGCCTCACACTTAACGATCTTCTATCTATTTTACTTCCTACCTTTCCTGCAGGAAAGAACCAGCTCTAATACCACTTGACAAAGTGAGGACTACCATTGGGTACTCCCTGATCCTACTTCTCCTCAGAGTTTAACACAACAAAATGAAACTATATATTTTTCATTATTTTAGGAAATACATACAACATCTACAATGTTTACCATCTGTGAGGTTTTACAACTGTTGCCGACCCAACGACCAAACTAGACTTATCTCACCTCATTCTCTCGACTCAATGGTTGGTTTCGACTTGTCTCTTGCCCCCCCCCCCCCTCTCTCTTTGGCTCACTTCACATTCTTCATCCCTTTTATGATTCTCCAACTTCACTGCAACTCAAAAACCCCTCTCTAACCTCTTAACATGAGCGGCTCCTCTAATATTTATAGTCGCACACCTGAATTTTCCTTCTTCTCTCTCCTTTGCATGGGATTCTCCATCTTTCCCTCCAGGACTTCAAATTCAAATTGATCTCTTTAATTCAATATTATCTGTGTAATATGCTTCTGACCAATCTCCTCACACCACATGATCTAGTGGTTAGATCCTCCTTATCGGTCGTTCCATCATCCGATCACTATCAATCACGTGACCATCTAGATTATATAGAAATAATTTCACAAACAGCATAGAGATTATATGAATCAAGAGAAGAGTTGGAAGAAGTAGCAAAATTATTTGCATAATTTCCTAATTCACAAGAAGAAATATGATCTTTGCAATAATTTATATATTCTCTCATTTGAAGATAATAAGAGAGGGATTGTGTGTATCATTTCTTAATGTAAAGTAAGAATTATAAATTTCGTATACATGTGTATCCTTTTCTATTTCATGAGAGGAAGAGAGATATATTTATGTCATTTGTATCCCTTTTTGTTTCAATAGAAGAGAGAGGAATATGCAATCACATGTACCATTTTCCATTTCAAAAGAGGGGGAGAGAGAGAGAGAGAGATTGCAATCATTTGTATCACGTTTGAGTTCAAAAGAGGAGTGAGGAACATCACAAGCATGTGCATTATTTGTAATATTATTGGATTCTAAACAAGATGTACCATTATCAGCTAAATGTACTATACAATTGAGAGAGTGTATAAAAATACATGCATCACATCCTATATCACTATAATAATCACTATAGTCGTCATAATCACAATCATTTCCATCAAGATAGTCCTCGTGTGTATCATTTTTACTAGTTGTACATTCATAATCATCAACAATTTTATAACCATGACTAAAGGACACAACATGGGTGGAGAAAAGGTTAGTTACTTCGTCTTCACTAGAAGTATGACTACCAAGTAGGTATGGTTGGTATTTTATTACTTGATAACCATAACTATAAGGTATGACATGGGTGGAGGAAGGGTTATCTACTTCCTTTTAATTAGGAAATTTATCACAATCATATTGATAACCATAACCATAAGCATAATCGTGGCCATCAATATGTTACTCATACACATAAATACTCTTGTCATTAACCACACATGCTCATTCATTAGTTATTCTATAGTCATAAGAGAAGGGCACAACATGAGTTGAGAAGGGGTTTTAGGAAGATGGATCCACATAAGAGGGGTTAAACCCACATGAGATAAAGAATTCAAGTGGATGCTCATAAATAAGAGGTGTTTATGTAAGCCACCTCATTAGGTTTTTAAGAATTTGAATCCATAGTAAATATTTTAATCTCATCAATGCATAAAAATGTAATAAAAAGGATTATGCCAAGAATGGAAAACATGGAAGGAAAAAACCTAGGTGTGAATCGTGCACATGATTAATATGTGGGCTCACCAAATGATTACCCCCTAATTTTGAAAATAAAGTCATGTTAGGATTTATATCTAATTAGGATTGAGATCTAGAGACGATATACATTTAGGACTATAAATTTCACATTCATAAATATATTTAAAATTATAGTAAATGATTTAGGGTACATTGTAATGAAATTACTTGTATAATTCAGATTATGAGCAACAATAGAACACCAAATAACACAATATTTTAGAATAATGATCTCAATATGCAATTATAATAGCTTCACCACTTCAAGGGGGCAACCTCCAAACCATATTATAAGACTCAAATGCTCAAATGATAATGAAATACTACCTACAATCCCCTATATATACTATTCGTATGCTATGGCCATCACCAAGGCCGACCTATTAAGCATGAAAAAGTATAAATGACATAATTAAATGATATGGTAAGCCACAAGTCGGCTACTCATATCCTAATACAAGCAATAGGTTAAGGGCGTAGCATACATGCTAAAATATAGCGAATCGACAAGAGAATGGTGTACTTAGATTTTTTTCATATTTCCAGGATGATCTAGATGTGAAATTATAAATAAAATACTGGAAATATTATATATTTGCTTCATCTATGAAATTGGGTTTTTATCTATTGTAAGAGAAAATCAACCAATTGGACATGATTGACCAACACAACCTTTCCAAAGTTGCACACAATTTTCAAATTGATTTTTGGGCTCCTATTTTAGTTAGTGTGGCTTTTCCTCATCTTTTCATGCCCATTTTCACTTTCATTCACTCCAGATGCACGTGAATGTATATGTAATACAAAAATCTAGCTCTCCTACATAAACATTCAAATTGGAAGTAGATTAAGGTAATATGTTTAATGGTTTTTCGGGTTGGATTGAATTTGGAAACCCCCACTGATCATCCAAGCGTTGCACTATATTTCCCCATGTGGAACCCAAACCCAAATGTAGTTCACCCACATAGAGGAATTTTAATCATGATAATACACTATCTATATGTCCCTATGTAATAAACACACTATAAATAATTAAAATGTGCTTCAGACTTAGCCCTATAGAATAAAAAAAACATATATCGAATGCATGAAACAATAAAGTCGGTAATAATTCCCTTGTTATTCGTTGTATTGGACTTTTCTCTCTCTCTCTCTCTCTCTCTCTCTCTCTCTCTCTCTCTCTCTCTCTCTCTCTCTCTCTCTCTCTCTCTCTCTATATCTCTATATATATATATATATATATATATATATATATATATATATATATATCTTACTTTGAAATTAGAACCTAAAAAAAAATAAAAGTTGACCCATAGACTTGGAACAATTACAAATAACTGTATTAAAAGGACCAAGACCGAAAAGGAAGTAAAAACGGGCCCAAAATAGAATCATCCATTGACGGATAAAATCAACATTTGATCCTATCCTATAGTGGTTGATCTTGTTCTAGGATCAAGAAAAATAAAACGACCTCAAATAACTCCAAAGATCTCTATGACTTAGCAAAATAAGATGAAAAATACTAGAATGAGGCATCCGACGGTCACAATCTAGCCATATGACAAAAATAAGGACTATACATTATACCATTAATTAAATTTTTGTTATTCGCTATTTGCATACATGCAAGCTAATAAAATGTCATTTGAATTGATTTTTTTGCCAATTTTAGGTGTCTACACTTTGTTGTATGTTATAACATGTGATAGTGTTCCAAGACAACGACATAAAATGTGTAAACTTAGTAGTTTGTTGATGTTCCTAAAGGAATGCTTTTGGAATGATAGTCCTCTTGGGTGTTTTGTTGTAATCTCCTAGATAGCCCAAAGATGTGAGTGACGAGGCCCTTCAAATGAGTAAGGTGATTATGCCTTTATATATGACTTATATGAAATCATTTCTTGCTCAATTGACCCTGAGACAACTAAGATAACTTGTGCATTTGAAAATTTGATTGTTAAATGATTGGAGGGTGAAAATGTCGGCTTGGGTCAACATCGTGGATGATTTTTGACCCCACATGGAAATTTTGCCTTGGGAAAGTTCGAACTCTATTCTAAAATTTGGAAAATGTGGTCATGAGTCTAAAAATGTGTTAAATACATATAATAAATAAGTTTCTAACGGATGAAGGATGAATAACGAGTGTGACCTAGTCGCTATTGAGTTCTAAATTGAGTGAGATGCATGTAGGTATAAGTCAATTGAGTGCACAAATAGGAATGGTCTGAGATAGATGTTAAATGATTATTATCAAGTGTCATTGATCCTTTAGGGTACTACAAATACTTATGGATATCATTTGTTAAATACGCACCAATAAAATCCAAAAAAAAAAAATCTAATCAAAATTTCTTGTAGAAGGCTTCAATTACTTAACTTATATTTTGATCAAAATTTTAAATGTAAATTGAAAGTCTCCTTCTAAAATAAATTTTGACACATCGGTTAAGTCTGCCTATTGTATCTAACCAATTTCAAGTCTAAAATATATGTTAAGGATTTTTTTGCTTTTTGCCCTGTAAATAAGTTTTGACCTAAAATTGTTTTATGTGAGTGGGTGTAAGCAAGATTTACATTTGAAAATATTTTACACAATTTTTATGTTTTTACTGTCAAATATTTGTAAAATTTTAAATTCAGTCTCTTTTAAATTGCAAATTTAAAACACAATCATCATTTTTATATAGATTTAAATAAAAATTGTAGAGAGAGTTTTGAAATAAACAAAGGTTTATTTTTGTATTGTTATCAATATTGTATCAATAACTACTATTTTATATAGTTTAAAGGGCAAAATTGGAAAATTACCGTCGCAAAAAATTCTTTGATGTATATAGGTGGCTGTTAAAACTAAAGCATGGTCTCGAGTTTCTTATATTGTAATTAGGCTCCAACCCAAAATTAATTCGTATAAGTAGGCTTCAACCCCGTCAAAGACTACCATGCATTTTTTTTAAGACTAATGGAAGTCAAAAGATTACGACGAAAGTCTTCCGTAAGTGAGTTTCATCCATGTTATAATCATACGCCAGCCAAAAACTAGTATGTATTTGGTTTGTCAGGTTTTAACCCTAGCTTGATCATACAATTGAAGATTATATTTATTTTCTTTCAACATAATCAATTGATAAGTGGTGATAGAGTATAAATATTGCATCGATTGCTGTCCTAAAATAGTAGCTATAATGTTTGTGCTCGATGTAAATAATTTACATCCTTCTCTATCTTTCTGGATTGCAAGACTCAATTTAACAGAAAATAAGAAATCGCTAAATTTGGTGCGAAAGAGGCACTGGCTCGGGCATAGGCATGGGCACGGAGAAGAGGAAATCTATGTTGTGGTGGTGTGGTTAACCAATCAAGTTTACAATGATATAAAATTTTGTTGTTCTACAGGGTGGGTGAGTCAGATTTGTTGGGTTTTTTTGGCGGTGAATTGGATTCATTTGTAAAGTGTATATGACAGTTACAAATTAACTACTAATTATATCATTAATGCATCTGAATATGTCATCAAGTCTTTTATCTTTGCTTAATAACTCCATTGTGAATTTTCGATTCACTGAAATGGTATCAAATAGTGTCAATCTATTTAGAGTATTATGTTGAGTTTGAAAAAATCTTTCTACGAAAATAAATGGGTTCCAAATTTTACTATTCGTGGACAAGTATGTTATTATTATTATATTCTTTTGTGTAAAAGTATGTATGTGCGGTGAGATTAAAATAGTAAGAATATTGATGAAAGATAGAGTAATTATAAAGATACATGGATGTAGTTGGATTAAATACTAGGCAACAAGATATTTTTCATACTGAGTGACATGGACAAAGAGGGAAAAAAATTCCTTTGCTACTATAGTAAGAAGTTGGCAATTGCGTTTGGATTGTTAAACATGCCCTCTTAGACAACACTTGGCATTGTCAAGCACTGTTGTGTATGTGTTGACTACCACACTGCAACCAAAGTTTTCTCCAAGATTGTTGCAAAGCTATTTGTTGTGAGAGATGTAAAGTGGTTCCACCAATTCAAAAAAGGACAATGTTCTTATAAAGATTATTGGTAATGTTATGTGAAGTAATCTATACACATAGGTTGACACTATATCAGCTCTGTGCTAAATTAGGGATAAAGTTTTATTTCCACTATTTTGAAAAAAAATTAAGCATTTGGAGATCTAGACTATGTTGTTGACATCATAAAATCACATTTATATTTTGCAATGTGTAATAATAGTATCACTTCCCATATATACTGTTGGGGCTTTTATTAAAGTCATATTTTATAATAGCATGGACGTGTCATGGCATTGCAATGTTTTTAGGAAATTTGTGCATGTTTGGGATGATAAGTTGGGGGGTGGAGAAAAGGCAAAAGAAAAATGAGTGGTACCCTTGAAGGAGATGGAAAGATGCTTCAAGAAAAGGAAATGTGAAGGGACTTACAAATGATCCAATGCTTAGAGATGATGGAGATAGAATCTCTAGATGGTCCTTTCGACCAACTTTCGCCTTTTTTGTAAGGTCATTTCTATCTAAAATAATAGTATTATATTGGGATCGAATTACACATACAATATTATGTATGTAAGTTTATAGATGTTTGTACATTTTGTCTTTATTTATGGTTAGAGATAGGACCAAGGGAGAATATTTTTTCAACATTTCAAGTTGGATACGGGATTTTATCGAATTTCAATACTTAACCATTACTTTACCTATAATATGCTTTTATGTAGACATTTTTTTGTCTTTTCCATTCTTTCTAATCCATCAATCCTCAACCATCACCATCACAACATACACAACTAGAATACATTCATTACACAACAAATATCACATTGTCAAATATTTTCAAAGTAACTTTACATTTACATCCCTTAGGACATAATTTATAACTCATCTCCAATTACTAGTGATATTAATTGATATAATAACTAATAAATTGAAGATAAACACCTATTGATAATTCTTTATCATTTTTCATATATTGAAGATATTTGTAATAAAGTATTTAAATAACGACCTAAAAATAATTCTTAACCTTTTAAGCCTATAAACGTAGTTAAGTTAGGTTACGACTTAAGACATAACTTACGAATTTGATTATATATATTTTTAGGTCATTTTAAAAAGATTTTAAACTTATTATTAAGAATTCGTAACAATAAAAAAGCTTCTTTAAAAATGATTTGTCTCCCAAATTATTATTTTTAGGTGTGAACATTCAGCAAGTATTTGAGAGAATTCCATACGCCCGATCGTATTTCTCCACTTCACCTACATTGTGTGGACAAAAATCAAAATTGCATTGAATGTCTATGACTTTACCATGGTTCGTGACAATCTTCTTAACATACCAAATTTTCGTCATTGATGACAAAGTCGGTAGCAAACCTTTAGGAAGAAAAAAGTAGTTTGATAACATAAATGTCCAGCTATTATATATATATATGAAAATATGGCAGTTATTTAATTATTATAATTTTAAGCAGAAATATTGAGGAGTTAAAGAAACAATAATATAAATAAATAATAATTTATTGGTAAATCAATATTTTAACTTTGTAAACTATTTATTGTTTTGTAAATATATGTGATAAATAAGAGTATGAAATAGAACGTAAACTATTAGAGTTAAGTTGTTGGAATATATCCTCTATTTCATAATTATTGAATTGGACATTGAGTTTCTTTGCACCTATTAAAATAAAGTTGAAAGAAAGGAATCTAAGGTTAAACCATGAAACAAAGAGTTGTGTTGATTACTCTTAACAAGGTAAATTCTATGTCGGGTCATCTATTTGATGAACATTGCTGTATAGTTTTGATCCTCATAATAAATAAGATTTTAAAGAGAACCTTGATCCCGTGGACATTCCCTAGATGTAGTAATTTTTCCATATATCTCATTATACATGAATATCATTATACACTATGCACCTAAATACAAAATGCTCCTATAATTATAGATCATTATTGCAAATTTTACACATACATTGATATCATAAAATAAGGTGTTTTGATTTCATGTAATGATGCTGGCAACATACCCGCAATTGGCCTAAAGAGAATCTCAAACCAAGAGAATATGTTGTGTACTTAGGAGTAATAAAGTTGATTTTATGTACAATTTGTATATCTCATCCCTGATACTACTATAAATATATGTTTTCAACATGTGGAAACCATTGATAAACAAGGCATGCGGAGGTGTGGTGATCAGAGGAGGATCTTGGTCATCCGGGATTCCCCCCACCACCATCTGGGAGGTCCTTACCCTTATCAATAGGGTCCCAACCAATATCCTCCGCAATTTCAGTGTCAATCATCTTCGTAGTATCGGTTGCTTGCGCTTGGGTGTTTTCCCACAAGGGAGAGCCAACCAATGAAACTTATTAGACTAGGAAGGATTCTACCTATCTTGACAAGGAGATGGGGGAGAAGCTCTACCATTTTTGTGAGGTGACAGGGAGCCCCAACCACCACATCGATGTGAAAGGGATAGAGAGTGGTGGCATGGTTGAGACCTAGGAAGAACAATGATGAGGATGAAATCTATGACGTTCTCTTACCCTCAAAGTGTTATCCCTTGAAGGAGGAACACGAGCAACGATGCAAGTAGTGTTGTCCCAATGATCCAAAAGCTTCTAGATACATGGGTGACCTTAAAAATCACCTTTTGAGCTTGCAAGTTTGAATGTACAAACATACACTAGAATAAATCATAGCTTTATTATAGGCTAAAAAACTACAATCAATAACAAAATTACCAAATATAACTGCATTTCCTTCTTTTCAAATAAAGAATTTAGAATTTCCACTCTGAAAGTATGTCAAATATGGGAGAAGGCAAAAGGGAGTAGTGACTAATCTCGTAAGAGAATATTCTGGCAGATGAAAGGTTCTAGTCTATAAAGTTTTAAAATTCGTGTATCCAAGTCTAGGCTAACTAGGCCTTTTGAAAAAACCAAAATAAATGAGTAAGATTTTCCAATTATCCACAAAATGGGGCATTGTGCTGCGAGACCCCGAAATGAATTAGTTGACGACCAAGAGGGAAACCCTAATAAAGAAGACACCATGCAAAATGGGAAAAGCTAAGGTTCTAAAATGACATTCTAAATTGTTTCAAATCTTTAGTAGTTGAATGCTAGGATCATTGAGCATTGAGCTTGTCAGCCCATGGGAAAATGTGGTGACAACAAATTATAGCTTTTATTGGACAAGTAATTTTGGTAAGACATATCTAGATACCACTTCTATTCCTTCCATCACTATAGAGAGGAAATGACACCAATTTTATTAAATATCTCATCACATATTACCACTAAAATCTCATTAAAAAAAATACACTTTTTGAGTGAACCATATCTTTTTATTTCCAATAATTTTTACATACATCTATTTATAAATTATGTTGCTTCTTATATTATTATCTACTATTATAAAGTATGTTTTTCAATCAATTTTTTATAAAATCAATATGCCTAAATATATATTAGAAACTAATAAAATAAATAAAAGGCTCTCTCTTTATTTTATTAATTAGTCAATAGGCTTTTTACGTGAGGAAGGCCACTCGTTGCAGTCAATCCTAGTATTTTGTTAGATGCTGGGAAAGTTGCCTGATACCGGAATTTTGTTCACGGGAAAGTTTCCTGATGCTAGTATTTTGTTGCCGAGAAAGTTGCACGATGCCGACATTTGGTCGGATATGTAACTTAACATAGTTTGATTTATTATGTTTCTAATTTATTGTGGTGCAAAAAAGTGGAAAATTAATTGTTGGAAGGTGACCATGGGTCACTAAATATGCATGGTTTTTTAACCACGTTTGAAAAACATGGAAAAGGGACAAAGGATGAGGAGATTTTAAAATAAAGTATTTAATAAAATTTTGGCGAAAAAACGAGTATGAGTTTTGTATCATTAATTTTTTTTTTGATATAGTGTTCACAAACATTTGTGGGAGCATAAAGAAACAAAAAGGAAAGAAAATGCCCTTTTATAGTTCATGAGTCACGACTCTAGTCCATGTTTAGCATCGACGATTGTTACATATGTCTATAAATAATTAATAATTTCAAAGCTTTCTTTGTATTAATAGGTGCCAAATTGTGTCACAAAGATTTAGGCATAATCATAGTTCATCGTGATCCTTATGTCAACAGGAGTGACACTGCAATGGAGGTGACCCTCTCACGAATATAGTATGGTAATAATGATGACACCCCAACCTTTGTCTTTAGCTCGGGGGAGACCACTGATGTTGTCGGAGGCAGCAACAACAGAAATCGTTGGTGTTGTGGGCTAGGTGCACCTTTGAATTGCTTCCACGACTAAAACTTCACATTTGGTCAAAAAAATCCTACCTGAGTTGGTTGGCCCACTCCGTTGTAATATATTACGATCCTTGTACCAATAGGGAGAAGCCACATTGGAGGTGACCCTCTCACTAACATAATGGTCGATTGGTTGTGGGACACATGTTTATTGCCTTGCTACCAAGATTGGATATACCTCTTCATTATATCTTGGAATTACTTCAGAAACTCCACAAACCTTATGTATCTTAGTACCCATGTCCGGTATACCTCTTCACTATATCTTAAAATTGCTTCACTAATTGTACCACCTCTCATATTTAACTATGGCCTCCTTTTAACTTAAAAAAGTTGCCGTCGTGGTCAAATCTAAAGGGGAGTTTTTCCCTATTAGATTGGTCAAAGTTACCGAAGATGTATTGACCAATAAAATATCACAACGAGATCCCCGTAACCTACGCTGGTCAAACCTTTTTGTTTGACTGCACGTGGCGGGCAGAGTTGGACTTTTGATCGACAGCTGTTACCTCGTTTTCAAAGCTTCGCGAACCAAACATAATTTTTTAATACTACGGACCGTCATCGTCTTGTCCACGTCGGCAGCGAGGTCGCTCGTGAGCGTACGGACAATTTGACATTGGCATTTCAGCGGTGACGTGGCTATACGACTGCAACCAATAAATGCCGTCTACGTTACGTTGTCACGAGAAAGGAAGCTCACCAGGAAACACAGCTCGCATCATATATACATTACATATATCACTTTGAGCCAAACCACGAAATGCTTATCACCTATATATAAAGGCGACGAGTCCATTATAAAGCCAAAGTACGCTCGATTATCGCGGAGCCCTCAGACATATATATTCATTGTATATATGGCAGCTGAAAATAATCGGCTGGCCGTCAACAGGATGTCGAACAAAATAACGAAGAAAGCAGGCGCCATGACCAGGCCGGCTCCCAAGCTTTACACGATTCATCCCTCTGGTTTTCGAGGGCTTGTACAGGAGCTGACCGGCAACAGTTTCGAACCCGAGACCTCGCAGCCACAAAAACCCCCGCCATCGCCACCGCGACCCCTACCTCCTCCGCCACCGCAGAATTTAAACTCCCGCTTGCAGAAATTCGCGCCGCCGCCGCTCAATTCCGACGCCGCCACCATTTCTTCTGCGCCTCCCCAAGACGGCACCTTAAAATTCGATTTGTTATCCCCGTCGCTTCTTCCCGGAATGTTTTCGCCGCTAACGGCGTTTACGCCGATGGAGTGGCCGTGGACGCCGGAGGAATATAGGTCGCCTGCGAGTTTGGAATACAGGCAGCTGGCGGCGAGCCTTATGGAACAGGCGGAGCAGAGGTCGTTGGAGGAGGAGGAGGAGGTTGTGGCTCTTTCGCCGTCGGCGTTTCGGCAGGATTCGAACGCGAGACCTCCCGTTACGTCGAATGGCTGGGGTTCACCTGTGTCGTCGTCGTCCTATTTTCTGTGCAGTCCCAGGTGTGGGAATTTGTCGCCGACCTTTGGGCTTTCCAGCCCGGGGAGCTTTGCGGGGTTCGACCTCGAGACCATCTAAGACTCAAAACTCATGCCGCTTAAAGTTTATAACAGGGAGATTTGAAATTTTTCGCGTGTAAATGAGCCATGGCGCAAGCTTATCAAGGGCTGCTCAGAACTTTGGGAGCTCCATAAATCTTTATTTTTGAGAAATATTTAAAATAATGACCACTCAATTGTTTTTAAATAAGTTTTATACACTGGAGATTACTATCAGGTCAAAAGTGCAGTATAGATTTGAAGTACTTATGTAAATGGAAAAACAATTTCTTCATGGACTTGTTTTGTACGTAAAATCATTGTTGTTTATTTTATTTGATCCAAAAAAATTATACTTTTTTAAGGACTTTGTTTTGTACATAAAATAATGGTTGTTTATTTAATTTTCTTATTTAATGCAATGAAATTTTGAATTCCTTTACAGACTTGTTTTGTACGTAATATCATGGTTGTTTATTCAATTTTTTAATTTCATGTATTGAAATATATATATATATAGAGAGAGAGAGAGAGAGAGACGCATACATATACATACACACACATATGTATGTAGATGTGTGTGTGTGCCGCATGTTTGTCTATATATAAAACTATACACATACAATTTGTCATTCTATTTTACTAGCAATTGCACATGAGTTGCAAGTTACACTGGATGTGCAAGATTTTTGTCTGCCAGTGGGGAATATTAACAAGGAAAAAATGAAAAACATACACTGTAAACAACAAGACGGCTGAAATAAGGTAGCCGGAAAAAGCTCACCGGTATTTGACACATTCCAACAAGGGCATCCTCAAAGAGAGACACCTCCGGTGTAATTATAAATTCACTAGGGATTTTATCCATGTCAAGATTATATTTTCATATGAAAGGAACTAAAGCATTATGAATTGAAAAGACACTACAAACAAATACAAACAATCATGAACAAGGGGAAAAAAAAAGTAGAAACAAATATAAAATAACAATGTTAGTTGCAAGGACAACAATGTTAGTTGTAAGGACATTTAAAAATCTCACATCTTATAAATGTTGGTAGGTTTGGTTTGTAGTGATAGATAAAATCTAATATATCATGATTTTTATGTCGATATTGATGTTTTATAATAGAAGTGGTACCCTCAAATAATGATAGATTAGTTGTGGAATGAGTATGTTTGCCTTCCCTTTCGTCCTGTGTGGCTTTATATTCCCCCAAAAAATCAAGTATAATTTCCTTTAAATACATCTACACCAAATCAAGTTTGCTTCTTGAATTTGCTTCTACGGCTCTAAAATCATCATAGAAGCAATTTAATTCAATTCTTAATCCAACAACATATAAACCCTAACATACCGTGACCCTTATGCAAATAGGGTCACACCACAATGGAAGAGGTTGTCTTACTAACATAATGATTGATTGGTTGCGTGATGACTATGTTTACTTACTCGACCTTTCCATAAACATTTTCGATGATTGGCTAGGTAATTATGAACATCATTAAGGAAGTTTCAACATAGTGTAAATATGATAATTAACAAGAGGAGGATTTCCACTATGTAATAGTCCACCTCATAAATGTTTCAACAATGGGCCTATAATCATGTGATGAACCTTCAGTATCGCTAGCCTCTTTGATGGGGCAAGGGCAACCTCCTTCGAGATAGCTCAATAAAATATAATTTACAGATGTCTTTACACTAGCCCATCCACCACATTTATACTAATTTTACTCTAACCAACTAGTACTTCCCATGCATGTGAGATTATTCTAAATTCCTCAAGAGATTACTTATAAAGCATATGCATCCATATCTTTTATTAATTAGTCGATAGACTGTATTAATTGGGGAAAAGGTCTCTTTGTCCATTCTTGTGAAACGACCTCATGTTAGTTTGTTGTGATCCCTGCCTAGAAAATAGGTTATACTATGGTGTGTGTACGTTGCTCGGTCAAGATAATTACGATTCCTGAACCTATTTTATTACAAAGGTTGTAATATGTATGTGAAGAGCACAATGTACTGATAACTTCCAATAATGTTTTAGGTATAGGTTTTTCGTTGTTGTTAACGTACATTTGTCTTGTTAACTTGTCAAGTTAGGTGACATGAACATTAGTATTTGCACTTTGTATTTTCTTGTATTCATTTAGGGAACACTATGTGATTATTAACCATGGTTGGATCACCTCAGTTACAAGTTAGAGCCTTAGGATAGTATCAAGATGGAAATAAACATCTAAAATTAATATGGGAGACTTCCCTATTAGTGGTGAATCAACAAGGTTGACCTTTGTTTCATAAGAGAATATTATTAATATAATGGCATATGAGGAAAATGGATGACATTTTACTACAAGCTTTTCTGTTGGAGATTGTGTTGTTATTGCAAACTATAGAACTTATTTGCTAGTATGTCCAATGGTAATTCTTGCTCACTTTACATTTGCGCTAGAACCATAACAAGGCAATCAACAGCTTACTCGTGCAAGCACTAAGGAAAGCCATAGAAAACATTTTTTTATGTATGGCCAAAGGAAAATTAAAATCATTAATAATTATTAACAACCCTGAATTTTTCTGGGAATAGTAGCTCCAGACAGGGGTGATGTTGCCAACACCATTGAAGGCGACGACGATGGACATGCTTAGTGTTATGGGCTTGATGCACCTTAAAATTATTTCTACAACTCTACAAATCTTACATGCCTTACTACCCAAGCCAAACATACCTCTTCAATACATCTTGAAATTTCTTTGATGACTCTATAAACCCTAAAATTTAACTATACACGTAACATTGCATCTCCTTTGGTTGAAACTGCTAGTAACAAATATGATAAAGAGAGATCTTAACAAGAAGGTATCTTAACATGCCCTCCCCCTTAAAAATATTTTCCCTCAAAGTTGAAGATTAGGAAATTGGTGTTGAATTTGGAGAAGGGGTTCCCAATTCGTATATATTGGTTGCATTCATTGCCACTTAACTAGAATCAGTGATGGGTTGGTTGTGAAGCCGGTATGAGGAATTATCTAGGATAACTTTAGGATAGAGAATGAGGGATATTTCAACATCAATCTTTGGAAGTATTGTCTAATCTAAGACGCATTATCTTGGAACTTTCTTCAAACATGAGACATAAAAAAACACGAAGAATGTGGAATTTTTCAGCTTGTAGGCCACATGGTCGATTTGTTGAAGAACCTTGTAAGGGCCATAGAACATAGGGGAATTTATTTGGGATCCCTCATTTTCAATGAGGACTACTTATAAGGATATAATCTTAGGAAAATAATATCCCCTTATTACAAGGCGCATTTGTAGTAATGTTGATCAACTTGTTGTTTTAGGTGATTCTAGGCCAATTTGAGATCTTATCGAAGGACTCAAAGTATTTTCTCCTGTGCATTGAGGGTGGTGTCAAATACACGCACCTAAGAATTGTCTAAAATTCAAGATAAAAGAGATGGCTTCTAACCATAAAGTACTTCATATGGGGACATTTGGGTGGTCATGATATGTGATGTTGTACCACCATCTAACAATTGGAAATCACTTAATGATGTTGTTGATCAAAGGTAAAACATAAGATATATGTTTCCAAACATTTGTTGATTGTTTACATTTGACCATATATTTGTGGGTGATATATAAAGCTCATTTTAAGTTGTGTTCTCAATCGCTTGAATAATTCTCTGCATAAATTAATGGTGAAAGTTGATTCATGATAAAAAATAGTAGAAGCACGAGTGCAATGGATGTAAAAAAATCATTAAAGTAAATTTTAGGTGATGTTCAAAGAAGTTGTAAAAAAATCATTAAAGTAAATTTTAGGTGATGTTCAAAGAAGTGTAGGGATGGGAAAAAACACAGAAATGGGCATATTTGGAAAGGTGATCTACCACCACCACCAATTGACTGATTTTCCCCAATTTTAGAAGGCCCTCAATTAGATCCATTAAACTATCTATGATGATCACTGTGGGAATGGGTAGAGTTTGGTACAGGCTTGGAGTTTCCACCATTGACAAGCATCACATTTTTCAACAAAATTCTTGATGCCTTGATTAAACCCTTTCCAAAAGAAAATTCAATGAAACATCTCTTATCTTTTTATAATCCATGAATGAGCAACTAAGGTAAATACATGGTGTAGACACCCTAAAAATACATACTTATTTCTATCCTATCCTTGGATATCTATATCCTTTATATAAAGCGTCAATTTACAACTTTTTAGAATTAATTAAATTAATTCTATCCCACTAGAATTCACCTTCACCCCTTTAGAATTAATTAGTTATATCATGCTTAAGTCTATCCCTTTAGAATTACTTAAATTAATTCTAAACCATACTACAATATCCTTTGGCTAATTTAATTAAATAGTTACTTACCCACTCACATCCCTTCACCAATTTAATTAGTTATTTAAATAGAAATAAGTCTATTTATCTACTCACACTCCACTTCACTATCCTAGTCACTCCAATCCACTTCACTTCTAGAATCCTATAAAGGTGGAAGCAACAAAAATGCGCATATAACCACCTTATTGAATAAAAAATAGAAATTCATTTCCCCTCGATGGATATTGAATTCATTCGAACTGACATAGCCAATTTTAAATGTTATTTTAGGAAAATGCATACAATATTTCATTAAAAAACTTCAACCACTCCATAACCTCTCCCTCTATTATAAATAACATGTTATATCCTTCACAAACAATCCTTGGAAGCTTTGAGCAATTGTAGCAAACCTCTACTCATTTTCCATTCAAATATGCATCCTCGTGTTCACTCTTTCTCGTATCATTCCTCCTCCATTTGGAAGCAAAAATGGAGCACCAACTATCAAATAAATCTAAGAGATTCAACAAGTCCAACACTTCAAAAATCTCATCTTGAGGATTGCAAGAAGATTGTAAGGAAAGGTTTGCATAACTTATTGTTTGTCTTGCATTTACTTGTAGTTTTCATTACTCGCATTCAAGTATGTCTAGCAGGACACCCACACCTTTTATTTCATTTTTAGTTTGTTTTTAATCAAACTAACTTCATTTGTGTTATCTTTTTCTTATTTCAAACTAATTGTCCAAATCTGAGAGTTGATTTAACAAAAATAATTTTTATTAAACCCTAATTGTAGAGTAACTGATGTAAACAATGATATACAATTGCTAAGTATGAAATGACGTAAGAAAATAAGAAAGTGAATATTAAACCTTAAGCAAGAAGCGTGGAAAGAATAACTTAGCTGATTAACGCTTGATCCTGAAATGTTCTGAACTGGGAAACTGTTGAACATGAAGTGAAGAGTGTCGTAAATGCTTAGGATAAATTACAGACTTGTAGGAATATGGTAGGACATGGGCACTGACAACCTCTATTGGGCGCCTGTGACTGCAAAAAATGGTCAGAAATTGATCTTCACTGTGTCACACAAGTGTCGCAAATATTCTATGTTGATCGCCTATGTGTTGTAATATGATTGTCGAGGTACATGTAGCTTGCAAAACAAAGATTCGCCTGCAAAACCCACAATACCACAACAAATCCAAAAGATAAATATGTAATATGGGGAGTCGGACTGACCCCGAAGGTCACCTGACAAAAGTGATCTTACAACTTAGCATTGTATTACATCTTAGACTCTATGTAGTTCTGGTAAGTGTGTGTAAGAATTGTGCCCTAGGATGCCCTCGTGTAAATGCACTTGATAGCGAGTTGTAGTTATATGTAGCAATGTAGATAGATGTGTGGATGGAATAAATAAAATTCCCCTTCCTATGTAGTGTATGCAAAAAACGCAGTCCCTTGTCCCTTGATTGAATGTCAAATAGATGTTTTGAATTCTTTTAGGTGCTTTTTGAGTGCAAGCTTAGGTAATAGCAATAATGCTTAGAGCTTGGTCCTTGATTTTGAACACATAACTATGTATTTATATGATTCCCTTGTTTGAATTTTGTAATTGACAACTGGAAGGCCGACCCATAAATAGAAAAGATGCCCAAAAGATAAAAGATAACCAAAAGAAGTGAGTAAGGTGGAAAAGGGTGAGGGGCACCTAGAGGGGACAGGGGCGCATGGACGCTCCTATCCCAGCTAGGTGATAGTGTCTGGAGCCATAAAATATAAATGACAAAAATATCGACTGGGTTGTACGGTGTGTAATACCAAATAGAAAACAAGAAACACAAAAAAGATGCCAAGGACAGTCGTCAATTACTAGTTTTTTGCTTAGGAATCATATGAATGCTAGTATGTGTTTTGGACCTAGAAATGTACCCAAGTGCGTGATCTTGTGTCTACAAGAGAATTTGTTGGAAAAAACTGAGAAAAATTATAAACAAAATAGTTGAAACCTTGTATTGCCAACCAAATTTTGACCACCTACAAGAAGTTTGTACTAGTGTTTTTATATATGAGATAGCGTCACTTGTAAAGTGCACTAGCGTAGCACTTCACATGCTAGTGTTGTGTTACATGTGCTTGCATAGCAGTTTACGTGCTAGCATTAACCTTCCATGTCACTTGCACGTGCTAGCACATCTATTCATGCACTAACATTAACCCACTTTCTTGTTATGTCCACAAAAAAAATCACTACAACGTAAATTTGTTCACTTGCACGCGTTAGTGCATCTATTTGCACTCCAACGTTAATTTATTTCTGCCCACTATTTGAAAATTTTCCTTGTTACGCAAGCATGTTCACTTATACGCACTAGTGTATTTTATAATGCTAGCGCATACATTTACACACTAGCACACCTTATCGTACGCACTAGCATACCACTGTATGCTATAGCATTCTGAAACTGTATTTTTTCTTATTTTCATATTTTTCCAGCATTCAGATCTAATCTAATTTGTTTCTATCTCAGTTTTATCTATGTTTCTAACCCTTTACTTGCAGGTTTACATAACTAGTCAATTTAAATGTTTATCTTGACCTCTTTAGATTTTCACTAAAACTAATTTGGACAAACTCCCATGTATGCTCTTTTCTCGCACCCTTGAGGGTGATCTTGAAAATCAGAAATGTGGGTTTTCCTTTGTGTTTTCTATTGTGATTTTCACCTTAAGGAAACTACTAACTTGTTATTTGCAAGACCGTCTTTATGAAGGTTACTTTTAAATTAAAACTACTAACTGCAACTTACCTTTCTCGTGGAATCAAACAAACTTTATCACCCTTTTATTAAACTTTATAAAACTCTCTTAATTAAATTTTCAGAGATGAGATTATTCCCCGATCTAATGTAACTGTGGGAAGTGCATGGCCAGGGGCCAAAAACTCATTGTGAGGAGTACAATGGAAACCCTAAAGTAGTTGGCACATTAAGTGAACTGGCCCACGAAACCAAATCCCCACCTACTTGACTAGTACACCTTTGTGAGGATTAGATCCAAAATTATCCATAGTGGCAGCCCCCATTTGATCTTTTGAGTGGAGTAAAATATAGGTTACTGAATCAAGGGGGTAAAGTCAAGTCAGAAACTAGAAATAGTTATTGTTCTCACTTGGGTAATTCTTGGCATTTGGGGAGAGATCCTTTTTATAGGAAGCCCCACTTGACTAAGCCAAATTACATTTAGAGGCCTTCCTTAACAACGTTATTTTCATCTACATTGTGTGTTATTAAGTTTGTGTTCCATACTCTTATCTTACATAACCAACCTCATTCATAGGACTCTTATACCTTAACATTCACTTTGCTAAGAGTTGAGTAATCCATCTCATTCCTACACTCTACCATTTTAGCATTCATTTTGTTAAGAGTGGAGTATTTTGATCTCATTTACTACGTCTCTTCTATCTTAGCATTCACTTTGTTAAGAGTTGAGTAAATTAATCTCATTTCTACACTCAACTATCTTAGCATTCACTTTTTAAAGAGTACAATATTTCATTTTCATTACCTTAGTATCCTCTCTTAACATTCACTTTTTTGAGACTCCGGTAATCAATCTTATTTTCTACACTCTGTTATCTTAGCATTCACTTTGTTAAGATTAGTGTATTTCGATCGTATTTTTCGAAACTTTTTTTTCTTAGCATTCCATTTGTTAAAAGTAGATTATTTGAATCCTATTTCTCAAGTCTCTTCTATCTTAGCATTCACTTTTTAAATATTTGGGAAATAAATATCATTCATAAATCTCATCTATCGTAACATTCATTATGTTAAGAGTAGAGTCATCGATCATAGTTTCCTAAACTCTTTTATCTTAGCATTCACTTTGTTAAGAGTAGAGTGATCACTTTCATTCCTAAACTCTTTTATCTTAGCATTCACTTTGTTAAGGGTCGAGTAATGAATTTCATTTCCAAACTTTTCTATCTTAGCATTCACTTTGTTAAGAGTTGAGTAGTCAATCAATTCAATTTTCTTAGTTTTATATTTTGGCATTCACTTTGCCAAAAGTTAAGCACATCTATTTGATCACTACCCATTGTATATTGACATTCATTTTGTCAACATATAAACACATCAATCAAGTTTCCACGTTACCTTTTTTTCATACAAAATGGTGGGAACAATACATAGGGATTATGACCTCTTCGGTAAAAACTAAAATTATTTTCACATAGATAGATCTAATGAGGAGGAAGAAGAAAACCAACAGAAATGATCATTCCATACAAGAACAAGCAAACATTAAGCGAATTCTATGGTAAAATAAAGATCAATTTCTTCTATCTCCTTGAAATTAGAGAAAAGTTGCCTATTGATTTTGACGATGAGAATTTGAAGAATCTACGAAGCCAACCCGAATCAAGTAAGAATACGCAACTTGACCCCCATAATAATAATGGGGCCGAATCAAGTAAAACAAATTATGATAAAAAAGGAAGTCTAGTGATTGTGCAACCGCTTCAAATCAGGCATTAATGGACCAAATCAATGAGATGCCTAAACAATTAGCTTTAATGGCCTCAAAGGTCACTGATGACATAAACAACAAAGAAACGAAGACTAAAACTGAAACTGAAACAACAAAAATATAACTTGAAAATGTTTCAAATATTCCACAAACTAATTCACCATTCGCAAAGGAATGGAAAACCATGAAGAATACCATCTTCGACATGTAAAAACAGAGAAAACAATTCAACTTCAAGTATATGTGCCCTTATCCATTTATATGGACATTCTGCGCTTACCTTTTGTTAGATCTTTCGAAGTTCCAAAATTTGACAAGTGTAAAGGTAAACATGATCCTCATGAACATGTCAAAGAATTCTTTATGGATTTCCAAGAGGTAGCTTAGAATGATGTATACCTTTTGTAACCCCTAGCCTTCCAAGCTAACGATGTGGGTTTGATTCCTGCTACCCACTCATATTGCTTACTCAAATCATTTTGTGACTATTTCCAAAAATCTTAGGAGAACAAACCCTAAATTGGTTCTTGCATCTCCCGAAAGGTTCAATCACAACATTTTTTGACTCATCCGATAATTTTTTTAAACACTTCTCCTTTAACCTTGATTCAGAGATTACAGTGAAGGATTTGTGTAATACCAAGCAATGAATAAATAAAAAAATTTAAACACTTCTACTTTATTGCTTTATCTTTCATGACTCTAGACACTAGCACCCATACAAAATGCCAGTGCCTAGGAACCCTCGTCCTCCTGGGTGCCTCTGATCTCTTTCTTCTTTACTCACTCTTTTTGGGCTTCTTTTATCTTTTGGGTATCTTATTTTCCTATGTGTCGGCCTTCCAGTTTTCAATTACGAAATTCAACCAAGGGAATCATATAAATACAAAGCTATATGACCTAAATAAAGGACCAAGCTCTAAGCATTTATTATCAACACCTAAGGTTACATCCAAAGGCATCTAAGAGCATCAAAGGCATCCATCTAGTACTCATTCAAGGGACAAGGGACTGCATTTTCTGCATACACTTGCATAGGAAGGGGGAAGTTCATTATTACCATCCACACATCTATTTACATTGGTACATCTAGTTATCGTCCGTTATCAAGTGCACTTGTACAAGAGCTTCCTAGGGCATGATTCTATCACACATGCATAAGAACTACATGGAGTATGAGATGTAGTGTAGCACTCAATCGTAAGTTCACTTAGTCGGGTGACCTCTAGGGTTAGTTCGACTCCCCATATTGCATCTTTTATTTTTGGGATTTGATGTAGTTTAAGGGTTTTACAGGTCGTCTTCTCTTTGCAGGTTACAAGAAAATTTTATGACCATAGTACGACACACAAGAAAATAATGATGACTATCAGCGACCACCTTGCGACACTATAAAAACTAGATTTTGATCCCCTGCATGATCAAAAGTTCATAACAAAGGTCTTTGGTGCCTAGGCACCCTCGCCCTATTCCAGACATATCCGATAGTCCCATAATTTACTGTGCTTGGTTGTGACAGTATGCCCTTCTTGTTCATCAGATTCTCCAGTCTGCACAGTCCCGACATTAGGAAATGTTCAACTAAGTCCTTTACTCTCTCTCTTGCACCTAGGGTTTCATATGTATTAACTTATTTTCTTGTGTCATCTTGTATCTAGCAACTATTTATCATAGTTTACATATGTTACTCTATAATAAGGGTTTTACAAAAAGTTTATTTTTGTTAAGTCACATGTTAGAGGCCACCCTATATCAAGTGAAGAAAAATAATATCCCTGAAGTCACAAGGTGTTGTTCTAATCTAAGGGAAAATGCTCCATATGTAAGGTAGAAGTGCCATATACTACATGAAGGAATGGTGAATATGAAGCAGTGTCAAAGAAGGAAGGTAGAATATCATATAACTCTATAAAAGAGTGCTCGATATACGATGAGTCTTGAATCAAAGTACCTACAACCTGAAAAGTCTATAGTAGACCATAAATAGGTGGATCAAGAAATAACTTCTCAAGATGTGGTAAGTGATAATAGGATGGTGGAGGTGGGTCCCCATCAATATGGAAATCAATTATGCTAGAAGATAATTCATCATCATCAGAAGTGAGCTCAGACATATCATCAAGTCCAGGTGAGTCAGATGAATAATCTGAAGTAGGAACAAAGCTACAAAAGGAATAAAGTTGAGTGTGATGATCAATTGTACCAAATTCAATGATAGTGTCATTTTATAGCTCTCTGACAGAAACAGAATCTGGAGTGAACTCAAACCGCATGCCCTGACTAAGGTGAGTAATGTGATAAACTAAAGGGATATTAGTTATAAGTGAAGGAACACTAAGCACATTGTTTAAAGTTCCACCATTCACTTCAACATACCCTCTCCCCACCAAGACAAATAAAAGACATGTAAAATGGCTTTAATGAAGCAAACTCGATGTCTGATGAGGCCATATGATGAGATGCACCCGAATCAATAACCCGTGTAGGAGTAGATGACGCAACTGCAACTAAAGCTCTTCCCTTTGTTTTCTTCTTAGTTGATTCTTTTTCTTTTTATTTTGTTTTCCCATTTTCATTGTCTTTTTCCTTAGAACTTTCATGATTTGATAACGAAGATGGCTTGAGAGACTCGAGAACTCATATGTTGTTCTTTTCAAGAAGACTCTTGAGGAGTTCAATCTTCGTCTTCAAACATTTTTCTTCATCATGCCTACCAATGTAGTACCCACATTTTCTCCATTATTTAGGAGGTTTAGAACTAGAAGAGGAAGTGGAAGAGTTTGATTTGGTGTTGGATTGGTCCTTTTTGTTCTCATGATCCTTTTTGTTCAGTTTCTTCTCTTTTGAAGCCTTTAGTTTTTCATGACCAACAATGAGAGCATGAGATTTTATGGATTTTAGAGTACCCATTTGAATTATCTTATCATGTTCCCTACTCAAATCAGCAACAAAATCATCAAAGGGGGGCATAGTCCAACTTGCACCAATTTCCATTTTGTAGCATAGAAGGTAGAGACAAAAATAGAATAGTCGAGACCAAGTTTTGCAAGGACAGAAAGTATGAGCTATGAGTCCTTTTTTTCAATTTCACAATTTTTCAATTACAATCTTAGGGATTTTAGTTTGGTGAAAAAATCTTGTAGAGTGTTCAAACTACTAGGGATGAGACTAATCAACTCATTTTCCATTTCATGCCCTCTTAATTCATCTTGTTTCCCAAAAAGTTTTTCTAACGCATCCAAAACTTCCTTGAGTGATTTGGTTGTGTTAATATGAATGTGAGTGATACAGAAAGACATACAATCCCAAAAGCGTCATCACATTTTTTAAACCACTTTTCTTTCTCTGCAACATCTTTTGGTTCAACTTGCAATCCCATAGTTATCCGATAATTTTTTTATTTTCTCAAGGCGAGAGATACAACATCTTTCCATTCATGATAGTTAAATGGGGTAAACAAGGGAATGACATTGAGATCCATGAAAGATAAAGTGAGAAAAGAAGATGGTGGAAAGAAAAGAACCACACAAAAATAGTACCCCATGATTATGACACTTTATAAGTAGTGCGTTGACTACACCCAAGTGTTCGTGCGACGTGAGACAGTTGGTCACTCACCTTGTAATTAGCGAAATATCCCACAAGCGTGGAAACCAGAATAAGATCATCCGTGCGCAACAAAATAAGGAGAGAAGCACAAAAGTACGAAAGAAGGGAAAGGAGGCTCTCTTTCCGTAAGGTTGTGGTGGGCGCGCTCACTAACTCGCAAGTGAAGAAGAGCACTTACAATGAAGTGCAGAAAAGGGGCTCAAAACGAGTCCAAGAGACCTATAGGACACCGAAAATACTCTTGAAGGAGGAAAATATCTAGGGGGGTGCTACACACTCCATCAAACAGTTAGTAGTAAAAACGTGAAATAACGCTATAAATTTTACTTTGAATTTTCCCTATTAGCTTAGTTTTAAAAATTAACGAAAATAAAAAGGTGATTAAAATGATGTTAATTAAACAATTTAATAACTACTAATTGAAATTTAATGCTCCAAAAACTAATTAAGGTCCTACATTAATTCGATCCCCTAATTAATTAATTTGATCACCTAATTAAGGATTAACTAACCCTAATGAATTAAAATAAACCACCCTTTAAAAAAATACCACCTTTTTACAACTTTGACCACATTTAAATATTAGCCCCCTTAAAAAAAGTGACCACTTTAAATAATATCCTACCTTTAATAAAACAAAGCCACCGCTAAAAAAAACTTAAGCTAGGTTTTAAAAAAGATGAAGAGATAGGCAATAAAAAGATGGAGGGAGGTCGGCGAGTGGGAACAAGTCAAAACTCAAGATGTGAGCCATTTGAGAGGCTCAAGGATGACTTGGGATGAGCGAGGAGGCTTCCGAGTGTCTCGGTATGTGGACCAAGTTGGAGATATGAAGGGCTCGAGAAGATAAGCCTAAGAGACTCGACAGTGGAGCGCGAGACAGACTGGGAGAGAGGTTCAGATGCAGGCAGGTGGGAAGGCAACAACTTGGGCACTGGATTGAACAACATGGTTGAGCAGTTCAGACATGAGGTTGCAACAGCTCGGTACCACAAAGCATGAATTTGATGAGCGGGACGACCGATGCCAAGAAGATCTTGACAAAGGTAGGTTGGCAAGGACAAAGTAGGCTATTGGCTTAATAGGGTTGGAACACGACTCAAGTAGTGATTTTGACATGGCGTGGGTAGGGCAAAAAGTAGGGAAAATAACTCGCTAATGATGCAAAACAATACTCACATGTAAGTTATAGTCAACATGTCGGGCAAAGCCAACATGCCAAAAAATAAAACAAAGTCAAAATTACCGCAAATGCAAACAACACGGGGGAAAAGTAGTAAACGACCCGTCAGCAAGCGAGACAGGGGCCCAAACGGCATGCTGAGCCAAGAAAAACCATATGTGAACTCACTCAATGAGGAAATAGCCAACTCAATGTAAAACAACCCAAATTTTTTCACAAGAAAACACGACCAGGAAAAACTTGCTAAGGATGCAAGGATAAACACAAAACCATAATTCAAAACTCAAACCCGATGCAAAAACAACCCAACACAATGCAAGCCATCTCGACTCACGGAAAAGATAGCCAACACACAAGTAACACAGAGACCAATGCAAAACTCAACTTGACAAGTTGAGTTGGAGGAGCTCACTAAGCTAGATAAAGCTCAACTTAGCTAGTTGAACAAAGAAAGCAACAAGCATGAAAAAATTGAAAAGGAAAACAGGCAAGGAAGGAGGCCAAAACCAGTGGTCCAAACACAAAAAAATTCAAAAAAAAATTCACTTCTAATGAAAAATAAACTGATAAGACCAAAAAAGGAACCAACCTCTAAAATGGTTTCCCTTCAAAGTAAGTTACAACTAGCTAGTTTTGGATGAGAAACACATGAAATCTACACATACATAACCAGAAAACCAACACAAACTCCAAAAAATGAGATTGTTAAACTTGTTAACAAGATTCCAAAAAATGATTGAAAATTTTCACAAGAAGCACAAAAACCAAAACATAAGTGATTAGCAACTGAAACAATTGAGTGCACGTTTACCGAATAATATCTCTGATACCATATCAGATTGTTCTACGAGGATCAATACAGAACCTAGTGCACATCAAAGAGGTTTCACTACCAATTATGATGTGAACGCTCTAAGTAATCAACAAGAAATCGAATCACATAGGAATATCAAGCATGACATAAGAGGTCTATCATTCTCATAAATCAAAATAAGAAGGTACATATATGAGTGTTATGTAACTCTTGTGCATGACACGTGAACACATGAAACCCTAATCAACCCTAATGAATTATGATCTCACTAAGTAATATGACTAACCATACGAGGTGGAAAAGACACCAAATGACGATAAGGTAATTCATATACACCAACATTGCCACCATAAAATTTCAAGCTTCTAACTATGCAGTGCCCATGCGAAAAAAGAAGCTTTGGTTACCCACAGTAAAGCAACCATCCACTTCCACTAACCCTCAAGTGTTAAATCATATGGCTCTAAACAATCCAAAACCTACAACCATGGCTAAATATTTGTCTTCTCCTTAGGATCTAATCAAGAAGCTAACGATGACACCCACGCATATCTCCCTCGTGGTGTTATTAAAAGTGCCACTTTCCTTCCACAAGATTCTTACTCATGCTCTCCATGAGGCACGTGTTCTTGAGATTCTCAACACACAACAATTTCAGGCACTCATTTCCCATCTTTTATTGAGTAGCCCTATATTATCATTTGGTCCTCAAGAGCTCCTAAATCCCAATCTTCATAATAATAACTCGTTGTACATTGAATCCTACATTACTGATCATAAGATCAAATGAGTCCTTATCAACAATAGAGTTGCATTAGATATTTGTTCTATGAAAATATTGAGATGTCTTGGACATACTTAAAAGATCTTTGAAGCCAATATCATAACCATTTGTGGTTATGACAACAGTGAATGGACATATTTTGGAACCATCACCTTAGTCATACAAGTTGGCCCGCGCACACTGGACTATATATGTCATGTTGTTGATGTCGAGACCTCATACAATATCCTTTTGGGTCATCCATTGATCCATGCAATGCAAGTTATACCTTCCACTTTCCATCAGTGTATCACGTTCTCGCATAACGACAAAGAGTTTACCTTTCTCGCAGATGATAAGCCTTTCGAATATTGTAAGCTCCTAGAAGGTAGGTATAACAATGAAAACTATCACCCATCTGCTGACAGATCCATTATGTCGTGTGTTATACCAGTCATAGATGACAACCATGTAGATCATGATAAGCCCATTCGATGTAGACCAATATTGATGGCTATGTAACTGAAATTGTTGTCCAATTTTTTTTTCATTTGATTTTATTGAAGCACATTTTGTTTCTGGACTACGAGGAAAGTTTTTTAAGCAACTCCCTTTCTTAGTTAAGATGTTGACTATGGAAAATTCAATGGTGTCAATTCTACACAATATGGAATAGTTTGGTAGGTGCAAAAGGGATGTGGCGAAGGGAAAAGGGTCAGAATCAAAGCAGACTTTTGAAGGGTTTAAAAATTATTGGAGAGAAGAAAAGAGATGAATGGAAATACTGTGGAAAGAAGTTAGAAAAAATAAGAGATGGGGAAGCTCAAGTGATATTGGAGGAAAAGTGAAACCAATTACGAGTAAGAGTAGAGTAGGAAAGTGTCCAAGCAAGGAGCCTCCTGGAGAAAATGAAGAGAAAACCAAAGTGACTGAGAGGGTGTACAATGATGTGTGGACCATGATTGCAAAACTAAAAAGGGAACCGAAGAAACCAAGAAACACAAAGAAGAAAAAAAAGGTATGGGATTACATGTAGTAAGAAGTAGGTTCATGAAGCAGTTGGTGTTGAACCCAAATAATCCATCATGGAAGCCATTGTATTATGTAGATAGAGAAGACACAGTCATTGGTGAAGAAATAAGACTATTTCCAAAAAGGCCAGTATAAGATGATAGTATCCCTCTTATAGGATATAAGTCCATATACGCACCCAAATTCCAAGGTGTTACATTGTTAGAATAGTTAAAATCACTGATGATGATAAATATCACTTCCAATTATGTTCAAGTCCATTATGCTTTATTTATATTTTCCTAGCTTTTCCCCACTTTCCTTAGTTGATTTGTAGTTTTTCCTTATCTTGCTAGTCTTTAGTTACAGAACCACGTTGACGGTTTGGTAACCGCTAGTCTACCCTAAGCGTTGGTTATGTAACCACCCCAACGGTTGCATAACCACTAATGTGCATAGACTGGCGGTTTCGTGCGCATTTAACTGAGTCTTTTCCAACGTGTTTTGAACATGTGTCACCTTCTTCAAACTCATCTTTCTTACACGTTTCTAAACCAAATCACCTGTTCCTGAGCTTGTTAGATGCGTACAAACCTCTTCTTCCCTGCTTACAATTATTAGTAAGTTAATTTCCCCTTCTTTTAGTGAGGTGGCATTTCTTGGCTGCCAAGTGGGCTGGACCACTTCTCTGCCAATTTTCTATAACAACCAAGCTTCTCCCAAAGTATTGGTTGGAGTATCTTGATTTGGAATTGCATTGTTATGTTGTTGGAATCCTGCCAAGAAGTACACAAGAAAACCAGTTCATTTTCCTTGTTGCTCTCTTGCTCGCATTGCTACCAGACTACCTACAAACTAGCTAGCTCCAACACTCTCCCATTCTTTCTGCACAGTTTCCAGCACTGCTCCCTAGACACATTTGGATACTCATTGGAAAAGTAAGCTTAGGGGATATCAAAAAGCATTTCCAGCGTTGGATTTGTCTTTGTACAACATTTCCAGGTTGGGGGTGTCATTAAATTCCTAGAGGTTTCTTTTGTTTATTTAGATAGATTTAAAGTTATAATATGTTATAATACATTTGTTTTAGAAAGGTACAATTACAGTAGTAGTTCCAGTAGGATTCATTTCAAATCCTGTGGATTTTCTTGGGAAGAATTCAGAGGAGGTTTTTGCCACAGTGTGCTCATTTCCATTGTTAAATTGGAGTTTGCATTCAATAAGAAGTTGCACATGAGCAAAGTTCTTGAAAGCTTCCTTTCCTAGTGTGGATTTGTTAATTCTTCACAAGCTTATTGTACCTGTGTTAGATTTATATTTCTTCATTTAGAAAGCTTTTGTTTTACTGAGGAAGCTTCAGGGGAAGAATTGCTTCTGAGAAGCTTTTTCATTCTTCCTGTGATTTTGAGGTAGAGCCAGAAGAAGTAATATCCACAACTACAAATTAGGAAAACCTTTATTTTTATTAGATTAGATTAAATCCTCTATAACAGGGAAATAGCCACATCTAGCTATTTCACTATTTAGTTTAATTTGTTTTAGAGTAGAAGCAATTTCATTTAATTAGAGGAAGTTGTATTGTCTGTGCATATTTCTTTTATTTTCTAGTAAACACAAAATTCCAAAAAAATTAGATTAGATTAGTTAGTTATTTTATTTGTTTTATTCCCTTTTGTTTATCATTATTGAAAAAACTCAAAAAAATAGATTAGATTTACTTTCTTTGTTTAATTAATTAGATTTCATTTGTTAGATTAATTAGTTGCACGTAGATTTAATTAGATTCAAGGAGAGTAATCAAATTGATTTAATTTAAATTGCTTACTTTTATTTGTTAATTTAGGCACATAGAGTTAATTAGATGGAAATTAACACAACTCCCTATGTTTCCTTAGTTGGCCTAGGTTACCTAAACATTGACCTTACCTCTTGTGGATTATTTGTGTGTCTGTTTATTTCCTTATATTATTTATTTACACATCCACATGACCATCCAAGGCCCTAGGAAACCCAGAGAACTAGTGTGTGATCCAAGAGTGCCATAACCAAACACATTTTCATAGTTGACAGACATTGATTAGGGCCTCAGACACCTCATTTTCAAACCACCCCACTTTCGCCCATTACTATCTCACAGTTTGACTTTGAACATCGAAGTGGATAATACTTACGTGTTTTGTTATAGTCAGCCTAGTCGAGATTAGATTTTGATCCATAGATTCATCCTTCCCATACGTCTCTTTTCAGACATCCATGACTTTGTCTGGATATTTTTACGCAGCAGACGTAGGACAATTCCCACTGATTCCACAGCCCATTCAAGGAATATTTTGTGATTCCGATATTGATAAAACCTTCGTGCAACCATTCTCCTTTACCATTCCATCTCACCCACATAGGTTAGACATTCTTTCATTTCCTTATATGAGTACATTCTTGTAGTTCCCGTAGACAAATTCATTTCCTTGATCTACCTTGTATCCATTTTCTCCTATTTTCACATATTCCACCTATTCACCCTATTTATCCATTTCATATCCATCTTTCCATCTCATATCAACTATCCCGACATGACCTCGGGAGGTCGAGTGTGTCCTAGAGTCACGTGTTGATTCTTAGACATACAAAATTGGTGAACCCAACATGAAGGACTAGTTCCTTTTCATTTCCTCTTTTCTTTTCTTTATTTCATCCATCCTTCTCCTCTCCCATTATTATGTGGGTGTTTTTACACCCCCCGAATATGTCAGTCAGGGTTATGATAGGCCCATTTTTTGTCTTGAAGCTTATTACACGTATATGAGTATGCAACAGTCACCTTCTTTGTTAGGGTGGGCTGATAATTACTCACAAAACCTCTTATCTCCTCACATGTCCCCTCTTCAAGGGTATAATATTGGTTCATCGGTTAGAATTGAGGAGATTGACCAACCCAACTACAATGTGCAACTTGAGTTCTCTAGCTCAAATAACATGACATTTATGGGAGAACAAAGGTTCCATCCTCAGGTTTTGTCTAAGCCTCAAATCAGTATGCAAACTAATTCACTGGAGCTCCCTTCTTATTTGTTACCAAATGATGAGTTCCTAGCATGGCTCAACCAAAGTGACAAGTGTCTCAATAGCTATAGATCAATCCTTGGATAGGATGCAAGGGTATACTGATGTTCTTCTCTAAAAAATTTTCTACCCCTCCTCCTATGATAGAAAATCCACCTAAAGAGGGGTGGCCTACTAAGGATCAATTCATAGTAGGACATCACGTGCCTTTGCCCCCTAACAAGGCTCAACACATGCCTAAGAAAAATGCAACACCCTCATTAGGTGATGTGATTTCAACGTTGGTGGATAGAATTAGAGAATTAGAGCTTGCCCAACCTTCACATTCCACACCATTCATAGGGAAGGGAAAAGTTCCCCACCATGTTCCAAACCATAGTTATGTTCCCTCTACACCATCACCTTCCCAGGTCCATATGGGTGTTCCTAACCCTGGAGACCTTCTTACTGGATTGGGCACATTAGGCATGCCCCCTTATTCTTCATATGGATACCCACCACAGGGGCCAACCAGAAGTGCATTCTCAAATTCCATTCCAACTGAAAATGTGACGTTCCCTGGTTTCATCCCTACCAATCCGTATCAAAATAATGTTCCCCCATATCTTCACATGTATTCAAAATCACCACAAGGGGACATGATTTCTTATCCTAGTTCATACGCTCAACAACAAGGGGTTCCTTATGCCCCGACCAATGCCTATGTTACGTCATACCAGGCTCATGTTCCATCTCCACCTCCCCATCAAGGATCATCAATGATTGAGTCCTATGAAGTAGGCACATATTCTGAGTATCTCAAGGAGCCTCTTGACTTCACCATACAAAGTGTAATGCTCCCATGACCGTTTCCAGATCTTCCAAAATTAAAAGGGGAGGGGGATCCCAATGTGCACATCAAAGTGTATGCCACCACCATTAGAGAGCTACTCCCATGGGATGTGGTTGTAGAGAAGATATTCCCCAAGACCCTTGAGGGGATCTCTCTCAACTAGTATTATAGAATACCAAAAGCTTCAATTCACTCTTTTAAGTAACTCGTATCCAAGTTCATAAAGGATTTTACATGAAAAATTTCTTAAGAATGGGAATCAAATAATTCCTTTACATCAAACAAGAGCATAACGAATCCACTACCCATTTCATCCAGAGGTGGTGACAAGTCCTCTATTCCTCTACCAGTGCTCCCAACATGGATCAAACAGAGCTTTGTGATCTATTCCTCCACTCCCTCAATCGAGAAACTAAGGAGGAAGTACAAAAGTTTCCTCTCAGGAGCTATGAAGAGGTCTTAGAGGGAACTCTCCACATTGACCAAGTGGTGATAGAAAGTGGATGAAAGACTTACATTTCGAATGGGAAACTAGTCACTCCTTCTCAAGGTAATTCAAATTACCCCAATGCTTCAAACAACAACAATCAAGGACCCAAGGTCCTCAACAAGAACCATGGTGCTACAATGGATGGTGTAACTAACCAATCTAAGAAGCCAAACATTGTTAACACCAAAAATGTAAATAATGGTAATAACAATGCAAATGCAAACAACCAAAGGAGTAACAATTTCACTCCTTCCATTAATTTGGTTGACTTTATTCATCCTCCCATTCCTCCTCAACAGGTCTAGGCCCAAGGCCTGGTTCAATACCCAAACCAATATCTAAACCAATTTCCAAATCAGTATCAGAACCAAGGCCAGAGGCCTCCAAACTTCAACTATAACAATCAACAACAGAATAACAACAGGAACTATGGGCCACAATAAAAACTAGAACCAAAGACCTCACAACTACGATCCCAACTTATACTGTGGTTTCCATAGGGTTAAAGGAAACAATTCTTAGACATGTTGTGATTGTAATAAATTCATACAACGGCTTCCAGAAGACCAGAGACAACTCTTCATTGAGATGTTCTTGGCTAATCCCATGACACCTTGGCAGAATACTCACATGGGGCTTCCTACTCCGCAAAATGCTACTCTTGGGGTTTATAGAGACCCCCTCCCAACGCGCCCTAAAAATGGAAAGCTTAACCCTCATGGTACCAACAAGGGGATGTCCATGGGGAAAAATGACCATGAGGCATCTACATCCTCAGATCCTCGGGTAGCTCCTCCTTTAGACCACTGAAATAAAACTAAGATCATAGGCTTAGTTGAATTAGAAACTGAATTAGAAGTCCATGTAGTGACTCATACACATGATTATTCTTTGCAACATCTCCCCATTTATCCCTCCTTGTCCAATGATATGCCGATAGCTCCTAAGCTAGTAGGGGCCTATGATTTAATCACATATCTATTTAAGACCTTTACTCACATTTCCTTTTGGATTTTTTAAAGAATTCCCCTGTGCATCGATACAATTTATTAGAAGTGCTAGGTCTTGGCCATCTTATCCATGTCACTCCTCCTCTAGAGGCCCAAATCAATCATATAGACTTCAATGTCTATCCCCTAGGAAGCCTGAGAGAGATTACAAATTTCTTTTTGATATCAACAAGATGCCTACTGATGTTGAGCTAGCATGAAGAGGTGAAAATTCCTTGTAATTGTAAGTTTGGATTTATAATAATTACGTTAAGTGATTTATGATAGATGATGGGGTTGTTGTTAATATAGTCCCTTTCTCATTTCTATAAAAGTTAGGCTATGGAGAAATAAACTGTTCCTCCACCCAAAACACACTGAGAGGCTATGATAGTCTCAAAGAAACCTCTATTGGAACCATAGTCCTTCCAGTCACTCTTGGACCCAAGACCATGTTGACTGAATTTTATATTATAGATCAGGAAAATAACTATAATATGATTCTTGTTTGACCTTAGATTTATAGAATGAAGGAAATCCCTTCCATGTTATTCCAAGAAGTCAGATTATTGTATCTAGGGAAGGTCTTTGTGGCTCAGGGTGACCCAAAGCCGTTTGACATCCATTCAGCCAACTTGAAGAAGAAACCAAGGGTTCACACTGAATTTGAACTCCCATCTAACCAATTAAACAAGCCTAATCCTTCTTGGGAACCCATTCCCATGAATAATCTTGTTCCTACAACTGAGTTTAAATCCCCTAAGGCAATTGAAGGGGTAGATGCTAATGAAAACAAATTTTTTGTGGTAGAAACCATGTCAACGAAAACCACAGCTGAAATTGTTAAGCTTTTGGAGAATGATTTTCCAATTGTTCTCCCATTTGATTCTTTAGGCATAGGTCATGCTCTTGGAATTACCTCTCTTCCATCCAGTGTCTTTGACAAGGTTTGTATGGTTGAGGTCTCAAAGTTAAGGAAGAAGACTCCAAGAATGATCAAGCTTCTATCTTCCCTGATGACTATTGGAATCTCAACTATGATGGTGCAAAGTGTTGCTTTGGTGCTGGGGCAGGGGTGATCCTCACTTCCCCTGAGGGGAGGATCATGCCTTTTTCCTTCAAGCTGAAATTTGAATGCATGAACAAAAAATATGAATATGAGGCTCTACTTCTTGGTCTTATCATGGCCAAGAGAATGGGTGTGAACAATGTTAGAGTCTTGGGTGACTCTCAACTCATTACTAATCAAGTCTCAGAAGTCTATGAGACCAGAGTAGAGCACCTAAAACTCTACAAAATATGTCATTCTCGAGATTTGTAAAGGATTTGAATTCATCTCCATAGAAGCTATTCCATGAGAGAAAAACCTATTAGCTGATTCTATGGCCACTTCTTCATCACATTTTTGTCTGAGTGAGGATTTAAAGGAAACTGAATTCACCATTTCAGTCTGAGCTGAGCCTTTGGTTCAAAGGATGCCAACCAATGCAATTTTAGCATATGTTGAGACTGAGAATGAGCCTGCCACGTTGGAATTCATAGAAAATGATGAGGAAATCTTAGGATACCTCAATGCTTATACATACCTTCATCATGCACACCACAAGAAGGGATTTTCCCTTATACCTCACTCTTCCTCTTACTTTGGAGATCATATGATGAGGTATTCTTCTTCTAAATATTTTGAAATCTATGAAGTCAAGGAAGACTTGGAGTTGCCTCCATCCCCACCTGAGTTTGAAGAGGGTAACACCTCTTTGATCGAAGGAATGATAGACATAAACATAGGGATGGAAGAGGAACCCAAAATCTTGAAACTTGGTTCTTCATTGTCTCCAGAAGAAGTAGAAGTGCACACAAAGGTGCTTAAAGAGCATTCAAAATCCTTCACTTTTAGCTATAAGGAGATGATGGGTGTCACCCCTGATGTTGTAGTGCATAATCTAGTTATGAAGCTGGATGTTAAACCTGTGAAGCAAAAAATGAGACCCATGAAGCCAAAGGTGGCTTTAATGGTTAAAGAGGAGGTAATGAAACTCCTACAAGTAGGGTTTATCAAGCCTGTGGATTATTCCATGTGGGTATCAAACATCGTCCCAATTATTAAAAATAATAGGAAGATACGCATCTGCATTAATTTTAGGGACATTAATAAGGCTTGTCCCAAAGAATATTTTACATTGCCCTCGATTGATGTTATCATAGACACAACAATTGGATATCAGTTGTTGTCTCTCATGGATGAATTTTCTGGTTACAACCAGATAAGGATCTTTGAGGAGGACCAAATGAAAACTACCTTCACAACTCCTTGGGGAACCTTCTGTTACGCAGTCATGCCTTTCGGCTTGAAGAATGTCAGAGCCACTTACCAGCGGGCAATGATGTACATCTTTCATGATCTTATTCATAAGATTTTGGAATCATATGTTGATGACCTACTAGAGAAAGAAAAGAAATGTGGTGATCACCCTAAGGTGCTTCATGTCATTCTCTCATGCCTAATTGAATATGGAGTAACACTAAATCCTGAGAAATGTGTGTTTGGAGTAACAGGAGGTAAGTTGTTAGGATACATCATTTCATCCTGGGGCATCGATGTTGATCCCAAAAATATCGGGGTAGTTTTAGAGATGTCCCTACCCACCGATGAATCAAGCATCTAGTATTTCTTAGGTAAGCTCGGTGCAATTCACAGGTTTCTCCCTGACTTAACATATGTCATTCACCCTATCAATGGCTTATTGAAGAAATATTGTTGCAAAATTTGGACAACTGAGTGTCATGAAGCATTTGAGTCTATGAAGTGCTTCCTTATGTTGCCACCTATGCTCATGCCACCGAAAGTTGACCATCCCTTGATTTTATACTCTCGAGCCACTGATGTCTCGATTATGTGCATGTTAGCACAAGAGGATGATGATGGTCATGAGTGGGTAGCATTTATTTCATCAACTCATACTCTTCTCGATTATGAACATGATACACACAAGTGGAAGGAGTGTTTGGCTATAGTTTTCACAACAAAGAGGTTAAGGCACTACATGCTCAACCAGGAAAAAAGAGTGATAGTTAAATATCCACTCAGTTGTGAACATTATTAACCTAGGTTACCTTGTCTAAAAAGGTTGGTCGTTTCATTATGCTGATGGGTGAGTTTGAACTCACCTTTATTAACCAAAAGTCCGTAAAAGGAAAAATTATTGTTGATTGGTTAGTAGATAACCCTATAGACTATGGAGATCTAGTAGATTTATATTTCACTGATGAATATGTATTCTATGTAGAGGCCAAGCCCTCGGTCACTTCGATTTCGTGGTACGCTGATATTTTTAATCACATTGTAGACAGAATGTATCCCGTGGGAGAAACCTCACAGTAAAGATGACGGCTACGTGTCATAGCCACTAAGTACGTAATTGTGGAAGAAGTGTTCTATCGCAGAGCCTTCGATGGTATGTTTTTAAGATGTGTTGATGAGGAAGAGTCAAAGAAGATCCTCTTTGAGGCCCATAATAGATTCTGTGGTGGTCACTTTGGAGGGCACGTAACCACTCAAAAGATTCATCGCATGGGCTATTTTTGGCCTACTCTAGAATGTGACACTGTAGAGTATGTATGTAGGTGTCAAAAATTTCAAGAGTTCTCACACGAGATACACATTCCTGCTTAGGCTCTATAACTCATTGTGACACCTTGGCCCTTCTCTACTTGGGGTCTTGATTTGATAGGGAAGTTCTCTCCCTCATCATTGGATGGCCATAACTTCATTATCATGGCCACTGAGTATTTCAAAAAGTGGGTTGAGGCCATGCCTCTTACTACTATACCTAGATCCATAATTGCCAAGTTTATTTTAAACCAAATTATCTGTAGGTATGGAGTCCCACAAGTCATTATTTCAGATAATGGCATGCCTTTCAAGAATGAAGAGGTGTGAGAATTGTGTGTGCAGTTCAAGATATCTCACCACACAGCCTCTTTGTACTACCCTTAGGCTAATGGAAAAGTTGAGGCTACAAACAAAACCCTAAATTCCATTCTCCTTAAGATGGTTAAGGAGAACAAAAGGGATTGGCATCTCAAGTTATTTCCAACCTTGTGGGCCTATAGGACTTAGGTTAGAACTCCCACGGGGGTAACCCCTTATTCTTTATTCTTTGGATCTGAAGTGGTTTTACCATTAGAAATAAAGTTACCTAGTCTTCACATATCTTTGCAAGGCATTTTGGATGAAGACGTGTACTGAGAAGTGTGGTTGGTTGAATTGGAAACCCTTGATGAAGCTTGACTTAGATTTGAACAACGTCATAATGTTTATGCTGACAAGATGTGTCATCAATATAACAAGAAATTATACGAGTGTGAAATACTTGTAGGATATCTAGTTTTGAGACTCGATAGCTAGATTGAAAAAAATACCAGTGAAGGAAGAAAGTTGAGACCCAAATGATTAGGCCCGTACCAAGTAATAGAAGATTTTAAAAATGGTGTGTATCACCTATGTAATCTAGAAGGTGAGGAATTCAACAAATCTGTTAATTCACTTCACCTTAAATGTTTCTATGCATAATTCATCTGCATCTCCACTTGTACATTATTGTATTCATACTACATCCATATTACATTATCATATTGTGAAATTGTAAACTAGAACTTACTTTTCAAGAAAACTTTAAGAGACTTTCAAAATTTGGCAAAAACATTCAATCATACCTCTCCAATTATCAATCATATCATCACAAAATTATTCTAATCTCTTCATCATTTCAACTATTAGATGGAATTTTTACATTGGTCCTACCAAGACTTGAACACCGGGTTCTATTCATAGTTTCTTCTAGCTTAGGTGTATTTTCCCATTGTAGGTAATAGAAGATTCTTGATGTCACATATTTCCCTTAAAACACCTCTCTTATGATAGAAACAAACTAAACTGTAGACACCAATTTTTGGTATAGCACCCCTCTATTACCTCACATTCACGCAATTTCCATTCTCGCTTCTCTTTTTCTTAAATTAAATGAAATCCCATCTATTTTCTCACTTTATTTAATTAATTATCAAATTAGCTCCATGCAAACCCATTTAATAATTGGATTTTCACATTATCCCCCATCTCTCACAAATTATTCAATCCATGGGTATTAATACACCCATCCGACACCCCTTTCTAAATGGAATCTATCATCTCACCTACCATGTCAATCATGCTCCCCACTCCATCTAATAATTCAAGTTGTGGTCCCCACATGATCACATCATATCTCTTAACTCGGGTTTCTCAACCCAACCCTCAGTTACTTGTTAACCTGTAGTGTAACCTCACATCCAAGCTATAAATATGGGTTTTCCCCCATATTTCAAGGGGACTAAATATATTTTCAAGACTGGACAGTTTTTAAGGACCAGATATATTTTTCAAGAAGACCTGGAGAGACCTAGGCCCAGAGAAGAGAAGAAATAACTTAATTAAGTTTTTTCAGTTTGAGGGAGAAATATTTGCCGTGGTTCGTCATCTTACTATCTCGATGCCCAGTTGATATCCATAGCAGAGCACAAGCTAAGTTCCCTTGTCATTTTAGTTACATGTCATTTTATATTCTATTATTTTTGCATGATAACTATTGTTCATGATCTATTATTATCTTTCCTGACACGGGGGTCAACATCCTCCAAGGGAGTTAAAATCCTCTTGGAACTAGCACTGTCTGGACAACCCCCGCATATTGTGATCTAATCTTATCTGTTTTAGTTTTGCAAATCTAGATTTTGTATATCATGCATCTATCTTCTTTGCACCCATAGATCCACATCTGCATCTGAGGTCCTAAGCCCTCCATCATTCAAAGTTGTTGGTGGCTCCTAGTATCGACCTTCACCCCGCTTGAGAACGAAGTTTCCTGTACAACATTTTGGCACGCCCGGTGGGACCAGATCCTAGATCTGGTCATTTTGTTTGTTATTTTACTCATCTTTTCTAACTTGCTTGTTTACAATATCTTAGTATTTGTTGATTTCAGGTCAGTACGATCACTCATTGAAATCACCAGGAGGTACGTGCTTTTCTTGTTTTCTGTTGACATCTACCCACATGGGAAGAAAATCCAGAAATTAACCTTGTTGCTTGGTTGTGTTTTCAAGTTTGATTGCGTAATTCATTATTCTCCTAGTGGTCGTCACGTGATATATTTTGTGAATATTTCATTTGTAAGCTTACTCGTTTGCAGGATTTTAGTGCTATGTCCATCTATGCGGTGTGGTACGTATGTTTAGTTACTTTTTCGACACCTTGAAACAAGTGACTTGATTATGTGAAAGGGTTTGTTATTGAGTTGGTTAGAATTAAGGTGCAAATTTATTGTTATTACTCTTGAAAATACAAAAAAAACTTTTAACCATAATAATAATAATAATAAAATAATTATTATTATTGTTATTAACCTAACACTACCCACCTATTCGATACTTTCCTCACCGGCCAAGCTAATTCCTTACACAACCTCCCCACTGACTCATCACTTCACCACCTACCCATCTCATCACTCCTCCTCAATTCTCCACCAAGCTACCATCTCCTTCTACCGAGTCATCTCTCCCTTCTCCGCTCCATTCTCCCTTCCTTCCCATCGAGCCACCCACATTCTCCCACCTCTGATCCCGCACCCATCCTTCTCACTCGTTCCTTTCTCCAACCTGACTTTCCTCTCCACCAATCCCACACCGAGCTCTCCACACCCACATCCATCTTCATCCCCTTCTCCACTCTACTCTCCATTCAACCCGATCCATCCTCTGCATCTCCCAACCATCCACCCACATAGCTCCCATCTCTTCTCTTTCTACCATGCATCCATTCTTCCCTTCCTCATGCCTGGAATAAAACAATAAAACAATAGTAAAATGTGAGTTATATATATTATTTTTTTTACAGTACAGGTAGACATTACTACCACCACTCTTCTTTCCCTCTGCCCATGTGACATCTCCCTCTGTTCCTTTGAATCGCTCCACTCGACCAACTCCCATTTCCACCTCTCCACCCATCTCCTTTCCTTCCCTCTACTCGAGCTCCTTTCCCTTTCCACATCTCATCCTCACCCAACTCCCCATAGCACCTGCTTCCCTCCTCCCAATTTCACGCAGACCAACTTATTTGAGTCTCCTTCGTGAGCTATCCCATCTCCCATCCACCACCTCCCAACCCACTTCTCTCCAATTTCCATCGACCTCGATCTCCATCCTCCTCTACCCGAGCTCCCGTCCAGCTTCCTCCCACGCAGACCCTCCAACTCAGCTCCACATACGCTTCCACCTCACCCACTGTCATGTCTCCCTCTCCTGCGTCTTTCCACCCCATGAGCTCCCATCTAATTTCTCTCCCTCACGAGCTCTTCCAACCAATGCCCCTCCACTCACAAATATCCAACTGCCTCACCTCTCCCTTCCTCTCAACTCTATTCCACTCACCCCATATACGGCTTGACCCTTTCCTCAGCCCCCAACCGACATACACCAACCCATGTGGTCTTCACCTCTCTCCATGCATGCTTTCTCCAACCAAGAGGACCCCTCAATGTGAACTCCACACGGCTCGACCACACACACACTACCATATTTCTAATCAATAATTTGTAATTTCGACTCACCGAGTGCATTTCCTCTTTATTTAATAATTTACTTAATAGATTAGTCTTATATTTTTTAGTTTATCATTCTATAGTTCATTTCATAGCTTATCATTTTGAATCTATTGATACATTGTCTAGTTTATCATTTCATCGTCTCTCATTTCAGTACGGGTTGAACTTTTATTAATTTATCTCATACATTTATTTCATAGATTAAAATTATAATTTATTGATTCATTTTAGCATCGCAATTACTCTAATTGATTAGGAATGTTGAACTATGATTTTACATATTTTTCTATGACAAGGATCTTTAGACATCAACATCATTTTCCTTAACAACGTCAATTAATTGTTTTATTTTCTTTTGCAGGTAAAATCCACATGACCTGTGACCAAAAATAACGTTGTCAAAGACCAATGTTTAAATCAAACACATCACACATAAAAATTTTTTCCCGACCTTAAAACATAGACGGTGCCATTTTAGGTTACTTGAGGCCTTGTCACAACCATTGCCTCATAAGTACGGTGCCATTTTAGGGTACATTAGTCAGATCCCTCTTTCGGCCACTGAACTGGTGCACTTTCAAACTACATCACTATCACATGCAATCAAATAACAAGGAAAAATTGATTCTCCAAGTATTCCTCATTTTTCTCTATTTTCTCTTTTTTGCATTGAATTTTCCCTTTTCTGAGTGACTGTCCACATCAAATGTCATATTTCATTTTGGTCTAAACAAACCTTCTACATCCTGCTTGCTTACATAGACTAAGTAAGGGATTTAACTCTCTACATTTCACTTATCACACACTGCCTGAGACTGCACAAACATAATTAACACATCAAAACATTCCTCTCACCTGGTTAACTGATTGGGACTTAAACACCCAACAGGAAACTGTCTCAGACATCTCCCAATCCATAACTACCTGAAACCAGCCTTAGACTTCCTTTAGGCACCTTCATTATTTGTTTTACTTTTCTTTCACATCTCAAATTAATCATGATGATAAAAAATATGCTACTTGATTTGTTTTTCAACAACATACATAAACAGATGTTTCTCTATTTCACACCTATTGTCACTCTCTCTCAAATTGAGAAAAAAAAAATCTACTCTATCCAATATAGTTACTTCTTCTGATGATCTCCCAACAAGATACTAAACTCAAAACCACGTCGTCAGTCACCCAACCTCCAGTCTCCATGGTCTCACCTCATGAGAACCATGTCATCCAAAATTGTCCCCACCTTGACACCAACCCTCATATCCCTTGTCAAGCCAGTCTTCCTAAACCGATCGCACCACCATCTCCTACTCCTCTCAAGACACTTGGGCCTCCTCCTAACCCCATATATGACTTCTTACTCAAAAAATCTCCTACAATCTCTCAATCCTTACCAATCTCCTAAATTGGTGGATCGCATTCCACCCACATCCCATTTTGACAATTCCATTAATATGCCTATCCAACCATCTCAACCTCTTCACACTTACATTCTTGCCTATCGTATACTCCAACCATCTCAAACTCTTAACACACATATCCCCACTTATCTTTTACCACAGACAACTACCCAACTTCAACAACCACATCATGCCCCTATTGCTCAAAATCAGCCTATGCAGCAATCCCAACCTATGACACATGTTAGTCCTTACCAAGTAGCTCCCCAAACACCTACATATCCACAAATTAATCAATTGTCTTATCAAACCATTCCACAAACATCCTATCCAAAAACTTATCAACCACCTTATCAGACGCTTCACCAACTACCCACACACCCACAAACACATCATTCGCCTTATCAAACTACTGTTCAAACCACATAGCCAATCCAATCTCAACCTTACAACACCTCCAGTGATCCAATTCACGCCTTAATGAATCAGTTGGCTAGTTTATAAACCTTTATCGTAGCACCCAAGAACACCTTATCCTATGAAAAAATCTGTAACGAACCAATTCATCCATTGGTTCCAATTAAACCTTATCCCCCTCATTAGAAAATTCATTGCGTTTACTAAGTTCAACAAGAAGGAAGATCCCCAACAGCATCTCCTCGCATTTAAACACACATGTTGTCTTATTGTGCATGATCATGATCTACTTCTTCACACTTTCCCCATGTCTTTGTCTGGTCCCAGGTTAGACTGGTACAATAGTATCCCGCGACATTCCTTATTCTCTCTTCACTCAACTTACACAGTAGATATTAGAACACTTTTCTATCAAAATCACACGTAAAACCACTATCGTTGATCTATATACCATTCAACAGTATGAAGACGAGCCCATCACCGACTTCATCACACGATGGCATGGTGTTATAAACCAGCTATCCTTCACTATCCCGCAAACCGAACTCATCAAATTATTCTCGCATTCATGTGCAAAACATATATCATCCACTTTTATAGATCCAATCATTCTGAACCTTTGATGAATCTTTCACAATGGATAGTAAACTTGAAAGTTGTGCCATTGAGTAGGGTCATCTTAAACTAAGTTCAATTAAACCTTAAATTGAATCCACTAAACCATTCACACATAATGACAAATTTAAGGGTGCAGCCAACACTGTGGTCATTCAACCCTCGTCAGCATCTACATCAAACACATGGTCTCAACAACGATCCCCTCAATCAACAACCAACTATACTCCCTTATGAGAATCTTACAGTTCCATGTTTGACAAATTGATGACTGTAAACTCCTTCTAACTTCCTCCCATACGACCCGTGGACAACTTGCAAGCCAAGCCTATTTGGTATCACGAAGCCCACTATTGTAAATATCACCGAGTCAAAGGTCATGAAATTGAGAAATGTCATTCCTTCAAAGATCGTGTCAAACAATTCTTGAATCAAGGGGATATTCAAAATTCATGTTGAATCCTCATCTAAACTTCACAATCTTGATTTTGAAAATAAGGAATTTTTTATTTTTATTTCTAAAATTTCGTTGTAATGCCAACCTGGCAGCTGCCAAGTGGACCGTGCGATCTAGTTGTAACAACACCAAATTCTTGTTAGCTAATGATTGATGATTTTCCAAACAAAGTGAGATTAATGGTGTGATTCTAATAATAGAAGAAGAAAGCACGTCATCCATTTTTATCTCATGAGGTAAGTGGAAGTGAAAGCAATATCTTGGTTATTCACTCTAGATTTATAATATTTATGACGAAGGAATTTTTCATGTCATCTTATAATGCACAGACTTTGCCACAACCGTATCAACAACCAACATTTGACGACTACGGAGCTGGATAAAAACTGCCTCCATTTATATGATCAATTATTAGAGGGGTTCAATTATTAATAGTTTTTTGTGCATTCCCTGTTTTTCTATAATTACTTGAGTTTAAAACTCAAAAGGAGGGCTACAAAGTTCTACAAAAAGAAAATATTGTTGTTGGGTTTTTAACTTGGAACTTATTGTATTTTCCCCATTTTTATTTTGGCCCCTTTAATAAGAAATAACATTCACATGAATAATCCAGGTGAAACGAGACAATAAAATGGAGCATAGATAGCATATATTATTTGAGTAGGAACAATATGAGTTATGGAATAAGTGTCAAACATGTATGTATTTAATTTCTAACTAGTGTCAATTCACATGTCAATGTATTTAATTCATGTATTCGTCTTGTCCAACAGATTAACCGCCACCTAATCAAGACCCTTGATCGTCATTATAAATGTAACCGTCTCCTTCACATACCTAATTTAATAAAATTAAATCTTAATCAAAGAACTGAGATAAATCAAATATATATTAGATGTATATAAGATACAACATACAATGGTAAACAAATACAAATAACAAGAGTATAAGAGTGACTTAGTTAATAACTTGTTGTTTGTGTCGGATCTGGGATGGAGTAATGATGGAACAAGATGGATATGTACTACATATGATTCATCTGGAGGACAATGATATGAATTTATACTGGATGGTAGTGCTCATAAGGCAACAATATCACCCCAGGCGCTAGAGCCTAGTGTATGTATTGGGCGCTAGTGTCCTGACAACGAGTTCAGATCTAGTTGCCTTCACTTTTCTCTATGCCACATTCCCTTCACTATAGGGTTTTCTTGACACACCTGTACTTGCAAAACAAACCCTAACTACTTGCACAAGGTCTTCCATTTCAATACTGCACACTACATTTTAGTCTCCAACTGTTTAGAATAAAATATGCATATGCTTAAGTCAGATTGACCTCATCGGTCACCCCAATGTGATTTTCACTGAGTGTTGCACTACATTTCAGAATCATTGTAGTTCTGGTATATGTTTGATAAAATTATGTCCCTTGAAGATAGGTTTCCCTTGTGCCATTCGAACCAAGATAACGTGTTACAACTGCTTTTCCCCCAAGATAAATGTGGTCGATGAAGTTCAGAATTTTCCCTTCCTATACAGTGAATAATGCAGTCCAAATGCAATCCTTAAGTGCTTCTTTTACCCAAGTAGTAGATAGAAAGTAATAGACTGATTTCCCCTTATAGTAGTTAGTAGGTTGTGTATATATGAATCATTTATTTGAATTTCGACACTTAGTGACACCAAATGCTAACCCAAAATATGAAATAAGAATTAGACAAAACCCACAATTAAACACCAAGTGGTAATTTGAAAAATAAGCAAGGTTGGGAAAAAACCAAAGTAATGTCCTTACTGTAACCATTGTGGCTAATTTGTATCTTTTGAGGCAGCATTGGGAAAAATAGCCAAGAAGGGACACTAGCACTCAGGTGCTAATGTCCTTACTGTGAACTATTTTCCCAATGACAAGAGACATTATAAACTAGACCATAGGTGGTGATAGTGATCCCTGTGACACAACTAGAAAGCATAAATATAGAAAGTATAAGACAATGTCACAATCAATGATCCGAAAACGGGTGCTTGAAACTAACACTTTTAATCGTTTCAAAGGATCTTCAATTTTAATTAACTTAAAAGGATTTTAGACTTCCAAAAAATGATTAAAAATATGATTTAGGACTCAATTCAAATGGAAATTAAGTTTGCAATTTTACTCAAAAATTCACTATTTGATCGAAGTCCCAAAAATCATTGTTTCAGATTTAATTGATTTCCTAATTTTATCAATTAGTGATTATAGTTGCATCCATATTCATATTATGAATTTTAAATTACTTGCAAATGATCAAAAAATGAAAATAAAAATTAGAACACAACACCAGATTGTTTACGAGGTTCGGAATATTCCTACGTCCCCAGGTTCGTGGTGAACCAATCCATTAATAATGTTAAAAAATGTAAATACAATAACATTTACATTAACCAATAATGAATCAAAAACCTGCAAAAATGTGTTTTAGACATTTGAAATACGTTAATGGAGCTCAGTCTCTGTCCTTCACCTTCCTAATCCACTTGCAGCAGTGTCTCCCTTTGGTTCTAAGCCTTCGTGTGACTTTAATAGAAAATATTTCTGTCACAAAAGCTCCAAATCAGATAAAATATCACACCATCACGATCATATCAAAATTCTGAGCAACTTTCATATATAACTCGAGATCTGGAAGTGAGTAGAAGTGCCCCAAAATTGCACTTTTCCAAAACTACCTCCTTATTCCCTTGATTACAGACCTGACACTTGTGGTATTACAAATACAAGTGACCTTGATTTATATTCCTTGATAGTGACACAGGGTGGCGGGTTGGTAAGGCCGCTTATCATTTTAGATGAGGTCGTGGGTTCCACTCCCTATGCCGCCTACTATGGGATTAATCACATATTCCTTGTATATATGGTGGAGGAGGTTTTTAAAAAGGTAAGGTGGTTTATATTTTTATTGGCTATTGAGCCATTTTGAATGGCATGGGTTTAGTGGATGGGTATTTGACCCAAGTTTTACGCATTGATAATGATGGATGTGGCATGTAGGATCAACTGCATGGAGTTTGGAGGGATAAGGGTTTGCACTAATGTTTGGAGATTAATATGTGATAAATATTATCCTTAGGCAAAAACGTGGGGGGTTTGAATAATGTGCCAAATAATTGCAAAGTAATATGAAATTCAACCCAAATGAAATATGAAAAATAAGACCACCTATTGACCCTCGATAGGCAAATCAAACTCGTGGTGGCAAGCCATGTGGTGGTTTGAGGACCCACCACGTCGACGATAATATAATCATCCTCATGGCGGTCGGGCTCCCCTCCGTAACAAAAGTTGAACCTCTTGTTCTGCCAAAGACTGGTGGTGAATACCATTTATGATCGTCAAAGACTGGTGGTGAAAACCTCCTGAACCTCCAATTTTTCCAATGCCCTTTTACTATGTGTTACAGTGCTATTGGTCCATTATTGACCTGTTGACTAGAGTTGACTTTCTCGCTCACCAAATTTAGACTGGACATATTCTGAGCTCAAAGTGTCCATTTTTCAAATTCTTACTGTCATCAGAAATTTCTCTGAAGGATCTACTGCATTGGCATGGTTTAGGGAAGTTTAGGGAATATTTGTCACCAAAATTGATCCCCTAGTCACTCCTCCCTATTGAGAAGGCTTTTTGTCCACAAAAAGTTTTATATCAACCCACAAATAATAATATCTCTTCCTGCATTGCAAAAACACACAAGAACCCAAAATAACATTATAGGTTAAATAAATGTAAATAGTTGATTAACTAGTCACATAACTGATCAGATAATAACACCCAATCAAGCTAGTGTTCAACTAAAATGCTGCAACCCTGTCAACTTTGCACACAACTGTGAACTGTCATACCCCACTGTAACACCATCACAAATAATTGACCAGATAATAACACCCATTCTAATATGAAAAACTAGTGTTCAACTGTCACTTTGTGATATGACCGATTACTTAAATTATAATTTCATAACACAGATCAATATACTAGACTAAAAGAGTTTGTGAGAATTGAATCAAAAATGAGGCACCACGAAGTAGTTGCACTCCAACAGAATCGTGATAGCTCCAGCGTAATTGCAAGAAAGAATCAATCAGTAATGGAAGAACTTGCTCAACAGAAACAAAGCTTGCACATAAAGGAAAGACAACGGAGTGTCTTGGCATGCTCATAAATGAATAGTAAAAGGGTACATATAGGGTGCTGAGTAACCCTAGTGCATGACACACATGAAACCCTAAACCTAACCTTAAACCCATGTGAGATGACCCTCCAATATGAGAGGAGGACACATAGGATAACTCACACTAACACCCCCCTTCATCGAAGCTGGGGTAGTGGCTATGATGAGTCAGATGGAAAAGGAAGACACTCCTAAACAACTAAGAAAGATGTGTCAATGGGGCCCGAAAACTAAAGGCCTGATAAGGTGCCCATATACAAACACAATCTTCCTAGAAGAAGAAGAAGAAAAGAAGGACTACATAGCCCGAAGAAGATGAGCAGCTGCAGAAGACCTCACCCCAAGAAGAGACCGTAAGTGAAGAAACTTCATCTCAGTGAAGGGCTTGGTGAATAAATCTGCAATCTGATCAGCTATTTGAATGTACTGAATGTCGATGATACCATCATGAATAAGCTCCCGTATGAAGTGCATATGGATCTCAATGTGCTTTGTCCGCTAATGCTGAACTGGATTTCTACAAATAGAGATAGTGCTCGTGTTATCACAGTAGATAATGGTAGGCCGCCGAAAGTGGATGCCAAACTCTGTCAGAATACCCTGTAGCCAAATAGCTTTGTGGCAGCGTTAACTGCTCCTCTGTATTCTGCCTCTGTAGATGATATCACAATTGCATTTTGCTTCTTGCTAGACCAACTAATAGGACCCGAACCAAGAGAGAAACTGTAGCCAGAAGTAGATTTCCGATGATCTAAGTCACCGGCCCAATCAGAATCTGTGAACCCAATCAAGTCAATATCTACCCCTCCATGATAGTGAATGCCATCAACATAAGTGCCACGAAACATAATGAAGGATCCATTTAGCTGCTTTCCAATGCAGCTCATGTGGCTCCTGCATGAATCTGGACACGATCCCAACAACATACGATAAATCTGGTCGAGTGTGAGTCAAGTAAATCAAGCTCCCCACCAACTATCGATAAAGAGTACCATCAACCAAGGGAGTAGAGAAATATGAAACCAACTTAACCCTGAAAAGAAAAGGAGTAGGAGAAGACTTGCAATCAGACATCTGAAAATGAGCTAGCAAGTCAAGAGCATACTTAGGTTACGAAATCAAGATTCCCGAGTCAGATTGTGAAATCTGGATCCCAAGGAAGTAATGAAGCAGACCTAAGTCAGTCATGGAAAACTTGTTGGCCAAGGTGATCTTCACAGAATCAATAATAGAGGAAGAGCTGCCTGTGATCAACAAGTCATCAACATATAGAACAAGAATGAGTATGGAGTCATCTTGCCATAGAATATAAACATTTGGATCAGAGTGACACCTGGTAAACCCTGATGTAAGTAAAAAGGAGTCCATCTTGGCATACCAAGCCTGAGGGGCTTGTTTAAGGCCATAAAGAGACTTCTTTAACTTACAAATGAGGGAGGGATCTTGGACATAACCCGGAGGTTGTTCCATATAGATCTCTTCCTCTAGGTCACCATGAAGGAAGGCACTCTTAGTGTCCATTTGATGGAATTTCCATCTGTTTGCTGCGGCAATGGCTAGGGTCAGTCAAATAGAAGTCATCTTCGCAACTGGAGCAAAGGTTTTAGTATAATCAACCCCAGCTATCTGGGAGAAACCCTTAGCTACTAATCACGCTTTAAACTTTTCGACGTCTCCATCTACTCCATACTTTGTTTGGAACACCCACTTACACCGAACGATTTTTCTTCCTTTCGGAAGAGTGGTGAGATCCCAAGTATCGTTCTTCATGAGAGAGGAATACTCCTCATCCATGGCAGAATCCCACTCAGGAATACCAGAAGCCTCCCGGAAAGACTATGGATCAGAAGTAGAGGTGAAGAAAGAGTGGGGTCCAATGAAATCTGAGCGAGTACGTCTCATATCCGAAGTATCTCCAACTAAATCTCCAGCACTTTGCAAAGTTTTCCTGGCCCAAAGGGGATCAGGAGGATCAGGCTCAGAGTCGGAAGATTCTTCACTTGAGTGAGAAGGGACATAGTCCTCGTCATCACTACTATCAGAATCAGAAGACTCAAAGGTCTGATGGTCGGGAGGATCAGGAAGAGGAGCACGCTCAACAACATCATCATCTGATGAGTCAGAATCTGAATCAGCAAGCTGAAGAACCTCAATAGGTGGAGAAGTAGAAGTCAAAGAAGACTCATCAAACTTAACACTTCTCTCAATATACAGCTCATGAGAAGTAGGATTCATCAATCGATATCCCTTCACGCCATCAGGATACCCTACAAAGATACAAGGTTTGGATTGTGGTTCCAAGGCCTTGCATTTCTTCTTGGGAATCCGAGCCATAGCCTTGGATTTGAAGACTCGAAAGTGCTCAACATCAGGCTTGCATCCAAACTAGGCTTCAAAGGGTGTCATCCCTCTTACTGCCTTGTGTGGAACATGGTTCTGAATGTAATTTAGCACAATTCACTGCTTCAGCCCAATACTGCGGAGGAAGAGACTTCGAGTGAATCATACAAGTGGCCATCTCCTTAAGAGTATGGTTCTTTCTTTCTGTGACTCCATTCTGTGAAGGGCTATAAGCAACTGTATGCTGCAAAGAGATCCCTTCAGAAGTACAGAAATCCATGAACCTATTGTTTACATATTCACCTCCATTGTCGGTTCGAAGAACCTTGATAGACCATTCCGCCTGTTTCTCAGCAAGAGCCTTAAAGTCCTGAAAATGTTCAAAGACTTCAGACTTAAGCTTAAGAAAATATACCCAAGTATATCGCGAATAGTCATCAATGAAGGTTAGCACATAAAGAGCTCTAGTAAACGAAGGAGAAGGAAATGGACCAGAAACATCGCTGTGAACAAGATCCAAAGGACGAGTGGCTCTCCAGGCTTTTCCTTTGTCAAATTTCTTTTCAGGATGCTTTCCAAGGGTACAACCCTCACAAAGACCCTTAGAAAACTTGACATGCGAGGCAACCCGTTGACCATTTCATTTTGGCTCAATTGTTCAAGGTAGCGATAATTTAGATGTTTGAAACGCTCATTTCATAGCTTACTAACCTCATTTGCATGAGTGAGCAAGGCAGTGGGCGTAGAATCAAAAGTAAAGTGGGAGAAGGTGTACAACCGTGAATGGTGATCCGCCTTTCCCTCAGCCACTGTAGTGTCATTGTTAAGCTCACGAATAATCACCGAGTTAGGACCAAATTCCACTCGCATTCCTTCACCAAGGTGAGTAATTTGGTAAACCGATAGGAGATTGGTAGAGAGATCAGGAACACTCAACACTTGGTTAAATGTTCCCCCATCCATCTCTACCGATCCACTACTGGAAACTGACACTGTCGTGTCATTACCCATCGTGATTTGGGACATTCCACAAGGTTCGATGTTGGAAAACTCAACATGTGAAGAACCCATGTGGTGCGAGGCACCGGAATCTATAATCCATGTCGATGAAGGAGCAACTCTGGCTACAAGGGCCTTTCCTTTCTTCTTATCATTTTTAGCACCTTTTGCAGCAGAAGACTCGGCCTTCGGAGCACTTTGTTTTATGGATTCAGGAACACTTATTTTATTCTTCTCAAGTAAATGAGATAAGTGATCAATCTGTTTCTGAAAATAGTGTTGCTCGTCGTGACCAGACTTCTTGCAATAGGAACACAAATACTTGCTTTTCTGTGCCTTAGGCTCAGAAGTCGAAGTGTTTGTGTCATTTTTAGGTTTGGTCTTGGTTTCTTTCTTAGGTTGATCCTTTGTTTCTTTCTTCTTTTCAGTCTTCTTTCCCTTGCTAGTACTTGCTACAAGGGCATGTGACTTGGACTTGAGAGACCCCATTTGAATGAGTTTGTCCTGTTCTTGAATGAGTTGGGACAAAAAACAGTCAAAGGAGGGCATAGTCCAAGTATCGCCCAAAGTAAATTTTGTAGCATAGAAAGTTGACATGAAGACAGAATATTCGGGACCTAGCTTAGAGAGAATCGACAAGATCAGTTGAGAATCTTTCTTCTCTACTTGACATCCTTTTAACAACAATCTAATGTGGACAAATTTCGAGAAGAAAGCTTGTAGGTTTTCAAAGTCACTAGGATTTAACCCTAGTAGTTCATTTTCCAACTCATGCACTCTCATGTCATCTAGTTGTCCAAACATCACATCCAGCATTTTCCACGCAGATTTAGGTGTTTCAGACGCCTCAATGTGGAAGAGAAAGTCAGGAGAAACAGACATGCAAAGAAGACCTAAAGCTTCATCACTACGGTTTAACCACTTAGATTTTTTAGGTTCGTCATCTGGTTCAGTCTCATTTCCCATGGTGATGTGGAATAACCCTTTACCCCTTAGTTTCATTATTATTTTCGATCTCCATTCAAAAAATTTGAATGGCGTAAGCAAAGGAATTGAAAGTGCATCCATAGTGAGAGAGAGAGAAAGAAATGCAGAAAAGAAACACAACCACCCAGGACAATAACAACCCCCTGCTTTCGGCACTTTATAGTTTAGTGCGTTGATTACAATCGGGTCCGTGCGTGTGGTTTGAAACACTTGGTAACTCGTCTTGCAATCAGCGTAATAACGTGCAAGAGAGGAGACCACAATAGTGTTTCATGGAGCGTAACAAATAGGACACCGTAAACAAGCACAAGCAAAAAACAAGAAAGGAGGCGAAATCCAACCCTGGTGGTGAGAAAAAATGTCTCACGTCGTAAAAGGAAACCCCCTTGCTGCAGACTGTGGTGGACGCGCTCACTAGTTGCAAGCAATAATAAGGGTGAAATACAAGGTTTTAAATGAACTCAAGGAGTTCAGAGAATCTTCAGAACGCCGGAAAAGAGCTCGGAAGGAAAAAAGGTGCTCAGAGTGATGCTGCACACTTGAGCGCACGATTAGTGAAAAAAAATCGACAATAACATAGTAAAACCGTTTGGAAATACCCAATTTTGAATTTTTAGACGCTATTTAGTTTTAAAAAAAATGATGGAAAAAAGGGGTGATAAAAAAACGTTAGTTTAGAGAATTTTGAGATAAATTAATGTGAATTTAAAAAAATGAGATTTGAACAAGCGCATAATTATGAAAAAAAACTAGAACGCCTAAATTTTAATTTGGAAATCCTAATTTTGCTAATTTTTAGAGCTATTGGAGTTTTTAAAAAAATGATAAAAAAGGGTTATTAAATGAAGATTTTTAATTTACTAAATCGTAAATAATTATTTTAATTAATAAAAAAAGATTTAATTAAAAAAATCTAATTAATTAAAAAATGAATTAAGATCTAAAGAATTAAATTAAATTTAAAAAAGATACTTTCCCTTTGGTTTAAAAAAACTTTTTAAATTAAAAAAACTAAAATAAATATATAAGCTTGTTTTAATAAAAGAGAAAAAAAAGATACTATTAAAAAAGGGCTTTTGTTGTTTTAAAAAATAGAAAGGAATTTAAAGAAAAGGTTTTAGATTTTGTTGCTTTTTAAAAAGGCATTGAGCAATTGAAGAAAACACATTTTAAAAAAAAACTTAAAGGCAGTGTGAAGGGTTTGAAGGTTGCAAAAAAATTGAAAAAACTTACCAAAAAAATAAAAACTTAACTTAGGAAAGCAAGTCTGCGGCCTAGAAAAATTTATGGTAGTTTTCAAAAACAAAAAAAAAGTGCAAAAGGGCGGCGGGAGTCCATGGAACAGGTAGGGACAACAGTTCAGGCCATGTGGGAGGACGTGGTTGTGGCAAGACGTGGGAGGGTTTGGAGTAGTCATGGGAGTATGTGGGAGGGGGTCCACACAGTGAAGAACCAGCTTAAATCTAACACATGTCAAAGCATGGGGCAAAAACTTGGGAGGACTCAACAAAAAAACCGTGTTAGCCACAGCAACAGGGGCAAGGGTGGCAAGGAAACCCAACGAACAACAACAAATAGCAACCCAGCAAATGGGCACAAACCCCTACTCAACAAAAAATGCCACAGCAAACAAATATGCCACAGGACAAACAACACAGCTCGAATCCACGTTTCAAATAATGCATGAGCCCACGAGATCAGGAAAATGCCAAAAAAAACGTGTACAACAACCCAATCAGCGAGCCAGAGATCCACCAACACAGGCCAAAGAGGAGAGAAAGCTCGAGACAGAGTCCAAACCCCAAAAAATTTTACCTGAATCTGCAAAAAAAATAGAGAAAACCAAAAAAACAGAGATAAAAAATTGTAGTTAAATAAAAAAAAAATTAAAAACTAGAAAATACTCTATTTTGGATTTAGTTGTAGCTAGCTAAAAATGGCAGCAAAAACCCATGATTGCTTAAGATATGATGAAAAACTACACATGCACAAAAAAGGCACAAAAACTGATCACAACTTTCCAAAAAATCTTGTTAGAGAGATTAACAAAATAATTCCAGAAAATATTGATCAAAAAACTTGCATACAGAGTAAAAGAACGAAACCAAGAAAGAGTAATCGCAACTAAAAAATAATGAGTGCACGTTTACCTGATCTCAGCTCTAATACCATGAAAAGAGTTTTATGAGAATCGAATAAGAAACGAGGCACCATGAAGTAGTTGCACTCCAACGGAATCGTGATAGCTCCAGCGTAATTGCAAGAAAGAATTGATCAGTAATGGAAGAACTTGCTCAACAGAAACAAAGCTTGCACATAGAGGAAAGACAACGGAGTGTCTTGGCATGCTCATAAATGAATAGTAAAAGGGTACATATAGGGTGCTGAGTAACCCTAGTGCATGACACACATGAAACCCTAAACCTAACCCTAAACCTAACCCATGTGAGATGACCCTCCAATATGAGAGGAGGACACATAAAAATTTATATGTAAGGCCTTGGAACCACATTATCTAGACCTTGTATCTTTGTAGAGTATCTCGATGACATGAAGGGTTATAGATTGTTGAACCCTACTGCTCACCAAAGTTATATTGAGAGAAGTGTGGAGTTTGTTTGAGTCATATTCTACTTCCACTTCATCCATCCATTGAGATCCTTATACCCCTCTCTAATTTTGATTTTGATTCATTATGATGATGTCTATTGTTGATCCTCCTCCTCCGCCTCCTTCTCCTCCCACTCTTCATGCTTTAGAATCTTTTGATTATGATAGTAGAATGATGACGAGAGGACTTTGTCCCTTCTCACTTGAGTGAAGAATCTATAGATTCTGAGCCTGAAGCTCCTTCTGGGTACTTGTTGGGCTAGGAAGACTTGCAGGGTGCTGTGTATTGGATAGGGGATCCTTTAGGTGAGAGACAGAGTATTCTGTTTAAAGTTCACTAGACCCCACACCTTCTTTTCCTCCACTTTCGATCCTTAGTATTTTGTGGGAGGCTTCTAGGATTCTTGAGAGGGATTCTACCATGGAAGAGAATCATTCCGTCACTCATGAAGAACAAATTACTTGGGATCTCACCCCTTTTCTGAAAGGAAGAAGAAATCATTCAATGTAAGTGGGTGTACTGAAAAAAAGTATGGTGCTAATGGGAAGATGATTGAGGAAGTATAAAGAAAAAATTGTAAATAAGAGATTCTCCCAGGTATCAGTTGGGTTGATTAGCTGGTCCAATACATTTTCTCTCAGAGCTAGCGAAGGTGAAGCTTCCATGACTTGAATGACCCTTGCCATCGCTACTAAAAACAGATGGGAAGTCCATCAGATGGATGTTAAGATGCCTTATCTATGGGGACCTAAAGAAGGAAAGATACACGAATTTACCTTCCAAGTTAGATGATTGTCCCTCGAGGCAAGTTAAAGGAGGATCTAGAACTGGAACTTAAATAAGCCCTTGGGGAGTGGTATGGCCAGGTTGGACTCCTTTCTTCATGACATCAAGGTTAACCCTAGGTACTCGACTCTGAGCCCTAGATGATTCATTCTCTGACATGACTGACTCCATGTTAAGATCGTTTGTATGTTGACCAAATTTTTCCTAAGTACGGGGAGGTATGATCCATGATTCTATGGATACCTTGGCCAAAAACACACCACTTCATCAGTTCCATCAGCACCAAGAAGGAGAAACAAGAAAATGAATAAAATGAGGTAAATGAAGGTTCTAGAAGTAACCGTCGATTGTGTAGAGCGGCGGTTTCAGAACCGCCGCCCTATAGGGCCATGGTCCTGAAACTCCTGACCAGCTAGGGTTAATTTTGGTCCTAAAATTGCTCCATTTCTCATAGCGGTGATCCTAACACTTATCAAACAGAAAAGAAGAATGGGGAGCTGTGAATGGATTTGAACTTGAAGCATCCAGCTTTGTCTCTTCCCCTTCATGTCCCTTTCCACAGCCTCAGTGCACGGGAGGACATGGAAAGGTCTATAAATCACTATGAAAGGAGCAAGATAATGATAGCATTCAAATATCTAGAGAGATCGAGAAGCAGAGATTGATGAGAGCAGTGAGTAAGATCTTCAGTGATTGGAATGGAATTGTAGGACCAAGGTGTAGAAATAGAGTTCAAGCTTTTGTAATTGGAGAGAAGGTTTACATTCCCATTGCTTCTTTTCATACTTATTGTAATCTGTAATTGTCTAGATTAGACCAATCAAGTGGGAAGGAAGAGACCTTTCCCTTCCTGACTAGTTTTCCCCATTGGAGGTTTCCAAGATAAAATTCTTAGTGTTCCAGTTTGAGTTATTTTCTTCTTTGCAATTTTCTTGTCTAAGCACTAGATAAATCATTCATGAAGCTCTAATTTTCAAGAAAAACTGTCATTTTCCAAAGTTGAAAGTAGAACAACATAGTTGTGTGATTCATAGAGTTCCAAAGTAGAATTTTACGGATCATTTGAGGCCATGAGGTCGTAGGTCTTTCTAAGAGTTATGTGAAATCTTGGGACATCATTTATCTTCATCAGAATATGCCACCGTTAGTGGTTTAGCATAAATTCTATTTTTGTTAAATCATTTAGTGAACCCGTCTCACTTGAAATCTCTTGGGTCCTCATCATCTAATCTTGTTGCAACTTCATTTTCTTCCCTCTAGTGGTGGTAAACTCAATCATGGATATCTCCATTCATGCATTTCATTTGCTAGCCAATTTGGATTGTTAGCAGATCTACAAATGAGCACTTAGTTTCATCAGTGGCTAGATTACTTGCATTCCTTCTACTTAGCTCATTCAAACATAATATAATTAGTCATGATCGTAGATTCATGTGGTCTGCCTTAACAACTTTGACTGTGATCCCGTAACCATCTGATATATGCTGACCTTCTCATTCTCCTATTGTAACTGATGCAAATGATCCAGGGTGTCCCCTATATATACCTTAGCTCACATCTATCGCAGTGGTTTACTTAAGAGGATTCCCAGCTACTCGATAACGGATCTGAGCTCAATCTTTGTACCTTATCACTCTTTGAGAATATCAACATTTCCTCAACTAATGTTATCCCATCATCCATCTCTCTTCATGTATATGATTCTTCTATGCATCCATGCATAAGCTATATTACTTTACCTATCATAGTAGGGCCAAAAAACTTATCTTAAAATATTATTTGTTATCGATTTCCTAGTTCAGTACAATTGCTTACTTGGTAGGTCATGGCTTCACGCTATACAAGAAATGCATTCTATAGTTCACCAGTGTGTTAAATTCTTACACGAAGGATTTGAACATACCATAGTTGCTAATCGTAACCCATTTAGATATTTCCTTCTAGACCCAACCAATGCATCCCGTTGAAGATCAACAACCCATAAATTATCCTATAAAATTTCCTCCACTCGAAGGAATTATTTGTGCATTGGACACTATCCCATCCGCTTCATCCTTCCATCTCCTACTAATGCTATGGTACTTTTTCGGGGGGTTTTCCATACATTGGACATCATTTCACCTTCCTCATCTTCTCATGAGCAACTTACATATGTGCTTCCTTCTTCACATGCACTCTTTTCATGAATAATTCTTATTGGCCACATATTCCATTCGATCCTACTAGTTCTGATACTATTTTCACGCATGATGGTTTAGCTTGGTTGGGATTTAAATTCGATGACCTCCTTCCTCCACCTTATTCTCCTCATCTCTATCACATATATGTTTGCATCACCGTTGCTTATGGCCTACACGTTTTCCATCTATCATTATTTGTTACAGACACTTCTCACACTTCTCCACTTACACTTGGGCAGTCTTGGCTTGACTACATTTGTAGAACTTTGGATATTGATCATATTGATATCAAATTTCCCATGCCCTTTGATCGTGTTTCTATTTGCAACGATTCATTTCTGGACTATTCAAAAAATATTTCTCAATGGTATGCACATGGTTGTCCACTATGACCTTTTAATGATGAAGAATACACAATGGGCATGTACAATTTATGCCGCAATGGCTCTTTACGTGATAAATCCAGGACTATTGCTTACCAAGTCTCTAATGCTTCTCCATTTAACTTCGACCATGACAATGATGATCTCTTAGATGATGTTACTTGATTATTCTCATCATCCTACACTTAGGGGGCACTATGCTTACTTCCTTCCTCTTAGCATTATTAGGTGTCTCACATTTATACTATTACGCTCTGTGCTTTACATCTTGTCTTTCTCATGCCCTTTGGTGAGACATCATTATCTTCATCCTCATCCCTTTTTCGGACACATGATTTTTCGTACGATTCCTCACAGACAAAGGATTTCACACATCTTTCGCATTCAGTTACACATATTTTAATGTTTTCCTATGACCCATTAATCATCACAGTTTACATCAATACTGCAGTGGTCTTCACCCACTCACTAGTCTATAGAATGTTGTCATTTGTCTTCGTTAAGACCGCAATTGTCCTCTACCGGTGTGATATTTGAATCACCGCCATACTTTTTTTTATTGTTATTGCGATCATTTTTTTTGCCTGGGGCATCTTTCCTTTGGTCATGTCTTCATCCATCTTCAAACACATATCTCATCTAACCCTTTTTTGTCTCATGGCTTGCTATCGCAAACCACTCAACAAAAAGGGGCAAATGTAGACACCAATTTTTGGTATAGTGCCCCTCTATTACCTCACATTCATGTAATTTCCATTCTCACTTCTCTTTTTCTTAAATTAAATGAAATCCCATCTATTTGCTCACTTTATTTAATTAATTATCAAATGAGATCCATGCAGACCCATTTAATAATTGGATTTTCACATTATCCCCCATCTCTTACAAATTATTCAAGCCATGGGTATTAATAAACCCATCCGACACCCCTTTCTAAATAGAATCTATCATCTCACCTACCATGTCAATCATGCTCCCCACTCCATCTAATAATTCAAGCCATGGTCTCCACGTGATCACATCATATCTCTTAACTCGGGTTGCTCAACCCAACCCTGGTTACTTGTTAACATGCAGTCTAACCTCACATCCAAGCTATAAATATGGGTTTTCCCCCATATTTCAAGGGGGGATATTTTTCAAGACCATCAACTGATATATTTTTCAAGAAGACCTAGAGAGACCTAGGCCCAAAGAAGAGAAGAAAGAGCTTAATTAAGTTCTTCCAGTTTGAGGGAGAAATCTTTGCCATGGTTCGTCATCTTACCATCTCGATGCCCAATTCATCTTCATAGCAGAGCACAAGCTAAGTTCCCTCATCATTTTAGTTACTTGTCATTTTATGTTCCATTATTTTTGCATGATAAATAATGTTCATGATCTATTATTATGTTTCCTGACACTGGGGTTAACATCCTCTAAGAGAGTTAAAATCCTCTTGGAACCGGCACTGTCCAGGAAACCCCCGCATATTGTGATCTAATCTTATCTGTTTCATTTTTGCAGATCTATCTTCTTTATATCATGCATCTATCTTCTTTGCACCCGTAGATCCACATCTACATCTGAGGTCTTAAGCCCTCCATCATTTGAAGTTGCTGGTGGCTCCCAGTATCAGCCTTCACCTATGCGAGAACGAAGTTTCATGTACAACATAAACATTTCACCCATACATCTTGTTCACCTATCTTAACATACGGTGGTGATCCCTCGCATCTTACTGGTTGCGTGGGGTTAAGGCTAGTGACAACCATTCATTCCCAAAAGCACAAGTCTAAAATAAATCAATAAACAAAAAAAGAAGATAAATAAACAATAAATGCAAAAATGATTTCTTTCAAAATAAAACTATGTTCCACTTGCCTACTAATCCTTGGTGATGAGCCCATGCTTCCTACTGGTGGCGTGAGGTTGGGAAAGGAGGGAAGTGACCTTACTCACCTATGTCTTATCCTTTGTGATGAGCCCATGATTTTTACTAGTAGCATGGGGCAAGATGTAGGGGGTCCCATCAAATAAGTCAATAAGTTGTAAATAAGTCAATGAATAAAATTTTCATTGAAATGTAAAAAGTCCCAAGAAAATGAGTTAGATGTGTATGTTACAAGAGAGTCAAATTATTTAAACCAGATTTTTTCATTAAAAAGGCCATCTACTAATCTAAGTCTAGTTAAACTTGCAAGCAAACACATTATGGGCTAGTTAGTTGACTTTGATTAGGGTTGGGTTGTAAGTTCTAGTTGGATCTTTGTCAAAATCTTGTCTTTCTCTCATCATTTTCACTCATCAAAATCATACAACTTGTGTCCCTCCTGGGTCTTGGTGATGAGCCCTCACATCTTACCAGTTGTGTGGGGTTAGGAGTTGAGTGAGTTCATTTGCTTATTATTATATCACATTCACCATATTTTTCCAATAAAATGAAAGTGTTAAATATTGCTTAAAAACCAAGGTATCAAATTACAATTTGTCTTTATATGCATCATCATATATATAAAAAAATAAATAGAAATAATTTTGTTTACTCATTTGCATCATCATCATCCACAACATGCATCCATAAACTCATACAAAAATCATCGAAAATTCTAACCATCTAAGAGTACACATGTGAGAAGAAGAACCATAAATGAGACAAATCTTACATAGAATAGTTGAACCAAAAAGAAATGCATATATGTATATATCTATAACATAAAGTTTTGTGTACAATGCCATCATGCTCTAATGAGTGTGGTCAAAACACTCGTCTATGAGCTGAAAATCAAAAAAAAATCATATATACACAAAAATGATTTCAAAGCAATAAGACATATAGCCTATCCCTCTCTACGGGATCCAACTGAAAGTGTAGGACAAGGGATCATATTATGACTCCTATGGAAGGAGTGAGAGCCTCCATTCATCAATCGGTGAGAATGACCATGAGATGGGGTAGGTGATTTGCCAGTAGTAGTAGCCTCGCTGCGAGAGTGACCTCATCGTTATCTCCTCTCAGCCAGCTAGTATCTAGTAAGCTCGACTCTCATATGGGTTAGGGACATTGCAACATGCCATGCGGGTGTGAATAGATTTATGTGGCACCCAGCCATCACTGGTTGTCCCACATCTGCAAGTAGCTATCATGGTGTCTTCCCCGTAGGGAGTGTAAAAGTGTCCAGCAAGATCTGTTGAATAAAATCTCGCCATCCATCTATAGTAGCTACAACACACAAGTAAAACAAAAATGAGTTATAAAGCTTCAATATATATATATATAGATATTGTGTGTGTGTGTGTGTGTGTGTGTGTGTGTGGTTTGCTAACAATCTAGTCTAAATGTAGTTTCAAGAGAAGATTATTCTACTTACTCAGATCTCTTGGTATCCACGATGGATCAACTGGTGCTGGTGCTGGTGCTGGTGTGGGAGTTACAGCAGGTATTTCCTAGGCTCTAACCTCCTCCACCACTATCTCTCATGCACCTCTCTACCATCCATAGATCAACTCCTCATCTCCTCCTCCTACAGGGGGAAGAGTATCCTCTGAATGCAAATTCTTGTCCTTAGCCTCTTCCTCAGCCCTAGCTTCCGCAGAGGCCTCTCCAGTGGCCATCTACTATATTTCAGTCTCCTCCTCTCTTCCCTCCTCTGCCTTTGTCTCTATCTTAGCCTCCTCCTCCTTCTCCTCCCTATTGTGTGTAGGTGTGACCTTGATCTATAGGATCGGTCACGGTCTACATGGATCTGGTACAATCTATGGAGTTCCGATCAGAACTCTAGGTGTAACAATAGTCCACTCAAGCTTGCCCCTAGGGCCATCTCTAGCCTCTCGGATCCCTCTATAGACTATCAGGACTGTTGGGAGGGCAATGTATGGTAATCTGAACTACTATGGTACCCTGTGAATCAGATGGACCTCTACTCGTTGGTCTTATCCATTAACTGTGTAGTAGAATTGCATGTAGCAAAGGTGATCACCTCATCACCCCATAGGCAAACCATGTCCTGATATGTTTTTGTGATCATGTCATCAGTGGTAAGTGTAGAAACTGACCAATGTGGCCCCTTGAGCGGAGCCATGTTAACCCATCTAGTCACTCTGATCACCCTGAGATATTCTATCCCAATTCCCCTCTGAAAGGGGATTATATGCTCATACGCCCAGCTCATAACTAGTGTGGGATGAATAAGGGCCTTTCCCTTCAGTCGAATAACTGTGTATAAATCATGGTAGGTGGCACCAATGGTATCGACACCCCATGCAAATATGTGGCCATGTTGCTTAATGCTCTGAATAATCGGTGCCCAACAGTAAATAAGTTTTTCCCCTCCCTTGTCCCCAACCAAGCACGAAGCCAAGATGCCAATAATGGCCTTGCGTACAACAAGGATAGGTGTAGAGGCAATTGATAGTAATCGCATCCCATGTTTGGAGCCAATGTCAGGTGCCTATGCATCTCCCATGTATACAACCCAACTGCGGGACTATATTACTGAACCGGCACTCACCAGAGTCAACTTCCTGCTAATGACAAGAACTCCTAGAATTTGGTAGACATCCTCTAAGGTAATCATCGACTCCCCTAACTCCAGACAATCATAAAGTATTTCGTTTTGCATCCTATTAACTCAGTAAATCACATAATAGATGACTAGCTAGTGTAAATAACTACATCTGAGATATCCTCCATATCCCAACTTTGTGTAATAAGGCTCTCTCATCCTAGGTGAGTGCATTCAAAATCAGGGGCAACCAATCACACTCCCCAGCACTGATCCATCTAATATACTTCCCCTACATTCATAAACATCAAAAAGAGAAAGTTAGAATCATTTCAATGCATAATAAGCTCGTTAAAAACATCATAAAAATAATTAAAAGCCAAAAAAATTATCATATTTATTTAGTTTTAAGAGTTGCCCTAGAAATTACGCAACCTGCCTGTTTTGTGCAGAGAGACGGTTGGGTAACCACCCCTCTATGTAGAGTGGTGATTGCAAAACCACGGTAGAAATTATGTGTTTGTCATTGACCATCTACAGTTGCGCAACCGATGTGACGGTTGTGTAAACGCCACTCTGCGCAGAGCGGTGGTCGAGTAATCGCCATGACAGTTTTGTCTGCAAAAATCAGGTTGTACCCTAGGGTCCTAAAAACTCACAAAAAGACAAAATTTGATGCTTTTGAATAAAACAAAAGCCACATCCCATGTGGCGCCCCCTAGTGAACATTTTAACTGTAAAATTAGCAAAAATCTCCCCCTAAGTCAAGTTTTTCACATTTTCCACATTTTAGGGTAGAAATAAACAAATGTAGATAACTCACTTATTCATGACCCATTGTTCTTCCCACTAGTTGGCTCAACATCACATCGAAGTTCTCTTCGTTTTGAATATACTCTCGCTCAAAACCATCACATGTTATCCAAAGCTCAAATTTTCACCAAGTGGGTAAGTGTAAATGATTTCTAGAAATAGTAATTTTGATATATATATATAGCATGTTTTAACTCTATTTTGAGTGTGTGTGTGTGTTTTGTAGGGAAAGAGCATTGCCCTTACGCAAGTATATATCTATTCCCACTGGTATGGTAAGTTATCTTGTCGTTTTATTTTATCATGTTTTGTCAATTATGTTTTTATTTGTACTTGAGTCGCGTTTTCTTCTTACATGTAGCAGGAAGCTTGGATTGGCGTGGTATCAATACACGGGCATGTCAGGTATAATTTCTAACCTTCCCATTTGGGATCGCCATACTCAAATCTCATGTTTTACGCCTCTTCATGGCGAAAACGCTTCTCCGGGGGGGGCAATGTGTACGCACCCAAATTTACACAATGTTACATTGTCGGAACAGTTCAAATCCTTGACAATGATAAATATAAATTCCAATGATGTTCAATTCCAATTTCCTATCTTACAACATGTTCTTGTAGCTCATTATGCTTTATTTATCTTTTCCTAGCTTTTTCCCGCTTTCCTTAGTTAATTTGTAGCTTTTCCTTAGATTGTTAGCCTTTAGTTACGGAACCACACTGGCGGTTACACAACTGTCGGTCTTTGCAGACTGGCAGTTCCGTGCGCATTTAACTGAGTATTCGCCAACGTGTTTTCAAAGCATGTCACCTTCTTCAAACTCACCTTTCTCGCACATTTCTTAACTGAATCACCTATTCTTGAGCCTGTTATATGCATACAAACCTCTTCTTCCCTACTTACTATTATTAGTAAGTTAATTGCCCCTTCTTTGAGTGAGGTGGCACTTCTTGGCTGCCAAGTGGGTTGGACCACTTCTCTACCATTTTTCTATAAGAACCAAGCTTCTTCTCGAAGCATTGGTTGGAGTCTCTTGATTTGGAATTACATTGTTATGCTCTCGGAATCCTGCCAAGAAGTACACAAGAAAACTAGTTCATTTTCCTTGTTGCTCTCTTACTTGCATTGCTACCAGACTACCTACAAACCAGCTAGCTCTAGCACTCTCCCATTCTTTATGCACACTTTCTAGCATTGCGCCTTGGACAAGTTTTGATACTCATTGGAAAATAAATCTGAGGGGATATAAAAAATCATTGCCAATGTTGGATTTGTCTTTGTACAACATTTACAGGTTGGGGTGCCATTAAATTCCTAGAGGTTTCTTTTGTTTATTTAGATAGATTTAAAGTTATAATTTGTTAGAATACATTTGTTTTAAGGAAGTAGTATTTATAGTAGTTTCCATTTGTAAAGCTTCCATTGAGGATTTTGGATTTTCTTGGGAAGAATTTAGAGGAGGTTCTTGCCACAATGTGTTGTCATTTATTCATTGTTAAATTGTTTAGAAAGTTCAATGCATTCAATATTCATATTTAGTTTCACACGAGAAAAGCTTCTATTGAAATTTGTTTCTCTTCCTATCTGTGTGGATTTACATGGGAAGTTGGTTTTAGAAGCTTTTGTGTTAGTGTATTAGATTTATATTTCTTCATTTTGAAAGCTTTTGTTTTACTAGGGAAGCTTTAGGGGAAGAATTGCTTCTGAGAAGCTTGTTCATTCTTCCTATGATTCTAAGGTAGAGCCAGAAGAGGTAATATCCACAACTACAAATTAGGAAAACCTTTATTTTATTAGATTATATTAAATCCTATGCAACATGGAAATAGCCACATCCGGCTATTTCAATGTTTAGTTTAATTTGTTTTAGAGTAGAAGCAATTTCATTTAATTAGAGGAAGTTGTATTGTCTGTGCACATTTTATTTATTTTCCAGTAAACACAAAATTCCAAAAACATTAGATTAGATTAGTTAGTTCTTTTATTTGTTTTATTCCCTTTTGTTTAAAATCATTGAAAAAGCACAAAAACAAATAGATTAGATTTACTTTCTTTTTTTAATTAATTAGCTTTCATTTGTTAGATTAATTATTTACATGTAGTTTTAATTAGATTCAAGGAGAGTAATCAATTTGATTTAATTTAAATATGCTTGCATTTCTTTGTTAATTTAGGCACATATAATTAATCAGACAAAAATTAACACAACTCCCTACGTTTCCTTAGTTGGCCTAGGTTACCTAAACATTAACCTTGCCTCTTGTGGATTCTTTGCGTGTTTGTTTATTTCCTTCAATTATTTGTTTGCACATCCACATGACCATCCAAGGCCCTAGGAAACCCAGAGAACTAGTGTGTAATCCAACAGTGCCACAACTAAACATAGTTGCACAATTGACAGACATTGATCAGGGCCTCAGACACCTCATTTTTCAAACCACCCCAGTTCTACCCATTATTATCTCACAGCTGATGGATTTGAACGTCGAAGCGAATAATTCTTACATGTTCGGGCATAACCATCCTGGTCGAGATTAGATTTCGTAATCCATAGTCCTTCCCATACGTCTCTTTTCACACCTCCATGACCTTGTCTGGATATTTTTACACAACAAATGCAGGATTATTCCCATGCATTCCACAACTTATTCAAGGAATATTTGGAAATTATGATATTGATCAAAACCTTTGTGCAGTGATTCTCCTTTACCACTCCATCTCACCTGCATAGGTTAGACATGCTTTCCTTTCCTTAGACAAGCATATTCCCATGGTTTTCATACAAGACATTTGTTTGCTTTGATCTATCTTTTGTAAATTTCTACTTGTTTTCGTATATTTCATCTACTCATCCTATTTATCCATTCCATAGACATTTTTCCATCTCATATCTGTTATCCCAGCATGACCTCAAGAGGTCGAGTGCATCCTAGAGTCACGTGTTGATTCTTAGACGTACAGTCCCTTAAGCCATATAAACAATTGATTACTTGGAATTGTCTAAATGATTAGGAACAACTTATAAAATTTTTTCATACAAAATGTTTAGCATTAAAAATTCAAAAAAATTGTCATGACAACCTAGCCCACATTTGAAATTCCCTTTCCCGATCAATGTAAACCTATCCTCTGGCCAACTCGGTTACTATGTTACCCTCATAATGGTTAGGATAAATGTGATAAAGTGATTTTCAAGTTTTTTCATGTGCAGGGAGGTGATTCGAATGGATTCATGAATATACTATTCAAGGAGAAGAAGTGCTTTTGGAGGCCCAAAAAGGCCTATTTTAGTCCTTTTTCACACTTGGTGAACACCCTTTCAGAACGTACTATTGAAAAATTTAAAGCCCAAAGAAGTGTGTGGTAGATATATGCAATCATTCGAGGTATTTAGGAAATTTTGGAAGAAAAATGGAAGACTAGAGAACAAGTTCTGTAATATCGGGCTATTTTTAGCATAGTATAAGGAAATGACTTTTTGATAAAAAATAGCTACTTCAGGCTTGTTATAGATATATCAGGTAACCTCGGGAGGATATTTAAAACTAAAAATAAAATAATTGGAAATTTTATAATTTCTAATTCATTTTGTAAAAGGTTTCAAGGGATTCTGAGGGGCATATTTTCATATATTGGCCCCGCAGTGCAGATAAAGACCTTCGATCCTAGTGAAGATTCAACTGAGGATTCTAGGAATTATAAAGAGAATTATAAGCTGATTAAAAATCCAAATTGTATCAAATTGTACCCTCTACATGTTCCATAGGTTGAGCTGGATAAAAAGGTAGATTTTTCTTCGGTGGCAGTTTGACCTTCCAGGAACCGCCCATGACCAGAATTGAAAAAGGGGTTAAATTTAAAATATAAGGTATAATAAAGTCCAAAAAATGGTTTCATTTGATTCCTTGGGTGTTTTCCACTCAAAATTATATAATTTTTTCCTAGGAAACACCAAGGGAAGCTCTCAGGGCAAGAAAGCACTCTGGTATGTTATTTTTAGCAGTGTAATTGTGAGCGCGAGTTTTAAAAAATGGAAAATGCACACTTCAAGACACTTGATGTCCCTTTTTACCTTTTAAAATTTCCAAAAGGGACATATGGCACACAATAATTCACCCCCACATGATGATTAGAGTTGTTTCACTTAAGTTGTAACTTAAGGTGTTAGAAAGTATTTTCCACTCACTGTAAGTTTTGGCTCCTTTGTCATGATGAGCAAACCCTTACACACTTTATGAGGCCTTGATTTACCTTTTTACCTTTTATAAAGGGTACATGGGGACACAATAATGTATCCACCAAGGAGGAAGATAATTCCATCACTTAACTTACAAACTCATGGGGTGTTAGGGAGAGTGTTTTCAACCTCACAACTTCATAATAAATTATGGCCCCTTCTTCATGATGCTCCTACCCTATGCGCATATTTACACCCCTGATGACCCTTTATAGATTAATAAATGTGGTAACTGACATTAAGGGGTTTAATACCCATTTGGAAATCTTTTAACCCCGTCCCAACCATGGTTAGACAACTATCGTCAACATTCAATTTTAAAAACAAACAAAATGGGGAGAAAGTATGCTTGAATGAAAAGGTGAGTTTAAAAACCAACATGGATCAACACTTAGTCATTTTAATCCATGTTTTCATTTTTTTAACCACCCTCCAATTTTTATTACTATCACACTATTCAAGAAAAACTAGGCATCCACTATGGCCAAAACACATTTTTGCTCATTGCTTGCAAACCCCGCCTATAACTGTTCTAAAACTCGGACTGTGGATTCCCCGCGAGAATTCCTTTTGAATAAGTGTTTACATGCCCTCAATAATGATCTAATTAATTTTTTATTTCCTCCTAAATTTTGAATCCATTGAAAATGTCTCCTCAAATCTATGGAGTTGCAGAAATCCAAATTGACTCAAAATCAGAGCATGTGATCTACAAAAAATCAACTTTCTTTTGAGCATTTGCTTGCCTCATGAGATTGACAGTGTGCTTAAATATATGGATTATTTTTTTATTTTTTACATTCTTCCTTTTTCTAAATGTGAAAGTATAGACCTGTAAGTTTACTTTTCATTTCCATGAAGATGCATATGAGAGATCCCCCAAAGATTAGAGCAAAACATCTCGGTGTGAGATAGAATTTTTGGAAATCATTTTTACTCCGATCCGGAACTCTACAGCCAATGTATATTTTTATTAATTTCCTATTTAATGCAGTTACTAATAATTATAAGTCTAAATAATTAATGGATTTTGTTCACTCAGTTCATCCCCCCAAGAGGAAAGCGCTCAAAAATGACAATTCGACAAAATTGTCAAAACTAGTCACCCAAGAAGAACTTACTAAAAATAGTAAGTGTCTGAAAAATGCTCAAGCTGGTATTGGTTGTTCATCCTCCACATGCCTCACTAATCCTAACCTTCATGGAGGAAAAAATCATTCTTACAAAGGGTAGACGGGGGCATTGTGTCTCAACCAAAGGATGAGCCCTCTCAGTCCCCAATTTTGGTCATGATGATGCATTTTGGTCACAATGGTGCATTTTCGTCAAAGTTTGCTTCTCACTTCAATAGATGGGTTGATCAAATGTTTAAATCATATTCCATACAAACTCTCTCCTTCTTCATCTCATGGTTGGAATGTTCTTTGCCTCATCTCATCGGTCACTCCATTTCTCAAGGGTCGGGATCATCATGTTGAATTGTGTGGGAAATGGTCTCAAGTTGTATCAAGAACTTGGTAGTTTGGAGGCATATCAATGTTTCAAAGGTTGTAAGTTTTGTTTAAGAAAGGGAAGGCATCCTTCATTGTCTTCAATGGTCAAATGTTCATCACCTCTCTTTTCAATGAGTTCAAATGTGCTACAGAAGGTGCATCATTCTAGGGAGGTCTCGAAGGGGTAAAGATTTCAAGGGATCAATCTTCATCAGCAGAGCATCATTGTGGAGGGTCATCATATATCAATATTTCATCTTCATCATCATCAGAGCTGATCTCCATCAAGGGTGGAGGCACTGCCATCCATACTTGAAAGCATCTTTTCTCCCCTCTCTTCATTCTTTCCCCTCTTCTCCCTTCTTTTCTAATCATCCATTGTGTATGATCATGAAGTTTTGTCTTTTTCACTTAAGTGACTCTCTAATGTTGCATTGTAAAATTCCCTTTTGATTTATAAAAAGGGGACCTATTTACTCACTTCTAAGGAAGATGAAAAGTCACAAGTGGAATAAGAACTTGAAAGGTCATGTGGGTGGTAGATGAGAAAATAATTTGCAATGATATAAATTGGAATGGCTTCTCCATTCCAAGGGAATTTTATTTTTTGGCTAGAAATTGTGGATTGGTGTATGTTATTGAGATTTATATAACCACTACACATGAAATAAGCCTTACATTTCTTCCATTTCTTTGTTTATGCTCTCCTCTATTCTTTCTCTATTTCCTAGCTTTGTAAACATAATGATCTTGAGAAACCAAGAAAAGGCTTTTTACTTTTGAAGAACATATTAATGGAACTTTGTGTCTTTAGTTTGTTGATATCATTGTTGTCTACATAGTTAGATTCTTCTAATTGAATTTTGACCTACTCTGGTTATTGTATGTGAACTTTGTTAGTGCCTACTCACAACAGTAACCCTCTCTCTCCTAATTTCTCCAACTCCCCTTTACCCCTCATCGTTACAAATTCCTCCCTTATACTTCATACAAGAAATTTGTCATAGGTTCATTAGATTATTCCTTTGTGATCCCTGGCCTATTGGCCACCTCACAAAATTAGGATAGTTTACATTCAATAATGGGAGCCTCCCCATACACAAGAAGGAGGGGCTTATCCCCATGACCATTGGTGGAAACACATAATTTGCAACATGAAAAATTATTTCACTAAAAAAAATGGTGAATCTATTGGGGAGAGATCTTCCCTTGTACACCCATAAATATATATGGAAAATACAAAAAAATACATATTCCAAAAACAAAACAAAAAATCAGGTTTCAAAGCAAAATCAGATTTTAAAGACATTCTATCAAGGAACAAATCCATGTCACATTCATTTCCCGCATCACAATGATGGATTTTCGAGATTGGTGTTCAAAACCAATGAATGACAACAACAATGAAGAAGAATATGACCACCAAGATCTGCAAATTTTTTATAATTCATCATTATGGACTAGCTCTTGCAAAGGTAAGAATTTCAGCATACTGAAGAGGTCCCTTACTTCAAACAAAAATCTACAATCAACTAAGGGAAAGAAGGTCAGTACCATTTCTACAATAGTCATGAAAATAATTTCTAGAATGGAGAAAATTGTTGTTTGTGAAGATCCTACCATCAAATCTTGGTGGCTCTAATTCATGTGGACTCCTGCTAGAGGAAAGGAAATGGGAATTGCACCTATTGATGATCAAGAATCCAAGAGCTTAATGAGGAAGATGTAGAAGAGATACAAGATGTTATATGAAGGCCATGAAAATGAAGAGATACAAGATGTTTTGAATTTCACACAGCTGACTAAGAAAATCAAAAAATCATATTTTGTCTCTCTTCCTTTGGATGATTTTCTTGCATATGGAGATGAGGAAATGACAACCTTGAAAAGAGAGTTCATTGAAGAAGGACATTTTGATCCCCAAATCAACCTTGAAATTCTTAATTATGTTGAGGCTATGCAAGAAAGATATGAGCATCTTAAAGCACTTCATAATGGTGGAAAAGAAGAAACTCATCTTTCAAATGAAGATCCTGATGATTGTTTGTATTATGAGGTGTTTGTTCCTTAAATAATCTTGGGCACTCCTCATGAATGCTTTGTCCTTGAACCTTCTAATGAAATTCAAATCAACACCTTACAGGATGATGAAGAAAACATGAAATTTGAACCTCCATTCACAAATTCATTTTGGCTTGAGGCACAACCCTTTGGAAGAAACAATGCATAAGAGATGAATATTTATTGTTCATATTAAAGATGAATCAATGTACTTGCTGAGGACTCCACCAACCATGAAGATATTCAAGAAATCAATTCTCCATCCCAAACTCAACTTATTCAAGAATATGACTTTGAGGTAATCATTGATGATTTTCTTTCTGATTTGGTCTCTCCTTTTGATTCATGGATGACCAATGATGAGATGAAAAATATCAAAGAATCCAACTTCCTTCTTGACAAAATCATGGATGAGAAAATTGAACAAGACCTCTCCGAGGAGCTGATGTCCTTACCTTCACCAAAAGGGTGTAATGTTGATCACCATAGCAAGTATGGGTTCGTTCCTTTTCCTTGTGAATAATAAGACTCTATAAGAGATGATCAAGATGGAGAAGAATATTTTTCTCATATTATCCCCATGTCATGAGGATGATCTAATGGACCTTGAGCTGAAATGATGCACCCTTCCTATATAGCATGTATATCTTCTCTCTATCCTAAAATGATGAAGACCATGTATTCTCAATATTGCAAGAAGGTAACTCATGGATGGAAATAAGTATGTATCATAAGGAGGAGAATTTTTCAAATGAATTATGGCCATGTGTAGATCAGATTTCTAACCATCTCCTTGAGGCTCAATTTGAAGACTCTTCAAATGAAGGTAAAATTGAGTATGTAGCAACTTTAAAGGAGTGTCCTGTGTAAGATATCTTGAGGATTGTGGAATAAATTGAAGACCCTTAACTCAGTCTCGATATCTTGACACGTGTCATGAAAATGCAAGATAAGTATGATTTCAGTCATGATCCTTCTTTTGGTGCATAAGTACTCAATAATGAGATAGAACAAGCAGATGAACTCAATGTTATATTTGAATCCTTGGTGGATGAGAATGAATGTGAAAATGAGTCTCCCTCTTTTTTGTTCTATGAAGAAGGTTGTATTCATGGTGAATGGAAAGAAAAGAAAATTCTTGAATATCCTATGGATAATTTCAATCATAAATATAGCACCTCTGGCACTAAAAATGATATAAAGGGTAATGTTGAACTAGTTTTTATAGAAAGCAATTATTCATAACAACAAAGTGAGAATTTGTAAGAGATTAAAAATCAGCTTGCTTTCACCATTTCTAAATTCCTTGTTGATTTTGAATAGGAATCCATGCTACAACCTCCACCAATTGATGGTGAATGACTTCAAGATAAAATAAAATATTCTACTTTTGAGAACATGTAAGAATGGATTCTCATATTCACGAAGCACTAGGTGGAAACTCCTGAAGGTAAGGCCTCTAAACATGTTACAAAATGATCATTGGATGCAAGAATGTTTTCCATGTAATATCAGTATGAAGATGGAATATTATTATTTCTCGTTCTTCTCAAACCATGAAAATCCATCACAGTAGCATGGTATGATAATATAATGATATTTGAGTTTCAAAGGTTTGAATTCAACCCATTGTTCCACAATGGTATGTACTTCTCTCAACCCATTTCCCGATGTGTGTACATTCTTCTCCCACCTCATTAAATTCCCCTCCCCTATAACATATTTTCTCTTTCTATTGTGTGTTTTCTTTCCATTTTTGTGTGTTCCCCTTTCATTGGTGTGTTTGTTTGTTTTTTTCCCCGTGTGTGTTTGTTGCTTGTGTTTATCGTGAAAGAATTGACACTATAAGCACAATGGATAAGGAAATGGTCCAAGTAGTGTCTTGAGATTTTGGAGTTCCTTCTTTTCATGTCCCCATTGTGTTTAATCTAGAACAAGTCCCCAAGCTAGAGCTAGTTGTCATGTAAAATGTTTAGCATGAAAAATTTAAAGAATTGTCATGACAACCTAGCCCACATTTGAAATTCCATTTTCTCGGTCAATGTAAACTTTTCCTATGACCAAATCAGTTACATTTTTACCCTTATAGCGGTCAGGAGTAATGTGATAATATATTTTTCATGTGTAAAGAGGTGATTCATGGATTCATTCATAACTATTCAAAAATAATTGCTCCCAGAGGCCCAAAAAGGCCTATTTTTAGGATTTTTCACACTGGTGCTCACCCCTCAGATACTTACTATTGAGGCACAACCCACTTAGGATTTTTGCCCAAAAAGATGTGGAGCTATAGGATCCATCTGAAGTGAGTTTAGGAAAATTTAAGAAAAATCAGGAACCTCAGGAACAAGTCTATGTCCAAAACCGGGTTATTTTTAGCCAGTGATGGGGATTACTTTTTCCTTTAAAATTAGCTTTTCATGTTTTAGATGGTTCGGGAAGCTCCAGAGATATTGAGAGATTAGAATGCATGAATTGGAAAGAGAATAATGTCTACTTTGTTCAAAAGATTTCAAGGAATTCTAAGGGGTGTATTTTCAAATATTGGCTCGGCAGTGTAGATAAAGACCTTCGATCCTATTGAAGCGTCAACTAAGGATTCTGGGAATTCCAAGGAGATTTATAATCTAATTAAAATTCCAAATTGTATAAAATGGGACCCTATACATTTTCCATTGGTTTAGTTGGAAAAAAGGTATATTTTTCTTCGGTGGCAATTTGACCTTGCGGGAATCGCCTGTGACTAGAATTGAAAAAGAGGTTAAATTTTAAAAATAAGGATTAATAAAGTCCTTAAAATTGTTTCATTGGATTCCTTTGGTGTTTTCCACTCAAAATTATATAAGTTTAACCTAAGAAACATCAAGGGAATCTCTCGGGGCAAGAAAGCACTCTGACATGATATTTTTAACAGTGCAATGTTGAGTGCAGGTTCTAAAAATGGAAAATGCATGCTTAAAGACCCCTTATGTCTCTTTTTCCCTTTAACCAAAGTCAAAAGGGACATTTTGGGCACAATGATGCACCACCACATGAGGATTAGAGTTGCATCACTTAAGTTGCAACTTAAGGTGTTAGAAAGTGTTTTCCACTCACTTTAAGTTTTGGCCCCTTTGTCATGATAAGTTGATACTATGCACACTTATGAGGGGGTAATGCCCTTTTTTCAATTTTCTAAAATGTTCCCACAAGAATACGCCACTAAGGATGAGGGATAATTTTCATCACTTAAGTTGCAAACTGGGGTATTAGGGAAGTGTTTTTAACTCACCTTCATAACAAATTTTGGCCCCTTCTTCATGACGCTCCTACCCTATGCACATTTGTATACCTCTGATGTCCCTTTTTTCCTTAATAAATGTGGTAATTGATGTGATGGGATCTAAGACCCCATTTTGAAATTTGTAACCTCGTCCCAACAATGGTTAGTCAACAATGGTCAACATTTAAATTCAAAAACAAGCAAAATGGAGGGAAAGTATGTTTGAACGAAAAGGTGAGTTTAAAAACCAACATGGCTCAACAGTTAGTAATTTTTCTCAATTTTTTCCATTAATTTTAATCATCCTCCATTTTTTTATGACTGTTACACTATTTAAAAAAAACTAGGCATCCACCATGGCAAAAACACATTTTTTCTCGTTGTTTGCAAACCCCACCTACAATGGCCCTGAAACTCAGACTGTGGCTTCCCCATGAGAAAAAAGTTAAAATGAGTGCTTACATGCCCTAATTAATTATTTCATTATTTTTTTATATCCTCTTAAATTTTTCATCCATTAAAAATGTTTCCTCATATCTATGGAATTGCAATGATCCAAATTGCCTCAATATCGAAGCATGTGATCTACAAAAAATCAGCTTTCTTTTGAGAATTTTCCTACCTCAGGAGATTGAGTGTGCTTTAAGATATGGATTATTGTTATTTTTTACATTCTAACATGTTCGAAGGTAAAAGTATAGACTTGTAAGTTTACTTTTCATTTTCACAAATATCTGGACAAGAGAAACCCTCAAAAATTGGAGCAAAGCATCCTGATGTGAGATAGAATTTCTGGAAACCATTTTCACTCAAATCCAACACTTTAGGGCCAATGTATATTTTTATTAAGTTGCTATTCAATACACTTACTAATAATAGTAAGTCTAAAGAATGAAAGGATTCCCTTCACTCAGTTCATCCCCCCAAGAAGAAAGCACTCAAAAATGACAATTCAACAAGAGTTCCAAAACTAGTTGTAGACACCTAAATTCTGCTTTTGCAATCTTATTGCCAAAACGCACGTAAATTACTCTCATTCCTTCCAAATCCATTATAATTAGTTGTTTTTCACTAATTAACTAATATTTCTTACCACTTTATGCAATTAACACCACGTTGTTGATTGTGTAACCCCTTTCACAGTTAGGATGCCACTTTATGGCGAATCGTAAGTCAAAATCCTCTTCAAAATAGACAATTGGTGTTTATTAGCTAATTAAGCCTATTTTGCCCTTGTTTTGGTCAATATACCTAGTATTGACTCAAAACCCCTCTTCCAACCACTCAAAATCACCCCATTCACCTCTACAACGTCTCAGCAAGCTTTAAAAGCTTATCCTAGCCTCCTAGTTGACCATAAGTGGTTGATTAGGGCTTCACATCTCTTAATCACTTGGTAATTCACTAATTCTGATTAGCAAGGCCTAATCATGATTAGCAATTCTAATCTAATTCGGGGCTTTTAGTCCCGCATGCACCAAAGTACAAGTTTCTCCCAAAAGGAAAACTATAAAAAGGCTGCATCTCATTCCTTTATATTTTACACCATGATTTGCTTTGCATCTCATATAATAAATATGATATATAGCCAAGTTCAATCCTTGCTTAAAGCCTTCAATGGGGTTAGTAGATGGATATCCAAAATGACCAAGTAGTCATTGGGAGAGGTCATTTCACCTTGTTTGGAGTAGCAACCATAACCATTTGATTGCCCTTTTAGGTCTATTTAGGCCCATGTTAGGTAATTCAAGCATAGTAATATGCATGTTTAGTTAGATTTTGTATTATTTTCATACTAGTTAAGCATTCTTTTAAGCTTCTATCTTAATGTTACATTCCTAGACTTAAAACTTTTGCTAGATGGATGGCAATGGTGTTAGCTTCCCTTATTTAGTCATGCAATTTGCTTTATAAAGTTTAGGGTGTCATCATTTGGCACGCCCGGTTGGACTATACCCCATTGTATTCAATTTTTAAAGCTTTTTAACTTAGTTTCAAAGTTTTTCATTTCAATTTTATAGATTAATTTCAAGTTTTCTAGTTTACTTTCAAGCTTTTTCGATTAGTTTCTCAAACTTTTTAGATTAATTTCAAAGTTTTAGAGTAATTTTCAAAGTTTTATAGATTAATTTCCATTTTTGAAAGTTGTTTCAACTAGATTAGTGGTAGAAGTTGTGTTTTCTTTCTTTTTGCAAGATTCAAGGAGGTGAAGCCCTATCAAAATTACCAAAAAATACCAAAGATTTGAGCTTTTTGAAGAAATTATTATCAAAACTTGAATTTTGGCCACTTCCTATGAAGGGGTACGCAGGCATTAGACTAGGAGCGTAGGCGTTGAACTGGGAGTGCAAGCATTGAATTAGGAGTGCAGGTGTTGAAGTAAGAGCACACACATCAGCTTGTATTTTTCAATTATCTATCATTTTTACAAAGGGGAGCACACACGTCGGTTGGGGAGCACAGGTGTTGAACTGGGAGCGTGGGCATTGAAGTAGGAGCACACACGTCAGCTTGTATTTTTCAACTATCTATCATTTTTACAAAGGGGAGCACACACGTCGGTAGGGGAGCACAGGCGTCAAAACAGGAGTGCACCCGCTTGTCTGGAAGCTCACACGTTGGCTCAGCTTTTTCAAACTATCTATCATTTTTACAAGGGAGAGCGTACACCTCGGAAGGGGAGCGAAAGTATTAAAACAGGTGTGCACATGTCGATAAGGGTGCGCAAGTGTATCTGTATAAATTTTTTCTGTAAGCTCAAAGCTTCCATTTTTGGTTTTTAGGATTTTTGTTACTTTTCAGATGTTTTGAGATGCCATTTTTTTCAATTTCATAGATTTAGAGTAAGTTTTCTCATAAAATCACTTAGGGTTTGAAGGAAATAATCTTGTTTCCATGCTTTGTATGATTTTGGGTTAAGGTGTGTATGTTCTTCTCTTGCACTTCGCGTGACCTAGAGAATCAAAAGCACTCTTAAACCTTCTTTTGCTATCATTTGAGTAAGTAGGAAACTGTGTTAATCATATTTCAATTTAAATGCTTTTTCGCTTACTAAATAACCAAGGCTATAATTTTTGTATGATCTTCCCTTGCACCTAGTTTGATCTTGGGAATCAAAAGAAATTTTAGTCTTTTCATTAAAAAGCACTTGGACGAATTAGGAGTAAACCTTGTTTTTTTTTTGCAAAATTTCATAGTAGTTAATTGATTTACAAGCATTTTTCATGGTTATTTTCTTATGATATTTTGAATCTATATTTGAAACTACTAACCGTTTTGTGAAGGACCTAATGTTATTCAAAGAAAGGAGGACCTAAACAATTTTTCTAACTACAGGTGTGATTATAGGTTGCCAAAAAGTGTACGAAAAAAACCACATTAAGTCTAAAAGATAAAAAATACACCACAATCATCACATTGTATTTGTAGGTTTCAGTTAAGAGTTACGACTCATCCGCTCAACTAGGACATAACCCCTTTGGCATAAGCCTTAAGCTACAATAATGAGGGTGGTCCTAGGAGCCCTAAATTAGTTCACGTAAGAGGGAACCTTGTGAACGAAACAGGAAAGTGATCCACACTACCAACTTGTCTAGTACGCCTTGGTGAGATTAGCATCAAAGATATATGTATCCCAACCCCAGTAAAAGTATAACTGAATGCACTTTGGTGCTCATTATACTGAAGGGGGTAAAGTAAAGCTGAGATACTCCCAAATTATTCAATGCAACTTTTTGGGTAAATCGAGATCGCTCATAGATATCTTGTGACACCTAAAGAGAGAACCACCTAGGAAGATTGTTGGCTTGGAGCCATTATTTTTGTCTTAGATAGTATACTTGAGAGCTCTTACAAAGGGACAAATTTGTTAGATTCAAATTCTTGTTTTTCGAACAAGGGAAAGAATCTCTTAAATTTGAAACCGTGTGACATTTCATCATGAAATATACTTAGCGTCATTTTGTCCTAGTTTTTCACTTACCTTAAGACAAAGCGAAACTCTACCAAAATAACACCAAGTTTATTTCAACACCACTTGGTTTGTACCCTTATTTTCTTGTTTCCAATTTTTGGAAAAAAGGAAACAACATATACGGATACCGCTAGATATCGCGTGTCCACCACTTTTGTATTCTACTTGCGTGACTAGGTTGCAATGCCGGAGCGCAAGTGTTGAAAGTGTGCATATTTGAGACTTATTATCATCATAGTTAGGTGTTTTCATCCTTTTCTTCCTTTGAGTTGTTTCGCTGCCCACATTTTAGCTATACAATTGAGATATTTACGTCTTGTTTCCATTGTGAAATTAGGCCTAAATCTCTATATTGTAGAGTTACGTTGTTCACACACAGCAATTTATTGTTATACTTAGACATAGTTTTTACATCCTAACTTTATCTTGAGTTTTGTGAGTGTTGAGGATACATTGTTAGCATCACGATAACATCATTTTGACACTAGAAATATTTCTTTCCCAAAAGCTTGGTTCACATGTCCAAATAGTGTTGTTACGTTGCTCACATTGTTATCATCCATTTTACGAGACTTGGACTTTGTTATTGTTTAGAAACTGGTTTTTGGTATATCTTGTTAGAAGATCGTGCCAACATTATCTTATCATTTAGGCATTGTTTGTTACAAACTCGACCTAACTGGTGATGTTGTGTTGTCACTATTTTGTTGCAAACCTATCTAGATGAAATCTTAGAGAATAAACTATTTGGTGTAAACTAAATTTTGAACATTGTACATCATTGTATTATTAGAAGGAAAACTTGTGTCCAATGTTACCTTGTTATGGTAGCTTGTTTGTTATTCTTTAGTTCGTACGCTTGCTTTGACCTATCACTTTTGTGACTATTCTATAGTCACCTTTTTGTAAACAACTTAGGGTTGTTACGTTGCACAAATTTGACTAGGATCCCTTGTTAATAAACCATAGTGGAAATATTTCGCATTATACCTTCAATTCTAAGTAATTCCTATTACGAGAATGGGGCCACGAAATTTGACAGCCAATATATTTGGAGTTGACAACCCTCTATTGGAGGATAATCTCATGGTTGACCATAGTGGTAGAGAGGAAGAATCTCCTCGTTTGGATGTAGAGCTTCATTCCGCCCATTTTGACAACTATATTTTTCATAACAAACATGAAGTTCTTATGTGGGTTGTCAAAGCAGGAGCCAAATTACCTTCCACAATAGACCCTTATCTTATCGTCAACATGGTTCGGGGAGAAGAAGAAGTAGACCTCTCTCATCGCAATCTTAACAAAATTTTAAATCCAGGTCATGCATCTACTTCTACACAGCAGAATAATGAGGAGATACCATTTGAAAATGATGGAGACTATCACTTGCCTCCTATTAAAATTCATTGTGAAGACCATGAAGAACATGTTCATCATGCACAACCTCCTCCTAATAAAGATCGTCATAAAATACCTATTAAAGAGGTTACGTTAGAACAATAGGTCCAAGTCCTCACTCATCAATTGGCAAGTTTGGCTTCACATATACAAAAAAAAACAACCAAAAGTTGTGAAACAAATTACACCAAAGGCCAAACCTAAAGCTTCATTTTACGAGTTCCCAATAAACACTTCTTGACAAGAGGCACAAAGAGATCCTTATGAAGAGTTTCTCGCAACAAATCGGGGTGGGCATACACCTAGCCTTAACCCTTTGTATAGACCTACACCACCACCCACGCAAGTTCTACTTTTTAATTAAGAGTGGTCGATAATGAAGAACGCCCTTCAAGCATTACAAGAGGGCCAAACTGGTAGCAATAACAAGAAGTATCAGTTCGATGAGATATGTCCTTACCCATTTGAAAAATCCATGTTGCAGGTACCTTTCACAAGACATTTAGATTTTCCAAAATTTTATAAATATAGGGAAAATGTGACCCTCATGATCATATAAAGGACTTTTATATGACATGTCAAGAGGTGGAATTCAACAACAATTATCTTATGCACTTGTTTCCACAAAGTTTAGTGCCAACAACGCTAGATTGGTTTGTGCATGTCCCTAAGGCATCCATATCAACATGGCCAGAACTAGCAGAGAATTTCATACAACACTTCTCTTTAAATATAGAAAATGATGTTTCCATGTTAGATCTCTGCAATGTCAAGCAACGAAACAACAAAAACTTTTTTGCATTTTTACAAAGGTGGAGAGGGTTAGCTAGTTGTTTTCCTTGCTCCCTACTTGAAAAGCAGCTGATAGGCATATTTTTTCCCAACCTCCATTCAGACATTACATTCCACTTGCAAATGCATTGTGGTAACACGTTCGAAGAGGTAATAGAAAAAGGGAGTCAAATTGAAAAAGCATTGTTAGCTAAGGCGACTCTAAAACCTTTCTCCCGCGAACACAACGATTCTAAATCTAACGATAAAACAAAGTTTGTTCCTTAAAGAAACAAAAATGTCGTTAGTGATGGGATAGTAGACTCTAAACGGGTGCAAGTCATACAGAACAACACACCTTTGAAACTTGCAAAGGGTAATCCTCCTACCGAATATAAATGTCGCACTTTTACTCCTCTATCTGAATCCATATCATTTATACTAAAATATTTGGAGGCCGTTAACATAGTTAAGTACCCTGAAACGTAACCCTACGTGGATGATACACCTAAACCATCATGGTTTAGAGAGAATTAATTATGTGCATTCCACCAGGTAAAGGGTCACAAAACTGACAAGTGTTTAAGATTAAAAAACTATATTCAAGACCTATTCGATAGCGGTGATATTGAATTAGACTTCGTTGTCGCTGCTAAGTCTCCAAATGCAAACTTAGGGATCTTTGAAGAGCCTTTTCCCAATCATGAAGAAAGGAAAAAACTAGATCATAGACAATCATCTCAAAATAAAAATGTTAACTATAAGTCAAACAAAGACCATTTTGATGCCTTAATAGGTTGTGGTGACCCCCTCATTGAGCAAATCAATACAATTAGAATTAAGATAAGAGAGTGTACTGTGGCAACACGTTGGGCTCACTTTGTTATAAATTTTGAACCTGCTCCCCATCCTCCTCAAGAGATTCACTATGATGTGTTAGATCAACTAGAAAAAACTACAAGTAAGATTTCCATCTTAAACCTTCTAAATATCTCTAGCGTCCATAAGGATATACTTTACAAAACCTTACAGGGATTAGGAGTATCCATTGATGTTGACCCACCACATTTGCAAGCCATGGTAGCACAACTTATTCCTTTGGAACACATGAGCTTCAGTACTATATAAGCCTTAGTTGAAGATCCTTCACATAACCTACCATTGCATATTGAGGTTATCATTAAACGTAAGATGGTTAAGAGAGTTCTTGCAGACAACGGATCGGGTCTTAACATATGTACTCTCAAACGAATCTGCCAACTACGATGCACAAAAGCTGATCTGGAAACAAAGGTCATCACCATTAAGGCATAAGACAATGAAGAACAATAATCAGTTGGAATGATCACTTTCCTATTAGAAGTGGGTCCCATAACACATGATAAGAAGTTCCACGTCTTAGACTTGGAACTCCCTTACAATATCTTAATCGGTCTCCCATGGATTCATGTCATGCAGGTCATGTCATCAATGTATCATCAATGATTAAAGTTGCAATATGAGGGATAGACACTCACCATATAAGGAGACCCTCAACCTTTTTCTCATTGTAGAGCATTGTCAGGATTTTTCCCTACAGTATATGAGTGTCCATCTACGGAGATCGTTATTCCTATCTAGTCAAAGGCACTTGCTTCATGAGTGGATCCAGATACCCTGTCTATCAATGACAATGGTGTGTCCACCTCAGAAATAACTTTGTCTACATGGGAGATGAAGGTCAAACCAGGTGGTTGTGGAGAGTATGATCTACAAAAATCCCTAGTGGTTCACAACGGTCTGCTATCAACCCAAGTTCATGGTAGGATGTGTTTCAAAGTTTAGAGATAGGCTTGCCCTTTCAATAATTTTACTCTTGACGCCTTGCTAGAAGACGCAAATATTCTTAAGGACATTGTATTTCGTCTAGATGATGATGACATGGCTACATGCTATAAAGAACCTGAGTATCCAATTCCTAATTGGATAATGCTTGTCATGGGCTATAAAGGTTGCGGCTTCAGCCGCCAAGAACAAGGCCCATTAGAATCTCTTGTAATACCTCAGAGTATATTGGGTAAATTAGGTATAGGAATCCATTTATATGAGTCTCATTCTTCAAATGATGAGTACGCTTCTTCTGAGAGTGATGATAGTTTTTCTAGAAATGAAAGTGAAACAGATTCCCGATGTAGTCTTTACGAAGACCTTGCCTCTACGAACCTATTTTCCAATATGGCTATCCTTATTATAACCCCTATTATACCCACCATAGCCCCCATAATTCAACCATTAACCCTCACCTACCCATCATTCGTGAATTAGAATCAACAACAACACATACCAATTAATGTGTTTTAGAATGATGATGCCATTGGTGAGTTCCTGGGAATCAGAGACAACATTCTAAGAAATGATCGCAAGAAGGGGTTCTCCATTCAGCTTAACGCATGCGCATACTTTGGAGAGGAAGTATAGTTGTGCAAGAATTTAAGTAAAAAAGTGAGCAAGGGAAAATGTTCCAAGGAAAATCCTTGTGGAAATAAAAGGAGGAAGTCCTATAGTGAAAACCTCTTTGAGGCGTTTGTGGAAAAATAGACAGAACAACCTATGGAAAAGATAATGTACCCACTTCAAGATGAAGATCTCCCTGAGCCACTTGTGATAGAGGAGTATCTCAATCTCCCTCTTGATCCTACACGCATGGGGGATGAATCAAAGTTATCAGTGGAAGATACAATAGATGTTAATATCAACACAGAAGAATTGTCACGGATAGTTAAGTTGAGAGCTTCCCTCTCAGCCAAAGAACAAAAAAAATTCACAAGACTCTTAAGAGATTTTGTAGACATCTTCACTTGGCCTTATGCTGACATGTCAGGACTTGATCCTACACTAGTGGTGCACAATCTTATGGTACAACCAGATGCCAAGCCCATCAAACAAAGCTCTGAAAGATGCATCCTCGTGTCGCCTTATTGGTAAAGGTAGAGCTAGAAAGGTTACTAGAAGTAGGCTTTATCAGGCCTATCGACTACTCAGAGTGGATCTCTAATGTGGTCCCAGTTCAAAAGAAGCCAGTTGGTATTAGAGTGTGTACAAATTTCAAGGATATAAACAAAGCTTGTCCTAAGGATGATTTTCCTCTTCCAAACATCGACATGATTGTCGATTCTACAGTAGGCTATGAGATGCTTTCACTCATGGATGGCTTCTCAGGTTACAATCAGATAAAGATTATGGAAGAAGATCAGCACAAGAAGCCTTTCACAACCCCATGGAGGACATTTTGTTACCAAGTCATACCTTTCGGACTTAAAAATACAGGCGCTACATATCAACGGGTGGTGATTGTAATCTTTCATGATATGATAAGTGACGTCATGGAAGATTACGTAGATGATATATTGGCTAAATCTAGAACCCGCGAGGAACACCCAGAAATTTTACAATGTATCTTTTAGCACCTAAGGGATTACAAAGTCTGACTTAACCCAAAGAAGTGTGTCTTCAGTGTGTTATCAGGGAAATTACTAGGATTCATTGTGTCATGGAGAGGAATAGAAGTGGACCCTGCAAAGGTCATGACTATCACATAAATGCCTCCCCCTAAGAATATCAGACAGTTGTGTAGCTTACAAAGGAAAATTTAGGCCATCAGAAGGTTTATTTCACATCTAGCAGACAATTGTCATACATTTACACATCTTCTTAAGAAGGATGTCAATTTCAACTGGGGACTGAAACAATAGCAAGTGTTTTCTTTGCTAAAAGAATACTTGCCCAACCCCCTTTTTCTCATGCCACCCACGACAAGATAACCCTTGTTACTTTATATCTCTCCTACACATTTTTCAATTGGACCACTGTTGGCCCAGTATGACAAAGAACAGAGAGAAAAGGTTGTATACTATTTGAGTAGGACATTGGTAGCATATGAGCTAAATTATCCACAAATTGAGAAGGCTTGCCTAGCCATGGTGTTTACTTTCCAGAAGCTATGTCATTATATGCTTAACAATAAAATCAAACTAATTTCAAAGGTCAACCCTTTGAAATATTTATTGTCCAAAATAGCACTAACCGGAAAGATGGCTAATTGGATCATCTTATTAAGTGATTTTGACATTGAATACGTTCATCAAAATTTAGTAAAAGGATAGGTGTTAGCAGATCAACTAGCAGAAGCTCTGCTACTAGGTATTGAACCCTTGAGTCTAGAACTACTAGATGCATCCATTATGTACCTCAAAGAATCTATAGTTTGGCAAATGTACTTCGATGGCTCTTTTACCTTTCATGGTTCAGGTGCCAGAGTTGTGTTAATCACTCCCATGGGAGACTTGATTCCACGGGCATTTCAAATTGGATTCCCTTACATGAAAAATATAGTGGAATATGAACCTCTCATCATAGGAATGAAGTTGGCCATCAAATGGGATATCAGACAAGTAAAATGCATTGGTGATTCAATGCTTATTATCAAATAGGTCACAGATGAATATAAACTTAAAGATGAAAGGTTACTTCCATATAAAGAATGGCCAATTCCTTGAAATAAGTCTTTGAGCAGATAACATTTGAGAAAATACCAAGAGCTAAGAATAGAGGGGCAAACGTCATGGCTACAGTACGATTTGTGTTGAGAATTTTGCCAGAGAGCAATGATATGTCATTCTTTGTTTAAAATCTAAGAACAGCGGCATACGACATACCAGACTCTTGTTTAGTGTGTGAAGTTGTTGATCCCTTTTCATACGCTGAAATATTTAATTATCTCCATGATGGAACCTTCCCTATGAACATTTCATGTACTGAAAAGCGTAACCTCATCTAGCGTAAAGCCTACTATACCCTACTTGGGGGCACCCTCTTCCGTCGAGGCTACAACGGGAATTCGTTGCGTTGTTTAAATTCTGACGAATCTATCCAAGCAACCAAGGAGGTACATGAGGGAATTTTTGGAGCTCATACTAATTTGATTGTACTTGCAAATAATATACTCATAGTAGGTTACTATTGGCCTACCATGGAGCATGATTGTTGTCAACATGTAAAGAGGTGTGTGGATTGTCAAAAGTATGACAATTTGATACATGCACCGGAAAAATCCTTACAACCAATCACGACACCCTAGCCATTCTCAAAGTGGGGTCTCAATCTAATAGGGAAACTTAATCATGTCTCCTTTGATGGTCACAAGTTCATTATAAAAATCACTAAGTACTTTACAAAATGGGTAGAGGTAGTTCCTCTTACTTATACAGAAGGTCCCCAAATTTCAAATTTTATAATGAATCATATCATCTGAAGATATGGTATCCCTTCTTCCATTATCACTGATAATGGTAAGTCATTCAAAAATAAAAATGTGAAAGCACTCTACAAATGCTTTCAAATTTCCCTTAAGTTTTCAACCCCTTATTACCCTCAAGGTAATGGGCAGGCTGAAGCTTCCAACAAAACCTTAATTCACATTATGGAGAAAATGGTGAATACCACATGGCCGTAACTGACATCTACAAATTCACCCTACCCTCTAGGCATTCAGAACTTCTATCCGCACCCCTACAGGTGCAACTCCATATTCTTTAGTATTCGGTTCCGAAGTTGTCTTACCTTTAGAGATCGATATCCCTTCTTTGTGTATTGATCTAAGGGATTACCTAAATGAAGAGGAGGACTATAGAGTAGCCCAACTGGCAGAGTTGGAGCTATTGGACGAGAAATTCCTTCACGCCCTCAATCACCTAAAAGTGTATCACGATCGAGTACGGAGGAGCTACAACAAGAAGGTCGAACCTCGTTAGTTTGAGGTAGGGGACATGGTGTTGAAAGATAATTAGAAGAACACCAATAAAGATCAAGAAAAGAAAGGGAAATTTGAGCCCAACTAGCTAGGACCATACATTGTGGTTACCAAGTTTGGTTCAGGTGCATATAAGTTGGCCTATTCAGATGGCCAAGAGCTTTGGGAACCCATGAACATAATGCATCTTAAGCGTTTCTATGTTTAAGTATGGGGTCTCTACAGAATACCAAGAAAATTAAAACAAAAAAGTATAAAAATACAAAAAAAGACAAAATAAAAAATAAACAAGTACGTTTAATAGTGAAAACCATGCAATGGTGGTGCTTTGGACAAGTCCTTTGGTGAAAACTAGCTTCTGGCGCCAAGGGAGGGTCAATTGTTCATAAGCAGTCTAGGTTTAAGGAGTACAACTTTTTTGCCCTAAGTTAGTCTTTACCTTCGTATGAGCCCCTTGTGAGCCTATCCTTCTTTGCCCTGATCCGGCTAATCTAACCTTCTGAGTACGGAGAAGTTAACATTGAATGAACCCATCTCATGCTGGGGGTAGCTTCGCAGCGTCACTTCTAGCATATAACATGTGGCATTCTTCCCTTGTACATCCTATCTAACGTTGGGGGCATCCACGTTTATTTATTTCCTTGCACGTTTGCTTTGGAAAATTGTTGAGAAAATGTCAAAAACATTCGTATAACTTTTGAAAATCCCAAAAACATACAAATATTTCCTTTAGAAAAATCAAAACATTCAAATACGTTTCCTAGAAAACTCCAAAACAATAGAAAATTATATTAGAAATAAAATCAAAAACAACAAAAAAAAACGTCCCTGAAAACTGTCCCACAAAAACAAAGTAGTGGTTCGCTTACTTTTAGTTGATTGGTTTGTATGGTTTTGGTTGCATTACTTTTTCGTACTGTATGCTTTAAATTGGATTCACTTGCTTACTTAGATTGAATATCACTTTATTCTGTAGTATATTGCATTAAGTCCATTTGTTATTGCATACTTGTAAATAAATGTGTTGCTTTGTTTAGATTTGTTTAAACTTGTGCTTGTTAATTTTTACTTGTACATTGTGTTATAATTTCATCATCATATCACACATATCCATCACATCTATACATCATATATCAAAAAATATGCTAAGTCTACATCACACATGTATACTAAAAGCTAATCATCAAATACCGTATCACCAATGGGGCAAGAGGGGTTACACATGATCACAAATCTATCCCCCCACACCAATATCAAAAATATAAACATGTTGCTCAAAGGTATCTCATCAAACATACAAGTATGATATCAACTAAAGCTATCTCATAATCTAACAAGGTGATACAAAGCTATAATAGTCAAAATTGTTTAAGAGAAATTACAAAACAAAAAAGTTGATAAGATCGTTAAAAATCCAAAAAAAAAAATTGTAAAAATTTAAAATTTACAAAAATTGGTAAACAACTTATATGCAGCTAAATCTTGTGTCAATTACATCATCCTCAAATGTTGAAATATGTCTTACAAAAGCATCTCTCTATGGTTCTTGTTTGTTCTCATCTCAAATGACTTGCGGATCATCGTGATCTACCTCCATTAACAAAAGCTTGGTTGCATGCTACGTCGGTACTCCCGTGCAATAGTGAGTTTCCAAAGACTGTGTCGTAGTGCAAAAAGGTTTTTCCATGGGACTACATGTGTCCTCTGTTTTTCCCTTGCATGTGTTATTGCTTGGGGCATCATTTTTAACCCTTGTCGTTACAACACAAACATTCGAGAACCGCAGCTTGATAACAAAAACATTGGTGCAACTGTCTTAAAAGTTGTTTGTTTGAGTACGTGTGATTGTACTAGTTTCTCTATTAGGTTAGCTTATTTACTTTCTCATATTGTATTGCATTTTTTATGTTGCATGGAGCTAAATGTCATTTTACTTTCTTGTATTGCATTGCATAATGTATGTTGCATGGAGTTCCATATTTTTAGTAGTAAACAATTGTTAGTAATTTAGCTTTTCATGTTATCTTACACTTTTGTTTATTTTAAATAAAGGTTGATGATGTAGACCTAGGGGCAAAATGATATAACCAAGTTGTTTATTGAAAGGTTGGATGCAAAGATTGGGCTTGTCCTATATTCTCCATTAATCATTTCTTCTCCATTATCATTTATTACCATTACTAATTTTTCTTCCAAATCACCTGAGGGCAATAAACAACCATGTTTATCCCTATCCTTATTCCTTCTCAATACCTAAGGGTTTTGCACCCGTTCTAACCTATTTTCTTCTATCCATTTCAAATCATATTTTCGATTTTGTTGATTGACTTCTTCTATCACCCCATCGACACTCAAGGGGGAATCCTTCATTCCTACTAATTTTTCTTCAAAAATTTACCTGTTTATGCTTGTCTACTATATTTGAAGTGATTTCACTAACTTCACCTCAAACAGGGGCAAATGTAGACACCTTTATTCCGCTTTTGCAATCTTATTGCCAAACACACAAATCACTCTCATTCTTGCCAATTCTATTATAATTAGTGATTTTCACTAATTAACTAACGTTTCTTACCACTTTAGCCAATTAACAACGCTTTGTTGATTGCGTAACCCCTTTCACATTGAGGATGCCACTTTACAAAAAATCATAAGTCAAAATCCTCTTCAAAACAAACAGTTAGCATTTATTAGCTAATTAAACCTATTTTGCCCTTATTTTGATCAATATACCCTAGTATTGACTCAAACCCCTCTTCCAACCACTCAAAATCACCCCATTCACCTCCACAACATCTCAACAAGCTTTAAAAGCTTATCCTAGCCTCCTAGTTGACCCTAAGTGGTTGATTAAGGCTTCACACCTCTTAATCACTTGGTAATTCACTAATTTTGATTAGCAAGGCTTAATCATGATTAGAAATTCTAATCTAATTTGGGGCTTTTAGTCCCACATGCACCAAAATACAAGTTTCTCCCAAAAGTAAAACTATAAAAAGGGTGCACCTCATTCCTTTATACTTTACACCATGCTTTGATTTGCATCTCATATAATAAATATGATATATAGCCAAGTTCAATCCTTTCTTAAAGCCTTCAATGAGGTTAGTAGATGGATATCCAAAATGACCAAATAGTCATTTGGAGAGGCCATTTCACCTTGTTTGGAGTAGCAACCATAACCATTTGATTTCCCTCTTAGGTCTATTTAGGCCCATGTTAGGTAATTCAAGCATATTAGTAGGCATGTTTAGATAGATTTTGTATTGTTTTCATATTAGTTAAGCATTCTTTTAAGCTTCTATCTTAATGTTACATTCCTAGACTTAGAAAATTGGCTAGATGGATGGAAATGGTGTTATCTTCCCTTGTTTAGTCATGTAATTTGCTTTGTAAAGTTTAGGGTGTCATCACTAGTCACCTTTGACCAAGAATCTACTTGAGTTCTTCTCTGTCTTTAAGCTATGTGGGATTTATTGAGTCATTATCACTCCATCTAAAATCTAATTTCCAAAGACAAACCCCCTTTTTCCGAGGAAATAATTAATGGCAACAAGACCTTTAACCTCTCTGATATTAGTTTTGAGAAAATCTTGTACACAATATTGCAAGCTGAAATAGGTCGGAAATCAACATAAGTTTATGGATACGGATTCTTAGGCATTAAGGAAATAAAAGTATAGTTGAAGTCTTTAATAATTTTTAAGGATGTTAGAGATTCATTGAATACTACTATAACATCCATATAAAAAATATACCAAAATCATTTAAACAAATCTACGAGGAAACCATTCAGTCTAGGGGATTTATTTGACTTCATTTACTGAATCACAAACCTTACTTCTGCTTGGGAGAAAGGTTTAAGCATGGACACATTCTTTGTGGGATATATGATTTTAGGAACGAGAGAAAGGAACATAGCTATCACTTCCTCATGTCTCTTCTCTTTTTTAGAGAAGATATTTTATTGAAATCCACTACTGTTATTTTATCTCCTACGAGTTTTCATCACCTCTCTTTTCAATGAGTTCAAATGTGCTACAAAAGGTGCATCATTATAGGGAGGTCTCGAAGGGATGAAGATTTCAAGGGATCAATCTTCATCAATGGAGTGTCATCATGGAGGGTCATCATATATTAATATGTCATCTTTATCATCATAAAATATGATCTCCATCAAGGGTGGAGACACCTTCATCCATACTTGGAAGCATATTTTCTCCCCTCTCTTCAATCTTTCCCCTCTTCTCCCCCCTTTTCTAATCCTTCATTGTGTATGATCTTGAAATTTCATCCTTTTCACTTAAGTGACTCTCTAATCCTGCACTGTAAAAGTCCCTTTTGATTTAGACAAGGGGACTTATTTATTCACTTCCTAAGAAGATGAAAAGTCACGAGTGGAATAAGAACTTAAAAGGTCATGTTGGGTGGTAAATGAGAAGACAATTTACAATTATATAAATTGGAATGGCTTCTCCATTCCAAGGGTGTTATTTGGAAGTTTTAGTTTTTGGATAGACAATGTGGATTGTTGTATGTTGTTGAGATTTGTATCACCTCTACAAATGAAATAAGAGTTGTATTTATTCCATTTATTTTTTTATATTTTCCTCTATTCTCTCTCTATTTCCTAGCTTTGCAAGCATAATGATCTTGAACAACCAATAAAAAGGATTTTTACTTTTGAGGAACAAATTAATGGAACTTTGTGTCTTTAGTTTGTTGATCTCGTTATTGTTTGCATAGTTAAATTCTTATGATTGAAAGTGGACCTACTGTGGTTATTGTATGTGAACTATGCTAGTACCTACTCATAACAATAACTCTCTCTCCTAATTTTCCAAAACCTCCTTTACCCCTCATCGCTACAAATTCCTCCCTTATACTCAGTACTATAACTTTTCCACAGGTTCAGTGGAGCGTTCATGTGTGATCCCTGACCTATTGGCCACCTCACAGAATAAGGATAGTTTACATTCAATAATGGGAGCCTCCCCATACATAAGAAGGACGGGCTTGGCCTCGTGACCATTGATGGAAACACATAATTTGCAACACGACAACTTATTTCACCAACAGAATGCTACAATATTTATGAATAAAGGTGATTTATCCATCCACATTACATATTGTGTTTGTTACGATTATACCAGTTGTACAGATTAACAAACATGCGATGAATAATGCAGAAAATGTAAAACAGAAATGAATGCAATAAGACAGAGACACATATTTAACATGGTTCACCCAAAATTGGGCTACGTCCACAAAAACAACCAATACTTTTATTCAGTCCAGCAAAGCTCTCTCTCACAATGTCGTGACTAATACCATGAGTCTCATACATAACGACCCTTTAAAGATATAAGGGTTTTTCATCATTTAGGGAAGCATCGAAAACTGCCTGTTAGATTTGTGAACTAATAAGGAACGGTCTAGATTTCACAATGCATAAATACATATAAAATGTCGCTTCAAGGGGGGTGAATCCCCTCTTGCAACCCCCAAAGATAAATGTGAGTGCAACAAATTACCTCTTTCCTTATTCCATTTCTTTGTTATAGGAACTTCTTTCTCAATCTCAGTCTCATTCTATTTTATTAAACCTAGTGGTGAATCTTCTATGCTTAAATACTGCTTTCGAATCCCCCTATCCAAACCTTATATATCTTACACCTCTTATGTATTCCTCTAGTTCTCATTTTCCTTATTATGAGAGTAACTCAAGGGGACATTTTCTATAATAAAATGGTTTCCACCCCCCACCATCCTTTTCTTATACCTCCACATCCGTTAGTTTAACAGATTCATTATTCGCAGAAAATCATTTCCCTCCAACCTCTATATCCTAAACCCCTTCATGCTCAGTGGTGATCATGTCTTTTTGACAACTCTTCATAGAAGTACCAATTCATTTCCCAATCCAATATAAACCCTTGTGAGTTATTATTTCATCTTTCTTATGCTTCTCATTAAAAAATGTAGATTGGAATTTCCTATCCATTTTCCCCACCTTTTTAAGAATCTAAATTCATGAAAATTGGAGCCCTACCATGGAAGAAATTCGTTTTTAAAATCCTCATGACACTTGTTCTCATTTCCCATGGATTTTTAATCATTTTCCTCATTTTTCTGCCATTAAAACGTTTTACCTATTTTCAATAGGTGGTAAATCATTTTGGTTCTCCTTTGATGAGTTGGAATGCGTGGGACCTTGCATATTTTGTTTCTAACTTTTTGCAGAGAAAGAAATCCTTCATCGGGAGTAGAAATGGCGTTTTCCCATTTCCTGCAACTTTCTACGTTCTTTTCCCCATCAAATTCTTTCTTGGGAAGGTGAGGCTACACATTTGTTTCCCATTGGATGCAGGCTGGGTGGTTTCTTTGTGAACTTATTACTTTTGGTGATTTTGGAAAAAATGCCAAAGTTTTTTCCACATGCCGGTCCCTGATTGGCTGAGTCCCTGATTAGAGATTCTCATTTGATCCATTTTTATTTTCTAAGGCATTCAAGCGAAAGGATAAATTTCTTCGGGTGAGGACACGATCGAATAGAAGGACACGTGTCTATTTTATTGAGGACACATTCAATGGCGGGGATTATGGACAAAAGGGAAAAGTTGGATTTTTTCCCTTTTCCAAATTTTCTAAGTTAAGGCCCACAACCAATCAGAAGGACACATGTTCTATGTTGAATAGTCAATGGTGAGGAACGTGTCTATGGTGTCATCCCAGGGGGAAAGTTGGAATTTTTCCCTTTTCCAAAACAAACAAAAAGCACATTCCTGCAAACCAATCAGGTGGCTCCACGTGTAACCAATCAGAGAGGGACATGTGGTTGTTTCTCAGTTCATAGGTGCTTTTGCAAAGTGGACCAGGAGGGAGAATTTGAGAATTCTAGCCTTGTTTCCACAAAAGGCGAAGAATTCTAAAATGGCCTGCGGCCCCACTCGAGTGAAAGGATAAATTTCAAGGTTGAGGCCCACAACCAATCAAAGAAGGACATGTGTCCTATGTTGAAAATTCAATGGCGGGGGTGTGGACTTTCAGGGAAAAGTGGGATTTCTTTCCCTTTTCTTAAAAAATAGATAAAGTCTAAAGCAGAAGCGCATCCCCACAATCAATCATATGGTGCCAGGTGTCCACGTTGAAAATTCAAAGTGGGCCAGCAGAGATTTTTGAGAATTTGAGCCTTTTTGTTAAAAAAAGTTCAAATGGCAGTTCTGACCCACATTTCCTCAGCCACTCAGATGATGCCACGTGTTTGAAATTTAGCAGAGTTGTGGGGGGTAGAGTAAATTGAGAAAATGTGCTTTTTCTCCCAGATGTCAGGAAATGCAATTTTTCTTCCCCAAGGGCTGTCGTTGCTTGGATCTTGCCATGTGTAGGGTCCAAATTTGAAGGTAAAAGGGGGAAAAAATAGCCAAATGCCCTCTTCTGATTTTTATTCGCCATTAACGAACCAAAGCTCTGCAAAACATGGAAAATGGCTCATTCTTCCTTTCTTTCCTCATTGATTCCTTGTCATTTCTTCATGAGATGTGTTTTGGATTGGTTTTGGAGCTGAATTGATAAGTTTAAAGAGGTGCAAAGTTTAAATCATCAGAAAACAAATTTTATCAGGCATACGTGATAAAATGGGATAAAACTTATCAGTAAGCACTTGAGTGCTATGAAAGTGGTTGAAAGGTGGAAATGGCAGGACCATGTGAAGGAGAAAATCATGAGATGTCCCCTGCTGAAATAATCATGCTCAAACTGACAAGATATTCACCTTTTGGAACCTCCTGTTTTCATGAGTGTTTGTTTCATGTCACTTTCCAAAAGAGGATCTGCAACAAACATTATCCCTTTCAGATATTCTTTTCTTGGGGACAAAGTATGGATGTAAACAAATTGTTATAAATATATGGCTTTGGCCACGGGAAAAGGGGATTCTAGTTTTTCTGGGAAAGTTGTAAATTCTGAAGTAATTCAATACAGAAGTTCTTTCTTTCTTATTTTCCTTTGTTGTACCTTTCTCTCTCCTTGCCCGATTCAATGGATCTTTTATTTTGCATTCAATAGAAACTTTGTGTTCTAGTTTGTGTAAATCTTTAGAACTTTGTGTCTACAGATTTGTGCAGGTGGTGAAGTAATTGATCCTTTCTACAGTTTCTTGGTTCAATGTGAGTAGGGAGATACTCTGCTATCTATATTTCCCAAAAGCATTGTTGTTTTCTTCCTTCTCCCATCTCTATATTCTTCCATTCCTTCTGATTGATAATCTTTTAAGTATGAAAAACATTCCAGAATATCAGGGTCCTAACATTGAGAGTTGTATATCTGTACATTTGTTTTTCCTGCTTTCAATAAGGGAACCTCTCCCATTAAAGAGGAGGGACTTGTTGTCCCCTGACTGTGGTTTCAACCCATGTTCTATTCTGAAACCCAATAGTTTTTTGGTGACTCCAATGGGGAATTCATTGCAAATGGATTCCAAGTTTTAATAACAACTTCTTGATCATCTTTTGATCTGGCAACTCCAAGATACACTTGGGGTAGAAGAACCCTTGGGGAAGAAGACCCTCATTTCCAACTTTTGGATCATCAAGGTTTCTCCCTCCCTTCTTCATCAAGAAAAAGAAGATAGGAACAAGATCTGTAAGCACTCCTCCTGCTAGAGACAAAACTTCTAGGAGTGGCATCCCTCAAGATCAAATCAGTCCTACTTTGCATGCTTTGATTCTCATTGGTGTTTCTAGTTCCCTCTCCAAACAATATTTCCAAGGATGGCAGCTCATCTACCTTGGGGCCAAAGGGTTGGGCCTCTTGCTCTTCCCCAGCCATTGCATGAATTTCCTAGAGGCAATAGAAAGAATTTCCCTAAATTCAGAGGTGATGGGAAGGTTCATCCAGATGAACATATTGTAGCCTTCATTGTTGCTTGTGGTGTTCTCAGGGTTGAACATGAGGATATCTCTATTAGAATTTTTGTGGAGACATTACAAGATAATGTTGCTGATTGGTTTTATCATCTCCCTGCTGGATCTATCACTAATTGGGACACCATGACAACCCAGTTTGAGTAGCATTTCAAACATGTTGAGGATGTGCATGCCCTCTTGGCCCATATTTCTCAAATCAAGAAAGAGTCACATGAGCCCATGAGGGAATTTGTGGCCAAATTCAATAGGCTGGTTAACAAGATCCCACTAAACACATGCCCTGTGGATCAGATTCAGAGATGTTTCTTCCTTAATGCCCAATTTCCTGAAGTGAGCTATGCACTTAGGAGAGCCAATCTTGCCACCTTGGATGCTGATCAGAGATTTTTTGTTAGTGTTGAAGATGATCTGATCATGTCTGGAAAGCTAAGGAGAGATTCATCCAAATCCAAAGCATCCACTTCTTCCACATCTTCTCCTGGGGCTAGTGCAGATCAGTTGGTACAAAAACTTGCTAATGATCTTATTTCCCTCAAGAAGTAGTTTCACCCAGCATGCTCCTTATCAGGATGTTCCTAGGAAGAATTTTCAACCCAGAAATTGGTTTCCCTCTACTCAGACCAAATTGGCAATTGAGGGTCCACCTGTTAAAGTTCCAGTCAATGCAACATGTGAAGTGTTGGAGCCTGATGATGAGGACAAAGATGGAATCTGTGAAGAACATGAAGAGGAAGCTGATGAAGAATTAGAAGAGTTGAATGGATCTCATGTCCATTTTCTCACCACTGAAGGTATAGATGAAGAGGATGATTATGAAGAAAGAGTCATAGAGATGAACAATGAATCATATGCTGTCATGACTCATGAACAAGCCAACAAGAAGGAGAAAGTGGTGCAACCTACTAAAATATCTAAGGGGCATCCTACAATCATTCCAGTGATTGCAAAGAGAGGAGCTCCTATTCCAACTTCTTCCACATCTAAGGTAAGTTATGTTATTCCTTCCTCCTTTGTTTTTTCTCCTAAAGCTTCTTGCCCTTCAAATGATAGAGTTGATAAGTCAAAAGTTTCATCTACTCCTATCAATGATGCTCCATCTACCTCTGGTTCTTTTGACATTATTGACCATCTTAAGAAAACTAAGATCCAGATCTCAGAGGTTGAATTCTACCAAACCCATCCCAAGGCCTTTGCTAAGATGGTAGACTTTGTGAACTCCAAATCCAAGCCTTCATCCCCTAGTTCCAAAGGTCTCTTGCCCACTCCATCTCCTTCACCTCAACCCAGCCTTGTGGCAGCAGTCACTTCATCTGATGGGAAGATCGAACCATTTTATGTCACCCTCCTCATAGCTGGCCACAAACTCAGCAATTGTGTTATTGATTCTGGTGCTTCAAACAATGTGATGCCTACTAAGGTAGCTCATGCCCTAGGCTTAACCCTAACCCATGCTTTTGGTTCATGTTACTCAATGGAAAGTAGAGAAGTGCCATTGGTTGGAAGGATCAAGGATGCACAAGTAGCCTTTGCTACTTTTCCAGAGAAGAGAGTTTTAGCCACCATCTTGGTAGCTAATATTCCCCCTTCCTACGGCATGCTGCTGAGTAGAAATTTTTGCAAAAATGTGGGAGGAGAAATCATGATGGATTGGTCACATGCTCTTATTCCAGTGAATGGGAAAATGAAGAAGCTACTGCCTGAGAAACAAACTGAATATATTGTGCAAAAAATAGATGACCCAAAGGCACAAATACTTTATGTAGACATTGGTCATGGTAACTACATGATCATGTCACAAGATGAGGCTAACCATCCTAAGGAAGTGTTTCTTGATCCTAATGGAATTTGGACCTTGGAATTTGATGGAAGTTGCTCCTCAGCTGGTTCTGGAGCTGGTGTGGTGCTTATTTCTCCTGAAGGGAAAATTCACCCTTTCTCTTTCAAGATCCAATTCAAAAACACAAATAATACAGCTGAGTATGAAGCTCTCATCCTCAGTTTAAGCATGGAAAAAGAGATGGGGATAAAGAATCTCCTTGCTCATGGAGATGTAGAGCTGATTGTAAAATAGGTCAGAGATCTCTATCAGGTGAAGAATAGAAGGTTGAAGCATTACAGGAACCTGGTTTGGGATTCCATTGAGTTCCTTGATGCCTTTTCAATCGAAGCCATGCCAAGGGAAAGGAACACCAAGGATGATTCTTTGGCTGTCTCAGGGTCTCTATTGATCCCTCATCCAGATTTCTCCTAAGATAAATTCACCATTGAGATTATTCATAGGCCTAGTGTGCCTGACAATGCAAACAACTGGTAGGTCTTTAATGATGATCAACACTTGCTTTCCTTCCTTGAACTCAAAGATAATTTTGACCAGTTGTACTTTGAAGGAGGTGGAAATCTGCCTAGAGAGTGTGTGCCTCCAAATGAAGGAGATATCAAAGAAGAAATGGATCATGATGGTTGTATAAAACTAAAAGGTAACAAGATACCTAAAGTACTGGTAAGTTTGGAAGAGTTATTTGATAAACATGATGGGTACATCAAGTCCAAAGCTTCCAAAGGAGCTCAATCAGTCTGCTGACTATGAAAAGATAAACATAGGAAGTCCTAACAAACCTATGCTGGTAAACATTGGAAAATGTTGCACACAAGAGGAGAGGAAGAAAGTATCCAAATCTGTTGAAAAGGTATGTTGATGTTCTTGCATATTCTTATGATGATCTTAAAGCTTTTCAACCAAAAGAGATGCAACATTTCATTCCTCTAAAGCCTGGGATCAAGCCCTTCCGGTAAAAGCAAAGGTAGTATAACCCTAAAATTGTTGATACAATTTTTCAAGAGATCCAAAAGTTATTGAAGGCTAAGATCATTTTCCCCATTCACCATTCAACGTGGATTGCTAATATTGTGCCTGTCAGGAAGAAGAATGGTGAGATCCGAATTTGTGTTGATTTTAGGAACTTGAATCAAGACTCTTTGAAGGATAATTATCCTCTCCCCATAATGGATCAAGTGTTCCCAGGTTGTTACAGGTTCAGAAATGTTGTCCATGCTTGATGGGTTCTCAGGATATAATCAAGTAGAAGTAAGTGTTGCAGACCAGCATAAGACTACCTTTACCACTCCTTGGGGCACCTTTTCTTACAAGAGAATGCCTTTTGGCCTCATCAATGTTCAGTGACCACCTTTCAGAGGGAAATGGACCTGGCATTTCACAGTCTCAAGGGAAAATGCATAGTTATATATCTTGATGATCTGACTGTGTTTTTAAAAACTAGAGCTGATAATTTCCAACACCTTGAAACTATTCTCTAAAAGTGTAGAGAGCATGGCATCTACTTGAATCCCAAGAAATATGTCTTTTGTGTCACCAAGGGCAAACTATAGGGACACATTGTCTCTTAAAAGGAGGGAATCAAGATTGATCTAGAAAGAGTCCAGATGATTCAGTAAATCCCTCTCCCCACAAGCAAGAAGGGTGTACACTCTTTCTTTGGCAAGATCAACTTCTTAAGAAGATTCATACCTAATTTTTCTGAACTTACTTTGAACATATCCCACATGATGAAAGGGAAGCAATGCAATTTTGGTTGGTCCTCTGAAGGAAAGGTTACATTTGAAGACATCAAGAGAGCTATAGCAAAGACTCCAATCTTGGCATGCCCTGATTATAGCAAAGACTTCATTATCTATTGCTATGCTACTGAAAGTACTCTAGCTGCTATGTTAACCCAGGAGAATGCTGAAGGTCATGAACTCCCCATAGCATTCATGAGTTATATTTTGAAATCCCATGAGATGAAGTACACCATGATGGAGAAACATGATTTTACAGTGGTCAAAGCTGTGAAACAGTTTCATTTTTACATCCTCAACTCTCATGCTATTGTGCTTGTGCCTGATACAACTATTAAATCCATTCTTACACAACAAGAATTTGGAACCAAGAGAAGTAATTGGGTAGCCAAAGTTCATTAGAGTATGATCTTGACATCAAACCCACCAAGCTAGTTTGAGGAAAGGGCTTATGTGAACTTATTGTTGAAGGAGCTGATGCCAAATTGTCTAAGGAGGAAGTTGATATCCTTGTTGTTCTTTTCCTCAGCTCAAACTGATGAATGGTATGCTGGCATTGCACACTTTCTTACTTATGGAGAATGTCCATCCCATTTGAGTGCCAAGGAGAGAGATCCATCAAATTAAGGTCGGTCCCAATATGTGTTGTGGGAAAATTCATTGTTCAAACGAGGCATAGATGGAAGGTTTTTAAAATGTGTTGACAAAGAGAAGCACAAAGAATTTATTCTCAGTCTTTTCATGACCAGGCCTGTGGAGGTCATTTCTCTTCTGCTGTCACAGCCCACAAAATCCTCCGTACTAGATATTATTGGTCTACCTTGTTCAAAGATGCGTCAAAGTGGGTAGGCAAGTGTGAAGCATGTCAAAACTTTGTTCGAAGACCCGAATTGGCTACTTTACCTCTCAAACTAGTAGTGATTGAGGAACCTTTTCAACAATGGGGTTTGGACTTTCATTGGGACACTCAATCCACCTTCAAGTGCAGGGCATACCCATGTTTTGACTTCCACCTGATTATTTCACCAAGTGGGTGGAAGCCATTCCAGTTAAAAGTACTACTTCTGAAGTAGTATGCAACTTCATCAAGGAGCACATCTTAATAAGGTTTGGGATACCAAATTTTAAGATTTTCACTAACAATGCTTTCAACTTCTCTTCTACTAGGATGATGGATTTCTATTATGGCTATGTCATTTCCCTTGCTCACTCTTCATATTACTATCCCCAAGGGAATGGGAAAGCATAATCAACTAATAAGAACTTGGTCACCATTGTTCGGAAGATTGTTAATGACTCTTAGAGGAATTGGCATAAGAAACTATATGATGCTTTATGGGCAGATAGGATTGCACCTAAGAGAGCCATTGGAATGTCTCCTTTTCAAGTGGTATATGGAGTTGAAGCTTAGCTGCCAGTGACATTGGATCCCTGCCAGCCTTACATTTGATGAAGTAGCCATTGAGGATGCCAGCTTTAATCCAATTCATTAGACAAAAGGCATTATGTATCTCCAGAAGTTAAATGAAGATAGATTGCTAAGTGGTTGACAGGATATATGCCCATCAACTCAAGGTAAAGGCTATGTTTGATAAAAAGGACTAGACCCAGAACTTTTCAAGTGGGAGACACGTGTTCTTCTTTGGGACAATAGTCAATGAACCTCAAGGAAGCACATGGTCTATGTTGAATCCCTTTGGCTTGGTCCTTTCAACATCATACATTTCGCTAGGGAAAATTTGGATTTTTTCCCCTGGATTCCATGGATAGAAAAAAAGTAAGGTGCATCTCTCACAACCTTATCAGAGAAGGACAATTTTTAAAATTGTCTCAATTCATAGGTGCCTTGGGCAGACCAGCTCTGGACATTATGTATAGCGTTTTAGCCTTGCTTTCCACAAAAGGAGAAGAATTATAAAATGGCCCTTTCAGCTTTCTGCTTCGAGTGAAAGGATAAATGTTTCTTTTTTAGGCTCTTTTACACCAATTAGAGCTAAGGACACGTGATCCTATGTTGAATTAGTCAGAATGGCGGGGACATGGACTTCGGGGAAAAGTGAGCTTTCTTCCTCTTTTCTCTAAAAAATAGATAAAGTCTAGAAGCAGAAGCACAGCTGTTCCCCACAATCAATCATATGGTCCCCAGGTGTCCACGTCTGAAAATCCTCAAAAAATGCGTGCCCTGCGATGGAAGAAATTCATGTTTGAGAACTCCTAATGAGTCTTGTTTTCATTTCCCAAAAGTTTTCAATCATTTTGGTCAGTCTACTGACATTAAAACATTTCCTCAACCTATTTTCAGTATGATGCCACATGATTTTGGTTCTCATTTGAGTTAGAACATGTGGGACCTTTCATCTTTTGTTTCTAACCTTTTGTAAGAGAAATGCACTTTTTCATCCCAAACGTCAGGAAATGGCATTTTTTCGTTTCTTGCAACTTTCTACATTCATGCTTGGATCTTGCCACGTGTAGGGTCCAAATTTGAAGGTAAAAGGGGGGAAAGATAGCCAAATGCCTTCTTCTAATTTTTATTGCCATTAACGAACCAGAGCTCTGCAAAACATGGAAGATGGCTCATTCTTCATTCTTTTCATTACATTCCTTTTCGTTTCTTAATGAGATGTGTTTTGGATTGGTTTTGGAGCCGAATTGATAAGTTTAAAGAGTTGCAAAGTTTAAATCATCATAAAATAGATTTTATCAGGCATACATGATAAAATGGGATAAAAATTATCAGATAAGCACTTGAGTGCTATGAAAGTGGTTAAAAGGTGAAAATGACATAACCATGTGAAGGAGAAAATCATGAGATGTCCCCTGCTAAAATAATCATGCTCAAACTAATGAGATATTCACCTTTTGGAACCTCATGTTTTCGTGAGTGTTTGTTTCATGTCACTTTCCAAAAGAGGATCTGCAAAAAACATTATCCCTTTCGGATACTATTTTCTTGGGGGGAAAGTATGGATTTATACAAATTGTTATAAATATATGGCTTTGGCCACAGGAAAAGGGGATTTTGGTTTTTCTGGGAAAGTTGTAAATTCTGAAGTAATTCAATCTAGAAGTTCGTTCTTTCTTATTTTCCTTTGTTGTACCTTTCTCTCTCCTTGCCCGATTCAATGGAACTTTTATTTTGCATTCAATAGAAACTTTGTGTTCTGGTTTGTGAAAATCTTTAGAACTTTGTGTCTACAAATTTGTGCATGTGGTGAATTAATTGATCCTTTCTACAATTTCTTGGTTCAATGTGAGTAGGGAGATACTCTGCTATCTATATTTCCCAAAAGCATTGTTGTTTTCTTCCTTCTCCCATCTCTATATTCTTCCATTCCTTCTTATTGATAATATTTTAAGTATGAAAACATTCCAAGATATCAAGGTCCAAACATTGAGAGTTGTATATCTGTACATTTATTTTTCCTGCTTTCAATAAGGGAACCTCTCCCACTAAAGAGGAGGGACTTGTTGTCCCCTGACTGTGGTTTCAACCCATATTCCATTCTTAAACCCAACATTAGGGAAGTGTTTTCAACTCACCTTCATAACAAATTTTGACCCCTTCTTCATGACATTCCTACCCTATGCGCATTTTTACACCCCCGGTGTCACTTTTTTCCTTACTAAATGTGGTCAGGGGTGTGATGGGGTATGAGACCCATTTGGAAAGTTGTAACCCCATCCCAACCATGGTTAGTCAACTATGGTAAAAAGTCAAATTCAAAAATAAGAAAAATGGGGGGAAAGTATATTTGAACGAAAAGGTGAGTTTAAAAACCATCATGGCTAAAGACTTAGTAATTTTTATCCATGTTTTCCCTTGTTTTTAACCACCCTCAATTTTTTATGATTGTCATACTATTGAAAAAATAGGTATTCGCCATGGCCAAAACATAATTTTGCTCCTTGTTTGCAAACCCTGCCTACAATGGCCCTGAAACTCAGACTGTGGCTTCCCCATAAGAACACATTTAGAATGATTGTTTATGATTAACTAAAATTATGAATTTTAGAAATTAATCTAAGCAAGTACAAAAATGAAATAGTTGAATTATAAAGCTAGCTAATTTCATTTGATATTTTAAATAAAATAGAATAATTGAAATAGGAGGGAAAAGGTACTAACCTGAAAGTGACTTACCTTGCAGTGATCTAAAACTAGACTTGTTGATGAACAGGCGGATTAGAGAATGACAACACCCCTGAAGAAGTTGCAGTAGATGAAGATTTGGCTAGACTAGGGCACCTGTGGCTCCCCTGGTCTGCAGTATGGGTGCCCTTGTTGGCAGAACAACTCTCAACCCGAGTCTGAGTTGGTAGCTAGGTCTTCCTAGTAACTTGCCTCTTATCGCATGGATGTTGCACTAGCTTCATTGATGTCGCAATAGATCTCCAATGAATAATCTCCAACAAAACCCCACACAAAAGCATCAAACCCTAAAAAATAAATATGTTAATAAATGGTTCAGACTGTCTTCAGCTGCTAAATGGATGGACTTATAGCTGAGCGTTGCACTACATCTCAGACCCGATGTAGTTCTATGTGCTTGTGTGTGCAATCATGTGCCTAGGGTTCATTAATGCCATTGACATCAAAGTAGCAGGTAATAGCTAAATGTAAGATGTAAATGGTGGATGGAATAGTATGAATACAACCCTTCTTATGTTGTGTGTGATGCATAATGGTGTCCAAATTTAGTCCTTTGCCTTTAGTAGATAGCTAGCCCTTAGTAGAAAATAGTATGCCCTTAAGATAGCGTTTATGTTATGTTTATATAGAGATCTATTACTTAAATTTTGACACTAATGACCTGACATACTGACTAGTACCTAGGGGAATGAGAGAACAAATCATAAAGATCGACCTTGTACCTCTAAATGAGAACCAAGTGCAACTGGGACTAGGGTGCCTAAAAATGAGGACTATGGCACCTAAAAATGAGGATTATGGCACCGACGGATGCCCCAAACCCGTCCTAGGCACGCTAGTCAAAGACTAGAGATAACCACTGAGTAAATAACGATAGTTGATACTCCATGAGAGATGACCAGAATTGTGCAAGAAATTGATGAATGTGTAAAACACTTAACGATAATTACTAACTAAATTTACAATTGGACTAGGGGATGAGTCATTAGTGAATACTTTTCTTACACAAGATCCATACATAAAACAACATACTTGGCAGTATAATAGTAGTAGTAAGTGCATGATTTTGTGACTACATTTTCCCCCACTTTATGTTGGTGAGTGGAAATCTCGGTAACATAAAGTAGATAGAGATGCGTACCTGAGAAAAATGTGGAGAAGCCTATGTTGTAGTAGAACACACAGATGTGGTAGTAAAAATGTGTTGAAAGAACCATATAACATGTCGAACCATGGATCAACGCATCGATCCATATAACGCAATGAAAAGCGTAATATCATGGTGAAGTGCACTATAATGAGAGTGATGATTATAATGTTAGATGATTGATGATTTTGAATGCGCATGTTAACGATAAGATATGGTATGGAGTGATCAGTTCCCAACCCGATGGTGTATATATGAATAATCGACTAGAGGAATTGGGCATCATGCACCAGAGGAAGAGTGTAGGAAGAAAAGTGTGTTATTCTCCAATCTTTAACTACATCCTCAAGATATAGCCACTGGAAACGGACTCAGATCAAACATTTATGGTTTTGGATCCAGATAATTTTGATCAAACAGTTGATCCATATAAGAGTGGTATAGGAAAGACACTGTTTCCCCCACTCCGTAGGTGCCACCACAATGTGATGGCTTCTAAGTTAGGTCATCTGGAAGCAAACATGAAATGTATGATGGCTTCCAAGTTAGGTCATCTGGAAGAAAACGTGAAATATAGAATAACTTCCCAAGCTAGGTCATCTAGGAAAGTAATGAATGTAACTCCCAAGTTAAGTCATCCGAGAGGCCACATGTGTTATATTGTATTGATTGAATAGTGTGATTTTGATTGTTAGATACTTGAACGCGTCAGTGAATTGATTGATTGATTGTTTTTTATTGGTTACTCAGAGATATTTTACACTAGTTGCCCCTAGGTTAGGTCATTAGGGGGAAATGATATAAACTGATGAAATATCGCATGGAGAACTTTTGTGTTTGGTGCCCCCACATTAGGTCATTAGGGGAAATCGCTAGAAATTGATGAAGTATCACATATAGAGAATTTACGCTTGTTTCCCCGAGGTTAGGTCATTAGGGGGAATCAATGGTGCAATGTCGTATAATGCATTAGTAAATATTTGAAAATGATGAATTGGTAGTGTTGATTGATCGCATGATGATGTAAGGGGAATTATAGGATGACCCCAATGATATGCCCCCCTTTTCAGTGAAAGGGGAAGTGATTATAGGAATGAGCGCTAAGCCGAAAGTAAGCACAAAATTGATAGGAAGTGATAAAAATTGTGAAAATGTGTACAAATTGAATGAAAGGAAACATTACAAAAATATAACATATGTGTAATATGTACAATACGGTGGTAGGTGGACTTCTAAAAAGAACATTGTAAATAAGGTGTAAATTGGATTAGAAATGCTCAAGATATGACAAAAATAGAGTAGTGTGTATTAGTTATGAGAATAAGCGTGAAATAACGACCATAGTAAAGTGGGTTATGAAAAGTAATTATAAGTAGCTAAGTGAAAAAGTGATTTGTCACTTCATTTTTCTTTGACGTGATTCTGATATTGAGCACTAAGTGAGTGAAGATGCCGCAAGTGAGAGTAACACATCCTAGCCGGTTTGAGAGGGTGGCGACCACTGTAGCATCACGCACGACAACGGAATTGGTAAGTATGATGTTTTTTCGAAAAATGTGTGTAGTACTTGGTTTTATCGATTTTTTACAAATTTGAGATTATAAAGTTTCTCAGCATTTTAGAATTAGATAATAGTGGTGAGGGCATTAGTGACCCTTGGGATAGGAGTGCCTAGACCTGGGTGTTAGTGTATTACTCCTAGGTGCCCTAGTCCTACATATGGGTGCCTTGGTCCAGAATGTGTATATTTGATCTATGACAGTGTAATTGAGATTTGTAGTGTATAGTAATGTGATAAATGGGTGTATTTGGACTTGTATAGTGTTCTAATGTTGTGTTTATTTTCGTTTTGTGGTGTGTAGAGGGATATTCACTTAAGATAATTCTATGGAGGTCGTCATTTGAGTACTTTTATTAGGCTAGGATTGTCAGATGATGAGTAGGATGTTATGGATTGTGTCGGCCTACAACACATAGCGTGGATGGGGGATGTACCCCACAATATGCCTATGTTGACAACATTATGCAACAGGTGGTATGCGTATACATGTATGTTTTGGTTTCCTACGGGTGAGATGACAGTTACCTTAGAGGATGTGTATCACATATTGCGATTGTTGGTTGTTGGGGAGAGAGTGCAGGTTACACCGTTGGAAGATATGGAGAGAAAAATGTGAGCTACTAGATGATATTTTGTGAGGACTCAAGTACCTGCCAAGGCCCATATCAGTTTGGATGATATCTTGAGATCAAGGGTTCCACGCTTGTAGAAGTTCGTCACCATTGTGATTGCTTCATCTATAGTAGTATAGGGAGGAGGTGTAGGCATCTTGTATAATATTTATGATATATGCCAATAGATAGAGGAGGAGAGCACTAGATATGCGTGGGTGTGGTGTGTGTTGGCCCACCTATATAGGGATCTATATAGGTTTACTCATGATGAGAATGGTGGCGGGGTATGAGCCACCACACTATTACATATATGGACGTACGAGTATATAGTCGTGTTGAGGCCAATTGGAGGTCCACGAGGAGAGTGAGCTAGGTCAAAGATATATGTGAGGAGGTGGATTAATGTTCATGGGCATAAGATGGACACAAACACTTACATGGATTTGATAGATAAGATGGGGCCTGAGGCCATTATATGACAGCCATACTGCGACTATGGAGGCTGGTCCAAGGATGTTGTAGAGTTACGATGTATTCGTAGGACTATGTGGTTGGAGGATCTTTTTTCAAGAGTGGCTGAGTTATTTCAAGTAGAGAGAGTATCACAACAGTTTGGCATGGCTCGGGACGTTCCCCCACATCCATATACATGGTTGCGAGTGATTAGAACACCGAAGAGCACCAAAGCTAGACTAGGGCCCATAGGAGAGTAGCTAGTACCTCCTAGGCTAGATGAGGCTGTAACACTCACAAATACATGAGCTGGAAAATGAGGATTTCAAACATAAAACAATATACACCGTTGCAGTCAAACATATTTTATTAATCATATCCATTAAATCAGGTTTGTTCATTTGATCTATCCAACAACTTCCGTGTAAGCCCTGTGCGGCTGAGAGCATCTAGATCTCCACAATCTTCCTTCATCACTACATCGAGTGACAATGCTTACTAGCATTACGGCCCAACCCTTTACAGGTTATGGGAACCATGTGAATGTCCTTGGGTCTACCCCGAAGCTGGTTTCCCAACTTCATCATCCGATATCCGACCATCGTCTACCTCATGTTCAGTGTTTAACATTCCATGATCCGGTTACCGACAATATTTGTTTAAGGACAGGTGATTAGACAATGCACAACCATCAATGCATTACTTTGGCCAAAGTTATCTGCCGTGAAGGTTACGGCTAAACTCAAGACAACACACTAGTCATATGAGTTTTAAGTCTTCTGCCACCTCACAACTATCCCTTTCATAGTTGTCTAGATCTTTTAGTTTACATTTACTTATTTACAAATTAGACTCATCTTGCAAGAGTTCATTTCGAGATAGATGCCAAAGGCCAACTAGGTGCATTACAAGATAGGTACATCCGTTATGCTGAAATGTAACTATTTTAGCATCTCACATGTTCACATCCCTTAATATGCCTAATGGATCATTTCATCTATTTACCTTTTTTACGTGATTTCCAAAGAGATCTAAGTACATTTTTGCACCATGGTTGTCCTTTAAATACCTGTTCCTGTCCTTTACCATAATGCAGATCAAAATATTTATCATAATCTTTTCGTTTGTATCCCATAAATACAATAAGTTTATTTTGACAAATCTGCTAATATGATCCCACACCAACACTCAATAACAGCCTATTATTGCAGCACCTACGTTTGAGAGTAGATAGTAGGTTGGCTCTAGTTCATACTAGGCACTTAGGTTCCTATAGATACACTTCATGTTTTATCCAACTTATTCATTAATGACACCACCTCTACATGCCCATATTCTATTCCTTATTTCGAGGATTCTCGTACTTGATTTGAACTCCCTTTCAACATACTTGTTGTAATTTCAAGACATCATGCACCTGATTCCTTAAAGACGAGTTCAATGGAACATAAAAAGTGACTTTAGTTCATTATTGATCAGACCTATTAGTTTAGGCATTTAAATACTTACCTTTTGGAGGATTGGGGACACCCAAAGTCCTTTATTTTACCTCGCTACCCTAAATGCACCTTATTAATCTTTAACTTAAGATCTATAATTCCCAAATAAATTTGATGCTTAGGAACTACTCTATTTCATTTTGTTCCTTGTTTATAGTTACTTTCCAAATGTTACCTCTCATAACAAAATTAAGGACTGACCCAATCATGTTTGACTCCCATTATGATTTCCATTTTATAGAGATAAAGCTATTATCTTATAAGTTACCCCTTTTATTTCTGTTGTTAAACACATTTCACAACGGCATTCTTTTCTCATATTCATTTGAAAATAGATATTAAGATTGATATCAAACATTTAGCATAATATTGCAACTTAGGTCATTCCAGTTTCCTTTGTGATGAAGAACATTAAGAGGGACCTTAGATTCAATTTCTATAAGGCATGACTGATATTTTAGGATCTGCCCTACAATGGTTATTCCATTACTCTTTTACCACTTAGAAATTCTTCCATTTATTCATGATACAGAATGCTTACATTCATGGCAGCTTATTATGTAAGAGATGCATTGGCTTGGTTTCATGTAACTTTAATTAAACTTGAAACACTGAAGTAAATGAGTTGCATTGATTCCCTATCTCAAGATCAAATTTAGTTATGGATTCATTAGTTACTCCATTCTAAACTCAATTTTATGCATGCTAGAAGGACCTTATTTCTACCAAATTTTAACCCATAAGGAAGCGAAAAGTCACCAAATGATGAGCACCTCTTAGAAACTTATCCCAATTCCTATACATTCATTAGGAGAGGGAATGTGGGGTACCATAAGTCCCTAAATGCGACTAAAACCACATCTGATATTTTTCTTTCATATATATAGTTACGTAACTCAAATTGCATACCTTCCACTTTCCAAAATTAATACTTTTTTCCATATTAGTAAACTTCTAGGTATGAGATGTACCTCTAGTATCATGACGGTATCCATTTAAAGTGAAGAATATTTAAATATATGACTCCTTAACTTTATACAATACATTGTTCACTTTCCCAAGACCCAAATTTGACATTTAATAACACTTAAATAATTCAGCTCGTTCATTAATATGTAACAATTATCGTCCGCTTAAGGACTAACACCGATACAATCAGCGCAAGGCAATAAATTCATTTGTTAGTTCAAATATATAGGGATGAAAGATCCATAAGAATAACATCCGTACTACACCAATCTCCACCGCCAAAGTAAGATGATCTAGTCAACTTTACTAAACCTGCGACACTGTTTTATATGGGGTGTTAGTTCAACGAACTGGCAAGAAGTCAAACTACAAGCCCTACCAAGATTTGATAAATAAGAAGATTAAATCCTTGCAAAGTGAGTGCGTCTGCTACAGTTAAGGTACTTAAATTTACCGTCCATTAACTTGCACACATGACACCATCCAATGATGAATTAAACTAAAAACATTCCAAGTAATCCTACGGTTTTGCATTCCAGATCTATATAGTTAAATGATCATACCAAGAACGTCAATCATTTATTTTAATCCCATAAAAAGACTAAGTACTAATTTCTGGAAAAAATTCGTTAAATTTTCCCCTTGTATTTCTTACTTTTAGAATTTTCCAGAGTCAATAAAATCTAATTAAAAACACACAACGAAACAAAAGCTACAAAAGAAAAGGCGTGGATCAAGTGATCCAACCCTCCGAGTCATAGAATCTCGGGATAAAATAAAAGAAAGGAAATACTAATATTAAAATAAAGCCTTACCCAGCTGAGTTTCAACTTTGCATTTTATTTTAATATTATAATCCACAATGTTCCTGCATAAGGATTATTTGCCTCTGTAATATAAGCAAAATGATGTGATTTCTGTTTCTTCCTTTTCATGCACCAAGTTAGTACCAATCCTTTGATATTACAGCTAATAGACAATAATTTCACCCACTTTCTTCTATAAACAATAAGAACCATCAATTTAATATTTGTTGCTACATCAAATCAAAATAACCATACCATTATATTGGGAGAGAACAAGCCATAACCAGCCATGCAAATCTTATTAGAAACGTGCCAGCCATAACAGCCATGAATATTCATACCAAGAAAACAAAATAATACCCAGAAACTTTTCATAAAATACACACAATTCCAGCAGCCATACATCTTCTAAGAAAGCTATTTAATCAAAGACTTTGAACTATATGCAAGTAATAGCTAAACATGGTAATTCAGGAGAACAATTTCTTTTCTTTTCTTTTCAACCATATACTCGGCTGTAAATTAACTTCATGAACAACCATACATTTTTTTGAAAAGAAAACCCTTCACCCACATTTTCAGAGCATTTAATCAAATACCCAATTCATCTATTAAAATTTCTTGCCAGAAATGACATAAGATCCCACAAAATACATTTGTTCATACACCAAATAGAGCCCAAACAAGGAAAAACGAATTTGCTACAGGATCTCAATCAAAAACCAGATTTGAAATATATTTCTTTACCAAAAAAAATATTACCAAACTCAGCCATAAGTTTCCTGTCAATAAAGCTAACAAGAAAAACCAAAGAAAAATCAATTTTCACCTTCAAATGAAAAACCCATAACTGAAAAAACGTTTTTAATACCGAGGAAAATCATTTGCACCTTCAAATGATAAACCCATAACTGAAAAAACGTTTTTAATATTGAGAAAAATCGATTTTCAACTTCAAATGAAATACCCATAACTGAAAAACATTTTTAATACCGAGGAAAATCGATTTCTCTTCAATACAAATGAACCCATCTTTTCCACATAATTTTGCTGTCAGATTCAAACATTAAAACAAGATTTCAAACTTTATTTTCCAAAAACCAGAGGTGAATGCAAAACCCACAAAGATAATAATCTTTTTATAAATCAAAACTAGGAGAACAACAGAGAAACCCTTGCCTGGTGAAATCGATTTGCTCCAAATGCATCCGTTTCAAAAACCAGAGTATGCAAAACAAATCTGGTCAAAGCTTCCCAAAACTGGAGCTGTCTCTCCAAGTCGACTACATGAAAAACTCCACAAAACTCCCTCTTTTCTCATTTTCTTTTCCTTTCCCCAAAAAAGAAACTAAGTTACATATTTCAATGTGGGTGGAGATTTTATTAAAATAAATTTTCTTTCATCCATTAAATTTAATCTCCCTCATCCATGTGAATATCCACTAAAGTGGATAAATTTTTATTTATTAACTTTAAACCATACCTCTTTTTCTTTAATTCCATTATAAATTGCATTAACTTTAAACCATTTTTTTTAATGCCATCCCCAACATAAGCTCTATATCAAGTTCAATATAAAAATTGAATATGCAAGCCTTCACGGTGTTAAATCACCATGTTCGATTTTTGTCGACAAGACCGTAGAATCAAACATTACCTATTGATTCTATGGGTGTGACGATTTTCCCCCAACGTTCCAAGGATGGCAATAATAAAATAGGTCGTAATGAAACTTACTGCGCTAAATAATACCAATAGGCGGTATTTAAGTATCTAAGTATTATCTACTATATTAATATTTAATTAATCGAATAACATCCCTTTTTCCTTTTTTTATATTTATTGGATTATTAAAATTACCGCAAGGAAAAGTTTAAAAATAGTGGGATGTTACATAGGCAGACGTGGCGATAGAGTCGATGGATTCAGATGATGCAGGTTGTACAAAGGAGTGTCGCGCATGGTGGGTGACACGTCAATGGGTACTCTTGTTTCCATTGTTTGACAAATTTAGCAGGGTTAGCATTATGGAGGAGGATGCAGAGGGGGGATCCCATATCCCTGATAATGTAGCAGCAACTGTAGTTGAAGCATGTAAGTACTTTTGATAGTTATTTTGTGTACTTTTTTATTTTCCTATGTTATAGTGATGATTATCTAAGTCATTATGTTATTTGCTTTGTAGGTGACATGTATTAGTCCCTGATAGTAGACTCATCAATCTGCACATTGACGTGGAATATGTCCAACTGATGTACTTGGTAGAGGGATACTTGAGCATGTGGATGATATCGTGGGAGAGCATGCCCATTTATTTGAGTCAGTGGCCATAGTAGTGGGAACATGTATTGTGTTGCTAGTTAAGAGGGACGAGGCACGTGAGGAGACTCGACGAGCCAGAAGAGGCTGGTGGGTGGTGATCCCTTAGCGCATGGGATGTATTTTCACGATACAGTGGATTTACAGCATCAGTTTTCATAGAATTCTATGAATATTACCTTATTGCGGAGGCAAGCTGAGAGGTATCGAGGCCACGAGTAGTGACTATGCAGAGTGAGTAGTGAGGCATCTAGTTTTAGGGCTCTCGCAGTACCTGAGAGTAATAGTGACGATGAAATTTAATTTTTATTATTATATATGGTATGGGGGAGGTTCCCCCCAGTGATGAAACATGTTTTTTTGTAATGATGACTATTGTATTCGATGTATATATGGCTAGATGTTATTAATATATGATCAGTTCATTTCATTATTTATCGATGTCACAATATTACTCGATATTTATTGTTGTTAATGTGTTGTATATCATTCTTTCCATATTGATGGAAACTCACACAACAATGTTGATAATGATAGACAAAATGGGTAATTTGAATGATGATATATAACATCTGTAATTTCATTGATGAGTTATATGAAATGGTTGTTGAATGGAATTTGTAATACATGGTTAGTGTAATGAATAATAATGCAATTTGATTGTAATATGTTAGTATGATGAAACTAAGGAGAGGGGGGAGGGAATTAAAAATGCCCCCGAACATGCGAATAAATGGGATCATTTAGTTAATACCCCTCAGCAGTCAAGAATGAACTACGTATGCAAGAGTGCATCATTGGGAAATTATTGAGTGCACTAGATGAATAGACAAAGCGCATGATGAAAGGTTCTTAGAGAAAAACCCTCAACTGTCGTATAATAACTATAAGAACACAAGTGCATCATCGAGGTGGTAAGGTGATATTAATCACCTACCAAAGACCAAGGTGGCATGAAGCGGTGGAAGCATGTGGGATGGAAGCAACATGAGTATATGAACAGAACTAAATGTCAGATGGAGTTGCGGTGGGATAGACGAATGCAGAGGGGTTGTGGCAGCCGATGTGAAACAATAACATGTTGTGATAGATGAGATGGATGGAGTGGATGCAATGGTGTAGTGATGGATGGATGTGGTGGAGAGCGCACATGAGTGACAACCTATGGTGGTGGACGCATAATAACCTTAGCATTAGATGGAGGAGGCAAGTCAATGTGGGTAGAAATGTGTTTACGTGGTAGAGGAGAGATGGACCGCTCATGTAAGCGAGAGCCAAAAGAAATGATGCTCTTATCCTCTAATTACTGCAATCTATCATGAAAGGAAAAACAATCATTGTCCCTATGGCAATTAATGCAATGAAAATTACAATAGGGTTGATCACGTTGACGATGTAGATGATCTTGTGGATGATGTTGGTTAGAGGGTAAGTAAATTAGACACTCACTAAGTAAAACATGCATCACATCATGTGGTCGAGCATGATGAGAGAAGTGTAATGGCTCGCTTGAGACAGATGGATTAAGTGGAGAAGTAGTCTACCATGAAGGAGGAGAAGAAGTATGCTCATGTGAGGGAGTAGGTTGAGCTAGCTTGCTAGGTTGAGATGGAGACTATGTAGGATGCTCAAACGAAGACAATGAAGGGGCACTAGATGATGCAATGGAAGTGGAGGTAGATGGAGGATCAATGACATTTGTTGAGATCTTGTTTGAGGTCTATGAATTTGTAGCATCGGATAGTGAATGACTCATGTGTATCATATTGCAATCTTTGCTTAAGCACAAAAATCAAACCACGACAGAAAATGAATTACTTCTCTAAATCAATGGGTTGGAACACTACTTGATGCATACAAGCATTGAACCATAAAATATAATCCGTGATAGATTCTGATGAGCCTTGATGTAAAGTAGGTAAGTGGTCATAAGTGACTCTAGGGCCATTGTTGATGATAAAACAATGGAGGAAAGCATCCTCCATGTGATAGTAAGTACTAATGGACCCAAAGGGAAGATGAGTGTAGGTCATTGTAACTCCTCATCGGTAAGACTGTGTTAGAAATCCTTAAGCAATAACCAATCATTAGAATAGGAAGTCATAGCCATGTGGTAATGTAGGAGATGAACATGAGGGTCACCAGTACAATCAAAACATGTGAATGTAGGCATGATTAAGTCCTTAAAAAATGTGGAGTTATGAATTCTCTTGGGAATAGGGTTACCATGTAATGAGTTATTGTCAATAGAAGCATAGTAAGCCCTACTTTCTAAAGTGAGAGACTGAACCTGATATTATAATTTACCTATGACATCCATGAGAGATAGGATATCTTGTGAAGGAATAGTAGAAGATGGCAATATTGTATTGAGCGGTTGTAACTTTCCATTGCGAGTGATCATAGGAATATCAAGAGATGATAAAGGATATTCTGATGTTAAAGGCACACTAGGAGTGGGTGCCAAAGAAGCTATAGTAGATGATATAGATGGAATATCCTTTAAAAGATCAGAAAAAGGATCACTAGTATCCACATAGCATGGTGTAAAACAAGTAAAGGCTACTGGGTCCTCAACAATACTAATGCCAACTGGAGAATTTTCAAAACTAGTATGTACATATTTTTAACCATCTAAGAGTTGTTGAATATCATCTGACATAATGGGATTATTATAGAGGGTAGTGAGGTCAGTGATGATAGCCTCATCATATATAGGGTTGACACTAAAGTGAGACATGATGGGTTGAGAAGAAGATGAACTACATTTAGCCATTAGGGATTGAAGTGGATCCTAGGGAAAAATATTCTAAAGTTTGGGTTCACCAAAATGATTAACTAAAATTATGAATTTTGGAAGTTAATCTAAACAAGTACAAAAATGAAATAACTAAAGTATAAATGCTAACTAATTTAATTTGATATTTTAAATAAAATTGAATAATTGAAATAGGAGGGAAAAGGTACTAACCTAAAAATGACTTACCTCTCAGTGATCTAAAACTAGACTTGTTGATGAACAGGCGGAGTAGAGTATGATAGCACACATCAAGAATTTATAGCACATGAAGATTTAGCCAGACTGGGTGCCTGTGGGAGGATTAGGGTGCCTGTGGACACCCTGGTTTGTAGTATGGGTGCCCTGGTTTGTATAACATCTCGAAACCTGAGTCTAAGTTGGTCATTAGGCCTTCACAGTAACTCACCTCTTGTCACATGGATGTCGCACTAGCTTTGTTGATGTCGTTGTAGATCTCCAATGAATAATCTCCTACAAAAGCCCACACAAAATCATTAAACCCTAAAAAATAAAGATGCAAATGAATGGGTCAAATTGTCCTCAGCTTCCATATGGATGAACTTACAATTGAGCGTTGCACTACATCTCAGACCCGATGTAGTTCTATGTGCTTGTGTGTGTAATCATGTACCTAGGGTGCCCTAATGCCAACGATGCTAAACAAATAGGCAATAACTAGATGTAAGGTGCAAATGGTGGATGGAATAGAATGAATACAACCCTTCCTATGTAGTGTGTGATGTAGAATAGTGTCCAAATGTGGTCCTTTACCTTTAATAGATAGTTATCTCTTAGTATAAAATAGTCTTCCCTTAAGATAGTGTGTATGTTGTGTTTATAGAGGGATCTCTTGCTCAAATTTCGACATTAATGACCTGACATGCCGACTAGTACCTAGGGGAATCGGAGAACAAATCATAAAGACCGATCTTGAACCTCTAAATGAGAACCAAGTGCAACTGGGTCTAGGGCACCTAAAAATTAGGACATGGGCACCAACGAGCACCCTAGTCACTTCCTAGGCGCCCTAGTCAAAGACTAGAGATGACCACTGAGTAAATAACGACATATGATACTCCATAAGAGACGACTTGAACTATGGAAGCAACTAACGACTGTGTAAAACACTTAACGAAAATGACTAACTAAATTGATGATAGGACTAGGGGATAATCCATTAGTGAATACTTTTCTTATGTGAGATCTATACATAAAACAACATACTTTGCGGTATAATAGTAGTAGTAAGTGCATGATTTTTTTACTGTAGTTTACATGTCCTAATTAATTATCTCATTCATTTTTTACATCCTCTTGAATTTTTCATCCATTGAAAATGCCTCCTCATATCTACGGAGTTGCAATGATCCAAATTGCCTAAAAATCGGAGCATGTGATCTACAAAAAATTAAATTTCTTTTGAGATTTTTCTTGCCTCATGAGATTGAGTGTGCTTTAAGATATGGATGATTGTTCATTTTTACATTCTACCCTATCCAAAGGTGAAAGTATAGACCTACAACTTTACTTTTCGTTTTCACGAAGATCCGAACAAGAGAAACCCCCAAAAATTGGAGCAAAGTATCCCAGTGTGAGAGAGAATTTTTAGAAACCATTTTCACTCCAATCCAACACTTTAGGGCCAATATATATTTTTATTAAGTTCCTATTCAATCCACTTACTAATAATAGTAATTCTGAAGAATGAATGGATTCCCTCCACTCAGTTCATCCCCCCAAGAGGAAAGCACTCAAAAATGACAATTCGACAAGATTGTCATAACTAGTCACTCGAGAAGAACTTACTAAAAACTAAAAATATTTAGTGTCTGGAAAATGCTCGAGATAGTCTTGGTTGTTCATCCTCCACATGTCTCATTAATCCCAGCCTTCACGAAGGAAAAACTCATGCTTTTAAAGGGTGGATGGGGGAATTGTGTCTCAAACAGAAGAGGAGCCTTCTAGTTCCCCAATTTTGGTCATGCTGGAGCGTATCAGTTTCAGATCAACATATGATTCTCACCACATCCTCCTAGTGATGTCACATGTACCCAAAATGAGGGGGCATACATTGGGTGAATCAGTCACCCCATACAACAGTGCACATTTACAATTTAGGCCTACACAACAATGGAACAAAGTAGTCATACAGTCACATAACGACCCAAAATTTGACTTGGGTCCTTAGCACATCACAAACACCATCGCCCAGACATAGACATGAGCACCTAGGCGGTCCAGACCCTTCTTGGGTGCCTATGATCAGTGATAGTTATAGAATTTTTCTCAGATCAACATGGTTCACAATAGTTTACAGAGAAGTTTTCTCAGTACAAGCATAGACCTCCAACAATCAGAATGCATTCCACCTCCATTTTTACTTGGATCAAGTTGGATCGAACTTGATCAAATTGGAACAAAAAAAGATCAAACCATCTGTAGTGGTGTATAAATTCGGGAAGCAGTCAGGGATGAAGAATAACACTAGATTTCTCCCCAACACTTCTTCTACCGTGGTGTGAGATTGCCCAAAAAAATCATTCTTCTACAACACTTCAGGACACTTTCTATCATTTTTACTCATCACAGATAAGGTGCACATGTTTCTTTTTCTACTTTTTCACATTTTTACATGCTTGGATCAAATTTTTCATATACACACCTTTGACTACTATTTTTCTCTTCTATTTTTTTGCAGGCTTGTTCTTATAAGAAACAACAATATCAAGCATGAAAATGAAAACATGTATAACATGGTACACACATTACACTTTTCACCGCTAGGGTCACTTCCTCTTTCCTAGGTTAGCTTCCACGCTTCATTTTTATCACTCCACTCTTTTTCTTATCTACTCGGCACACTTTTGCCATCAATCTACATGGTTATCAAGTACACATCTTTTATCTACTTTATGTTATTGAGTATTCTCTCAACAACATAAAGTGGTGGAGAATGTAGACACTAAATCACGCACTTTTGGTACATTTATACATCCTAGTTACATATTACTATTCATATGATTGCTAAGTGAGAAAACTAGCAATTGACAACTATCTTTGGCATTTTGTCAATGTTTTATGTCTTCTTTCTGGCCTCTTACACCCTAGTACATAGTATGATATTCATTGCTTTATCTTTCTTAACTCTAGACACTAGTGCCTAGGCGCCCTTGTCCTTCTGGGTGCCCTAGACCTCTTTTTACTTTACTCGCTCTTTTTGGGCATCTTATTTCTTATGGGTCAGCCTTCTAATTGTTAATTGCAAAATTCAACCAAGTGAATCATATAAATATAAAGTTATGTAACCATAATAAAGGACTAAGCTCTAATCATCTATTACTATCACCTAAGGTTAGATCCAAAGGCATTTCAAGAGCATCAAAGCTTCCATTTAGCTTCATTTAAGGGACAAGGAATTACATTTTCTGCATATGCGCATAGGAGGGGAAGTTCATTTTTCCATCCACACATCTACTTACATTATTACATCTAGCTATTGCTCGTTATTTAAGTGCATCTTATACAAGAGATACCTATGGCATGATTCTTGCACACACACATGAGAACTACATGGAGTCTGGAATGTTGTGTAATGCTCAGTTGTAAGCTCACTCTGTCGAGTGACCACTGGGGTCAGTCTGACTCCCCATATGCATCTTTTTCTTTTTTAGCATTTGATGGCTTTTGGGGTTTTACAAGAGATCATTTATTTTGTAGGTTACAAAAAACTTTTGTGGGCATAGTGTGACATATAAGCGACCAACAACCAAGGTTAGCAAATACTTTGTGATACATGAAAAAACATATTTTGACCTTTTGTGTAGTCATAGACACCCTGAAGCAGTTTCTGGTGCCTAGGAATCCCTGACCCAATCTAGGCGCCCTGGTCCAACTCATTTCAGAAGTTCTTAAATTTTCTAGGTTTGGCTGCGACAGTCTTCTCTCTTGTTTCATCAGTTTTCCAACTCGACATACTTCATGATTTATTGTGAAATCAACTAAGTCTCTTATTCCCTCCTCTTGCACTTATGGTTTCAATTTCCATTTGGTTATTTCTTGTGTCAAACTTGTACTTAGCACTTTATTTATCAATTGTGACTCTGTAAATTAGGATTTCACAAATTTTCAATATTTTTTAAATCACTTATTTCCCTTAAGCTAGGAAATGTCGTCTAGTATAAGGAACTAGGCTCATCCTAAAATTTGTAGTCTTTTACGTTATGCAAGTGATCATAGAATAAGAGTAAATCAACATAAGAATTTTACTTTGATTTTGACCATTTATTTAGTTCCCTTTCCTACAATTCCAAGTAAATAGTATAATAAGAGATTTAATAATTAATTTCACACTGAAACACACTATAAAAGATTAATTCATTTTTAGTTAGCATAAACACCCACACACTTAACACTACATAATCTTGAATCAGATTAACACCCATAATTAAATGCCTTTTCCCAAACACCCCAAAATTCTAACAATTTCATACTCATCACAAAATTCAATAATTGACATTTCGATATATAACAAAATGTTTATATAGCCTCTAAAATTACATTGTTCCAAATTACAGTTTATTATGAAATCACTAGTACACATCATTATCTTCATGTCTCAATACATGCAACCACCGCATGGTCAGCACAATTGACGACATGACATCTACCTAAAATCTAGCATAATTCACTTTTTTAGTTTTTCATTCACATAATCATAATACTCCATACACAACAAGATAGAGTTAGAGATACATTCATTTTATTTCACTTAATTTCTTAACTAAATAAGGAGAGAGAAAAGAGAGAGAAGAGAGAGGAGAGAGAAAAACAATATTTTCCCAACAACCAAATTCTTCAAAAAAGCCACAAAATAGAGTTCCATATAGTCATTTATAAGTGTCTACAAGTTTTCTCATCGATTAATTGACTTGACGAGGGTCCTACGACCTTCTTTCACATTTTCCTACTAGTTTGCGAAAACGTCCAATTTTAGCTTGAGGGCTAAGAAACCACGTTTAAAACCCGACTTTTGATGAGTGAATGCACAACGGGGAAATTCATATACGCTCTCATATATACCAAGAATTCACAGGAGTTAACGAAACTTAGAACTGGCTAAATCCTTTCAAACACCCTATCTAAAACTTGTCATATTAAATATATGTTCTCACATTTAGCACACATCTCATTTCAAAGCTCTTATTTTACACGGGTTAAAAGTATAATGGTAAGGGTGAAATATATTCTCCTCATCATGCTCCAAATTACCAAATTTTTATAAGGAATTTTAACAAGTAGTTCACATGTCTGATATAGCGCCCCTTGTTATAGTGCAATTGTGCAGCTCACTACTCACAACTTGCTTCACTTAGTAGTGCCAATAATCTCCTTAAGAACATTGTCATTTTTTTGATGATATAGATGGTTTCAATAACCCACAACAATGATTGTAGTCCATGAGACCACGTTTGGTTGAGGTGTTTCATTTAGAAGTCTAACACCCTGTACAAGAGCACCATTTTGTGTATATCCTGCAATCAATACATTTCATGAGACTAAACTTTGCTGAGACGTTTTGACAAATAGATCACATAAATTTCATATGCTCCTTCATATTTCTCTCTCTTTTTACCAAGGCTTCATTGCTACCAACATAAGACATAATTTGCTTTCAAATATACTTTGATGGATGTACATACCCTGTCCCAAGGTGCGTATTTTGGCACATGTTAGAAAAACGTTGGTAAAGTGAACGAATTGGATTGGACACTTGTTGGTGTGAGTTATCATATGCGTCCTCCTCACATATTGGAGGGTCATCTCACATGGGTTAGGTTTAGGGTTAGGTTTATCATTTGCTATTGAGTCATGCACTAGGGTTACTTAGCACCCTATATGTACTCTTTTACTATTCATTTATGAGCATGCCAAGACACTCCATTGTTTTTTTCTTATAAGCAAGTTTTATTCTATTATGCAAGTTATTTAGTTGTTGATTGATTCTTCCTTATGATTACGTTGGAGCCATTGTGATTCAACTTGAGTGCAACTTCATTGTGGTGCACAGTTTCCGATACGATTCATCAACTCTTTCATGGTATTAGAGCTGAGATCGGGTAAACGTGCACTCGTTTTTTGAGTTGTGATTACTCTTGTTTTTTCATTTTTTTTAACTCCTCGTGCAAGTTTTCAATCATTATATTATGGTTTTACCTTGCTAACATCTTTAACAAGCTTTCTCGGAAAGTTGTGTCATTTTTTGTGCCTTTTTGTGCATGTGCAGGCATTCCTAAAGTTTTTAGGAGTTTTACAGCTACATTTAGCTAGCTGCAACTAAATCTAGCGAGTTTGCTAAACTAGAGTAATTTCTGGTTTTTCTAATTTTTTATTAAAACTGATTTTTTTCATATCTCTAGTTTTCTCGGGTTCTCTGTGTTGTTGCATGTCCCTTTGCAGGATACAGGGTTCTCATATGTGGCTCAAAGGTTCACATTCAGTGTTATTTACGTTTTTTTGCGAGTTCGTTCTGCCCCGAGCTCCTGCAAACTCCCTCCTTCGTTTTGTGGCGGGTCATTTTTTGTCTCTACCTTGCGTTTTTTTTGTCTATGCTCGTGGTGGCGTCTCTGCTCGTGGTGGTGTCTCTGCTTGTGGTGGCGTTTTTTACATGTCATGGTTGCCCCCCTTTGCCCTGCGTGGCTGCTCACCTTCCAACGGTGCTGCTCCCTCCGGCTTCTTCCACGGTCTCCTCTCTCCTCCGATCTGCCTTGCTGTTGTTTGTTGCTGGTCGTTTCTTTCCTGTTTGCTGGCCGTGGCTGTGTGCTCCTCCAACGAGCTCCAACCTCCAACCTCCATCTGGTAACGACTGGTCCCTACCTCCTCCGGCTTTTTCCCAAACCCGCGTGCACGGGATCCTCCACTTTTTTACGCCGAAGGCGTTCCCCCTATGGTAAAGGACCTGCGGACGTTTCTGCAGCGGTGCTAAATTTGACGGCCATTTGGACGTTTTTGCGTTTTTAGGTGTTTTTCCCTGTTTTTAGTTGTTTTGTTTCTGGAAGAATTCTTTTTAGGTTGGAAGACATGATCTCAAGAGGAGATTCGAGCATCAACGACGTCAACGAAGGTCTCTTCAAGCCGAACAAATCCGCAGGAAAAAATTTCCAGTCAAAGTATGGGATCCCGGCAAAAATCCCTTTGGTGATTGGCATGGCCAGGCGACTGGTGAAGGATAAGGGCCACCCGCTGGTTTTCGCGGCACTGCAAACCCTAATTGAGTCTGACTGTAAAAATATAATTTTAGGGTTTAGATTTTGTATTGGGTATTTCAAAATATAGCGATTAGTGTTGGAATGTTTGTGGATTTTATATCAAGATTTCTGAGAGTTTTTCGTTTCAAAAGGGGTTTTATCTTTTTATTAGGGCGTGTTAGTTATTGGCGCAGATAAATGAAGGGATCAATGTAGTCGGTTTGGCAGGTCCTTCTGGAGGAGCGAGAAAACTTGTTTTCTATGATAAGGTTTTGAATTTCATGCCTGGCATTCTCGAAATTTCGAAACCAAATCCCCAATTGAAACCAAATCCCCAGTTGGATTTTCCTTTGGACTGGAGGTTCTCATTATTGGCATTTTCTTGATTCTCATTCTCGTTGTTATTATGTGTTATTTCCAATCGCATGCGCGTAGTTTCCATTATTCAGGTTTCCGCATCCCGTTTCCTGAGGCAAAAGAGGGGAGGAATTCTCTACCAGGAGAGGGTTCCTCTTCAAACACGAGATCACCCTCATCGCTATAATTTACTGATCCCACATACTTGACGGATCCCACATTCTCTTCGTCTGAACAGCTCCACTAATATCTCTGGTCTTGGTGGTACGCATCATCACCATCAAACGCTCAAAATGAATTTGATGTCGGCCTTGATGATTTGTGTGTGTGGTACACTTAACTGAAACCTATTGTGGACAAAACAGGGTGCTTTACTATCATGGTAGAAATCTGCCAATCAATTTGGTCATGTAGTCAAGTCTTCTCCAATTTTTAGGAATTTGGTAAATTTTAAATTTTATCTGTATCACTTTTTGTACAGAGATTAATAATCCTCAATGCTTATTAGTCTTCTTCTTCGCATATGGTTTCAGGGATGTTCTTTTTTCGTAATTCTGAGTGGAGTAGAATGTTTTTAGATCGCTGGTGGAATGCAACTGGCTTCATTTGTCCACCTGGCCAATCTAAAAGTGGTGAAAATGATGCCTTGAAGCATTTAACTAAGACCGTGCCTCAAGATGAGAAAAAACATGTTCGTATTCCACGCATGCAGTGTGTGTTCAATTCAAACATGTGGTCTTCCTCATGGCAAAGCAGCCACCAACTGATGACTTTAACTAAAACTGTCTGGCAAGGTAAAATGCTCATGTATCTTGAGATCTCTTAACTGTTTTTTTACTGCTTGTCATCTCCAGTATTACAATTTCAGTGAAGAATTTCCTATATCCTCTTGATAATTATGTGCAAGGTAATAAATAAACGTAATGGATCTGTTTTTGTTGATATCATAATAGAGATCAGGACCTTCAGTAATTACTCGGTTAGTAATAACTTAATATATAAATATCTAGGAGTTTCACTCATAAGAGTTTCCTGAATCACTTTTCCTTTATCCCAATTTAGGAGTTAGGCACCAAACTGATCACTTTTACAGTCTTATATTGTTTTAATCTATTCAATTTTCCTCAGTTATGTTCAATCGAAAGATGGAGGTGCAGTTTGACAGATGGGAATTGTTTGCTATTGCAAGTCACTGGAAAGATGTATTCCTCGTTTCTAGAAATAAAGGACAACACAACAGGTGACTGTGGGAGTTACCATGGAAATATTTTAGTTTTTTGTTTGGTGTTGGTATGGTTGGACATCTGTGTACCCAACCATCTCAAGGAAATGTCCTTTGTTTCAAAATATCTATGAAATATCTTGAACATGTTAAGAGCTCCAAATAGAGAAACCATGAAGAATCCTGCTCTAATGTGATTGCTATCTGAGGCCATGGCCTGCATACCTGTAGGTTAATTAAGGCTAAGGTTGAAAGGCTTGTATGGTTAGTCGTAAATATTCATTCTTTAATTAGTGACCTTGTTTAGACTATCTGTCAGCCAACATTTCTAAGAAGAGGTAATGATAATTCACAAAAGTTGTTTGTAGTTCCACAAATACCACCACCATTCTTATTTGCAAGCCATCAACCTCCATTCAGCACAATCCAAAAGGTATATCATATTCTCTACAAAAGAGAGTTACCACAATTAAGCAGGTTTAAATCAGTCTAACAAAGTAGTAGAAAGGTATATCATATTCTCTACAAAAGAGAGTTACCACAATTAATTTTCACTTTCCTAAAATTAAAAGAAGCCATACCTATAAACATTCGGAAGACATGGTGGACTTCCTTGCAGTGTAATATGGGCAGGTTTGCCCCTGATTGAATACTTTCACCTAATCTAGAAATTGGTGAGAGGTCTGTACCATCCCTTTGAAAAGTTAAATCATTGCTGCAAAAGAAATCAATATAAACCAATTGGAACTTAGAAGTAACTTATGCCAGTCAATATTATAATCCAAAAGATGAGTAATCATGCATTTGGGTACAAACAATAACCTGTAATTTGGATCCCTAACCCTCAGATCAGGGGCTGGGAAGATATTTTGCAGTCTACCTAAAAATAATTTATTGAGGTTGTCCTCCATATTTTGATTCACTCACAAGGATATGTTTTGGAATTTCTAAATATAATCTTTTATTGGTCTTATTTTATTCCATTTTTCTAGCTGGCTAGAGCAGTTCTCTTTCACACTATTATGGCAGTGCATGTTTAGTTAATTTGTGAACACTCACCATCTGACCATTAGGCCCTTATTATTTTGAGCACGTAAGGTTCTATACCAAATAAATTTCTCTCATTCTAGATACAAATATGTCCTCACTACCTTCTATGACATTTACATCCTTTAATAGTTTTCACCACAGTGATAGATTACTGGATATATTTTGCAACACTTATGTTATTATCGCAGTTCTAGCTATTGGATTTCCACTGGGCAATATTTCTTTGTAGAGTAGGGTTTGTAAATATCCCTTTAAGGATATATATTTCATAGTTCTGTCATTTTTCCTGTAATAAAACAGCTAGGAAGTCAGATTACCACTTGCAGTTCTCTTCAGTTGATTTTAGTTCTTATTATAGCCAGCTGGAAATGAATTTGAATAAATCAATTTTTGTTCTTATTCTAGGATTTTAAAGACAATGTAGAAAGGATAACCATCAATGTAATTTTCATGTATAAAGGCCAACTCAGAGTTTCTCAGATGGTGTCTTTGTAATTGCATGATAATATTTAAGGCCAGAGTGAGGAGAATCACTGGCACATATCTACGAATAAGCAAATAGAAGCACACACAATAACTACAGGTAAAGGTGCAATGATGTGGTACATGTGAGAAAAATGGATCATCACAAAACTAACATCTACCAACATTTCTTCCCAACAGATGCGCCACACAAAAAAAATAACAGATAAGATCTATAACCACAATGCAATGGATGAATGTACTTGCTCCAACCCACAACTCTTCGATTTAAGCACACAATTGAATGAAAATAGGAGAAAGGAGTAGAGTGCAAAATCCTTTGATGATAGCAGCAGAGTTAATTTCATTATATCGGAGTTCTCTCAAATCTTGTGTCCTTGTGCAGGGCATTGGCTGCATATATTGGTTTTGGCATTTATTGGGAAATAGTGAAGCTTTGGACACATGTTATTCTTTGATTTGGGTCAAATGATTTCTTTAGCAGAATAGCTTCCACTCTAAGGGTTTGGCAATGAGATCTTCAAGGACCAAGAATGGCAATGTTGCAATTGCATTTGAACCAACACATGGAGTGGTTATAAATAATATAAAAGATATTATGTATATGTTTATTGTACACCAAGCATAGCGCTAGATTTGTTGCAATCCAAATTGGGTATTCTGTTTGTGAGAGAGATTATAAGTTTTTAGTAACATTAATTGCTTAGTGCCTACACAAAAATGATGCTTAAGCTAGAAATTTTACACAAAATCTGAAAATCAGTTTTATTCAGTATGCACATCCTCTCCCTTCACCCTATGTACATTAAATATTTGAAAAGAATAAACTGCAGGTTATGCCCATAAAAGAACCTGCCATGCCATTTTAAGATACTTATCTACAACATTATTTGCATTTTGTGCCACTGTTTCCATATTTTGATGTTAGTTTTACAAGTTGAAGAATGGATAGAAAATCATAACATATATTAGATATAGACAACATAAAAGAATATTCAGATTGTTGGAACATCCATTTTAAGATAAATAATTAAACAACAACATTATTTACATTTTTGTGCCAATGTTTCCATTACTTGAACTCATTAAATTGTTCATTATAGTGTGTAATTCTTTTGCACTTTCAGCCACCTCCAAGGAACTATGTTGGTATAAAACGGGAGAAATAAGGATGCTGAAGACACTCTTTTGCTGTTATTCTTTCATTGGTGTCCACCTCCAACATCTTCATGAGCAAATCTATGCCTGCTAAAAAGCCTATCTTGTCAGTCATCCTTTTAAAGCATCCACACGAGGCGAGGCCTGGTCAAAATTTGGACAAGGGTGGTTACATACCCTGCATCTGATAAAGCATCCCAGTACTTGTCTATCATCTCATTGGAAGACCCTCCCACATGTCCCAATATAATGTTCAGCTGTTCCTTAGGACAATTCCCACAAAACAATGGCTTTCCAAGTAGCATCTCTACAAATATGCATCCCACAGACCAAATATCCAGAGCAAAACAGTTATATGTGTTTGATTGCATAAGCAATTTTGGAGCCCTGTACCACAATGATACATATTCATCCTCATCCTTTTTCTTCATCCTTGCCTCTGCATCCTCCATCTTCACAGCCAATCCAAAGTCTGCAAGTTTGAGTTTGACTGCTCCATTAGTTTTGCTTAGGGAAAGTAGACAGTTGGAAGGCTTGAGGTCTCTGTGTGCAATGCCCTTGTTGTGACAATAAGCCACACCATTGCAGAGTTACCGCATTAGGCTTCTTACCTGCACCTGAGAATTATATCCACCTATTCTGCTGTTGATTAAGGAATGAAGGTCCATGTCCATAAATTCCATGGCAATATACACAACTTCATTTGCGTTCATACCAGGGCCTGTGTGACCATTGCCCATTAATTCCTCCAAGAAACACCCGTCTACTATTTCTGCCTTCCCCTGCCCAAGAATTCCGACCACATACTCGCTGGGAGATAAATAACTCAGAATGGAACTTTCTTTCTCTGCAACAGAACTGTATGCAGATGCTTTAATGACGATTATTTTTCCATCTCCAAGACTTAATGCTTTTGCCACAACTCCGTAAGACCCGCTGCCAACGTAGCTGAGCAACCTGTAACCAACCCTCGCCATCATATTCACCTGTGAGAATGGAACTCAAACAAAACCAGATCTCGCTAATGTTTTGTATAACACTTTAAAAGCTCTGTGAAACAAAACTAGATCTCCCTAGTGTTTTGCCTTAAACATTTGCGCACGCACAGATTCTACATTTGGACATAAAATATGAATTCTTATTTTTATTCATTCCGCATTCCTATTTTTAGAAAAGCAAGTAAATGTTTGTTTTAATTTTAACAAAACGTATATTTAGCCACGAGTGATTTTATATGTTTTTACAATATAGCTTTTTTAATTTTAACAAAACATATATTTAGCCACGAGTGATTTTATATGTTTTTGCAAAACACCTTTTTTAATTTAGCTTTTTAAAACCGACGAAACCAGGGTTCAGAGTTCTCTCTCTCCTATTGGCGTCCACCTACTTTTCTTCCCTAAAAATGTTTCAAATAGCATTTTTAGGAGCTTTCAAATATTTAATGCAACTTCCTTGAACAGTCTTGTTTAATGCAGCTTCCTTGAATAGTCTATACCGAAGTTTCCTCTGTTTTCTTACAGAGCTGTTCTAATTTTTTGATACTACTGTTACTGAAACTTCAAAGTTAATGTAGCTTCCTTGAATAGTCTATCCCGAAGTTTCCTCTGTTTTCTTACAGAGTTGTTCTAATTTTTTGATACTACTGTTATTGAAACTTCAAAGATACAGTTTCCTATTTTTGGTGCAACATAGGGAAATTGTTTTTGGTATGAGAAATCACCTTGTTTGATATTATTATCCCAATTTTGTTAGAACCCTTCTTTTGTGCGAGATTCTAGATTCTTTTGAAATTGAACTCATTGGTAATATCCATTTGTTAAATTTGATGCAGGATTCGTTGCTGACAAATCCAAACATTTCCCTTGCAAGTCCAATTGTTTTGTTTTGCATGACAATATTGATTTTGCATGTATTTGTAATTGAAACTTTCATTCTATGTAGTTAGAGACACTTCTTAGCATAGTTTAGAACTTTATTTTCAAGGATTATTTGCTAAATGAAAAACAATCGGACTGCGGGAGTCTTTTTCTGTAGGAAGATTTTTTGTATTCAATTACGGGGGATATGGATTATGAAAAGATTCCTGATTTTATTGTTACAGAGGATGTAATAGGTGTCAATGCAATTATTACTTGCTTTCTTCGCAACACATTTTTTTTAATTGCAGTTTATAACTTATTAGTCTTCAATTTATCACTTTTTGTACAGAGATTAATAATCCTCAATGCTTATTAGTCTTCTTCTTCACATATGGTTTCAGGAATGTTCTTTTTTCGCAATTCTATCTAAGTGCAGAGTAATTGGTTTCAGAAAGCATTTACAATGTCTTTGTTTGCATGTTTTATGAGAGATCAGATTTTTCCTTTTCTTAGTTTTTGGGGTTGCCTCTAAATATTTGGACTATGTTGAATGCTGGCACAGGGATTTGTTGGCGAGCCACAATAATTTTTTGCTCTCTTGGCATTGTATATGTATTATTGGTAATAACCATTTTTTGGTTTGTATATTATATTCTTTTGGCTTAGCCTGAGTAGCGAGAACAAATTGATTTGATTTGATGTTTCTGTAAACTGCAAAAAATACTTCACAATCTTAGAAAGTTTGTGAAGGATTCTCTGATATGTACTCATGTTTTGGTGAATGTAAAGACTCTACTTGAGAGGCTGATGTTCATTTGCCTTTGTTCAGATGTCCAAATTTTGTCAAAACCATTGTATCTGTGTCATGGAAACTAATAATATCCTTGTTATTTTTATCACCATTACTTCTACCATATGATTTTTACACAGGAAATAATTCTGATGGTTATTGATCTAATGCAGTTTTATAGCTGATAATAGATAGGCACACATTTGGCTCGCATTTGCACTGAAGTTGAGACTTATAAAGGGATATACTTCAAGTTTGATTCAAAAAGACTCAAAAGATATATACTCCAAGTTTGATTAAAAAAGACTGTAAGAGATGGTTTCAAGTACAAATCCAACTCATTGCATTTGTGATTTTCTTTTTTAAAGTGTTTTAGGCTATGCCGGAGGTTTTTTTTCTTCGTTTTGGTTGTGATTTTATTTTGTAGTTGGAAGATCCTTTTTTATTAATAATGTCTCTAAATCTACACACATATCTCAGAATTTTATCCACGAATATTCATATTCTTCGCCTATGCCCATTACCATGCTTATGATGGTAATTTTTAAAAATCTTTTAGCAACCATCATGACTATTAATTAAAAAGTGACCTCACATATTCGGGTTGGGTTTCGGTATTATCCTTTTTATCATGAATGGTCGCGATGTTGATGGTGGCTTAGTGGATGGAGGGTGTCAACTTTGATTGGGTAGAGAGAACACTGATGTTTGCTTTTGGTTTGATTCTTTTTTTTTACCTCCAATTTGTAGGGAAGATGGCTTTGGACCTCTCAGGGCCACGTGAAATAGTCTTGATTTTTTTTCAATTGGAGAACATAGCACTCCGTTGGAACTGGGTGCAGGAATAATTATTTTATTTCAACTTAGCACTAGGGATAGTGGGCTTATCCAATCCACTAAATTGGTTTGCATCCTGCACCTGGCCCAATCTTGTATTTAACACCCCTTGGGTGGTCAAGCCTTGGTTTATTCTTTGTGATCTAGCAAGCTTTGTCCTTTTTGGTGAAATGGTAGTAAATAGGTAGGGAGGTGGTGGAGGGTTGCTTTTGGTATATTGTTTTTTTCCAATTTGCAAGGAAAATGGTGTTGGGCCTCTAATTGACTGGAGGCCAAAGTGATCTGTTGGGCCTCAAGTCATGGCCAACTGGAGGTTAGATATATATGTGAAATGTGAAATCATGCAATTGGCATGTCAACTGTCTGACTAAATGCCTCAACGAAATGTGGCGTCCTGCACTGTACAGATTACAGAAATAAAATTCATACTAATTAAAATTACTCCACAAAATTCATACATGACTTCACTTGAACATAGCATTTGATGACTTCACTATACAGTTTTTTCTTTCTTGACCATTTGTTCTTTAGTGTCCCTGACTTCATAATAACACGACAAAACCTGCAAAGATAACACTAAAACCTGGGACATCTCCTCTTTTTCAAAACTTTAGTACGAGTATACTTAGTAAGGTTTTTCTTTTCTTTATTTAATGCATTTAAATTTTGTTTTCTATGTACATGGTAGAGAGTTCTTCGAACATAGTCACATTTAGCTCCAAATCTATGATGTGTCAACTGACAGAATCTTTCACGCCATTAAAAGCAATCCAATTTTACTGCAAATCCGGGCACCCCATGCGGTAGAAATGCCTTAAATGGTTAGACATTAAAGTCTTTTACATCAATATTGTTGATCACGCTAGAGTTTTTTATGGTCCATTACCTACAGGCTGCCGCTGAGCACTTGACTAGAAACTGCGTTAGAAGCATCAAACATCGAAATCTTGTGAGTCTACATGGATATTTGTTTTCTCCACATGGAAACCTGCTGTATTATGAGTACATGTAAATGGAAGTCTGTGGGGCATCCTACACGGTGAGTATAATGATTATGTTATGAAGAAGAAAGGAGGATTCAAGACTACTATCACTCAATAAAAACAACCTGTCGTAAATACTACCCTTTACTTTGATAGCACCTCCACTACTAATTTACTCAAACTTCTTGTATCCAAAGTGATATCAAATATATTCATGTTTAGTAAAAAAAAAATTGGCCACAAAAGGCAACCACTTATGACATAAAATTTGCAAATATACAGAAGTCTTCATGTATTCATGTTTAATTGAAATAAAATAGTCCACAAAAATCTACCACTCATAATATGAGATTTGCAAGTGTGTATGTATGAATTTGTAACAATTTTGAAATGTATAGATAGAACCCTTAAATGTAATGCTTCATCTATACTCCTACACCTACACTATCAATCACACCCCTCATCAACATCAACTACAAAAGTAATAATTATCCCTCTAAATCAAATAACATATACCGTTCGGCATTCACATTGCATTGTACACATGCGATTGCTAGTTGGTAAGTTTATTATCTTCGTAAGTTTTTTATTTTTTTTAGGTCGTGTTTTTTCAAATTCGTGGAATCTCTTTTTTAAGGGAAGAGCTTTTTTATTGGAAAAGTGCGGGTGATGTTTTATAAAGTGGGAAGACTTTAATTTAAGTGGTGGGTATTTAATCTCTAAAAGTGCTTTTATTAAAAGTAAGGCTTTTTCTTTTAAAATAAAGTTTTAAAAAAAAGGGCATTCGTGGTTTTTTAACACATAACATTAGTTAGGTTTAAAGGGTTTTTAGATTTAATTAATTATTTTTTTTAAAGGGTGCTTTTTATATAATTAGTTTTTAATTAAAAATTTACAAGCTAATTTTCTTTAATCAAAAAGCCTTGATTTGTTTTTAGATATCTAATATTAAAAATTAATAAGCACTTTTAATTCTCGATTAGTATAAATTTAAAATAATCAATTATCTAATGTTATTATTGATCTTTTGTCCCTTTATCTTCTAAAATTAAGTTAATTGGACGTTTCCAAAAGGTTGTTTTTTAAACGTGTTATTGTCATTTTTTTTACTAATCGTGCGCTCAGTGTGTAGTGACCCTCTGAGCACTTCTTGTCTTCCACGTGCCTTTCCCACATTATGAAGATCATCAAAACTCTTTCCGAGTTCATTTAAATCATTGTATTTTACCCTTATTATTGCTTGTGACTAGTGAGTGTGTCCACCACAGTCTGCAGCAAGGGGGTACTCTTTGCGACGTGAAACGTTTTTCCTCACAACCAGGATTTACTTTTGCCTCCTTCCTTGTTTCTTGCTTTGTGCTTGTTTACGGTGTCCTTTTTTTGTTGTGCTCCATGAAACATTGTTGTGGTCTCCTCTCTTACGCGTTATTATGTTGATTGCAAGACGAGTTACCAAGTGTTTCCAACCACACGCACGGACCCGATTGTAATCAACGCACTAAACTATAAAGTGTCGAAAGTAGGGGGGTTGTCATATTGTCTTGGGTGGTTGTATTTCTTTTCTGCATTTTTTCTTTCTCTCTTCATTATGGATGTACTTTCAATTCCTTTGCTTACGTCGTTCAACTTTTTCGAATGGATATTGAAAATAATAATGAAACTAAGGGGTAAAGGGTTATTCCGCATCACCATGGGAATTGAGATTGAACCAGATGACGATCCTGAAAAATATAAGTGGTTAAACCGTAGTGATGAAGCTTTAGGTCTTCTTTTCATGTACATTTCTCCCGACTTGCTCTTCCACATTGAGTCGTTTGAAACATCTAAGTCTGCATCGACAACATTAGATGAAATGTTTGGATAACACAATGACATGAGAGCGCATGAGTTGGAAAATGAACTACTAGGGTTAAATCCTAGTGATTTTGAAAACCTACAAACATTCTTCTCGAAGTTTGTCCACACTAGATCATTGTTAAAGGAATGTCAAGTAGAGAAGAAAGATTCTCAACTGATCTTGTCGATTCTCTCTAAGTTAGGTCCTAAATATTCTATCTTTGTGTCAACTTTTTATGCTAAAAAGCTGCCTTGGGCAAGGATTGGAATATGCCCTCCTTTGACTATTTTTCGTCCCAACTCATTTGAGAACATGACAAACTCATTCAAATGGGGTCTCTCAAGTCCAAGTCACATGCCCTTGTAGTAAGTACTAGTAAGGAAAAGAAGACTGATAATGAGATAGAGAAAAAGGATCAACCCAAGAAAGAAACCAAGACCAAAACTAAAATTAACACGAACACTTCAACTTCTGAGCCTAGAGCACAAAAAGACAGGTATTTGTGTTCCTATTGCAAGAAGTCTGGTCATGACGAGCACCACTGTTTTCGGAAACAGATTGATCACTTATCTCATTTACTTGAGAAGAATAAAATAAGTGTTCCTGAATCCATAAAACAAAATGCTCCGAAGGCTGAGTCTTCCACTGCAAAAGGTTCTAAATCAGATAAGAAGAAAGGAAAGGCCCTCGTAGCTCGAGTTGCTCCTTCATTGACGTGGATTATAGATTCTGGTGCCTCGCACCTCATGACTTCTTTGCATGTTGAGTTCTCCAACATCAAACCTTGTGATATGTCCCAAATCACGTTGGGTGATAACACAAAAGTGTCGGTTTCCGGTAGTGGATCGGTAGAGATAGATGGGGGAACATTCAACCAAGTGTTGAGTGTTCCTGATCTCTCTACCAATCTCCTATCGGTTTACCAAATTACTCACCTTGGTGAAGGAATGCGAGCAGAATTTGGTCCTAACTCGGTGATTATTCATGAGCTTAACGATGACACTGCAATGGCTAAGGGAAAGGCAGATCACCGTTCACGGTTGTATACCTTTTCCCACTTTACTTCTGATCCGACGCCCACTTCTATGCTTGATATTGAGAGAAGCGTTAAGTCCTATTTGACTTCTACTTCTCTACCTACTGAGGTTCTTCAGCTCTCTGATTCAGACTCTAACTCCTTAGATGATGATGTTGTTGAGCGTGCTCCTCTTCATAACTCTCAGACTTTTGAATCTTTTGATTCTAATAGTAGTGATGATGATGACTATGTACCTTCTCACTCGAGTGAAGAATCTTCTGACTCTGAGCTTGATTCTCCTGGTCCTCTTTGGGCTAGGAAAACTTTGCAAAGTGTTGGAGATTTAGTTAGAGATACTTTGGATATGAGACATACTCGCTCAGATTTCATTGGACCCCACTCTTTCTTCGACTCTGCTTCTGATTTAATTGTCTCCTCTATTTCTTTGTGTGGTGACAGTTCCACTAATACAAACTCACTTGGTTCTACTTCTGATGACGAGGATTGTGCACCCAGTTTTGATGTTGAGAGTACTATAGAGGACTCTTCTCCTCCTTCTCTCACTATTCCAGAGAGTATTGACACATCCCACATCTCATCAGATATTGAGCAGTCTCCTATACAGTACACTTGTGATGTACTATAGGTTCTTCATCCATCTACAGGTATTTCAGAGGAGTTCATCATCTCCGTTGTTGGGAGTGCCCCTTCTGGGACTCTTGCCACTTCCACTTTTTCAGAGACTTTCATTGATCCACCCTTGTTTGTGGATCCATTTTCTGTCGTGGGGGATGTTTTATTGCCTTCACATCAGTTGGAAATCCTTTCTACAGGTGCTCACCCTTCATACTCTGACAGTTCTGCACTCATGACATTACCCTCAGCTCCTTCGCACTCACTTGCTAGACCTATGTCACACTTTCGTGGACCAGACTCAGAGTTCTTCATGTTACTACTTTCAGTTTCCTTCGTGGAGTGGGCAGATTTCCAACACATCTTTTTTGTCCTTCCTAAGGGCAGACACATAGTACGGTGCAGATGGATCTTCTTCAGTCTAGAGGCAGAGGATCTAATCTTCGACATTCTTCTGGGAGACTTCTTAGAGTTGCAGAGTTCAGATCCATCCATGGCATCCTCCGCATCCATCTCGTCTCCCTCTTCTTCTCTCTTTTTCATCTTTTTGAGAGATTGCCCCTTTGTACATGGGTACCTTTATAGGCTAGTCTATGACCAGGACCCATCTTTGGCATCTTTCTTAGATTAGAGAGTAATTTTTTTTGTTCTCTTGTGGTGGATGTTTTTCCCACTAGGTTTTCCTTCGTTGCTTAGGACTTCTTTTTTGTGCATGGGTACCTCATCAGGCTTTATGCTGGGACCCATTTCTCTTCTTCTTATTCTTCTAGGAAGATGTTATTTGTATATGGGCACCTTATCAGGCCTTTAGTTTCTGGGCCCCATTGACACATCTTTCTTAGTTGTTTAGGAGTGTCTTCTCTTTCTATCTGACTCATCATAGCCGCTACCCCAGCTTCGATGAAGGGGGGATGTTGGTGTGAGTTATCCTATGTGTTCTCCTCACATATTGGAGGGTCATCTCACATGGGTTAGGTTTAGGGTTTGCTATTGAGTCATGTAATAGGGTTACTTAGCACCCTATATGTACCCTTTTACTATTCATTTATGAGCATGCCAAGACACTTCGTTGTTTTTTTCTTATGAGCAAGCTTTATTCTGTTATGCAAGTTATTCAGTTGTTGATTAATTCTTCCTTGTGATTACATTGGAGCCATTGCGATTCAACTTGAGTGCAACTTCATTGTGGTGCACAGTTTTTGATACGATTCGTTAACTCTTTCAACACCTTCTCTTTACTTTTGCTTGTAAGTTTCTAATGTTGTTTGAACAAAGCCATTTATGCATAACCAACAATCAACGCATTCTATAAGATTGTGTTTCTTTCAACAATTTTGTCAACAGTCTATGTGTTGTTTGTGTTCGCCCCCACCTGTTTGAAGCTCTCATTTGGCACTGGTAGGATTATGCTGACAAATGTGGATGTGTTTGGTTTAAGCCTCCCAACTACATTTACTTTGAAATTTCCCAGATCATTAACTAAATTTGAACTAAACTATGAAGTATGAAGATAGTTAATTTAAGCTATGAATAATGGTATTAAAGTAAATAAATGTAGTAAATAAATACTTTAATAATCTAATCAAATATGTAAAATGAAATACTAAACCCTAATATGCAAGAGAGGAGAGGAAAGAAATCAGTTGATAACAGATGTTTGTCAAACTATGTCGTAGGAATAACTGGATAAATTAGAAGTTGGAACGATTGTGTTGGGGTCATGCAGAGGTCAAATTTGGATGATAAGGCTATACTAGAGTGCCTATGAGAGAACTGGGCCACCCACGGGCACTCTGGTAAGCAAAACATGTGCCCTAGTCTGGGAAAAAGGTCTGGAACTGGTCTTCACAAGTTCAAGAGACGATTGTTATCCTTCGTTGCTTATTGCATTAATTTCTCTATCCTGCACTGAATGCTCCAAATATTCCAAGATGAAGAAATAATCTACAAAATACCAAAAAGAAGTATCAAAACCCTAAAAAAACAAACATGCACATGAATGGATCAGACTGACCTTAGCTGCCACAACAATGGGCTTACTAACTGAGTGTTGCGCTACATTTCAGACCCAAATGTAGTTTTGGTGTGTGTGCATGTTGTGCTCTAGGTGCTCTTGTGCCAGTCACACTTTGTGAAATAACGAGCAATAGCTAAATGTAGAAAATGTAATAGAATGTGTGCATGGAATAGAATAGAATCCCTCCCCCTATGAAGTGTGATGCAGATGTCCTAGCTTGTGCCTTGATGATGGGGCTATGTGGATGCCAATGCAATATATGGATGCAATTCTAGATGAGTGATAGTAGTATATATTGTTAAGTCCCTCATTATGGTCTCATAACTTTATATTTATAGGGTTATCTTGATCTAATTTCATAATTAAACCCGAAAAGGTTGGCCGCGAGAAAGATAAAGATTAAAAACGACTAAAAGAGGACCAAAAAGTGGCAGGAAAGATAAGGAGGGACTGACATCGGTCACCTATGAATGGCATTGGTTAGGCAAGGAGGAAGTGGCATTAGTTAGAGCTAACCAATGTCGGTTACCTGTGTGTGAGTGTTTTAATTAACTCATGGGAATTATATATAATTTTAGCATAAAAGCAAATCTATTGATTGTAATTGCATGGCTAAGTGCCCTAAATTTGTATATGCCTATATAAGCATGAAAGCTAGGGTTTAGAAGTAAGAATTGAAGAAGTTGATGATTATTTGTGAGAATAATTGTGAGAGATAGAATTCTTGGAGAAGAAGCAAAAGCTTGAGAGAAAGAAAGTATTGTACATTTGAGAGGTGTGGAAGATTGTAAATCTTCAATTGTATATCTTGTGAAAGCTTTGGATAATAGATTGGCTTGTTTCTTGGTGGATATAGCCCACACTGGGTGAAGCACGTTAAATCTGGTGTTGATTTATATCTCTTGTGTTGTTTATTTATTCAGGTAGAATATCCACTTTTATTGCATGTGTGTGTAGATCTGATATATTATCTGTATAACCTTGTGTTAACCCTAACATTTGTGACTACATTTTCCCCCACTTTATGTTGGTGAGTGGAAAGCACGATAACATAAATTAGATAGAGATATGTACCTGATGTCCATGAAGAGTGTAGTAGAAATGCACTGAAGGACTACATGGTTAGTAAAGTGTGTGTTGTCGCGAAGTGTTGTTATTGACATTGTTGTTTTTGTTTCCCCCAATTTGGCTGCTTGTTTCTCATACGATAGAACCTACAAGGAGAAAATGATCAAGTAGTCAAATATGTATGTATGTTAACGCAATGTAAAAGACATATGTATATGAAAGCATGTAAGTGTAAAATACACAAATGTAAATGTAAAGGTAAATACATATGCACTTGATCCATGTCAAGAGAGAAAGTATAGAAGGATATCCTATACAACGAGTTTTTGGGGCGATCTCATGCCATAGGCTGAAGAAGTATAGGGAGGAAATTCTCTATGTCCTTCAAGATCTAACTACCTCCCTAAACTATGTGTAGAGATCTCTGTACTATCTTGGTTTTTTGGGTGATCCGATGCCACTGGCTGAAGTAGTGTAGAGAGGCACACCCACTGTAACCCCCAAGCCTGTAACTGCTTCCCATAAATGTTAAGGACACCATGTCTTGTAAAATTCGTTGTGTATGGGGTTCGTAAACTAGTCTAAACCCACTCTCTGTATGTAACCCACAATTCTAAGGGCAGAAAGTGCACTGAACTGAACTGGTGTAAATACATTGTGTTAGTATGTAAAATGCCTAGATGATGCCCCCCCTCTTTGGGGGCACATGCGACGTCGTTGATAGGAGAATGTAGCCCCAAAAGAGGACCAACTGCATGTAACATGTAACTCTTCCCTGCATGGGAAACTAATGTGCTTGGTAGAAACCAAGGCACGCACAAAAAATGATGGCTAGCCAAAGATAAGTATCAGTACAAAACATGCATGTAAGAAGACAATGTGTAATCTACACATACAATGTAAAAACTACCAAGAAAAGTAGTGTAAACACATAAGAAGACAAGTAAGCCACACAAAGAAGGTTGCAAACATGGGACATCACTCACGATGTTGCAAGACACGCCAAGGCCATCATGGCCGCAAAAAACAAACAAGTGTGCACCGCAACCTTAGGGCAAGACCCGCATATAAGAAGCAAACAATGAAAGACAAACACAAACAAATAAATGTGGTAGTCATGGAAACGTATAATCCTGCAAAACAAGTGTTGCACATGGAACACATGTTAGCATGTTAGAGAAATAACCAATATGTTAAAGTGTGAATAACCAAGTGATGTAAAGTGCTAAGTACAAAATGAAACAATAACAGTTATTGAAAATCGAATGTGGATGCCCCCAGTGACCAGTGTAGGAAGGGTAGAAGGTGAGCATCCGTGTTGCATGTAAAAGATTTATATCTACGATCACAACTAGAAAAAGACATGAACACACATGTGCATATGATATAAATAAATGACATACAAGTAAACTAACTAGCATGTGTAATAAAGTGGCCATGAACAAGCAAGAGTAAGTAAGAATAAAAGTAACCATATATGCAGTGTGTTATGGATAGATGGAATGATATACAAGATGGAGTGATAAGAGTTGCGTGCCCCCCGAGTGAATGGAAATGTATGTAGTGAGGTTCATTTTGTTTGCCCCCTCTAAATTCAAGAATGAACCGTAAACGAGAGTGCGTCATCAGGAAATGGTCGAATAGTGGGTGTTGTGCCTAACGCGTTGTGATGAATATGTATGTGTAGATCGATGATATGAAACCTAGTGATAGTTTATGTGTGAACCCTATATTCGAAGCGTATATCACGACTAGATGAACATATTAGTGATTTTTTAGCCTAAGCGTATATCACTACAAGATGAATGAATGAGTGATGATTTAGCCCTAAGCGTATATCACTGCAAAAATGAAAGGAGGGAGTGGTGATGTAGCCTAAGGTGTATACCACTCTAATATGATGGAATAGGTGACAATTTAGCCTAAAGCGTATGTCACTACAAAAATGAAAGGAGAGAGTGGTGATGTAATCTAATGTGTATACCACTACAATATGATGGAATATGTGACGATTTAACATGAAGCGTATGTCACTATGCTAGTAATGTCGCATGATGATAGGTCAATTTGTGAACATGTGATGAATGTAAGGTCCATTTGATTTATAAACCATTAACAATTGAGTATGGACTAAGGAACTAAAGTTTGTCATCAGGTGGTGAGTGCAGTGTATAGAAGACAATGTAGTATATGCAAAGATGAAATACGATCATGCGATGAATAAAATATGTGAAAATACAGTGTGTAGAATGCGATGCTAGATGTGTAGAATGTATAAAATGTAATGTATAACACGTAGTGTAATATATGTAGATAAGTGAGTAATGTAGTATGTAGGGATGAATGTAATGCTACAGTCTTAATGCGATGAAGACTAGTCTGGTATATAGAAAATGTATGACATGAAGACGCGCGGTGTATGATGTATGGTATATGACTATATATAAAATGTGAGGCCATATGCATAAATATCCTAATAGTGTATGTAATGCATATGATGAATAGTGTATGATAGTAAGCATGTGGATGATATAAGTATGAAAGACTAGTATGTTGCGTGATGTGCAAATGTGAAAAAGTTTGTAGATTAAACGTTGAATGTGTGGTGTATGGGTTTTTTCTCATGTCAATTTATGAAAACACACACACATGGGATCTGATACCTCCTAAATCATTCAAGCAATTGGTGGAATACGCTCTCATATCGACAGGCTGGGTGTGAAGGCAGGATGCACACCTCACCGATTGGGTGTAACGGAACAGGGAATTACAAAGAGAGTGGTACACTTGGAAAGCATTAAAACGAGTATAAAATCTAACTTAAAAGATAAATCCTGAAGATTTGGTTTAAGTTACACTTATACCACACTCTATAATGATCATATTAGAAAGGGAGAATGTCACACAAGAGCAACTAGTTGAAAACATTACGAAGGGACTTAAGGAGGTTGGAGTCAATGTCAAATCTAAACCATATTTGTAAGCAATCAAACTAATGGATCTTGAAGAGGAAATTCTAATTACATCTCTCAAGAAAAGGAGTATAGATACAAGGCCATATAAACTAGTGTGTAAATCACATCCGCAAGGAGATACAATGTTATTAGGTTGGTGAGACAGTACATGTAAAAGGGCCTCACTAACATAAGAAGAGATAACTCAACAAGCCATCGCGTAATAAGCAAAGAGGAAAGCCACGCAAGAAATGGAAAAATGTACACAAAAGAGGGAGATGTTTAAGGCTCCTAGCAAGGTTAAACTAACAATCCAAAAAAATGGGGTGCAATAACCAATGAGTATATATTATCCTCCTCTATCTCCTTGAACTATAAGTATTCCTCCATAAATGGGCAAAGAAGAAGAAACTATTACGTAGCCTAAGCAAGTAGAAATAGAGGCCACACCCTTAAGTGTGTAACAAGTTCTAGAGAAGATAGTACAATCCATGTAACCAGAAAGAACCATGTAATAACAATAATGAGAGCTTGAGCCTAAACAAAATGAGGAATCCACCAAGGATGCACTAAAAGAAGGAGAAAGATAAGAGTGCATTGTGAGGGAAGAGAGTGAGAAAAAACAACGTGACAATTTGGATGCATTTGAATGAATATCATGACAAATAAATTTTAGGAAGATGCAAAAGTGAGTCATGCTAGGAGGAAGAATGATAGTGCCAAAGAAGAGGATCTGCAAAGATAAAATCATGAGCTGGTGTTCACCAAACATGATTAAGCTACAAATGTGAATTTATGTGCCTAATCTAATTGTTATGTAGAAGTAAATAAATGAATACAATAAGTATAGAAATTAACCAAATAAAAATAAGAGAAGGCTAATATGTGCACAACCATAGTTGCATAATGAGAAGTGAGAAAATCCTAATAAAGTTGAAGTTCAGATGTGAAATCTAGATTGTTCTGAAGTTTCTCCAATGGATGAACTGAGAGGTAGGACTGATTGTACAGAGCCTCAAAAAAGCGTGCGAGCTGATGCATCTACACTATGACTGTTGGCACCTACAAGAGGGATAGTAGCACCCTAGACTAGATTCTAGCAAACACTATCACAATACCGAATATGCACTCACAGAGAACCTCATTTGAGTGAGTTACGAAGGGAAATATCTTTTGTATTTAGTCGCTATGAGGTCACACAATGAACCAAACTCACTAGAAACTTGTAATCGACCAACATTGACATTTCAAAACCCTCAAATCAGACAGTCAAATACCACAAAGAATAGAATATCTAGTTATAGTAGGTTCCACTACATAAGAACTGTCACAATGGGGATACATTATGATTGTAGGCATCGTAGTCACTACCTTTCAGACACAAAAGTGTAAGTTCTATGTGCTGTGTGTGGAATCTTATGTTCCCTAGTATGGCTCTATATTACATAGTCAAACTTGCATAGCGAGAAAATAAGTAAGCATGTAAAGTCAAATAGTAATAGATGCTTCTATGGAATAGAATGAACTTCCCTCATATGAAGTGTATGTAGAATGAAGCCACTTGACAATGAATACTTGAAAACAATATTTGACACAGAAGCTTTACACAGAAACAAGACGGTGCTTGTGTATTTTATTAATATCAAAATCAAGCATTACAGACAAATGAGAGAGCTACAATATTTATAGATATTGGACAACTTCTATCTCATCCACAATATATGGAAACAAATCATCTAATCTGAGAAAATATGCAGAAATAGCATATTGCCCCTAACTGCCCCTATTGCCCCTCATGGAAATCATCTGGGAACAAAATATGCAAGATAGAACATGATCCCACAAACATTGGGATGAGAACACTATCACTTAGTTAACTAACAACTAAGGATAACTAATACCTATTGACATAAGTTTAAAGTATTTAAATTAAATACTTTAACTTATTACATTTATTCAAATATCAACTAATGATGAATTAAGCTAAGTTTTATTCCTAACATTCCCCCCTTAATTCAGCATGGTCTCAAGTGAACAGGAGAGAAATTCTCTAAAACCCTCAAATTTACCTTGAGCAAGTGACTTTGTGAAGACATCTGCATGTTGCATATCTGTTGGGAAATATTGGAGCTGGATGTTGTTGTTCTGAACATGTTCATGAATGAAATGTACCTGCACCTCAATGTGTTTGGTGCGCTCATGAAAAACTAGATTCCAAACAAGTTTTACTACTCCTTCGTTATCAACATGTAGGATAGTTGGATCTTTCTGTGGTATTCCCAATCCTTCAAGTATACGTCAGAGCCATATCGCTTCACAGACAGCTCCACCTACTGCATGATATTCTGATTCTATGGAGGATCTTGAAACACAAGTCTGCTTCTTACTCCCCCATGATATCGGTCCAGATCCCAAAAAGAATACAAATCCTGAAGTGGATTTCCTATCATCTATGTTTCCTGCATGATCTGAATCTGAATATCCTGTCAAGAAGAAGTTATTATTCTTCTTGTATTCTAGGCCATAGTCCATAGTTCCTCTGATGTACCTCAGTATCTGCTTTGCTGCTTTCCAGTGAGAAACCCTTGGTTCTTGCATGAACCATGAAAGATAGCTGACTACATAGCTGATATCTGGCCTAGTGTAAGTCAAGTAGATGAGACTCCCGATCAACTACCGATAGAGAGTTGCATTTACTTGTGGTGATGGATCTGTTCGAGACAGTTGAAGTCTTGTCTCCATAGGTGTGGAAAATGGCTTACAATCCATCATATTGAATTTCTCAAGCGTTGTCTTGGTGTATTTCAATTGTGACACAAAGATATGATTTTCTCTTTGCCAAACTTCAAGTCCAAGACAATAATGCAGAAGCCCGAGATCGGTCATGTCGAATGATCATGTTAGATCTTTCTTTGTTGACTCAATCATCCTCACTGATCCTCCAGTGATGACTAGATCATCGACATATACTACAACGATCACTATCTCCCCCCCTTGCTTTTTGAGATAGAGATTAGGATTGTATGGACTCCTGTTGAATCCATGTTGAATGAGATGCTCGTCAATTTTTATGTACCATGCCCTGGGAGACTGCTTTAGACCATATAGTGATTTTATGAGTTTACATACCTTTTCCTCTTTACCTGGTATGACAAAACCTTCTGGTTGAGTCATGTAAACTTCTTCCTGTAAATCACCATTAAGAAAGGCACTTTTCACATCCATTTGGTGTATTTTCCAACCAAATTGTGCAGCTAGAGAAAATATTAACCTGAAATTTTTTATCTTAGTTGTGGGAGCAAAAGTCTCCTCATAATCAATGCCTTCTTTTTGAGCATATCCCTTAGCAACTAGTCTAGCCTTATGTTTATCAATTTTTCCATCTACTTTGTACTTCGTTTTGAAGATCCATCTGCATCCAATTGGATTTTTCCTTGGTGGAAGATTTGTAAGTTGCCATGTATTATTTTTCATAAGTAACTTATATTCTGCATCCATAGCATCTTTCCAAGGTTTAGACTGTAGGGATTATGAAACTAAGGATGGCTCAATAGTTTCAACAACTTTACCCATTAAGGCCAAATTGACCTCATTTCGAGCCATACTGTGAGTCCTCATTCCAGTGGTAGATGTGTCAGGGACACTATCCAATTTTGCATCTCTAATCATACTTGTATACCATTTAGGCATACTTTTTGTGGTTCCTGTGGGAGGTTGAATTTCACCATCTTCCCCATCATCAAAGTGATTACCATCCTCTATTTTCACTGTAGGGATGATTTTTTCATCATGTGAGTGTATGGAAGGAGCATCTGCTTCTTTCTTCTCAAAGAACTCAACATCCCGACTAGTGTATACCCTCCTTGTTCTTGGATTCATAAGTCTATAGCCAAGTGCTTCATCACTGTATCCCAAGAAGATAAGTTTTTTGATTTCATATCAAGCTTAGTTCTTTGTTTCTTAGGAATGTGCATACTTGCTTTACATCCAAAAACTCTAAGGTGTGAAATAGATGGCTTATGCCCTGACCATGCTTCCTGTGGTGTTACTCCATCAAGAGCTACAGTGGGAACTCTATTTAGTAAATAGACTGTTGTTTTAGCTGCTTCGGCCCAAAATGTTTTTGATAAACCTACATCATCAATCATACATCACACCATATCCATGATAGTATGATTTATCCTTTCAACAACACCATTTTGTTGTGGTGTGTGAGGAGGATCCATTTGATGATGAATGCCATGTGTTTTCAAAAAATCATTGAACTCATTGTTGGTGTATTCTCCCCCTCGATCTGAGTGGAGTGTTTTTATTTTCCTACCAGACTCTATTTCAACAAGGGCTTTGAACTTCTTGAAAGTTTCAAAAGCTTGGTATTTTGTAGAAAGACAGTATATCCACATTTTTCTTGAAAAATCATCAACAAAGAGCATGAAATATTGAAACCCAGAGTGGCTAGGTCTCATTGGTCCACACAAATCGGTATGCACCAAGTCAAGTTTTTCCTTAGCCTGAAATGTACTATGTTTGAATGGTGCTCTATGTTGTTTTCCTGCCAACAATGCTGACATTTATCTGTACCCTTTTTTAGAGGTGGTAAACCCCTAACCATGTTGTATCGACGAAGTGTGTCAAGATAGCCAAAACTCACATGTCCAAGTCTTCGATGCCATAGTTGAGCTGATGATGTATCCTTGGCTACAAGTGCTTGATCATTTCGTTGAACAAAATCCAACTGAAACATTCTTCCCACATTCGAAGCTTTTGCAACAATTTTGGAGCTTCGTGACTTATCTCGAATTAGGCACATCTTTTTACCGCCTTTACAATCAAAGTCAATTTTGAGATTGTGATCTAATAATTGACTCACGGATAACATATTTTTTGTTAAACCAGGGACATAAAGAACATCTGTAATTTTACAATTATGATGCCCAAGTGGTAGTGAAATGGAACCAATGCCTTCAACACTGTATGATGTATCATCACCCAAAGAGACATGATTTTTGGTGGGTGTTTTACTCATTGTGAAGAACCAATCTTTCTTTCCTGTCATGTGTCGAGTTGCACCCGAGTCGACATACCAAATTTGATTTGTAGAATTGGATACTTCATTTGACTGTGCAGAATATAGGAAGTCATCATCATCAAATTGATCTTCCTGTTTGGCTACATTTCCTTGTTGAGTTGGTTTCTTCTTCCACTTTTGATTATTTTGTCCCTGTTTACTCTGTTGTTGGCCAGATTTTGTTTGTTGGTAATTAATATTTTTACCACTTGATGATCCTTGTTGGAATGTGTTGTACCAACAATTTTTTAACTCATGTCCTTTTCGACCACAAATAAGACATTTTTGTTGGTCCTTTTGGCCTTGTTGAGTATTACCTTGCTTCTGAGGTTGTTTACTAGACTTAGCCTATTTTTTTCCTTTTTGATTAGAAGCAAGTGCCTGCTCTTCAGTTTCAGTAGTTGAGTGAATAGCTTCCTCTTGTTGTAGCATATTCACTAACTCTTCAAAAGTTGTTGTTTGACCAGTTATGTTTAACGTGGTCACAAAAATCCTATAAGAAGGAGGAAGAGCTCTCAATACTATAGGCACGAGTGATGTGTCAGTTACTTCTTCTTCCAAAGCTTGAAGTGATGCACGCAAAGTTTCTACTCTTCTCAAAAACATTTCAACTTTCTCAGTTGGTTGCATTTTCAAGTTCAATAGTTGACTCTGGAGATGAAGTATTGTGTTCTTATTTTTTGACTCATATATTATTTTCAACTTGTCCCAAGATTCTTTTGTTGTTGTGGTCTCACGAATATGAGGTTGTACCTCATCTGAAACACTAAACAAGATTATTAACTTTTCTTTTTGATTTGCATGATCAAATGTAGCTTGTTGTGTAACATCTGTTGCAGATCTTGTTAATGTACCAGAAACAATGGACCATAGATTTTCAAAATCAAGTTGTGCATGAATTTTTGTTTTCCATGCTGGATAATTATCAGAACGCAAAAGTTGAGAATCTGGCAAAAAGAATTTTGGTGCCGTAATTGCGGCCATTGTGAAAAGTGATAAACAGTAGAAGAAAAAATTGAACACTTTTCCCCCCTTAAAGCATGCACACCCCCCCAAAAAATATTATTTTATTTATTTTGGGCTCCTTTTCGGCCGTGTACAATGAATTTTTGGCACTATTGGCCCTGTTACAAATTTGGCTCTGTGGCCGATTTGCAAAAATAAAATGGCTCTCTTGGCCGATTTGAAAAAAAAAATTGGACTCTTTGGCCTCTTTTGAAATACAAACAATCTCTAATTTGTTCAATTTTTACAAAACAAATCTTATTAAAAGTTGGACCAAGACGTAGAGCTCGCAAAAACACGCACTTTCAAAAAAATGACACCTCAATCGAGGTACCAGTTGAAAGTTATGGCTCTTTTAAGTTACGATTTCAATATCTTTCGGGCCCCTTTCCAAAAATGGAATATCTTTTATTCTTCTAATTTTTTTCACGACTTCCAAAAAAGGAATTTTTTTAAAAGTGATTTTTTAAAAAAAAATGCAGATAACGACTTTATGCATGCGTAGTGCTTGTTTTAGGACACAATTGCAATTCAACTGCTTTGCCTATGTGTTATAATAACCCTTGGCCACAATTTTCTTTTATTGTCTCTCTTTGTATGCAGGGATTTTTTTGCTTGGAGGCAGCTTGTTCTTCCTTTTTCCAACGCTTTTTTTTTTGCAGGTTGCAAATCTTCTCCACGTTGAAATTTGTCTTCTTCTTTCGGATGCAAGGCATCATTGGAGATCATTGAAATATCCTTTCTTCTACTCCTCTGGCAGGTGCAGGTTCACAGAGAAACTTCCACGATTTGATTGGATCTCCTTTTTTCAAATGCTCAAATTCAGAGAAGAGGATATGAAGAATACAAAGTACAGAGAAGAGGAAGAAGAAGTAATGTGGGGAGCTTGAAAAGCTTGGGTCCCCACAATACAAAAATATTGTATATATATTTTTAAATGCTTCCAATTTAAAAAAAAAATTGCACGTACAGGTAAGTTTAAAAAAAAAAAAAAACCAGAGAATGAAACAATGTCACCTTTTGCAAGAGAGTTACATCCAGGTCTGCAAGGGCCTGTGATTGCACTCCAGGTGTTCTTCAACTGCAAATCAACTGTGAACCGAGGTGTGGATTCGGGTAGGGGCTGTTAAATGGCTGGGGGCATCTATGGCTCCTCCTAGCTCTGTAATTTCTCCAGATCTCCCTAAACTTCCCTAAAACTTCCTACACTCCTCTCTGGATCAGAATACTGCTCTGATACCAAATCTTGACAATGAATACTTGAAAACAATATTTGACACAGAAGCTTTGCACAGAAACAAGATGGTGCTTGTGTATTTTATTAATATCAAAATCAAGCATTACAAACAAATGAGAGAGCTGCAATATTTATAGATATTGGACAACTTCTATCTCATCCACAATATATGGAAACAAATCATCTAATCTGAGAAAATATGCAGAAATAGCATATTGCCCCTAACTGCCCCTATTGCCCCTCATGGAAATCATCCGGGAACAAAATATGCAAGATAGAACATGATCCCACAAACATTGGGATGAGAACACTATCACTTAGTTAACTAACAACTAAGGATAACTAATACCTATTGACATAAGTTTAAAGTATTTAAATTAAATACTTTAACTTATTACATTTATTCAAATATCAACTAATGATGACAAAAATTGCCACCTTCATCTACTACTCTAATAGTTCAACCAACCAAAGTCGAGCAGTCTGAGTAACAACAATATGAAAAGGGAGAGAAACAATTTTGTGGTTGGTAATGAATTTTGAAGTATAATTATGCAAATTTTCTTAGATATATGTAAGCAGGCCCAGATAGACCAAAAACCCGCAAGGATGGTCTATGAGGGAGTTTTGACAAAGAAAACAACTGAAAGGGTGGTTTTTTGGAAAGTCTAATTAATTGAAAACTCGAAAGGGCGGTTAAGTAGTGCACAATTAATGATTTATGATAAATGATGCCCTTTATGCCAGCTACAAGTAGATTATCTTAGTACACTAAAAAATCCACAAAGACCAAGAAAAATCAATTGAAACATCTTTTATCTTGGGACGAGACAACTATTTAAGTGTAGGAAAGTGTTGGGAGTGTATAGGGGTTCAAAAGCCGACATGAATATGTTCTATATATTTCCACAATCCTAATGTATATCACAATCCACATAAGATAGAGTATAGAGTATGTAATGCTCTTTTAGAATATATATAAAATGTGAATAGCCTCTTTTATCGAGGAAAGGAAGAAGAGGTATTGGTAACTCAACAATTGCCTCATATTGTATAAAACTATGTAAGTACATTGCACATGAGGTTGATCTATGATCTTGATTTGAATTAATCTTGAATCCTTAAGTTCCATTCTACATTATTTTTGAGTTCTTAATCGTTAATGCCTATTCCAGTTTAATGTTTGTATTCCCATCTACTGTCTCTCTCTTTCTTGAAATGTGTTCTGTACGTAGTTTCTACACAACAATATTTGAGATTTGTTATATCTTATGCACATTGTTTTATTAGAAGAATATGAGTTTATCATAGATTACAACATGTTGCATGTCCTAATGCTATGATCCAGGGACCTCGGCTAACTTAGGATGTGCCCATACATGTTGTTAGGGAATCCATTAGGTATAATCATTTGGCATGAGGGGGAAACACTAGTTAGAGAGGCCCTAAGGGCACTGTGTACGAAGCAGAAAGGACAACACCTCATTTATAGGGAGTCACACACCCTCTCTTGATAATGTGTGGAGTGTTATATTTAGAAGAGTGGTGGTTGACATTGACAATATATGTTTAAATTGATGCATTGAAAAATGTACATTGTATATCCGTCTACCCCCACCTCAGATGTGTAAGAGTGATTTGTACAAGGTGGACACCATTTGATTGCATTTGGGGAAATGATGTCAATGTAACATGATGGTACAAAAGAATTATACCACTTGGTGAGCATCCACGATATTTCTGTATTCTTCTTATACATGCAGAATGGTCTGCATCACCTGAAGATTTTTAGAAGAGATTTTAACGGGTTTTCAAGTCTTTTGCTAATGAATTTGTCATAGTTTGATGGTGAATGGATTCATAAGTCGTCGCTTGTTTCTTTTCTAGGTTTTATAAATTTAGGTGAGATCGAAGACGAGTCTTAGGGCCTATTGTGTTCTCATGCTCCCAAAGAAGTCAATGTAACATTCATACTATTAAAATTCTAGGTAGGTCATGTAAGTAAAAAAATCAAGCTATACAATTTTGAGGTGCTTGACTGGAATGCATAGTCCATAGAATTTCAAGTCCCATATTAGAAATAAGTCCATATGATTTCAGGATCCATATCTTAATAATAACTAGTATCATGAATAGCCATACTATTGATGACATTGTTGTTATTTATTGTTAGAAGGAAGAGTGACGGTGTACATGATCTATGGACCGTCGAACTTAAGGTCAACATACTTTACCATATGTTCTTCATTGTATACGAAATAAAAACATTTTCCATTTGCGATTTTGTCCTATAAACAACCCCTCATTGTGGCTACACCATAAAAACCATAAAGAAAAACAACGTCAAATCAAAGATTCTTATAACTCTCTCTTATAAATCCTCGTATTATTGCATCTCACACAAAAAAAACATCCAACGGTGGTGGTTTACATTTAGAAAAAAAAGGGTGGGATGAAGACAAACAAAGCCATGTCTAATAAAAGTAATGCCATGTCACGTGCTCAAACCTCGATGATGACCTTGCTAGTAGTGACAAAGTCAATGAAAGCATGCAAGTTCTGCAAAACTTGCAAGATATACAAAATATATATAATATTAGAAATGCCATTTAATTAATCAACATTTAGTGTATTTACTTTCGATAAATTCCTTACAAACTTTATGAGAACATTCATACACTCGGTCCTCTCTCATATTCTTTGACCATTCCCTCATACTACAAAGCTCCATAATGCCAAAATTTCAAAATAACAAGTATAAGATTATATACATGATAATGCGTCAAATTTAATGAGTGTTAAGAATCTGGAATGTTGAGAATGCAACACCAACTACAAATCCACAAGGACAACTCTTGTAACTAATATTTGTTGTTGTCTACACAAGTACGGAGAATGGCCCAAGATAATGGTCTATAAAGATGAGACAAAACCACTTGACCAACCATGTTTTGTAGTTATCAAATTCAACTACTACATTGTCTCAACATGGGATGCCGAGTCCCCTCCACATGTCCCTATCTGTAAAGCCTTTTGCAACGCGCGTAAGTGAATTTCCATAAAAATGTAGCGTGTTTTAACCACCCATAAAACAAAAGAGCTAACATTATAAAGAATAACTACTGACATTGTGATTATTGATTGAAAGTGACTTGATTTATGAGATATCTCCAAAGTATGTTGCCTCAATGATTTATGCACCACACCCCCTTTCTCCTTCAAACAATCGACAAAAATGACACATGGTTCATGTGTCTTGTTGTAAGAAAGAAGAGTTTGCCTACGTCACGACAACATTTTCCCCACCCCCAAAGTTCTCCTCCCCCAATACCCTTCTTCATTGCCCCTCATCCTCCTACAAAGTTTCACTCTCTCAATTTTAACTTCTTCAACACATCCCTTTCAATGTCTCCATTGCACCACTCACATACGATTACTAATTTATTTTAAAATAATTTATTATATAACTAATTTAAAAAATATATTTAAAAACACAATAAATTTATAAGGTCTTTTAAATTTTCTATATCGAATACACTTCTTAAAGATAGAAGTGTTGGTCCGAATTTTATGGATCGTAAAAAAGTCTATGTTTGATGTTTACATTACCTCCTAAGACCCCACTATAACTTATATAATACCCAATAACTTATATAATACACAAAAGTTGTGTCAATGGGATGAGATTAAACTCAATAAAACCCACTCATACCAAAAACACAAATAATCTCTCTCTCTCTCACACACATACAGTCATATATATATATATATATATATGTATACATATATTTTGTGAGAGCAGAAATGTTTTGAATATACACCTAACACCAATTTTGCTATTTACCTCCGTCGAAACAGAACTGCACCGATAGAATTCCCTCAAAATACTTCTGCTCACAGGTCCCAGGATCGAACCCGGGGAACTCCCAGTTTTACGAATTTACATCAAATTAACGAAGGAGGCCGCCATGAATAATTGCAGGCCGGCAGAAAGATCCTAGACCCTGATTCTTCCTGATCTAAGCCATGGCGTGGCTGGCCCGATCCTTTTCTTCGCCCTTTCAAGAAGAATCCGACGATGAAAAATATGAAGAAAAAACGGGCGCGGAAAAAGATCAGGGCAGGGGCATGAAGGAAGATCTATCTGAGCTCACCAGGAGCTTTACAAAGCAGCTGTGGGGCGTGGCGTCCTTTCTCGCCCCGCCCCCTGCAACAACAGGCGCCTCTGCTGCAAAGCCCTCGGATTCTTCTGCTGCCCCAGGCTCGAACCCCGAGCCGATCGCTTTCCATGGTAGTTTTTTCTTGTTAATTGCATTTTTCTTTTCGCTTTCTCTTGTTCTTTAAATTGACGTGAAAAATCATAGTACCCGGCGTAAGCTTCTACTCGGCAACGCTTATTTGCGTCACTAATGGCGAGTCAATTTTCACAATGAGATTGGCGGTGTACAATCCATGCTGTCAAAATTACCCTGGGCTCGCACCCGGCACGACTTTGTTTTGGCTTTAGTGAACGTTAGGTCTTTTCCCTTTTTCTGGATTCCATTGTGTTAGTGTTTCTCATTTCTACTCTGGAGACTGCTCTTAACGGCAATTGCCTCATAAAATAAACAAAACATTAAGACTGAATTTATCAGATAAAGATGTTAGTTCCGGCAATGTAAGTTTCCATGTACGACCTAGGGCTCGGAGCTGCTCCGGATAAGTGCATAGAAGCCTTTTCTTGTTTATAACACATATCGTTTTTGCTTTATCCGGATTGCAGGTTGTTGATGTTTATAATTCCAATGTTTGAAACAGCTCTTCAGTACAATTCCCAACTTTATTAAAAAATAAGAATAGATTTATCATATATAGATGTTTGATTCCCCATTGTAATTTTCCATGGACCTACGACTTTCCGATGATTGAAAAAGCTCTTCAGTGCAATTGCCTAATTTGAAAAAGAAACTTAAAGACTGGCAATTGCACATGAGCTGCAAATTATGCCGGAGAGGATTACAATGTTAAGTTTCTTGGAGTTGTAATTTAAAATGAAGGAAATGGTTCTCATTTCTCACAACAATTTCTCTTGCAACCATCTTGGAGTTAATTTTCGTTACAGTGTAACAATGAGCACGTGAACTAAGAAAACACTTCCACATACCCTCCACAGGTTTATATGGAATTTGGCTCTACACCTGCCAATTGCATTGTGCATATCCTGCAATCAATGATGTCCATGAAACCACGTGTTTTTGAGGCATTTTGTTAAACAGTTCACGTGCCTTGTGTAATGTTCCACATTTTGCATACATGTCTAACAGAGCATTTGCAACTACAACATCTGTCAAAATTCCTCTATCTTTTATGCTTTGATGGATGTCCACACCCTGTTCCAGAGTGCGTATTTTGGCACAGGTTGGGAGTATGCTGCAGCTGTAAACTGAACTGGTTAGAAACAGGTTTGTTGCATACAGTGAAACAATGACTGTCTCTTGAGGAAATGCATGTCTTCTATTTGCTGGCATAATCATATTCCATGAGAAGCTGTCTCGTTCTTTCATTTGGTCATGAGCAGTGTGAAAGCGATGGAAGAACAGATGTATCCAAAGCAGGTGCCGTTGCATTTGTACTGAAGCTTCAGGCGAGGATGTAATTGTCTTCAATTGTTCGTCCTGTAGCTGCTGAGAAACCAACATAGATATTTTCTTCAAATATGCTAGACAAATTCATATTTTGCAATGATATCAGGGGGTTTTGCGGACGAAGGGAACCGGCCGACGCTATGGTCACTCTGAGCTCCTTTTGAAGGTAGTCGTAATCAATGCAAACTTGAATATTCTGTCCACTTTTCATATCTAAATCTACGAACTGGTTACCCACCCACTAACCTGCAGATTTACTCTCTACAGAACTGGGAGAGTTGAGATCTACACCAACTTGATTGCCGTTGATGTCACCGAATTCTTCATTCATTACCATGTCGAACTCGATCCCAAACAAATGATTCTCAGGCCTTCTCATGCTGGTTACATTGTTGAACAAAGGGGCAGAAAATCCAAATCCATAAAGGAAAGCATAACACTATTTCATTATTTTTTATCATTATGGCCGAAATCAGGACAGCCCTAAGGATAGATAAAAAATAAGTGGTATTTCCAGCTCGTCCTGTGCATCCACAACAATGCAATCTGTGGCACTCAGATCTGCCGTTGTTGAGCTGCAATTACATACAGAAATGTTCTATTCTTTGCAATCCGAAAAGTATAGGCAGACATGAACAGTGTGACAGGAAATTGACTGGTGGAAAAGGTCGCCGGAATTTGACACTTTACAGCATGGGCATCTTCAAAGGTGGACGCCTTCCAACGAATTAGATTTTAATATATAAAGACTCTAGGACCTTATCACGGGGCCATGACTATGCTAAATGCTTAGCATGCTGGGGTGCACTTGCACTCGGCCTACTGGGCCTTTGTGGATTGGGTCTGGCTTTTTTTCATCCAAACACCCTCTCTCAAGCCAATTTTTTGGGCTGTGTGTACTAGCCTAGCTTCAATATCATATAAATTTCTCTAGACCAGCTAGCATTTGAAACTAAGAACTTCTTGTGACTATGCTCAGAATGCTGAGGTGTACTACTCGAGCTACTGACCCCTTTGTGGTTCAGGGCGTGACTTGTTTTCTTTCAACATCCCTCTCAATCCATACTTTTGGGCTTGTGGTCCTAGCCTAGCTTTGATACCATGAAAACTTCCATGGATCAGCTTGAGCAGAATCGAACATAGGACATTCACATATCTACGCTTGGTATGGTGGGGTAGTATACCTCTCAAGCGATTATGGTTTGAACTTTGAAGTGTGACTTGCTTTCTTTTAACATCTCCCTCAAGACACACTTCTTGGCATGTGGTTCTAGCGTGGCTCTGATACCATGTAATTTAACTTGGACCAACTAGGACTCAAACCTAGGACCTTCCCATGACTAGGGATACTGGGGTGCTATATCACTCGAGCTATGGGCCCATTTATGGTTTGGGGTGAGCTGTTTTTTCTAACATTCCTCCTCAAGCCACATTTCTGGGATTTGGATCCTAGCTTGTCTCTGATACCATGTAATAATCTATGGACTAGGTAAGATCTGAACCCAGGACCTTCCTATAACAATGCTTAGCTCGCTTAACCACTCAACTTACCAGCTCCTTTGTGGTTCAGGGTCTTGCTTGTTTACTTCCAACACATATACATATATTACCAATAAAGTCCATATGCTTTTTCATAATTATCTTACAACACACTTTCTTCAAATTTAACCTACATCACATGTATAAGTATATTTGATATTTCTGATATTTCTGAGCTGGAAACTTTAGCTTACCACTATAATTCCCTATTTTGTTCAAGCTTTACCTACTCCACATTTATATATTACATATTTTTCTCTCACCAAAATTAACCCGTATCACATGTATTTCTGATTTTTTGAGCTGGAAAGGTTAGTATACCACTCTAATTCTATATTTTTCTCTAAAGCTAACTTACAACACATGTTTCGTACATATTTGTCATCAAGTTTAACCTACAACACATACTTCTTATCTATTTGAGCTGGAAAGATTAACCTACTACTCTATACTTGTGAAACATTTTATGGGCTATTTTTTCTTGAACTGCCTGATTTTTGAAAAAGAATCTGTTAAAATTAAATTAGTCACACAAAGTATTAGACATGCCAAAGTTTACATATGTATTAGGTAGGCTATTAGCAGTAAATTTTAATATTTTTCTTCAAATTTACCTACAATGCATATACTTTTGAAGTAATCTCATGTATAACCTGTGCGTGCTATTTCATTTCCAATGTTTCAAGTCACCTATATATTGTTTGAATTTAGAAAGCAATCTTCTGGATAATCTGCCTGTGTTATTTCATCTCCAACATTTCAAGTTACTTGTGGAAATGCAGAAAATTACTGTCAAGCAGCATGCACTGTGGAACTTCAAATATTTAAACACATATTTGTTGTTTTTTTGAGTTGACTCGAAATGTTAAAATCCAAAAATTTACATCCAAACAACACACTGTGGAAACTTCAAACCTACAAGACATATATTTCTTGTTTTATTTGGGTTAGAAAGTTTAGAGTCCCTTTCTGTACTTGTAAATGTTTTCGCATTCATTAAAATTTTTCCTTTTTCTTTCAAAGAGAGTCTGCAGCTAGAGGCAGTGGATCAGACACATGAAGACAGAGAGAATTCTTTTCATGGAGATTCCAGTGAGAATGCACAGAGATTGATGGGAATCCGCAGTGATTTTGCAGAAATTAGCGGGAGTGTGCGGACTGGGCTCTCGAGATTTTCGTCTAATAAAGCTGTCCATGGAATTTCTAAGCTGGCTTCAAATTTTCTGCCATTTAAAAGAGAATCTGAAGGTGAGGAGGAAGAAAAGGAAGAAGAAAAATCAGGTGCATTTGACCAAAAGAGCCTTAGATCTGCTGTTGGCATAACAGAGGAGGTTTTGACTTTTGCTAGAAACATTTCAATGCATCCCGAGACTTGGTTGGATTTTCCTCTTTTCAATGATGAAGATGATCATGACGGTAAGTCATCTTATATTCCTCTCTTATTGCTGACCACACCACTATGTCAGTTTCAAAAGTTTACTGGAGTTTTTTCTTAGTTTGCAAATTTTACAGCAATGTTGACTCAACTTTGAAAATTTTTGGGAACTTTTCTAACTTATTCTATGTTTAAGGAAAATTGTCTAGTGTTTTGAAAAATGTCTCAACTTTTGAAGGGCTTTAGGAACATTTATCAAAATTTTTAAATTTAGACAAAAATAATCTGAAGATTTGAAAAAAATTCTGGAACTTTTATCAAAATTTTGGACTTCAAAAGATAATTTTCTCAAGTCCTGAAAAAATTCAGGAATTTTTATCAAGTTTTTGGTTAAAAGGAAATTTATCTCAACTATTGAAATTTCAGGTTTGAAGGGAACTTTTCTCATATTTAAGTTTAAGGGAAAATTTCCTCAATTTTGAAAAATTTCAAGACAACTTTCAATTTTTAAAGATTAAAGGAAAATAATCTCAATTTGTGAAATTTTATAGGTATTAGCGTCAATGTTCGTCGTATTATTTTCCACTTTGACAGTTCTATTTACTAATTCTTATTGTAGTTAATTTTGAAATATCGAAGAATATTTGTCCCAACTTTTGTAAACTTACATTGCTGGGTACTGCCCTGCAGGCCCCTATACCCGTGCTGTTACGATTCTAGTAACTATTACTGGATTCTTCTTTTATCCTGGGTACCCTTCTGTTATGATAAAACATAATAGAAAAACAGTACTGATCTGGCTATGACAGTCATTATAAAGACGAAGATCTAAAAAACTAAACACACAAGTAAACTGCTGTTAGTCCTACTGCATCCAATTCTATTGAACCAATTGCTGATTTGGATTCTTGCAATTAAGAGGGATATGATGATTTGTTTGCATAGTTCTTGAGTTTGACTACAAACATTGAATATTTTTCTATTTTGAACAGATAATATAAACCTATGTGATACATAATGTCATGACTTTTTTAATATTTTGAATTATCTAGCAGTGTTCTATTATTTTTTGGTTTATCTGGTTTTTTTTTTTTTTTTGTACGGACATGCCATGCTTAGAGTCCAAAAAGAATGGCAATCTCCCGTGCCTGAATGTGAACCTCTACTGTCAACTTACTGCAAAGTGACAAATACAAATCCGTTCGATTGATTAGAAAAGATTGAAAAGAGTCCTTTCCGTCAATTTTTACATTTTGATAATTTTAGCAGCAGTAAGCATCCTTTGGACACTGGTACATCACACATTAGAGTTGATAGATCAGTTAGGTAGCGCTTCTCTCAGCACTTCACTACTACTCAGACTACTGAAATCTCCAAGCCTGCTATCTCTTGGCATCGTGGTTCTGCTGACCCACATCAGTATGGCTCTCCCCTTCTCCAGTGACACAGACCTACTACATGCCAGCTGCTCCCCAGACCACAGGGGCAAATGGATATTACAAGCTTCTTTTCTACTATGAGACTTACACTGGCCTTGGATGCTAGGGGAGATTCTAGAGGAAGTGTTTTGCTTCCTCATAGGATCCCCCAACCTGGCTCCTTTGACCCTGTATACTCACCAGACAACAGTATCAGATCTCTCACAGTGATCGATAATGGCTTAGATGACTCCTCCACTTTAGGCACTAGACTGTTTTGGTACTGAAACGGCAATTTTTTAACAACCTCGGGTACGGTATGCTGTGGGTACGTTTGTACAGTATATTTAAAAAAAGTAATAACTATAAATATATATAAAAATTTAAAGAAAACAACAAGCTTATAGTCGCAGCAACCTATAAAATATTAGAAGCCAACACCAAACTTATTATGAATCAGAAGCCATCTAAATCAAGATTTCTTTGACTGAATACAAGAAGACCACAAAACATTAAATCTATGAGTCCATCTACTAATTGGCTCATAAACATTCCACTTATTGTTAAGGCCCAGGGAAAGGTTTGGGGAGAAGGCAATCTTTTCATAGAGTTGTTTGGAGGTAGCCTCTTGGAGAAGGGGCCCTTTGAGCCACCTCATAGTATCCCTAAAGTCATTCTCATCCTCCATAATTAGTCCAGTAGAGGGAGCTGTGAAAGCATTTCTGAGCATCGTATACATTCTGAACTGAGATTGAGGAAGCTTATAGAAAGCTTTAAGGTCTGTCCATTCCATCCACTTCCCAAATCTGTGCAAGTCATGAAATGTTTTAATTCCTTTCTCAAACCAAAGGAAGGCAGAGCAGCCTCTTGTCAAGGCAAGGATCTTGTCATTATATTTCAGATTTGACAAAATCAATTTGTAGGCTTGGCACCTAGTGTCAAAGGAAGAGAAGATAGGCTGCCCAACCACCAAGTGCTTCACTTGTTCCCATGCCTTCCAAATTGACTGAAGAATAAAGGACCCATGAGGAGCAAAAAGAAAGCACTTAAATAGTAAATCAACCAAATGAAGTCCTTTTCATCTCTCTTGACCCTTCGGAGCCTATTGGCAATATTGAATCTCATACAAACTTTCCAAGGTTCAATTCCAGTCAAAGACCTGAAGTTTTATTTATGTTTTTGCACTTAAGAAATAAAAACCATTTGGGTACGCTGTGGGTACGTACCCACAGGCCCTGGGTACGTCCTGGGTACAGGAATCTGTGGGTACGTACCCACAACATACCCACAGTGTACCCGTACCCGTACCCGTACCCGGTATGTATCAGGCCGGTGTTTCCAGGCAGTTTAGTTTAGGCACAAATAGAGGCATTCAATGAGATTTGCCTCCATTTTTCATTGGCGCATATGCTCTTGGGACTTTTATTCACCCCTCACTATTATTTGTATTGGTTTCTTTGCCACTTGTGTTAGTGGCACGCTGCTCTATTTTGTCTTTATACTTTATTTCATTGGTTCATCTCTAGGATTCTCTCTTCCTAGAACTTTCTATTGCTATTGATTGTATCCTTCAGTCCCGTTGACCTACTTTTGGTCATTTGTGGGCATTAATATAATTTCTTTCTTTCTTCTTTATTTCTCCTCTTCAAAGAACTCCATGCAGTTCTTATGAAATTTTGTCTTAATGGATAATATTTATCCTTTCACCATTTTCTGTGGTAAAATTTACCAAGCTATAAATGAAGATTTATTAATTAGAAATCTTCAAAAGCTTCAGAAAGAATTGATTAGAAAACAAATTTGGATCAATGTTTTGGGCTGCTGTGTGTCCCATCTACAGGACAAGTGGTGGATAGGATTTCTGATTGGAGCTTCTCATATAGATAATTCTGTTTTACAACAAGAGATGTGGAGACTTTGGCCAATTCCAACATTTTAAATTTATTGCAACCTTTGTATTTGGATAGATTTCTTAGCTCAAATAACTGATGTTCCTTATATTTAAAAGAAACAATTAATTGATTAGAAAACGAATTTGGATCAATGTTTTGGGCTGCTCTGTGTCCCATCTTCAGGACAAGCGATGGATAGGATTTCTGATTGGAGCTTCTCATAAAGATAATTCTGTTTTACAACAAGAGATGTGGAAACTTTGGCCAATTCCAAGTTCCAACATTTTAAATTTATTGCAACCTTTGTATTTAGATAGATTTCTTGGCTCAAATAACTGATGTTCCTTATATTTAAAAGAATTATTTCAAATTGTGCAGCAGGTCATGCTCACATGGGGGAATAGATGTGCCCGAGTTTGGGCTTTTTAGTGATTCTAAGCTTGGGAGTCCTCTCCCCTCTTTAGTGTTTACTGATTTTCCTAGCAAACCTGTAATATATATGTGAGAATACGTTTGGAACTCATTCTCCAAATCATGCTTGGAAAAGTTATTTCAGTTAGGGCTGCTTTGCATTGTTTCATCTTGCATGTAATGGGGGATGCTGAATTCATGGAAATCAAATTAGATTGCTCGCTTGCAAAAAAGACCCGATGTTTAAAATGTTTTTTTTGTGAATCCAATCTTGCAAGCTACATAGACAACTAAATCAGAAACGTATCTAGTATTCTTGTACCAGTTGGAGGTTATAGAAGAGAAAAAACATATTAATGCTTTGTTGTTAACCTATGCACTGGTCTGCAAACTGGTCTGTTAATATATGTTCGATAGGAAGCATGTTGCAGAATAAGAAACATAAACTAGCAATGCAAAATTGTCATAACGAAGAATTGTGGCTGTTTATGGCTGGTCAAATTTGGAAGGCAGCATTCATTTAAAGCATGGGTGAAAACTGCATGACATAGACGGTATATTGATTTATTGGGAGTAAAATATGCAATGCTGAATCTGAGTTCTTTTATTAGTGGATCTGTTCCAGATCATAGTCAAAGCTATTCTAAATTTCTAAGATCTAAGGTTGAGTTCTATTCATTTAAATACAATCAGATTGTTCGCTTGCCAAAAAAAATGTTTTTTAAAGTGTTTTTTTGTGATTCCAATATTGCAAGCTCTATAGACAACTAAATCAGAAATGTATCTGGTATTCTTGTACCCGTTGGAGGTTATAGAAGATAAAAGAATGTATTATGCTTTGTTGTTAACCCATGCACTCGTTTGTAAATGGTTCTGTTTAGATATGTTCTATAGAAGGCATGTTGCGGAATGACAAACATCAGCTAGAAATATGTTATACTGAAGAATGAAAGACTTTTTTTGTGACTGTTTATGGCTGGTCGAATTTGGAAGGCAGTATCTCTGTTAAAACATGGGTGAAAATTGCATGACATAGACAGGTTATATTGATGTGTTGGGAGGAAAATATGCAATGCTGTATTTGATTCATTTTATTAGTGAATCTATTCAAGATCATAGGTGAATCTATTCTAAGATCTAATTTTTCATAGCTTAAAAGATCAGATGTGCTTAATTTTAATGGAAACTGTCTTTTTTATTGATGTTAAATTAGGGTTATCCTTTGGTAGGAAGCATTCTTTGGTCCCCCAGATACTTGAAGAATGAAGTATGAACAGTTGTACTCTTTTCACAGGAATGTGCATCTTACATTGATATCAATTATCAGGTTCATGTCAGGAATCTCTTTAGTACTGTCCTCTAAATTTGGTTGATACATTTTGTGATCCCGAGCAGGGCTTGAGTGATTCCATGCATTAGGATTTATTATATTTAGAAGCTAAGCCATTGTCACAGACTCCAATTTATAATGTTATTAATCTCTATTTATCTGCTGATACAGTAAGAGAAGGAAACTCGACATGTTCTATCTACTTAAACAGCATTATTATTGCCTTGCTTTTTTTAATTCTTTTGGTGACAGAATTATTGAGTTTTAAGACATCAAGGCAACTCTTTCGACTTGGAAGCCACCAGAACCTTTTAGTTGACTTGGAAGCCTTGAATTAATATTGTAGTTTGAATCCAGAGTCTGCTAAACCTTGCTTTAAGTCAGGAGGAAGAGAGAATATGGAGAGAACGCTTTTGAAGAACATCCTGGTTCAGTAGATAAAATTGAAATTTCAGACATGCATGCTATATTGTTGCAGTTTTTAGGTCCCATCGAGTGGTTTACTAGAAACTCATCGGTTGCAAGATCAAAGTTAATTCATCAATCTTAACTATGTAAAACTGTGGTTTGTCCTTTAATTTACCAATTTCTGTTGTTGAACACGTAAAGAATTTGAGTGAATTCTTAAATACTGCATATGAAAAGGATGTGTCCTCGTGGTAGAACCATGAATAAGTCGTTCAAGCAAAGTAGAGCTTCCTTTGAATCCTTATATATATTCAGAAATATATTTGGTAAGGTAGAAGAAATCTCTGCATAAGCCGGGGCAGCCTCAAATAATGGCCTAATTCAATTTTTTTCTTGACTACCTAATTTTTTGCCAATCAATATGTTGATATTGTGCTGTAGTAGCTTGCAGAACACTGCAATAGAGTTCTGCCATAGTAATTCATAACTTAACCTCTGTTAGTCGATTCAGCACAATTCCTTTAAAAGTGCAAATTGTGATTGGTCATCAAAATAATATCCTTAGACATGGAGACTCTTAAGAGTCGTTCGCTTTGGGGATTTATAAATTTTCATTTTCAAAAGACCAAATTTATTCAAAGATGAAATGGTGGCTTCTTTCAGGAATTTAATATTTTATTTATGTGGGTTTGTACTACATAAGAGCATTCTTTATACTCAAGTCAACACAACGATGACTATTTCCACGAATAGTCAATTCTCTCTTATTTTTAGCTCATGACGTACATTGGTTAATAATCACAAGACAAGGGGACCCAATAAGTACACAAGCACTTCTAAAGTATACTAAGCTAGGGGACCCACAAAGCACACAAGCACCTCTAAAGAATACTGAGATAGGGACAGAATATAAATGAATATACATTATGAGGAAAATATCATAGAGAAATGACTACTCATGGGAATCAGTCATTGTGGTGATGACTCAAGTATTAAAGATACTCCCAATAAATAATATTATACACTACGGAAGCCCCCCATTACTTATTACTCATATGGAAATTAGTAAATAGCTAATTAGTCATTGTGGTGATGACCTGAGTATTAAAAATACTACCACTTAGTGAAAATCCCACAAAAATACTAAATAATACTATAGACTACTGAAGCCCCCCATTATTTATTATTTAGGAATGTTAAGTAACTAAGGGCTATAATTGTTTCCCTGTGGAGTTGCTTTTAACTTTGAGCTTATCTGATGGAAGAATCTGCTTGAAATGTCCGGCTTTCATATACTCATTTTAGCGATCAGTATTGCATGAAATATGCTATACTGGCTCCAACCGCCAAGCATGAAGAAAATTTTAAAATTAAAAGAAAATATGTCAAATTTATACGTTGAAGGGGTACAATTTTCAAGATAGTGTTATGGAGGAGCAACACAATTATTCATAGTAAAGAAAATTACATTCAAACTTATAACTCATAGCTGGGTATCAGAAAATTCTTTTGATGCTAAGACCTAAATTTATGCATGAGTCTCTGGCAGGCTAGGGCAAAAATCAGCATGAATTTTGAAGCATCATTTCTATTTCAATATTTTTCCTTAAACAATAAAATATTCTCTATTGTACCAGGATCTCTTGTTTTGGATTTCTAGAGCATAAAGTGTTTTGTCAGGACTCAGCATGGTAGGCAAGAGCTTTATAACACGAGTTCTTCCGTTTATTTCAGTCAAAAACATGATACTTTGTCAATGACCATTATCATTTCATTATATGAAAAAACATATTGAATGTTTTCTATCTTTTGTTTTTCAGATTTTGACATGTCTGATATTCAACGGGAACATGCGCTTGGTATTGAACGCCTAGCCCCAAGACTGGCTGCTCTCAGAATAGAACTTTGTCCTGGTTATATGAGTGAAGGTTGCTTCTGGAAGATATATTTTGTCCTATTACATTCTCGACTTAATAAGCAAGATGCACTTCTGTTATCTACCCCTCAGGCAAGTATCTCTGCTCTGTCTGTCCGGGCTAGAGATGACAATGTGGGTGTGTTTTTGTGGGTGCGTGTGAGAGAGGGCGGGGGGAGGGCAAGGGGGGTTTGTTGGACTGTACACAGAATAAGTTGACTCTGCTACCTGCTCTCAATAAATTTATTTTTTGGGTTCTTTTTTCACATCTAATAGTAATATGTATCAAAAGTATATGGATCTCCACTTTAGTCATTTCTATTTGTTGCAAAATGTATAATGTATTTTCTTTTTGTATTCGATTGTTGTACTTAAAGTAGTTCCATTCCTCTTGAAGCTTCTTTGTAAAGTGAATTTTCTGTGTTAATATTCATTTGCTAGAGCCATGGTTATTGGAGTGTAAATAATGCATTTTGATGTACTCCAATTCACAAATTCTACTGATGATTTATTTCTTATTAGAGCCATGTTTATTGGAGCTTAAATAATGCATTTTGATGCACTCCAATCTGTTGATTCATGCCATGATGATTCTCTTGGGTTCTTACTCGTTAATGGCATTCATAGACTTACTGCTAATTCTTGTCACTCATAGAATATTCAGGTAGGTATTCTCATCAAGGTCAAATTTGATTTTCTATGACTCTTTTAAAAATATGCTGGTAAGAATTATTGTAACGCTAGTCTTTGATGATACACTCAAGCTTTAGGACTGATACAGGCTACTAATTAGGCTAGAAACTAAGAAATGAAATACTTCCCATTAGTGAGGAGAACTTGGATGAGAATTTCATAAATAAGAAGGTTGCATGTTAAAAGAAATTTACTTTATATTTCTGTATGTAATATTTGCAAATTGTGCTTGTGATTCAAACATAAATCCTTAAACATTTTAAATTGCTATGGAAAATGAAAACACAAAAGGTCTGTTAATTTCAAAACTTCCGACGTGGGCTAAATTTGTCATTGTGGACCCCATCAAGCTTCATGATAATGAAGGGAAAAATTCAATAACTAGTATAGATATCTTAAATGTATCTACGTGATAAACTGGCAACGCCAATATTTTATCTAATCCCTTGTAGAGTGTCTATCTCTGGCATCTCTTCCACATAGTTTCGCCTATTGAAGGGTTCCACATGGAAGTGTTTTGATCTCAAATGTTTTGCTGACTGTTGATAGATAAAGGCCTATCAAGTCTAGCTGCTGCCACGTAGTGTTAGGGCTGTCCCTAAAATGCTTTTTTCCCTTGATATTGAGCAATAAGAGGGCTCCTGAACTCCATTATTGGTACTAAAGAGTATTGCGATTATTCTTATCTAGTCACCTTTTGTAAGTATGAAGTAAAAAATTAAAAACCCTATGTTCCACCAAGTTTTCGGGATAGGGATGATAGGGGATTGGGGGGGGGGGCGGAGTGTTTCAGGATGGATTTTTTCGGAGGCCATTTTTTAGGGGACGACAGGGGACATCTATTAAAAATAGGGGAAAATTTAAAAATATAGGAACTTTCAAATATTCATACGATAACATTGATAAGGCATTCATCATATATGTTATAGAACCTTATTACATAACATTAGAGTTGAATTGAGATTTCACATAATATTCAATGTGGATATATATAATAATTACACCGTCGTTTATGTAGGAGAGAGTTCAAGACAAGTAATTTACATAATTACATGTACAAAACATTGTGTTCTACAAATTTTTCCTTAAATGATTGCATATCCATAACACATTCAAATTCATTGCTGCATAAAACATTGTAATATAGAAATAGAAGCAATGCATAACAATAATAATCTTACATTAATCTAGTAGTAACAAAACTAAAAATCAATTCCAAAACATATATGATATCTTGGTTTATAACCTTAAAAAAATATAAAAAAGGCACAAGGGCACCCAAATCACATGTTCTAATGTGCAATATGCACATATATGACATGAATTTTCAAGCCATCAATCTTCACCAAAGGGAGCTAGTGGTTCCCATGTTTTCATATGCCAACATTGGAGCTGCATATATAAACACTCACAATCTCTGTTTGCTCCCTTCAGTATCATACATCAAGCCATATTTAACCCACAAAAAATGGCGCATATAACTGCTACATGCTGAATGGAACAATTTCAATTTGTGAAGAACAACACCATCCATCCAACCTCTCCTTTACATGACAGACGTGTTTCTTCAATAAGGCTTACTTTGTTTGTTATCTTGCTGAAGGTGGACCTTCAACTTTTTTCCACTCAATTGAAATCCATTCATCACATTCAATGGCACATTGTGCAATTGTAGGGGAGTCATAACTCACGAAACTTGCAAATGTTTTGAGTTTTTTTTTTAATGTGTTTTTTGTGTCAGGAATTAGGGGACTTCTAGCTGTCCCCGATATGGTTAGGGGACTTCTAGACTTCCCCTGGGTGTACCGGGGACAACTAGCTATCCCTTGCCGTCCCCTACTGGAAAAATGGCTTCCTCAAAACGTCTCCTTAAAAAAATTTGGGGACATCTTGGGGACGTTTCCTACCCGTCCCCCGCATCTCCGAAACGCCCCCAAAAACACAGGGGAAACATCCCTGAGACACATTGTTATGAAGTTGGTTCTACCACTTATTGTTTGTGATGGTAGTGAAGGATGATATTTTTGTTTTTAGCCTTGATATTGAGTGTAATGGCCTCCTTGGTCCGGTCCTTAGTCCATTGGGAGGGCCTACTCTCATCCAAGGAATGAAGAATATTAACCAAAGTTTTTGACAATCCTCTGAAATAATACATTAAAAGCAAAGTTAGCTTTATTATGCCAATTGTTTTCCTTGTCTTGGGGATGTTGTCTAAGCATCGCTACCAAACATTCTTTTGGATATTCCTTTTGGTCATAAAGAGCTTGCAGAGAATTAATTTTTGTGGCGAAATTGTGTGATGGAAGGTTGGACTAGCTTCCTTTTTTACGTTGCTTACTCATCAATTTGAGGATGCATGGATGGTTGTATTGAGTAAGCGTGGATGGTTGAAGGTGTATGTAGATATGGACTTTACCTTCCCCACAATTGGTTTCACCCAATTAAGTTTTCCATTGTTCTCCAACATCATATATATGCAACGGGCCACACAAGGAGTCTAAAACTAATTGGGGTGTTTTTTCACAAGAAACCTTTGGTGCTTGTGTTTTCTTGGACACCATTTTTATACTCACCTCCAACACAAATGCCTTCGGTAACCCACAAAACGAATTTGTTTTTGTCAAAGTATCAATTGAGTTCAAAAATATGGCTCTGCTTGTGGAAGAGACTGAAATGTTGAAAAAGAAAGAACCAAGACAGAAATGTGCAAAGGTTACTTCAAATTAAACTTCATATGGAAAAATATTCAATAAACCTTTTTCGTTCAATTTCAACGTGAATTCGTTTTTTCTGTCCATTCATTTGACATTATTGTGCAACCCATACATTACCAAATTGCATGTTGGTCATCAAATATTTACACCAATAGGTGTCCTACAGTGGTAGTAGGAGGTGGTGGTGTGGGGCTGTAATGTATGTGGATAAACAATTAGTGACAACCTTATTTTTTAATGTTCATTTGACTGTCACAGGATGTCCATTTTACCATCACTTAGAAGTTTTTCTTTTTGCTTTGAGAAGTCGATAAAAAAATCGAATATCGTGGCCATACGGTGGAGTTTGGAGCCCCTTTTTTTCTAGATTTTTTTTCAAGTTCAAGACATTGTGCAGCTAGATTGATGCGCTATTTGTTGCCAGTTAGTAGGAAGTATTTGAATAAGATAATTGGGTTGTTAATCAATATGGTCCACGGAAAATCCAAGATAAGAGGATTGAGATTGATAGTTATCGGCGTTTTTCAAATGGATTTATTTTAAGATATCTGTACTAGTTAGGTTGCATTAGCCAAAAATTCATTTAACGTTGCCCTAAGTTCCTCATAATTAGGGTATTTAAACCCCGCATCACTAATACTAATGACATCAACCATTTCATGTTGTTATAGAGACTGCACCACATTAGATGTCAAACTAGAATAGTAACAAAATATCTTGATTTCTTTCCTTTCACATGTTGGCCGGATTCCAACAAAAGCTTGTGAGGCTCCCTCACTGGGAATAATATGAGGTATCAAAAAGAGATTGTAGACAAACAAGGAGAGGCATTGTAATCAGTAGTTCTAAAACCACATGTTGTTGACTATTTTAGGTGACAACTTGTGAGAAGAAACATCTCATATCTTAATTCAAGTTCTTTTTTGTTGCTCATTTTTTCTTGAAACCCATCCAAGTATGCATTCATTTCCATCATCACCTCTAATTGGACATGGGAATATTGACCCAAATGTTGGTCCAAAATTCTTGCATGGTTGTGTTACATCTTGTTTATTCTTCCATGTACATTTTTGATGGTCGAGTCTATGACATGATTTTACTGAGTTTGAGTGAGACTATTGAGTCTTGACAAATCTTGTGAGCCTCATTGAGTTGAGCCATTTAGGTTTGCTTTGACCTGCTTACAAGTTCAGGGGTTGACTCGCATAGTTGCTCTATTATGACCATTACACTAGTTTTACAACTTGAGTGGCCCTGAAAAGCATAGTTACCAAATCCGGCTGAATTTGCACAAAATCCGATCAGATCTGGATTTTTCAGCTGACTTGGATAAATTCGGTCCAGGTCGGCCCTAATTTGGGGGACTTATTTTTTTTAATAAAATTTTCTGTAGTTTTTTGGAAAAAAACAGTCAACGATTAACCTTATATATTAAAAATATAACATTTTACCTAGACTGCACAGAAATGCCATATAGGTCCTCGTACCAGCCTGGAAATGTACTAGGTATTGGTATGAGGACTGGTACGCTGTGGGTACATCTGGAAACATACCCACAGACACAGGGTACATTACGGGTACGGTTTTGCCATACCCGTAACGTACCCGTCCAAAAAAAACTCGCGAAAACTTAAAAAACTCGTCAAAGACAACATTTCTATCCTATTTTGGCAATTCTTTCCTTTTTTGGATTTTTGGTGAAGAAAACACATAATTTTTTTTGGCATTTTTGGAAAGGGTCTGGGAAGATATAGCAGCAAAAACTTGCATGTGCCATAACTTTCAATATGTGGCTTTGTTTCAGGTGCCGTTTTCTCTAAAAGTGTATATTTTCTCGAGCTCTACGCATTGATGGCAATATTTTTCTTATTTTCATAAAATCCATTTTTGCACCTTTTTGGACCAAGCAACTTCTTGCAATCTTCTGAAAGAATCATGAGCTTTGATTGCCTGTAGACAGATTAGTAATTAAAAATATTGGATAGCTTTCCAAAACTCGGCGAGTATTCTCCCATGCTTGGACTAATCGTCCCACCTGCCATCTTGGATCCATATTTTTCCTGCTTAGTTATGATGTTTCGGGAAATATGCCAGACAATACTATCGTGCTAAGTGGATCAACGAAGGTTACCGTGACCAATCAAAACTCCTTGAGTCTTATCACAGTCACTAAGATAAATAACTGTGATACAGAAATATGAAGCAAATGGAGTTGCCATGTTCAACTCCTTCCTTTCAGATAATTTTTATTACCACACTTGTTTTCTTGATCATTTCCTTAGAATGTACAATCTAAATACTTATTTATTTTGAAAAGCAATGTATCAGTAATTTGATACTTCGTAAATTGATTTGTTGTAGATGAGTGGTAAAAGACCTCTTCTGCTACTACATGATGTAATGTGAAAAGAAAGACTTCGCCAAATATAGGTGTAAATGCACCATGACTAAGTATTAAATTTCAATAAGTATGCAATGTATGAGAATTAAATTTCAATAAGTATGCAAATGCTTTTATATATATATATATATATATAAAACGTACCCAAAAGTGTACCGTACCCGCGATTTTTAAAAATTTGCCATTTCAGCGTACCGAAAGTGTACCCGTACTCGTACCTGTATCCGTGCAGTCTAGCATTTTACATGACAATATTGAAGTTTTTCACTGTATTTGTCAATTTTTTTATATTTATAAAATTCAACTCATATATATTTTGGACTGGATTTTTCCGAACTTTTTCATGAACTCCGTATTTTCGGATTTTTTTCGCCTCCCGAACAGATCCGGATTTCCAGACCTGGTAACTATGCTGAAAAGTGAAGTTATGCTCAGGAGGTCACAAGTTCAAATCCCGAGGTGGGGTAGGGTATGTACACCTTGTTTGATGGCAGCATAATTCGGTGCTTCCCTTCTTGCACATAGTAGGCTTATATGGAGTACATGGTGATCTCAAATGTGCATATTTATCTGCACATTGTGAACATTAAAATTTACTTAAGCTACTTATCTTATTGGAAATTTGTTGATAAAAGGCATATCTTATTGAGTTTGAGATAAATCATCGAGTCTCAACAAATCTTGTGAGCCTCATTGAGCTATGGGCCATTTAGGCTCTGTGACCCACTCACAAGTTCAGGGGTCGATTTGCATAGTTGCTCTATTACGACCATCATGCTAGTTATACAACTTGAGTGGCCTTGATAGGTGAGGAACTTGTGCTCTAGGAAGGTAGGTCACAAGTTCAAATCCCGAGGAGGGGTTGGGTGTACATCTTGCTTTATGATTGCATAGTTCAATGTACCCCTACTTATGCATTGTTGGTTCATAGGGAGTACATGGTGGTCTCAAATGTGCATATTCATCTGCATGTCATGGGCCTTAAAAGATACCTAAACTACCTAACTTCTTGGAAATTTGTTGACAAAAGGCATATCTTGAAAAGAATGTTTGTGAGTGATGGGTGGAATATCTCCAATGCTAGGAAAGTAATTGGCATTGATGTTGAGCAACATGTATTTTATGAAAACTTTTTGAGAATGGTTAAGGATGCAATACCAATTTCAAATTCTTTGGATAAGGTTCTTAGCTTGGTGGATTGGGATAAGATTAATATTTGTAACTTGCAAGAATTGCACACTATAATACTTGTTTGTGTATTTAATTTAATTTTTGAAGGGTTACTTATTACCACATCCCACTCTTCCCTTAATAGCCTATTCTACGTGAACCACCTAACAACAAGCCCAACAACTTGGCTAACCAAGTTGACTGTAATTGGCTCAATAATTTATACCTATCTAATATAATTAACACAACTATGATTTAGTATAATTCCTAACATGCCCCCTGTACATCATACTTCAAAGATTGGGAGAGAATATGTACTGGTATGTGAACTGGGACTTACACAAAATTCAACATACAAACTATATTGGGAATGGCCTCACTACACTTTAGCAGGAAATGACCTAATTGTACTTCAGCAGGAAATGACCTCACTAAACAATTCACAAGAATGGGACCATTTGCTAAATATAGTTGTGAAAATTAGCATCACAACACTTACAAACAATCAATGAACAAGGACATACTCATCGTTCATTAAGAAACATCAATAAGCATGGATAAGGACACTCTCTGTCGTCCATACATTCTCTCCTATGTGAGCAGGGACACACAATTGTCCACATCATAATAAACTATACTAATAGGGATACACTCAGCTATTCACTAGACATAGTAGTGGGATTGGGCCGCACTATCTCGTCCTCATTTGGGACTGGGCCTCAACTCATTGCTTCTTAAGTGGTACTGGCCTCACTTGAACAAACAATATGCAATTTTCTAGAAAAAATGGTGGGATGGCCTCACACATTTCATCCTTCTGTGGGAGTTGGGTCTCACTAATCAACATCTTGTGTAGCAAGAGTATAGTCTTCATCATCACCTTCAATGGTGATCACCATCTTCAGCCGTGTAATATTTTTGCTTTGGCTTGCCACTTTAGTAATAATTTTGTTCTCTTAGCTAGCAACCATCTCAATATTAGGAGTGTTGGAGGACTATTGAGGCCTAAAAGCCAACTTTGGTGTATTTTGTCTACTGTAATATCTTGGTGCAATACTTAATGTACATGTATGTATTAAATAAGACAAAATGTGGAATATGTAAAGCTCCTTGAGCATAAAGAAAGGAAGATGAAGGGATGGGAAGGTCGAGAGTAGCCTCAAAATTGTATAAAGCATGTAAGGACTGTGCACAAAAGGGTTGCGTTCAAACCGTAATAGAATTGGAACTTAAATTTTAAATTGCTGTTGTGTAATCTCTCTCTAGCTTGTATGTTTACATTTATGAGTTTTCCCATTCTGTAGTTGAGTGCACAAGTCTCAAAATGTGATAATAGTTAAGATTTATCCTTATTGTGCACTGTTTCTAGGTAAGTAGATAAATCAATCTAGTAAAATCCGTGGACTGCAACCTTAGCATGTCCTGATTGGAGATTCCAGCGACTACTGGTAACAAGACGTTATCCTCCATCCTCCTTTGGAATCGGGCTCACTTAGCCACGGTGATCCTAATGGTCTTGTGGACCACAAACCGTTATGTAAAGCTTTTCAATGGTTTTGGAAGCATTTTTGCTGGTATTTGTCTCTTCCATAGGAATAGGCTTCCCCCCCTCAATCAAACATTGTGAAGGGTGTCGGGTACCAACGACGATGCACCTATATACAATAAATTTCAACTTAAGGGTTTAGGGTCCACACAAATGACTTTTAATACAAATTTTGTGGAAAAACAATTAAATCTTACAACTCATAAGTGCCGAAGCAAAAATTTGACAGATGATTTACAGTACAATTTTACACAAACTGGCAATTTTTTTTTCACAATCTGCCCATTGGATCAAAAGAGAGACAATGAATTCTACTCCTCCGACTTATAGAGTCTAAACTACAATGTGGGAGTTAAAACAATTAAATCTAGAACAGTGTAGGAGCTGAAGCGAAATCCTTTGGGTTGGTGTTCAACAAAATTATTTTGTATCTATTGGCAAAATTTTAACTGAAAATTCCTTTCCGAAGTGTAGATATTGAATTAATTTGATTTTATAGTTATTGTAGAAAATAATTTCATTAAACTATAAAGTATTAATTTGATTTTTTGGATATTGAATTAGTACTTTGTAATTTTTTGAAGAGAAATGTATTCCTCCAATTTACAACAAGAAAATGTTTGATGCAAGGAATGTACTTAGGAAAGAAGAATCAGTGGAAGAGTGCATCAAAGAAGGGCATAGCACAGGAAAAGCGAATATAGCTCAACATCTAGATTTTATTCCAACTGCATCTGTTAATCCTAATGTAGGAGTGTGGAGAAAGGAGAACAGAGAGGAGGAAAAGCCAGAAATATCGAAGGGGTAGATATCGGGCATGGAGATCAAATTGTTGAGCATGGCAAAGGAAATTTAGGAGAAATTTGGTTAACTTTGGACAGAGAATACCTAAGCAAAGCATCAATTAAGGATTTGATCATAAAGGAAGCATATGAGTTGGAGCGGATAAGCTAAAATTCGAAAACTAGCCATTAACTTCTGGATCCCAATCATGTTCATCATAAGGAAAATCAAAGCCTTCAAAAAATCACTTAGGAGGACAAAATTAATTTCATGGTGGCAGAGGAAATAACTGTTCTTAATATTCCAGATCAGATTATCGAAAAATCTTACATACATATATTGATAAGGCTCTCATTTCTGATTCATTGGTGCATGGCCAAGTATGGAATCGATAAGGCAACGGATGGGGATCAATTGGATCTTCTGTGTCAGACATGAAATTTGGTTTTTAGTGCAGGTTTTCATTCAGGTCATTTTTAAAAATCGGCAGGTCAGAATTGGTTTTCAAAGGTTGACCTTGGTTTTACCAAAACGTAGGATTTTTTAAAAGGAACTGAACACCAAACTTCAACCCTTCTAAAGAGTTGATTCACGAAGTACCTCTATGGATAAGAACAGACAAGCAAGCTCCAGCGTATTGGGATGACACAGTAATACCATTGGTTAATTCCACCGCATTTTTGATTCCACCTTGAATAATGAGCTGATTACCTATACCCAAATATGTGTATTAAATTATTAATGGATCAAGCCAAGCCTATCCTTGAAGTGATGAGATTGATTTTGACTTCTGGAATCTGGAGGCAGGATTTGGACTACGAGTGCCTCCCTTTTAGGTGCTTCCCATGTAGAACAATTGGAGATTTAAGGAAGAGTGGCCTGCAATACAAATTTAATGAGCCTACAGTAAGCCCAGTAAGGGGAAACAGAAAGGGTTGGATAAAAAACTACTTCAATCTGGAATTTGAGAAAAGCCTCACTCATTGAAGGAAGCAGTGATATGAACAATAAGGGCATCTGGGCATTTGGATTTGGAAATCTAAGGAGATATCCAAAGAAAGACACTCCAAAATGAATCGTAGAAATCATGATAAATTCTTTCTCCCACAGAAATATATCCAGAATTCCGCTGATAAGGATAAACAGAGAGGTGAAATCGATGGAAAAAGCCCCTTACTGGAAAATTTGGAGTTTTTTGGAGATAGGGAGAAGGCACCTATTCTTGAGGTGGATGGGCTGGAGCCAGAAGCTGAAAGCAAACCTTTGGTTACAATGACAACAAAAGACAACGAAAATCCCCTAGTGGCGAGAGCTACATTGTTGATCACTATGGAAGCAAAAAGGAGAAAGCTGAAGAAAGATCAGAAAACCTATCTCCCTTGGAAATTAAGAATCCAAATGAAGTTCTTGTGGATACAACATTCGTAGGAGACATTCTAAATGAATTCCAATTACTAAAGGAGAAGAAGAACAGAAATACTTTGGTCAATCTCTTAGGCTTCAAGGATCAGCTGCAAGCAAAACTCAGACCTCTGTGGGCCCTGAGGGTGTGCAGGGAAGGAAATCCAAGAAAGACAAGATATAACTGGATACACAAACTTAGAGCAGGGGAGCCAAAAATTGCTTATTGCCATGATTGTGGGTGGTGGGGAGAATCCCTCCACCAAGTTGCTATGAAAATCTTAAGTTGAAATATCAGAGGCTTGAAGGCCTTTGACAAAAGTTGCCTTGTGAAATGGCTTATTGAGGACACTGTTGTCACCCAGAAGTGCACCCTGATAGAGAATGGTGTGTACTCTCTTCTGTTGACAAAATTGGAACACCTCAAGGTTGTGGGTAACTTATGACTGAGGTGAATCTCCAGAGTGGGCTGGTTCCCTTGTGAATCACCTAAAACTAACAAATTTGACAAGGAAAAGGGAGAAGGAATGCATGAAATGGAAAATTAAGGTGATACACCAATGATTTGACACACATACGTAGTACTACATACAAAAAATACAAAGATCCACACACCTGCACAACTCTAAGTTAATTTGCAAAATTAATTTAAAGGTTTGGGTTAAAGGACAATAGTAGAGGGAAAAATTTCCACACCAAAGCAATACAATACCCTTCTAAACACGATGAAAACTCAGAAAACCAGCAATATGAGAAGGTAAAATGAAGTTTTTTTATTCAGAGATGCAAGTACAAGCTAGGATTATAATAGCAAAACAGCTGGAAGTAGTGTGTAACTGATTTTCATGCCAAAAATCAGTCTATATGGACTGCTGCATCCTATTTTCAGCTCTCTCTGAATGCAAAAATATTTTATTTTATTTAATCAATCCTCCTTGTGCCCTGAGAAGCATGCATGAGGATTAAAAATAATAAAATTTTCCCATTTAGGCCTGTTGCGCCAATGCTGGAGGTCTGCTGCAATAAATTTAATTCTCCAATTCCCTCTTTCAACCCTTGGCACCAACTCTGCATGGTATACTTTATTTATTAAATCCTTTTCTATCTTCCTTTGGCGCCTAGGCCCTGCTGGCAGCATGCAAGCTATTAATAAATATGTTAAAGCTCCAAACATGGTGTCCCAACTCCTTTTAACAACTGCTTGTAATTAATTAATAAATCTTCTATCTTATTTTTAGCATGTCTCTAAAAATAGATTGAGTTAAGCTCTTCTCCTTGGCGCCATGACTATCTAATTTTAGCATGCTTTTCTCTCTATTTTTGGCGCCATAGACTCAACTCAGACTGCTACTAATATTTGGCATCTATTCTTTAGCTTTGACTTAGCTATTTTTAGCTTTACCTTATCCATTTTGGCGCCACTTTCAGCTGCTAATTTTAGACCCCAACATGCATGCTTTTGTCCTTATATTGGTGCCAACTTAACTGGTACACGCTGCCCTTTTGGTGTCCAAACCTCTGCTAATTTTAGCCTTTGACTGCATGCTTTTTGCTTTCATTACCGCTGTACATGCTGAGCTAATTTTGGCATTAAAACTCCCTATCTTTGGCATCTAAACTCAAGCCTTCAACCATGCAAACTTTGGCGTCAAACCTTGCTGAAGACAGCTGTATATTTTTAGCTCTAAAAACTGCCAATTTACCAGATTTGGTGTCCATTTCCAGCTGTAAATCCAGCTCACTTCCACGCTGCCAGTATAGACTGGTTTCTCTGTATAATTATGGCGTCTAAAACTGGAAACACCAATCTTTTGCCCAAAATCCAGCATGCACTAATTTTGTGGTAACAAACACTAAACTTGATATCCTCTTGTTTGATCAAGTAAGAAACTATGGTTGAAAAAGTACAATGTGAAGCTACAATAGAAGAACGAGTTTGGAGGAATTGTGAGTGGTTGATCAAGGAAGCAGGAAGCAGAATGCTCTGCTGGAGGGTATGCTATGGTATGGAATCCGTAGGTATGTAAGTGGGATATGATTTCATTCTCAGATCGTTGTATTAATGCCTTCATAAAAGTAGTGAAAGGGAAAGCCTACTTCTTGCTTTAGGATGTCTATTGACATATTGAGGTAGAGGCAAAGAAATCATGTTGGAAGGATCTCTGTAGCCTATGAAGGGGAAAATGTTGTTGAGTGGATCCTTGGAGGGGAATTCATTGCCATCCTAATAATGTATGAAAATGGGTGGATGGAACAAGATTACTTAGGCTATGGGTGACTTCAATGAAATTTGTATGGAGGCTGGTCTGATTGACTTTGAACTGTATGGATCCGGCTTTACATGGATCAACAGAAGAAGTGGAGATCAGCTAATCTTGGAAAGATTAAACAGAGTATTTATGAACACTGAGCTCTTAACCAATAATTTCAAGTTTATTATTGAGGTAATCCATTTTGCTGGGCCAACTCATCGGCCTATCTCTCTCTAAGAATTGAAGAGGACAGAAAACCTACAGCGATCCCTTTAAAATTTGAGTTTATGTGGCTTTAGGGTCCTTCGTCCAAGCAAAATTTGAAGCTATAGGGGAATATACCAGTCAAGGGCTTCAAATGCTTTATTTTAACTCGAGCTAAAAGTGGTCAAATGGGGGCCAAAGAATGGAATAAGGAAAAGTTTGGGAATATTTTTGACAAAAAGAATAAAATTGACCCAAAACTACTTGAGTTACAAAAATCACTTGATCAAGGACGTTGGGTTAATGAATCAACATATATGGAAATGTCTATTGGTAGAACAGCCAAAAAGTCTGAGGCAGGAGGAAACTTTCTGGAAGAAAAAATCAAGAGTCAAGTGGCTTTAAGAGGGGTATAGGAACACTAAATTAGTTCAGCTCTCAATCGTCACTGGGAGAAATAGGAACAGAATTGATAAGATTGTTACTTCAGATGGAAGCACATTAGAGGATTTCAGTGATATAATGGAAGAAGCGGTAAGTTTATATAAAGAATTCCTAGTGGAGGATGTGGTGGGCAGAGGAAGTGACCAATCCTGGTTTGTTGATAGTATAAACCCACATGCATTATAGATGCCATAAATCAGAATCTAATGAGCCGTGTGTTGAAGGAGGAGGTTAGGACTGCAATTTTTGGTTTGGGCACTGAAAAAGACGGTCCAGATGGTTTCCAGGCTGGATTCTTTCAGAAATGTTGGGATATTCTTGGAGCTGATGTAGCAGAGGCAATCTAAGAATGTAGAAAGAGGAGAAATGTTTTTAGGGAATGGAATAATAGCTTTTCGGCGCTTATTCCTTAAACGGAGGACCGCCCTTTGATTCTTGAAACCCATTTCACTATGAAACTCACTTTATAAATTTGTCATCTGTCACCGAAGTGATGGTCAACATGCTGAAATTGTGCCTAGAAGATATTATTTCAGAAGAGCAAGGAGGGTTTGTTGCAGGTTGACAAATCCTTGATGGTTTTGTGGTTGCACACAAATCCATTCTCTCTTTAGACACATAAGGGCTGGGCTTGTATGTTGATCAGACTTGACGCGGAAAAGTCATACGACAGGATCGATTGGAAATTCATGACAATGTGTTGGAAAATTTCGGATTCGGGGATCCTTTACTATTTTGGTCAATAAGGTACCAGCATGTTTCTTCAAGTCATCTAGAGGATTGAGACATGGAGACCTGCTTTCTCCTTAACTCTTTTTTATAATGGCCAAAGCTCTCGACAGAGCTATCAAACTGGAAGCAACAAGATGGAACTTCAAAGGGTTTACAATTAGTGCCATTCTAGGGAATATCTCACATATGCAATAATTGGATGATGCTATGTTAATGGGAGGACCCACGGAAAAGGAAGCCAGAGCTTTGAGAATGATAATTGATAGATATGAAAGGGCAGTGGGTCAGAAGCCAGTCCCTCTAAATCTAGAATCTATTTCATACAATATGAAACCTTTGATGAAAGCCAAGATTAGAGAGATTTTGGGATTTGAAGAAGGATCGCTACCAAGCCAATATTTAGGATGCCCTTATTTGAAGGAAGAACCACTTGTGAATCTTGGCAACCAGTCGTAGAAAGAATCCAAAAAAAATCTCTCAGCCTGGAAAGGAAAACCGCTGTCTTTGGCAGGCAGGGATCAGCTGTTTCAGCTTACTTTGTAAGCAATGTCGGTATACCTCTTATCGTTATCCAAAGCTCCAAGAAAGATATCATAAGGTTTTATGAAATTACAAAGGATCTTCCTTTGAAGTGGATCCCTCTAAAAAAAGATGAAGCTGATATCTTGGGATAAGGCATGTACTCAAACCGCTCGGGGAGTCTTGGATTGAAACAGCTGGAAAGGATGAATAAGGCTTTGGGAACAAAGCTAGGCTGAAGGATTAATGAAGAAAAAAACGGACAGGTGCTTCAACATAAATACCTGGATACCCAACATGTCCTACAGCTCTTCACACAGTTCCCCTTACCAAGAGGCTTCACTATATGGAACTTAGTCGCATCAAATTATTCAGTCCCGAGCAAGTAGATTGATTCAAGGCCCGAAATCATGTTTTTGGGGGCCCCTCGGCTTCTCTCTAACTCTCCCATCCAAGAAGAAATCCCAACGAGTTAGAAAAAATGGAAAAAATGCAAAAAATAAGGTTGCAGGACTGTTTTAAAGCATTTCGGGTCTGAAGGGTTCGGGTCGTACCAGTTCGGGTCGTACTGAGGTTCGTCGTACCAAGCTTGGGGCCAAAAAACAAAGAAAATCGGCTAAGTCAGACATTTTTGTCCCAGGCGGTCCGCGGGACAGTTGGGACGTCGGGACGCGAGGGACGCGAAAAGCCGAAACGGCCGAAAGCAGGAAAAATCGTCAAGTTTTTGTTTCGCGCGGTTTGGGACAGCCGGGACAAAAGTACGCGTGTGGGACGCGAATCGGCCGATTTTCCGAAAGACGGTCCATTTCGGGCAGTTCGGAGATTTTTGTCCGGGACAGCCGGGACAAAAGTACGCGAGGGACGCGAGGGACGCGAAAAGGTGAAAAGGACGCAAAAGAGAGACAAGGAAGCCCGAATCGGCCGATGCGGGAGATTTTGTCTGGGACAGCTGGGACAAAGGTACGCGAGGGACGCATGGGACGCGAAAAGCCGAAATGGCCGAAGGCAAAGAAGAAAAGTCAACGTTTGACCCGTGAAACTTCAAACGGCCATAACTTTTGACTCCGAGCTCCGATTTTCACAAAATTGGACTTTCTGGAACGAGCACGACATCCTCTACGCCACAAAAACTGGATTTATTATTTTTAATGAGGGTAGATATATTTAAATAAAAGAAACATATTCGGCTCCAGTCAGTTAATGCTCATTCCCGTCAAATGACAGAAAACGCCTGCCAGACCCAAAATAGCTGCCCGCACTCAGAAGGCCATAACTTTTGCATTTCTCAACGAAATCACACAAAATTGGTACCATTGGAATCGTGGCTCCGAGCCCGATGCACAACAATCAAGAAATTCTAGATTTGATGAGATATTGATTGGTATTTTTTTATAAAATATGGCTGGGTTCATAACAGTGTTTTATTTGGTGGTTGGGAGTGCAATTAAGAGGCATGGTCATCATTCTTTCTCTGCTGCAGCACCTGGGACAGTATGGGGAGCCTTTTGCAAGTAATATATAATCATTTTACTCCATTTAATGCCTCTTACAAGTGGTTGAAGGACAGATTTCGGGATTTCCATTTTCCCTTCTCTTTCTCTTCTCATTTTTTCTATAAATTGGAGTGTTGGGCTCATTGTAAAGGGGGGTAGTTTTTGTAGCAAAGCTCTGCCAAAATTGCTTTGTGAAGCCAATGTGTTGCAGGCCCTTGTTGTGGACTCCTTGCATGGTGATCCAGGCCCTTATCTTGTAATAGATTGAACTGTGCATATCATGAAGCAATAAAATATAAGTTTGTGGATGTATCTTCCCCTGCTGTGTTTTCTTGCATTCTTCTTGCCCCTTCAACCTTGATTACAAGAATATTGTGTCTATTATTATGTTCTTGCAGGGATCCATTATCATTGTGTATGTTTGAAATATTTTTGTGAATGCATTTTGCTAGATTGTGGAGAACTGTCATCACCCCTTCTAGTGTGCACTTTGCTTCTGTATCTCACGCATTTGAAGACTACTCTCACACCCTCCTTTTCTGGTGTATCACCGCTTTAGTGTAGGATTTCATTTTATGCATTCTCTCTCCCTGGTCCCTTGGAAATTTAGATTAGAATAGTTAGTTTCCCCTGCATTAGAGTAGATTGTGGCAGGTAGTTTAGGAGCAAGAACCAGCTTTCTCTGGAGGTCTATCTCAAGTAGCAAGTCCCACAACTTGGAGATAGTACCCATGTTATCCAATCACACCGTGAGTTCAAGTATATGCACTTGTATAAACATAGGGGTGCTGTGATTTGGTGATAACAGTTCTGGCACGCCCGGTGGGACCTTAGAGGTCTTCACTTTCATTACAACAAGATCGATGTGCACTTGTTGTAAGTTCCAGCTTTGAAGGAGCTTTAAAATTGCACATCTGGCGACTCCAAAAGAGGCATAATCCGCTGGTTTCAGCAGTCCAAGCCTGGAAAATTTATGAGAAGAATACAGACCAGGTCAAGAACTAGGGAGGAAGGATTGTTTGTTTATCTACACCTATCTCCAGGAAGAGAAAGAAGGGGAAGAAGAGCTCAAAGATCTCCATCTCCACCTAATAGAACCTTGTCAACACCTCCACCTGGTAGGCCTTTCATCCAATCAACAAGAGTTCTTCGACCAATCAGGATGGCACAACCAAATCCTATGTCAATTTCACTGGCAGCAGCCCACTTGCTCTCAATGCACAAAATCCAATTCCGGTTGCAGCATTGAAGAACATTCCATACTTTACTGGAGAAAATCAGACCACTCCTGGTGATCATGTCAAGGACATTGCTAATATTTGTGCAATCCATGAGATTAATGAGATGCAAGTTGCTGTCAAACTACTGGCATCTTCATTCAAAGGGAAGGCTTTGCAATGGTTTAGGAGTCTTGCTTCAGGCTCTATCCAAAATTGGAACCAGCTATGTATAGCTCTCCATGAGCAGTTCGGAGAGAAGGGAGATAATTTGTCCCTTTTGGAACAATTGACAACTATCAAGAGAGCTCCCAATGAGCAGCTGACTGACTTCAACTTCAGATTTCAAAGGACTTGGGAGAGGATTCCAGTGGCAGTAAGGCCAGCAGCAGAAGGTGCTTTTCTATATTACCTTAAAGCTTTAAATTCTGATATTTCTATGTTGATTCAATCCATGGGAGGCACAACTATCCCTGTTGCTTATAGCATTGCCATTAGAGCTGAAAATTGTCTTGATTCAAGCTGGTAAGCTAGCTCCTAGGCCTCCAATGCCATTATATCCAAGTTTAGAAAGCCCAAGTACTAGTCAAGCGCCTGTTTTAGCTCCTATTCCCACTCCTAGAAATCAGAATTCGAGTGAAGCTTCTACTTCATCTTCTAGTGCCTCAAATGAACTTCAAGAAGTCATGAAGCAATTGCAAAATCTAGGTAATGAGCTGGTTACACTTAAGAGGCAGCAAGCCCAAAGTTTTAGACCTTCTTATCAGCCTCAAGCTCAGCCTAACAGGCAGCCATATCAGCCTCAAAGACCACCCAATCCAGCTGCAAATCAGAATCAAGCAAGGCCTCCTGCCAACAGACCATTTCAGCCCTATAACCCCAATGTTGCATCCACATCTAGAGCTTTGGTACCGGTGCAAAATAACATGGCCCAAGAATATGATTGGTGTTTCCCGTGTAGTCAGCCACATAACCAATCAATGTGCTTTAACGGTGCATTAAATCAGGCTCTGATGGTGCAAACCATTGGTGGGTCGCAAGAGTCCAGCCACGAAGAGGATCAGCAGCAAGAAGCACCTCAGCAAGGAACATCTCCGAACGAAACTACTCTTGTCAATTGGCAGGCTGAAGATTTCTGTGGTATGAATCAAATACCCTCTCAAAGTGTTGCAGCCAACACAAGGTCAAAAAGGAGAAATTTGGGTGAAGGACAGCCATTGGCTCCAAGTAATCCACAACCTTCTACCACTCCACAAGCTGTTGGCAAACAAAATGTAGTCCTAAACATGCAAGGAGCACCCAAACCAGCTCCTAAACCAACTCAGATGTCATCCGCTGCTGCCCATGTGCAAGGAATGAATGTGCAAGCTAAAGGACAGCAGAGGGATGCTTCATCCCCATTCAACATCATTGATCAGATGAAGAAGACAAATGTAAACATATCAATGTGGGAATCACTATCCATCCCAGGCCAAAGAGATTTGCTAGAAGCTGCCATGAAGGATTGGTCAACTTCAAATCAACAGGTCCAAATGCAAGAGAAGGTACTCACAAATGCTGCCCAACCTGAAGGGAATCATGGAGGACAGCAAGGTAAAATGTTGAAGCCCCCTCCATTTTATGTTTCATTGATCATTGGAGACAAGTTGGTACATAATTACATGATTGACTCGGGGCAAGTAGCTCAGTAATGCCCAAACAAATAGCTGATCAGTTAGGGCTTCAATATGAAGTCATCTCCAAGGGTGTAGTGCAATTAGATGGGACAGCAGTGACAACGGTTGGAGTAATCAAAGGTTTGAGCCTCACACTGCACGCATGTCCCAACGTAATAGTGTTACAAGATGTGTCAGTCATAGACCTGCCACCACTCTTTGCATTGTGCTTGTCAAGAGACTTCACTGCTAAAATTGGAGGCTATCTTTCGGCGGATTGGTCACACATGTTGTTTAGAACAAGGTATGGAACTAAGGCCACAATCAGATCTGAACCTATTGCAAACTTTCACATTGAGCCTTACACTCCAAGCCAAATCAATACCAACTGTTCAGCGTTTGATCAAGAAGATTATCCAAGCACTGATGAAGCTGACACCAAGGTTGGAAGCATCCCAGATTTGACTCTTGATGAATGGGCAAGCAAGGTGCATGCTTTTGATCCTTATCAAGAAATAGAAGAATCTGAGCTAGGAGTTTATTGTTTACATGAAGAGAATCAACCTCTCCCCAGCATCACCAAGCCAGATCATAAGGACAAGAATGAAGTATGGCAATTGTTCTTTGATGGGTCAAGGAGTAGACAAGGTGCAGGAGGAGGAGCTATGCTCATTTCACCGCAAGGTATAAAGTATTACTCAGCCTTCCGTTTTCAGTTTTCTTGCTCAAACAACACAGCTGAGTATGAAGCCTTAATTCACGGATTGCACTGGGCAAAGAAGAAAGGCATCAAGAATTTGCAAGTATTTGGTGATAGTGAGCTGATTGTAAACCAAGTTAAGGAAAAAATGCTGCCAAGAATGATCTGTTGAAGAACTACAAAAATCGGGTATGGGATCTTATTGAAGATTTTGAAGCTTTTAGCATCAATTCCATCCCAAGAAAAAAGAATGAAGCAGCGGACAGACTGGCAGCAATTGGGGCTGCGTTTGATATTGTAGAAAGTATCAAAAGTGAGAAAATATGACCTCATATCAAATTAGTTGTAAGACCAGCTATTCCGGATAACAATACAAGTTGGCAAGTCTTCGAGAATGATCAGCAAATTGTTAATTTCCTACAAGAAGAAGCTGAGTTCTCCGCCAGAAATCAAGACAAGCTGGAGCAGCAGTATGGTGACCAAGTGGTGCAGCTGAGAACTAACAAATTACCAAAAGGCCTCATAACCTTGGAGTCAATCTTCAACCCGAATGATCAGTTCCGGAAGGAGAAAGCGAACATTCAAGTAAAGGGTGAAGATTCAGAACCTATCTTAGTAGATGAAGGCAAGACATTGCAAATTGGCAAAGTAAGTACTCCACAAGAGAAATCTGATTTTGTTCAGCTTTGTCAAGAGTTCCCAGATGTCTTCGCTTGGACTTACAAAGATTTAAGAGGTTTCAACCCAAAGTTGGCACAACATACTATTGAGCTGGATCCGGAATCCAAGCCTGTCAGGCAAAAGCAAAGGCCAGTGAATCCCCATATTGAACCTCTCATGAGAAAAGAGTTAAGCAAGCTTATTGAGGCCAGTATCATCTTCCCCATCAAACACTCAAGTTGGGTTGCAAACTTGGTGCCAGTAAGAAAGAGAAATGGAGAAATAAGATTGTGTGTGGACTTTCGCGATCTAAATAAAGCATCACTCAAAGATCATTATCCGCTTCCATCAATGGAACAAATATTGCAGGTTGTAGCTGGTTCAGAAAGGTTTTCATTGCTAGATGGATATTCAGGCTATAATCAGATAATGGTGAAGGAAGAAGATCAATTCAAGATGGCCTTCACTACAAAATGGGGCACGTATGCTTACAAGAAGATGCCATTTGGACTGTCAAATGCCGGAGCAACATTCCAGCGAGCTATGGATATGGCGTTCAAAGGCTTAATCAACAAGATAGTGCTGGTATACCTAGATGATATCACTGTCTTCTCAAAGAATGCAGTAGACCATCTCTTTCACCTCAGACAAGTGTTTCAGAGGTGTAGAAGGTTCGGAGTGTCGTTGAATCCAAAGAAGTGTATATTCTTGGCACACGAAGGCAAATTGTTGGGCCACATTGTCTCTAGGGAAGGGCTAACAATTGATCCTGAAAGGGTTGAAGCCATCCGAACACTTCCATTGCCACACCACAAGAAATATCTTCAAAGCTTCTTGGGAAGAATAAACTTTGTCCGTAGATTTGTGCCTAATTTTGCCACTCTTGTGAAGCCTTTAACAATGATGTTGAAGAAGAGTCTGGCATTCAAATGGACAGCAGAAGGCAAAGAGAGTTTTGAAAACATCAAGCATGCAATATCACAAGCTCCAACTCTTATCAACCCAGACTTTTCAAAGGACTTCATGTTGTATGCGTTTGGAGGATCAGATACAATCTCAGCTATCTTGACACAGCTGAATAGAGAAGGTTCAGAACAGCCCATAGCATTCTTCAGTCAAACCTTGGAAGATTACGAAATAAAGTATTCTTTCATCGAAAAGCATGTCCTTGCTGTCATCAGGAGCTTGAAGAAGTTCAGACATTTGGTCTCAAACAATAAGATTCAACTGCTGGTGTCTCATGCTGGTGTCAAGGACTTTCTCCTAAACAAGGATTTAAATGAGAAGAGAGCAGGTTGGATCACTCGGGTGATGGAATATGATATTGAAATCAGAGTAACCAAACTGGTTCGTGGCAAAGGTTTGTGTGAGCAGCTCGCTTTCAAACAACCAGACGGCTCAAAAGGTGAAGAAGATGTTGTCCTACTACTACAGAATGATCAAGAACAACCAACTGATGATGCACTCATTCCATGTTGGACTCAAGACTTGGTGCATTACCTCCAAACAGGCTTGTGCCCTCCAGAAGTGAGCAAGGCAAAGAGGAGATACTTTAGATTACAAGCTATCCCGTATGTACTCATTAATGGTATCTTGTTCAAGAAGGACATCAATGGTGTTCTATTAAGATGCATTGGAACAGGTCAAGTTGAGAAGATCTTACTCGAGTTCCATGATGGGGAAGCAGGAGGCCACTTTGCTCCACGAGTAACAGCTCTCAAAATCATGAGGGCTGGTGACTATTGGCCTACTGATGTTCAATGATTGCTACTCATGGGTCAAGAAATGCAAGAAATGTGCATTCTTCACAGGGAAAGAAAGGTTAGCAGCGCTGCCCCTTCATCCAATTTCAGTGGATCAGCCATTCATGCAATGGGGATTGGACTTCATTGGGGTTATCAATCCCAATTCGAGTCAAGGCCACAAGTGGATACTTACGGCAACAGACTATTTCACCAAGTGGACCGAAGCAGTGGCACTCAAGGAGGCAAATGAATCCAATATCTTAGATTTCTATGAAGGGATAGTCACGAGGTTTGGTGCCCCTGCCACTATCATATCGGACAATGCATTGGCATTCCTTGGCACAAAGATCACTGAATGGGCTGTCAAGAATTGTGTGTATCTCAGCACTTCATCGAATTATTACCCTCAAGGTAATGGCCAAGCCGAGTCTACGAACAAGAACCTACTAAGAATCATCAGAAGGACTCTGGATGAAAATCAAAGGACTTGGCACGCAAAGCTCAAATCAGCCCTATGGGCTGATAGAATCACACCCAAGAGGTCTACAGGAAGCTCTCCATACAAGCTTGTGTACGGGAAAGAAGCAGTTCTACCTATATCACTCGAGTTGCCAGCATTGGAACTCATGAAACAATTGGAACTAGCTGAGTTTGAACCCATGGAGGTTAGATATGCAGAATTAATGGAGCTCCAAGAAATTAGAGAGCATGCAGCCCAGGCAATAGAGAAGGATCAAGCCTTGATCAAGAAGACTTTTGATAGGAAAGCCAAGGCTAGAACCTTCCAAATTGGAGATCTAGTGTTGAAATGGGATGCAGATCGTGCAAAGCCGGGAAAGCATTCCAAGTTTGATGCCATCTGGAGTGGCCCATACATGATCATTGAATGCAAAGGTAGCAATGCCTTCCGACTGGCTAAGTTGGATGGTGAAGAATTGCAGATTCCGGTCAATGGGATCTATCTCAAACGTTGCTACTAGAAAGATAGCTTCTCACCCTTGTAAATATTAATTTAGAATTTCCATTCCTCTAAGTGCTTATGCACATTGTACTGCTGTTAGAGTAGTTTTTATTTCCCTAAGTTCTTGTGCACATGTCCTATTGCTTCTAGTATGTGCATGTTTGCAGTTCATCAAGCTCCTGGAAAAGAATTGCAGCCACAAGAGAACCAGCTCAACAAATGTTTCAATGGCTCAAGATACAAGTTTTCAAATTTCAGATCAGCTGAGAGATTATCAAACAGACTCCATGCCCAATGGATTGCTATGAGCAGCTGGCCGTTCTTCATCTGGCAGGCAGATAACCCCGCTGAGTCGCCAAAATTGTTATCCAAAATTCACCCCTCAAGGTAATTTTGATAACATGCATCAAATTATTCAGTCCTGAGCAAGTAGATTGATTCAAGGCCCAAAATCATGTTTTTGGGGCCCCCTCGGCTTCTCTCTAACTCTCCCATCCAAGAAGAAATCCCAACGAGTTAGAAAAAATGGAAAAAATGCAAAAAATAAGGTTGCAGGACTGTTTTAAAGCATTTCGGGTCTGAAGGGTTCGGGTCGTACCAGTTCGGGTCATACTAAGGTTTGTCATACCAAGCTTGGGGCTGAAAAACAAAGAAAATTGGCTAAGTCAGACATTTTTGTCCCAGGCGGTCCACGGGACAGTTGGGACGTCGGGACGCGAGGGACGCGAAAAGCCGAAACGGCCGAAAGCAGGGAAAATCGTCAAGTTTTTGTTTCACGCGGTTTGGGACAGCCGGGACAAAAGTACGTGCGGGACGCGAATCGGCCGATTTTCCGAAAGACGGTCCATTTCGGGCAGTTCGGAGATTTTTGTCCCAGGCAGTCCGGGACAGCCGGGACAAAAGTACGCGAGGGACGCGTGGGACGCGAAAAGGCGAAAAGGCCGCAAAAGGAACAAGGAAGCCCGAATCGGCCGAAGCAGGAGATTTTCATCTGGGACAGCCGGGACAAAGGTAAGGGACGCGAGGGACGCGAAAAGCTGAAACGGCCGAAGGCAAAGAAGAAAAGTCAACGTTTGACCCGTGAACTTCAAACGGCCATAACTTTTGACTCCGAGCTCCGATTTTCACAAAATTGGACTTTCTGGAATGAGCACGACGTCCTCTATGCCAAAAAACTGGATTTATTATTTTTAATGAGGGTAGATATATTTAAATAAAAGAAACATATTCGGCTCCAGTCAGTTAATGCTCATTCCCGTCAAATGACAGAAAACGCCTGCCAGACCCAAAATAGCTGCCCGCACTCAGAAGGCCATAACTTTTGCATTTCTCAACGAAATCACACAAAATTGGTACCGTTGGAATCATGGCTCTGAGCCCGATGCACAAAAATCAAGAAATTCTAGATTTGATGAGATATTGATAGATATTTTAAATAAAACTTGGCTGGGTTCATAACAGTGTTTTATTTGGTGGTTGGGAGTGCAATTAAGAGGCATGGTCATCATTCTTTCTCTGCTGCAGCACCTGGGACAGTATGGGGAGCCTTTTGCAAGTAATATATAATCATTTTACTCCATTTAATGCCTCTTACAAGTGGTTGAAGGACAAGATTTCAGGATTTCCATTTTCCCTTCTCTTTCTCTTCTCATTTTTTCTATAAATTGGAGTGTTGGGCTCATTGTAAGGGGAGGTAGTTTTTGTAGCAAAGCTCTGCCAAAATTGCTTTGTGAAGCCAATGTGTTGCAGGCCCTTGTTGTGGACTCCTTGCATGGTGATCCAGGCCCTTATCTTGTAACCGATTGAACTGTGCATATCAGGAAGCAATAAAATATAAGTTTGTGGATGTATCTTCCCCTGCTGTGTTTTCTTGCATTCTTCTTGCCCCTTCAACCTTGATTACAAGAATATTGTGTCTATTATTATGTTCTTGCAGGGATCCATTATCATTGTGTATGTTTGAAATATTGTTGTGAATGCATTTTGCTAGATTATGGAGAACTGTCATCACCCCTTCTAGTGTGAACTTTGCTACTGTATCTCACGCATTTGAAGACTACTCTCACACCCTCCTTTTCTAGTGTATCACCGCTTTAGTGTAGGATTTCATTTTATGCATTCTCTCTCCCTGGTCCCTTGGAAATTTAGATTAGAATAGTTAGTTTCCCCTGCATTAGAGTAGATTGTGGCAGGTAGTTTAGGAGCAAGAACCAGCTTTCTCTGGAGGTCTATCTCAAGTAGCAAGTCCCACAACTTGGAGATAGTACCCATGTTATCCAATCACACCGTGAGTTCAAGTATATGCACTTGTATAAACATAGGGGTGTTGGTCCAGCAATCATTTGCTGGGATCTATGGTTGGGGAGGAACAGAAGAATCTATAAGGAGTCCAGTCACTCTGAGGAATGGGTTTTGGAGAATATAGAAAAAACTATTTCAGAAATAATGTCAGTTCAAGGAGCTGAGAATTGGGTTGGGATGAAGAAGAAGTAACCCTTGTGGAAAGGTGGGGTGGCATTTCCCCTGCCCCACCCTGATGTACGAAAAAGAAAAGAGAAAAGGATGTACCAGTTTTTTCCCCTGGAAACAGGGTATAGTACACTCAAATTTGATGGGTCTGCAAAGGGGTATCCAGGACCTGCTAGAAGTTGTGGAGTTTTCAGGGATTGCATCGCGATTTACTTCTTAGATATAAGAAAGGACAACAACAATTCTGCTGAAGCTAGAGCTCTTTTGAAAGGGCTTCAAGTGGCTGGCTTAAAAGCCTTAGAAATATTACTCTTTGAAGGTGATTCACAAATTATTATCAATGCAGCTAGAGGGGGCTGGGTTGAAGCCATGTGAATCCCAAGTATCATTTAGGAAATCAAGTGGCTATGGGACAAGTCAAAATTCCACCACATAAAAAGAGAAGGCAATGAAGCTGCTGACTGGGCTGCAAATAGGGGAATTGATTTAAGAAGAACCTCTTCCAGACCTAGTAAATTCTTGGAACTTTCCTTCCCGAATGACCTCCAGAGAATTTTTGTCCAAGATGCCTCTTGCATGAGTTAAGGTTCCCAAACAAGCTTTTGAGGGATCATATATGTAGCCCAAATCTCAAAAATCTAAGGAGAATTGAGGAAATTGAATTTGTGGAAGTTCAAAAAGCAAATAAGCAAAAAGAAGGGTGGTGTGTAGTGTAATGATGAGGGAAAATTCCCAATGATTTGCACCGCCCCCTACGTTAATTACTCCCTCCCCGCCTCTCGCACACTCACGCCCATGCTACTACCACCTCCTTCAATTAATTTGTTATACTCATAATTGCATGGGGCAAAACATTGAAGGTTGGAGCTCATTCAAAGTTGGGTGAGAGGTGGGAGACTTGGGCGAGTAGTTTTCTAGGTAAGTAATATTCTTGGGCATCCTTTGTTCTTGTGATTGAAGATTGTAGGGTGGGAAAGGGGCTTTGCATTTTAGGAATCTTTTTCTCGGGTAGCAGCGACTTTACTATAGCTACGTATGTTCTCGCCCATGATTTGTATTGTCTTCAACGACCATATCTCTTTTCCTTATTTGTCCATATGGGTCTACTTTATACATCACGGAAAACCCCAGTAGGGTTCAAGCTGCTGGATAGCTTCTCTCGGATAGTTGTGACGCAAGGACGCGGGGCGACTAGGACATAGGAATGCAACTCCTCGGCCCCGATGGGATCCATATCTATAGAGGGGGCCCAAATGATTTACAATTTGCGTGATTTTGCAAAATAACACTCATATGTATATTAAGCCCATAATGGTACCTCACAATTCCAAGGTTTCTCTACGAATGAGGAACGAGTGTGTTCTTGGGCCATTATAGGAATTCTTGAGGTTGTGTTTGTCTCTCCAAATGAATCTCTTAAAAATTGCATTTGGATCATATTTTTTTGAATAAGTCATGACTCCCTTGTTGCCCTTCACTTTGTTTCTAACTCATATTGCAATATGGAAATGGCTCTAGTGACAGGCTTAAAACGGGTTGTGAAGGTGATCTTGTAGGAGCAGGCTGAATCCTCTAATTAGAAGGGGAGATGAGGGCATAAAATTTGAATGGAGTTGATTTAGGGGAAAGATTCTCCTCCCATGTTAACAAGGAATCTGTGGCCCATATATGTGGATCTAGATAGAAAGTATGTGGAAAGTAGCCAACACATGGAAGATGTAGAGGGTGAGAACATTAGCAAGATGTTGAAGAACTTTATTCTGGACTCAAAGCAATCGATCAACCCCAAAAATGTATTTGATGTTGCACAATCTTTGAGTTGTGTAAATATGTTGTCAAATGTTGTGGGAAATATTTCTCTCCATGAAGACCATAGAGGCTTGGAATGCATCTTTAACTACACTACTGCTGAAATCCTCCATCACTATCATCTTCAACTAGTGCGGCTAAGAGCTCTTAGCAATGTGCTTGTTCAAATAGCAGAAAGATTGGGATCCAAGCTTACTGAGGAGGCTATCTTTGCCCCCTGTAGGTTTCCCACCTTCAGATGTAAGGAATATGCTATGAACGCCTCCCTAGCCAATGCCATTTTTATAGACGGAGGTTTCGAAACACAAGGAATAGCCAACACCTCCACGAATGTTGCACTCTGATTTTCCTCCCATAGTGCCAAGGGATGTCGATGCTATCAGAAGGTGGTTAGGGATGGGCGCAAGTGCAGGCAACCTAGAAAAAGTCGTGTGCAAACGGGTGAGGCTTTACCTCTCTTGAAAAGAAGGGGCATGTCGGGGAAGGAACAATAGGCAGTTCAACGCGGGCGTGGGAAATCTTTCTCCAGGGTTTCATTCCTTTCTCGTCGGATCTCGGTGGCCTAATGATATATGCTTGGGAATAGCTCAAGACGAAGAGGGTGGATGTTTACGATTTTGAGGGCATTTGCAGGTTCATTGCCATTTCTAGCTAGTGCAGGAAACTAGTGACTTAGGGAATACATCATAAAGAAGTCGGTTTAGGGATTCTTCAAGTAAAACAACCGATTAACATTCATTCATAGCTTAATCATTATGCGAAAGCCAATAAACTAGTATTCAACTATGTGTATAACTTGTAACATGAACATACATTGCGCAATGATTATAGGTTACAAGCTTTAGTCTCAATACTAACAAAGTTGTTAAAGAAAGTGCAAAAGAGAGTAGGTTAGGGCAGAAATAAAATAAGTAGCAAATCTGTGCAATCTGCCCCAGCTTGTTTGAATGCTAAGGATTGTGAAAACCATACCTGCGCTTAGACCAATATGCACTCAATCAAGACATGGACATGTGCGAGAGTCTATTGGGAAGGGCTTAGAACACCAAGATGATTGCGCAATGCCATTGGACGCGCATGATGCGTTCTCCAATCATACAACCACCAAATGGAGATATTGCATTCAATCAACAATGTAAATCCTTAAAACTCATTCAAATTGAAACAAGATAAACACAAAAGCTAACTTCGGCCAAGAACATGAATAACCAAGTGAGAAAAAAAAAGCACAAATACAATTCTCAAAAGCTTTTTTGTTGCAGATTCAAGGATACAATGAGTTTGATTTGGGTATTTATAGGAGTAACCCAGATGAACAATTCTTACATGTATTAATGGTGGTAGGCTCCTCACAACTTGGATTTAATAATATGAAATTACATGGCAGATGCATAGTCAGATTACATTGAATGCCAAGTTGGCCATCTAGAAGGTCTGTCATGTCAGAAAACATCCTTTGCAAGAAGGAAGATCTTCATTAAATGGTGCGAGGCTTGAGAACAAGCCTTGAGGTGATACGCCCAAATTTTGCAGGTTCCAAGGCAGTATGGCGTGCTTAATTGCAAGGTTCAAAGTCCTCATTTAAGGTAGCCAACTTGGTGTGTACATGCACTAATCAAAGACTTTTTGACAAACTGGTTGGTTATGGCGTCATGATTTTTGGGCAAATCCAATTCGTCTCCTGGTTGACTTCTTGTTTGTTGTTTTGTGCATCTTTGATTTGGGGGATCGCAATGGTGCGCGCGGAAGGTTTGCGCAATGGGATGCAAATTAAAGCTTTCTGTTGGTGCACGTGAAGGTTTGCGTAGAGATGACTTCTTTGAATTTTTCGCAAAATGTGTCTCGCACATTACTCCTTGTAAAGTAGTTGCGTGCATTCTTCCTTAATCCGCCCTCGTCTTGCATTCACAAAGTTAATAGAAGGGGCTGATTAGAACTGCATGCAATAATTCAAGCAAAGGGAGAAATACTTACATGGCGCATGCAAAGGTGCGCATGCACATCCTTTCTCAGATTCGTCGTGCAATGTTTTGATTGTTGACACATGGCGAGGATCGGTGCAAGCAATAGCTTGTTGGTAATGCGCTGGAGATTTACCAAGTTTTGCTTGGCTTAGTTTAAGTGAAAGTGACGTGGGGCATTAAGGGGTTTGTAGGACTTGGGTTGTGGCTGTGCAAGGACTGCACAAAGCTAGTTTTGAACATGGAGGAGGCCGCACAATGACTCCGGACTAAACATGAAGGGTTTAGGGTGCGTGGAAAATAGGTGAAAGCATTGTGTGAAGGATCTGGCAATGATGCCTGCGGAAAATCTTTGCGCAAAAGTGAATGGGCACGCGCAAGGATTGTGCGCGAGTATTAGGAGCGTTTTGCGCAGTAAGAAATAAACATATTTGCGAAGGGCATGGGAGAAAATAATCATAGGAGGGCATAAAACAAAAATGGCTAAGGCATTAAATGCTTGAAAAGGGGGATTGCGTGCAAGATGTATCATAGCTAGGGTGTGCAATTCTGAATTACCTTGTGAAGGTCAAGAGGTTCTATGATTTCACTTGTGAAATTAGGGATGTGTGGACACAACAACATGGCGTTTGGCACAAAATGGGCCTGTGTAATTTGCCCATGCCAGTGATAATTCTGGACTCATGGACTAGTTCTGAACTTGTGGATGCATATGATAATATATTAATAGGTGGATGGTCTAAGACTTGCATTTTCGATGGTATAATTTACTTTTGAATTAAAAATTGGTTGTATAATTTGAGATAGATGCAGTTGACGATTATGTCAGTCTATAGTTTTGAATTTCCACATTGAATGTATGTCGAAGGTCCACTCTGTCATGCAGCACACACAAGTTTGACTGGTAGTGTTGGTTGAGTGTCATGGATACTGGCTGAGGACACCCTGCCAGTCAGTTCAAGTTTATTCTCGCTGAAATCTCAACCTACATTTGTTGAGGATTGGGTTTAGATCATTAAATGATAATTGCTGCGCTATTCCATGTATAGAGGTGTACATGCCACAATGGTTCTGCTTGCAAAATATCTCATGTTGATGGAGCTCTAACATGTCTGTGAAGCACACATTCCCATGGTATCGGGAATGGGAGTATCTGTTTTTTAATGAGCGGACCCTCCTGGACAGTGGTTAGGCATTTTGTCGATTAAGGCACTTATTCAGGACATACAATTGAATTTATGAATGAAAATTGTTAAGAGTTTGTGATGATGAGATCCTTTAGTCCTGTGATTTTGGTTTTGGCTGAGCAAGGCATTACAAGGAAGCAATATGGATAAAACCTAGCCATCCATGTCTTTGGACCACCTTTTCAGTCTATCTGGCATGTTAATGTGCTTTTTACTTCTGAACTCATTGTGGGCTAATCCCCAGGTTGGAACTTTCATCTTCTCTTTTTTTGCGGGTCTAGAGCCCTTCCCTAGTTATCATTAAGTAAAAAAAAGCTGAATAAATTTTTTATATATTTTCAATAAAATTAATAAATTTTCAAACTAAGTGGTTGCCCTAAATTTTAATGTTAAAGTGCAGGCTATAAAAAGTTTATACTAAAAAGAACATTTTAAACAGTTTACTTTAACTGTTACCTCTGCCCAAGACGTGCTTCTTTTATGCACAGGCACCATTGAAACCACGGTGTGTTTTTTTCATATAGGTGACTTACATAATCTTTTGCTGCAATTTATGCAGACACTTTTGCACTCTTCACGCCCATCAAACAATCAGAGTGCCACTCTGCACACACAATGTCTCTTTGTTAGATGACCTGCTGTATGGAAGCCACAAATGAGTCTATGGCCTTCACTGCAAAACGCCTCTACTTCTGCATAAGAAATACTTCATCATAATGCCTCTGATCTGCGATGTTTTTATTGCTTCTTTGTTGTACGGTATTTTTGTTAAAACAATAAATTATTTTATTGATCTTCACAGGTGCCACTTTACTATGGACGTCCCTTTCATTTCTCTCTTCTCATACTTTTACTCCTCTTTGTTGCCACTCTGGTTCTTTATTACACTTTAAAGAAGAATGCTTCACAGTAGGTCCTTTCTTTCAGCACCATGCTTCTTCCACACAAGCGCTCTGTTGCACACAACAAAAACTTTTATTTTTTGATCGAATAAATGAGGGATTTTGGATCAACCCACACGCTTTAAAGAAGAATGCTTCACAAGAGGTCCACTCTTTCAGCACTATGCTTCTTCCACACAAGCGCTCTATTGTACACAACAAAGACCTTTTTTTGATTCATTAAGCTAGGGATTTCGGATGGGCCCATACCCATCTGAGACACAATCAAGGGGATCTCAATCCCCGAATTCCAATTTGCCAATTTGTCACTTTGCCACTACACACACCAAAAACTTAAGACAACAAACTCCGAATACAAACTAATGGCGGTTACAATTACATAACATTTGTAACAAGGAAGGTCGTCATCAGTTGGGGCAGAAAAAATAAACAATGGAGCTGTGCTTTGATCAACAACAAAAAATCAATTTTTCTTCCATCACAGACTCTTAGCTTTTGCTCTGACCTTACCCCTATCACCTGCTTTAATTCCAAATGTTAAATGTGGGTGAAGGTTAGTATTTGTAACTTGCAGGGATTGCCCAATATAATCTTTTTTATTTAATCTTTGAAGGAATACTCATACACTAGACATGCCCTATTTTTAAGGACATATTTTTATCACATCCTGCTATTCCCTTAACCATTTCCAATTCTACATGAACCTCCTAACAAACAAGCCTAACAACGTACCTAACCCAACTATCTATAATAGGCAGAGGAAATAAAGAATTGGTGGTTGTCCACCTTATCAATCCAGGCTCTTCCCATACCAACAGCCAAGCATTTGGCCACTATATACAGTTTCAACTTTTCAAGAAGTTAAAAAAGATCAGGTTTGGACCTCTCATTGTCTTGAATCTTCCAAATCAGGCCACCCCATGTTAGATTTCTTGAGAACCTTGCCCTAATCTACACCTTTACAAAGTACCTTGCCTCTCGTGTTGAAATCCTTTGTCAATTGCATTTGGACCTTGTTATGATCATTTGCACATTCCTTTTGCTATTGGTCTGTCAATGGTTGTCTAGATCTTTAGCGCGAGATGAGCTTGTAGGCTTTTAGCTGCTCTATTCTCTTGCCATGCTACTCAACACCCAGACAGAAACAAGGCCACTGACAGGAAAGAGACCCCTACTAACCAATAGCACTAATGGAAGAAAATGGCCGAGTCCAGGAAGTTCCCCATTGTGAATGTGACCAGTTGAGGATCGTAAGAGCATGGGAATATCTATCTATGAAGTGCATGCATCAAATTGCCCGACTGCTAGTAACTGATGCATTGAGATTAATGCTGTTCTTGTTTTCCCAAATGACCCCCACATTCAAAGGTTAATAAGGAGGGTTATAATTTTTGAGAATAAAACTTCAGTTATCTATATCCCAAGGCATCTTGATGACTGAGGAACTTATAAAATGGTTTTTTGACAGGCTTAATAATGTGACCAAACACACCTTTACCTAGTAGATATATGTAGAGAAGGCAATGGATCATGCGACTTGTCCTCTACGAGCTCACTCAAATGTACTATGTCCTTTCTCCTTTCTCGCTACATTCCTCATGGTGTCCTTAATGGTTAGATTGTCAAGTAAAACTTAGTTCACTAAGGTAGCCAACAAGTCAGCTACATTTTATGCTCCCTTGTAACATTGCATACGCTAAAAAATTGCATATTAGGTTTGATTATTTGACATCTCTTATTAGCCCTTCCATTCTCCAATTCTTTGTGGGAAAAGCACCAAAGTGGTTTACCATTATGGTCTTTATGTTTTTTTGTTATCAAACATATCATTTTTCTATCAACATATTTTAAAAATTGCAGTTATGCTTTTATATCGATGGGGATAGTAATCAGAGTAATATGTTTTTAGTGCGGTTGTCAGGACAATAACACTTAGCATTATTAATTACAAGTGACATCAATTGGTAGTGGCTCAACATTTTACGTTAGATGCTACTAAGTTATGGGTGTTTATAAGACAACAGCTTATAAGTATATAAATAAGATATTGTCCTTGTATTCAGTGACTTTACAATATTTAAGAAAGATATTGCCCTTGTATTGAGTGACTTGACAATAATTAAGTTTTTATTTTTAATATGTTATCTTTTACTCAAATACTGAATGTAGGGTGATCAAGAGATGCCCTTTGTTTTGTATTATTGCAAGGCTGTTCATGAAATTACGCTTTCCAGACTGATTTGGCAAACTTAGAACTGTCCTCACTACCAGTTTGGTAAGACAAGTAAATTTCCTTTTGCACCATTTGGCTTAATATGTTCTAGAAGACATCGGATTCCATTGAGATTCTCTTCTCCATATTGGAAAACCAAAGAATAGAGCACTTGCCACTACTGAAATTTGCATGAAACTGGACTTGGGGAAAGGAATACCAACAGGGATATAACTGCTATTATCAGGTTAATGCTGGAAAAGAACTTTTTTTTTTGAAAATGTTGCATGTAAATGCAAGAGGTGTTCTGAGTATGGCAAGTCATCTTTTTTGTGGAAGAGGATGGTTGTAAAACACCTCGAAGAGGAAGGATCCTCTGGGGGCCCTTGAATTGGGTCTGTCTGAAGAAAGGGCACTGAATTAATTTCCAAACTCAATAAAGAGGAAAAGCCAAAGGAACAACCTTCAAATGATAAGTGGCAAATTCTGGTAAAAATGCCATCGTCCTGTCAGATAGCCTTAAACAATACTGTAACTGGGACTTTTTGGGAAGAAATGATAACATTGCTAGCAACAGATGTTGAAAATGAAACCCCTCCAAAAGACATTTCAGTTGTATTTGAAACACTGCTAAGCAGTCCAAATGGAATAGATGATATGTTTAGGAATCTTTCGGAAGAAAATGATAGCCTGTTAATATCAGGTAACAGGTAGAGATGGCTTCCGTGATAAGAGGGAATGTCAGAAGCCACGTTTTTTGAAATATTCCTCCCTAGATTAGATATCTCAAAGCATATTATTAATGTAGGCTATTTTTTTTTCCTAACTACAATAATTTTGTTTTGGCAAATAGATGCCTTTCTTACAGCTGTTTGTTATTCATTACTGATCTAACAAGGTATTTACTATAAAACAGTAGCCAAAAGAACCTTGCTGGTAGGAAATGTTAATGAAAAATGGGTTTGTCATACTATTGTGATAACCGTTTCCAATATCTGGCCTAAGTTGCATGTATGCAGTGGACGGCAAAGGAACTTGATCTTGTTAATGTATCTCCAAAACAGAAAAGAAATGTATCAAGAAATCCGCAACAATTTTTTTTGTTGGTCATCATTAACCGAGCTTGGATTTCTTAGTATACATTCCCATCATGTTTTCCTTGAACCAAAGAAATGTTATGGAAGGAGGTTCTGTCAGAGGTCAGGAAAATTAGTTGGGATTGCGTTAATGTGTCCTGCAGCTTTAGAGCTATCTCTATCTGAAGGCCTAATGCACTTTTACTGATGGCTTATTGCAGACACATGTTCCTTTTAACGTTTTTCAGCTTTACCTAGTGAATTGAAATACTGCTTCCCATATGCATTTGTGCCATCTCTGGAATACTTTCATTTCTAGGGGATAATGTGTTGACCTTTTTGAAATCAATTCTTTTAATACCCTGTTTTATTTTGTAAGTTTGACCAGCGTTGGCAATGCATGCTTTGTGGTGTGCAGATAGTGGAGGCAAGGGGATTGCTTCTGCAAGAGTTGCAAAACAGGACTAAAGCCCAAGCTGGACAAACTGGGAGCGATATGGCCTATTCTGAAGAAAAGAGTACGTTCCTGTCTCAGGAAGATACATTTTTAAAACAATCAAATATTTCAGAAAAGAATGAAAGGACAGAGTCTTTCAAGATTGTCTCTCTTCAAGCTGCAACCTCAGTGGCTGCCAAGGATTTTCAAACTGATGAACAGACTACTCAAAGAGGAATTTCCAGTGATCAGGTACATAGTGAGGAGCCACTAATCCAGAATAAGAATGTGTTGTCTGGAACCGTGAAGCTTTCAGAATACAATTATGAAGATGAGGAGGAAGAGGTAGACGACTGGCTAGAGGAAGAGCCTGCTGGAATGGATGTGCCAGTCCGTACCAGGGCAGGTCTGGAAAACGAGGATGATGTTTCATTCAGTGATCTTGAAGATGAGGATGATATCAATGTGCAAGCAACTTCATCAAATGTAAAAGAGAGCTTTCATTCGTCGTCGAAGGGCACAAAAGGATGGGTTCAACTTGAGAAGAGTACCGACTTCATAGGAGTGGGTTCTTCAAGTCATTATTCAAGTGCAGAGGGTCCCAGTACCAGTCATTCGAGGTCGAGTGCAGATGTTCTTATATTGCACGGTAGAGAGGCATCTGCTGAGCGACAAACTATAAAGCCAGATAGTGGAGAGTCAAATGACTGGCTGACTGTAGAAGAAGATGATATTGTCAGTGCAGATTCTTCGTAGCTGCTGACATCAACACAAACTGATAAATTAAATGTTTATTCAATTATGTATTTTGAAATTGGGTGGAAATGAATTGCAGTTGTGAACTACTCTTATAATATTGCAAAAAGTAAGTTTATCTTCTGTGTTCATCTATATACAGGCAAGAAAGATGTAATGATATCTTCTGTCATCTTGTGTGTTCAAGATATTTCTATGATATACTGGCATTGCTATTATGGTCACTGTTGAAAGTTGGCGTGAACCTAGGTTGGTTTCATGCAAATATCTGAACAGATTCTTTATATACTGAAAGGTATGTAAGATCCTTCCCATGTAAGTGTTGAGGTAACTTTTATCATAACAATGTAAAGATTATAGCTGTGATGTATTTATTATCTCAATTTTTTCTCCAATCTATTTATGCAGTTGTTGATAGTCACTGCTTAAAGTTCCAATATTTTGCCGATACGAAAGTTCTTTTTATTTTGATTCTATGTGGACCTGGCAGTACATATACTGGATGTTCGTTTAATTTGCTTAACATTTTTTCGTAGAGATGTCATACACAAATAAATGGAGGATTCCATTTTTAAACAGGTTATTGAGTTGCAATTAAGCATCGTTGCCAGGATACGTCCCCCAGCCCCCCTGTACCTTACCTGATACGTACAGGTACGGATACGTAATGGGTACGTCTGGGTTCTTCTCGGGTACGCCACAGGGACGTCCAGACATACCCGGGAAGAACCCAGACGTACCCGCGGTGAATTGCCAATTAATTCGTTCAAAATCGCGAATTAATTCGTGTTTAAATTGGACGTGAATTTTTTATAGAATATGTTGTGAAATCGCGTTTGAAATTTGTTGAAAATCATTTCATAAAAACGTAATTCGGTTTAGGGTCTTAGCTGTTCAGATTTTGGGGCTTCCTAGACTGTTAAGTGTTTGTCATTCTTTGCAAGGTCATGACGTATGGAGGCCAGCGTGAATTGTACGGTGTGTATGTGAAGTGTGAACAGGCCCCACTGGTTTGGAGGCTTGCTGCCTCACGGTGCCCTGCCACTTGCCACTCACCACTGCTAGTTAGGTTTACGTTTTTTGTTTTGTAATTTTTTTAATGAAGTTTTTAATTAGTTATTAAAATGTTCACGTTTGTATTTATAATAAAAAAGTAATGTTGTTAAATTTTAAGTTTTATTTAGCTTTTAATATTTTAAAATTTTAACTTTTAACTTTAAAGTTACATAAAATCATTGTTAATACATTCAATTTTAACATAATAAATTGAATGTATTTATATATAAAATGTATATATCTAATATTTTATATTTTTTATATATATTTTATTAATTTTTTAATATAAATGGACGTATTCAAGATGTATCGTACCCAAGGGTTTTTTAAAATTGATGTATCCGCGTATCGAACCTGTACCCGAACCTTGATCCTGGCAACATAGATTAAGAGATATATGTAGGCACAACTTTATATTTTGTGATTGGCTACAACCTGTAGGTGTTCATGCATGGTGTGGGGGTTCGTATTCTGTCTCAAGATTACAACGTTCATTCAATGCCGAAAGAGGTGAAATCTTGCGAATTTCCACTAATGTTTCTTATGAAAATCCTTGTTGCCCATATAAACAGTTGTTGATAATGAGTTGCTTTGGTTCTCTGCACTTTGGGATTACCTAAGTAGTATTGGCTGTTAGTATCAAGTTCCATGATGAAATTGACAATCTCTGCTCAAGCAATGAGGCAAAGAGACTGATAAATGATGTTTACCCGTAGCCACCCATCGCAATTTGCTATAGAACTTTTTTTAGAAAATATGAATGAATCTGCAATGAGGTATGAGTATGAGTATATATTAGACAATTGTCAAACCGTAACTATATAAAGCAAGTTAAAATATGAATGAATGTGCAATGACCTATAATTATATATATAGATTTACAATTGCCATACCCTAACTATATAAAGCTAGTTAAAATATGAATGAATGTGAGTAAAAGGTGCTCACCCTATGGCCAAGAACTAGTTGATTAGTCAATGATTGAATAATACATGAAATGCTCCCTTAGAGAGCCAAAGAACAAATAATACTCCAAGCAAACCTTAAAGCCATTATGGTCATTAAGTATGGGTTCCATAGCAATTATCCGCTCCGATGAGGCGAATAGGTGCTGAGGACATTAAGATTAGGGGCAAAGAATCTACCACCATCACAGGTACAAATATCTTACAATAGGTGCCTAGGACATTAAGATTAGGGGCAAAAAATCTACCACTACCACTGGTACAAATATCTTAAATGCATCTATCTGAAAATAGTTGGGAGAGATCAATCTACCATTGGTACAAATATCTTAAATGCATCTATCTGAAAATAGTTATGAGAGATCAATCTTGGGGCCCTAATAACTCCACTACACAGTTTCCACTTGCTGAGGACAAATGCCGTCAATCTATCTACATCATTGTGTTAGGGTCATTGTGTTTTTGGTAAAATATGAGCTTCCAACTCCATTGTGGGGCTTGTATCTTACAAATTTTTGATTCATCCTAATCAAAGTTACAGGAAAAAACTTTAGAGTGATGGTCAAATGGACATCATATTTAAGGTTTAAATTCTCCTATGAGGATCAAATGGATGTCAAGTTTAAGTCCAAGACACTAATCATTAACAACTCAAAGATAATATAGTCCACCACCATCACGATTGCCATTGTAAGACACTTATTAGCATTAGAACACCTATTGGAGTAAGAAAACAAAGATGAATTAAACATGATTAAGAAAATATTACCCATCTAGTGCCAAAGAGCTAGTCACGAGTCATTACAAAGCTTGCTTGGCAAAATTATGCCGAGTTCCAACTTTATTTTTTGTTCAATGCTAATTTTTTTAAATTTTTTTGTTGTCATCTAAGGCAGTTTTTTTTTTAACTCAGTATTATGTAGAAAACATTGTAAGATTTCCGATCTGCCCAATAAATTTCAAATCTCTAATAATCTACTTGTTTTGGTAAATAAATATGGACATAATTTTTTTCTCTCATCTAATAAATGTCGTTTGTATTTAACTTGTAATTTCAATATTAATTATTTGATTCCTTAATTCCATTAAATTTTGGGAAATATTAAATTACAAATAGATATTGAATTCAAATACATTAAACTATGAGGAACCGTTCAAAAGTGGATTATTACATTTTCAACGTGTTTAATAATATCCATGTGTGGACCCTCCCAACGTGGAAACAAGGAGCAACAGTAGTAGGCAGATGGCTGGGAGCAACCTGATGACACCCTGGACACTACTCTTGGTGGTTGGGGTGGTGACCGTCCAAAGAGCCCACCGCCACCGCCACCATCTTCCATGTTTGTTGTCGCTGCCTAGCTCCATGTTTGGAGTTTTCTCTGGTTCTCTGCACTTCTGTTTTAAACTTTTTTGATTGAAAATGTTACTGTTGATATGACACTTTGCTACTCGTAGCCTCTTTATGGCTACTTTGATCTTGCTTATGGGGTGTGATCTTTTCCACCCGATTTTGTATGATTAGCATTGTACTTCTTATGTCATCTTTAATATATGGTTATGCTTTTCAATAAAAAAAAAATCCATGTTTGGAAGGTTTTTGCATTTGGACAAACCACTTTCCTATTTGATAGCATGATTATATTAGACAAATTTTAAGCTCAAAACATTATAAGTTAATAGAGCTTGAACAAATTTAATTTTTGATCGGGCTTGCACTCATGATTCTAACGAACATCTCAAGTAAATTCCAAGGGTATAATCCCTCCTCCATTCAGGACCAACACCATTATACGAAAGTTCTATATATATATATATATATATATATATATATATATATATTGAAATATTTGAGGAAGATATTTATTTATTTGTGTAATATGAATAAATGGCTTACAATGAATAGTGACACAATTAGCCAATGACTTTTTAAGTAGGCTTGATATACACGTAAAATAATGATTAAGTTTAATTAATTAATTTAATTTTAAGAAACATAGATAATATATAGGTTATAGGATTATCTAATTTTATCTTATGATTTGGTGATAGTGGAAATCGGTGTTCAAAAATGACAAGATCTCAATCCAAAAGTTTGGTGTCGGATGAAGTCTCTCATGAATTTCTTATATAACAATACAAAATGTTGGGATGCTCTTAAAAAAACACAAACAAGTCAAAATTGATTTGATTACTGCACTTGCATGGTCCTTATCTCAAAAAACTTCATCTATATTTCCACATAATTTTCCCAAATCAATTGCAAAGCCAACTTCTTGCCAAGCCATATTGATATATTTCTGGCCCGTAGACAATAAACACTATTTAAAATTTTAAACATCAATTATTGGAATAGTTCCAATAACAATAACAAACCTCAATTATTGGAATAATTCCAATAGCTTGCGAACTAATGTCTTGTGGTGTACGTATAATGCAGTCACCTAAATTTGACCAAAAAAAACCCTTATTCCCAATTTAACATGTTTTTTAGTCCATTTTGGCTCGTCTTAGGTCCCCATTTAGCACTTGAATGTAGAAAGCAATGCCTAACACTTATAATAAAAGTATCAACTAACATACTTGAACTCTATATCACCTATCATCTTGCTTTGCCTTGAAAGCAAAGATTGTGTCACCTCCAAGTCCACTCCAAGTCAAACATGTGATGTGTGTGTTTGTTTGTTTTAGCCTTGCGGATCCTTCTTGTTATCATTTATTATGTGCCTCTCAACTCGTTCTTTACATTTTCTAACGTTGGGTAATGCATGTATGTTGTCCTAGATTACCCTGTACATACAAGGTCATGTCAAGCTATTTAAGGAATCAAAAGAAAATAAACGAAGCACATAGAAATATGAATATCAAAGGTAAAGCCTACAACCAAACATAAAACATCATTCCTCTACTTCAAGTTAAGCTTTGTGGAGTCATATCTTAGACACTTGCGATAAAGTTGTTCTAATTCTTGGTCTCTCATCATTTCCATTATGTCTAAGGAGGGTATTACCTTGCATATAGTTGCACTATCACTTCTAGGGAAGCGGACATGTTCAAAACCATCACTTGAGCCATTCCATCCATACACTAATAGAACTATGGGGAGGTTTGATTCCAAGTGTGTGGTATAGACGTAGATAATCTACAATTTCACTTCACTAATCCTAGTGCATCATCTTCTAGGCATAATAACATATTTAAATAGTTAAGTCGGCACAAACTAGAACCAACCATGAAATATATATGCACAAAAAAAAACACTGGAGTTTAGGATCAAACACAACATAATATTCATAGTCATGACATGTAATTTATGGAAACATAAATGAAACAAATCTTCGGGTGAATAAAATTCATCCTAAAGATAAAACCTTGTAACATTCACAAAGCCGTTTGCTAAAAAATGATACCCTAGAAGGTGTAAGATAGTTGGGTTCTCCAACATCTAATGAATATAGTCAGATATCACAACTATGTGTAAACTATAGTAAATACACATAACAATTGTTAATTAATTATCCAAATCGACAAAGAAGACAAATAAATAAGTGTATCAGGTATGCACTTTATCTTTCCCACCTTGGGGTTTACCTTATTTCAAGCTTATACTGTTATGATATTCCCATTTCGAAGCATTATACTATTTATACTTGATTTACATCTTCCCACTTAGGGCATAACTCTACAACTCTATTACATTGCTTATAGTCTGGCTTGATATCTTTATATGCTTGCATCAAAGATTTATTTTCCTATCATATGCTTGGTGGGCATAATGCGTTGTGCATGAATGATCAAATCTCTCTCTATATTCTCTATTCCCATAGATATAGAGGCCCTATCTATATTCTATTTGGGGGGCAGGAATGGAATACGGTACCCATATCTAGATAGGGTCGTTGGCTCCCATATACAATATCAATCTATATAGGGGGGTCGGCCTCCTCTTTGTCATGGATATGTGATACATCCCCCTATCCCTATATAGATGGCCTCAAATTTTGATTGATTGACTAACTCATATGCATTGTGGTTGACTCCCCCTCGACATGATTGACCCCCAACTTCGGGGGATTTCGGATAAGGAGATCAACCTACCCATAGAATTGGAGACTCAAATCCATTTAGTATATGGATGGGGAACATGAGGTCGGCCATATCTATATATAGGGGGTCGTTACTTTTGAGATATGTGGTTCATAGGTTCATCCCACAACTCAAAAGGGGGAGTGGGGAGGATTCAAATTATTTAATCTCCAATTTTTAGTTTTACTCTCCAGGACATGTTTTCAACTTCCTCGTCAAGATGATGAGATGTGCCCAGATTAAGGCTGGATACCTTGGTCTCATCATGAGACAAACACAAATAGATTTAGATTCAACTCAAACACTAAAAACATTCCTTCTAGTTTCAACATAACTAGGTGTATTCTTTCCTATCATGTGTGTGTGCGTGTGCGTGTGCGCGCGCACGTGCGCGTGCGCGCGCGTGTGTGCGTGCGTGTGCGTGTGCGTGTGCATGTGCATGTGTGTGCGTGCGTGTGCGTGCGTGTGTGTGTGTGTGTGCGTGTGCGTGTGCGTGTGCGTGCGTGCGTGCGTGTGCAAGATCAAAGTTTCCATGCACAGAAGCACATATGCTTTGTACTGCATTATAATGAGCACCATGTTTCTTTTGTTTTTGTAAGTCATAGGAGTTAGAATATGTGATAAGGTATCCTCTCTCCTTTTCATTGTGTGTGTGTGTGTGTGTGTGTGTGTGTGTGTGCGTGCGTGAACGTGCGCGTGCGTGTGCGCGTGTGCATGTGCGTGTGTGCGTGTGAGTGCACGCGCGCGCGCGTTTGTGTGTGTGCATGCGTGTGTGCGTGCGTGTGTTTGCAAGATCAAAATTTCCACGCATAGAAGCACATATGCTTTGTATTACATTATAATGAGCACCATGTTTCTTTTATTTTCATGTAAGTGCTCGTTTGTCTTTAAGTCAATATATATGCACAAACACATCAAAGTGGGGTATTGTGTGGACGCCTAAATTTGGTATGACTAGTAAATTGATTTGGTGCTATTGTATTCATGTGTTTATTGACTATTGGTCCAATTCAGACTAGATTGTTGACTTGTGTCTCATGGTTTTTCAACTTTGGACATGTTTCCATTTTATTATATATGACTTAACACATTTTCTACTTTGTATTGTTCCTTGCGACTCTATTTTCTACTTTTTGATTCTTTCTTCTCTGTTTGACCATGTCTAGTTCCATTTCATCGTGTTTCTCTTTTCCCTTTGGTAGTTTTTGAAACATCACCTTTTGCTTATCTGTAGCCCTTCAAAATATCACCATCTTTATAGACCATTACGTATTCATAAAGACAAATTCACCCTTGCACACACTACTACAAAAAGTGTAATTAGTGCCATAAACTGGGCCAATTTCACATCGTTTTCATTTTTACTTTTTCTTAAGGTGGTGTGAAAATAATTCAAAACGTGTTGCAAATTTGGCACTAATATTAGCGCCACTTTCACACCACTCAAAAAAGCAAACACTGCATATTTTATCTATTGCATTTTATGTTATATTAAAGTAATTTTTTTTTAGGGTGATGCAAAAGGGACGTAAATTGTTTCACTTTTGCATTGCCTTTGTATCACTTCACCTGTGAAACTAAAAATGCCAACCAAAATTTGCATTCGGTTTTTAGCTAGACATGATAATCTAAAGGTTTGCATGTGAATATTAATATTTATTTTTTATTTTTGAGTTTGTATCTCTATGGTGTTCCATTTAAGAGATCAAGAGATCGATAATGCACTAAGTAATTTTATTTTCTTCTTTGTACGCAATATATTTACTTTACTTTTGTATTGTTCCTTGCGACTCTTATCTTATACTTTTTGATTCTTTCTTCTTCTTTGTTTGACCATGTTTAGATTGGGTCCTTGGCTTGCCTATGTCGGCTTTTGAATTTTTAAAAAGTCGAGAGATGTAAAGATGATGCTAAACAATGTTTTAGGTGGTGTAAATCATATGCAAAAGTGGCACAAACATGGTACGAAAGTGACACAAATAAACATGCTTAGTCACTTCATTTTTACATCACATTTATGCACTTAAAACGAATTGATTTCCTTAAAGAAACATAACCAAAAACACAAAAGGTTTGATTTCCAACACAACTTGACCATAAAAATAACACTTTTTACACTTTATGTAATGGTGAGAGAAAATCATTTTTATAGAAATTATGCTAGTAGTTTATGTTTTGAATATCCACAAAATTGGTCACATCTTGATGAAATTGGTCAACATAGTTTTCTTGTTTAATATCTATAGGAGTTGTTCATCTCATCTTTTAGACCCGTTATGCATGGATTGCCACTAATGACTACCTCAAGATTTAGGAATTTCAACATATTTATGTCTTAAGCCCTAATTTTCATATATACCTTATTATTTTTATAGTTTTCTATGTTCTAGATATCATTCTTTATGCTATTAAGTTTGATTTTCTCATTTAATTTGAATTAAATCGAATCACAATGTGTTGTGGTTAGTTTAATACATTTGTTAATATAAAACCGCTTTCCATGTCTACATAATAACACTTAGTTATGTTGATAGGCGTTCTACAATGGTGGTAAGAGATGGGATGTGATGGTGTCACTATAAATTTTTTATTTTTGGCAATAAATTAGACATTCATTTAACTACCATAGAGAAATTTCAACCTTAAATTCGACGTTTATTTGAGTGTTAATTGGAAAATAATAATAATAATTTAGCCATATGAGTTAGAGGCCCCCCCTTTTTAGACCACGCGTAAACAAACAATAGAATGTAAATAACAAATATAATAGACTTATTAAAAAAATATTTAAAAATATTATTATCAACTAAATTAACAACCTATAAATCTTCTACCCATCTTTTACGCTAACAAATTAATGAATTATTTATAAGCAAGTGCCACTTTAATTACGCCGAAGGCGTCCCCCCAATGGGAAAGGCCCTTCCGGACGTTTCGGCGACTATGTTAAATTTGATGGCCTTTTAGATGTTTTTGCAAGGCGATTAACTTTGACGGGTTTAATGACGGTTAAGACGGTCTTTGTGACGGTTTCACTTTAATGCGAGCTATATAAACAGAGTTTTTGACGGTTTCGTCTGAAACATTTCGCTCTCATTCATAGGGCTCCGGGCTTCACATATTCTAACCTCAAATCTCTAGCTCAGAAAATCCCTGTCAACAAACCCTCACGGCAATTTCCTCAGTACCCACCATAGAACACAGGACTCCATAAATGTACACGATCGATCAACAACAGGGCCAAGTTCTGGCAATTGACGACGGACCTTTTGAATTCTAAATAGCGGGTTGTAACAGATCGGGAGAAGAAATTTCTATCGATAGACGGGAAACTTGACCGCTAATGATGTAACAACGAGTGTACTGTCATCGCTTTAGAAGTACATAAACTGCACAAATACCCCCATGGAAATTTGCAGTTTATTGCCATCGCTTCAAAAGTAGTTTTTTATTTGTGTTATTTGCGCTGTATTTTATATTAATTTCTGGTTTTTTAATTATGAACTATACGCAGTTTTTAAGTGTTGCAGTTTGTTTGAGGTTGTTGTAACTTGTATTTTGTTGTAACTATACGCAATTTTTTTATGTTGCAGTATTTTTAAGTTGATGTTCTTTTTGGGAGACAATTTTGTTACAAGTAACTTTTGTTCGGACGGTTCTTTTTGTTATTTCGATCAGATTGAGTAAGCTTTGCGGTATGACTGGATATTATGGATGGCCCGAGCTCGCCTTTTTTCATATTGTGTTTTTTCTTGTTGATTTTATAAGAATGAAATTGTAATACTAGGTATGTGAGCAGGTGTAATCAATGATTTTTTTTCGCTTCTTTCTTTTAACGGCACACTTTCTGCTGTGCATGTCTACATTTCGGTAAATTCAAGAAATTCGTTGTTTGTTATTAAGTGCCTTAATACTTTTTTCCTGGCATTCTCTTTGTAGAATCAATTTTTTTAAGCATGATACTACTATTATTAAGATATTTTCATAAATTCATCCCTGGTAGTTATTATTAAGTGTATTATTTTTTTCCGGTTATTTATTGTAAATTCGTAAATATTCTTGTATTAACTTACAACAAGCACGTATGGACATTGTTGTTATTCATAAATTATAAATTGCGTGCATGTAAATCCATTTTCACTATTGAAGGTATAATTCCATAGTGGGCTTTGTTATTTGTTTACATAATACATGCCCATAATTCAAGACCGATTTTTCAATGAATGTTTTAGGACAATTTTATGCCCGATCCTCTAAAAAAACAAGTTCCCCTCCTGCTTGTATTTGGTGACATAGCATGCGACTTTCCCATTTACCCTATTGTGCACAATTTCCCTTGTTAATGACCTTTGCAATTAACATTCAACGGCTACATTTTTCGTTGGTGTGTGCGCTGCAAAATAGACATAGCTTAGACTTTGGGAGGAGTTGTGTAGTTAATTACCTATTGCTCAGATGTGGGTTCAACGCTCCAGGGTCAAAGCATAATATTGTCCCACAATGTGTCCCAAAACGCGAGTGTCAGGTTGGGCAAGGTGGGAAATTGGGGGTGTTCGTGCAAACACCCCCTTCACCTGAAGTGCCATGTAGCGCACAAAATTACCACGTATAGCACGGAAAGGGGTTTGCGTGAAGGGGGGCATTCACGTGAACCACCCTTCGGTTGAACCACCTTCGCGCGAACCCCCATCTTATATATTGGAGGTGTCTCAATTTTCCTTCACATGCCTTCCTTCATGCAAAGTCAACGCCGACAAGACAGAGCCCACCAATGCATGGTAGAGCCGACAAACTACAACCTAGAGCACAGAGCCAACCAGGTATGTGTTTTTTGTTAAATTTTATTTCATTTGTAAATATTAGGGCAGGTCTTCTTTTTGTTAAATTTTGTTCACGATCCTACAAAAAATACTGAAACACTACGTATCATTTTTTTCATTGAATGTTGGCAAAAGAACTACCTCCACAAAACTTAACCCTTTACTTAAATGTCTTGTATCATGACCAGGCTTCACAAATTTGTGTTCATTGCGCATCTAAGTATGTTGTGATATTCTTTCAATGTGCTTATTAAGATGGCAATTACTATTTTTAGGAACCTAACAGAGTTTGTAGTGTTCATTTTGCATTGAAAGAAATGAAATTAAGCAACCAACTGCCGACTGATTCAGAACACTAATATGAAGTCACCGTCAATTGTTTGCAGGTGTTTGATATCGAGAGGATCTTGTAGATGTAAAGCACTCAGACTGATCGTACATGACCATGCCTTGAATGTGTGTCCCCACACCCAACAATCACAAATTTTTTTTGTTAAATCATTCGCTACATTATCGAGTGTCCCCTTCTTACAATACATTTTTATTTCTCCACCATTCTCATTCAAATGTTACTCAGGAATGTCTAAAACACACCTCCTTAATTTTTGCAGGAATGGAGAGCTTCTCCTTCAATCCTTTCCTCCGTTCCCCCCTTCTTGAAACCCACCTCTGTAGCCTTCCCAACACCTCTAAACACCATGTTTATTGGGATACCAGAGGTTTTTGATTAGAAACTGAAAATATATTTTAATGACATTGGCATTATGCTTCTGTAAACCCAAAAAACTATTATCAAAATTTTATTTCTTCATAAATTGTCTATGGGTTTTCATCTAAAGTTTTGTAACCATGACATGTTCTCCCATCACAATACGAATACATAATCATTCATGCATATATTTGGCATGAAAATATTAAACACAAATTTTATTTGCATTTTCTTTGGAAATTTTGATTTCTAATCATTACGCACATATCTTTATTTTCTTCGTTGGACGCTTATTGCATTTCTTTCCTCCCCAGCACAGGAAACTTGGTGTGACTGCAAACCACGCGACACTTTGACAAATGCACAGACTCACTCTGCTCTACATCACTCCCTTCCCTTTGATTTTCATATACCTCCCGACTTTCACACTAATCATCGTGTCTCCATTTCCACCTAGCTCCGACAATACCAATTTTTTGTTCTCCTTACTTCCTAATTTCTTCATCTCCTCCTTCCTTTCAGTTCTCCATTCCCCATTGGATTCTTTTCCTCTTATATTCCTCTAATTTGTAATCGCCTCTCCTTTCTCCTTGTTCCCCCTTTCGGCGTACACATTGCACTGCTCGCGTGCAATTGCTAGTAATAACACCCCCAAACATTATAAGCAATCCTATTGTAAATAAATAAATTTATAATTTTAAACGATACACATCAATTATAAATTAAAGCTAATGCTTATACTTTTCAATCATTTGTCCCTAGAAAGTGAAAGCCTTACCCTCCTAACTTTCCATATCATTTAATAGTTCAAGGCGTCTTTACATCATAATCACATGCAAGAAAAGGGAGAGAGCATATTCCCTAGATCAAGTATGATGTACTAGTGAATAAACAACTTTAAATTTTCTAAAATGAAGGGGTATCATAGTTTGAATATAACTCGGTGACATGAAGACAAAACTCCCGAAATTTCCAAGAAAGGAGGGTGTCATAATTAAAAGGCATCAACTTTGAAATTTCCAAGATAATGTGGAAACAAGAGAAGGGAATCAACTTTGAAATTGAGTGAGTTGAAAAGAGTTTATTTTTTAAATGGTTCAACTTTTTAAAAATAATTTTTAATTTTTTTATATAATTGAAGGAATAGGAAATTGTTTTTATTTTTTTGGTGAACCTGTTTGGATTGAGGGAGACTTGAGGAGTTTTAAGTACAAGAAGTTTGAATTACTAAGCCCTCAATTTATTTTATACTCATAAAGTTAAATAAGAAATTTCACATCCGATCTACCTACCTTTATACATGTCAGGAAGATGTTAGAAAAGTTAAAATGAGATTATCTACATATCTAAGTATATATGGTAATATATTATATTTTTATGGTTTAAATGAGGTAGTATTATTTGTAAATAAATATTATCATTTTGATTTAATTTTTAGTGTTTTGGACATCAAATTTGTATTTAGTGATTATGGAGAATATATTAATCATTAGACATACAAAAAAGATTACAAATTATAAAAAATGTTCATAGCAAGTTATGATATTGATTAAACTATTGATATTATTTTTTAGTACTTCACTTATTCCTTTGACACTAGCTTCCATCTAGGTATCTAGAAGTATGACCTAAATGACCTTCTATCATTCTTAAATACAAACCAAAAATGAATCCAACAACTTGCTATCAAAATAAACCCTAATAAATAACAAGTTCCAACATCAAAGACATTATTTTCTCCTTCTTTTATTTAATTAATTATTTTACTAATTGTATGAAGAGACACTGGTGATAAAATGTCAAATATGCAGAGTAAGATGATTAATGTTGAGTAATGAAAGAATAATATGAGCAAGAGAAAAGATGGGAATAAATTCTTCAAATGCCCTACATTCTAGAAACCCGACTAATAAACAGTTTGGATACAATCGAGTCACGTCTCTAATGAGTTTTCTATATTAAATGCATGATAAATCAAATAAACAAGCCAATGATATGACTTCCACAAATATAACATACAATTTTTATGTTGTTTATTTATAAAGATATATAAATTTGCCTATGTAACATGCCAACAAAATCCTAAAATGGAAGCTCCCTAAGTATGCTTAGGACATTGGCATGGCCAATATTTGATGTCAATCTCCTCTCTTTCAAAGTTTTCAAGTTTCTCAAGAGCTTGAAGTGATGTAAAACTCAATCCGTTTATCTCAAAACAATTGAAGCACAACCTTTCACTCAAATATGGGTGGAGAGGCTAAGTCAATACAACATTTTTCTCAGAAAAATAGGAAATATAGAAAATTTAAAATGCATAATGCTATCAAATGGGGAAAACCTTGAACAATGCATTATTAAAAACAATAATCATCATATTATTCCAGGTTTTTTTCCACTACCTATGTCCTTTTTATTACATAAATTTCGCCTTACATATTAATATCATACATTCATATAGCAAATTAAAATTAAAATGTTTTCAAACCAACTCTTGTTCTATATACATTTAAAATTGTAATTTCATATGGTTCGTACCTGGGTACATGGTGCCTTCCCCCTAAACTACCAATGTTTGTGGTTGTCACATTCAAAAAAATACAATTGTCCTAACATGGAATGTGAACAACCCAAAACATGTATCCATCTCAACCATTTCATGTGGCAATTGTAAACATCTTCCCCTCAAAATGCGTTGGCTTTTAGAAATACACAAATCACAAGGTCCGACATTGCAATAGGAAACAATCGACATTAACACCATTAATAGATGAGGTCTAAATTTTACTACAATCTCCATAGTTCGATCACTACAAGACCTTTGTATAACACCACATTTCTATTTCCAATTATACACACAAAATGCAAGATTTTGCCCACATTCAAATAAAAAATAAAGGAGAAAATACTACGTTTCATGGCATGCTTTCCTTTAGCCTAACTTCCAAAGATTTATTTTTAATCCGTTATCCATATATGTTTTCACTAAACTATGCTAATTTTTTAACTTGAATTCACTTGGTCTTATTACACTTTACTTATCGCGTTCCTTTTATTTATCACTTCATCCCACTCCATTTTACTTACCTTTGATTTATGGCATATTTATGGTGATTTTCAAACCATAAGGTTGTTGTTTTGTATACATCTAAAACTATAATTTCATATGGTTCCTATTTGGGTTAACATGACACCTTCTCCCTAAACTACTAATGTTTGTGGTTATTGAATTTAAAAAATTATAATATCCCAACATGGATTGTGAACAACCCAAAACATGTATCTATCTCAACTATTTTATGTGGCAAATACAAACATCTTCCCTCAAAATGGGTTGGGCTCTAGAAATACACAAATCACAAGGTCTGGCATTGTAATAGCCAATAATCAACATTAGCATAATTGATTGACAATGTCTAACCTTTATTGTAATTTCTAGTTCGATCACTACAAGACCTTTGCATAACACCACCTTTTTATTTCCAATTAAATACACACAAAATGTAAGAAAATGCCCACATCTAAATTAAAAAGAGAGAGTGAAGCTTACATTCCATGGCATGCTTTCCTTTAGCCCAAATTCTAATCTCTTATTTTCCTCTGCATTGATTTCATTCCTCGTGCATGCAAGCTTCCACAAATGTATCTTTTTATCCTTTATCCATATATGTTTTCACTAAACTATACTTTTTTTAAAACAGAGATCCAGTTTGTCTTATTACATAACTTCTCGTATTCCTTTTCTTTTTCATTTGAAGTTTGCATGGATCAAATGTACAAAATTCTTACGTTTTACTATCAAAGATTGAAGAATTTTAGTTCCACCAATTTTAACCAAAAATTTAGTAAATGACTAAACAACACTTTTGACACCATCATATACACCAATAAAATACAACCCATTTAATATTTACACCATATATTTACTTTTCATACCTCACTTCTTCTATCAACATACCCCTTATAAAATACCGTTACAATTTTACATGATACACATCAATTATAAAATAAAGCTCAACTTTTCAATCACCTTGTTACGCCGAAGGCGTTCCCCCTATGGGAAAGGCCCTTCCAGACGTTTCTGTAACTGTGTTAAATTTGACAGCCTTTTGCCTGTTTTTTTAATTTTAGCATAGTTGGTGTTTTTTAGTTTTTCCATCTTCTATGACGTCTACTTTCAGTCTCGCGGCGACATCGCTGTAAATTCCATTGAGCTCACCACAAATCAAGATGGTAAAACATACATCATCAGATGGGCTGTTTACAAGAATTCCATTCCAATATGGGAAAGCCCTTCAATAACTCTGTAGAGTTTCGCCACTCACTTTCAATTTGCCATTAAACCAGATTCCGCGGAGAATTTGGGTTCAAGAGGAGGTCTGGCTTTCTTCATGGCGCCGCTGGGTTTTAAGGCTCTAGAGATCTCGACAGGAAAATGGCTCGGCCTCTTCAATGCAACCACGATGGGGGATCAGGCAAATCATATAGTTGCGGTAGAGTTCGACACAAATGAAAATTCTTTCGATCCCGACGACAACCATGTGGGAATCGATATCAATACTTTCGTTTCTGCCGTAAATGTTTCAGTTATTAATGGAAGTTTGAAAGACGGGAAAATTTGGGATGCCTGGGTCCATTTTTCCCCTCTGCCACCGCCGCCGCCGCAATCGCCAGCCGCCGAGCAAGCTTGCACCGCACGCAACGGCCAATCCGGCGGAAACCACTGTTATGATAATGGTTTTCAAACCCCTATTACTATTCAAATCCTCGACAAGAATCCCGTTTAACTCGATGCCGAAGGAGGAAGCATTCCAGGAAGCGTTGCAGGAGAAATCCCATGAGAGCAAGGTATGACTGTTCGTTCCCACAGACGTCGAAGCAGAGAACCCCATCATAACATTTTCAGGAAGAAACTTCGCCAGATCCACATCATACCACAAAATTAGAGCCCCTGGTTTCGAACCATTCCGCGACAGAAATATACGAAGCATCTTCACTCCCCCGTCGTAATCCACCCAGGCATCCCAAATTTTCCCGTCTCATGTATTAAAAGCCCATCAGGCTGCTCCAGCGCTTTGCACACAGGTCTTCAGTTTCCTTTTCTTCATATTTTTCCTTTTCAATGTCCTCCGGAAACGAGGAATTTCTTTGCTGTGGAATTTGTTTGTTGTGTCCTGTAGCTGTAAAATAGGATACAACTATAATACACTGGTAAATAATAAGCTTGTGAATATGTATATGAAGTGTGGGAGTGTGACAAATGGGCGCAAAATGTTAGACAAAATGCCTCAAAGAGATGTGATCGCATGTAATAGTACTATTGCAGGATGTGTTCATCATGGGGAAGCGGATGAAGATCTTAATCTATTTGTACAAATGTATAGGCAGAGCATCAAATCAGACGAGTTCACCTTTGAAAGCGTGCTCAGGGCTTGTGCGAGTTTAATGGATTTAGAATTCGATGAGTTGATTTATACATATATTATCAAAACAAGATTTGAGGGTGAGGAATTTGTAAGCTTTGGACTTGTTGATATGTATTCAAAATGTCATGATACATTGATAGAGAGGACGTGTGGAAAGTGTTTGACAAAACACATTAAGGAGATTTGGTAGTATTTAATGCTATGATCACAGGGTATGGACTTAATGGCGATGATATTGAAGCCTTGGAATCGTGTTTTCAACTTCAGAAAATAGGTTTAGAGGCTGACCCATTTGCATTTTCATGTATTCTTAGTGTTTGTACAAACTTAGAAGCCATTAATCAGGGAAAGTTAGTCATGCACATATAATTAAAATTGAGTCTGTATGGGATATAACAGTGGTGAATGCTCTCATTACCATGTATGCCAAAAGTGGAAGCATGGATTGTGCATTCAAGGTGTTTGACAAAATGCCCAAGAAGAATGTTATCTCGTGGAATGCAATCGTAGCAAGGCGTGTTTATTATTTGTTGTTTCAAATTTATAACTTTCTAATAGTATTGCATTCTAACACCTGAAAATTTCCCTTTGTATCTGCAGCAAGGGATCAAATTGACAGTAGGATCCTATTCACACTTGAGAGCTGATGCACCTATAATAAGGCACCGAAACATTGATATACCATCCTAAGCTTACAGAATGCTCAAAAATGAAAAGGGTGCATAATTACCTAATTCAAATCATTATACTTATGAGGAGGATGACAATATCAACAATGTCTAAATTTCACCTTTTTATTTGTGTAGTTGCAAATATACTTCTATGGAGAGATGAGAAGAAGACAACCGCAATAGTGGTCTCCTTAATTGCCTTTTTCTACTTGTTTTTTTCTCTAGCTATAGGGTTATGTCTATTGTGGCCAACTTATTTCTGTTGGTCACCATGATCTTGTTCATCCACAGTTTTCTACCTTCTTCAATTCAATTCAATTCAATTCAATTTTTAATAATACAAAAAAAGAACATCTATAGTTGCCATTAGTAGAACCATTTAGGCATATGGGGCAATACAGGCTAAATTTCTGTTGGAGTGAGATGACAAAATCAAATTTCGTCTGGTTTTTTCTGTGGATGGGTCCTTTGTCATCAAGGCATGTCTTATGCATCATCTCATTTCTTGTAATTTATTGTGTTTCTTGCTTTAAATCTATGCATACAAAATGGCACTTTGGACCCTTACTTTGGTGCAATTGTGGGGCGAGTAGCTAACCATTTGACTGCCAATGGTGGAAATAATACACTCTGTGGTCAGTTAGTGCTTGCTTTCATTTCTTTCAAAAAAAATTGATTATATTTTTGGCAAGAAGTCTACATTGTTTAATGTAAATTCTGTTGATTGATGTTTGTTAGGTTTCCATGGTGATTTTGATTCATATGTTGTTTAATGTAAATTTTGTTGATAGATAGTTGTTAGGATTCCTGATGATCTTGATTTATAGGTTGTTTAATGTAAATTCTATTAATTGATGATTGTTAGGATACCCTTGATGTATATGCTACATATACCATAACTCGAAATAAGGAGTTGACACTTGTTATGAGGGTGATACCTAGAAATAAGCCCACCCCTATGTGCTCGGCGCAACATACTTATTGGAACCTTGCAGGCCATAACAGTAGCAGAACCATACTTGATAACAAAGTGAAAATATAGGCTTCCTCTTATACTCTGGTGGATCAACATCTTATTCCAACAGGGGTTGTTATGCGAAAGGAACACCCTATGATTTTAATAAAGAGACCATTGTTGGGAGTAGAATAAATAATGTGCTTGGAGGGTATGATATAAATATGGCTCTGAACCCTCTAGAAAAGAACCCTGGTCTGAGACATGTAGTTAGAGTGAAGGATGATTTCAGTGGAAAGATTATGAATTTGTGGACAACTGCTTTGGGCTTCTGCAATTTTACAGTTCCAATATGCTGAAGGCGACTGTGGGAAAAGGAGGTGCAATCTATGGGAAATATTTCAATAGTTTAATTACTTTTATAGTTGACGTTGTTTGTATTTATTTCAGGGTAATTGTGTTAGGGTTGCATCAATTGTTTGGTTGGAATTTTGTTGAAAAAACCTTTATTGTACACTCGATAATGCGTGTGATTGATAGTGGTAGTGTAGGAATATAGATTAAACATTACATTGAAAGGTTGTATGTGTACATTTAATTTTGTTACAAATTTGTACATTTAAAGTTGCAAATCATATATGACAACATCAAATACATGAAGACCTTCGTACACAACGAAACATGTATACATTTGCAGTATTTATTTCATGAATGGTAGCCTTTTGTGGGCAATTCTTTACCGTGTCCATCGGTGTTTCCAACTTCATGCCTTTTACCTTTGTTGTTATTTGTTGGTGCTTAGAAGGCTCTGCATGACTTTGGTAGATTGCGGCCCATTTTTAAAAACAACAAATCACATCTCTATTAATAGACTCTCTCCATTCATGTATTCGTTAGAAGCGCCACCTTGCCTTCTTCCCTTTATAATACCCAAATTTTCACTTGACTGAAAATCCCCAAAATTTGGTCCAATATGTTCCTTGTGTAAAAATATACAATTTTTTCGAAAGACTCAAGGGTAGAATATGCAATTTTGACCCCTACAACAGATGGTATATCTAGATTGGGCACACCATTTATCAACATCAACTACAAAAGTAATAACTATCCCTCTAAATCAAATAATATATACCATTCGGCGTTCACATTGCACTGTATACATGCGATTGCTAGTTAATAGAAAGTGAAAGATATAATCTCCTAACTTTCCATATCATTTAATATCTAAATAAAAATAAATATCATTTAATAGTTTAAGGCGACATTACATCAGAAAAGGAGGTTTTCATAATTTAAAAGATGTAAGTAGACAACGTGGAAACAAAAGAAGAGAATCAACTTCGAATTGAGCGCTGAAATAGATTTTTCCAAATGTTTATTTTTTAAATCTTTCTATGAATAGGGCAAAAAGTAGATTTCAATCACTTCCACTGTTTTTACGTAGATACCATGAAATTTAAATATATGAACATTATATGGGGGTAGAAAAAAGTTTTTTAATTTTTAATTTTTATTTTTTGTGTTTTTGGCAGTTGAATATTTGTAAAATTTAAATATAACTGTTTCTTTTAACCTGTAGATTTTATTTATATGACTATTAATTTTTATATACAACTAAATATTACGAGTAAATATATATTAAAATTTGTTTATATTTTAAATAGTATTATAATATTACTTTGCACAATTTAAAGGGCAATATTAAAAATAAAGTCGGGTAAAAGGTTATGAGTGCTCTAGGCAATAATTGGAGTGGACACCTTTCAAAATTTTAGTTAATATTTTTTCCATAAAATAAATAAATAAAAGTTACCTACATTTGTGTATTTAAAAATTTACACCAAGATCATAATAAATTACAAATTTAAAGAAACTGGTACAAAAAAGAATAAAAATATCTTATAAAATTATAGAGAAGGATGATGAATATTCCATGGATGGAGATAATTAATTGTAGGAGATGCTTAGAATGCAACAAATACAATTTTTTTATACAGGACTCCTTGCAAGTCTGTTTTACCAATATAAAGTAGGCGATAGGATTGAAAGCTTAACAAAACTTTATTTTTTCACAAAGCAACAAAAATACTTATGTAGCTCCAATAGATTCATGAAGAGTGGTACTTGGACAAGGCCTAACATTTCCTCCACAAATAATAATAAACATTTACACCAAAAAATTAGGAATAGAGAATTAAATATGTTTTTCTTTCAATTATAGTGGCTACACCAATGACATTTAAAAAAATACATGAACCTTTTTCCAGACAAAATTACACATGCATATCTAGAGTTACATTGGCGAATGGGTAACAATACCAACAAAATCATATGAGCTTAGAAATATATCATATTTGTTTTTATTTGTAAAAATATTATAGTATTTTTTTTATATGTATGTGTGAAATTTATGATACTATATAATAATATCAATAAATAGATAAATTAATATTAAATCTTTAGGTCAATTATTTTAATGCTAAATTTTAAAAATAAATGAAAATTAAGAAAATTTATAATATAATAAGACACCCCTAACTGCTGACGCCCTAGACAATTGCCTAATCTGCGTAATACTTAATCCCCCCTTGTTTAGAAATTCATACGACTTAATTACAAAGAGAGATGAATCAAGGAGGTTTGGAAATACCATCTATATAACAATTCAACACAAATTCAATTGACAAGTTTGGCAAATATAATTTTTAGGATCTGACCAAGCCAAGAACACCTATGCTAATCAAACACCACGATCAATAAGATGAAAGCAATTCGTCAGAATAAATTTATATAAACCTTTGCAAACAAATGAGAAACAATATCATATATTATTATGGAACTCAATGAAATGCAATGAGAATGAGCCTTGCTTATATAGGCAAGGAATAACAATCTAAGAACCAGTCAAGGTCGTAGATCAAGCCATAGATCAAGGAAATAACTAGTCATCAAAGAACTAGTTAAGACCATAGATTTAGGAGAGAACTAGACATCAAGGATCTAGTCAATACCATAGATCAAGGAAAGAATTAGTCAATACAATAGATCAAGGAAAAAACTATACCTAACAACTAGATAATATCTCCTAATATCTAAATAAGATAAAAGAAATATCCACACACATAAATGGGTGAGGATACATAAGTGGGTGAGGATAAATATAATAAAGGTAAATAAAGTACCTAGGTGAACATGAGCTAAGGTAAATACCTACTGCAATAGTTTGGAAATACCACCTATATAACAATTCAACACAAATTCAATTGACAAGTTTGGCAAATATAAATTTTAGGATCTGACATTGATGACACGTAATGACTTGCATTGAATTTGAATTTTTTCTTATGGGGTGTTTGAAATCTTATGATAAATTTTTAGTACTTTAATACCAATTGACATTCATAACATTATCATTGGTTAACATTTAAAAAAAGACTTTTTCATTTTGCAAAGGAACACCATTCACATTTACATCTTTTGTGATAACAAGTTTGATCATCAGAACACCCCCTTTTCTTTTTCAAACAAGAATTGAATTAACAAAAGGAATTTCCCCAAGTTATATGGATTCTTGAGTAAGCCTAACACTTCTTCTAGAAAACATTTCATTTCTAATTAGAGTCGGTGGCATACATTGGAACTAAACATGAAATATGAGTGCCACAATAAACAAACACACTAGGGTTTTTGGATAAAAAACAATGTAATATTCATAGCTATGGCATGCAGTCTATGGAAACACGAAGTAAACAAACCCTAGGTGGAATAAGATTCACACTAGATAAAACCTTAGGATATTGCACAAATTAGTTTCACCAAGATTTGAAACCCTATGAGATGCAAGATCGTTGTCTTCACCAAAATTTAATAAAAATAAATGAACTATATTTAATTAGACATTATAAATATGTTTACATTATGTAACTATGCCTAATTAATTATCCAAATTGAGGAGGAAAAACACATTAGCTAAAAGTGTAACATGAATTTAAATAATTATCATAAAAATGCCATCTAAATCTGAACTTGATAATCTAACATTATACCTACTTGTGAAGTCACCTAAAAATATGGTTCTAATCAGGATCTAGTGTAGGGAACACATTTTGCATATCTGCAATATTTGATTATATCTACTCTGAAGTCTTAAGGAAAACAAAGAGATACCTAGGCTTAATGAAATGTTGTTGATTTATTAAGGTCTTAGGAGGGAAAAAAAGTCAAAAAACAATAAATTGTATAAATGGAAATTACAAAAATTATAAATTGTATGTATAAAAAATGACTTCAACTAAATATTTAATAGTGTTTCATAATATAATTGTAGATGAAACAGTGATAAATATTTTAATGATTTCCTGATTGCTCTTGCATCAATAAAAATTCTCTGTGTGCTAGATAAATATTGTGTGTGAAATGTACTACAACACTTGTGTATTCATACACAATTGAATTTGAATTAGGACCTTATTTACATGCAAACCAACCTTTAATAATTAGAAACAAACAAGATGGATAGAAGGGGCAAATGCACCCTCACTTAGTGAAGACCAACAAAAGGTCCCAAAAATATAGAAAACACTTTTGATCAAAAATATTGTTGATACAAAATCTAAAAAATATGAAAACTTGGAGAAAAATGAGTAATTAAGAAGAAAAAACATGACCATTGAAAACTTAAACACACACCGATACCACTTAATTTAAACTAATAATTAATGAATAAGGTCACTAAAAGTACTTGAAATAACAAGATAAATTTCTTGATAATAACTTTTTGTATCTTTTTATAACTGTGGTTTAATGAGTTAAGATAGTTGGTACACCATTGAAGTATTTTTCATTGGACATTGATGAGGATCATGCAATGATTGAGATGGTTTCTAGGATCGGGGATTAGGGCTGTGCAACTTTTGCGAAAAAATAGAGTCAGTTTTTTAGGGTTTTACATTTGGTATTGCCATACCGTGGCCTTTTTGGGCACTGTGGGAATTTATTGCTATATTTTCTCCTAGGGTTTCTTACCCTATGGGCATTCCCTATATAATGACCTCACCATCTTCAAACCCGGTTGTTTCAACTGTGGTTGGAGCTAGTGGAGCTTTGAGCAATGACACCGCCGAAAAAGTGACCCAGGAAGTTCACTCCAAAAGTACTTCACAAGGCAATATTTCTCCTCTTGATGTGGTTTTTCCCATTCCTAAATTTAATGCTGCTTGTCAATGGTTAGAGCAACTTTGTCTCATTAGGTATTTTGTTGGTTGCATCCCCTCTGAAAGCATGCTCAAATCTTGGGTTAACACCTTCTGGACTCCTCATGGAGTCAGACTGGATATTGTTCAATACATGACCAAGGGTTTCTTCCTCTTTCGCTTTTCTGACCCTGCTAATGCACTCAATATTCTGGCTAAGCAAGTCACTTGGTATGTTCGCAACTCGCTGCTCGTGTTAACCCCATGACACAAGGACCTCATGGTATCTAAGTATATCGCCCTTAAAGTCCCTGTCCGAGTTGAATTCCTTGGCCTCCGTTTGCCATGTGTGCCTTTTTTGCCACAAATTACCACTTCTCTTGGCCGAGTAGCTTTCCTCGAAGCTGATAGATTTTACCATGCTCGACCGCTAAAGTGAGTATGCGTCAAGATTGATCTCTCTCAAGATCTATAGGAATTTGTGGATATTCAAATGGGAGACAAACACTATTCTCAGCGGGTCATGTATATCAATTTTCCTAGCACATGCTTTCGTTGTCAGGCTTCTGATCAAAAGATCAAAGATTGTCCTCTTTATGTACCCTGAAACCCCCCTTTTCCCAAAACATTTCCCAGACCAGTCAAACCCCAACAAGAGGAAGGTTGGCAAGTTACCGGGGGCCGACGAAACAAGAACAAATCCCATCAATCTAAGGCCTTTGGCTTTAATGGCCATCAGGAGCCAATTGTTAGTGTTAAGGAACAACCAGATAGTCATGTTAAAGAGCCAATGATTTTTGCTAAAGAACCAAATGCCGTTGCCAACTCGACTAACCCGTTGCCAAAGTATTCCAGTACACCCCTTACATCGTGGATTCTCATGGACCAGAAAAATTCTGTTTATAGCGTTCCCATCCAACAATCAGTGTTGTTACTCCTACAAAGCAATTCATAAGGGCCCTCCAAAGGCCCCGAAGCCCCTCTTACATCTCTCACATCTCTCGGGACCATAGCCTAGTTCGCAGTGTGGACTCAACTGAAGTGGAGTACAACATTGAGTACACTGAACAATTTTTTTTTGATTTGCAGTACAATACTGTTCGTTTCCTGTAAAATAAATATGATGCCCTTGATGACTTGGAGGATGGGGATATAGATCTTGACCACCATTTCCCATGAATTGTTTATCTTCGAATGTTTAGGGTCTTACAGATTCTTTTCGTAAATATGTTGTGCGTGAAACTCGGAAACGATTTGTAAATTTGGACGTTTTATTTTTGAAGTGAAAATTACAGGTTTTCAGTTACAGATGGTTTGCAAGTCCATTTGGCCTGACATCTTGGCTTTCTATAGTAATCATGAAGTAGGGCATGGGGGATTAATTTTGCTTTTTGATCCCAAATGGCGGCCTGTATTAATTGACCATGGCATCAAACCCACCAACCATGCCATATGGATCCTATTTAATGTGGATGGCCACCCTTTTGGCCTCATTAATATTTACACCTCGTATGATGTGGTTGAAAGGGCCAATCTATGGCGGTGGATCGCCAACTCCATTCCCGATGCTTATTAGGTCATAAGTGGATATTTTAATATGGTTGAGTCACCTAATGATAAATATGGTCACTTGCCATTGAGGTGGACAACTAGCAAAATGGAAGCGTGGTACTTTATGCGTAATAAATTTGGATTTTTTTATCCTAACAGATTTCACTTTCCCACCACTAAATCATGGTTTACTTGGTCCAATCTATGTGGAGGGACAGATCACGTACTTAAATGGCTTGACAGAGCCATGCTGTCAGCTCAAGATCAGTTTGATTTTGATAGCATATATTCCCTGCCAGTGGAGGTCATGCCTAAATTTGTCCTTTTGGATCATTCTCCAATACGATTTCGTATCACTTGGCATGATACATGCCCTTTTTGTCATAAAGGCCAATTCTTTCTTAATATTGCATTGATGCAACATGGCCCCATTGTCAATCATATTAAGTATGTTTGGAATTTAATTCCACGTCCTAGTCACTGCTAGCGGTATCATCCACCTATGCAAGCCAGTTGGATTTCAATGGTGGGAGGATGCACTGATTCAAATGACTAGATTCCTTAAAATCTACGATATGTAGTTGGCCAAAATTCAACGCTTCTCTTAATCCGCTAACACATCAACCCTTAGTTGAGTGGTGGTGGCACTTCATAGTGATCATTTCTCTGAAACCCTACAACTTCAAGTTGTAACACTTCGCCAATGAGTTCAAATTGCGGACAACTACAATGTCAGGGGAGCACAGATCTGAGCCCGTATGCACTGTCTCAAAATTGGAGATTGGGTCTCGAAAGAATTTTTTCTTTCTCTCAGAGCCAAGAAACCTTCCCAAAAAAATTGGGCTATCATGGAGGGTGGAGCTAGGATTACAGACCCACAACTTATGTTACAAGCCTTTATACGCCACTACAAGGTTGTGTTCCAAACTCAACAACCTTCTGCAGCTCGCTAAGATGATCTCAATCAATGCTTTGGTGTTGCGCCACACAAATTATCTGAGGCTTAGAAGGTGATATGCAAAAGAATGCCCACCAATCAGGAACTACATGAAGCCACCATGAAGATGGCCAATGATAAAGTGTTGGGATGTGATTGATTCGCCTATGAATTCTATAAAGCCCTTTGGGACTTGGTTGGGCATGACCTGTTCCAAGTTCAAAGGGTTTCATAATCAATCCTTAGGGCCATGAATAAATAAGGGAAACATCAAATTCATCCCTAAACAAGGAGATCCAAAGAAAATCACTTGTTGGCAGCCAATCACATTGTTGAATGTCTCCTATAAAATCATCGCCAAATCTTTGGCTATGCGTCTACGCAATATCTTGTTGGATGTTATTCAGCTAAAACAAACATGATTTATACAGGGTAGATATATCCTAGATAACATCATTGTTATGTGGGAAGGCATGGAATGGGACCACAGATCTAATCAATCCATCATGTTCATTTAAATTGAATTTGAGAAAGCATATGATCGAATTGAATGACCATTTATTGTTGCAATGCTTCAAGCCCTTGGATTTGGCCCCATTTTTATTCAATCCATTAATATGCTTTTTGCAGATGCCTCTACTCAGATCTCTATCAATGACATTATCTCAGAACCATTTGGGATTTTTTTTCTATTCGGCAAGGCTGCCCCTTAGCCCCTGCATTGTATGTGCTCATGGCCAAAGGTTTTGGGTATTTATTAGCCCATGCTAAATGCCAAGGTCTTGTTAGGGGAATCTCGCTTCCTGGTGTGCCCAGTTCTCAACTTCTCAATGGATATTTTGTGGATGACTCCTTTCTTACACTCATTGAAGATGAAGCCAACATTCAAAATGTTATGCAATGCTTGGATACTTTTTGCTTAGCTTCTGGCTCGTCCATTCAATGGCAAAAAACCCAGTGTTATTGACAATCCTTCCTTCCTGTGCCTGATTGGCTTGCCACTTTCGAATGGAAGATTATAACACATGGCATGGTATTTAAGTTCTTGGGTATTCCTTTTGCTTTTCAAGCGTCCCCGACTGAGCTCTAGCAATATGTTATTCACAGGGTGGTAAAAACATTGGAGTATTGGATCACCATACCCTTATCTTTAGCTGGAAAATTCCAAAATTGTTCCAAAGTTCTTACAGCCACACATGTTTATTACTCGTCATGTTGGGTTCCTTCCAAAGCTTCCATTCAAAAGCTGGAAAAGTTGCTCAAAGCCTTTTTATGGGCTAATGCTTCTACAGGAAAAGGATTTCATCGGGTGGCCTAGGAGATATGTTGCCTTCCCCGCAGTTCTGGGGGACTCGACCTTATTGACATTCAACGTCAAGGGTAGGCACTTTGCACAAAATGGATCATCAGAAGCATTACTGGCCAAGAAGCTTGGAAAGTTCTCATACGACACGGTATTGCTGAAGGTTCTCCTTATGGCTGCTCTGCGTGGAAAGGATTGGGGTTTTTCAATCTGCTCATCACCCCTGTGCCTGTCAAAATTGTCGGCACTTTTGTGCTTAAGAGCATTTGGAAAGCATGGGAATGCATTAAGCCCTGGCTTTTGTGGAAGGGGGATGGCTTTCGGAATGGGCTCTCTGTAAATCATCAATCTCTCTGGTGGTCACCGATTTTTCAATCGCAAGATAAGTGTTTGGTAGAAGTCTTGGGAATCTCCAAGCTCAAATTTTAAAATGCAGAATTTGCACCATTGAGGACTTATTTTGATAAAATACACAATCCTAGTTCTTTTGGCCGCAATTTAAAACTCTTTTTTGGCTCTCTAACCAGGACCAAGATACTTATACTACAGTGATCAACTCAGTTCTTGACCACATGTTGCACAAGATTGTTGTGCATTCCTCTCATCCGTGGTGGACGAACTGGAAATGGTATGTAGATACTCCATTTTGTAATTACAAAGCCAGTAAAGGCTACAATTGGCTTTTGCCTCATTTTTCCATGGTGGATAAGCTCAACACGCGCTGGGGAATTCACTCCACTCCGTCTACCTGGAGTAGGCGATTTGCCACTGTGTGGACTCTTTGTGTGGAGCCCAAAATTGCCCACTTCCTCTGGTGTATTCTTGCACCAAGGACTTCCTATTGGGGCTCATCTTGTTCAAATTGGGATCCCATCTCCCAAATACCCATTCTACAGTCACCTGGAAACAATCTTGCATATCTTCTAGTTTCGTCCCAAAGCTCAGTCTACCTAGAATTGGATTCGTTCATTTTTATTTCCATTAAGGCCACATTCCTTTACTTGGTAGCATATCCTTTTTGGAGACAATCCCAAACTTATGCCTATGTTCACCCAAATTTGGCATGTTTTCTGAGGAGAGATTCTGTTTTGGATTTGGAAAGAAAGAAATGCCTTTTTCTTTGCTAATTCTGTAGTTGATCAATATTTTTCAACTTATAATAAATCTATGATGATCTCCAATGTGCTACTGTAGATAAAATTCCAGGCCCAACAATGTTGCACTGGAAGTGGACCACCTCCAGACCCTGCTGCGCCACTGGGGGGAAGCCCCATGTAATGTTGCTCGTGTGCCACCGTCTCCTACCAGGCGCTCCTTGCCTCTGGCCCATGGTGGTCGACTGCATAGCCATTCACAACGACGTGCATTCAGTCTGAGCTCGCCACTCCCAGGCCCTTTGCACCAAAGAAGTTACTTTCCAGCTCATCTCCATGGCTAGGGCTTGCCACCTCATCATCGCAGGAGTCCTTCACCAGCTTTGTAGCAAGGCTGGGGATCACCACCTCGCCAACATGGATGGGGCTCTCCTCTTGCCGTCGTGCACCTCATACTGCTGATGGTTGGAATCCACCCCTGCCACCACCATCATCTGACAAGTTCCCTCGCCTTAGCCTCGCCATTCCTACTCACAGGGAGGCAGACCTGGAGGAAGAAGTTGCTTACTGGCTGGGAGCTCCCAGATGTTGGCAAAGACTTACCTAGCTTGGGTTGGCTGGATGATCATGATCCACCCGCTTCGGGCATGTTTTTTGCTGTTGCGTGATTTAGTTTTTTGTCTACTTCTAGGCGTTTCCTAAATTTTGTAATCCCCTAGGATCGACCTAGTTTATCCTTCATTTTTGTAGGCTTGGTCTAGATTTGCTTGTTGTTTTGGGGTGTGCTCTCATACCACCCACATTTTTTTGTTGAAATTTATCTTGTATTGTATTGAATTAATATAATATAAGATATTTTTCATCAAAAAATAACTGTGATTTAACATGATTTTATATCACGATCATATGAAAGAAAAGAGAATTATTAATTTATATTAGGTGAGTAATGATTTTCCTTGAGGTATATTTGACTTAGAAAAATATGTAGTGAGAGGTAATTTACAAGATTATTTTTGGATTTTTGGAAAAAGGTAACATGAGAAAAAATTAACAAACTCGTTAAATTTCCAAGAAAGGAGGGATTCCTAGTTAAAAGGTGTAGTTGACGTGGAAATAAACACACGAACTACTTAAAAAAATGAAAACTAAGTTTGAAATTGTTTTTCTTAGTATTTTTATTCTAATGTTTTTTTTGGTATCAATTTCAATATATGTTGAGCTATCATATCTAAAAAATTAATTTAAATCTAAGTGATACTTTTATTTTTCTAACTTTTTAGAACACACGTATTTGGGTTTTATGAAATTTAAAAATTGCGATATAAAAATTTATTTGTTTTTTAAATATTATTTTAATAGAATGACAATTAAATTTAGCATCAACATGAACATTAGAGAGATTCTTTCTAGTTTCGCTATAATTGGGTGGATTTATTTGTATCTTATTTTCTCTAAATTTTAAAAGTTTCTTGATTACATGTGTGAGTGGGGATATGCTTTTGTTTATGCATATTTTTTATAGGTGAGTAGGAGAGCGAGTCTTTATAAACACGAGCACGAATACAAGCACTTTGTACTATATTATAGCGAATACTTGGTTTCTTTTTTTTTTTTTTATAGGTTCTAGGAGTTAGAATTCGTGCTAAGATAACTTCTCTCCTTCTTATTTCTAAATCACTTCAAGAACTCTCAACAAATGTCGAGACAACTAGATAAAAAAGTGTTTTAAGGTAAGTGTTTGTTTGTATTTAATTCAATATGCATACACACATATTAATGTGGGACATTATGTAGACACCTAAATTTGTACATGATTAGTAAAATGATTTAATCTCTAGTGTAGGTATGTGTTTATTGACTTTTCGTCCAATCTAGGTTCTTTTCAACATGTGTTCCATGTGTTTTTCAACTTTGGACATGTTACCATTTTGTTGTATATGATTTAGCAAATTTTCTACTTTGTATTGGGGCCAATTTGTTTTTATAAATGACTAATAATTTAATCCTAAAAATACTTAACAAACTTTATTCAAAAAAATACTATGGATGAACTACCTCTTTGTATATTTAAACTCTAAAAAATACATGTTTGATTATTTTATATCTGTTTGATAAATTTTTGTTTGTGGGGAATAATTTTTTGGATTACAAAAACCATAAATAAGTGGGACACACTTATATGCTTTGACCCAATGTTCCTTGCAACTATATCTTCTACTTTTTGACGTTTTGTTCTTCTTTGTTGACTGTGTCTACTTCTATTTCACCTTGTTTCTCTTTTCCCCTGAGTAATTAATGAAACATCACCTTTTGCTTATCGTTGGCCATTAAAAAAATCCCTAATCAACTCAAAACACAAAAAACTACAACATGACAATTTATTTGCTTTTGTAAAACCTCCGATGCTCCTAAGAACTAAGAACATTTTCCCACTATTTTCACAATAATGATCACTGTCATAAGATTGTGACCATTTTCATACCCACTTCTGGTACATCTTAAGAAACTGGTCGTTTGGTTTTTTGGGCCCATTTCACCCTAAATTTGGTTTCCTTGAGTTTTGAGGCCTTCTCACCTAATATATGTTGTGTGCTTCCATGTCAATATAGTCCTGATTTGAATAAAAAAGCATATGACTACACAAATGCATTAAGAATAATCAATATATCTTAAAAAATCAATTACGAGAGTGACTAATTGAAGTACTAAGTGTAGAATCAGTTATAATCCTAAAGCATCCCCATGCCAAAAGTTTAATGCAAACATTTATATATTCATCCTAGCCTATACTTGTTGCATGCACATTGAAAATATAGGGATTGAGACACTTGCATACACCAGGGTGACTGTACACTTGCATTGAGTGATGCTTGCAATTTTTTCAACTCATAAAGAGCTTGATAATAAGGAAATGGTAATAGATGCCCACGTTATCAACCTGCATTTAATGGGTTTTCCAAGGATTTGGGCATGAATGATAGTTTTGGGAGATCAAATTGCTAGTGATTCATGAAAAAAATAAAAATTGAGAAAGGCCCTTACAGATTAGGGCACAAAGAATACATTCATAAAGAAAAATCACCCTTGCACAAACTACTGCATAAAGTATAATTAGTGCCACTAACTGGGTCAAATTTGAATCATTTTCATTTTTTTTTCTTCTGACGATGACACAAAAGTGGTGTAAAATGTGGCAAACATTTGGTTATAATATTAGTGCTGCTTGCACCACTAAAAAAACTAGTAATAAATATTTTATTTATTATATTTTATATTATATTAAATTAAAATATGTTTGTGAATGAAATGCAAAAGTGACACAAATTGCATGAATTTTGCATCACCTTTGTATCACTTCACTCTTGAAATAAAAAAAATGAAAATGCTGCCCAAAATTTAGATTTGATTTTTAACTAGGCGGGATACTTTTAGGGTTTGCATGTAAATATTAATATTATGGTTTGCATGCAAATATTAATATGTTTTATTGATACAAGCTTGCATCTCTATGGTTCTCCATTTAAGAGATCAAGGGATCAATATTGCAAATAATTATTTTTTATTTCCTTCTTTCTACAAAATATTTTTGCTTTGCTTTACTTATGTTAACTTTGTGTATGTGTTGTGGTTTTTTCTCTATATGAATGAAATTCGATCTAAAAAGTCATTTTAGTTCAGCTTGGCCCTCTATTGCACACGTCCATGGTCATTTTTTTTGCAACCATTGTGGATGTCATCCAACCTACTGCTTTCATTAGTTGTCCTAAATGACCTTCACATTATGTTTATATTACATTGAACTGTTGCCATGGGAGAAGAGCTTCGTAATTTTTCAAGTGTAGGAATTTGATCTCCATATATGGAAGTTCTGAGATAGATTCTAATACCCTATTCCAAAACATTTTTCTTTCTTGCAAATGTAGGTTGCTATAGTTGAATAAATAAATAAAGTGTTTATATTTTGTGAGTTTGAGATTGAAATTAGTGGTGGATGTCATTGGCATTGACATTGTACAATTATAATTGAAGTGTTGGAATCAATATATATTTTTACCATAATGACAATGGAACATTGAAATCATATTTGTTTTATGAATATTCCAATACTTCAACATATGCATATATCTCTGTATGCAAATGTGTATTTGAAAGGAAAAGTTTAGACTATTTGCTAGGTCTTCGGCTTTCTTGTACATGCCTGTAGTTTTTTAGTTTTTTTAAATTTAGAAGGTGACACAAACATCTAAGTATATTTTTTTTTATAAATAAAAAATAATAATTTAATTTTCTAAAAATCCAAGCCATGCAAAGCTGATGGAAAAAGGCATTTTTAGGTTTGTATCACAGATACACCATCTAAGATGAATCAATTTCCTCAAAGAAACACGACCAAACACACCAATAAAAGGCTGATTTCTAACACAATTTTGACCCTGAAAGTGACACTTTTTGCTACTGAACAAGTTTGTCCCTATACATGAACTCAAGGGTTAAATTTGATGGCCATTTAGACATTTTTGTGATTTTAGCAGTAAATACTTTCAAATATTTGTAATAATTGTTGCATGTTATTTGCCTATTTAAAATTTGACCCTCAATTTTTATATACATTTATATGTAAATTATAAAATATATCTTTAAAATAATAAAATAAATATAGAATAATTGCTATATACATAATACTACTTTGTATTTTTAAAGTGCAATATTAAAAAATTAATGTCACCCAAAAAATATATGACAGGCATATGTGGCCATCAAATTTAACCCTTGCGTGAACTGGTGCACTTGTGATTATGTAAACTTTTGCAGTGGCTCTTAAGTTAAAACCTCTAACACTTTTAATTATAGGTTCATGTTCCCAATGTGTCAGATTAGCCATGTTTTGAGTGAAAGAATGTATTAATTATGCAAGTGTTATTAATTTTTTAAGATATCAAATTTGTGCAAATATGTACATTTATTGGGTTCCCTCAACTATATTAACGCAAAAATATTTTTCCAGTTAATGGACCCCAACCTCACCAAAAGGTGCTCATCTATTGGTGCATGTTCACCAACTTGTTCCTTTCCCCTAGTTGACCAATTTATTTGACAATTGACATTCAAAAAAATTAAAAGTTATAGAGCTGGGATAGAAGTTGTGACTCCCAACTTTGTGACAAATCAATAGTTGGTCGAGTAGTTTATAATGATAGGTATATAAAGTGCAATCTATTGTTTTGATTTTGATTGATTTTTTAAAAAAAGGAATTTTTTTTTGAAGGGAGAAGGAGAGACTTCGGCTCTGCTAGATTTTTTTAAGAATTCACTTGTGATACATAGCTGCTTGGACTATACCCCTTTAGCCTTTCTAGGGTTTTCCCTTTAGTCCTATCATAGTGTAAACCAACCATTTTTCTGCTACTAAGGTGGTGAGTTGCCTATAAATGGCCAACTCTCCTTCCATTGCAATGATTGTTACAAATGGTGGTGGAAATGGCTCCCAAGCGCGCTCAGAAGTTTGTACCAAAATTCTAAGATGAGGTATGGATTCTGAATCATCCTCAGATGTTGTTATTTTTGATGAATGATTAGATCCTATGGTCAAGTGGTATCATAACAATTGCCTTATTGTTTATTTCTATGGCCACATTCCCTCATAAGCCTACCTCAAGAACTAGATAAAGAACCGTTAGGAGTCCAATGGTATCCAAGTTTTAGGTATCTATAACCTTACTAAAGGGTTTTATCTCTTTTCCTTTTGCGAGCCTTTTTAGCTCCAAGTCCTTATCCTTAAGGCAACTTGTTGGTATTTAGGGAATACCCTTTTAGTGTTTTCTCAGTGGAATTCCAATTTTAGCGCCACCAGCCAGGTCTCATTTAAAATTCTAGTTTGAATTGAACTTCCTGGTTTTCCTGTTAATCTCTGGTATTTTCTCCCAGAGATAGTGAAACCCATTGGCAGGGTGATAGGCCATGAACAAGAGAATTTTTTTACACTCGTCCCAACAAGTGAGTGTATGTCAAATTTGACCTTGCGAAATATCTACGAGACCACATGGATATTCAATTGGGTCCCTACGCATTTCTAAAAAAATGGTTTCTTTCAACCTCCCCAACACGCATTTTCATTATCAAGCCCTGAACCACCACATTTACGACTGTCCTCTGTTAGCTCGTTCCAAGCTAGTGGCGACGTAACCCATGGTTTCCAAGCCCAAAAGTGACCCACCAACTGATGGCTATACTATGGTTGGGAATAAGAAGGGCTCTAGCGTGAAACCCACTCCCGTGGTGACGCTTACCCTCTCTCCTTCTCCCACTCTGTCTAAGGATGAGTCAGGATTGGATCCACCCCACTCGTCAGTTTCCATTCCTTCCAAACCCTCGTAGAGATGGATTTTTCCTTTGCGATCAGAGAATACTTCAACTTCTCTTCCTCTGCAATGCTCTCGTAGTCCACCCCAGGAGGTGTCCGATGATGTACGAGGAGATAATGGGAGTAAGCATCACTCCATTCATGTTGATATTTCTAATTCAAACTAGATCCCGCTTACTAATAATTTTTCCATTCTTGGCTTGGAGGATGGTGTTCCAGATGGGTAGGGCGATTTTGATATGTATGAATTTTCATGAATTTCATCTCATGCAATTTTAGGGGTCTTACAAATCCCTCTTGCAAATATTGGGTTCGGTTAGCTTGCTAACATTTCAACTGCCTTGGTATTATTTGTTTGCAAGAAGTTAAGATTTTTGATATTTTGCTTTCGAATATGCTAACTTGTATTGCCCTAGATTTTACACATTATCATACTGATCACATTGATGGAAAATATGGTGCGAGCATTTCCACAGTGCCAAAATTCTCGGTCTTAATCACATCCTCGGGCCAAGATCCTTCAAATCATGTCATGTGGCTGATTATGGCGATTAATGAACTTTATTTTGGTATTCTTAATGTTTATGATTCTAATGATGCCTTTGAAAGAATGGATTTATGGAAATGGTTAGGCGACAACTTACCTTTAGCTTATTGGCTTTTGTGTGGTGAATTTAATATGATAGAGAATCCAGATGATAAATTCAGCGTCCTCCCTATGTGATGGTGTGTCGACGAGCGTGTGGCCTGGTATTTCTTTAAAATCCATTGGGGACTTTCTAATTCATTGCTCATTCGGTGACACGAATTTAAGGCTCAAGCTTGCTATACTTGGACTAATCTAGGAGAAGGATATGATCGGGTATTTAAAAGACTTGATCGTGTACTTCTTTCTCAATAGACTATTTTTTCTTTTGACATGCAAGGCTCCTCCCTTGTCATGGCGTGGTCAGATGTGCTTTTGTCAGATCATCATCTGATCTCTTTTAAGATTATTTGGCATAGGGCCCCTTTCAAACTCTCTTCAAATCAATTCCTTCATAATGTTTCTTTGTTGAGTCATCTAGGGGTGGTCCCACTTATTTATAAGGTTTGGAACATGGCTCCACGCCCGCCTTTTGCTTCCAGCTGGAACGAGCGATGGGTATTGGCATTTCAAAGCACCACCCATTTACTCTGCCATTTTAGTAAGCATGTTGCTCAAGTTCATAAACGAGCAGACTCTTCTCTGTAAAAGAATTCAAAACGATACTAGTTATGCTTGAGTTCAATCATTTCGACATAACTTTTTAGTTATATGATGTTGATACTCGGTACAAGCTCAAGCTCATTAAATCTCATTCACCCCATGGTGCACATATCCGGTTGAGGCTGCACTTGCTTAATGTGGGAGACAAAGCATCAAAACACTTCTTCAAATCCCTCCGATCCAAGCATGCTCGTATACAGATCAAAGTTATCCAAGATTTGCATCAGCGGTGCTGGCTCCCAAACTAACACCCCCAGAAGATGAGAAACTAAATTGAGTGGGCTGGATTTGAGAGTGTTATGAATAATGACAATTTTTTTGTCGTTGATATCTAGGGACTTGTTTAACACTCAACTCAATGAATCAAATCAAGGAAGTTTTCAGGAGGCACCTTCACAAAGGGGATGGATTTTCCCTGCTACTTTATGCTCTATATGGACCAAGGTGAGAGGATCTAAATGGGGGATTTTAATAAAGAAAAGGATTTCAAGGTTTAGTTTCCTTTATGATTGGTGTAAATCAATTTACAGCAAGTGGAACCAAAGATTCAATAATTCTCTCAAAAGAATTGTGACTTGATTTATTGAAAGCACTTGACAATCAAACATAAATCCAAAGGCATATAATGAACAACTTTAGATATTGAATTTTACTTAACAATTTAGACCAAGGATACTTTTAATGAAATTGGGTCACGAAATCGGTAAGATTTTTGGCAAAGCTTATTGGTAATGGAAAAAATTAAAGCTCAACTTTGCAGAATAAGTATAAGTTTGGTTTACAGGTATGATATGCTTAGTAGGTATGTAGATACCTTGGGTTTTTGCTATTTAATTGAGATTTGGAGGGGGCAAGGGTAGTTTGCTTTTATGACCTTGGTATAATAGTGTTCCCATAGAAAGAATCCATCCTTGACAATAATTCTTAAAAATAACGATCAATTTAACACAGTTTGTGACATAACATTTACATTCACTGAAACTCGATTTGCACAAATGCCATCTATAGTCTTCACAATCCTAACCACATATCATGGAGTTAGAGTTGAGATAAAGCATTTACTATATTTGTTTCATACACCCAAAAGACCCTTAAGGGATTACAAAAGCTATTAAAAAGTGATGCTGTTTTTAGGATTTTATAATTGAGCTAAATCACTAAAAAATATACACTATTCTCCAATGCTCAGAGTAACAAGAAGAATACAGTTGTAGACACCTAAATTCGGTATCCCTACCCTTATCTACCCACATGCACATATTTTTCTATGGATATATCTAGGCCCCTCTTTAATTAAATCCACCCCTGTCAATATTTAATAAAATGCCCACTTATTATTCTATCATCAGATAATTCACATTCATTAATTAATCTTGGCTTGCCCTAATCAACTTGATATTTAGGACAATTTTATCCTGAAATATAATTCCTTATTCTTTTTTCTACTCATCCGTATCTTTTAATTACCCAATCTCCATCCCTAAACAACCTAATCCCTCACATAAGCTTTAAAGCACTTTTTTCCACCTTAAAAACATGAAATCATGACCTAAAGCACAAAAGCTAGCCCATTGGGAAAATTTTCCCCATGGTCAGTGGTGACCCAGTCCATTTGTCATTGACCTTTTAAAACTAAGTTAAATCATTCCATAATGAGAGGGATAATATCGTTATATACATGTGAATTTTGGAGTTTTCTTGTGACTTTTGAACTGAATCACGTGCCTAAACATTACTCCAATAATTACAGACCTCCTAAACCTCCTTGGAATATGATTGCATTGCTAAAAATCATCCTCCGTGAGATTTATCATTATCTTTTTGTTTCTTTAATTCAGAGCTTTTATCATATTATCATTTTCCTTGTATATAACCTTTTGCAGGAGCATGTCATCCTCAACAACATTTAGAGCTTCATCATCAACATTATTTTCTACCTTATTTACGTATAGGTTATCCATTTCATCCTTTTGAACTTGAATTTGTCCAACCCTACTACAGTCGTTGTTGACTTTGTCAAATCACCACCGACCCATCCTTATCTAGCTATATTTCTTCTTCCAAGGTCATATCCAACCTCTGTCATCCTGTTCTGACTCTTCCCTAGCATGCTAATCTACCATCCAGTCTCTTTGTTTCACTAAGAGTAGTCCATCTAAATCCCAGTCCCTGGTCGTTTCACCATGATCACTGTCAACCAGGGTCTTATGATTTTCAAATATACTCATCTTTAATCATAATTTTCTATCCTTTTCTTGGTTTCTTCTCCCTCATTTCCCTTCTGTAGGTTGAATCCATCATACATAAGCCTCTTTTACATCCAAATTGTATCTAGATCTTGCAGAGTTTTCATATTCATCTTATATTCTAGATCCTCACACCTAAGGTCATCGTCGACCTGCATCTACATAGTCTGGGTCACTGTCAACCTAAAACATGGTATCATGTAAGTTACAGTTATTTCAATTAAATTAGACTTCTAGATTAGATTTTAATTTTTCTCAGACTTAGTAGTACTTTTATTTCTACATGCCATCTACTATTCATCTTTTACTTCGCTCTTTCTAAAAAACATAGGGGTGGACATATGTAAAAGGAAGGTCATACTTCTTAGAGCTGACATTTGTTTAGGAAATCCCCGTGTATCTCTATATAATCAATCTCCTCTTAGTAGTAATTGATTTGCAGGTTCATTAACAACACCGAGCGATCAGTTGCTTGGTTCTCATTCATCCATGTAGATCACACTTCTGAGGTACTATAAACCCTTCATATTTTGAGATATGTACTTTCGTTAGTAGCTAACTCATTAACTTGAATTGAATGAGAAATTACGTTAAAAATCCTGGCACGCCCGGTGGGACCATCCTGTAGATGATCCCTTTCTTTTCTATCTTTGTACTTATTTTGTCTTCTACTAACACTGCAACGCGAGGCCCTGCTTCTTGCTTGCTCATGTTGGTTCAACCGCTAAATCACTCTTTGCTAAAGTTCAGATAAAAAAGAAAATATTTATCAAGGTTTTCCTCTTTTTCCTTATTTTCTCTTTTCTGGATTGTACTTCCTTTTCCTATGTGTGTCCTCATCGTAAGATCACACTTTGTTTTGGTTTAAAAAGAAGATTTCTTTTTTGCATCCTGGTTGCTCACGTAGTTTAAATAGGAGGTTAACTTGCTGCATTTCACAATCCTTATTGATAACCCAAAACTCACAAACCAATCAACACATCAAACCAACATCCTACCTGGTAGACTGATTGGGATTTCATCACCAAAACATAAAGCTGCCCAAGACTCTCCTAAGCCAAAATGATCCTGAAACCAGACATAAACTGCCTTCTCTTGTGATCTAAAATTTGATTGAAATTTTTATCTACTCGATCTTCGAACCCTTGTAGGCTTATAAAATTACCGCTTAATTTTTACCCTGTTAAAATCAACTTAAACTAATGTAATAAGTATGACACTTTGCAAAATCATTGATTACGGAGTTTGGCAATTACCTACGTCTCCGGGTTCTTTCGAACCATTCCACTAGTCAAAACTTGTAAGTTACAATAGCACTTTCACAAGAAAACCTAATGGAAACTATTAAGAACTTTTTTAGAAGAATATCTAGACCTTCAGATGACAAGGGTGAAAAATATCACTCGACTTCCCCTTTCTTGGCATATTCCACAAGTTCTATGTCACCAGTTCCACTGTTCGGAATCCTCTGGATCTCGATCAGTCTTCTAGATGCTTCGTAATGCCCTATGGCACTCCGGTCGATACTCCAGGCTTCACAATAATTTAATGTGGAGCTATGGGCCGGCTAGGTAGTATTTAAACTCCTAGTCACAATAATGCCTATTTAAATAAATAGGTCTTCACAAACTTTATAATAAGCCTATTAAATAGGTCTTATAAAAAAAAACCTCTCCTCTACTCACTCGGGTAATATTCCTCAAGAGTTTGTCTTGAGCTTCCAAGTTGTGTTTGCATGTTCTTTTTCAATGCAAGGGGTCCCTTATTTATACTCAAATGGGGCCCTTAAATAATGTATTAAAAATTATCTATAGGCTATTAAACGCCTAAATGTAGCATATGGATGAGTTTATCTCCTCATAATAAGCGGCTTGCATGTTTGTGTGGGTAATATCCCACATTGGGCGGCATATTGATTTTTATAAGGTTTTAAAACCTTAGGCTCACCCTCCTTTCACATGGGCTTCTCCACGCATGGGCCTTTTTTTCCCCACCATGCTCCACTTGGTCTTTGCATATGTGTGGGGGTGGATTTACATGGCCGAGTTGTTTGGCCGAGTCATGTGGTGTGCTGTTTGGTTGTTGTGACTGCTGAGATATTGGGAATGTGGCCAATTAGGTTGACTGAGCCATGTGGAAATGGTTCCCGTCGAGGTCTAATGTGGACTCACCAAGATAATAGAAATTCGACCCAAACATTGTGGCATAGAATGTAATCAACTCGGTGAATAGCTCGATGTGTAACTCGATCCATAACTCAATGATAAACTTGATCAACACATAGTCCACTTGTTGAATCTCGATAGGAAAATTGAGTGAATTCAACGAGTGGTGGCAAGCCACGTGGTGGCTTGTGGACCCACCACGTCGGTGATAAAAAATTAGTCCAGACGACAGCTGAGCTCCCCTCCGTTAAAAAAGTTGAGCCTCTTTCCACGACCACCAAATTTTACGCCTGTCAAAGATTGGAAGTAGAAAACCAATAAACAAATCCCTTTTGCCTTTTCACCACATGTTACAGTGCCATTGGTCCAATATTGACATGTTGACTAGAGTTGAATTTCTTGTTGATTGAACTTTGACCAGACATAACTAGAGCTCTCAATGTTCGTTTGTCACGTTCTCATAGTCGTCGGAAAGCTATCAAAAAGATATTCTGGAATGAAAAAATTTAGGGATGTTTAGGGAACTTTTGATATCAAAAATTATCCCCTGATCATATTAGGTACCCCGTTATCCATCCCTTTTTCTTTTTCATATTTTCTTAATTAAAAACAATAAAAAAGAATTGTCTGCTTAATTTAAAGATAGAAAAAAACTTTCCCCCAAGGAGTTCTGTAAAAACATCTACCATGATTGATATCTCATCCTTGTCTAATTCTAGCCCCATCCATGATTTCTTTTTACGTAGATCACGCTAACCAATAAAATCTATCCGACTACCTTGACCCCTACTTCATTTGACATCACCATGCCTATCCCATCTATTGATATTCCCATCTCTCACATATCATATGTTCCCATCCAATCCCAATCACCTCACCATATTCCTGCTTTCTGATCTTTCTATCATCATACATTGACCCAACCAATAAGATCTTCACCACTCCCCGACATCTTCAGAAAAACCTTTCCTAATCCACCACCACCAAGCCCATTTTCACCAACCACACCAAACAAATATAACACATTTTCAATCGACACTATACATAAGACACCTCCTACTGTATCTAACCCATTTATCTCATATTTACCTACTCCCATCCTTCATATTCTATCTACAACTCCTCTGAGTGCTATCCCCACATCAACCCAATCTCCAATTTCCTTACCTGCCACCTTAACTTCCACTGCTTCTCTCATATATACATTCATTCCTGCTCTTACCACATCCCCATTGGCTTCGACTGCACCCACCTCTTCATCCACACCTACCCTACCCCAACTTACTATTACTACCTCGTTATCCACATCTATCCCAAACACACCAATCACTAAATAATATCTAGTACGCCAACAAATCCACATGTATATGTCTTGACATCATTATCACACATTTCTTTACCCATGCCTACATCTACCATTCCCATGTCTACATCTACTATATGACCAATCACACCTCCTCAATCCACAAACATATCCACAATGCCTCCTGAAACACCTAAATTAAACACTGAAGGCATTCCTACCTCTTCCATAGAACCCCTTTTTTCCTCATCATATCATCCAAAACCTGCATCATCTCCCTCTCACATAGTCATCATCAATTGCATGATCTAAACACCCCTTATTCTACCCACACCTGCATCTATAATCGAACCCACACCAACATATACATCATCCACTTCATTTGATACCACTCCCCCATCCACATCTATTTCACCATTACCTATCATACCATATGTATAATCAGTCCCAATCCCTCTTTCTGCACATCTACCTTGAAAAGGTGATTTTTTCATAGCAGATCAGTGTCCTGTTGGCCTAAAATTTACAGTATATATATTTTTTGGGGTCGGCTTCGCCTACATTTGAAAACATCTCCTATAAAAACCTAGGTGATTCGTCGGGTAGTATACTACCACCAGTACTTACCAACACCGTGAACTTGCATACTCTAAGCACCAGAGCACAATACATATTTGATTGCTGTTAGTAGTTTAGAGTTCGGGCGATAGATGATATTTTTGATGCACGACAAATGTTTTATGAAGACACACGACTCATTGAATTTGCTGACGCATGAAAAAGGGGTTAGTTGTTGACGTGCACACGAAGGATATTTGTTGACGCGTGACTCATTGAATTTTCTAACGCATGGCAAGGAGGTATTGCAGACACGTGACTTAGTGAATTTGCTGATGCGCGACTCATTTTCCTCTGACACATGACTCAGTTTCCTCTGACACGTGACTTAGTGTTATACCTGACACGTGACACAATTTTCTCTGACGCACAACTTGGTTCTTTTGCTGACACATGACTCTGTTCAGAATAATGGAAGGTGCTAGTCCTCAGAATGTGAAGACCCAAAAAGTAACTAAGAAATCTCAGAAGTCCCTGTTCAAGTATTTTGGAAACTCTGCTGATACAAGATAGCGCAACTACCAGCAACCATATAGCTGCCACCAGAAAGAATCAGAATACTGACTGTGTGGAAGGTAATATTGAGGTGGACATGCATTCTGCACAGTATCAAACAAATGACACATATGATAATACCATGCCAGATCTTGAAGATATAACTGTTGAGATGCTAGATCCTGAAGATATTCTTCCTATTGGGGTGCAACCAGGAGTGTTGGTGCATCAAGATATCACACATACAAATACTCAGCAAAATGGAACACATAAATCAAATTCAAATTCTGGTTCATGAAAGAGGAAACCAGGTGATTGTGATATTGCTCAAAATTCTACTCAAAAAAGTAAAACATTGAAAATGAACAAGAATATGTGGACCATTGGGAGGACATACAAGTTTGATTGGGCTGCCAAATTTCCGTTTATCGAACCTGTACATCCATCTAATTCAGAAGAGATCCCATCTGAATGTACATGTACAATATGTACGTGGAAATTGGGAAAGCAACAAAAAATGCAAATGAAGCTAGACACTATAGAAAAACACTGTGGAAAACAATATTTGACTGTAACGGGGGCGGATGGCCAGAAAATCAAAACACACAGGTGGAAAACTAAAAAAGAATGCATGCATGTTAAATACACAACGGATTATGAAGCGGTACAGAAAAAACGCAGACATCTCGTGGAAAAGGGAGGAATGATCACATCACAAATTGGTAAGATGAATCAAACAAATCTACATGCAAAACTCATACAGTTCTCTACTTTATTTCACATACTAAAGAAAGGAAGACCGATTTCAGATTTCCTTGATTTCAAAGTTTTGTATCAATATAATGGAATGCCCAATGTACCTCAGTCTCATTGGTCTGAAAGTAGTGCATGGGAAATGGAAAAATGCCTTTCGATGATAGAGAAGGAAGATTTGAAAGAGAATGTAAAAAAATAAAAGTTTATCTCTCTTTCAATTGATGAAGTGACAACAGTCGACAACACTGCATGGGTATGTATCCACATCTATACTTTAGAAAATCATATAAGGACACCTCATCTACTGGGTGTTATGAAAATGGTTGAAAACTGTAATGCCAAAAACCTACATAAAATAGTTGTTTCTCATTTGAAATATATTTCTGGAATGAATGATTATGAAATTGCTATGAAGTTGGTATGCGTCGGAGCAGATGGTGCATCAGTCATGCAGGGTCACCGAACAGGGCTGTGTGTTAGATTACAAACAACAGTGGCCCCATATATGCTACCAATTCACTGTATGGCTCACAGAATGAATTTAGCGTATAAAATGGTAAGCAACTATGAAAATGTTGCTAAAGTATAAGACCTTATAAGAGAACTTCATGCCTATATGGACAATCAACCCAAAGAGATTTCTTGAGTTCTAGAAATTCACAATTGGAATTACAGATGGAAAAAAACTTCTGAAGGATGTTGAGACGAGATGGATCTCTTTGTATGAACCTGCATGCAGAGTTCGTGAGGAGTATCCTTCGTTGGTTGGTTTCATGCACAAATATCGTCATGAAGTTGACAGGGTGAGGGAATTTTTGTTCCGTTTAACTGATTTGGAGACATTGCTTACATTGGTTGGTATTCTTCCAATGTTGCAGGAGATCAATACACTGATGAAGCATGCACAAGGGAGATTAATCTATATTGTGGATTTTATACTGATGAGAAAAATGGTATGTCAAAGTCTTGATGTCTTGTACTGTTCCCAAGATAGTTTTGATACACCTGTTTTCAAGAATTGGAAAGCTTTATTAGATCTTAAAAATCCCAGTAACTATTTGAGATTTAATATCCATGATCACCTCTGCATCAATGTTAATGGGAGGGACATACCACTGCACATTTTGCAAAAATGTCAAGCTATTATAGGATCAGAATGAGAAGATGTTCCTGTGACACGTAATCTCTTTGAGTCTGTTATAGTTGAAACAAGAATAAAGCTTAAAAAAATTTCAGAATCCTTATCATCAGAAATTAGAGAACGTTTCTCCAAAGATAAAATTCTTGAAGCAATGGGTGTGATGAATCCTAATTTTTGGAATACTGAAGGTGGTCGTGCAGACTTTGTAAGAAAGCATTTCCATAAATCCATGGGTACAATAATGGAACATTTCACAAAGACTTCAGAGTTCAAGGGTATGGAAATCAAAGGTATACTGAATGCTGATTTATTAAAGTTTCAATCAACAAATTTTGCAACAACAATGAGGAACCAATATAAAAATTTAGACGAACCTTCTGAAAGTGGTGCTATTACAAGGTATGTGGTGAGGAATCTATCAAAGTTCTATCTTACAAGAAGACATCAATGAATATTTCAGATTATATGAGTTATGCCAAACAATGATTTTGGGGTCTGTGGAGGATGAAAGGGTTTTCAGTGCTTTATCATTTATAAAATCCAAACTAAGAAACAAGTTGGATAAAAATATGTAAAGTTGCATGAGGTGTTATGTATCTCGCTACTCCATGGAAACCTTTCCTTTTGACAGGGAAATTGCGCATTGGAATTCCATTTCCGAAAGAAGAGGTGTGAATAATATAGCTACAAGTACAATTGTTCCCAACGATGAGAGTGGAATTGGCGCATCGTCACACTCTACAGAAGAGAACATCGAGTTTGAAGAAGCTATTGATAATGGATTGTTTCAACTTTAAATAGGTATCTCCTTGACCTTACTTTTATTGTTTGTCACCTTACATTTTAATTGTGGTTATTTATTCAATTTCATATTAACTCTACAGATGCAAATATTGACTGAGGCTTTTTATCAAATTTTGTTTCAGCTCTTGTTATCATTAAAGATGTTACAGGTATATATATTTACATTTATTTAAATACAATTATTTCATCTTTTTTTTTGAAAACGTGGGTTGACATCCATCTGAGGAAGCTTGCACTTCTCGGGACTGACAATGTCAGGAAACTCACCCATCTATCTACTAATCCATTTCTCGTGTTGAGTTTTCTTAAATCAAAGATCTAGCACACTACGAAGGATGATTTCTCATTTTCCTTCCATATGCTTTTTCACAGCCATCTAAAACACAAGAGGTAACTTAAACCCTATCATATGACATTTCTTGATTTTTTACAATTATGTTTAATTTATTTTTATATTTACAAAATGCTTTGATATATTGTTTAAACTTTGTGGGATAAAATCACACAATCAAATTTTACAAAGAGAGGAATATTTTTCCATATTAAGATGTTTATTTCATAACACATTCCAAATTTTATACAATTCATCATCCACGATCGTGCTTGAAGCTAAATCTACGTCCACATAAAATTCATCATCATCCATATATATTTTAATGTCATCATCCACATCTAATGTCATCATATCATTATCATAATCCTGACACTCCAATTATTATTAAAACAATTATTTATCTATTTTAAATGTGCAGAAACGTCTCTGTCCTAACACATTCCAATTTTTTAAAAAACAATTATCCATTATCATCATTCATCATCATCTATATCCATTCTAATGTCATCATATCATTACAAATAGAGAGAAGAAGATTTTGAGAACTTTTAAATGTCTCTGTCGTACTACATTCCAAATTTTCTTAAAACAATTATCCATTATCATCATCCAGATTCCATGATCATGCTTGAAGCTAAATCTACGTCCACATACAATTCATGATAATCCATATCTATGATTCTATTCTAATGTCATCATCCACATCTAATGCAATCATCATTACAAGTAGAGAAGATTCTGAGAAGGTTTAAATTTTAAGAAACCTGATACAGAGTTTGAATTTTACAAGTAGAGAGAAGAAGATTTAACTCTTAGTATTAAGATGCCTGTGTCATACCATATTCCATATTTTCTTAAAACAAATAATTAACCATTATCATAACGCCATCACATTCAAATGAAACATAAACACCATATACAATCTAGAAATTCTATACATAATATATAGGAAGATATAAAATTAAAGATTATAAAGTATTTCAAATTTTCAAATGCCATCACATTCAAGTTTCAAATTTCAAATCCAGATAATAAATTTCAAATTCCATGACCATCACATTCAATGTTTCAAATTTTCAAATATAGATTATAAAGTATTTCAAACTTTCAAATTTAAAGATTCTATTTTTCAAGTTTCCACCCTCAATCATGAAATTTTTCAACCCTCAATTTTTTGTACCCCTTTCCCCAATGGCTTCCACTCATGTACTCCTTTCCCCAATGGCTTCTCTGCATGTACCCCTTTCCCCAATGGCTTGAATAATCCCAGAACTAATGAGATCTTCCGCAGCACTGTCTAGATACTTTACAATTCTTTGTTCATCATTTGTCGCATCTCCATGGGATAGAAAACTTGGATCTATAGCTGCCTTGGTTTTGAATAAAATTTTAGGGTCGAAGCCATGCTCTTTAATTATCCGCTTCAGTGTATTGTTTTGTTTGTTAACCAAAACAATATTTTCCTTCAAATTCTTCACTGCGGATAAACTGTTCTTCGCGGTTTCCAAGTGAACTTGGAAAACCTTTGCTTGACTCTTCAAATTTTCATATTTCAACTGCACAAAAAAAGTGATCTCAATTAAACATATTACTAAAATAAGAAAATTTCAAATTAACAAAAAATATTGTTTCAAAGTGATAATACTTACGACTGCTCTATTTCTCTCGGCATTTGCAATTGCTACTAGATCCTTGTCCTTAGACCATTTGTTAAAATATGCCTAGGCTTCAACACTAATATTTTCTAATTTTTTTAATGCTTTATCTAAAATATTGTCTTTATAATTGTTGTTATACGTGACAGTCCCACTTCTTACTTGGGTAAGTAAGGAATCCATCTTCGTAGGTTGATTCTGGACTGCAGCGTATAAACTATCCCTTTGCCAATAATTTTCAAAACGACTTATTATCTCATTTATTAGTACTTTTTCCCTTTTCTCCCATTCTATGAGCTGACTGATATGAGGTACAATAAACTCATCGACATGGGATTGACAATCATAACCAATTAAGTTCTCTAAAGGAAATGGTAGAAACTGTTCACCATCTGTATCTGAAGAAGATGATCTTGCTGGAGAGGTATGGGGGCTTTCGGGTTGATCATCGACTGCTACTTGTTTCTGCCTTTGGGTGGCCTGATCCTATTTGTGATAAAATAAATCAATATTCAAATAAATAAATCTAAAGTGAAATGTAATGAAAGTTGAATAAATTATGTTGAAATAGAAGTATACCTGCTGGCCTTGAATCATCTCACGTGTATTGAAAAATCATGTTGGGTCATTGCTATCAATGCCCAAGTAATATTCATCTAAAGTTATATTATTTAAAACCGATATGCCCATTGCGCTGGGCAAGCCACCGAGAGAGAGGGTTGGCATTCGAAACGAGGAGGTAATGTTTAGTGTCCCACTAGGGGCTGGAGGAATTGACATGCATTTACCAATTTTCTTTTTTCTTGATCCTCTGGTTGACATTTTGAATATTATTGGTGGAGGAGGGGGTGGTGCCACTATTTGTACAGAAGGCGAAGGACTGCAATGTGCTGAAAAGTTCAAGAAAAATCATATGAAAAACTGTTAAACTATGCAAAAACTACGAAATTATACGAAGTACTATTCAAAACTTGTACTAAAGCAATAAAATCATACCTTTTTGTTGATGGATAGCTTGTCACGGTGCTTGAGGTGGCCGTGTTGGAGTAGTAATTGGTGGTTTTTGAGCTGTCTGTTGTTGGGATTGTTGAGGTGGTTGTTGAGAAGAGACAATTGCATGTGACTGAACTGAGTGAGTTGGTGAAGATGGTTGACTTTGAGAAGCATGCGTATAGTCCAAAGTCCCTGCAATGTCAGCAACAATCGATTGTATGTCAATTCAATATGGTAAAATTTAAATGGTAAATTGAAAATACAAAATGGGAATTTGTAAATAATAAATGTTAAGGTATTACTTCTCTGGCGTTTAACGAATTCAAATGGTTGGTGGTTCGGAGATGAGTGAACTTCCATTTCAGATTGTGAATCTTCCGATGCCTCAACGTGTTGTTGGCCTCTTCCTCTTAATGCCACTTTTTTTCGAGGAAGGGCCTCCAAAAATATTCTCTACAAACAATAAATATTTAATCAGTTTCAGGATGAACATCTTGTTAGTCTAATGTCAAAATACAAAGTTTATAGTTTATACATGTTGTTCTTGAAATGGAATTGACAAATTCGTCAACGCCTCATCCGTGCAAGTAGGAATTGGTTTGTCTTTTAAATTTAGAAGAGCCTTGTAATAAAGGCCAAGGAGATAGTTTGTGGAGTGAATGACTAGTTTTTCCGAAAGCGTTGCATTTGTAATGTCAGTTTTTATTTTTTTGGATAAAAAGGTGCACCAATCAAATTTTTGCTTTCTGATAGTTGCAAGAATGTATGCAATAGCCCAGTTTGGTATATCTATTTGCTGACCCTGCAAAACTATTCTGGCTTGAAAGAAGGAAATCATAGTGGCAAGAAAGTGGTGTGTAATTCCTTGCGTATCCACACTAGGTCTAGATTTATTGACATGATCTATAAATGCCAAAAAACCGTTGGAATTAATATCAATTTGAATTGTATCAAAATCAGAAACTGAATACCAAATGAAAATTGAAAACAATTTACACTTACAATCAACATGGAAACTGAAATTCGATTCTAGGTACTTCTTATCATCTTCGATGAGTGTTGCCTTCATTGTAACAATGGGTAAATTTTTGAATGGGAGGCTTGTTAACCGATGAATATCAGTTGGGTCGATACTGAATTGAAACATTCGACCGTCGTCCATAGTAACAGTAAACAGACTGTCCTCTGTATTGTACGAGGAGAGAAGGTAGTTCATAATGTCATGGTCTATTTCAAAATGGGGCATCCTAACGAGCCCACCAAAGTCACATGCATCGAGAAAATCCTTGTATTCTGAATTCATTTGTAAAACTGTCTGGATGTGGGGGCACAAAAGGTTCATGTAGAGTATCTTGCCCTTGGATAGGGCTTGTGGGTTGACTGGATTTTCCTCTTGATTTTTATCTTGGGCTTGGGTTGCACTTGTAGTCTCCATTATAGTTGTCCTTGAGCTTGATTGCACATCACATGGACTCCTTTAAACAAGAAAATTCAGGAGCCAGAAAGTGTAAATGTGAAAATGACCTATGGCAGGGTATTTATAGGATAAAATTAGGGTTTCAAAGCCTAAGATTCAGAAACTTTGTTGACAGAAACTTTGTTGACGCGCGTTTATAAGGTTTCCTATCACGCATCAACAAAGCTTGTTTATGCACAACATGAAGGCTCCTATCACACATCAACAAATTTTCTGTCATGTGTCAAGAGCCTTCTTGTCCCGCATTAACAAAGCTTGTTGACACACGACAGGAAGGTTTCTTGTCGCCCATCAACAAAGCTTGTTGACAGGAGCCTTCCTATCGCACGTCAACAAAATTTTTGATGTGTGATAGGAAGGCTCCTGTTGCACGTCAACTATGTGTCAGTTTCTATAATATCCCTCCCTAAAAAGATAGCATGTGAAAATTTAGTTCTGAAAAAATGGAAAATTTGCCTTTCCGTGAAACCGGTTTAGGGTATATTTGCTAGGTATTTTCCACCTCCGATTTCCTAGAGGTCTCTTATAATGAACCCTAAACCAATCTCAATCCAAAAAATCTGACTCCCTCCTAGGACCATCACCTTCATAAAGAACACTCCCATCCATTGACCAGTCCAAACCAAAATCATTCAATTATTCTTCTTTTAGGACACCAACCACCATAAAAATTGAAAACAAAACACCAATATCTTGAAACAATCCACCATCACCCTTGACATCCAAAACATCTCCAGCCACATATATCAAATCCTATGTAGAAGTCCTTCGAAATATACTCCAAATTTCTACCACCACACTTCCACATTTTAGGGCCTTTGATCGAGATTGTCTGAAGCCATCATGGTTCAATCCCCATCACATTAGCGTCTACCATCATACCCCATGTCATGAAAACAAAAAATATAAGGCCCTACAAACCATCGTCCACGGTCTTCTCAAGAGAGAGGACCTTCTCGATTACTCTCCTTCTCTATCTACCATATCATCCATGACTAATTTGTATCCCATTTCCACCTCTCCATCTATAAGAGCCACTAATCGTTCTCCTTCATCCACCACTTCTTCAAATGCTGATCCTCTTAGTGAGGGTCCTCCCTTATTTATCGATACAGTTCACCTTGATACACCATCCCTATGATCTTCGACCATATACCCCATCTATGTTTGACATATCTTCCACAAATCCCACCTCATTTCTTATGACATATATTAGTTCATCCACATCTCTCTCACTAGGGGGAGCACCTTCCCTTGGCTATTGATTCCTCTACACCTTCTTCCTCATCATTTTATTCCCACAACTTCTTTGACGCCAGGGGAATTCACTCAAGGGTCTATCTGTTTGAGGATTAGATCCTTTGCTTTCCTAACATTATCTTATCCTACCTAGCTCATCTCATCCAATCATGTTAGCTGATTTTATCCATCATCTTCTCCTCCTAAGACCCACCTTCATGGCCATATCTATGCTTCCCTTGGGAGCACCATGTATTTATCTAAGGCCCACCCTCGTGGCCATATGATCTCATCCTAAAATCACTTTAGTAACTATTATTCTTGTTTTCCCAAGAAAAAGTGTATCTACTCAAGCCTCGTGGTCCTTATCTAACTTATTCCAAACTCAAATTTGTACTGACCAAACCTTTTTACCTATCTTTTTACCCAAAATCCCCTGTCATAGACAAATGGGGTCTCGATCTCATCAGTCTTATCAATCCTAGATATTCACAATAATATCACTCTATCATAATGCAACTGAATATTTCACTAAGTGGGTGGAAGCAATTCCCCTCACCTCAACCAAATCTAGTCCAATTATTAACTTTATCTACTAGCATATCATTTTCTGCTTTGGCGTTCCTCATAAACTCGTCAAAAAAAATAGAAAGAACTTTAAAAATAAATATCTTAAGAATCTTTATGATTCATTTAAAGTCCAACTCAACTTCTCTTCTCCATATTATCCTCAAGCTAACAACCAAGCCAAAGCCACTAACAAAACTCTTTGAATCATTTTTGCAAAAATATTGACAAGTCATGTCATGATTGAAATCTCCATCTTCCTTTCTCTCTTTGGGCTTATTGGACTAACATTCATACTTCCACGAGGGCTACACCCTTTTCACTTGTCTATGGTTCTAAAGTCATCTTCCCTCTCGAAGTTAAAATTTCATCTTTACACGGGTCCCTTCATGACTTCATATCTGATGAAGACTATCACCAAGCACATCTAGCACAACTGGAGTTGTTAGATGAGTGCTGTCTTCTCACTCTTGAATACCACAATGTTTATCAAGAGAACATCAAAAGTGCTTACAATAAGCACATCAAAGAAGATGACTTTAATTTCGGTGATCTCATTGTCAAAGAAAATCAAAACGTCACTACTCTAGAAAGGAGCCAATGCTGAAAATTTTCCCCTAATTGGATTTGACCATACATTATCATGCATAAGTATGGTTCGAGAGACTATCGATTGACCTCCCTTAATGGTAAACCAGAAGTGAAACCTCTCAACACATTGCACTTACAACCATTCTAATGTTAGCATGTCTTCCAATGAGTTCTTAGTCACATCCTTAGATCATCCCTCCACCATTAACCTCGTCCATTTTTTTCATCGTAGTGACTTGGAATTATGTGGTCATCTGTCATTTTCCTAGATATGACTTTAAATATGAACACCATGACTCTACTCATAGCATATTCCTTATGGATATGTTCTCCCATCTTGGCAAGAACTTTGTGATCATTACATCCGTCACCCTCTCATTTTCCTATTGGAACCATACAAAGGGTCCATGGGTGTCTCTTGTACATTCATTGTCCCCCATTAAGTGGTCTACTTAGCTATTCCCAACTCTTCCCCATGTAGAAATATAAATCAAAAGTAAAAACACTCAAAAATAGACTACTCTGCCGAAGGACAACTATTCAATCGAAGAAGAAGAAGAAGAAGAAGAAGAAGAAGAAGAAATAAAAATCAAAATAAAGAAATAGAATGATCCCTCGAAGGATGAATATCATATATGTTATATTTTTCCATCTATATTAGATATGTATGAAGTAGACCATACCCTTGAAGGATGGATACTCTTTTTTATTATGACATTAGAGGCTTCCCGTATTGATCATCCTTCCATTTTATTCACATCCTAAGAAAGATTCCCGCATTGATAAAAATTCTTCTAGCATTACTCTTCCCCCTTTCCTAGAGCTGGGGCATATATTTAGGGAACACCACTAATGGAGAACCCTCTTCCAACGTAAAAATTACATCTCAAACCCCTTTGTCGCATTGACATTAGGTCTATAAGTTCATTCCATCCATTGTCTCTTTATGATCTTTGATATAACTAACGGATGGTGGTTACATTCTAACACATGTTTTGGTTGCATGTGCCTTGTGTTATTCAGATCCCCTCTTGTTTACCTCTGATGCAATAAGAGGCATATTTTCTTCGTGCATTTCTTGATATGATGTAATGTCATTTGTACCTATAGGTTGCCATAATTTGGTTACATTCTATCCCCAATCCTTTTCACATCTATATATGATTCATGATTAAATATACCTTTCATTACCTCAACCACCTATCAATCTACCCATCTATCCTAAATACCTCAATCTTTACTTACATTAATCAATAATCACATCCACATTAATTTTCCATTCGCATTACATTCTATCCATTCATCGCATTACCATGATCAAATTCAAAAATAACATGTAATCCTAATCCTCATTAACCATACAACAAATTCACATCATCAATCATCTGTTCATATACAAATCCCAAGTAGCACAACATCACGCCCAACATCATTATCTAACAATCCGAGTAAAGGTAAATCATTTCATCTTATAATTTTACCATCATCATCAAATATAATTAAAACATGCAACCAATCCTTATCATCATCACATCGATTATAAATATCAACATCATCATAAATCAAAAAATAAACATTAAACAATACACATATATCAAATCACACCAAAATGATATCATATATATACTTTGAGAGAGCCTCGTTAGAAGAAAATGATGTACTACTACATTTGATTTTGATATATATATGTATATATATATATATACATATATATATCAAAATCAAATGTAGTAGTACATCATTTTCTTCTAACGAGGCTCTCTCAAAGTATATATATAAGTAAAAGTAGAAAAGTGAATGTCAGAGAGCCTAATATCTTGCCCCTATGGGAAAAATCCCTCCATCTATCTATCGGCCTTGTCACCTCCGCCCTAGCCCTCTCCTTGATGTGGCTAATCCACACTTGTTGTGCTTCTCGATGACCTAGCTCCATCTGCCACTATCTTCTACAAATGCTCCCAGTATCGTAGTGTCTTCGGCATCTTATTGATCAAGATCCCCTCATAATAATTATCCTTTGTGGTTAAGGCTTTGTATCTATCAATTGAGATCATACCAGGAGGTGCCATCTATCCTCCTCCCTAGGGTGATGCCTTTTCTTCACCTACAGCCTTGACAACTAGTATAGTCATAAGATATCCAAAACAGACCCTATAGGCCTCCCTCTACCGGTAGTATCGGTCCCTATCCTATAAAACCAAATCCCTCTCTTAGAGCATAACATTTCTCTCCACCCTTATATGGTGTAACTCGACGCGAAGCCCTACTAACTCTGTAGTCTCTCCACCTCCTGTAGCTACCTTTGCCTCAACCTATATCTCCATCTCCTCTACCTCATCCTCTCCCCCCTCCACAACCACCATGGCTGCCCATATAGTGGTCATTCAGTCACCAAATATGGCTTTGAATCCTACGTCATCATCATCATCCCATGCTGCATCCTTTTCTTCTAATGTATTTTCCTCAACAGGGCTTGAAAACTCCCTATTAACCTCCTCTCACCTATACAAAATAGGAGCATGCGGTATAGTCTGGATGACCCCAAAATGTCGTCACACTTGATCAAATTGAATGACCTCGATCATCTTCGGTCGTCTCCCTTAAACCCACCTCATCCCGAATAAATCTGCATCTACCCCTAGCCATGTAGGGAAATCCCTATACGGATGCCATCTAATCTGACCAGTCTCTAACTCCACAAGCCGATCAACATATTGATCCACTCCTCTGTCCCCTGTCTTTAAAGGCCTAGTCGATCCTCCATCTTAAAAATCCAACCGCTAGCTTTATGTGATCCCCAACGACCCATTAATGCCCTAGTGGCTGAATGACAATAATGTTCTTATAGGACCAACAGTGAAGCAAGAAACCTATGCATAACCCTGACATCATGCCTACCCTATACACTAATAGCTCATGGTACACCTGAGCTAGCAAGGCAGTCCCAAAAGAGAAAACTGTTTGGTGCTCAACTATATCCGCCACTACACCAACCAACGCCCATGGAAACTGAGCTCCACTTGAGTCCGAAAAAGCATAGCAAGACACTTCCATCATCACCAAGCATATCAATCAGCTGTGAGGTATGCATGCATCATACCTTAGCTCATAAGAAAATGCCCCTGAAGAAAAATTGATATGGGCCGCATCGGCTCCAAATAGCCTTGTCAAAACTGTAAGTTTTCTCTCAGATGTGATGGGAACTATTTTCTCCCCCTGTAAAGGTAATATCAGGATCCTATACACATACTCTAGGGTGATGGTCATATCCCCTATCCTAAAAAAGAAATTACCAGTCTTTCAGTCCCATCTCTTTACTAATGTGATTATCAACACCACATCTCATGGGATCCTCTGATAATGTCTGAACCCACCTAACCCCACTACAGCTAAGTGATCCCACTTGACATCTATAACATCTCATCTGATCTCTTCATATAGGGTAGGCACTCGGTCTCGTAAATATAAGGTCTCTTTGGCCTACAATCACAAACAAAACATGGCAACATCATATCACAAATCTAAAATGCAATCCAAATCTATTAAATTTCTTCCAAAATTCAATTTATCCTAAACATTGCCAATCCAACCCTAATCAACTCCGACCCAGGTTGGGTCGATGTGTCTTCGAGACCAATCAATGCACCTTAGGCCCAGTTGACGTCAACCTGCCTAGGTCACAGCCAATCACCCTTGATGTCATCCACTTTTTCTAAAAAAATGCAAAAAAATACAAAATTAAACTAAAAACAAGTTTGAGTTTTGTTACTCACCATCCTCCGTACCCTCTGGCGTTTCCTTACAGCTCCTGTAGCCTCCATTTCTTAGTACTCTCTTTAATCACTCTGATCTCTCTCGTAAATTTTACGCGTGAAAATGAGCATCGTTGGTCGACTCCCAGGCTTATATAACCACCGACATATGGTCACTGTCGATTAGCCTTGGTCACCATCGATTGACCTTGGTAGCCTTCACTTTGGCTTCCCCAATTTTTATTTATGACCTCATTATTCAAAGTCCACCTTTGTGGCCATCTTAATTTTCTCGTCAAAGCATTTTGTTTCAATATTTCGATCCTATCCTTTTTCGATCTCGAAGTCTACCTTTGTGGCCATACTTACTCCCTCTTTAGGAATTTTATTTTTCAATCTTATCTAATTTGCACACAAAGTCCACCTTCGTGGTCATACTTATCTTCCTCTTGGGACATATTATTTCACTACTCACCTTTTTGGCTACTATGTACCTTGGGATATGATAATATAATATATATGGGTTGATGAAGATGTCGACATGTGGCACACATCCCCTTAGTTATTTGTATGGGTTCACATGGGATATGATATTATAATGTATATGGGTTGATGGAGATGCCGACATGTGGCACACATCCCCTTAGTTAGCTATACGGGCTTACATAGGAATTAGTTGTATTGGGTAATGGGTGGATCTACATTGGGATTAGGTGTTACCCATCCTATTTAAAGGATGTGAGTATCATTATGAGGAGGTAATGTATGTATGAGTTGAGTCTTCTACTTGGTAGAGGTATATTGGAGGTGTCCCCCTTGAAGTGGATTCCCATCTTGGGAGATTGTGGAGTTACTCCTTCCTCAAGGAGCATTGTATGGTGTTGCCCTACCTTAAGGGTATTATTCTGAATAGATTGATATTAGGGAATCTTAGCCCCCCACATCTCTTGTGTTTTATTATCTTCTACAATTTATTGATTTATTATATGTGCAAAGTTCTTATCAAGTGGTATCAGAGCAGTGATCCAGGTAATTTGTGGGATGAAACCCTAATGTTGGTGATTCATCTATATCTAGAAATCAACTTGGAATTTTTAAAATATTTTTTGTGGGGAGTGGATAAATAGTTCAAGTTATCTTCCCTCCAAATTTAAGATTTTTTGGAGCTGTTTTGCAAACGTTGTGTCTGTTTTAGGGTTGAAACCCTAATTCTACGGTTTTATCCATATCTTCTGAATAATGACGAATTAGGAAATAATTTTTTTTGGGTTGATGGTGATATATTCAAAGTGATAAAAATTAAATTTCAAAATTTTAGGATCTATTTTGTTAGAGTTATTTCATTTTTATTTGTTTTCATTATTTTACTTCACAGGCCGTAATTTGAGGATTTTTCCTGAATTTCTTACATTTTCGGAAACCTATCAAAAATTAAATTGGGTTTTGTGTTCTGTGATTTTTGATTTTTGGCTGAACTTTAGCCGAAAGGGTTAGAATAAGTTTTGATAAAAAGGGTCTATTCTAAAAACCCTAGTTTTGTGGATCATGGGGATGGTAGCTTTTTTTGGAGATGGCAAGATTGATGCTAGAGAATGGTGGAACAAATTTAGCGATAAATTCTCTAAAATATATGATATTTGGTTATTCTAGTTGTGGAATAGTGGCCCTGCATAGATTTACTTTTTTGAGTTAGAAAAGGAAAATTCGAATTGGTCTTTGGAGGAACTGGAACAAGTTTTCATGGATAGATGGGCAACAAAAGAAGAAGAAGAAGAAGCAGAAGAAGAATAAGAAAAAGAAAAAGAAGAAGAAGAAGAAGAAAAAGCAGAAGCAACATCATAAGAAGAAGAAGAATAAGAAGAAGATGTTGATGATAAAGTTGCTACGTAGGATAGTACATCTCCAAGGAAGGAAGCTTCAATATTTCAGTTTGAAGGGTGTATTCAAAGGAAAAAGGTAATTTTTTCCATAAACCCTAGCAGCAAATATAACTTCATCAATATGGATGTAGCTCAAAATCTACATGTACAAGCAAAACATATTAAGGAAGCTCAAGTGGATGGTAAGCATATTCAAGTTTTTGAAGATTTAAAGCTCTCTATGGATAAATATGTTTTACATTCAGATTTTTATGCTTTAGATATGGATGGTATGGATATTGTTCTTGGATATCCTTGGTTAGAGAGCCTGGGAACAATTAATCTTAATGTGCAAAAGAAATTCATGAAATTATGGTACAAGAGAAAGAAAATTACATTGCAAGATATCACACTTAGCAAAGAAAAAAGTAATGTAAAATTAGATCATGAAGATGAATTTGAAGATGGTGACGAAGGGAATAAGGATGAACTAGAAGGAGAGGATGAAAAACATGATCAAAAATTCAAAAATAATTTCTATACTCAAGAGAAAATAGAAATAACAAACAAGTTGGAAGAGGAAAAAGAGGAAAAGATTGATAAGGTTGAGCATATTAAGGCTGATCCATATAGACACCCCCATCATCATGAGAGGAAACAATCATGGAGACATACTAGGACATATGAGGTCAACAATCTATATGGATATACATGGAATTGAAGGAGTAATAATTTTGGCTATACATGGAATCAATGGAACAATAATTGTATGACATGGAATCATAGGAATAATCATTATGGATATGCATAGATGCCGAGGAGGAACACATATGGACCACAATGGAATCATATGAGAACAATGGAGTATGGAATCAGGTTTGGAGCAGCATCACCCACTAGGATTTCATATGGGTGGTTGGATGATCGAGCATGGTGACAAGTGTGCAATAATTTAAAGCACACTCATTATATGGTTTCTTCTTATGTTTCGGGGACGAAACATGTCAAAGAGGGAGGCAATGCTATGTACCTTAGGATATGATAATATAATATATATGGGTTGATGGAGATGCCGACATGTGGCACAAATCCTCTTAGCTATTTGTATGGGTTCACATGGGATATGATATTATAATGTATATGGGTTGATGGAGATGCCGACATGTGGCACACATCCCCTTAGTTAGTTATATGGGCTCACATAGGAATTAGTTGTATTGGGTAATGGGTGGATCTACATTGGGATTAGGTGTTACCCATCCTATTTAAAGGATGTGAGTATCATTATGAGGAGGTAATGTATGTATGAGTTGAGTCTTCTACTTGGTAGAGGTATATTGGAGGTGTCCCCCTCGAAGTGGACTCCCATATTGGGAGGTTGTGGAGTTACTCCTTCCTTAAGGAGCATTGTATGGTGTTGCCCTACCTTAATAGTATTATTATGAATATATTGATATTAGGGCATATTGGCCCCCCATATCTCTTGTGTTTTATTATCTTCTACAATTTATTGATTTATTATATTCAAAGTTCTTATCATTGGCCTTTTCTCATGTCTTGTGTTAGGGCACCATTATTTGCATCCCTGTCCTTTGCAGATGCATAGTTTTTCACTCGATTCCTCATGAACGAAGGTTTCACATAATTTTTACATTTAGTTGTGCATACTTTGATGATCACATGTGACCCCATGATCATTTTGACTTGTATCCATTTGAGAGCTTTCCTATTAGATTCTCTCCATTTCGCAGTGATCTTCACCCACTCGATGACCTATAGAGCATTGTCGCATGTCTCTATTGAGACTAAAATTGTCCCTCTACCGATGTGATATTGGAGTCACCGCCATGGTTTTCATTTTTATTGAGATCCTTTTTGGTTGAGGCGTATTTCCTTACACTATCCTTTTACCTATTTTTCTTCACCACCTACCCTTCATCATCTACCTTTTTCAAACGCATCATCGATTTCCTCTGGCGTCATTGATCCCCCATTTGAGGGGGATCTCATCACAAACCTTCCCTCAATCCTCATTATACCATCCGTCTCTCACTATTTTTGTCTCATGGCTTGCTAGCGCAAACCACTCAACAAAAAGGAGAAAATGTAGACACCTAAATTCAATATCTCTACCCTTGTCTACCCGTGTGTGTATATTTTTCTATGGTCCTATATAGGTCCCCTTTAATTAAATCCATCCCCATCAAATTTTAATAAAATGCCCAATTATTATTCTATCATCATATAATTCACATTAATTAATTAATTTCTATTAATTAATTACTCTTGGCTTGCCCTAATCAACTTGCTATTTAGGATGCTTTTATCCTAACTATAAATCATTATGCCTTTTCTACTCATCCCTATCTTCTAACTTCATAATATTCATCCTTAAACAACCTAATCCCAAACATAAGCTTAAAAGCGCTTTTTCCCTCCTTAAAAACATGAAATCTCGACGTAAATCAAAAGAATCCACCCTATTGGGGAAAGTTTCCCCATTGTCGGCGGTGACCCAGCCCAGTCGCCATCGACCCAATAAAACTAAGTTAAATATTTCCATAATCAATCAGAAATCATTAGATGCATGAAAATTTTAGAGCTTTCTTGTGACTTGTTAATTGACTCTCGTACTTGAGCACTCTTGCAACAGTTACAGACCTCCCAGACCTCTTTGGAACATGTTTGCATCATTCATGATCTGTCTTCATGAGCTTATCCTTATCTTTGTGTTGATTTATTAAGATTTTATTGTATTATCATTGTTTTCCTTGTATCTAACCTTTTGCAGGAGCAGGTCATCCTCAACAACATTCAAAGCTTCATCATCAACCTTATTTTCTAGCTTCTTTACTTATAAGTTATGCATTTCATCCTTTTGACCTCGACTTTGTCCAACCCTACTACAGTCACCACTGACCCATCCTTCTGTAAGTGTTATCTACTTCTAGAACCATCTCCAACCTCTACATGTGTTATGCCTCTTCCCTAGCCTACTTAACCACCATCCAGTCTCTTTGTTGCACTAAAATTAGTCCATCTACATCCCAATCATCATCGCTTCACCTTGGTCGCCATTGACGAGGGTCTTGATTCTCAATCTACCCTCTTCAATCCCATTTTTCTATCATTTTCCTGGTTTATGCTCCCTCAAATTCCTTCTGTAGGTTGACTCTAGTATACACAATCCTTTCCTGCATCAATACCTTGCAAGGTTTGCATATTCATCTTAGATTTTAGATCCTCACTCCCAAGTCACCTTCGGCCTTGCTCTGTACAGTCTAGGTTGTCTTCAACCTAGACAAGGTATCATTTTGTTTACAATTCTTTCAATGAAATTATCTTCTAGATAATATCTTAATTATTATCAGGTTCAATAGTACTTCTATTTCTGCATGCTATATGTTGTTCAAATTTTACTTCACTCTTTCTAAAAAAATGGGGGTTGACATTCGTGAAAGGAAGGTAACACTTCTTGGAGCCGAATTTATTCAGGAAACCCTCGAATATCCTATCTAATCAATTTCCTCTTAGTGTCTTTGAGTTACAGGTTCATCAACTACAACGAGGATCAACTACTTGGCACCCGTTACTCCACATCACGTTTCTGAGGTACTATAAACCCTCCATGTTTTGAATTATGTACTTTCTTTAGTAGCTAACTCATTAACTTGAATTGAACAAGAAATTACATCAACAAAAACTAAAGAAGTCCTCTACATACTTAACAAAGTAACGCCAATGCAAGATATACACAAGACTATATTGCCTCTTTCATTCAATCAAAACAAGAGAAACAAGAAAGTTTATCTTTGTCAAAACAATCATAATCTTATTCATGTAATTTTTGGCTAGGGGACACAAAAAATGCCTTCAAAACCTACTAATGGTTATAAAACGCAACCACCTTAGCTCTTCCTCACAGAAATTGACACATACATATGTTTTGCAAGAAACTAGAAACTAGAACCTAAAAAACTTAATCTAAAATTCTACAACTACCCCCCAATATTCCTTTGGTACAAGATGGTAGACTGTTACAATATATAGCATAATGAGAGAGAGAAAGAGAGAAAAGAGAGGGAAGAGATCAGATTTGATTTTTTCATTAATGAAGATCTCTATCTTCCCTGCAACATAAATTTTCAAGCTTTAAACATTGTCAATCATGTATTAAGATATTAAAAACATTATGGGAACCTTATTAAACTCGTCCCCCAACATATTCTTTCTTGTAGAATAAGTAAAGAAGATAAATCTAATCAGATTCTTGGTGGTTGAACATTTGAATCTACACATTAATGGCCCGAGCCATCTCTTCCATTTTCCCCCTTGAAATTCCATCAAAATATTATTTTGATAATGCCAAAATGTATAGTTTGAGAAGACCTTTCCATTGATATAAATTTTTTTAGATTTGGAGTTGGGAATCATAAGATATGGACATTTGAATATTTTCCTATCAGGATGCACAAGAATTTGACACGTGACAACCTCCGATTGGTTTGGAGATCGAAATATGGTAACCTGTGCTTGCTTTTCCTTTTACCATGTGTTTACCTTTCATTGGCTTGGGGTTTGGGCATTTGCTTCCTTTATTTTTTTTCATTTACTTTTGGCTTTAGGAAAGTCTACCATATTTAGAAATATGGGCCAATAAGACTTTTCCATGTTTCTTCGTATTAGCAGTCTATCCTTAGACCTTGTCAGTCCTTTAGAAATGTGAGCCAATGAGAAGGCTCCACATTTCTTTGCAATTTTTATTTTAACCAGCCCTTGATTGACCACTGTGAAGTGTGAGCCAATAAAAAATATCCACGCACTTCACATGTCAGTTCTTTTGATTTCTGCCTCTGACATTTGTGAAATATCAACCAATGAGGAATCTCCACACATTTATGCATTGTCAGACTCGTGATAGCCTTATCTAAAAATTGTGAAGTGCGAGCCAATGATAAAGCTCTACTTAATGCACAAGGTCAGTCTTTCTTTTATATTCCTCTGCCCATTGTGTAACATTGACTAATAAGGAAACTACATGCATTTTGCAATGTCAGACCTTTTGAATCTCTTGACTGAAAAAAATGAAGTGTGAGCCAATAGGAAATCTCCATGTAATTATCGTTGTCATAAATTTGTTAGAATTGCCTTATCCTTCGCATTTGTTAGACCTGCGAAAGGGGAGCCAATAAAAAGGATCCACAGACCCTCAAGCTTGTCAGAATTATTAGTCCTTAATGGCTTCACATCACAACCTTATACTTCTTCCGAACTTAGAAATTTTTTTCTCTTTGAAGACTACCACTTGTCCTCCTTTGACCTCATTGACTTTTTCTCAACCCTGCCTTGATACGGACCCGAAAAATTATGAACTTAGGTTGAATCCAGGGCTTAGAGTCTAGATGAGCGCATCGCCTTAGGAATTTACAAAATGATGACACGTAGCCCGCATTTGGTCATTAATCTATCACCACGTGGCCTTTTTGATGTTGACACTAAATTTGATGGGAAAATGAATGTCAGTCATCCTTTTATAAACAACCTGCCAATGTTTTAAACTATGTTACCCATGGGTTTTTGAATGCCAATGGCTAGTGCTTTAGGGAAATGGAACTTGACCATTTGAACATCTCATACTTGTTTAAATGGCCAAGTCCATTTTGAATGAATTTTTGAACCATTCCTTGAGCTTTATACTTCATGGCTGGGTTGCATGCTTTTGGACCTTCAGAGCTTCAGTCCTTGGGAGCAATTTAGATCATTTTATTGTTGATTTGTAGGTTCTTATGATAGATGTAGACACAGTCCCTTTCACCCATATGTTTGAAGCTTTTTATTTTATAAAATAGACCATTAAACCAACCCCCTAACATTTTGGTGGAATCCTTTCATTTATTTCACCAAGGCATGAAATTTATCACAAATTGAGGCTCTTTCTTGACTCAGACTGATCTTTAAAACACATGGCACAATAGGAAACACACATAATAGGTTAAATACATGGGGAGTCTATTGAAAAAGACCATTTTAATCCAAGGAGTTGGATTAGACCCCAACAATGACTCCTGTTCAGGGATGGGCACCCCTTGTGGGTGCCACAAGAACAAAGACGAGATGCATAGTCCATTGGGAAAGGAGTATCAGGTTTTAAACACACAAGGCTTGTAAAATAGATGCATAAAATATTGAGGAGAAAAAAAACAACACAAGAATACTTATCACTATAGACCAGAGCATAGAAAGGGAAAAAAAAGACAAATAAAAGAAAAAAAACAACACAAACAAAAGTAAAAAACAAAAATAGAGTTGTACACTGTACAAAATCATACTTGACCTTCCAGCTTAGTCCAAGAAATGTTTAAGATGTCTTCCATTAATAGGAAACTCCAACAAATTTCCTTCTAAGTCCTTTAGAAAGAAAGTATGCTCGTCAATCCTTATGTTAATAGAATATGGTCCCATCCATAGGGCGTCAAATTTTCCATGCTTTCCCTTATCTTCATGTTTGTTGTACCATAACAGGACCAAGTCTTCAACATTAAAAAATATTGGAGTGACCTTCTTATCAAATATTTTCTTAAGTTTTTCCCTGAATTGGACATGTCTTTGATGGGACTCTCTTCTCTCCTCATACAATTCCATAATCTGATTGATTCTATATTTCTATGGATTTACTTCTTCTCCATCTTTAAATTGTTGCATGAACTGATATACAGAAAGTTTCAAATGCAAGGAAAAAAGAGCTTGAAGTCCATAAACTAGCTCAAAAGGACTCTTTCCAATTGACCTCTTGGTGGTAACTCTATCAGCCCATAGTGCAAATTTCAGTTACTCTCCCCATTTGTTTTTGTTTCCAATGTTCTTCTAAGGATCTTAAGTAAGTTATTATTATTAGATTCAGCTTGGCCATTTCCTTGAGGATTATAATTTGATGCATAATCCAAACTTATTTTATATTCCATTCCACATTTTCCCCAATGGTTTAGCTCTAAAGCTCATGGACATTGTCAACAACTATCTTGGCAGACACTCCAAATCTATAAATTATAGTATTAAGAATAAATTCCATGACTACTTGGTGAGTTGATTTCCCAAAAGGAATGGATTCAACCCATTTGGTAAATTATTCACTAGCTACTATTGTCTATTTATGGCCAACACTTGAAGAATCTAATATCTCACAAATAAATTCTAGTCCCCATTCTTTTAATGGAGCTTCTATAGACATAGGTTGTAGGGGTAGGGCCCCAAATGCTTTCAATCTTCCAGAAAAGCATTGAATGATCTCACACCTTCTAACCAACAAGGAAATATCTTTAAACAATCAAGGCTACCAATAACTTTCCCTCTAAATTTTATGAGCAACGGATATCCCAAAAAAATGACCTCCACATACTCCCCCATGGAATTCTCATATTATCTTAGGTGCTTATTCTTCAGTGATACATCTCAACAAAAACTCCTTTTGGTTCTTCCAAGATAGCCCATGATCCATCAAAATATACTTTTGGGCAACTAGCTTGAGTGCCCTTCTTTGATTTTTATCTAAGTGAAAAATAGGACAAAATTTAAATTTTTCAAATAATAGACAATATCTCTATACCAATATGAAGTGCTTGACCTTTTCATGAGGTTGCAACCCATCTTGAATTCAACATTGTGTATGTTATTTTATATGTAGATTGCTCTCTGTCATTAATTTTTGAAGGCTTAGACCCCGGTACCAGCTTTGCATATTTTATATGTCAATGTCATATTATTGAAGCCTCGTTAACCCATATGCATCTTTTGTCTAGATATCTCCATCTAAGACAAGATGTTCTTCACCATTGTGTGAGGGCATATAATTCTACAACCTACGAAGTCGGAAAAATTGCCCCAAAAATTCTGAAATCCCGAAGTTGCTTTGACATGTCCAAAATATTTAGACTTTTCCATGGTAGAATCCGGGTTTGAGCTCAAATCTCGGTGCAATTATTTGGGAAACAAGGAAATAGGATTTTCATGACAAAGTTTGAAATCCTGAAGTTTGTAACATTCTATAAAGTTCAGAATAGTCGGGTTTCGAGGGGGTTCGAAAGTCATGGGTAAAATTATTGAGCCATAATTAGGGCTAGACAATACAGAGTCCAAAGACTCAGCGCCTCTTTTATTCCATTAAATGATTGGAAAGTCCAAAATTCTTCCCACTTAATCAGACTTTCGGGTTTCAAAGTTTCAGAACTGTCAAGCCCCAAAACATAAAAATCACGAATCAATATCTGAAATTCCAAATTTTGAAAATCCAAAATTTCATACTTTCAGACTTTCAGAACGCTTAGGCCATTTTGATTGATCACAACTCCTTGTGACACAATGTGTCTCAAAAACTTTTCTTTTTGCACACCAAAATGGAACTTCTTAGGATGTTAGGAAATTAGTGCTCACATTATTGTTTGTAATAGTTAAATGTAATATTCATATATTACATCAGTGATTTAGTGTGTTAGTATGATATTAATATTGTTATATTAATATCATATTTGTGTGAGAAAAATAGTAGTTTGTAATATTATTAATATGAGTTATTAATCAATTCAATATTAATAATATAGGATAATATGTATTATTTGTGAGTTTGTTGAATAAACAACTCACATAGCTATTTGGGAGTTGTGTGAGAGATTGTTGGGTTTGGGAGTGATTATAGGAGAGATATGTGAGGATATTATGGCATTAAAGATTAGATTTGAATCCTTGTTTTAAGGAGTTCATTCTCTTATATATTGTAAGCTCTCTCATCATGTACTTGCTCAATTTTTAATCTATCAATTATTTTCGATATTTTAATTGTCTCTGGATTTTTTCTATTTTCATGCACTAATCTCAAATTTTTGCTGCTAAATTTTATCATCAAATGTGGAGTGTTGTTATCATCTGGTATCAGAGCAGGGTTTTCCTTCTGCAAGTGTAGAATAATAAGAAGAAGAATATGGTTGAAGGACTACTGTAAGAAATTTTCCAGCAGACACATCACAGTAAAAAGAACGCAGTTTACTCATATGAAATCCGATTGATGTCTCGTTTTTTTTGGAAAGATAAGAACAAGACACACAATATTGCATTTTACATAAGCTTCAGATTCATCTTGTATCTATGTGTAAAATTTTGTGTAAGTTGAGTGAAATATTTTGCTATTTTTAAAACAAACGTTTGATAGATTGAATGTATCTAAAAAACCCAGATTCAAAATATTACAAAATTTATTGGGTTTGTTTAGTTAATATCTCAAAAACTTCTATTAAAATTTTACAAAAATTCATTTTCTAGTTTAAGAGAAAAGTGGAAATAAAAATAGAGATCTGAAAAAAGAAAAAGTGGTGCGTAATACATTTATGTAATTTTTTAATTGGAAGCATTTTCGTTTGCATGCGATGTCCATAGTCAGGGGGTGTATTATCAGTTGAATCCGATACTCAGAAAAATTGTGTAATGAGCCTAAAAGCTACATTTTCTAAGTATCATCACCATGGAGGATGGAGGAAATAAAGGAAGGAGGTTAATCAGTGACCTCTCGTTAGCTGCAAGCGAAGGGGCCACACAATGAATTTGTGAAATTGTTTTTTTTTGTGTGTTTAATTTTGATTGTGTATTGTAATAAGAATAGATGATTTATTCCTGTTCGCTCTTGTAATAAGTGAGCTCCTGCATGAGTGACATTTCTTATATTTTCCCTTGAATGTAAAAATGGGAGTGGAAAAACGTGTATGCTGCTATGAAAGTGGTTGGTGGTCCATTAGAAAATCAATTTGAGAGTTTGTGAATCTCTTAGAAAATCACAAACAGAGTGGTTAATGGTTCCACTAGAAAACCTGTTGGAGTTGATGGTACTCTTTGAAAACCATCATATTGTAGAACATGAGCAGGTACTAGAAAGAACTCACCCATGTTCACACTAAGGGGGTGAATGTTAGGAAATTAGTGCTCACATTATTGTTTGTAATAGTTAAATGTAATATTCATATATTACATTAATAATTTAGTGTATTAGTATGATATTAATATTGTTATATTAATATCATATTTGTGTGAGAAAAATAAAGTTTGTAATATTATTAATATGAGTTATTAATCAATTCATTATTAATAATATAGGATAATATGTATTAGTTGTGAGTTTGTTGAATAAACAACTCACATAGCTATTTGGGAGTTGTGTGAGAGATTGTTGGGTTTGAGAGTGATTATAGGAGAGATATGTGAGTATATTATGGGATTAAAGATTGGAATTGAATAATTTTTTTAGGAGTTCATATCCTATATATTGTAAGCTCTCTCATCATGTACTTGCTCAAGTTTTAATATATCAATTATTTTTGATATTTTATTTGTCTCTAGATTTTCCTATTTCATGCACTAATCTCAAATTGTTGCTACTAAATTTTATCATCAAATCTGGAGTTTTGTTATCATAGGATTCAGTGAAATGTCATACTCTCTACACCTCAACATCATATTTCAAGGTGCCCCAAGTGGTCACCTCTCTTCTTGGATAATTTTTTTATATCATCCTAATATACTACAATAAAGTCATTGATAAGACCCGAGAAAGCCACATCTATGGCCCTTTGAAACGTTTCTCCAGCATTCATTAACCCAAATGTCATCCTTGCATAAATATACATTCCCCATGGGTTAGTGAAGGAAATTTTGATTTACTCTGAAGGTTTCACTATGACTTGGTTATATCCAAAAAATCCATCTAATGTAGATAACAACTTTGACTATGTTACCTTTTGTAATAAATTGTCCATATTTGGAAATTGATAATTATCTTTAAGTGAAGATTTGTTGAGATTTATAAAATCTACACAAAGCCTTATGTCTCCATTCTTCTTTCTGACCAGAACCAAATTTTCTACCCAAAAATAATATCTAGTGGGTTGGATTATCCCATCATCCCTTAGCTTTGTCAATTCTTCTTGCATCTTGGTTGCAATAATAGGATTGATAGGCCTTGTCTTCTATCTAAAAGGATTAGTGTGGGGTGCTAATGGAATCTCATGATAAAACAAATCCTCTCTATAGGATTTTAACTCAGAATAAGACCAGGTAAGTTAGTCTTGATACTTTTTTAACAACTTAGTATAAGCCTCTCTTTCATATTTTTTCAAATTACTACCTAACCAAACATTTCTAAGATCTTGGTCTGAACCTAGATTGCACTCTTTAACATCCCTTGGAAAAGTAGCAAATTTACAAACTACTCTATCATTAATATCAAAGACAAAATATAAACTAAACAATCCTTTTGGGATTACATTAGTTTTTAACTGAATTAATTCTTTACCAAAGAGAGTATCTTTTCCCTCACACGCCTTTACTACAAGTTCTAAATCAATGATCTGGTCAATGAACTCACCTTGGAAATTCAGAAAAAATGTGGATGTGTGAATCATTATCAAATACTTTCCAGTGTTGTATATTATCAGGTATAGAGGGCCGAAACCAATATTTTCTACTTCAAATTTGCAATAAGGGGAATGAATCCTTGTTGTCATACTGTGATCCCAAGACTACCAATATATCAGGTACTATTTTTTGAATCTTTCATGATATTCAATATTAAATGAATCAAGAACATTCTCAATGTGAGATCCTATATACTTACATTTATGTTTTACTATCAGTCTTGATTCTTTTGTACATATATATTGATTTGCTTAATCATAACTCAATTACTCCCTTAACTATAAGTTTTTTATCATGCCTCCAAAAAATCTATCCTAGCCAATAATGGTTCATACGTAACCACATTTTGGTGCATTCAAAATCATTTTAAAAGAAAATTAAAGACTCCACGTTTGGAGAATTAACACCAATCTGCACATTACCACTATTGAGAAATATCCATCACGGTCATGGCCATGGGGACTTGCGGTCTTCAACTGAGCATTTGCATCCAAACATTGATCTTCAAAATCAACATTGCTTATAAAATTATCCATGTCAGCATCAACAAAAAGCACTTCATAAGAAGCATTTTTAGGATCTTCAATGAGATGTAGCATCTTATCTTCTTTGTATACCTTGACCAATTTTCCTTCCAATGGTATGGAAGCATACAACATATCCATTTAGACACTGCTTCACACACTAGCTGCCCAATTTTTGCTAACAACATGCCCCATTGGCAGGGAAGTCAACAATGACAAACGTTCTCTGAAAGATAAGAACAAGATGCACAATATTGCAGTTTACATTAGCTTCAGATTAGATTCATCTTTATCTATGAGTAAAATTCGTGTGTAAGTTGAGTGAAATTTTTTTGTTGTTTTTAAAACAAATGTTTGATAGATTGAATGTATCTAAAAAAACCCAGATTCAAAATATTACGAAATTTATTGGGTTTTTTTTAGTTAATATCTAGAAAAACTTATGTTAAAATTTTAAAAAAACCCTAGTTTCTAGTTTAAGAGAAAGTGGAAATAAAAATAGGGATCTGAAAAAAAAAAAAAAAAAGTGGTGCATAATACATTTATGTAATTTTTTAATTGGACACATTTTCACTTGCACGTAACGTCCATAGTAAGGGGTGCATTATCAGTTGAATCCGACACTCAAAAAAATTGTGTAATGATCCTAAAAGCTACATTTTCTAACTAAGTAGCATCACTATGGAGGCTGGAGGAAATGGAAGAAGGAGGTTAATCAATAACCTCTCGCCAGCCACAAGTGAAGGGGCCACACAATGAATTTGTGGCATTGTTTTTTTTTGGTGTTTAATTTTGATTGTGTATTGTAATAAGAATAGATGATTTATTCATGTTTGTTCTTGTAATAAGTGAGCTCCTACGTGAGCGATATTTCTTATATTTTCCCTTGAATGTAAAAAAAAGGGGAGTGGGGAAACATGTACTGCTACTATGAAAGTGGTTGGTGGTCCACTAGAAAAAACCAATTTGAGAGTTTTTTGAATCTCTTAGAAAATCACATACAGAGTGGTTAATGGTTCCACTAGAAAACCTGTTGGAGTTGATGGTACTCTTTTAAAAACCATCGTATTGTAGAACATGAGTAGGTACTAGAAAGAACTCATCCCATGTTCACACTAAGGGGGTAAATGTTAGGAAATTAGTGCTCACATATTGTTTGTAATAGTTAAATGTAATATTCATATATTACATTAGTAAGTTAGTGTGTTAGTATGATATTAATATTGTTATATTAATATCATATATTGTGTGAGAAAAATAAAAGCTTGTAATAATATTAATATGATTTATTAATCAATTCATTATTAATAATATAGGATAATATGTATTAGTTGTGAGTTTGTTGAATAAAAAAACTCACATAGCTATTTGGGAGTTGTGTGAGAGATTGTTTTGGTTTTGGGAGTGATTATAGGAGAGATATGTGAGGATATTATTGGATTAAATATTTGATTTGAATCCTTTTTTAAGAAGTTCATTCTCCTATATATTGTAAGCTCTCTCATCATGTAAATGCTCAAGTTTTAATCTATACATTATTTTCGACATTTTATTTCTCTTAATTTTTCCTATTTTCATGTGCTAATATAGAATTATTGCTGCTAAGTTTTATCATCAAATCTAGATTTTTGTTATCATTTTAATATCAGAGCAGGTTTCATTCTGCAAGTGTAGAAGAAGAATAAGAAAAAGAAGAAGATGGTTGAAGGAATCCCCTAATAAAATTTCCAGTAGACACATCACAGTAAAAAAAACCACATTTTACTCATATGACATCCGATTGATGTCTTGTTTTTTTTCTGGAAAGATAAGAATAGGGCAAACAATATCGCAGTTTACATGATATTGAAAACAAACATGGACACTAGGAAAACACCACATAATAGGTTAAATACATGGGGAGTCTATTGAAAAAGACCATTTTAATCCAAGGAGTTGGATTAGACCCCAACAATGACTCCTGTTCAGGGATGGGCACCCCTTGTGGGTGCCACAAGAACAAAGACGAGATGCATAGTCCATTGGGAAAGGAGTATCAGGTTTTAAACACACAAGGCTTGTAAAATAGATGCATAAAATATTGAGGAGAAAAAAAACAACACAAGAATACTTATCACTATAGACCAGAGCATAGAAAGGGAAAAAAAAGACAAATAAAAGAAAAAAAACAACACACACAAAAGCAAAAAACTAAAATATAGTTGTACACTGTACACAATCATACTTGATCTTCCAGCTTATTCCAAGAAATGTTTAAGATGTCTGCCATTAACATGAAACTCCAGAAAATGTCCTTCTAAGTCCTTTAGAAAGAAATTATGCTCTCCAATCCTTATATTAATAGAATATGGTCTCATCCATAGGACATAAATTTTTCCATGTTTTACCTTGTCTTCATGTTTGTTGTCCCATAATAGGACCAAGTCTCCAACATTGAAAAATCTTGGAGTGACTTTCTTATCAAATATTTTCTTAAGTTTTTCCCTGAATTGGACATGTCTTTGATGAGACTCTCTTCTCTCCTCATACAATTCCATAATCTGATTGATTTTATATTTCTATGGATTTACTTCTTCTCCATCTTTAAAATGTTGCATGAACTGATATACAGAAAGTTTCAAATGCAAGGAAAAAAGAGCTTGAAGTCTATAAAATAACTCAAAATAACTCTTTCCAGTTGACCTCTTGGTGGTAACTCTGTTATCCCATAGTGCAAATTTCAGTTACTCTCCCCATTTGTCTTTGTTTCCAATGTTCTTCTGAGGATCTTAAGAAAGTTCTTATTGTTAGATTCAGCTTGGCCATTTCCTTGAGGATTATAATTTTATGCATAATCCAAATTTATTTTATATTCATTCCACATTTTCCCCAATGGTTTGGCTCGAAAGCTCATGACATTGTCAACAACTATCTTGGCAGGCACTCCAAATCTGTAAATTATATTGTTAAGAACAAAGTCCATGACTACTTGGTGAGTTGCTTTCCCAAAAGGAATGGATTCAACCCATTTGGTAAAGTATTTAGTAGCTACTAATATCCATTTATGGCTAACACTTCAAGAATCTAATATCTCACCAATAAAGTTCAGTCCCCATTATTTGAATGGAGCGTCTATAGACACAGGCTGTAGGGTGAGGGCCCCAAATGCTTTCAATCTTCCAGAAAAGCATTGAATGATATCACTCCTTCTAACCAACAAGGGAATATATTTAAACAACGAAGGCCACCAATAGTCTTCCCTCAAAATCTTATGAGCAGTGGCTTTCCCAAAAAAATGACCTCCACATACTCCCCCATGGAATTCTCATATTATCTTAGGTGCTTATTCTTTAGTGATACATCTCAACAAAAATTCCTTTTGGTTCTTCCAAGATAGCCCATTATCCATCAAAATATACTTTTGGGCAACTAGCTTGAGTGTCCTTCTCTGATTTTTATCTAAGTGCATAGGAAAATTTAAATTTTTCAAATAATAGACAATATCTCTATACCAATATGAAGCACTTACCTTTTCATGAGGTTGAAACCCATCTTCTTCAACATTATGTATGTTATTTATATGCAGATTACTCTCTGCCATTAATTTTTGAAGGTCTAGACCCCACTCCAGCTTGATATTTTGTATGTCCATGTCATATTCTTGATGCCTGTTAACCCATATGCATCTTTTGTTAGATACCTCCATCTGAGACAAGATGTTCTTCACCATTGTGTGAGGCACATAAGCTATAACGTTCGAGCTAAGAATACAAGGTATGAAGATCTTGGTTGCTTTGACAAGATTAAAATATTTCTTTCCCATGATATAATACTTCAGTTGAAATCCTTGCAATGCTTTGCTAAAAAATGAAATAGGATTTTCATGACCTTCTTTATTCTTTTGTAACATCATAGAGGCAATAGTGAATTAAGAGGAAAATGAAAACATATAATTTTTTTTATAATCAGGGCTAGTCAATACATGGGCAATTTTGAGTGTCTCTTTTATTTCATTAAATTCTTGGATAGCATATTCTTCCCACTTAATAACTTGATCCCTTTTTAGCATATTGGTGATGAGGATAACGATCCCTACAAAACTAGAAATGAACCTTCTCATAAAATTTATCTATCTAAAGAATGACTGAATGCCCTTTTTGGACATAGGTACGAGAACCTTACCAATTGCTTCTACCCTTTCTGGATTGATCACAACTCCTTGTGACACAATGTGTCTCAAAAACTTTTCTTTTTGCACACCAAAATGGAACTTCTTAGGATGTTAGGAAATTAGTGCTCACATTATTGTTTGTAATAGTTAAATGTAATATTCATATATTACATCAGTGATTTAGTGTGTTAGTATGATATTAATATTGTTATATTAATATCATATTTGTGTGAGAAAAATAGTAGTTTGTAATATTATTAATATGAGTTATTAATCAATTCAATATTAATAATATAGGATAATATGTATTATTTGTGAGTTTGTTGAATAAACAACTCACATAGCTATTTGGGAGTTGTGTGAGAGATTGTTGGGTTTGGGAGTGATTATAGGAGAGATATGTGAGGATATTATGGCATTAAAGATTAGATTTGAATCCTTGTTTTAAGGAGTTCATTCTCTTATATATTGTAAGCTCTCTCATCATGTAATTGCTCAATTTTTAATCTATCAATTATTTTCGCTATTTTAATTGTCTCTGGATTTTTTCTATTTTCATGCACTAATCTCAAATTTTTGCTGCTAAATTTTATCATCAAATGTGGAGTTTTGCTATCATCTGGTATCAGAGCAGGGTTTTCCTTCTGCAAGTGTAGAATAATAAGAAGAAGAATATGGTTGAAGGACTACTGTAAGACATTTTCCAGCAGACACATCACAGTAAAAAGAACGCAGTTTACTCATATGAAATCCGATTGATGTCTCATTTTTTTTTGGAAAGATAAGAACAAGACACACAATATTGTACTTTACATAAGCTTTAGATTCGTCTTGTATCTATGTGTAAATTTCTGTGTAAGTTGAGTGAAATATTTTGTTGTTTTTAAAACAAACGTTTGATAGATTGATTATATCTAAAAAACCCATATTCGAAATATTACAAAATTTATTAGGTTTGTTTAGTTAATATATCAAAAACGTTCTATTAAAATTTTACAAAAAACCATTTTCTAGTTTAAGAGAAAAGTGGAAATAAAAACAGAGATCTGAAAAAAGAAAAAGTGGTGCGTAATACATTTATGTAATTTTTTAATTGGAAGCATTTTCGTTTGCATGCGATGTCCATAGTCAGGGGGTGTATTATCAGTTGAATCCGATACTCAGAAAAATTGTGTAATGAGCCTAAAAGCTACATTTTCTAACTAAGTATCATCACCATGGAGGATGGAGGAAATAAAGGAAGGAGGTTAATCAGTGACCTCTCGTTCAGCTGCAAGCGAAGGGGCCACACAATGAATTTGTGAAATTGTTTTTTTTTGTGTGTTTAATTTTGATTGTGTATTGTAATAAGAATAGATGATTTATTCCTGTTCGCTCTTGTAATAAGTGAGCTCCTGCATGAGTGACATTTCTTATATTTTCCCTTGAATGTAAAAATGGGAGTGGAAAAACGTGTATGCTGCTATGAAAGTGGTTGGTGGTCCATTAGAAAATCAATTTGAGAGTTTGTGAATCTCTTAGAAAATCACAAACAGAGTGGTTAATGGTTCCACTAGAAAACCTATTGGAGTTGATGGTACTCTTTGAAAACCATCATATTGTAGAACATGAGCAGGTACTAGAAAGAACTCACCCATGTTCACACTAAGGGGGTGAATGTTAGGAAATTAGTGCTCACATTATTGTTTGTAATAGTTAAATGTAATATTCATATATTACATTAATAATTTAGTGTATTAGTATGATATTAATATTGTTATATTAATATCATATTTGTGTGAGAAAAATAAAAGTTTGTAATATTATTAATATGAGTTATTAATCAATTCATTATTAATAATATAGGATAATATGTATTAGTTGTGAGTTTGTTGAATAAACAACTCACATAGCTATTTGGGAGTTGTGTGAGAGATTGTTGGGTTTGAGAGTGATTATAGGAGAGATATGTGAGTATATTATGGGATTAAAGATTGGAATTGAATAATTTTTTTAAGGAGTTCATTATCCTATATATTGTAAGCTCTCTCATCATGTACTTGCTCAAGTTTTAATATATCAATTATTTTTGATATTTTATTTGTCTCTAGATTTTTCCTATTTTCATGCACTAATCTCAAATTGTTGCTACTAAATTTTATCATCAAATCTGGAGTTTTGTTATCATAGGATTCAGTGAAATGTCATACTCTCTACACCTCAACATCATATTTTCAAGGTGCCCCAAGTGGTCACCTCTCTTCTTGGATAATTTTTTTATATCATCCTAATATACTACAATAAAGTCATTGATAAGACCCGAGAAAGCCACATCTATGGCCCTTTGAAACGTTTCTCCAGCATTCATTAACCCAAATGTCATCCTTGCATAAATATACATTCCCCATGGGGTAGTGAAGGAATTTTTGATTTACTCTGATGGTTTCACTATGACTTGGTTATATCCAGAAAATTCATCTAATGTAGATAACAACTTTGATTCTATGTTATCTTTTGCAATAAATTGTCCATATTTGGCAATTGATAATTATCTTTAAGTGAAGATTTGTTGAGATTTCTAAAATCTACACAAAGCCTTATGTCTCCATTCTTCTTTCTGACCAGAACCAAATTTTCTACCCAATGAAGAATATCTAGTGGGTTGGATTATCCCACCATCCCTTAGCTTTGTCAATTCTTCTTGCATCTTGGTTGCAAGAATAGGATTAATAGGCCTTGTCTTCTATCTAAAAGGCTTAGTGTGGGGTGCCAAGGGTATCTCATGCTAAAACATATCCTCTCTATAGGATTTTAACTCAGAATAAGACCAGGTAAGGTAGTCTTGATACTTTTTTAACAACTTAGTATAAGCCTCTCTTTCATCCTTTTTCAAATTACTCCCTAACCAGACATTTCTAAGATCTTGGTCTGAACCTAGATTGCACTCTTTAACATCTCTTGGAAAAGTAGCAAATTTACAAACTACTCTATCATTACTATCAAAGGACATATTATAAACTAAACTAATCCTTTTGGGATTACATTAGTTTTTAACTGAATTAATTCTTTACCAAAGAGAGTCTCTTTTCCCTCACACGCCTTTACTACAAGTTCTAAATCAATGATCTGGTCAATGAACTCACCTTGGAAATTCAGAAAAAATGTGGATGTGTGAATCATTATCAAATACTTTCCAGTGTTGTATATTATCAGGTATAGAGGGTCGAACCAATATTTCTACTTCAAATTTGCAATAAGGGGATGAATCCTTGTTGTCATACTGTGATCCCAAGACTACCAATATATCAGGTACTATTTTTTGAATTCTTTCATGATATTCAATATTAAATGAATCAAAACATTCAATGAGATCCTATACTACATTTATGTACTATTCCAGTCTTTGATTTTTTGCTACATATAATATTTTGATTTGCTTAATCACTAACTCAAATTCTCCCTTAACTATAAGGTCTTTTATTCCATGCCTCCAAAAAATTCTTAATCCTAGCAATAATGGTTCATACTTAACCACATTATTGGTGCATTCAAAATTCATTTTAAAAGAAAAATTAAAAGACTCACTGTTTGGAGAACTTAACACCAATCCTGCACCATTACCACTACTTGAGAAATATCCATCAAAGGTCATGGTCCATGGGACCTTGCGGTCTTCAAACTGAGCATTTGCATCCAAACATTGATCTTCAAAATCAACATTGCTTATAAAATTATCCATGTCAACATCAACAAAAAGCACTTCATAAGAAGCATTTTTAGGATCTTCAATGAGATGTAGCATCTTATCTTCTTTGTATAACTTGACCAATTTTCCTTCCAATGGTATGGAAGCATACAACATATCCATTTAGACACTGCTTCACACACTAGCTGCCCAATTTCTTGATAACAACATTCCCCATTTGGCAGGGAAGTCAACAATGACAACGTTCATAGTCAAGTACTTTCCTGGATGTGCTCCCAATTATACAATCAATCCTTTCACATAGCCCATCACAGGTACTTCCCTAGAGTCCATAGCATAACCTCTATCAAAAATCAACAACTATCTTAAGGTTCAACTCATTCATGACTGTAAGAGGAATGATGTTACATGAAGCTCTAGAATGAAACATATAATTATGCAAGAGCCACCCATTTACAATAAGGATGTGAAAAAGGGATCAACATCCAATTGTGTTTTCACCAAAGAAGTTTATAGATATACCTCAGGGGGTTTTCATTTCTTCTTTAGTTTCTTATACCTTAGCTTCAACAATGGTGGGGGATGATTTCTCATTAATAGATTCTTTATTAGCAACAACCTTATCTTCTTTAAAACCCACGTACTCAAAGGCCCGCTTTCTATGCTGAGGGATTATTAACAATTCAACAATGGGAACTGTGATCTTTATCTGGCTTAAAATTTGGGCCATATCACATATATTATATTTGGGAAAAGGAGCATTGGAAGACACTGTTACGACTTTTTCAAATGGCAAAATGTTCTTCTTGGTGGGGTTTGGGGAAAAATTTCTTGGGCTAGGATGAATTATAGGAGTTTTATTTAACACATTCTTTTGAGGAGCATATTTGGGGATATTAGAAAGAATATGCATCTTAGCTTTGGTTGAAGGATCTAGTTCTTAAACTTGTCTATTTATGAGATTGTACTCTTTTTCTTGAGCAACTGCAACATCAATCAATAAATTTCTATCATCACTAGAAGGAACACCACCATCATACTTCTTGATCATCAAGGCTCTTAAATACTCAAAATCATGATTAGGAAAATAAAATTTTTAGGCCATATCAACCTCAACATTGATTTCAACATGGAGAGATCTATCCTTTTCAACACAAGTCCAAAAATCAACAACAATTCAGACACAAAGGAGATCAATAGAATATACATCTTGTTGACATTCTGGTTCACATTCCATCATGCATACATCACTGAAATCAAATTCATCAATTTCATTATCTACAGGTGGATCACAAGGCACATGGGACAAAAAGCATTTGTCATACCAATCAATGGCATGTTCCTCCCTAATAGCAGCTACTATTGCAACTAAAGGGTCAGGGACTACTTTGTTATCTCTATGATTTTGTTATTATCTACTTGAACCCACATGCCCTTTTCCTTTATCTTTATCCCAGTACTCTCCTCTAGATTGAGTGCCAAATCTATTGTGTCTAGTGTTTGATGTTGATTTTGAGGATTGGGAAAAAATCCCTTATAAACTCTTGCTAACTTATAAGAAATTTCTTTAACAACCCTTGCCAAAGTTTTGACAACCTCTTCAAGGTCAATTGTCTTGCTAGTCGAAGGTTTTTATGGGTTAACCAACTTCACACCCTCCCTCTTTGGTTGCTTCTTAACATCTTTAATATTATTTTCAATCTAAATAACCATGGAAAAAGTCCATCTCAAAGTTATAGGATTTTATCTCTTAAGTAGTATGTTATTTTCTTATCAAATGCATCTGAATACTTAATAAGACAAGATTCATAACTAGGTCTTATACTTTTTGGAAATATTTTCAAGGTTTTATTGAATTTGGTATTAAAGTCTTGGAAACACTCATTGGGATTATTCTCGATGTTCTCAAACTCAGACAATAGAAATCTTGGATCAGTTCTATCACCATATGAAACTTTGAATGCATTTTTCATTTATGCCCAAGAGTCAATTGGTCCATCAGGAAAGGCCTTGAACCAATCACGAGCATCTTATTATAGAGTGTGTACAAATAAATTTACATATAAATCCTCAAACTCAACTTCATAACCATCCATCAGATTCTAAAATAAATTTAAATGATGATCACCACTGATAACATTATTTCCTTGAAACTTAGGAAACCTCATTCTTATCTCATTGGGGAAATCATTTGGATAACCTTCCATTTCATTAAAATCAACAGGTTTATAAATATTAAATATGAAAGGTTCTCTAGGAGGTGGGTCAACCATGTTATTATTCATAGGAACTGAAGGTAAAGGATGGTGTAGTCAATGCTGAGTAGGAGTTTTCTGATCAAACGGATTTTTAAAAGTTTGATGAAAGATTGAGGGAGGAATATATTCTAAATCAAAACCCTGGTTCTCCTTAATAAATGAAAGAGTAGGACTAGGTTTAACAGATGCTTCAAAAATTTCAGATGTGTTGGAACAATCCTTAACTAGTGGAATATCAAGCTTATTATCTTGATTGCAACTGCTCTTTGAACTTTGATCAATCACACGCTTCAAAATATTCTTCTTTTACTGAACATACTCTAACTCAGGAAGCAATGTTTTTTATGGATTTGATTTGAAAGAATACCGTAATCCTTCTAGTGTGTAAAATGAATATCAAATCTATAGTTATAATAGGATTAAAACCAGTATATCCCAAATTTTTATTTTAGGGAGTCACCACTAGAATATCAAATCCTAGAAATACATAAAACCTTCAAATTCTGTCCCCAGGAATGACGCCACTCGGGTGTTGGATCCCAAAATAACACCCCTAGAAGATGAAAAGATAATATGAGTGGGTTGGCTTTGATAGATGTATGAAAAATGAAAAGTTTTTGTCGTTGATAGCCAGGGACTTGTTCAACACTCAACTCAATGACTCAAATCAAGGAAGTGTTCAGGAGGCACCTTCACAAAGGGGATGACTTTACCCTACTACTTTTGTATCTACATGGACCAAGGTGAGAGGACCTAGTTGGGGGATATAAATAAAGGAAAGGATTTCCAGGCTCATTTTACTTTATGGTTAGTGTAAATAAATTTGAAGCAAATGTAGCCACATATACAATACTTCTCTCAAAAGAGTTGTCACTTGATTTATTGTAAGCACTTGACAATCAAACACTTATCCAAAGGAAGATAGTGAACAACTTCAAATATAGAATTTTGCATAATAATTCAGACCAAGGATATTTTTAATGATATTGGATGATAAACTTGGCAGGATTTTTAGCAAAGCTTACTGGTAATGGAAAAATTTATAGCTCAAATTTATAGAATAAGCATATGTTTGGTTTGTAGGTATGACATGCTTAGTAGGTATGTATATAAGTTGGTTTTTTGTTATTTAATTAAGATTTGGAGGGTGGAAAGGAAATTTTATTTTACGACCTTGGTATAATAGTGTTCCCATGGAAAGAATCCATCCTTGACTACAATGCTTGAAAAGAACAATCAATTTAACACAGTATGTGAAATAACATTTACATTCATTGATACTCATCTACAATATTCAAAATCCTAACCAAAAATCATGGAGTTAGAGTTGAGGTAAAGAACTTGTTGTCTTTGTTTCATACACGCAAAAGACCCTTAAGGGATTACAAAATCTATTCAAGAGTGATGCTGAATTTAGGATTTTATAACTGAGTTGAATTACTGCAAAATATACACTATTCTCCAATGCTCAAGGTAACTAGAAGAATACAACAACTAAAGAAGATCTCTGTGTACTCAACAAAATTAAATCCAATGCAAGACATCAAAAGAACTATATTACCTCTTTCAATCATTCAAAACATGAGAAATGAGATATTTTAGCTTTGCAAAAATAGTTAGAATCTTATTGATGTATGTTTTGGCTAGGGGACACAAAAAAATGCCCTCAAAATATGCTAATGGATGTACAATGCAACCACCTTAGCTCTTGTTCACAGAACTTGACACATACAAATGTTTTGCAAGAAACTAGAAATTAAAACCTAAAAACTTTAATAAAAAAATTCTACAACTATCCCCCAATCCACCTCTGGTACAAGATGGCAGATTGTTATAATATATAGCAAAATGAGAGAGAGAGAGAAAAGAGATGGAAGAGATCAAATTTGTTCTTGTCAACAATAACAATATTTTTCTTCCGTACAACACACATTTTCAAACTTCAACCACTATAAATCACGCATTAACCACTGAAAAACATCATGGGAAACCTGTTAAACTCGTCCCCCAATGTCTTATTGCTTGTAGAAGAAGGAAAGAAACTAAATTAGATCATATTTTGGGTGGTTGATAATTTGGATCTGCACATTAATGGACATAGCCATATTTTCTCTTATCCTCCCTTAAAATGCCATAAAAATTTGATTTTGATGATGCCAAAATGAAGAGCTTGAGAAGACCTTCCCATTGATATAAATTTTGTTAGATTTGGAGCCGGGAAAAGATATGGCGATTTGAATATTTTTCTATCGGGATGCACATAAATTTGACACTTGGCAACCTTTGATTGGTTCAGGGACCATCCTCTACTAATGTGTACTTGTTTTTCCTTTTTCCATGTGTCTACCTTTCATTGGCTCGGGGTTCGGGATTTTGTTTCTTTTATTTTATTTCCTTTAATTTTCCTTTATAAAAGTCTTCTATATTAAGAAATACGAGCTAATAAGACTTTGCCACATTCTTTCATATTTCCAGTCTATCCTTAGACCTTGTCAATCCTATAGAAATGTGAGCCAATGAGAAGGCTCAACATTTCTTCATAATTTTATTTTTAACCAACCCCTGACTGACCACTGTGAAGTGTGATCCAATAGAAAATATCCACGCACTTCACATGTCAGTCCTTTTGATTTCTACCCCTGACATTCGTGAAATATCAACCAACGAGGAAGCTCCACACCTTTATGCATTGTCAGAATTGTGACAGCCTTATTTGAAAATTGCGAAGTGTGAGCCAATGAAAAAGCTCCACATACTTCGCAATGTTAGTCTTTATTTTATCTTCCTCTGCCTGCTACGAAACATTGACCAATAAAAAATCCCCACACCTTTCGCAATGTCAGACCTGTTGAAGCCCTTGACTAAAAACTGTGAAGTGCAAGCCAATAGGAAATCTCCACGTATTTCTTCGCAATTGTTAAAACCTTGTTAGACCAGCACCTGATCTTTCCAGATTTTCAGAGCTGCTAATAGAAAAGCTCCACGCACTAAAAAAATGCAATCACTTTGATTTCTAGCCTATAAATGGCATCCGATACAAAATATCAACCAATGAGGAAGCTCAAGACCTTGATGGCATTTTCACATCGTGAACCATCATTTGACAATTCTAGAAGTGCGAGCCAATGAAAAGCTTCGTACTTCTAGCCCAATGAATGTTTACTTTAAAAATCCTCCTCTGACCTCGCTATGAAAATTAACTTAACTAAGCTAAGATACATCTCCCCTCGAAAAATGTCAGACTTAGCCGTTTAATCCAGGATAGCTGGATAAAAAGGATCCACATAGCATCAGACTTGTCAGACCTTAATGGCTTCACATCGCAACCTTCTACTTCTTCTGGACTCAGTGATCTTTTTCTCTTTGAATACTGGCACCTATCCTCCTTTGACCTCACTGAACCTCTTGTTTTCTTAACCCCTATTGATACCAAAATATTTGACGGGAAAATGAACATCGGTCGGCCTTTTATAAACAACCCACCAATGTTTTAAACTGTGTTTCCTGTAGGTTTTTTAATGCAAACGGCCAATACTTTCTAGAAATGGAACTTGACAGCCGTTTGAACATCCCATACTTGTTTAAATGGCCAATTCCATTTTGAATGAATTTTTCAACCATTTCTTGATCTTTATACTTCATGGCCGGGTTGCATGATTTTGGACCTTCAGAGCTTGGGAGTAGTTTGGATCATTTTAGTTTTGATTTGTACGTTCTTGTGAAAGACATAGACACAGTTCCTTTCACTCATCTGTTTTAAGATTTTTCTTTGATAAAATGTACTATTAAATCAGTCCTATGAAATTTTTGCTGAATCCTTAGATTTATTTTCTAAGGCATGAAATTTATCACAAATTGAGGCTCTTTCTTGACTCAGACTGATGTTTAAAGTACGGGGCACAATAAGAAACACACAAAATTGGTTAAAAACATGGGAATTCTATTGAAAAAGACCATTTTAATTCAAGGAATTTGCTTGAAATCCAATAAACAGCTCATGGAGTTACTCGAGATCTCTAATGTCTTTGTTGAGCATTATCGGTTAGTCTTCCAAGCTCAAGAGGCTATGAATGAGCGAGCTACCACCTTGCAACAATGTATCGAGGTGGTTTCAGTCAATATTTCTCCTAAGGAGCGTGACTATTACAATGCTCCTCTTTCTTTTTTACAATTTTTATGCCACTCTGTTGTTCCTTTCAGATGATAAATCTTCGGGATTGGATGGCTTTTCGTGTGAATTTTACAAAGCGACATGGTCATTTGTTGGCCTTGATTTGCTTCGAGTTTACAATGAAGCTCTGTAATCTAATTCTCTTAGGAGTTTCATCAATCAAGGAAACATCAAATTCATTTCTAAGGTTTGCGATCTAGAGCAGATTACTAGTTGGAGGCCTATCCCCCTATTAAACATCTCATACAAAATTCTTGCTAAGGCTATGGCTCTTTGCATTGCCGATATTTTACCCAAAATTTTTCACCCTGAGCAGACGATTTTTTTTGAAAGGTTGCTATATTCTAGATAATCTCATAGTAGTTTGCGAAGGAATGGAATGGGATTGACTATATCTGTAACGACCGTTGTTTCTAAAAATTGACTTTGAAAAGGATTATGATCATATCGAATGGTCATTAATTTTGGCTATGCTCACAACCTTATGATTTGGAGAATTTTTCATCTTGGAGGTCCAAAATTTGTTCTCCAATGCATATGCTTGCCTAACCATCAATGGACATAAGTCTTCTGTGATTGGCCTCTTCCGCTCTATTAGAAAAGGGTGCCCTCTAGCTCTTGCCCTATTTTTTTAGTTGCCGACACCTTAGGCTATCTTATTGCTTGCTATGGTGATCAAGGTCACATCCGAGAAATTTTCCTTCTGGATCATGCGACGAAACTTATTAATGGTAATTTTGTTGATGAATCCTTTCTTACCCTTGCTGAGTGTAGACAAAAAATTATGCACTCTACACATAATTTAGCCCATTCTTATACCACTATTTAGAAGGTTCTTATGTGAATAAAGTACTAATTAATACCACCTGTTGGCCATATTTATTTTATATTTTATGTTGTCATTCCCACATATTTTATTACACTTATCCACCCATTTTGCAACTACTTCATCATTCTAGCCCAAAATCAGGGTGCTCTGACTTGTACTGGGGCACCCTGGGGCGCTATGGTCCCACTTTTGGGTGCCCCAGTCTATGCACATCCTTTCCCGCTTCTTTTTGGGGCATTTCTAGTTGTTTGTTGTCTTTATCTTTTCCTCATTCGACCTTATCGAGATTAAATATGAAATTAAGCTTGAGACCCCCATAAATATAAAGCTATAAGACCATAATAAGGGTCCTAGGTGATAACTTTACTATCACTCCATCTAGAGTTGCATCCATTGCATCACTTGCATCCACATACTGTCATGCATCAAGGCTAAGAGATGTGCATCAAACACACTGCATAGGGGGAGAGATTCTATTCTATTCGATGCGCACATGCTATTTACCTTTTCTATAGTTACTATTGCTTGTTACTTCACAAAGTGCGACTGACATGAGAGCACCTAGGTCACAACATGCACACACACACCAAAACTACATTTGGGTCCGAAATGTAGTGAAAAAATCAGTGATAAGTCCACTAGTTTGGCGGTTGAGGTCAGTCCGAACCATTCATTTGCATCTTTTATTTTTCTAGGGTTTGGTACTTCCTTACATTGCAGGTTATTCCCAGCTCATCCAGTAGATCCAACGTGACAAACAAGAATTATTCAAAGACACCTTGTGACCATATCAGATTCAAGTTTTTAGCATTTACAGTGTTCAGAGTGCCCAGATTGCAGACTTAGGCACCCCGGGGTGCACCAGTACACTCCAAGACACCCCAGTCATCTCAGATCCTCCAGATTTGTCCTTCGCAGGGTCTCTGAGTGTTCATCTACACTTCCTAATTTCATTTCTAGATCTGCGGCAACCTACAAAGTTCACTCCCAATCAGCTAAGCATTTTCTTTCCTTTATCTTACATATTAGGGTTTTATTTCACTTGAAATAATTTACTTGCATTTATTCCATGCTACTTTAGTCCATTTATTGCAACATTTTAGTCCTCCTAATTAGATTAACATTAATACCCTACTATCCCATTTTAGGTCAACTAGATCCTTATTTTTGTTAATCATTTTGGTGAATTTGACGCCCCTTTTTCATTTGTGCCCATTACTCGTAGTGGTTGCTTTGGACCTCTCCATTACTGTGAGCTTTGTTATCCTATTTTTTGTACCTCTAAATACTTAGCTGACATACCCACCTCTCTTGCTGAAAACCCCTTAGACACCTCTACCTAGGTTCCCCTTCATGAAATCGAGACCGTGTCTAGTGAGAAATTTTATGATGAGGATTCTAATGTTGACCAAAAACAACTTGATGCTATCACTGATTTTTGCTAAGATTTATGTGAGAATCCAGCTTGTCTCTGTCATGTTTTGCATGCTCTTCTTGCTACTAAGCGAGCTCGTGAGGCATCCCTACCCATTTCTTCCACCCCTATGGTATCCACGTCACTTGTTGGTGTTTCCACTTCTCCTATATCAACTACCATCCCTCCGATCCACTAGGGTGCTTCTCATATTCCGCTCGGTTATTCCTCTAATAATCTTGATTTCACATTCTTATACAAAGATCTCCAAAACAAAATCCACCAGTTACAAGTCGTTACTTCTAAAGGACCTCTATTGCTTGACTCTACCCCCTTGTTACATTCCCCCTTTGCACTATCTATATCTGCTTACCCGTTCCCACCTAACTTTCCCTCTCCCAAACTGCCTATTTTTAAAGGCTATAATGATCCACAAGAACACCTCCATGATTTCCATGTTGCCTATCTTGACTATGCTAATGAACATACTATCCTCGCCAAGTTGTTTACACGTAGTCTACAAGAGTATGCAATGCGTTGGTTCTATGACTTATCACTACATTCCATCATTTCATTAACATATCTGGTTGATGCTTTTCTCACACAATTTTCTATCAATATTGATTCCACACTTTCTTATGCCCAAGTAGCTCAGATTAAAAAAGGCCCCACCGAACGCTTCTGTGATTATATCTTACGATATAAGAATAACATGAACAAGATGACCAATGTCCTCGAAAACTTAGTACTGTAATATTTATTTGTCCATAACCTCTTTCCACCCCTACAAGATAGTGTGCTCTTTGAAACTTTTCCCTTGTTCAACCAAATTTGTCACGCTGTCAAACTGTGTGAGACCAAACTTGTCTCTATTGGCAAGATCAAATATCTAGATGCACCTTCTTCTTCCACCCGCCTGCCAAGCAAGACACTGTTCAGGGTGCTTACAAATAAAACTAGTGATCCACAAAATGCTATTAATGCGGTCTTTACTCCAAATAAGTTACACCCTCAGCCATACTGCCATCCTTTTACTAAACGTAGTACCCCACTAAGTGTCTTGTTGCCAAAACTCATTGATAGTAATATCATTACTCTGCCACTGCCTTTACAACTCGACCCATCCCAACCCAAAGGGCGTAACTTTGATGACCATGCTTATTGTGATTATCATCAATGCGTCAGACATTCTACTGATCATTGTTTCAAGCTCTGACATCTCATCCAAGAATTACTCGATAGTGGCCATATTGAGATCCTTGAATCCCCCACATCTGTCCCTACTAATGATAACCACAAACTCTAAATATTTAATAATCTGTTACAAAAACATGATGCTAAGCCGGTTGATTCATCCTCTAATTATATCTACCATACATTGTCTTCTCCCCCTAGACCTCTCGAATTTATTATTGTTCACATTGCCGCTTCCCTTCCTATCATCTCCTTATACAATGATGACTACCACACCACGTTTGTCTTCGATCATTTACATATATAGACATCTATTGGGTCAACCTCTATCAACTACACTAAGGTTGATCCATCTTCCCCTATTAGCACATGTTCTTTATCCTTCTTACGCTATATCGGGTACCCTCCATCACGCATCGACTATTTGTTCAACCAACCATATGGTGTTGTTAAGTTACACATCACCGTTGGTCCTCTCATTATTCTCATCCCTTGCCTTATTAGTCAAACAATCATAGGATGCAATTTACTGCTCGACCTCAATTGGCTTTGTACATATCAAGACTGCTTTGGGGGCATCGTCATTACCCAATCCCCCCTTCTTCATATTAGCATAGATGCACCTCTCCTCTTTACATTCTTATTCATATATACGTATATTTTGTACACATTTTAACACCATCACTACCTGATGACACAGTCTTGTGCTTCAGTTAAAACTGGACTGTTGAGGGATTACCATTACACTGAACCCCAAAAACTGCACTATAGGTCCTACACCCATACACTCTATCATCATTTCTATACATAGCCCACATCCTACATTGTCCTTTACATACATCATCTATTAGTCATCTCTACATCTCATACATGCTACACTAATCATCATTACATATGAATCTAGTTTTATACTTCATCCATATATTCTATATTTACGCTAGGTCACATTATCCATGGGTCTAGCTTTACCTATCACCACTACATATTCTATTTCTATTTACATCTATCACCACATCTTACATATGGCCTATTATACATACTCCACACAAAATACATTCCATTGTTCATCATACATATTCTATACGCTACACTAGTTGACATTACACATGGTCCTAGTTCTACCTATCCTCATTACATATGCCATTTCTATTTACACCTATTAGTGAATTTCACACCTTAAACACACTACACATTCTATATTGCATTTCCCATTTCACGCATTTACATACCATGTTCATCACTTGGTCCTTTATACTACGTTGTCTTCTACGAGCTGCACTCACCACATTATGACACACTATAGTTCCTCGGTCCATACTTGACTGCCAAGCGTTTACCAATCAAATGGACCTTACATGTGATATTTTCCTCATCCACCATTTCATGAGTTAGTGACATACACTTTAGATTAAGTTGTCACCCCTTCTTATCATCTTGTAGTGGTATATGCTTTAGGCTAAATCACCACCCTCCCTTTATCATCTTCTAGTGGCATACACCTTAGATTACATCACCACTCCCTTCTTATTCATCCTATAGTGACACACACTTTAGGCTAAATCATCACCCATATTCATCCTTTCCTCTTATAGTGATATACGCTTAGGGATAAATCATCACTCCTCTGTTCAAGAAGTCGTGGTATACGCTTAGGATATAGGGTCCACACAGATCTTTCCATTTATCTCATCCCCATACACTCATTCCATAGTGATGTACACTTAGGGATAAATCATCACTCTTCCATTCAACAAGTCGTGGTATACGTTTATGGTATAGGGTCCATGAAACTTTTACCACATGTCGCATTTCATCACCACTATACATACACACTCATCACATCATGCTAGATACAATCTACACTACTAGACTATTTCTTGATGACACACTCTTGTTTATGGTTCATTCTTGACTGCTGAGGGGGAAAAAAAAATGAATCTCACTGCATACACATTCCATCCACTCAGGGGGCACATTTCTCCTATCATTCCATTCCATCCATCCATAACATACTACATTATCTTGGTAGCATTTACTCTTACTTACTAGTGTTTTACACAATCGCTTTAAAATACATGTTAACTTGCTTTCTTATATGTCATTACCATACACACATGTGTGTTCACGCATTTTATTAGTGTGATTGCAGATACAAGACTTTACACACGTCATGGATGCTTGCCTTATACCCTTCCTATACTAGTCGCTGGGGACATCCATATTCAGCTGATCCAGGTGCTATTGTTTTATTTTGTACTTAACATATTATATTACTTTTTCATACATGATTTGACATATTGGTTATCGCTCTAACATGCTAATGGGTGTTCCATGTGCATCACTTGTTTCACAGGATTACATGTTTCCATGACTACTTGTTTGTTTCTACTTATCTGCTTTGTTTTCCATTGTATGCATGCTTTTCCCTTTGCTTTTGTGCACACTTGTTTCCTGTTTGTGGCCATGATGGCCTTGCATGTCTTACGACATCATGAGTGATTTCCCATGTTTGCAACCCACTTTGTGCGGTCTACTTGTTTTTTTGTTTGTTTACACTACTTTGTTTGGTAGTTACTACATTGTCTGCTTATTTCACACTTGTCTTATTGCATGCATGTGTTTTTAGACTAACATTTTTATTGGCTAGCCATCCCCTTTTGTGTGTGCCTTGGTATTTACCAAGCGTTTCTCTTTCCCCCTGTTGGGAAAATTTCTACAGGTCAGAGTGAGGTTGGGTCCTCTATTGGGGCCGCATTCTCCTTTTTGCGACGTTGCATACGCCCCCCAAAGAGGGGGGGGCATCATTGAAGGTTTTCTACCGACACAACATATTTACACCAGTTCAGACACAACAAGTGAGTTCAGACCAGTCTACGAACTCCATACACAATGGCCATAACATGACTTGGTGTCCTTCAACAATTCTATGGAGCGGTTACAGGCTTAGGGGTTACAGTGGGTGCGAATCTCTATACTTCTCCATCCAATGGCGTCGGATCACCTGAAAAACTAGGACAGTACATAGATCTCTTCACACATTTCAGTAGAAGTGGTTAAAGTTAGAGGACACACCACATTTCCTCCCTATATTTCTTTATCTATGGTGGCATGAGATCGCCCAAAAAACTCATGACAATACATGATATCCTTGTACACCCTTTTTCTCGACATGGATCAGGTACACATGTTTCATTTACATTTTTTCTAGCGCATTTTACATTTACATACTTTACATTTACGTATTGTACACAACATTTTTACACACACACTCTCTCTCTCTCTGTTTCTCTCTCTCTCTCTCTCTCTCACACACACACACACACACACACACATATATATATTTGACTAATTGATCATTTTATCCTTGCAGGTCCACCATATGAGAAACAAATAGTCAAATTGGGGGCAACAACAACAACAATGACGACTAAAATGACAATAACAACACATTGCTACATGCATTTACATTTACTAACCATGCAGGTACACTACACACAGAAACAACTACACACACGTTCCACCTTAGTTCACTATCATCACTTTTTATGCACATTTTTCATCTTTAGAATCCACGCTCCTCCACATTTTTCTTTTTTTCATTCCACAATTGAGTCTAGTCCATCAACATGTCTTATTCTACACTCTACATGGATATCATGTATGCATCTCTATCTACTTTATGTTACCGAGCTTTCTGCTCACCAACATAAAGTGGGGGAAAAATGCAGACACAAAATTATGCACTTTACATATAATTTAACTTGGTCTTATACTACTATTTAGAAGGTTCTTAAGTGAATAAAGTACTAATTAATCCCACCTTTTGGCCATCTTTATTTTATATTTTATGTTGTCATTCCCACATATTTTATTGCACTTATCCACCCATTTCACAATTGCCCCATTATTCTAGCCCTATATTAGGGCGCCCTAGCCTATACTGGGGTGCCCTGGGGTGCTATGGTCCCACTCTTGGGCGCATCGATCTATGCACATCCTTTCCTGCTTCTTTTTGGGGCCTTTCTAGCCATTTGTTGTCTTTATCTTTTCCTCAGTTAGCCTTGTCAAGATTAATTATGAAATTAAGCTTAAGGGCCCTATAAATATAAAGCTATAAGACCATAATAAGGGTCCTAGGTGATAACACTACTATCACTCCATGTAGAGTTGTATCCATTGCATCACTTACATCCACATAGTGTCATGCATCAAGGCTAAGAGATATGCATCAAACACACTACATAGAGGAGGGATTATATTTTATTCCATGTATACATGCTATTTACATTTTCTATAGTTACTATTGCTCGCTATTTCAAAAAGTGCGACTGACACAAGAGCACCTAGGTCACGACATACACACATACACACACAAGAACTACATATGGGTCTGAAATGTAGTGCAACACTCAGTGATAAGTTCACTAGTTTGGCGGCTGAGGTCAGTCCTGTTGTATCTTTTATTTTTCTAGGGTTTTATACTTCCTTTTGCATTGCAGGTCATTCCCCATCTCATTCGGCAGATCCAATGCGACAAACATGAATTATTCAAAGACAGCTTGCGACCATATCGGATTTAGGTTTTGAGCATTTACAATGTTCAGAGCACCCAAATTGCAGATCAGGGCACCTCAGGGTTCCCCAGTTATTCCCAGGCTCCCTAGTCATGTCAGATCCTCCAGATTTTGCCTTCGTAGGGTCTCTAAGTGTTTTTTTGCACTTCCTGGTTTCATTTTCGGATTAGCGACAACTGGCGACAATCACTGCCAATCAACTAATCCATTTCTTTCCTTTCTCTTGCATATTAGGGTTTTATTTGACTTGAAATAATTTACTTGCATTTATTCCATGTTGCTTTAGTCCATTTATTACATCATTTTAGTCCTAATTAGGTTAACATTAATACCCTAGTGTCCCATTTTAGGTCAACTAGATCTTTATTTTTGTTAATCATTGAGTCTGAGTAGAATGTGGCTATTGTTTTTGATTTCCTTGATATTTTTTGTCTTACTTCAAGATCCAACATTCAGATGGATAAGATGTTGGGCTATCGTAAAAGCTATTGGTCTATGCCAGATTGGTTGAAAGCTTACCCCTAGAAGTGGATCGGAATAGGAAAACAATTTAAATTCTTGGGCATTCCTTTTTCCTTTGATAGTTATTCTATCACTATATGGGAGTATGTGATTGATAAAGTTGAACATAAAGTTTCTCGATGGTCTTCTAAACCCATTTCCTTGTCCGGTAAATTCTAGGTGTGTACCAAGATTATTGTGGCATCCCATGTTTATTATTTTGCGTGTTGATGCCCCTCATGTGCTTCCTTTGCCAAACTTGCCAAGATGCTTTGGGACTACCTTTAGTGTAAAAGTTATGGTTCAACTAGCTTTCATCGGGTGGCCTCGAAAGTCTGTTGTCTTCTCCACTATCAAGGGGGGATGTGAATTATTGATATATACAAGAAAAATAAGGCTTTATGTTATAAATGGGTTGTGACATGTCTTGCGGGAAATCAAGTTTGGAAAATTATGCTTCAGCGTTGCATTACTTATGGTGTTCCTTATAGCAAAAAATGTTGGAACAATATCATGTTGCACACCATAATTATCACTAGGGTCCCAATCAAGATTTTTGGCACCTTCATTGCGAAAAGCATATGGAAATATTTTGAATCAGTGAAACCTTTGCTACATTGGATTGCCGATGGATTTCGCACCCGAATCTATTTTCAATTATCAGAATATCTAGTGGTCTCCCATCATCACTGATGATATTCTTCTGTTTGCGGAAAATCCAAGTATTAAATCTCTCTAGCTTTCTCGCAAAGGGATGGACACCATTCCGGATTTGGTCTCCTGTAGATACTGGGTTCCTTGGCCCAAGATCAAGACAAAATTAAATCTTACCAATTCAGACCTCCCGTTTATCTGTAGAATTCTAGAATTGATGTTGGATGTTATTCTCAACACACTTGTGATTAAAGCCCCCAGATGCATTATGGTGTGATTGGCGGTGGAATCGTGATATTTTCTTTCTCAGCTACAATTGCTGACACCATTTAATAGCTATTGAGCCCTATCGTCTCGCTTGCCATTACCAAGCTCAACACCTGCTGGGGCCTGCATTCTGTGCAATCTACATAGCTTCATGCAAGATTTCCCGTGCATGGAACTCTCTTCTTAAGCCTAAATTTAGCCATTTTCTTTGGTGCCTTATTTATCAAGGTCTTCCTGTTGGTGAAACACATAAGTCACATCGGCATTCACCAATCCTGAATGGCCCTTTAACTTTCTAAAACCTGGATCTTTTAAGATTTTTTTTTGGTCTTGTCCCTTGTGCTCAGGGCATCTCGTCTTGGATTCATTCGTTCTTTCAACCCTAAAACCCCAAAATTCTTTTATTGGCGTCTGGTTTTGTTTGGTATACTTCAACTCAGTGGACTAATTATATTGATACATTATGTGACAATTATTTTAGAGCTTGTATTCTATTTCATATTTGGATAAGCTGGAAATTATATGTTATTCCAAAATGATCATTCTATTGATTGATTTTTCCATTAATGACAAAGTGGTTATATTTTGTCTATTGTGCGCATACAGATTCAAGCTCAAGTAGCGAAAAGTTTCTCTGGGTTTTTCTCATTTATAGGAGTTGCTCAGACACATTGGGGGAGTGCGCCATACACAGTGAATCGTGTCCCTCTCAAACCCTTTGCCGCCACCACCTCTAGAACCATCTCCGCCTCGGGGGCCACCTCCACTAGGACTGCACGTCTACAAGCCTATGCTCTCGCAGTTATCGCTCTGCCTCTCCTTAGGGTCTCCCTTCAGTTCTCTCCTGTTCTAGGACCAGTGTTGGAGCCCTCCTCCGAGGGGGAAGGGCGTGGCTTGCTCTCCACGGTGGGCCTCTCCTTCGGCCTAGCATTCAAACACTTTTGCAGGCTCTCTGCCCCCTAGTTAGGGGATAATTGTTCCTTCACAGATGCAGATGCTTGATCAATATAGTTGGCAGGTGGACCCTCCTTCGGTCAAGCCATGTCAAGTGGAGTGTTCATATCCCTCCCCCAGTAAGATGATCCTCCTCCTCTTCCTGTTAGAGTGGTGGCATGTGCTTAGTGCTCTCTGCTTTTTTGTAGTTCTCGTGCTTTTCTGTTTGCTCTTTAGGCATGTTTTCTGTAGCCTACATGTTATGCATATTTGTGGGATCGTGCCAGTTCTTGGGTCGTCCCTACTAATGTAACTTTCTTTTATTTTATATTTATATAAACAAAGTCAAACTCCAATAAAGAAAAGGGGTCTCACTAATACATGAATAAACTCTAACGGTTTCACCGGACCAAAAACATAATGTCAATTATGGCGTTGTTATCTAGAGAGAGAGTCCAATAGACATCAGATTACTAATTGACCCCGTGAGCATGCCATGGTATATTCAATATCAGAAAGATGACTTCATTTTTCAAGTACTGTTTCTTATTAGCTTTGGATAAGCACACAGATTCCTACAAGTACGAGAGAGCCTTGCAAAAAGCATAAACATTTGAATGACGACTACTGACCTATTACCTATGTACGTTTAAATGTCGTCAACCCATGCCGTTCCATAGGTATTAGATCTCGGAACTCTGCAGGCCCAGATTTGCACAAGATTATCCGAAACGTTGGATTTGCGTGGAAGTTAGGTGAATGGTAATTTTTTAAAGAATGCACACATCATTTCAAATGAAATTAGGTTCATACTGCAGGATATTAAATGATGCCTCAGGTATGAACTAGAATTATGGATTTGATCTAGAGTTTCCGTTATCAACTTCGGCTGCCAACGCAGAATGCCGACGGATATCAAGAGAATGCCATGCACAGGAAAGATGGCTTGGTGAATATCTGACTTCAACAAATTTTGATATTTGTAATCGAAAGGAAGCAGCTACGAAAGGCCGCTACGCAATGCATGATTTTATCCAACATGTGGGTCTCTCTCTCAAGTCTCATCTCTCTTTCTTCTTCAATGATCTAAATCTATAAATGTGGGAAAGCAGGTTTTATTATAAAGGGTTGGACATACTTTGTTTTGCAGGATCCCTAATCACATCTTAGCCAAAGGACAAGCGGGGTTCAAACGGGATTCCATCAAAACAATAGACCATACGTTTCTTAACACTTAGAGCTACTTTGTAATTGACTGAAGCAAGGGCCGGAGCAAGCGTAAGGTTTATCTGTTGACTTTCAAAAGGCATTTTAGATACTGTACCAAGACACCTTCTAATCTTTTCAACTTTGTCTCCCATTCAAATATCTAGAGTTATCTGTGCTTGTTTATTGTATGCATTTTGTTGGTTTGTGCCTATTAGAAAAATAAGTGTTCATCATTCCTTTGGTGGATCACCTCGTAGTTTAGATTTGTTTTAATTTCTGTATTCCTTCTATCCTTGTCTCCTTTGTAAATTTTAGATTAGGATTAAGAACGGATCATCTGTAAGTTTCTACGTATGCACTTAAATAGAGGAATAAGTAATCAACCTTTAATCTGGAGAGCTTTCCCATTTTGCAAGGTCCCACACCTTGGGGAAAGTTCAATGTTATGTAATCACACCAAATGACTCTGCCTTAGAAAAGTAGACCTGTAGAACGCATTTGGGGGTGCTGTGATTTCATGTTAACATGAACTACATGAAATTTTTTTGGGACCGTAATTTCTCCAATTTCCCTTGCTAATGTAACTCTCTTTTATTTTTATTAATATAAGGACAGTTCCAATAATAAAAAAAGGAAAGGAGAGAGGGCAAGGGTCAAGCCCCTTGCCTCTATTCACCCAATGCCTAATGTAGGCTTAGCTAGCTATGAAAATTACTTAGTTGTTAGCTGTAGACTAGAGCTTAGTAGTTTTTTAATTTTTAATCTTTATAAAAATATTTTTAATGAAAAAATAAAGCACTTACCCTTTTAAATTTCCACACCGATCCATATTAAAGAAAGCTTTCTAGGTTTCAGACATTAAAAAACCACTGAATACAATTTTTATAGGGTTTCCACCTTCGTTGAGACCTTTAGGGAAAACAGACTATTAATATTTGTTAATCTCATTCTTGTGGTGGAACTTGTGAAAAAGCTTTGCAAATTGAGCACATATTATGGAAGGACAATGCGATGGAGAGTTAGTCTCAAACGAATTGTTACAGTAAGCGAGATTCAAGTGGTTGAATAAAATGGAAAAGAGGTTTTGAATTATGATGAAAATGATAGTATACTTGGAGGCATTATCATCCAATCTTGAAGGATGAACGTGTCATTCCACCATTGAAGATACATCAGTAGATTCCACTTGGTTTGAGATTCCCCTTGGGCCAACTATGAGTTTGTTCTCATAAGCTTCACATGGAGACAAAACGTTACATTCCTAGAGACCAACGCACTTGCACACTTTGCAACAATGAGCATGAATCAGAGGAGCACTTTATATTTTGCTATCCTATGTACTATGAGATCAGTGACATGTACTATTGTCTCTTTTGAGAAACTCAAGGCTCATTACAGGCCCTTATCCATGTATCTAAGACCAAAGGTGTGTAGCTTCTATTTATTAGGGAGATGACCCAACATAGATATGGCCTCCTGCAATAATCATCATGGTACCATTGGATCTCAAACTATGTGATTCATTTGTTGTATATATCTCCCCTGGGTAGATATAGAGAACAAATGTTGAAGAATGGATGCACCTATCAGTAAGAAACTGTTGACATGAACATTTATTGCGCCTATGGCGCAGGTAAGAAGATGTCGACACAAAAAACGGATGCGCCTATGGCCTAGGCAGAAAGATTTCAACAGGGATGCACCTATGGTGTAGTAAGATGTCGACACAAAAATGGATGCGCCAGGTGGTCGACAGGTTGCGCCTATGGCGCAGGTAAGAAGATGTCGACATGAAAATGGATGCGCCTATGGCACAGGTAAGAAGATGTCGACATGCAAAAATGTGATGGCGCCATGTTGTAGGTAAAAAGATGGACATGAAAATGGATGTGCCTATGGCGCAGGTAAGAAGATGTCGACATGAAAATGGATGGCCTATGGCGCAGGTAAGAAGATGTCGACATGAAAATGGATGGAGCCACATGGCGCAGGTAAAAAGATGTCGACATGAAAATGGATGCGCCCTGGTGCAGGTTGGAGGTAAGACAAAGTGTCGACATGAATTTGGATGCACCTATGGTGCACGTAAGAGTATGTCGACATAAGGATGGATGCCGAGGTGCATCTTCAGGAGGCGCAACATTTTGAGCGTTGACACCCCGACAGGAAGCAAACCCTGGCGCAGATATTCAGATGGCCATAACTTTTCACAGGGAGCTCGGATTCACGCAAGGTTGGACTTTTGGAAAGCTTACGAGGTCCTCTATCCAACTATGACTGGATATCTTTAATTGGGTGAGAACAAGTTCTTCAAAAATGTAAAATACAATTTTCCATTTTTTGGGTTTGCTAGGGTTCTCACCTACCGCCATAATGAGATGAATTAAATGCAACTTGGAGGTGGTTGGGGTAGATTTGGAATTCCTCTCTCTTTTCTCTCTCATTCTTCCTATAAATTGTAAGGAGGGGCTTCTTTCTAAAGGTTGGACATTCTTGTTTTTGCCCCTCCCTTCTTCTCTTTGGCAGGTGAGTTTGTGGAGTTCAAACCTCCCATCTAAAACTGTAATGCAACTTTGCCTCTTGGCATTTTGTAGTGTATTGTATCAATCTTTGGAGAAAATAATGCATGTCTGTGGATGATTCTCAACCCTCTCTATGTTCATTTGCATCCTCTTGATCTTTCACTACAAATCTGGTTATCTGTGCATGATCTTGCATTGCATTTTAATGGTTTGTGTTTATTGGCAAGACAGGTGTTCTTCATTCCTCGGTGCATCACCTTTGTTAGTTTAGGTTTTTATTTTATGCATCTTCTTACCCTGTCTCCTTGGAAAGTTAGTTTAGGTTTTTGAGTAAACCCTCTACATTTTTATGTGTGCATCTGAACAGAGGAATAGGAACCGGCCTTCATCCGGAGAGCTTTTCCGATTTCGCAAGGTCCCACACTTGGGAAAAGCTCCATGTTATGCAATCGCACTGAGAGTCTCAACCCATCGAGTTGTAGACATTCAGGGGTGCTGTGATTCGCCATCAATAGTTTTGGCACACCCGGTGGGACCAAGAGGTCATTCCACAAGATTTGAAGGAATTTTCAAGAAATTTGGACTTAGAAATTACAGGTTTTACAATTTCATATTTTTTTACCTTCCAGGCTGAAATTTGAAATTGATTTTCAAGGGCTTAACTTGCTCAAAACAAGTCAAAATTACACCATTTGATAGATCGGGGGATAATCTTCAAAAGGGTATTCTTAGATTTTTGAGATTTTGACTTTCAAAATTTCATAGTTTTTAGTATTTCAGGTTTTCCCAGGTGTTGAGCATGTCCCAAGTTCCGACACAGTGTGTTTCAGGTTTTGTAAGTTGCCTTGCATGACCTAAGTTTCACCTATACCTTTCAGGGATTAGTAGTTGCACAACAAGACCCGATAACCGAATTGAAGAACTGTATCTTTGGGTCCTTCAAAGTTTTAAATTCTATTTTTAATATTGTCAGGTTTGGTGTGTAACTTGGCAAAATCCAGCCTTTTGAGGCTCATTCTCTAACACATCTGGTGACTCCGAAGGGATAGAATTTAGTGGTGTAGCAGCAAAGGTTTCCCAGGTACATGAGAAGAATTCGAACCAGGTCTGATACTCGAGAAGAGGGGTTATTTGTCCACTTGCAGCTATCACCAGGCAGAGGAAGGAGAGGAAGAAGACCACAAAGATCACCATCTCCACCTAACAGGACTTTATCAACCCCTCCACCTGGTAGACCTTTCATCCAATCAACAAGGGTTCTCAGGCCAATCAGAATGGTGCAACAAAACCCTTTTGTCAACTTCACTGGCAGCAGCCCACTTGCCCTCAATGCACAGAATCCAGTTCCAATTGCAGCATTGAAGAACATTCCATTTTTCACTGGAGAAAATCATACCACTCCTGGTGATCATGTCAAAGACATTGCTAACGTTTGTGCAATCCATGAGATAAATGAAATGGATGTTGCTGTCAAATTGTTGGCATCTTCATTCAAAGGGAAGGCATTGCAATGGTTTAGGAGCCTTGGAGCTGGTTCTATCCAAAATTGGAATCAGTTATGCATAGTTCTCCATGAGCAGTTTGGAGAAAAGGGAGACAATTTGTCTCTACTAGAACAATTGAAAACTATCAAGAGAGCTCCCAATGAGTAGCGGACTGACTTCAACTTCAGATTTCAAAGGTCTTGGGATAGGATTCCAGTGGCCGTTAGGCCAACAGCTGAAGGTGCTTTTCTATATTATCTTAAGGCTTTGAATTCTGATATTTCTATGTTAATTCAATCTATGGGAGGCACAACCTTACCTGCTGCTTATAGCATTGCCATTAGGGCTGAAAACTGTCTTATTCAAGCTGGTAAGCTGGCTCCTAGGCCTCCCATGCCCTTGTATCCAAACTTAGAAAATCCAAGCACTAGTCAAGCACCCACTTTGGCTCCTATTCCCACTCCTAGAAATCAAAGTTCAAATGAAACTTCTACTTCATCCTCTAGTGCTTCAAATGAACTCCAAGAGGTCATGAAACAATTGCAAAATTTGGGAAATGAGCTGGTTACACTCAAGAGGCAGCAGGCCCAAGGCTTTAGACCTTCTTATCAGCCTCAAGCTCAACCTAATAGGCAACCATACCAGCCCAATAGGCCACCCAATCCAGCTGCAAATCAAAGCCAAGTAAGGCCTCCCGCCAATAGACCATTTCAGCCCTATAACCCCAATGTTGCATCTGCTTCTAAAGCATTAGTGCCAGTGCAAAACAACATAGCTCAAGAGTATGATTGGTGTTTCCCATGCAATGAACCTCACAACCAATCTATGTGCTTCAATGGTGCTTTGAACCAAGCCTTGATGGTGACAACTACTGGCGTAGAGGGTGAAGTGAGTCAAGAAACAAATCAGCAACAAGGGACATCTCAGCAAAACACAACTCCAAATGATACCGCACTTGTGAATTGGCAAGCTGAGGATTTTTGTGGCATGAATCAAACAATTTCTCAGAGTGTAGCAGCTAACACAAGATCAAAGAAGAGGAATATTGGTGAAGGGAAGTCATTGGCTCCAAGTGATCTACAACCTTCCATCACTCCACAAGGTGTTGGTAAGCAAAATACAGTTCCAAACATGCAAGGACAGCCCAAACCACCTTCTAAGCCAACTCAAATGCCAGTTGTTGCTGCCCATGCGCAAGAAAGGAATGTGCAGGCTAAAGGACACTAAAGAGATCTTTCATCCCCATTTAGCATCATTGATCAAATGAAGAAGACAAATGTGAATATATCAATGTGGGAATCTTTATCCATCCCAGGCCAAAGAGATCTTCTACAAGCTGCCATGAAGAATTGGTCAACTTCGAACCAGCAGGTCCATATGCAAGAGAATGTCCTCACAAATGCTGCTCAGCCTGAAGGGAATCATGGAGGACAACAAGGTAAAGTTTTGAAGCCCCCTCCATTCTATGTTTCATTAATCATTGGGGATAAACTAGTACACAATTGCATGATTGATTCTGGGGCAAGTAGTTCTGTCATGCCCAAGCAAATAGCTGATCAGCTGGGTCTCCAATATGAAGTCATATCAAAGGGGGTAGTGCAATTGGATGGGACAGCAGTAGCAATGGTGGGAGTGATTAAAGGTTTGAATCTTACCTTGCATGCATGCCCCAACGTTACCGTTTTGCAAGATGTGTCAGTGATAGATTTTCCACCACTCTTTGCCCTATGCTTATCAAGGGATTTCACAGCTAGAATTGGAGGCTACTTATCTGCTGACTGGTCACACATGTTGTTTAGAACAAGATATGGTACTAAGGTCACAATCAGATCCGAACCAATTGCAAACTTTCATATTGAGCCTCATACTCCAAGCCAAATCAATGCCAACTGTTCAGCATTTGATCAAGAAGATTATCCAAGCACAGATGAAGCTGACACCAAAGTTGGAAGCATCCCAGATTTGACTCTTGATGAATGGGTGAGCAAGGTACATGCTTTTGATCCCTACCAAGAAGTAGAAGAATCTGAGCTAGGAGTCTATTGCATACATGAAGAAAACCAGCCTATTCCTAGCATCACCAAACCAGACCATAAGGATGACAATGAGGTATGGCAGTTATTTTTCGATGGATCAAGGAGTAGGCAAGGTGCAGGAGGAGGAGTTATGCTTGTTTCACCTCAAGGCATCAAATATTATTCAGCTTTCCATTTCCAGTTTTCCTGTTCAAACAACACAGCTGAATACGAAGCATTGATTCATGGACTTCATTGGGCCAGGAAAAAGGGCATAAAGAACGTGCAGGTGTTTGGAGATAGCGAGCTAATCGTCAACCAAGTCAGGGGACAACATGCTACAAAGAATGACCTACTGAGGAACTACAAGAATAGGGTATGGGACCTCATTGAGGATTTCAAAGCTTTCAACATCGTGTCCATACCCAGGAAGAAAAATGAAGCCACAGATAGGCTCGCAACAGTTGGAGCAATGTTTGATGTGGTTGACAACATCAGAAGGGAAAAAACACAACCACATATGCATGTGATTGTGAGGCCAGTAGTTCCAGATAATAACACAAGCTGGCAGGTGTTTGAGAACGATCAACAGATCATCAATTTTTTACAAGAAGAGGCTGAATTCTCAGCTAGGAATCAGGACAGACTAGAGCAGCAGTACGGGGATCAAGTAGTGCAGCTATGGACAAACAAGCTTCCTAAGGGTTTAGTAACATTGGAGTCTATCTTCAACCCTAACGACCAGTTCCGTAAGGAAAAGGCTAACATACAGGTCAAGAGAGAAGATTCAGAGCCAATTCTGGTTGGGGAAGGCAAAACACTTCAAATTGGTAAAGTGGCCACTGAGCAGGAGAAATCAGATTTCATACAGCTTTGCCAAGAATTTCCAGATGTCTTCGCTTGGAGCTATGAAGACTTGAGAGGATTCAATCCGAAGTTGGCACAACATACCATAGAATTGGATCCAGATGCTAAGCCCATCAGGCAGAAGCAGAGACCAGTCAACCCTCACATTGAGCCTCTAATGAAGAAAGAGCTAAACAAGCTAATAGAGGCAAGCATTATATTCCCGATCAAGCACTCAAGCTGGGTTGCAAACTTGGTTCCGGTCAGGAAGAAGAGTGGAGAAATCAGGTTGTGTGTGGACTTCCGAGACCTCAACAGGGCATCTCTCAAAGACCATTACCCACTTCCTTCAATGGAACAAATATTGCAAGTGGTATCCGGTTCGGAGAGATTCTCTCTCCTAGATGGCTACTCAGGGTATAATCAGATAATGGTGAAAGAAGATGACCAGTTCAAGATGGCTTTCACCACCAAATGGGGCACCTATGCCTACAAGAAGATTCCATTTGGACTATCAAATGCTGGAGCCACTTTCCAAAGGGAAATGGATATGGCATTCAAGGGGTTGATCAATAAAATAGTTCTGATATATCTTGATGACATCACTGTATTCTCCAAAAATGCAGCGGATCACCTCTTTCATTTGAGGCAGGTATTTCAGAGGTGTAGAAGATTTGGGGTATCATTGAATCCCAAAAAATGCATATTCTTGGCTCATGAAGGAAAACTTCTAGGCCATATTGTTTCAAAGGAGGGGTTGACGATTGACCCAGAAAGAGTTGAAGCAATTCGAGCGTTGCCATTGCCAAGTCACAAGAAGGCTCTTCAAAGCTTCTTAGGAAGGATCAATTTTGTCCGCAGGTTTGTTCCAAACTTTGCAGCTCTCGTAAAGCCAATAACGTTGATGTTAAAGAAGAGCATGGCATTTAAGTGGACATCTGAAGGCAAGGCAAGTTTTGAGGCAATAAAAGAGGCTATATCTCAAGCTCTGACTCTCGTCAATCCAGACTTCTCCAAGGACTTCATGTTATATGCCTTCGGTGGTGGAGACACAATTTCTGCAATCTTGGTACAGCAAAACAAAGAAGGATTAGAACAACCAGTTGCTTTCTTCAGTCAAGGCTTGGAGGAATACGAAAATAGGTACTCTTTCATTGAAAAGCATGTCCTTGCAGTGATCAGGAGCTTAAAGAAATTCAAGCACCTAGTCTCAAACAACAAGATCCAATTGTTGGTCTCTCATGCGGGAGTCAAGGACTTCCTTCTAAACAAGGATTTGAATGAGAAACGTGCAGGATGGATAACCCGTGTCATGGAATATGACATCGAGATCAAGGTCACAAAACTAGTACGTGGAAAAGGACTATGTGAACAACTAGCTTTGAGTCAGCAAGTTGAAGCAGGTGATGAAAAAGAGACTGTCTTGGTACTACAGGATGGTCAAGAACAGGAAAATGATGATGTGCCCACTCCTTGTTGGACTCAGAATATGATACACTTCCTACAGGCAGGCCTATGCCCTCCAGAAATGAGCAAAGCAAAAGGGAGATACTTCAGATTACAAGCCATTCCATATGTGTTTGTTGATGGTGTTTTGTTTAAAAAAGACATCAATGGAGTTCTATTGAGGTGCATTGCGACAGGTCAAATTGAGAGGGTGTTACAAGATTTTCACAATGGAGATTCTGGAGGACATTTCACCCCATGAGTAACAGCTCTCAAGATAATGAAGGCAGGGTATTATTGGCCGACAGTGTTCAGTGACTGCTATACATGGATAAGAAAGTGCAAGAAATGTGCACTCTTCACAGGAAAAGAAAGACTAGCAGCGCTTCCATTGCACCCAATTTTGGTTGACCAACCATTTATGCAATGGGGATTGGACTTCGTCGGGGTCATCAACCCAAACTCAAGCCAAGGCCACAAGTGGATTCTCACAGCAACGGACTATTTCACCAAGTGGACCGAAGCAGTAGCACTCAAAGAAGCAAATGAGTCTAACATACTAGACTTTTATGAAGGAATAGTGACCAGGTTCGGTGTGCCGGCCACTATCATATCAGACAATGCATTGGCATTCATAGGTTCCAAGATTACAGAATGGGCTGTCAAGAATGGAATCTATTTGAGCACCTCTTCAAATTATTACCCGCAGGGTAATGGACAAGCAGAGTCCACGAACAAGAATTTGCTAAGAATCATCAGAAGGACTCTGGATGAAAACCAAAGGACATGGCATACCAAGCTAAAATCAGTGTTATGGGCTGACAGGATAACACCAAAGAGGTCTACAGGTAGTTCTCCCTACAAGTTGGTCTATGGGAAAGAGGCAGTATTGCCTATATCATTAGAATTGCCAGCATTGGAGCTCATGAAGCAGTTGGAGTTGTCTGAGTTTGAACCAATGGAGGCCAGGTATGCAGAGTTGATGGAATTGGAAGAAATCAGAGAACATGCAGTTCAGATGATTGAGAAGGATCAGGCCTTAGTAAAAAGATGGTTTGATAAGAAGGCAAGAGCAAAGACCTTCCAGGAAGGGGACCTAGTTCTGAAATGGGATGCAGATCAGGAAAAACCAGGAAGGCATTCCAAGTTTGATGCCATTTGGAGTGGCCCCTACATGGTCACAGGATGTAAAAGTAGTAATGCCTTCCAATTGTCTACATTGGATGGAGAAGAACTCCCGATTCCGGTTAACGGAATCTATCTTAAACATTGCTACTAAAAGGAAAAGGTTTACCCTTGTAAATATTAGCCTAGATTTTAATTCCTCTAAGTGCGTATGCACATTGTCTTGTTGTAGTTAGGTTTCAATTTCCCTAAGTGCTTCGGCACAGGTTTTGTTGCTCTCAGGTTGAATTTCTACAGTTCAGCATGCTCTCGGAGAAGGAGTTGCGGTATCAGGCTCGGGATCAGATATCAGGTTGGTTTCAGGTTATTGCTTATGACTCCATGCCCAATGGATTGCTAAAAGGCCACTGATCTTCTACCTAGCAGGCAGGTGATCCCGTTGAGTCACCAAATTGTTGTATATATCTCCCCCCGGGTAAATATAGACAAACAGAAGAATATGGAAATCAAAGAAACTCAGACCCTAACATTTATTGCACCCTGGTGCAGGTTAAGGGTGCAGGTAAAAGGATGTCAACACAAAAATGGATGCGCCCTGGCGCAGGTTAAGGGTGTAGGTAAAAGGATGTCGACACAAAAATGGATGCGCCATGGTGCAGGTTAATGGCGCAGGTAAGAAGATGTCGACATGAAAATGGATGCGCCCTAGGTTGGCGCGCAGGTAAGAAGATGTCGACACAAAAATGGATGCACCATGGCGCAGGTAAGAAGATGTCGACATGAAAATGGATGTGCCTATGGTGCATAGGTAAGAAGATGTTGACATGAAAATGGATGCGCCCATGGCGCAGGTGGGGGCACAGAAGATGTCGACATGAAAATGGATGCGCCTATGGCACAGGTAAGAAGATGTCGACATGAAAATGGATGCAGGTTGGAGGTGCAGGTAAGCACAAAGATGTCGACACGAAAATTTGCGCCATGGCGCAGGTATGGATGTTAACATGAAAATTAAGCACCTAGTATGTTGACATAAGGATGGATGCACCGAGGTGCATCTTCAGGAGGCGCAACATTTTGAGCGTTGACACCCCGACAGGAAGCAAACCCTGGCACAGATATTCAGATGGCCATAACTTTTCACAGGGAGCTCGGATTCACGCAAGGTTGGACTTTTCGGAAATCTTACGAGGTCCTCTATCCAACTATGACTGGATATCTTTAATTGGGTGAGAACAAGTTCTTCAAAAATGCAAAATACAATTCGCCATTTTTGGGTTTGCTAGGGTTCTCACCTACCGCCATAATGAGATGAATTAAATGCAACCTGGAGGTGGTTGGGGTAGATTTGGAATTCCTCTCTCTTTTCTCTCTCATTCTTCCTATAAATTGTAAGGAGGGGCTTCTTTCTAAAGGTTGGACATTCTTGTTTTGCCCCTCCCTTCTTCTCTTTGGCAGGTGAATTTGTGGAGTTCAAACCTCCCATCTAAAACTGTAATGCAACTTTGCCTCTTGGCATTTTGTAGTGTATTGTATCAATCTTTGGAGAAAATAATGCATGTCTGTGGATGATTCTCAACCCTCTCTGTGTTCATTTGCATCCTCCTGATCTTTCACTGCAAATTTGGTTATCTGTGCATGATCTTGCATTGCATTTTAATGGTTTGTGTTTATTGGCAAGACAGGTGTTCTTCATTCCTCGGTGCATCACCTTTGTTAGTTTAGGTTTATTTTATGCATCTTCTTACCCTGTCTCCTTGGAAAGTTAGATTAGGTTTTTTGAGTAAACCCTCTGCATTTTTATGTGTGCATCTGAACAGAGGAATAGGAACCGGCCTTCATCCAGAGAGCTTTTCCGATTTCACAAGGTCCCACACTTGGGAAAAGCTCCATGTTATGCAATCGCACTGAGAGTCTCAACCCATCGAGTTGCAGACATTCAGGGGTGCTATGATTCGCCATCAACAATGTCATTTCTTCACATTTTTCAAACATCCACAATAGTAATATTGGAGGTCCAGATACTAGCCAAGCACCTACATTAGCTCCTATACCCACCCCCAGGAGTCAAAGCTCAACTGAAGCTTCCAATTCATCATCTAATACCTCTAAAGAGTTTCAAGAATTGGTGATGAATCAACTTCATAACTTTGGGAATGAGCTAGTGACCATCAAAAGACAACAAGCTCAAAGTTCCCATACTAGCCCCAAGCTCAATATCAAGCTAGATCCCAGTATCAGTAGAATAGGCCACCACATCAGACCGTAAACTAGATCCAGAACCAAGGACAACCCCAAGCTGCTAGACCTTTCAAGCCGTATGATCCTAACACAACTTCAACATCAAGAGCATTGGTCCCAACACAGAATAATATGGCACAAGAATATGATTGGTATTTTCCATGCAGTAAGCCACACAACCAACCAATTGATGGTGGAAACTGGTATGGTGCAACAAGAACCTGGCCAAGAGGAAGATCAGCAACAAGGAGCTCAACAAGGTGGTCCCCAATTGAGACTATTATTTTCAACTTGCAGGCTGAAGACTTATGTGGGATGAATCAGTTCCCTTCTTAAAGTGTAGTTTCCAATACACGGTCCAAAAAGAGAAGTATTGGAGAGGGTCGGCCAATGAATTCAAGTGACCCTCAATCATCCATCACTCCACAAGGTCCTGGTGTTCTAATTGTAACTCCAAACATACAAAACCAATTCAAGCCACCTCCCAAACCCAGTCAAGCACTAGTTGTAACAGCCCATGTGCAAGAAAGAAATGTGTCTGGGAAGGGGCAACAAAATGACAACACATTCAATATTATTGAGCAGATGAAAAGGACAAGTGTGAACATTTCACTATGGAAGTCACTGGCCATTCCAGGGTAGAGGGATCTGTTGCAGACCGCCATCCAAAATTGGTCAAGTTCAAATCAACCCCCTAAACAACAAGAAAGAGTGCTTACCAATGCAATTTAGCCTGGGAGGAACCATGGAGAACAACAAAGTAAAAACCTGAGACCTCCTCCCTTCTATGTCTTGCTGATTATTGGGGACAAATTAATGCATAATTGTATGATTGATTTTGGGGCCAGTAGTTTTCTGATGCCCAAACAAATAGCTGATCAGTTGGGTCTCCAATATGAGGTCATCTCTAGAGGATTATTCCAATTAGATGGGATAACAGTAACCACTATGGGAATTATCAGGGATTTGAGTCTCACTCTACACACTTTCCCTAATGTGAATGTTTTGTAAAACATGTCAATCATAGACCTGCCACCACATTTTGCTTTGTGTTTGTCCAGAGACTTCACTGCCAAAATTGGAGGTTCCCTATCTGCTGATTGGTCACATATGCTCTTTAGGACAAGGTATGGGGCAAAGGCCACAATCAAATATGAACCTATTGTTGATTATCATATTGAATCCTATGTGCCGATCCCAATCAATGCCAACTTCTCAACTTTTGATCAATAAGACCTCCTAAACACTAATGAAACGGATACCAAGGTGGGATGTATCTCAGAATTGATGCTAGATGAGTGGGCCAACAAAAAATATGCTTTTGACCCCTATAAGGAGATGGAGGAATATTAACTGGGTGTCTACTACCTACATGAAGAGAATCAGCCTCTTCTTGACCTAATCAAGCTAGAATATAAGGATGAAAATGAGGTATGATAATTGTTCTTTGATGGCTCAAGGAGTAGACAAGGAGCTGGAGGAGGAGCCATGATTGTGTCCCTTAGAGGTATGAGATATTATTCAACCTTCAGATTCCAGTTCGCTTGCTCAAATAACATTGCTGAATATGAGACTTTAGTCCAAGGTCTTCATTGGGAAAGGAAGCTGAGAATCAAGAATTTGCAAGTATTCGGTGATAGTGAACTGGTTACCAATCAAGTCAGAGGAATAAATGCTATCAAAAATGACCTGATCAAGAACTACAAGAGTAGGGTATTAGATATCATGGAGGATTTTGAGGCCTTTAGTATTGTGTCCATACCCAGGAAGGAGAATGAAGCTGCTGATATACTTGCAGCAGTTGGAGCAACGTTTGATGTGGTTGACAAGATCAAGAGGGATAGAGAACAACTGCATATTCATGTGGTTGTGAGGCCAGCAGTGCCAGATAATAATACATGCTGGTAGGTGTTTGAGAATGATCAACAGATCATTAAATTTCTACAAGAAGAAGCTGAATTCTCAGCTATAAACTAGAGCAACTAGAGCAACAGTACGGGAATAAGATAGTATAGTTGCATACAAACAAGCTTCCAAAAGGCTTAGTGACACTGGAATCTATTTTCAATCCTAATTATCAGTCAGAAAAGAGAAGGCTAACATGCATATCAAAGGAGAAGATTCAGAGTCAGTCCTAGTTGGAGAAGACAAAACATTTCAAATTGGCAAAGTGGTCACCAAAAAAGAAAGGTATGAATTCATAAAACTTTGCCAAGAATTCCCTAATTTGTTTGCTTGGAGTTATGAAGACATTAGGGGGTTCAATCCAAAGCTAGCACAACACACAATAGAACTAGATCCAGCTACTCAACCCATCATGCAGAAGAAGAGACCGGTCAACCCACATATTGAGCCTCTAATGAAGAAGGAGCTGAATAAGCTGATAGAGGCAAGCATCATATTTCCAATTAAACACTCAAGTTGGGTTGAAAATCTGGTCCCAGTCAGAAAGAAAAATGGAGAAATCAGGCTGCGTGTTGACTTTAGGGATTTGAACAGAGCCTCCCTCAAAGATCACTACCCACTCCCTTCAATGGAGCAGATCTTGCAAGTAGTGTCTGGGTCAGAAAGGTTCTTCCTCCTAGATGGCTACTCGGGGTACAACCAGATCATGGTGAAAGAAGATGATCAATTCAAGACAGATTTCACCACCAAATGGGGCACCTATGCCTACAGGAAAATTACATTTGTATTATCCAACGCTGGAGCCACTTTTTAGAGGGCAATGGATATATAATTCAAGGGGCTGATTAACAAAATAATGTTGATCTATCTGGATGACATTACAGTGTTTTCTAAAAATGCAACAGATCATCTCTTCCACCTAAGGTAGGTGTTCAAATGATGTAAAAGTTTTGGGGTGTCACTGAACCCCCAAAAATGCATATTCTTGGCCCCTGAAGGTAAGCTTCTAGGCCATATTGTATCAAAGGAAGGATTGATGATTGACACAGAAAGAGTTCAAGAAATAAGAGCATTACCATTACCAAGTCACAAGAAGGATCTTCAAAGCTTCTTGGGAAAAATCAAATTTTTCCGCAGGTTTGTTCCAAAATTTGCTACCCTTGTTAAGCTAATAACATTAATGCTAAAGAAGAGATTAACATTCAGGTGGACAACTGAAGGAAAAACAAGTTTTGAGGCTATCAAATAAGCCATATCATAAGATCCAACTCTTGTGAACCCATATTTTTCCAAAGATTTCATACTGTATGCCTTTGGTGGTAGTGACACAATTTCTGCAATCTTGGTGTAGTAGAACAAAGAAAGTACAAAACAACCAATTGCTTTCTTCAGCCAGAGTCTGGAAGATTATGAGGTGAGATACTCCTTCATTGAGAAACAAGTCCTGGTTGTAATTAGAGGATTGAAGAAGTTTAAGCATTTGGTTTCAAACAAAAAAATCCAACTATTGGTCTCCCATGTGGGAGTTAAAGAATTCCTTCTCAGCAAGGACCTGAATGAGAAGCGTGCAGGATGGATCACCCATGTCATGGAATATGACATTGAGATCAAGGTCACCAAGCTGGTCTGTGGGAAGGGGTTATGTGAAAAACTAGCCTTAGGTCAACAAGATGAAGCAGACAATGAAAAGGAGGTTGTTTTTGTTCTACAAAATGATCAAGAAGAAGGGAGAGATGATGTACCTTCTCCTTGTTGGACCCAAGATATAGTGCACTTCCTTCAAATAGGCATGTGTCCTCATGGGATGAGTAACGAAAAAAAGGCATTTTAGACTACAAGTCATCACATATGTTCTTATTGATGGTGTCTTGTTCAAGAGGGACATCAATGGCATTTTTCTAAGATGCATTGGGGCAAATTAGGTAGAGAGAGTGCTACAAGAATTCCATGTTGAAGTAGCTGGAGGCCATTTTTCTCAAAGAGTGACAACACTCAAAATCATGAAAGTAGGATATTTTTGGCCCAGAGTGTTTAGTGACTGCTACACATGGATCAAAAGGTGCAAGAATTGTGCATTCTTCGAAGGCAAGGAAAGGCTAGCAACACTTCCATTACACCCAATATCAGTCAACCAACCTTTCATGAAATGGGGATTGGAATTCATTGGAGTCATCAATCCAAACTCAAGCCAATGTCACAAATGGATCCTAATAGCGACAGATTAATTCATGAAATGGACCGAGGCAGTGGCACTCAAGGGAGCAAATGAGTCTAGTATCCTAGATTTCTATGAAGGGATAGTGACTAGATTTGGAGTGCCAACCACCATCATATCAGACAATGCATTAACATTCATAGGTTCCAAGATCACAGCATGGGTTATTAAGAATGAGACTTATTTGAGTACTTCATTAAACTATTACCCTCAAGGTAATGGCCAGGCTGAGTCCACAAATAAGAACCTGCTAAAGATCATCAGAAGAAATCTTGATGAGAATAAGAGGACCTAGCACACAAAGCTCAAAACGGCCTTATAGGCTGATAGAATAACACCCAAGAGATCTATAGGTAGCTCTCCATTCAAGCTCATCTATGAGAAAGAGGCAGTGTTGCCTATATCACTTGAGTTGCCAGCATTGGAGCTCGTGAAACAACTAGAGATGTCTGAATTTGGACCAATGGAGGACAAGTATGCGGAGATGATAGAATTAGAAGAAACTAGAGAGCATGCTCTCCAAGCAATAAAGAAGAATCAGGCTTCAATCAAGAAATGCTTTGACAAGAAGGAAAAAACAAGGACCTTCCAGGAAGGAGACCTGGTTTTGCAATGGGATGTAGATCGAGCAAAACTAGGAAGGCATTCCAAATTTGACGCCATCTGGAGTGGCCCCTATATGATCAAAAGATGCAAAAGTAGCAATGCTTTACAATTGTCTACATTGGAGGGTGAAGAGTTACAGATTCCAGTAAATGGGATCTATCTTAAGCACTGTTACTAAAAGGGGAGTTCTCATCCTATACATATTAGTTTAGTTTTCTCTTTCCTCTAAGTGCTTATGCACATTGTCTTAATGTAGTGTAGATTGCTTTTCTCCTAAGTGCTTTGAACGCTCTGCATGATTCTATTTGGAGCATGTATGATTTCAAATTTTGTATATAGTGTGGTGCTATTTTGTTGCTCTCATGCAGTGTTTGGACTTGGCATTTGGTCAAGATTAGTTTTAGTTCTAATGGGTTTCCAAGCGGCCTAGGGGTCCATTTTCAAAGTTCAGATTAGTAGCAGGCTATCACTCATGACTCCATGCCCAACAGATATGACAAGGCAATTGGTATTTTCATCTAACAGGCAGACACCCCTGTGAGTCACCAAATTTTTATCCATATTTCGCCCCTGTGCCAAATATTGGATCGACCATGATCCCACATAACAGAAAACAAAGTCAAAAGGCGAACATAAAAGGGTCTCAAAATTGGCTGAGTATAAAGGTGTAAGCAGAAAATGCCAAGTGTCCATATGGAACTGTTTCAAGGGGTGAATAGAGAAAAGGTTTCTAAACGAGCGCCAGACTGCCATGTGTCCCATATCAAAAGGGACACATTTTTCAAGCTGTTTTCCCGCCCTCTTGTACAGACCCGATACAAACTTCGAAGGGGCATATCTTTCGACTCAGGGCTTGAAATATTACAAATCTGATATCGTTGGAAAGATTTCGGCCTCACCCATGCCATGGGGTCTGAAACTTTAATTTTGAGGAGGTTAGGTGAAGAAAATGGAGGAAACGTCTTTGGGATTTTAATGCAGGATCTTCTTACCTCAACAACTAGATAAGATTTGATCTGTTTCACCGTTTCCTCTTCCTTCAAGGTGCTGAACCAAGGATTGATGCAAAAAAGACGGTTTTGGGGAGAGATTTCATCAGAGGCATTAATAACGGTGGTTGAGTTTCAACCTGCTTTTCCCACTTCTCTCTCTCTCTTTCTTCTTTCAAGATTGAATCTATAAATGTGGGGGAAAGATTCATTGTAAAGGGTTGGACATTCTTTGTTTTACAGGCTCCCTTCTCCTCTTAGCAAAAGGATTTGTGGGGTTCAGGCATTCCATCAAAAATTTGCAATACGTTTCTGCCTCTTGGCTACTTTGTAATGGACTGTATCAATCTACAAAGTAATAAAACACGTCTGTGATCGATTTTAGATCCTCTCTTGTCTCTTTTGCTTTTCATTTGGTCTCCCATTACATATCTGGATATATGTGCTTGTTTATTGTATGCATTTTGTTGGTTTGTGCCTATTAGAAAAATAAGTGTTCATCATTCCTTTGGTGCATCGCCTCGTAGTTTAGCTTTGTTTTAATTTCTGCATTCCTTCTATCCCTGTCTCCTTGGTAAATTTTAGATTAGGATTAAGAACGGATCCTCTGCAAGTTTCTACGTATGCACTTAAATAGAGGAATAAGGAACCAACCTTCAATCTGGAGAGATTTCCCATTTTGCAAGGTCCCACACCTTGGGGAAAGTTCAATGTTACACAATCACACCAAATGACTCTGCCTTAGAAAATCAAACCTGTAGAACTCATTTGGGGGTGCTGTGATTTCGCGTTAACATGACCTACATGACATTTTTTTGGAATCGTAAGTTCTCCGATTTCCCTTGCTAATGTAACTCTCTTTTATTTTTATTAATATAAGGATAGTTCCAACAATAAAAAAAGGAAAGGAGAGAGGGCAAGATTCAAGCCCCTTGCCTCTATTCACCCAATGCCTACTGTAGGCTTAGCTAGCTATGAAAATTACTTAGTTGTCAGCTGTAGACTAGAGCTTAGTAGTGTTTAATTTTTAATCTTCATAAAAATATTTTTAATGAAAAAATAAAGCACTTACCCTTTTAAATTGCCACACTGATCCATATAAAAGAAAGCTTTCTAGGTTTCAGACATTAAAAAACCACTGAATACAATTTTTATAGGGCTTCCACCTTCGTTGAGATCTTTAGGGAAAACAAACTATTAATATTTGTTAATTTCATTCTTGTGGTGGCACTTGTGAAAAAAGCTTTGCAAATTGAGCACATATTATGGAAGGACAATGCGATGGAGAGTCAGTCTCAAATGACTTATTACAGTAAGCGAGATTCAAGTGGTTGAATAAAATGGCAAAGAGGTTTTGAATTATGATGAAAATGATAGTATACTACTAGGCTCAACATCATCTTAAGGATGAAATCCACCATTGAAGATACAAGTAGACCACAGGGCGAGTTCTTCCTACAAAGAGTATACTAATTTTTTTATTAGATTACATTAAATACAAAGGATAATGTATATATATTAAAATCATCATATTTTTCTTTTAGACTATTTATAAACAAAATGACTACAAATTATAGTTAAGATGTTTCTAATAACGAGATTCTCTTCTATGCAAGTAATGTAAATTTATGGTTTTGCAAGAATTTTCTTGTACAAGTAAATATGTAATTAATTTTGCAATAAATATTTTTTATTTATTTTTTATTCAACACTATAGGACCCACTTATTGAAGGTTAGATTTTAAAAAATAATTTTATTTAATTTTTGTTGGTGTAACTTACTCTACAAGATGGAGCCCCTCTTCCATAATTGTTAACTTCCAGAAAATGCACAACCACAAAATATGCATTCTCTGATATCATGCTAGAACTATCAAATGTACACCATTTTAATTTCTAAGTAAATGTGATGTATTCGTATAATAATAAACTAGTAAATTAAATTGCTGCAATATAAGAATGCTATGCATAATCTATATAACATAGAGATAACACTTTACACAAAAAATGTCATCGGGGAAAACTTTATATTAAAAACTCCATAGAAAAGTACTTATAGTGTTATTAATAATAAACAAGGAACACAAAGATGCCTAACAATTTACATGCCAAACCAACAATCTTCACATCTCATTTCTTGACATTTTTCAAACATCCACAATAGTAAAATTGTTGTGTGCTTATGTTCAATTTCTTATGGAAATCACCCTTTTATTTGGCTGGGTGAATTGGTTGCAAGTTGAACGAATTCTCTCTTGATTAAATCAATCAATGAATTGATTTAAACTTTATAACTAATATAAATCTATAACTTATAATATAAGTTATATCTATAAGTTTAACAATAAACATATAATGGATAAATTGTTATGTTTGTGGTGGGGCACACTATGGTGTCCCCAGAAACATTACATACTCCAACAAATACATGTTCAAGAACAAATATATAGGTTTTAGTACAGATTTCACTATATTTTATGACAAAATGTAGGGTATATGATGACAATTTCACTCCAAATATTCAATATCAAGTTGCATATTTTTTATTTGGCATGCATTTGCATTATCAAAGTGGCATAACATGGACATGAGTACAAACACAATTGTTTTTGCAATGTCAAAGTTTCAAAAGAATTAATACAATACATGGTTGGGGCATGAGCTTACTTTAACCCCTTTTGAATTGTACATTTGGAATCTAGATTCATCTACAACAATGTAATTATATGGTTGGTTGGTTTTATGATTAATTTAATGACACCCATAATACATATGGGTTTATTGACAATCTGGGACAACATTTTTCCACCCCTTTTTGAAATGGTTGGGATTTAACATATCCAATCCCACTCCTAATTTTTTTTGAGTGTTGGGTGAAGTGACCCCCAACCTCTTTTATTACTTCTAAGTTGGGTGAAGTGACACCCAATTTCTTTGGTTTAGGTGACACCTCACCTCTTGTGATACTTCAGGTTAAATGTTACTTGACTTATTTGGTTACTTTTGCATTATTTTAAGTGATACCCGTCATCTTTGGTTACTTCTACATTGAATCAAGTGACACTCGACACCTTTGGCTACTTCTATGTTGGGTTAAGTGACACCCAAATCCTTAGATTACTTCTATGTTGGGTCAAGTGACACCCAATCCCTTTTGGTTCGTGCTTCTTTAATAAGTTTTGGATTGATCACCCCCACTTATCTATTGACGCGGAAAAAATATCTCTCTCCAAGTGCTACACCAAGAATTTTCTATCTTCAAAAGGAAAACATGTGTACTCATTCCATGCTTTATTCAATTTCAATTTGCAAACTTTCAATTTCAATTTAGAGTTAAAGTTCAATTCTTTCTAAATGGACATTGACTACACTCTATGTTGCACATTTCACTTTGGGGATCTTGAAACCAATCAAACATCTCAAGCAATCAAGTAAACATAAAGTGTGTTTACAAACTCATGCATATTTTTTATTTAAGCAATAAATTTTCATTTCCTAGCTCAAAGGGGTGGGGGAAATGTAGACACTAAAATTTGGTAAGTTTACACTTGATGATGTCGGTTTTAACTTAATATCTTTTATCATGACTTGTGTTCCTATTCTAAGCTAATTTTTTATATCCTAGTCCATCCTTTTAGTCTTATTGCAATGTTTGCTATCCTCATTACATTGTTCAACCACTTGCAAAAATGTTCATATTAGTCACAAGAATTCTATTACTCCAGATCATCGTGTACAAAGCTTGAAACAACATTATTCCTCAATGTTGGAAAAACCATCCAATAGGGACAAAACCATATTCCAATATTCATGTTGTGGGTTAGACAATTTACATCTCCACTATCGATTAGTCTTAATGGAAATTATATCCATAAAACACTATATAAGTAATTTTAAGACACTCATGTACTAACTTGGAACTTTCAAGATCTCCTCAAGTACAAATCACTAAAAGGAAAGAAAAGTTATCATATACTGCCCTAATTCAAAGGTACACACTAGGAGTAACCACTACACAATTCTAAAGCAATCTAAACCATGTTCAATAGTCAATCTTTTCAAATCAAGAGCCTATAGAGCCAAGTCAAGAAAAAGTACGGTAAGTCAATACAAAGTAATTATCTAGTGTGAAAGTTATCATATATTGTTGCATTCATGTAATATTATTTCACATCTCTCGGTGGATAACTACATGTGGTTTGAGGTCTCTTTGGAGTACTGCCAACATAGGCGGCGTATGGATTGTGCTTCAACCCAACCATTAATCTTTTTGTAGGGTTTTTTTTAATCAAAGGTTAGGGTTTTGAGTTAAGGTGAGTTATTTAATAGGGTTTCTCACATGATCAGGAGATGATATTTCATATAGATCCAAATACTAGTCATTCATAGAGGTCATGAGAGTTATAGAGCTTCATTTGCATCCTAGAAAAAACCTTCTAAGAGGATGAAATTATAGAAACTTTCTATCCTATTCATACCCCTATCACACCCAAATAATCATCCATACTAGCCAAAAAGCTAAGTGTAATATTGTTAATTTATCTACCTATATCTGGCACATGTTCTAATTGATCTCTATTTTAGTATTTTACATGTATGTTCAGATCTAAAAAATAATGTTTATTTAATATGTTTACTATACGACATGTTTCAAACCATAATATTGAATTTGAATAAGTAATAACCTGCAATTTTTTTTCTCAAGTAAATCAACAGGTTTCTTGAGGCTGATTGTTATATTCTAGATGATGTTGACTCCTTGGTACATATAGACATGTAGAATGACACACTTTGGGTTAGAGTTGAAGGAGATATTGAAAAACTTAGGTTCAAATAAGAACAACATATATTTGATAACCTTCTTGAAGAGGTCGTTTTTGACAGGTTTATCTGTTATAAAATGTATAGAAACTTCTTAGTTGATAGATAACAAAAACAACGAGAAACACTATTCAAGTAGAAAAAACATAACTAGTAGAAGATGTTATCAGGTGATTTGGACATGTGAGAAACTTATGGTGTGTTTGATACCTAATGCTTAATATCTATCATAATTAAAAAATTGACCTTCTCTCTTGTATTACAAAATTGACAAGTTCTCAATAAATGCCCTAAAATGGAATTTTTTTGAAGTGACTTTTATGAGTAATAGTGGGCTAAGCTTGGTGTTGGATCAAAAGAAGAGATGTTATTAGTAGAAATATAGACGATATGGATGGAGAGCTAAAATAGATAGTCCATCTACCACTGGACATAACCAATAACCACAAACTGGCGTGGTCCACTCTCTCCACCAATCACAAAATCCATACCAAAATGTTAAAAATACTTTTCCATATGCTAAAGTTACTTAATATTTATGAATATGCGAGAAACACATAACAATAAACAAGCAACAAAAAGTAAGATCACCCATTGTTACCCATTAATGGTTGTTTTTGGTACACCTAACTGCAACTACCACCCAACATACATTTCTCAAAATATATTTTGTAATTTAAAGAATGTTTGGATTTTAAATGCCCTTGTGACATGTTGGGCATCTACTTAAGAGATTGTTCCATTTCTTGATCATAATTTCAGTGTTCTTTAAAAAAAAAAAATCATAAAAATGACATAATAGTTCATTGTTTTGGTAAAGCACTTATATTTTGCTCTTGTTTTCTAAGATACTCGTAAACTCTCAAAATCGCTTACCTATTTTCTCAAAAGAAATTAAAACATACTACCTAATCTTCAAAATACAAAATTTCTACTTAGGATTGATGCATTCATTGATATTTTGAGAGCGCGTGCCCGCGCACACACACACACAATGCTTAAATTTAGCAAGGGTATCCCGCATTAAAGTAAAGAGAATGTAAACAAATCATTTGATCAGGGTGTGTCACAATCTCTCTCTCTCTCTCTCTCTCTCACACACACACACACAACTTAAATTTAGCAAGGGTATCCCATATTAAAGTAATGAGAATGTAAACAAATCATTTGCTCAGGTTGTGTCACAATCAATTATATACATAAAGAGTCGTAACATATTTGTATATAATTTTTTATTTTTTTTTTGCAAAAACATAGATTAAAATGAAGAATAGTCTATTTAGACACTCTCATTCAATTATGAAATATGATTTTGGAATATAATTTATTCAAGCACTTTCTTCCAATTAGGAAATACATAAATGTATGGAAAATCAATTTCCAATTTTATAAAGCATAAAATATACTCAACAAACTTCATTTTTTTAAAAAAAAATTAAATTAAATTAAATTAAATTAAATTAAATTAAATTAGTAGAGTGGATATATTTAAACAACTAATATCATTCGCAAATGGATTTTGGGAGGGAGGGACTAAAAATAAGAAAAATGACTGTGGATAAATAAATATCCATAATGTTTCGTCATGCAAATGAAAGTATATTCCATCTAATAAAGACATTAATCATCAACTTTACCCCTCATAAATGACCTTTAATTTCCGTTTTCCAAAGATAGAAAAAGACATGTTACATTTAGAAAATGTATTATGATATACTAATTTATTTATTTAGGTTAAAAAACGTAATATCTTCCCACCTTTCGCCGTCTAAGAGGAGTCCATGTCACCCACTTGTCACATTTACACATTGCCAAATTCCACTTCACATTTATACGGCCATATGACGTGGATAATTTGTGTGGAATTGTTCAACGGAATATTATATTTTCACTATTGTCCACGAAATTTTCAAATACGCGTATAAAAAGTTGTGATATGACTTTAGGATATAAGTGTATAGTTTTGACTCAATTTATATTGGACCCTAGTAGGCGTCGTCTACTTTTGAAGTTGTATTTGCTAGAAAGTATTAAAATTTGGTAAGTTTTCTGAGTAGATTTTTTTTGGCAACATGATTTTTTCCTATGACAAAATAAATATATAAATATATAGATTTTCTTCGATGTAATTTGCAACACCTCTGCAATTGCTAGTTATGTAATAGTGGTTTACATCTCATGTAGATGTCGACAATGTTCTTACAGATTATCTATTTCTCAGGAGTATAAATAGTTTATTTGGGTCTAATTGTATTTAAGTGATATTCATAGGGATGAAGACCGAAGACCTCCTAGGTGGTGAACTATTGTTCGTAAAATATAGATCAATAATGTAATTTGACTTGAAGTTCTATACTGTTGAATCTTAGAACTATACCATATAATTTGACCCACAGTGGAAAACTTCACTTGCATAAATTGAACGAACTAGAGAGCTCCATAAGTAATAACTTGTAAGATACAAAACTTGTTGACACTTTTACAAATGGAGTAACAAGCTAATAAGGCTTGATTATGGGAGAAATGTGTGTGGTCCAGAGAATTGAACTTTAGAGTAGTACTGGGATGGGTGATCACCTGAGAAGTCTTGGTACTTCACCCTTGCAAGCATCACTTGGATGCAAGGGGTGTCAAGTTGGTCATTCATGCTCATGAGAGATGGCCTCATGTGAACCACTACTCATACAATATAAGTAAATGTAGATTGAATCAAAACTATATAGCTAAATCCTAAAATCATATCACATAATTTGATACAGAAAAGACCTCATGTGTAAACATAAAATATTACTATATTAATGAAATTATACATGTATTAACATGAAAATGTATATTTGTTTTCAAAAATTATACTACGATGCATATTTTTAGCGAGAGTGATTCACCATTCATTTTACAAGATTTTGCTACCATTTTATATTTGTAAAAAAATTTGGTTTCATAAATTTTTCCTTATATGGGGCCATTTTATAGGAACTCGTACAAATTAAAATATTGTAGCTTGGTATAATAAATAAATGAATGCTTTTAATAACATATGGACGATACAGAAAGGTCTATGGGACTATGATATGCAAATTATTTAAGAAAGCAAATACTATATATACACTTTCATCTATATACAATGACCAATTCCAACATAGTATAAAGCCAATTCTTACTCAAGTTGAACCACTTTTTGTTAATTTGGTGATCTAAACACCTTATTATTGTTAATCTAGCATCCTCAAAGAGGGTGATTAGTGAATCAACTAATAGCATTTCTGATATGAGCACAAAAACACGTGTTTGCACCCTTCTCTCAATGATATTTGATGCTTCATACACACCATTCATTTTTCACATCTTGCAAACCTTAGTGGCATGTCCCTTTTCCTATACCATGCACTTGTACTACACCATTTTACATGCTACCAAACATATATTCATTGTGTAACATCTCCAAAAATCAATGACCGCATTGACACTTTGTGCCACACCATGTCAGAAGAGCCTATGTATCACACACATTTGCAAATACTATAATCAAAGTAAAAAAAACTTGAACCCTGGACCTGTGGCTTGCAAGTCACATAACCTACCACTTTGTTGTAACAATTTTTTATTTTTTTGTTGAAATGTTGACTTTATAGTAAAAAAGTGATCGTGCAAACATATGTGATGTTTAGGCATAGCTCGCCGCATCATGCCAAGTGATATTTTATAAGGTCGTTTTATGTTAATGTACCTATTAACATACCATGCACCTGGAAGTCCAACCGAAACCTTCAAGAAGGTGAACAATCCATTGTTATCGAATTTGAATTACTTTGTAACTTGCACTTTTATAACCACTTTATTCTAATAATGTATTCAAAGCCATCTGAATCAAAAGGGACATGTTATTATGCTTCAACCATTTAGTATCTAATTGTCATTGTTCAACTTCCAGTTTTGTTAAATTAGTTAGGAAGTGATTCCCTTTTATGATAATGGGAATATTCATTCTCAACCTTATTGCACACTGCATGTATATATGCATGTTTTACTTATTTTACACACTAGGGCATAAAATGTAATAAAATTGAGGTATAGAAATCAGACTAGATGTGATTAGGGAATTAAAGTACAATAACATCGTAATTTGAACTTGATTTAGCAAGTACGTATTACAATTAACAAGACAATATAAATATGAGTTAGCTAATTTAAGATATTTATCAATTACAAGTGAGGTGTAAGTGGCTAGAAATGATAAAAAAAATTATTCCTCAGATGCTTAGATCACAATAGGATTTTGAGAGGTGTCTGCACATTGTCAATAAGTGCAAATCACTATGATCGGAAGAAATTGCCAAAATTTTCCTGTAGTGTCCTGGAATATTTTGGGGCTCTGTTACTTCCAAAGATACTTCATCAACATCTAATATGTACTTCTCAGTATATGCAAGCTCTTATATTCGATGTGTTGTTTCCATTTATCTTATCTTCTTTGTCCTTGAACCCTAATTTTTCTTGCAAGAGGTAGGGGACCCTTAAAAAGGGGTAAGGGTTTTGTGTTAGAGTGACCCCAACCACCACAATGGCTAAGATTATCTACATAACACTACTATAAAGAGGCCTTAGAATTGTTTAGTTCTCCCACCTAAGTGAATGTGCGTGAAAGCATACTAAAAAAATTGACATTCTTTTAGTGTTTGGAATTTTTCATTATATAATTTTGACCGCTTTGATTCCAAATTTATCTCTATGGACTTCTCTAGGGATGCCCCTTGATATATTGTATATTTTCTTTAGCTTTGGTATTGATTGTCATTGTAGTGAGAACGCTCTTAGCATGCAAAAGGTCTTTGATTTATATGAAAGGTTAGAAATTACCTCAAGGGTATTTTATAAATAGGAACATCTTCATTAATTTATCGTCATAGGCAACCCATGAAACATTTCTAGACTAATCGAATGATGATTTTCTAATTTGAAAATAAGCCATTGAAGGCACCTTGATACTATCGGAAAGATGCAATGCTTGCGGTAGATCATAATAGTTCAATTTTGTTGGCGATGTCCTAAGAGTGAAAAATAGAGGATATGAGTATGGGGAATATCTTTTTAGGATTCTAGAGTGTTTATGTATAGCCTAACTTGATCCTAAATAGATTTAAATGGAGAGAAGGATGGATAAGACAATAGGAAGGAAAAATTACATAGGGAAACTATGCACAAGAGTCAAATATATGGGTTTTGTCCAAGTGTGTTAGAGTTTGTCAAAGTATGTCAAAGTTGACGTTGTCAAAGTGTAAAAGACCAAAACCAGGTGTCAACAAATTCCGCACATTTAACCTAATACTGATAATGTTAAATCAAAAGTAACCACGTAATTTTGGTACTTGATACAATAACGTTTGATGTTAATAAATGTTTTTGGAATGTTTTTTTGCTCCATGTGAAATATGCAAGAAAACATAAGTTTTTTGAAGTCCTTGATGTAAACGTCAAAATAATTTGAACCATTGTGAAATTTAAAATATGAGGAACAATTAAATGATGATATGTGAACCAAAATCATTACTGAAATACTCTCATGTAGATTTGGTGAGTGTAAATGTCATGGGCCTCAAATGACCCTATTCATATGGTGAAATTCGAATAGCCTTGTCACCCTCTTGGAAAAAAAATCAACAAGGGTATTCCGATGCCTCCTAAATGTGGACCCCAAAATCAAATCAATAAAGGTTGGATCATACACTATAGATGGATTTATACACAAAAGTGCAACATAGTACCTATTACTCCATTGACTCAAGAATACATCATCTAGTATTTGAAGTGATGTAGAACGTCATAATTTTTACTTGAAATGTCATTTAATGTCATAGTGTCTTTATTTTCTCTTGAGAATGTCATAAAATAACTCATTTGTTCCTATTTTTCTTTTTATACTACCACGAATGTCATAATTGTTCCTCAAATTCATGTAGATCTATCTCATTATGCTTCATTTGATCCATTTGAATCATATAATAATTCTCTCATTGTAAAATTCTCGATTTGATGTCTTTCAAAAAATCCTATTATCTGTCACCTTTTGATACGAGGGATTGAATCTTGTGAATCCATTATCTCAAAAGGATTTAAATGCATCTTATATGATATATAAAAGTTCCATCATGTAAATCCCATACATAATCATGTTAGGATATGCCATCATATAAATATTTGATCATTTAAGTGGTATGCAAATTTCATGTAAGGTAATGACAGGTGTTTATCAATGATAGCTAGATATATCAATGAATCTCATAATAGTTTTGTAGTAGTATTATGCGTGATATAAATCACAAGACTAATCATGTCATAATATTCAAGTAGTTTCACACACAAGTGCACATGTGTACACAAACACAAACACATACACTCACATACTCATAATCCATAGATATCGTGATCAAGAAACACATGAGCATACAAAAAATGACATAGAATCGATATTACATGCTTTGGCCAATCCTGAATGATCCTTAGACACACATGGCACATGACATGATACACAAGCTCATGCAAACAATCGATGTAATACACACTCACACACAATATTAAACACACACACACACATATCACATATTATATACAAATAATTAATAACATAGTCATTGGTAATAATTAGGCACAAAGTACGTAATGTTAGTCTGCATACTCAATTAATATTATCATCTAGTATAGAAATATAACATTTCCATAGTACTCCAAAGTATGAACAAGAAAAATTCATGTATCCTCAGTTTAAGTATCTCAATATGTTTTATAGAATAACATAGAAATACATCACATGATAAGTGTGTCAAGATACCTCAAGTGTGAGTACACCCCTAAATGTAGAATTGTTTCCCCATGGATGTGAGCATTATCAACTCATGTGTATGTCCACATCTCATGTATAGCTCGTATGTCCTTTTTCCATCTCATGTATACCACAAAAAGCATGTGCACAGATAATGGATTGTAAATCACCATGTATCTAGTATTGATATTAAATAATCACATGTTCCCATTATTGCAAGTCATGCCTAGGTCTTGGTTTTGTATTTTGGATGTTTTTGTTATTTCTTAAATCTTATTATAGTCACACATCATTCAATCAAATGAGGTGAAGAGGAATGGTATAAAAAATTATATAATAACAGGGTTTTGGAAATTTGATAATGTCCACCACAACATAATGTGTTCCATGTGTAGTAGTGAAGTTTTCTCAAGAGATTGAGGGAAATTGATATGCCTCCAATATAGGTGCAAGTCAAAGGAAAAACTATACGTCAAAAGAGTGTGAACAACTCATGATATATGCATGCCCCCAGTAGGAGATAGTCAATATGTATATGTTATTTTCATAACATGTCTAGACATAGATAATGTGATCATATTTGTTATTTGTGTGCCATTACATAAACAAACACAATTAGTTGGTATGGAGAGGTGGGAGTGTAGTATGTTGCACCAAGATTTAATATGCCTTAAGGTATACACACTAATATCATAATACTCTCAAATATGTGTGTGTATATGTCATTGTCAAATAGATATTATATATCTAACATATGTAGAGTTCGAGATTCAAACATATGCAAGTTACCCTTAGAATTATTCATCATATAAATTATGTTTCCTCAACAATCTGCACACTGCACCCCCTCTCTCTTTCAAACGATTGACAAAACTAGTATGTGGTTCATATGTGTCTGATCGTAAGGAAGAAAGTTTTGCACAATGGTTCTTGTTGTCACCTAGAAGTGCACCATGATAGAGAGTGGTGTGAGTATTCTTTTTCCTGTTGACAAAATTGGAACACGTCAAGGTTGTGGGTAACCTATAGCTGAGATGAACCTCCAGAGATGGTTGGTTCCCTTGTGAATCACCTAAAAAAATGAAAATTTGACAAGGAAAAGGGATAAGAAATGTGGGAAATGGGAAATAGGGGTGATACACCAATAATTTAACACATGTATGTAACTCTGCACACAGAGAATTCAAAGATCCACACACATGCACAACTCTAAGCTATTTTGCAAAATTAACTCAAGGGTTTAGGAGAAGGGACAACGATAGAGGGAATAAATTCCACACTAAGGCAATACAATATCCTATCAAACACTGAAAAATCAGAAAACAACAATATGAGAGGGCAAAAATGGAGTATTTTATTTAGAGGTGAAAGTACAAGGCTAGAATTGCTAGAGTAAAACAACCCAAGTATGTGTATGGTAGGATTCTTTACAAAAATCAGTCTTTATGAGACTGTTGCGTTCCAAAAATAGCCCCGTCTGCATGCAAGTTTTCTTTTATTTAATTTATTCCTTCACCCAGTGGTGCATGGGCAACATGCATATTGATTTAATCAATAAAAATCCTTGTCTATAAGCTGTTGCGCCATACCTAGAAGACTGATGCATGCTTTTCCCTTTTTGCTGACTTATTTTATTTATTTAACCCATGCTTGCTGCTGCTACTTTTACCTTTTCCATGCACAACTTTGGCACCAAATTCTGAATTACTTTTGCCCCTTCTATTTTGTATGCATGCACTTCAACTAAATACCTTTGGCACAAATTCTGAGGTGCATAATTTGTGGTAACAATTCCCCCAACAGTTTCTCCACTGGTTTACTTCTCCTTCCTCAAACCCTTTCTTCATCAACCCTCTTCCTCTTCTAATATTTCACTCCCTCAAATTTAATTTGTTCGATGCATACCCATCCGATATTTCCATTGTACATTTTGATAACTAGTTTTAAAACTAAAAATAAATAAATTAATAGGGTGGTATATACCAACTAATAGCATTAGCAAATTGACTCATATAGTTAAGAATACTTATTGAGGATAAATAAATATCCATAATGTTTGGTCATGCAAATGAAAGTATATTCTATCTACTAAAGACATTAATCATCAACATATCTGTCCACTTTACCCCTCATAAATGACCTTTAATTTCCCTTTTCAAAGATAGAAATAGACATGTTACATTTATAAAATCTATTATGATATACTAATTAATTTATGTAGGTTAAAAAACGTAATATCTTTACACAAAATAGACCACCGAATGCGGGAAATGACACGTAATTCCCACCACCTATCACCGTCCATGTTGTGGACCATGTATGAGGAGTCCATGTCACCCACTTGTCACATTTACACGTTGCCAAATTCCACTTCACATTTATACGGCCATATGACGTGCACCAAATAAAGGAGAGCAATAATAATCAATTAATTACTTCATAATTTGTGTGGAAATATTTAATGGAATATTATATCTTCAATAGTGGCCACGCAAATTTCAAAATCAGATTTTCTATGGGATGTAGAAAAAGTTATGATATGACTTTGGGATCTAACTCTATAGTTTTGAGTCAATTTCTATTGATCCATATTTATATTTATAGAGCAATGGTTCACTATTTTGTTTTTATGAAAATATCTTATATTATATTAAATCCAATATTTTTAAGAAATAGGTGTTTATAGTGTAAACATATGGTTTGAATAATTGTGTTATTTTATATTTAAATAAATTATGAGTGTGCACAATTAGTTGTCATACAAATTCATGGATAGGGGTGTGTGAGTAAGACTAGGGAATAAAAGAGAGATTTAGGGATAAAAAGATAAGACTTGTCTTCATGATTATAGGAGCAAGCAATTGTATAAAATACCCTTCCTTCAATAGAAATTGCTCAATTATTTTCTATATTTGATTTGTCTATGAATTTTTCCTATTTTTATGTGTTAATCTCAAATTGTTGTTGCTAAATTTTATTATCAAATATGTAGTCTTGTTATTATCTGGTATCAGAGCAGGAAAAAATGTAAGCCAAGGGTGTTGAATGAATTGGAGAAAACTATGTTGATCTTACAAATCCATTCATAACTGTGTATAATTTTGTATTCAAGTGGTAATTTTATTTGTAGTCTATACAAATAAGTATGCCTAATTTTATATCTGATCATCCTCAGCTCTTTACACACATTCGTCCATTGTTTGCCCATCCTTGTACATATCTATGCTATAAGGATTGACGTGGTGCACATATGCTATTTGTCAACGGCCTGAAGATAATCAAATCCGTCCAGTTCTACCAAACTAGGCAGATTTTGTCTAATATTTATCATTTTATGTTTATTGTTAAATATTGGAGGCGGCTTCAGTATTGTTTGGTCTAAGCATTGACCATAGTTGCTACTCAACACATTACGGTCTGTTTTTTCTTGTTAAAGGTTGCAGATCTATTATTTACAATTGTATACTGATCTGACAATTGATATGGAGTTTGGCGTTTCAGGAGGAAAAATCAATTGTGGAGACTTAGTGTGTAGCTATTGTGTTGGCCTTCCAACAACTCTCTAACTCTCCCATGAGTCAACCAACGCGAAAAATGTCTCTGTGTGCTATTTCTCAATGTATTTTAGTCAAGATACACAGATGGACATGAATAGATTACCATCATATTATGCTTGCCGCTTGTGTAGGAGATGGTACCAAGAGAAATAGAGAATTGAAAAAATCAGAAAGCAATATCTTATTAGAATTTCTCAAGCATGAGGTCATGAGTAGAGGAATAAACTACAAACATACATCAATGTAAATAATAAATTGGCAGCATATACATTCTATTATATTTGGAACATGAACAATTTTAATATTGAATTCATAAAATAACATCACAAGGAGTAGCAGGGCCTCCCAAAAGTTTCATATCTTTCCCCTTTTATTTTTAAAACTGCATAAAAACAAGATTCCAAAGTTAGCATCATGAAGCTTTTCCAAACAACCAAACATGAACAAACAAAATCTTCACCATAAAAAGGCAGTAGAGATCTAATAAATAAATAGCCGTGTATTTTAGTTATTTTGAACTTTATTTTTTGGGATAATTTTTTGTTATTTTTTGGTTTAAAAATTTCAAGCTTGAATAACTAGAGAGGTTTCTGAGAGTGAGACACAGACGGAGCAGCAACGGATTTTGGTAAAAAATGTCTAAAAATGTCTTAAAAGTGTTGACAGAAAGTCCACATGTTGAAATTACTTTTAGATCATGATAAGTTTGAATTTAGTTGCCTAGACAACCATATGATGTTCCCAAGCTGTAAATAATTTTTTGTTCTTCGATGAGACACAACCCTCCAAAGATGTCGACAACTATATGATGCTTAAATTGCAAATAATTTGTTGTTCTTGAATGAGATATGTCCCCTCAAAGACATTAGATGGTCTTATTGCATGCTTGCAATTTAATTTAATTGGCAGATTCAACAAAGATATTACGTTCTTAAGAGGTAAGTCCAGTAAATGTTTGTGACAAACATTGAAAAAACTGCGGTGGCAGTACAATTACAGTGCACGTTGTTTAGCTCAAGTACGGATCGATGACCTACTATACAACCGAACTCACCATCAATAGTTTGTGTTCTCTATTAGTAATTCAATGCCCAGAATGATAGATTTTTGAACAGAAATGTCAGTATGCATTCATTTTCTATGACTTCAATTATTGCAAGTTATGCTCAACATGGGCATCTTGACATAGCCTTAGAAATCTTTCATCAAACTCCACAAGCTTACTCCTACTATCAAGAACACTAGTAACTATAGCTAAGACAAATTCACATTCAGGGGAGGGGAATGATTGATTAATAGCATGTATTATTTGCAGTGGTTCCGGATCCACAAAAGGTGCAAAAGGGCCAAATGGAGGAGCTTAAAATAGTGGCCCATTCCAATAATACTTATTAAGAGACCAAGCATCGGTTAATATGTTATTCAATAGTATAGAGTCTTGACTCAAATAAGTAAGACATTTCAATCAACCTTTCAATCCATAAAACAAAAAGCCAACAATATGCATTATAATTTGGGTCCGATCTCTTCTTACCAGCCTGCATAAAAAATCAATCCATTGACAGTGACTAGTGGTCATATGGGACTTCTTATGTAAACTTCTTTTTGTCAGCTCGGAAAATGATAAAAAAGTTGAGATTCTTCCCATGTGGAGGACGGAATGCCTCCCAACCAAGAAGCAAGTGTTAATGCTTTTGTAGGGTCATATGGACTACTAATGCAAGCCTATTTTTTGTGAGCCAAGGAGCAACTGTTAATGCTTTTGGAGAGTCATGTGGACTACTAATGCAAAAGAATAAACAAGAAGAAAAATACATAATAGTTATAATTGTGTTTAGTCTTGTATATAACATGCATTATTGGTGGTAGAAATGAGTTTTTCGGGAGTTGTAATATATGAGATATGGTTGCTTCTAGAGCCCTTTGACATTGGTCTATGTTATGATGATGATATCTATGTTGTAGAACTTTGTCCTTGGGTTATAATAAAGTGTGATTAAAGGTGGTTTTGAAAGTCATATGAGAAGATCTATTTCTATAGAAAGCTTACTAAGAATTATATGACAAGTATTAGGAAAATTGTTTGCAACTTATGAAGATCCTAACTAATGTAAGAAGATTTCACAACTCTTTAAACTACACTTAGTGTGATAAGTTTGAATTTTTGGCAATGATGTAAGAAGACCTTCTCGGGCAAAGGCCATAAGCCCTCACTGTACTGTTTATTTAATGTTTGTTAGCCCTTGGAAAGCTTGATTTAATTGGATGTTGTGATGTTTTCTAAGGCTTCATAGTCCAGGGTTTTCTCAATACAAACTTGTTTTTCCTTTTTTTTCTATATATGGGACACAGTCATAAATTGTCTTGTCTCACTTTACTACAATTAGATTAATTGTTTTCTTTCTATTTGACGTAGTATGGTACTTCTTGGATCCATTGATTAATTATATTATGACTTTTTAAATATTTGTGTCGTTATTTAATTTATTTTATTGGGATTTCTTATTTATTAGGCTGGAATTTATAGATACTGATGCCATAATCCTATATTCTTAGCATTTACACCCATCTAAAAGGTAAGGGTGCCATGGAATAGTAATAATTACAGTAGGTATTAAGATGAATATGCATATGGTAAGCACAGAGTTGTTATAGGGAGCACAAGCAACACTTCCAATGGACATTTATTTATGAGATTTGGTGAGGAATGGTAAGCATAGAGATGTTACAGGGAGCACAAGCAACACTTCTGATGGAACATTTGTGTGTGAGATTTGGTGAGGTGATTTCAAAAAAAAATGTTTGACTGGAATGAGATTATAATAGCCAAAAGAGAGCATGTAAAATATTGTCGAAAATAGAACAAGATTTTAGAGCTAAAATGCATAGCTAAAGAATGATCATTTGTAATCCTTGAAATAGGTAACCGCCTATATCTCCATCTCATTAACAAATTATGGTTCAAGTCCTAGCTGGTGCATGTTTTTAATCTTGGCATCAGAGGCAGGCTAGGATAGCTTAGCATACAAAGGGGACAAGTACACATTTCATAAGGCCCAAAAGCTTGTGAAGTTGATTAGATACAACAGTGACTAAATCACAGTTTCTGCAGTTTCATATACAAATGAGCTAATCGTTTTGTATGTGTATAGAGCACAAGCAATGACTCTACAGGAAGTCTACCAATTTCCTCTCTGATGCTATTTAACAATTCTTCAACTAAGTTGCTAGCATTACAACATAAATAAAGGTGTGTTTTGAAAAGCTCAAAATAAAAATATCAAAAATCTGTGACAACATATGAAGAGCTCTTTTTCTTTAGAGATAAAGACTATCAATAGTCTCTAGGCATGATATTAGAAGCCCTAAAAATTTTATGTTATTACGGTGTGGGAGTGGAAGTCTTATTTTCCCACACGATATATCCCTCTCCAAAAGCCATTATTACAAAATCTTGCAAAGGCCTATAATTTTCAATGTCATACTTTGCCCCAATTTTATAGATAACCTTTTCATCAAAGCTCACCATTTATAGGTCTGTCTCCACAATAATAATCCTACACCCATTGTTGGCTCTTACGTTGTTCCTCTTTCATATTCCCGTTAGGTTTCAAATCGCCACCTTCAACTTCATGTCCTAGAAGTGATCATAAAACAGTAGACACCGATATCCTCCCATCAATGAAAATGATTCCACCAAAGCTCGATTCTAGATTTGTAACCCTAATTCTACACAATTTATGGCTATCTTACAAAGGTGGGGATTTTGAGGTGCGTGAGAATATAGGCATAACCCTAGAGCAGTTTATTAGAAGGAAAGGGCCACAATTTTTGCGTCGAGCCTGTGTCATGGTTATTCCTCATACACCAATTTGCCACTCTGCCACTTGTGCTCTCTTTCATTGTGAAAAGTACGATGGAAATGTTGAAAGGGGATGGATGGTAGAATTAAAACATGGTGAAGCTATAAAATGAGGGAGGATGATAGATGATGAAGAAGGGGTTTGATGGAGGATTGACAACTTGGTTTGATGTGTTGTCCCACTCATTTTGAAATGTGTCATACATGCCTCCCATAATTTGGTTGGAGGAGCTTATATTGGTTGCTAGGTTGATGCAGTTGAGGTAGATGTCAGTGCTATCGAGCATAATTTTAAAAGTCACCAGTGAGAGCAAGTTAGTGTGAGAAATAGTAGACATAAAACTCAGGTATCCTTCATCCTATAAATCTACATCATGTTCAATTTGATTATTATCATACAAGAAAAGGAAGCATGCTTCAGAAGATGGGAGATAAGGTAAGGATAAATACCAACAGCCAGGTCATATCAATTAAGATGCAAACACTGGATTTATAAGAAAGGCCACAATGACCACTACCTATTTAAAACATCAATATTATGAGATGTTCAATTCTTACCCAAAACAATAATTAGAGGAAATGTAACATACATCATGCCCATTACTTATCTGCCACTTTCCATCAGAATAAAAAATTATATATCTATTTGAAACATGCCAAACATTGTAGAGATCACACTGCTAGAATTTCTGGACACCATCATCTCTTGCTTCAGGGATAACCTTTCATTGCTTATAATACAGAAATAGCAGCAATCACACACTTTCTGGTATTTGTTACAAACAATTTTTTTTTACGGTCAACCATACTTGTGCCATTTAGGCTTTCCATACCTTCATTGTTCAACTTTTCTCGTGTAGTTGTGTGCCTGTGTCACGCAGTAAAATTCAGTCAAATGATCAGTTCCAGATTTAACTTTTAAAAGCTTAAGGGTTTACTAACATATTGGAGAACAGTTTACACTTATAAAATAAAGTAAAATATATTGGTTCTCTAAATAAGAGCTACCGGTGGCTCTATATAGTGTCTCACTCATTAATTGCGCTTTAGGCTTACATTAATACTTCTGCTTTGGCTATCATTTATAGATAAGTAGGCAAGAAGGGAAGAACTTCCCAAAAGGTTTTTCTCTCTTAAACAATATTCTTACTGTTAATTCAGAATTCCAATACTTTAAAAACGAACATTGCTCCAAGTCACCGTTGAAATAGGCCATGAATGCAGGTAAAATGGGAATGTAGCTCACATCCCTGATGACCAACAGTAGATGTCTGTAAGAGTACCCAAGGCTTTCTTCCCAAGACCAACAATGGCTTTCCTAGCAAGCCCAGTATCTAGGAGCTGGTTTCGGGGGAGTGCAATTCCAAATCAACGTAGTGCAGCAGAGTTTTAGATGACTAATGAGGTCTATTACATGTCGGGGAAGGACATAATGATGGAAGCTGTTAAGTAGAACAATTCAAATGCTTATAACACATTTCCATCTGAATGTTCATATCTAAATAATTCATTCATATTGCTTCCATATATGCATATAACACATGTAGATTCTTATTTAGAGTGTTTTCCCCCCTGACCTCTTGGGATACGGATCAGAAATTGGTTGTTGGAGGCTGAAATTGGTCTAAAGGAAGAAATGGGATGAAAATAATTTTACCAAAAAGAAAAGGAGCCTATTCAGCAATTTTAATTTTTTTGGCTTGATTCATCAGGGAATGAGTAGATCTTGACTTGCTAATATGATGCACGATCATTGGGATGCCTAACATCTCACAACCTCCTTATTTTTGCATACACAAAGTGTCGGAAGTGGGGGATGGACTATAATTTACTTGCAAATTTTGGGAGTCTCTACCCCATCTATCCACATTTTTTTCTTTTTAGGGAAAAAAACATAAAAAAAAAACTTTCTTAGTTTCAGGATAGTAGGGTACATAGGTCTTGGGAAAATTTTTAGTAGAATAAGATTTTACTGCTATTCTTTTTCTAGGTAAGGGACTCTCTAGATAGGCGTGTAAAAGGAGATAGAAAACAGGGCATTGGAGACTGTTTTGTTTATATTTCTGGATTTCCTGTTTTGTTGTAAACGGTTTGCTGCAGGTTAAAGGGAAGTTTAAAATTTGCTGATGATTATTTTAAGTGAGCATGATCTTGTGGGAAGAATAGGGCAGGGGTGGAGTAGTCTGCCTCAGAATATTGACTAGTGAAGTGTGCCAGTTAGTGGGAAACACAGAAACTCTACACAGGGGAAACCTTATCTGAATGAAAGCAAAATCAATAAGAAAAATATTGTTACCTTAATGCCCATCCTGGTGAACAAGAACTGCAAGCATGGAATCAACATCCCGCATCAAAGGCGTCTGTTGGACTTCAAGCTCAGTTCATAGGCATGCAATCTTGAAGAACATTGATATTTCCTCCAGTGAATGTTGATGAGCAATCAATGAAATGCTGAGCGAAGGGTCCAGCAAATCCATGTGTCTGCCTTCTTTCACCAGTGCATGCACCCAACTCCAGAGAGTCCTTCTGCCATTGTCCTTGATATGGAGATTAGGCCTCCTCCCTGTAGCAATCTCCATCATCAACATACCAAAGTCTCCGTACAACTTGTGTTGATATATGGCTCTTTTGAGGATTTATATTCCTAGCCAGACCAAAATCAGTAATCCGTGCCTCAAAATTATTGTCCAACAAAATATTACTCCCCTTGATATCTCTATGGATAACATGGGGGTTACATTCATGGTGCATGTATGAAAGCCCAATAGTCACGCCCTGATAATCTTCACGCTCTTCCTCCAATCCAATGCTTTTCCAGCATCGTTCCTTTCATGCAATCATTCATCTAGGTTCCATTCTCCACAAACCTATAAATCAACAGCCCCTCTTGCCCTGATATGCAGTATCCTAAAATCTCAACTAAATTATTGTGGCAAATTCCTCCCAAAGTGTCCATTTCTACCTGGAATTCTCTGATTCCCTAGCATGCATCCATGCTAAGTTTTTTAACAGCGACCGCAGTGCCTTTGCTCTAGACTCCCGAGGCCTCTCCTCTTGTTCTTCAAGTGCTGATAAATTTTCTTGGAACAAATGAGGAGAAGTAAAAGCAACACAACCAAAAAGCCTCCAATCCCTGCAACAACTATCAGCAACGCAGTTCTGGTCTTGCTCTTTCCTTGGCCATAATTGAAAGGTGGGCTAGGGCTTTGCAGCAGATAGCGCATTCTATGCCCAGCCAAGACCAAATCTTTAGTGCCCTAAACGAATGCTCTTGGTAAATTCGAAAGCGGTAGATCGGTCTCCGGTAGAATGGACCCAATCGACGAGTCTCTGCCCAAAACCCTAAAAAAAACCGTAAATATAGCATGCAATTTTTAAACGCAGAAAAACACAAAAATGTCTAGACGCTCGTTGAAACTGTCAAAATGGCCGTCAAGTTTAATCAATTTGGAAAAATGTTCAAATGAACGTCAAATGTAATACGGTCGGAGAAACGTCCCGGAAGGGCCTTTACCATAGGGGGATTGCCTTTGACTTAAACATATTAATATTTGTCTCACACTTTTACTTTTTGAAGTTTTATTTTTATTCGTGGTTTTTTTGAAAAGTATTAATAAGTTTTCTTTAGTATTTTGGTTTATAATTTTAGTTTTAGTTTTATATTTGTTTAATACGTTTAAGTCTTTCTTAAATTTTATTTTTATGTTTAAGACTATATTTTTATAGTCAAAATAAATTAACATGTTGAAGTCAAGATTTATAGTCAAGATTGTTTTTAATTCATCTTTTGTGTCCCAGTATTATTGTATTATTTGTCGTCATTTGTTTAAAGTCGAGCCAAATATTTTTTTAAGTTATTTTGTGTCATAAAAGTCTAAAAAAAATTTAATTTTTTTTCCTTACGAACACATTTTTGGTGTAACCTGACGTTTGATTTTGTAAAATACTGAAATTTGAACTTCAATTCACATTCGGCTGAGTTTGCAGTAGAGACTTAATGGAGGTTGGAGGAAAGAGAGGAAGGAGACATTTTAACGACCTCTCGTTAGGCACTATCGATGAGGCCACAATATTGCTTTGGTGGCCATGTTTTTTCAGTTGTGTTCGGTGCATTTTCTTTCAACATGTGTGGTAGTAACTAAGAACAAATGGATAATTCTTGTTCATAGTTAGGAACATATTTTCCTATACTTTCGTTCTCTTTTATAAAATGTGGATGGGGAAATGTGTACGCTGCTATGAAAGTGGTTGGTGGTCCACTAGAAAACCAATTTGAGAGTTTGTGAATCTCTTAGAAAATCACATATAGAGTGGTTAATGGTTCCACTAGAAAATTTGTTGGAGTTGATGGTACTCTTTGAAAACCATCATATTGCAGAATATGAGCAAGTACTAGATAGAACTCACCCATGTTCACACTAAGGTGGTGAATGTTAGGAAATGGGTGTTCATAGTGTGAACATATGGTTTGAATAATTGTATTATTTTATATTTAAATAAATCATGAGTGTGCACAATTAGTTGTCATACACAACTCATGGATAGGGGTGTGGGAGTAAGACTATGGAATAAAGGAGAGATTTGGGGATAAAAATATAAGACTTGTCTTCATGATTATAGGAGCAAGGAATTGTATAAAATGCCCTTCCCATTCAATAAAAATTACTCAATTATTTTCTATATTTTATTTGTCTCTGGATTTTTCCTATTTGCATGTGTTAATCTCAAATTGTTGTTGCTAAATTTTATCATCAAATCTGTAGTTTTGTTATCAAATACAATACAAGATAGTTCACTATTTAGGTAGTTGTCAATAGTAATTTATATAAATCATCACATTTTCATGAATATGAATAGTTTATTCATATGGATGAAGCACCAAGACTTTTTAGGTGGTGAATCATTGTTTGTGAAATATACGTTAATAATGTAGATTGACTTGAAACTATACACTTGAATCTTAAAATTATACCACATTATTTGATCAATGGTGGAAAAATTCACTTGTATAAATTGAAAGAGCTTTGGAGCTCCATATTAATGGTTTGAAGGATACAAAACTTGTTGAAGGTTTTACAAATAGGGTAGCAAGCTAATCAAGTTAGATTACGGGGGAAATGCATGGTGAAGAACAATTGACTTGGAGCCATTTTGGGATGGGTGACCACCTAAGAAGTCTCAATGCTTCACCTTTGTAAACATCACCTGTATGCAAGAAGTGCCAAGTGGGCCATTCATACTCATGAGAGATGGCCTCATGTGAACCACTATCCATTAAATATAGGTCACTATGGATTGAATTGAAACTATATAGCTGAATCCTAAAAAGATACCACATAATTTGATGTATTGCATAAAACACGTTTTGTGTAAGTAAAATTTTATTAAATTAGTCAAATTATACATGTATTAAAATTAAAGTGTACATTTTTCTTCAAAACTATATTACAATACAAATTTTAATGAGAATAATTCACAATTCGTTTCACAAGATTTTCCTACTATTTTATACTTGTAAAAAAAATTGGTTTCTTATATTTTCCCTATACGGGACCATTTTATAAGAACATGCAAGAATTGCAATATTATACCCTAGTTTAACAAATGAATGAATGGCTTTAATAACATCTGAATGATACATAAAGGTTTATGGGACTACAAGAAGAAAGAAAATACTATATAATCACTTTAATCTATATACAATGACCGAATCCAACATAGTGTAAAGCCATTTATTTTACGGGGTTAGACCACTTATTGTTTATTTGTTGAGAAAAACTCTTATTTTTTTTTAATATAGCATCCTCAGAGAGGGTGGTTCATGAATAAACTACTAGCATTTTTGATCTTACCAAAACCGTGCGTCTACACTCTTAACCCAATGGAATTTGAAGCTCCACACAAATTATACATTCCTCACATCTCGCACACCTTGAAAACATCTTGTTATACCCTAACACCTTCCCTACACCTTCATGCACTTGCACTAATCCATTTTTCATGCTCCAAAACATATAGTCTTTGTATAACATATCCAAAACTCGATGAAAAAACTAACAGTTTGTGCCATGTTACATCATGTCTAGTGGCACTTTCCAAGCTCTGTTATGTCTTCATACCTATCGATAATACCATGCACTTATAATTCCAAATGAAACATCTTTCAGAAGGTGAATAGTCCATTGTTATTGAATATGAAGTGCTTTGTGACCATCTCTTTTGTAACTACTTTCTTTTAATAATGTATTATAAGCCATTTGAATTTAAGGTGACATGTTATCATGCTTCAACCCTTTAATATCGAATGGTCATTGCTAACATTCTAGTCTTATTAAATTAGTTAGAAAGTACTTTCCTCTTTCTGATCATGGGAATATTCATTCTTAACCTTACTGCACATTGTATGTATATGTGCATGCTTTACTTATTTTACACATTAGGCCATAAGATGTAATACAACTGAGCTATAAAAAACATGCTATGTGATTTTGGAATCCAAGTACATTAACATCATAATTTGAATTTTATTTAGAAAGTACATATTGCAATAGAAAATCCAATAGAAAAGATGAGTTAGCTAATTTTAGATATTTATCAATCACATGTGAGATGCAAGTAGCCAAAAATGCTAAAAAAATTCTTTCTTGAATGCTTAGACTGCAACATGAGTTTGACAAGTGTTTGGACATTGTTATTAAAAGTAAACCCTGTTGACTAGCAAAAATTGTCATAATTTTCCTATAGTGTCCTAGAACATTTTTTGGGCTCTATCACTTCCAGATCATCATGATTTAATTTACACTTCTCAGTTCCTGCAAGATCTTAGACTTTATGTGTTGTCATTTATCTTCTCTTCTTTGTTCAAACCCTAATTGTTCTTACAAGAGGTAAGGAAACCTCAATAATGGTTTAGGGTTTTATGTCAGATTGACTATAACTAGCCCAATGGCTAACATTGTCTACATAATAATACTCCAAAGAGGACTTATACTCATTTCGTTCTCCCACATAGGTGAAAGTGGGTGGAATCGCTCTCGAATAATTGACCTTTTTTAGTGTTTGACATTTACCACTATATCATTTTGACCTCTTTGATTTCATATTCATCTCTATGGTTTGCTAATTGATAGAATGTATTTTTTCAATAACTTTGGTAGTGATTCTCACTATAGTGAGAGGGTTCTAGGCATGTGAAAGGTCTTTGGTGCATGTGAAAGGTGAGGTATTACCTCAAGGGTGTTTTATATATAGGTGGGTATTTATTACTTTCTCATCATAGTTGACCCATGAAACATGTCTAAATAAAAAAAAATGATGATTTCCCAATTTTAAAACAATTCATTAAATGCATCTTGATACTACCAGAAAGAGGCAATGCTTGTGGTAAATTAGAATAGTTCAATTTTACTGGCGGTGTCCTAGGAGTGTAGAAAGGTGGATTTGAGTATGAATAATATATTTTTAGGATTATAGAGTACTCATGTATAGAATAAGTTTATCAAAAATATATGTAACTGACAAATAATGATAACTAGGAAAATAGGCAAGAAGACTTATAGAGGGAAACTATGCACAACAATCAATTATATGGATTTTATCTAGGTGTGTAAGAGTTTGTCAAATTATGCCAAATTTAATGTTGCCAAAGTTTCAAAAACCAAAATTAGGTGTCTACAAATGCCCCACTTTTAACATAGTATTGAAAATGTTAAATTAAAATTAAACACATAAATGTGGTACTTGATATAATAGTGTTGGGTCTTGACATATATTTTTGGAATGTGTCATTTGTTCAATGAAAAATATGCAAGAAAACATACATGCATTAATGTTTTTGATGTAAAAATTAAAATAATTTAAACCATTGTGAAATTAAAATTCTGAGGAACATTTAAACCCAATGGTATATGAACCAAAGTCATTAGTAAAATGCAATCATGTAGATTTGGAGAGTGTAAATGCCAGAGGATGCAAATGACCCTATTCATATGGTGAAATTTGAATAGCCTTTTCACCCTCTTAGAAAAGTATTTAACAAGGGTGTCATAATTTATAATGAATATGGAACCCAAAATCAAATCCATAAAGGTGGATCATCCACATATATATGGATATAGACCCAAAAGTGTAAAGTAATACTGAATTCTCCAATGATTCAAGAATACATCACCTAGTCTTTGAAGTAATGTAGAATGCCATCGTATTTCTTGAAATTTCATATGATATCATTGAGTTTCATTATTTTCCCTTCAAAATGTTATAGAATAGCTCATTTCTTCCTCTTTTTTAATAATGCCATAAGATATCATAAATTTCCTCAAAGTCATATAGATATATCTCATTATGCCTCATTTGACCTATCTAAATCATATAATAATTTTTAGAATGTAAAATTATCTATCTGATGTCTTTGAAAAAATCCTATTGTATGCTTGCTTTGATACGAGGGATTGATTCTTGTGAATCAATCATCTCAAAAGGATTTAAATGCATCGTATGTTATATATAAAATCCTCAATAATGTAATTCCCATATATAATCATGTTAAGATATGCCATCCTATTAATATTTGATCATTTCAATAAGTATGTACATCTCTTCCAAAGTAATGACAATATTTTGTCATTGATAGCTAGATATATAAATGAAGTTCATAATATTATTATAGTAGTATCATACATGATATAAATTACAACACTAAGCATATTGTAATAGTCAAGTAGTTTCAGACACACACACACACACACACACACACACACACACACACACACACACACACACACTCATAATTTGTAGATATCATGATCAATAAGCACACAAACATGTAAAAATGACATACACTTGACTTACATGCTTCGCCCAGGACTGAAGGATCCTTAGACACAAGGAGCACATGGCATGATGCATAAGCACATGCAAACAATCAATTTAATACACACTCACACACAATTTAATACAAAAACATATAGATCACATGGTATATCCATATAAAAAACATCACAATCATTGGTAAGAAGTTGGCATGAAGTAAGAAATATTAGTTTACACAGTCAATTAATTTCATTGTTTATTATATCAATATACCATGTGCATAAAACTCTAAAGAATGAAAAAGATAAATTCATGTATCATTAGTCTAAGTAGCTTAATATGATCAATAGACTATCATAGAAATCTATAACTTGATAAGTGTGTCAAGATACACCTAGTGTGGGTACACCCCTACATGTGGAAAGGTTTTCACATGGATGTGAGAAATGTCACACATGTGTATGTTCACGTCTCATGTATACCATGAAAATCATGTGCGTAGATAATGGATTATAAATCACCATGTATCTAGTAATGATATTAAATAATCATTGTTTCCCATTATTGCAATTCATGCCTAGGTCTTGGTTTTGTATTTTTTGTGTGGATGTTTTTATTTATTTATTGAATCTTATTTTTATTCACACATAATTTAATAAAATGAGGTCAAGAGGAATGATACCAGAAATATAAGAATAATAGGGTCATGAAAAATCGATAGTGGTCACCAAGGAATACCACGTTCCGCATGTAGTAGTGAAGTAGTCTCAAAAAATTGAGGCCAAGTGGTATTCTCCCAATGTAGGTGCAAGTGAAAGGTAAATCTATGTATCAAAGGAGTGTGGATAACTCATGATATGTGTATGCCCCTATTAAGATATAGTCAATTTGAATATGTTATTGTCATAAGATTTGTAGCCATAGATCATGTGATCATGTAAGTTATTTATGTGTCATGACATAAAAAGGTGCAAATAATCAGTATGAAGAGGTGGGAATGTAGTGTGTTGTATAGATATTTAACACGCCTCAAGGTGTATGAACCCAAATTAAACTATTATCAAATATGTGTGTGCATATGCCATTATCAAATAAATGTTATGAATTCCCATAAAGGGTTCGATCTAGTAGGAAAGAGACAAGTTATTGATCAAGTCAAATCTTTGGGCTAGAAGAATGGTAAATGGAAATGTGTATGGAAATGAATATTGAAGAACATAGAATTAATCACAAGGGAGGGTGATCAAGATAACTATTCATTAGAAGTTATGTATAATAGTTTTCTTTTAAGTTGTCATAGGAAAATAGGTTAGGAAATCTATTCTTTGATCCCATCAAGGGGATTCTCATATGAAGGTCCTACGTCAATGGTGTAAACATCACACATTTTGTATTTTAAGTAATACATATTTCACTATCTAAATATGAGATTTGCTCATAGGGTATATGGTATCCCAAACCATCACTAGGGTCAATATAATCATATGTATTATGTGTAGCCTAAGTAGTCACAACGACCTATAAAATTTATCATATATCAGAAGAATGCATCAGTGTCCTCATCCTTTTTAGAACATGCTCCCAAGTATTTTGTATGACTATAGTAGGATGCACCAGACTAGGCACTGTATGTGAGACTCAAGTTGGCTACAAATAATGTGTTCCCCCATATTTTAGGAATGGATATTTTGTAGTTTTACCAAGGTAGTTGGCTATTGTTGGATTAGAATATGAATTGATTTTAGAGGTTGTAGTTGTGTGTTTTGCACACTATATTATTGTGGCATCACAAGATGGAATGTCTCTTGCTAAATGGGGTACTTGTAGATAATTCCTTATATTTTAACGACGTTGTTGTTTTTGATAAATTTCAAGCATCGATAAAGAAAATATGGGATTGCAATTATCTTGTGTATTCATAGTTATACTAACAAGATGCCAATAAACCATGTTGGTCATAACTATCAACCAAGTGCATATAAATGTATGTCCTACCATAAGTGGTAATACAATTTCTCAAAGAATGTTTTTTTATTGTTTTTGGTTGATCCTTTCACTATGTTGGTTATATAAACCAAGTCTCTCTCTGTATATCCAACCCTAGTATGTGATGTCATAGTGCATATATTTTAAATTGATCTATTTTTCATGATAATACTATGTATGGGGTGAAAGTAAATGAAATCACTTACGAACAATTGTGCACTAGTATAATCATCATCAATAACCACATGTTTATTGAATGTATTTTATTATTATTTTTGGTAAATGGTTTTGAAGGGGTCATATCCTATATAAAAACGCTCAAAAGCTAGGATTAACATTGAGAACAAAGTGGTATTTTTATATGTGGGGGATAATATCCAACAGAAAAATCCTAAGAAGAGCAAGATAATCCGATAAAAATAGAGGCAAGGGCCATTTTCCTACAAGGAGCCCAACAAAAAACACAAAACAACAAACCTGTAGTACCAAAACCATGCCAAAACAAAAACATAGAAACACAAAACTAATTAAGAGACTTGCTATAGACTTTTTGAGAAATCTTCAGGGCCTTATAAAGGTTGATGACATTTTGCATATCAGGGTCTTGGCTTTTCTTAGAAAGTATCTTCTTCTTGATTTTTTCATTCTTCCAAACTGACATTGGGACACCACAAACATCACAAATCTGATTGCCATTAGTTTGAATATAATCAATAACAACCCTATGAATGGAAAGCTGGTTGGTTTTCTTGTTCTCAACATGTTGAACTCTATCCTCTAGAGCTTTGAACTACATAGATAGAATCTTCAGTTCTCTTTAAGATTTGAAAGGGTAGAGGGGTCCAAATTTCTCTTGGTACTTTCCATAAGGAGGAAGTCTACATCGTCCTCAATTCCCTTTAAATCCTCGACATGATGTTTAAGCTGAGCTCATAAACCGAAACTAATAGGTGGGTCATGGTCAAGTTCACTAATATCTAACAGGTTTTTGGCTCCGAAAATGTCCTTGTTCTTATCACTATTAATAAGGACTCTTTTAGTTGGTGGGGGATTAGATATGGGTTCTTTGACATTGAGGTTGTTGGTGTGGATCCTGGATTGTTGAGGAGGGGGTAGGGGTAGAGAGGGGGTAGGATAATTGGAAACCACATCCATGAAGTAATGACGCAAGAGTAAAATAACACCTTAATGCAGGGGAAGAACCCTCATATGTTCTTGAACATCACACATCAATTTTTCAAGAGAATGCAAGATATAGTAGGGAAGAATCACCTTAGAAGCATGCCTGAAATGGTTCAAAAGAACCAAATGGTGAAGTGACAATGTAGAGAAGTGCCCTTCTAGGGTGATGTAGTGCACTATGATTTTGGAAACTTCATTAAATAGTGGGTGGATAAAGGAGCAAAGAATCCCCGACTTCCCAATCTAGAGAGTTTTATCTCCCACCACAAAATGTTGTTCCTAAGCTTCTTTGTCAAAATTGTTGCGGTAAAACTTGACCCATTCCATTCCCAAACTAGTGATGAATGAGATCATACACTATGTGATAGTAAAATCCTTGTCTTTGAAAGTGATAACTCTGTCTTTCCATTTGTGTGTGAAAGCCAAATATATGTGAACATCATGACCCTTAATTCTTTGAATAAAATTTATAAAACCATCCAAACTTAAGGCTTGTCATAACTCCATATCATTCTGTCAAGATGGATCACAAACAGGTTCCACTCTACAAGGAGGACCCCCATACTGAAATTAGAGCTCATAGTTGAAGCAGAAACATCCCGGTCATAGCTAGAGAGTGGCCTTATAATAGAAATGATGAAACAATGGATTTTTAGAGCTTCCAATCCTATCGACCAACATTGCAAAACCTTTTGGAAAACCCTTCTAATGAAACCAAGGTAAAAAAAACAATGAAAAATCTTTTGTTTGGAAGGATTAGCTCGCAAAAGCTGGGAGTACCAATAATCATGACCTCACACTTGCTAAAACCGCCGACTTCGCCTAAGTAGCCTTAGCTTCATTAAAAATGATTTCTTTTTCTGTGGGAGAGATCTTCTTATGATCATGAAATTTTTTGAATTCATTGATGATAACCTAATCATTTGTTAGAGCATCTACCACACCATTCCCCTCTATAGACATGGAAAATAATGATGTTTGTAAAACCTTTACCTAAGGCGTTTGATTCTTTTATAAAATATTTTATGGTTCACCTGGGGGGTTGAGAGCCATTAAGGTTGTTAATAATGTTCATATAGTCTCCCTCAATAATCAAATTTCTCACCTTGAGGTCCCTGGAAATTATGATTCCCTAGAGAGCGACGATGGCCTCAACATAGTGATTTGATTGTTTTCCCTAGGACTTACATAAGCAACAATGGGGTGTCCATGATGGTTTCTAATAAGACCACCCCTACCAGCTACACCTGGGTTGCCCTTAGAGGCCCCATCAAAGTTCAATTTGTGCCAACCCACATTTGGGGGAATCCACTAAACAAGAGTCCTGTCAATGCTGGGAGAAATAGTTTGAGCCTGATGAAACTCAATACTCCATGCCCTTAAGAACCTCTCCTGTTCTTTGGGGTACTTAGCATTCTTGGGAGGCTTTAAATTTAGAATTCTTTCCTTGGATGCAACCGTGATTTCATTAAGGATCCTTTTAATGGATTCACTAACATTTTTGAAAATGATGTGTTTATTTAATGTAATTGTAGGTTGATGTGTTTTCTCATTTATAATTGAACTAATAAATTTAGAAGTGTAAAAAGTGGGTGGATGATGTGTACTGTAAATCATATGAACCACATTTTTTTACTTGGTATATTGTGTTGCGTGGTTTAGAAATTGATCAATGTGTATTTTTAGCTTTGCATTAGGTTACACCACTGAATTTTTAGAAAAACTATGAATGAATCATTATAAAAACTACAATAAAAATTGGTTGGATGATGTGAATTGTAAATCATACGAACCCTAACATTTTCCTTAGTTTATCATGTTGTTTGGTTTAGAAATTGATCAATGTGCATTTTGAGCTTTGCATTAGGTTACACCATTGACTCATTAGTAACACTACAACATTTGAATTATTTTAAGTTGCAATATTATGTTTCTTTAAATTCATGTGTGTAAATTCCATATTCTAAAGTTGTACTTAAAGTGACAACTTCTATCGAACTTTACATTGTGATGTTAGAGTGAATTTACCAAGTGCCAATGTTAAGGGGGAATTTTCTGGGTACATTAAGATGATGTTGCATGTGATGTACCATTGAATTTGAAAATGACATTAAGTGGACATTAGATATTCCATTATAAAACCTTAATTTAATTTTTTAGAGGCATGTATTAAATGGGTGACATTGTGATGTCTTTAAAGACATTTTTTTACCAATGGTAACATATCTTATTTTATGACTCACGGAAATTTTATTAAAGTCCCAAATTAAGGTAAAGACAATGTTATAAATGTTATAATTTTGTATTTAGATGTAAAATGAATAAATCTACATGTGTTTGGAAGAGAAAACATATTGTGTTGGATTGCAACATCCTAATGTAACAAGCTAATATAACACCCTAAACCTTAAAACACTAATGTGACACCCTATTCATGGGACATCCCAATGCAACATTGTAATGTAACACCCAAATCAGGACATATTGAGTCCCAAACTACATTAGGTTTCCGCATTTAGCCTAATATGAAAAACCTAATTATTATGGAAACCTAATGAGACACCCTAAGTTGACAATGTAATTAACAATTTATATTTAATATACCAAAAAATTATAATTTAATTTTTTTGGGATGTTAGGGGAAATAATAAACCTAAATGATACAAGTTTCCCTAAGTTGATACAAACTACATCATAATTTGACCTAATTTGATGTAATCGATGTAATTTCCTAGATTGACCTAATTGAACAAAATTCTAGAATTGACATAATTATCACTAATGTGATAAGTTAAACACTAATGGGTCACCCTAAATAACATAATCATGATAACCTAATAAAATACATTTCAACACCCTAAAGTCTAATGGAATGCCCTAACATTAATACAAAAAACAAAAACGTGACGTAAACACTAATGTGTCACCATAAACACTAATGTGACACCACAAACATTACTACAATACCCTAAAAACTAACGAGTCACCCTAGATAACACAATCAGATGCCCTAAACACTAATGTGACACCCTAAACCCTATACGACAATGTAACAACTAATATGATACCCTAAACACTAATACGACACCCTAAACACTAAGGTAATAAACACTAATGGGTCACAAAAAAAACATTTGAGAGACCATAAACACTGAATTAACACTATAAACATTAATATGACACACTAAAATATTATGTGACATCTTAAACATTGATACAAAACCAAAATGACTCAAGTTTCCCTAATTTGACATAATTGAACTGATTCATGAAATTGTTTTCCCTAATTTCACTTAATTTGACCTAATTTACCCTTTAATTAAACCTAATTTACTCCAATTTGACCAAATTCTTCCCAATTAGATGTAATCAACCTAATTTAAGGAAGTTTCTCTAAGTTGACATAAGTTGACCTAATTTGAAAAAAAAATGATGTAATTGATGCAATTGTTGAACCCTGGTCATTGGTGTTGTCATTGATGTCAAGTGGCATTGATGGAAAAGGTGTGAGTGGTGAAGTGAGGATTAGTCAGGGGAATTAAGGTTGATTGGTAGCTCCCTATCAATGGTGGTTGATGCCTTCTTAATGATGGTTGGAACTTATAGAGTGGATTAAGAAATTACTTCAGTGTATTGTAGGCTTGGTCAGTGAGGTAGGAGTCCACTGAAGGTATGGAGATGCTTGGTGTGCTTGGATCAGGTGTCTCGAAGGTAAAAAATGATGTTTCAAGGATGAGAAAGAGATTCTAGGGTGGTCATCAGGTCATATGGTGTAAGTCACAGTTGAAACTAGCTCAATCAGGCCTAGTTCTAGAGCCCAATGAGGTGTATGGACACAAAATAGGTAATGAAAATCATAGGTAAGCATGATAGGAGCCTAGGAACATTTCCTAGAGTATTTATGAGTAGATATAGGGAATACTTTATCCTTTGGAGGAAAATTTAAATTTTACACTAAAAATACCTTTGAGAACAAACAATGAAGTCATGGAAAAATGAGATTAAATAAGACCCTACATGAATATTTATGAAAAAAATAAGAAATGAATTATGTATAGGTATGCGTTGTGGTGCTCTGGGTAAAATTTTATTAAATTTTGAAGAGGAATTTTAAATTTATTCAAGTTTTGGGTAAGTGCACGAAGTTGGGGGGCCAAAAAGTGGACAAAAACCCAAAAAAAAGCAAAATACGTACATGTTCTATTATAACGTGATCGCGTTTTAAATTATTAGGTTTGGGATTTACCAAATCATAATGTATATGCGTTATGTATGCTATAAATAAAAAAAGAGGCTTGAGCATAAAAAAATCATAATGCATACGTGTTATAGATTTTTGCCTTTTCCAACACATGCCTCAAGGCTTGGGATCCAGTTTGGATCCCCAACCCTGAGGCATGGACCTACACAAACACAACAAACAACGTGTTTTTGTAGGAAAATGTAAAAAATGCCACTTCCTCTATGATAAATCAAAATAAAACAATCAATCCATTTAAAAAAAATTATACGACGACGTAGAGAAGAGTTTCTTCTTTCTAAAAATATAAATTTTCAAATTTTCTGACTAATATAAGGTTTCCATATTATTTATTTTCTAACTATGCCTTTTTATAGCTATTTTTTGAAGTTTAAATATATCTATCTTTCATCATGTATCTTTTGTTTGGGTCATCGAAATTGGAAAAAAATTATACTAGCACAAACTAGGCATAATTCTATACATATTCAAAAAAATATATCTAATTTTCAATATTTTTTGAGGTAGTTGGGGGGGGGGGGGACACGGTTGGGGCTCCGCTATTTTCCAAAACATAAAATTTATGTACTAGAAAAATAATAAATAAAAAATACTTGTTAAAAAAATCTAAAAAAAATTCTAACACAAACTAGATGCTCCTAGCTATCTTTTGACCAAAGGGTTTTAAAAAATACTCAATGGTGCTCAAAAAATGGTGGGGGGCACGAAAGTCACTCTATTATGTTTTTTAACAAAAACAAGAGCACATTTTGGTATTTTAGTTGTTTGACCCACTTAAACTTATCCGTTTTCAATAAAATTTAGTATCTTAGAAACTAGACTCAAAATTCTACGATTCATATTTCTACATCTTCCAATTTTGAATGTAACTATTTCAAAAAACTCGTACAAGTTGAATTTTTTTATTTTTCAGAAAATTGTGTCCACTTAAGACCCCCTTTTGGCCCCCCAACTTGGTGCACTTACCCTTTTACCAAAACTGGTTTCTTGAAAAAGTCAAAATGAGCACCCTGTCTTCTTAACATCCAATTTTTTTTATCAGTCCTCCTTTAGATAAATCATAGAAGTAAATTTTTAATATCAATCCAAGACAGATTTTTAAATTTTTTTGAGGGAAATAGGATAAGAAACATAGAAGTTCTATTCATTTTACTAACAATGTTTTTCTCTCTCAAGGCCTCCTTGAAATGATAGGCATAGAATGAACTTTCTTGTCTCCACATAACCTTTAAAAGTTGGTACAACCTCTCAATAGAGTAATAGACTCCTCCTAGGTCAAAGTGATGGAATTTTTTGTCCTCATGGTTGATTGTACAATACAGATCTATCTCAGTATTTACAAAGTTTTCTTATGCTATCTGATGTGAAGGATTTCTAGTTGAAATTTGTGACATGGAAGGTTATCTGAGTCACTCTCTTTTTTCCTATGAATATTTTTAGGGGAGCCATGTTAAAAAAGTGATCAAGGTGGGCCTCTCTCAGTCATAAATTTGAAAGAGAAAATCTTGACAAGTACTAGTTCTTGATCTAGGTGAACATGTTGCTCGGTGAAGTGCTTGTGTCCATGAACCATATGAATCAAAACATGATATGTGAGCTCAAAATAGTGTTTGCAAATTAAGATCCTGACAAAATAAAGCTAAGTGGTGTCCAATCTCTAGAAAGACAAAACTATCATCTCAAGTCACTAATAAAGGACTGTATTTTGGGCATGAAAAGTAGCTTTCTTTCTCTTAAACCCATTCAAGCAAGGACTAAACTTGTTGAAAATATTATTAGTTAAGGGTAAGTGTAATGGGAAAGTGAGTGAGTAAATATTTTTGAGCAACAAGTCTCAAACCCAAACTGTACTATGGTGGTTTAAGCACAAGTGCACACAATCCTAGAAATGAATGAGTTTTATGTCTATTTTCCTTAAAGTGGTGATTGCACACTATATGAAAAGATAATTTAAGAAATTATCTCCTCAAAATATGGCATTTGATCCAGACACAAAGATTCATCAAGTGTTTCTCTTCTCTCCTTGAAGACTAATCTGGATCTCTATGACAGTCATGTCAAACTGAGACTGTAAGACTTAAAATCATGAAGCTCTCCAATCAATGAAAGATCCCAAATAAAATTCTTTGCCAAAAACAAGAATTTTGGAAGTTGCAAATGAATAAGGGAGGTTGTTGAAACCCTTGACCAACAAACTAGGGGAAAATGCAATCTTTCCTAGCCAAAGCGACTAGGATTTTTGATGGATCTCCACACCAATCACACTCAAAATTTATGATTTTAATTCCCATTAATTTCAAATAATTTTAGGTCTCAAATAATATAAAAATCAATATTAATTGCAGCCAAACAACTTGGAAAAACTAGATCTGAAACTAAATATAAATTTCCTAAAAAACCTCTTTATTTGGCTTAGAAAAATTAGCAAAAATACAACCTTTTGTTGCAAAAATATTTGACGATATCTGACAATAATTTTAGAATAAAATACCTCTAGAGATGATGCAAAAATAGTCCACAACAAGTTGACCCAACTGCTGCAATAAACCACTGAAAATACCTCCAAAAAACACTGCTGAAATCAATCTAAAAATCTGATTATAACCGTTGGAAATTTCTGAGTGAAATCCCCTCTCAATCCCTTGGGTTTTTCGTTTGCAAGAGATAAATCCACAAGGGTTTTCATCCTTGGAATTTCTGATAAAAGCTGGGAACTCTTAGCAATGAAAATATGATAATAAAATTTGGGATATCCCATAAGCAAGTCAACTTGCTTATATCAAAGGAAAACAACCCAAAAAGCACCTCCAAACTCATCCAATAATATTTTTACTTCTCCCTAGGCTGGTTGAATTTTTCATTATGGGCCATATGACACATTTCCCTATTTTTTAATCCCAAGAGAAAGTCACATTTTCCCCCGTAATATAATTAAATTTAATTGTATTTTGACATTGGTATTTTATTTTAATAATAAGCTTTATTATTTATTAGATGTGCAACTTATAATGTTATTTTAAAAATATTTTCACAATATAATAAACTAATAAAACTTAGTCACCTTGGATACCTCCTTTGACCATCGGGTAGACAAAAAGGGCCAAAGGTCTTCATCCTAGATCATTTGGAAAGAGGAGACATTCCAATCAATCAATGCAAAAGAAGCCTTGAAACTATTGAAGGTACCTCTAATGAAGTTGTTATTCATGTGCATGGGTCTAAAAATGAAGAGAAATAGGTTGATAACCTTCAAATGATTGACTATGGTTTGAAACTAGAAACCCTCACTGTTCACAATGTCAAAAGAGCAAGCAAGTTTGAACTTATTTGCAAGATATCAAGCCATCTATGCATATTAAATTTGTGAATGTATCTTCCTCCACCTTGTAAGATGTCCCTGAAGGTGTGTTTGACTGAGATTGCACAATAACATCCTCAGTGTTGCAAAATTGTGTGGAAAAAATAGTGTAGGATGTGTCCTAATGCACGTTTTATGATCATGATAAGTGGTGTCCTAACCTCTTGATGGATGTAGATGATAAAATACTTGTTCATAAGCTTCTCCAAGTAATGAAACTCTTGAAGATATGCTTAGTGCAGTGTGCCAAGAAAAATAATGACTATGACTTGAGAACTTGTAAATTGTGAAGAGGGTGGTAATGTTTAAGATGTTTCTTCCTTTGATTTCTTTAATTGATGACCTCCAAATCCTCTTTTTTATGTGATCCTTTGTAAATCAAGTGTCCCTGAATGGCTAGCTCAGTAGGTGTCCTTAAGGTTCATCTCCTTCTTGTTTCATGATGAAATTAACTGCCTCTTACTTCCAATGATCTCATATCTATTCACAGGAATATTGGAACACAAATGGAAAAGTGTGAGATTTGAAAAAGGTTACATAGGATATTTGAAGAGTTTGTAATCTATATTCATGTTTGTAACTTCTTATAAATGGGTTTTTCATTCTATAAAATAATTCATTGATTGTTGTGCAAAATGACAAACTCAATGACAGTTATACCTTGTTGGTAGAGATTGTAGATTGTTTTAGAAGTTTAAATTGTAGATTGTTTTAGATCTATGGGAAAAAAGGTATCCAAAAACTTCAACCTCAAGAAAATAAAGCACTAGAGTAATAGAAAAACCCTTCTTATTTAAGTGAAAGATACCAAAACTTCTATAACTTTGGCTAATGATGGTTAGGTAAGCTAAGGAATATATGAAGAAATTTTGTAAAACCAAGAGAAAAATCATTAAACCTTTAAGTCTTTAAAATGGTGAGGGTAAAGGGCCTTTCAATTCGACCATAGGATTTTTCAAAATGAAGGTTAAAGAATATACTTATTTTTCAAGAGGAGAAGACCCACTCCATAACTTCCCAAATAACAATGATATTATCAATAATATACCAAATTTTTATAAAAGGAGTTTTCTCTTGTATGACGATTGTAAGAAGGATGTGACAAAGGTGGAGAGATAAATATTTAACTATAATCTTATGAGACACATTCAAGAAAGTAATAGGCCTCTAACTGGTAATAAGCTCCAAATCTCCTGCATTAGGAATAAATTCAATGTTTCATTTGTTTTTAATTTTTCCCAAAGATATACTACTTAAATGTTCACGATAGATTTGAAAAAATTCAAGACCCATAAAATGGCATGTGGTTGTGTAAATTTCACTATAGAAATAATAAATTTATGGAACCTTATCATGGGTCATGAAAAACATAATTCTATAAAGCTCATCCAAAGTGAGCGGGGCATAACACTACCTTCAGGTAGAGGGACTTAACCTAAAAGGGATCACATCCAAACATTCCTGTAAGGCTTGAGTACACTCCATCATAACCTCCTAGGACTTGAACACCAACTTGTAGTGATCCAAGAATATTGAGGAAGCTTCATGAAAACTAGTGAGGTGGTTATGAGATATATAGATAGTCTTCTATGTCTTCCTTGGCTTGTAGATATTTAAAAAATATATTTGGAGGCCTAATCACTAATTTTGAGCCAATGAAGATAGGCCAAAAGATGAGTACATTTATAAATGTAGCATTCCACGATCTTGAAATCTTGGAAGATGTGGATTACAACTAGAGATTGAATGGGATAAGATTGATCTATGAAGAAAATCTATGAAATATTTTATCTAAAATGTAGTTGGCCCACATTCAAACCTATGCCACTTGATTTCTAAAGTGGTAGAAGAAGGAGGTGGTGTGATGGATTACTTCATTCCACTAATAAATCTAAATAGCAACATAAGTTGGATGTGGAACTAAGTTCTAGATTCTTGATAATGAGTTAGTTAGTCCACTTATGGTTGAGGAGTTACGTGTTGATAAAGAAATATGTGTGTGGGGATTTTTGAAGACCAAATACCCCTTTTAATTGGAAAATGATGGGAATTTTTCTTGGATAGAACAAAATTTGGGTGGATGGTGACAACTTACTCACCAGAAAGGTAAAAGGAGAACATGTGTTATTCAACAAGATTGATGCAAGCAACCTTTTTAAGAACATGCTCACTTGTTGAATAAAAAATTGGACACATAAATAAAGGTTCAAGAAAGGTTAGGAGTTAATGATAGGACCAATCTTCATATTCTCCCATGCACCATGATGTTGGCAACACACCGTCTTTATCCTCATAATATTCTACCATATTAAATCCATTGCAAAGTATCCAATATGTTAGAGGTAGATTATCATCTAACCATTGTTATAATACTAGTCTTTCTGACCCAACATTAGGATAAAAGGCATTTATGAGGCCATGAAAATGCCTATCAATGTCAAGGGTAACATAAAAAACTTGATGTGATGGGTCTTCACTCAATGTAACAAATAAAGGGGATTTTTTTGGAAATCAAAATACTACCACCACCAAATCCATCTTCGTGCAAGGTGTGGTATTGTAAGGAATATGATGAAATACTCTTTAGGGAAAAATATTCTTTAGGGAAATTTTCAGTAAAAATCATGAAATTTTAACTTCCTATGAATATACAAAGTCTAAAAATCCAATTTTTTGAGAATTGGACCACACTTAAATTTTTTGAAGAGGAATTTGTGATCTGTAGACCTCTACTTTGGAAATCCACAAGGCCAAAAAAATATTGTTTCTACTTCCAATTATAGAAAATGACAGAAATCTTGAAAGCTAGTGAATGAATCTTAGTGCTTAGAACTACTAACAACAAATATAATGAACAACTCAATGAAAACACAATATTTTTATCCTAGAAACCCCCAGTTTGAGGGAAAAGCAGTAGGGAAGGGAAATTTCTCTTTCTTTCCACTTATATATATTGACCAATTTAATCAATTACAAATTACAAGATGTTGAAGGAAGACAACAATGTTACTTCCACCCTCTATACTTGTTTTCTCTGCACTTTCACCTTGCTTCTAGAGTTTAATTCTAACACCAAAGTCTTCTTTCTCACTTCTGTCATGAATTGATGAATAATTCCACTTGTTCTCTTGCTTAAATAGATTTCTCCCAATGTCCTTTCATGCACTGAAGAATGTGAAGAGACATACAATGAAGATACATGGTCAAAACGTTTGTAATCTGTGACCATTCATGGCTTTATTTTTTTATTTTTCATTAGTGGGATGACCACTAGTTAACGTAGACTAGCGGTTACGCAACCTTCATGATGCTTATGTAACCGCGGTATGTATAGAGGGTTGGTTACACAACCGCTACTTTGCACAGAGTGGTAGTTTTGTTACTTATAGTTTTCTCTTATTTATGATTGATTTACCTTTTGGTTCTGGTTGTATCGATGAAGTGGTGTTTCTTTTTATCCCTATGGATCACACCTGCCTTGCTCAGGAGGCTTTTGGTCCCAAAAAATATTAGGGGGGAGTAGATGAGAAAAAAATTCCTTCACTTTCTCCTTCGAGTACCATCGGGCCTTCCTTTGTGTCTTCCCCTTAAGTCCAACTTGTCAAGACTCATGCTGACCTCTCCTTGTCTCTCTAACCTTTTGCTACAACACTACATCCTCCTCTGACCCGGCTCGTGAATCCAAGGCACAATCTTCTATGAAAGGTAGCAACTGGCATTATTATTCTTCGTCAAGCATGGATGGCTCATATAGGTGCAAGTTATCATAATTTACTACTGAGTACATCTGCATGAAGTGTGGAAAATAAATTCTTAAATTGTTCTCTCCAACTTGCTCCAGTATGGTGAGGGTTCATACCCTAGCGGCTTTAGTTTCCTTGCATGACCTTGTAGTATCTCCTTGCTTAAGTAAAGCCAAACCTTGTCTTCAACATGAATTTTTTGGTCTCTACGATGTTGAACGCGTATAGCCTTATAATTTGATTGAGAAATCTCCAATTGTTCTTTCACCTTGGGATGGATTTGCAGGATCCTCTAAAAAAACTTCAATGTTCTAGTCACTTCTAAATCATGTATCTCCCCTTCTTCCTACTACCCAACTGAAATGTCAAGTTGATTAGTAGGTAGCTATCCCAAACATGCTTCAAATGGTGACTGCATAGTGAATGTGTGTACCACTTGGTTGTAGGAGTGCTGAATGTAGTATAAGGACTCATCCTAAGTTCGTGGATATTTACTATTATATCCTCTAATAAGTTGCACCAAATTCCTGTTCACCACCTCCGTTTGTCCATATATATGGGAATAGAAGGTCATGCTCCTCTGTAACCTGGTTTCCATCTTGTCCCCAAAAGTAGTCCAAAACTTCCCCAAGAACTTGGAATCTCTGTTAGAAATAATAGACTTTGGGAAACCAAAATGCATCCATACATTAGCAATGAAATGTTTAGCTTCCTCACTTACTTTTATTGTATTTTTACATGCCATAAGAACACACATTTTATTGAATCTATCTACATCAACGTATAAATAATCATGGCCATATTTAGACATAGGTAGTCCTCCCACAAAATCCATAGATATATCCTCCCACAAACAAGTAAGGACCAGTAATGCAATATATAAACCTTCCTTCCTGATTTTAGGCTTACCTGTACAAAAAAGTTTTCATTCTCTTATGAGTTTAGATACTTGTTCTTGCATATTGGACCAATGTACATACCTCTGCAAGTGGGCCATGATCTTGTAAACAACAAAATGTCTTGCTAATTTTGAGGAATGTGCTTCCCTCATTAATAGAATCCTTTCTTCTTTTGGCACACAAAGCTTCCCCCCTTGGTAGAGTGTCCCATCTTTGAGATAACAATCCTCAATTATCATATTTTCATCCCCTTTGGACCGGAATTGCTGATATGTCACCCGAAAATATTTTTCTTGAGTATATGCCTCTTTATAAGCTTCCTTCGTGAAGGGCTCAATGTGAGAGATGGTGGCTAAAATGGATAGTTTATCCCATGTGGATGGCCTAGAAAACATGTCTACCACCAAATTAGTACCACATTTCTTATACTTTATCACTAAATGGAAGTGCTGAAGGAATCCCATCCACTTGTAGTTCCTTGCCTACTGCAATTTAGAATGTTCTTGTAAACACTGGAGATGTTTGTGGTTAGTGTGCACAATAGTTTCTTTACCCAAAAAATAATGTTTCCATTTCTTTATTTCCTAAACTAGTGCATACATCTCTTTATCGTATATTGAATATCCCTTAACTACTGAAGTGAAAATTTCATAATGATAACATACTAGCTTACCCCCTATAGCAACATTGCTCCCATAACGTAATCATTGACATCTGTCTCTTCTTTAAAGGGTTGTTGCAAATTAGGAAGAGCAAGTATTAGAGCTTGACTGATTTTGTATTTTTAATAACTCAAAATCCTAATCTTGTTCCTTACCCTAGTCAAAACCATTACTCTTTGTGGCCGTTGTGTGTAGAGGTACTGCAATAATAGAGAAACCCGAAATGAACTTTCACATGTACTTTAATTCTCCCACAAAAATCCTAGTCTAGGTGGCTCCCGTTTGTGTGGGCCAGTTGGCGATGGCTTCCACCTTCTTTGAATCCACTCATAGCTCTCTTCCTCCAACCACGTTCCCAAGATAAACAAGTAACTCTTTCGAAAATTCACACTTCTTCATATTGTAAAATAGTTGTTTCTCTTTGAGAACATGCAATAATTGATGTAAATGTGTTAGATGTTCCTCCCATGTGGCATTAAAAATCATAATATCATCCAAATATACAATGACTCACAAATATATGAATTCCCACAATACATCATTAATCAATATCATAAATGTAGTGGGTGTGTTGCATAAACCAAAGGGAAGTACTAACCATTCATGCAAATTGTGTTTTATTTTGAAGGAAGTCTTCCATATATCCTCCTCCTTCATCCTGACTTGGTGATAACCAAACTTGAGATCTAACTTTGTGAAGAAATTGCATGCTGAAGTTAGTCCAAGAGGCCATCTATGCATGAGAGTGGATATTTGTTCTTTATGGTAATCTTGTTCAAAGCATGGTATTTGATGCACATCCTCCAAGAACCATCCTTCTTTGGCACCATCACAATAGGCAAACCACATGGTGAGGTGAGGTGCTTGGGAATATTACCCCTTGGTATAATATCTTATGGAGTTATTTCTGTACCTTTGTACTCTCCAACAATGATTTCCAGTACATCTCGATATTTAGGAGAGGGGACCCTGACAATAATTGAATCTCATGATCTATCTCTCATTTCGGTGGTAACCCACTGGGAGTCTAGAATAATTCATGAAAAGATTAATTTATGCTATCCAAATCATTCATCCCTCTGTTAAAAATATCTAAAATTTCTACCCAATCTTGCTTATCCTTTAATAAAAGTAAACAAAGCTGATTATGATTTTCCTAAATTAGTCTCTTTTCCTGGTTAACACTTACCACAACAAGTTTTTACTTACATTGGTGTGTTCGGATGTTGTAATTGAATCCATACTTGACCCATCTATATCAGTTCTTCCTTCTCATGAATATAACTTCCCTAATATACAAGTAAGGACTACTGGAAACAACATCAAATGCATCAAGTGGAATTACATCAACCTCTAATACTTCTATATATTGAGAATTTATCCCAAACTTGAACTTACATCTTCTTGTGACCTAAAATTCTACACCCTTCTTCACCCATCCCAGAGGATAAGGATGTGAATGCTCATAAGTTTCAAGACCAAGCTTCTTTATAACCACATTAGAAATCAAATTATATTGAGAACCAATATCAACCAAATCATTTACCTTAGTCCTCTTAATTTATATTTTGATTTGAAATAGCTTAATAATCTCTTCCTCTTGTTTTTGGTTTTCCATGTTGGTGGCCGTGCATCCTAGCCTCTCATCTACATCAGAATCATGCTCTATCTCTACCTCCCCATATGTCTTTACAACTATCATGGATTTCTTTGAATCTTTCATTCGGTTCTTTGGGTGTAATTCTAGATGTAACTTTCAACATGTAGTGTTAGTATGACCATTGATATCACAATTCTTACAAAAAATCTTAGGATCTTGTTGTCGCCCTCAAAATCCCCCCCTCATTTTCTAAGTCAAATTAAAATATTTTGATCTCCCACCCTCCAAAAGTGTTCAAGTAAAGTTGAAAGTCTGAAAAGATAGAGAAATTCATGCTTTGAAGCTGTTTAAACTCTCCAGTCTGCACGTTTTGATAAATTTTCCATTTTCCTATCTAGATGTAATGCCCCGTTTGATGTTTCCCCAGTCCCTGAAATTGTTGGTTCGAAAATCTGTCACTTGGGCATATTTATGGATAAACGAGTCAACAGTGTGCAGGGCATAGCCCCTCTTTGAGTCAGCAAAGTGAAACTAGTTTATTGTTATTCTACCAGCAGGAATTTGTGCAAGTATAACAATATTCTACCTTCGGGGGTTTGGGATCTCATCCCAGTAGATGTGTTTCCGGATGAAATGAAAAATGAAAGGAGGGGGGAAAACAAAGAAAGATCAGATCTGAAGGGAGAAAAGAAATGAATTCCAAAGCAGAAGGGTCAAAGGGTCTATGGTTTGGGTTGGTAGTAAACAGAGCCGAACCTACTTGCATAGACGGATAAAGCAATACTGATGAATAAATGACAACAAAGTAGAATCAAATCCAACAGAACAATCACACAAATCTAACATAAGAAAGATCTGATATTAAAAACACATGTATTCAGCACAAAGTCTAAATATATTGTATTCAATGTTTGTTTCTGTTACAAAGAGTTCAAAATCTTCTTCTTACTTCTATTTCTCATCTGAAAAGTATTCCACCCCGAATACAACAAGTATTAGAGTATTTATAGAAGAAGGAGAAGAAGGAAGGAAAAAAGGAACTAACCACCTATTTACATAAAATCTACAAAATATCTCAAAGTCATGTTGACTTTTGACAACTTGATGGATGACATCATCCCATGGTGCAACATGGATGATGTCATCATTTGTGCCAACATACTTTAGACATTTACAAAAAGAAAGTCAAAGAAGAGAGAGAAATTATTCATCGTCGTCATCCCGTGGCTGAAAGGGGATATCCTGCTTTTGCTGCTGCTCAGGTGACGAGATGTGGAATTGGGCACGGTATTCCATGAAATTGCTGATCATGGGCTCTAGTTGATCCTGGGAAGGATCCTTGTGTCACTCACTGATAGCCTCGCAAGTCTCCCGCTCGTCTGTGAGCTTCTCTAGGAGTTTGGAATATTCATTCTCTGCTTCTATTAGGAACCTGATGAAGTCCCGACATGCCAACAGGTTATTGATGGATTCTACGTCAAAAGTGACCTCTGGCCCCAGCCCTTGCGAAACGATCTCCTTGAAGATCTGGATGGTTTCGTCAACCTTCCTTAAGGTGAAAGAAGGAGTAAGCAACCCTGGAGACATCGTTAGAATGATTTGTTCCATCTGATGCATTGCGTCCAGGGCTTCTTCCTTTACCTTATCAATCTTTTCGAGGATGAATTCCAGTTGATCCATCCGGTAATCCAGAGTGGAAAGGATTTTATTGAGGGCCCTGGGGTGACCGAAAACACCGAACTTGACCAGATCTTCGACTGAACAGTCGAACATTTTTTGAAACGTCTCATGTTGTAGCCTAGCATGGTCCACCTCTTCGGATATGGGTCTTGCTAATGCCTAGAGTTCTTTAATCACCTTGTTGATGTTCAGATACAAATCGGTGAACTTGGCGATCACTCGTTCACTGTCCTTGAGGATCTAGCTCCTCCAGGTGGAAACTGCCATACCCTGCTCGCCGATCTTTGCATATTCATTAATTTTATCCTGACTCAGAGGCTCAGGAGTTTCGGCGGTAGTTGTGGGAGGTGCACTGCCCATCTTCTGTAAGGCGTGGAGCAGATGTTTATTTTTCTCTTTCAGTAGCCTTTTCTCTTCTTTTGCTTCTTGAAGCTTCTTGCAGAGGGCGTCAACTGCAGATAGGGCCTCTCCCTGAAGGCTTTCAGAAGACGTCCCCATTGTGACTTGAGTCACTGTGTAATCTATCGAAGACAGATCCTTTTTATCTTTCAGAGGATTGGGGTATGCGATCTCCATTACCCTCTCTCCCGAAGCACTCTGAGAGAAGCGTGTGATAGGATTTTGCTTCTTGGCCCCCTTTGATGGGATCACAGAGAAGTCCATCGGTGCGATGGGAACTTTCCTTTTCTGTTGACTTAGGTGCTGGGAGATCCAGGCTAGACTTAGGGGAGAAGGACCACAAATAGAGAAGGGGGTAGTTGCAGTAGTAGAAGGAAAAAATGTGGAGACACGTGGTGGTAGCATCGAGAGGGAGGCCAAAGAAGTGCTCACGGGAGGAAGAGATACTGCAAGGGAGGAAGACATAGGAAGGGAAGGGAGCTTAGAGATGAGGGAAGAAATGGAGGGGGACAGCTCCGCGAGAGAAGAGAAGATGGACGAAGAAGCAGGAGGAACAGTAGAAGAAGGGGGAGAGGACACGACCGAAGGAATGGTCGCTTGGGTCACTCGAGGAGGGGAAGGAGGAGAGGGAGAAGGGACAGAAGGGACCTCAATATTTGTAGTAGTGGCGACATCCTGAGTGGATGTGCCTATTGGAACATCTTCTGCCGTTTCTTCTTCTAAGCTTTCTCAGGGATTACAACCTGTTCTTGTGACAGTGGAAGGAGGGCTTTCAGGAGCTTTCTCTTTGGTCGAACTGGATTCACCCTCTATTCCTTTTCCCTTGCCTTTTGGCTATTGTTTAGCCTGAGGAGGTGCGTTGCCCAACGGAGAGGTTGTGAAATCGACTCCGAGGTAGATGAGCCCGTTCATTCGGCACCAATGCTCTGTTCTGCGCAGAGTTTCCTTGACTCTCTCCTCGATTGTTTGAGGAGCTTTGGTTCTATCAATCACCGCGAAAGGCCAATCATCCCCACCCATGTCAAGATACACTTGATCCACTTCTTGCTCAGTAGTTTGGTAGCCTTTGGGGACGATGGCCACCCCGTACTGGATGATTTCTGCTAAGGCCAAGCGGGAATGATCCTTCCTCCTGAGCTCAACCTCATGATAAATGTCGATGTAGATATCTTCGATCTGAGGGATGTGGATCGGGTCGAGCTTGGCCCTAGGCAGACAATTTCTCAGGTCGAAGGTGGGTCTTGCTGGGAAGTTATGTTTCAGATTCAGTAGCTCCAGTTCTGCAAACATGTCTTTCACCTTGTGGTGAGTGAGACACGTATACCTACCCACTGTGAGGGGGAAAGGAGTTCCACCCTTCTTTCTCTTTAGACACTTTTTGTGGTAGGTAATTAGCTGTCTCGACAGCTCCAGCAGGATCAACTTGGGACCGGCATACCTTGGCAGTTTAGTTGGTTCTCCCAAGAAGTTAACTGCCCTTAGATAGGTAAATGTGGGGAATTGAGTGAACAGGGCCCCCCATTTCTCTGTAGCCGCTACGATGCTCTTGGTCGTACGACCATGAGTCATATTTGACCTCAATAGGCAGATGATGAAATAGAAGAAGGCATCGTTGATCTTTGTGAACTGGGGAATACTATTTTCCAGCTTCAGTTCTAGATAGTATTCATAGATCTTAACTTGGGGCCAAACCCCACACCACATCAGAGCTGGATAGTCTCTTTCTGAAGCTGCAACATAGACCACGTAGGAGTTCATATAGAATCTCCTGTTGTGTTAAGTTGTTGTAGCTGCTCTGATATCATGCTGTTTATTATTTCTACCCACTCAAAGCGTTGATCGGGCACATTTTTGTTCATTGTTTCTAGGTACCGCAGCATCCACTTGTGAAAATAATGGGCGTCAGGAAGCCCAAAGACTCTACTCAGGAACGTGATGGTGTCGCTGAGTTCCTCTGAAAAGTCACTACGATGAATGACTTGTGGCCACCGAGTCACCACCTTTTTATTCTTCAAATATACCTCGTTCATCAGCTGCATGCACTGATCTTCATTGTCGTCCCAGGCCTTGATGCAGTCTTCCCGGCTTATGGCCACAAAGTGCCGGTGGTGAGGGATGCCGAGCATTATTTCAAAATGGCGGGCAGTGAGGTTGATTATAACCTCACCCTTCTCATTGTGGACACATCTTGTGTCTTTATTGTAGCATCGGGCTACCACCATCATAAATTCATTATTCACGGCGCTGACTGGGATTCCTCCAGCAAAGTGCAGCGCACTGCCTATCAATTTGTCCATCCAGGGACTTCTTGTGACCTTCTGGGTTCTGAGCCCAGAAATCCTCCATGTCAATATGACCCAGTTCTGAGTCTCTGATGTCTAGGTCACACTCTTCCTTGGATTCGGGCATCCTGACCCTCTGATATTTATACTTCATTTCTTCTTCTGTGAGCTTGGCCTTGCCTTTAGATTTGGTAGGTCTCTTGCTTGATGTTGACATATGTAACTCTGAACTTAATTGCTGATCTGCAAGGAGAAGAAGGGAAACACAATGCAAGAAGGTCATGTTAGCTGTTTGATCTTCCATTAAAGCGTTGACAGAAGAGAAGAGTTAGTGATTTTAAGGCCTCAGGGCATAGGGCGCATGAATACTGCAAGCTACAGGGTTAAATGGTAAGGCGCACAGGAAAGGGCTGCTGCAAGGGATAAATCAGTGCCAAAAGGGCGCATGGCGCATGGACACTGCAGATTGCATTTTGTTGTTGTAAGCACAAGTGCGCCTGCGCCATGTGTATATATTTTATAAAGGGCGCAGATATTTTTCATGTTACACGGGTACAGGATGCGCCAAAGGGCGCAAGTATAATGCGTGTAACATCATTTTTTCATCTGCCATAGGAGAACTTGGTGCGGCGCATGGAAGGTCTGCATAACATGATGTTGTTGCAATGATGGATGCGCCTGCGCCGTTTTAACAGCTTTGCACTTGGCGCATATTAAATTTGAATGTTGCATATATGCAGGGTGCGCCAAAGGGCACGGGTATTAATGATGCAACAGATGAGTTTGAGTGCACCAAGTAGGGTGCAGGGAAAGTGATTGTAACAAGCGAAGGGAGTGCGCCATTAGGGCATAGCTGTTCATTATGTAACACGCAAGGAATGTGCGCCATTGGCATGACTATTTATCATGTTGCAGGGTTGACAGATGCGCCAAAGGAGAAAAATAACAGTGCCTCTTTTCAAGTCATGATTCTTTTCTTGAGGGATTTGCATGTGGTTAAGCTCCTTTTTAAGGATTCATTTGGGTTATGAAGAAGCTTATTCAGAGAGTTCCAAGCCATTTTTTAGGACATAGTTTCCCCTACCAGTAGATCTGGAAAGAGGGGGAAAAAGCATGGGTAGAGAAAAACAGCAAGGAGGATGGGGAGCTCATGTTTTGACAATCTCTTTTAACTCAATCCAAACCAGCAAGTAGCCAATAAACAAAACACCAAACACAGAAGCAATGAGGACCTCTTACCAGGATATATAACGAAGAAATGTGCAAACGGGTCCACAAAGTGATTTGAAAATGACAGGGCAGGTGCGCTGGCAGGTACAAAGAAAAATCACGTGATTGTGTTGGATGACAATGACAGTGCAGACGTGCCTATATATAGGTGAGGTGGTAATAAATGCGCCACCAACTTTTTCAAGTGGCGCATGAAAAGTATTGTTGACACTAGAAAGCATGCGCCCTTGGCGCATCAAACACTTTCCAACACGAAGTTAAGTGCGCCTTTGGCGCACTAAAAGTGATGTTGACAGAGGAATATGTGCGCCCTAGGCGCACCAAAAAGGGGCGCAACAAAAATTTTGTTGACATGAAGGCGCATGCGCCTTGGCGCATGCAAGGAAGACTCAACATAGTGAGGTGCACCAAAACGCCTGTTGACACGAGAAAGCATGCGCCAAAGGATTTAAAGGGGGCACATGAAAACTTGATGTTGCATAGTCATTATATGCGCCCGACCAAAAAAGACCAAAAATGGCTAAGTTCGGAAAACTAGATTTCCCGGGAAGGGATTTTGCAACGTTCCGAATGCAAGGGGTCCCTGACGAGGGGCCGGAACAAAATTTTGGTAGGGTTATCTGTAAAATTGCCCCCAACAATTTTACGGGATAACAGCTGGCTCTTTCTGGGGACTATCTCTGAGCGAACCTCAGGGGTAGAGAATCCCAAATCTCATGTGCCTATCCATTGGGTGAACAGAGTCAAAAACAAGGGGGACTGGAAAGGGAAACACACAACCAGCAAAAGAAAACACACGACAAAAACAAACACACAACTGAAGCAAACTGTACAAAGAAGAGAGCGAGCTCTACTTCCTGAAGATTTTCAGATGTTGCCCACTATAGGGAAGCGGGAGCTTAGTTCCATCCAAATACGAGAGATAGAAACTGTTCTCTCCATTTAACTGCTTGATCTTGAAGGGCCCTCTCCATAGGGAATCAAACTTTCCGTGCATGCCTTTTGGCTCTCTTCGTTTGTCCCACAAAAGGACGAGGTCTCCCACCTGGAAATTTCTTGGCTTAGCTTTTTTATCGAACAATCTTTTGACCTGATTCTGATGTTCGGTGATCTTGTCGACCACCCTTACTCTCTTTTCTTCGAGCTCTACTAGATACATGATCCTCTTTTCAAGGGAATTTTGAAAAGTTTCATCTTCGATTACCCGTGCCAAGCACAGAGCAGGGAGTTCAGTGGAAATGGGAAGCTCGGCATCGGTGCCATATAACACTTGAAAAGGTGACATACCGAGAGATCTCTTGGGAGTAATGCGATCTACCCACAAAGCATCGTATAAGGACTTGTGCCACATTCGTTGATTCTCATCCACCAGCTTTCGTATGATGGTCACCAAGTTTTTGTTACTGGATTCTGCTTGACCATTTCCCTGAGGGTAATAATCTGAGGCATGAGCTAAAGTTATCCCATATTCATAGCAAAAACTAATAACTTCCCGTGAAGAGAAGTTAGAAGCATTATCAGCAACAATCTTGTTTGGAACGCCAAACCTGACAATGATATTTTCTTTGATGAAACTGCAAACAACTTCGGAAGTGGCATGTTTGACAGGTATGGCTTCCACCCACTTGGTGAAGTAATCTGTTGCTGTTAGGACATAACAGTGTCTGGCACTCGATTGGGGATTGAGTGCGCCGATAAAATCAATTCCCCACTGCTTGAATGGTTCGTCGACAATGACCGGCCTGAGGGGAAAAGCAGCCAACTTGGGCTTGCCGACGAACTACTGGCAAGGCTCACACTTTGCTACCCAGGTAGCTGTATCTTGGAAAAGCGTCAGCCAATAGTACCTAGCCCGGATGATCTTGTGTGCTATCACAGAAGAGGAGAAATGGCCCCCACAGGCTGAATTATGAAAACTTTCAAGTAACTTCACCTGTTGTGGCTTGTCAACACATCGCAAGAAGACACCATCTATCCCGCGTTTGTATAAACCGTCATCCCAGATGACATATTTGGCTGCTCTGAGCTTTATAGTGTGCTTCTCCTTTGCAGTTAGGTGAGCTGGGCATTCGCCGTAGGTGAGGAAGAAAGCAATATCGGAATACCACTCATCGCTGGTTGCGACAAATAGGACCAGAGGCAGTGAATCGGGTTTCTCCAGCTGACTTTGTGCTTCATTGGTACAATCATCCTTTTTCCCCAGAAACTTCTGATCCTTGGTTTTCAGCCATAAGTTGACATAAGCCTTTGCCTCTTACCAACTTGGTTGGTTTTATATCTAGATCATACTCCTGGACCTTTGCAATCCAATTTCCTCGCAAGCTTCCTAACTCCTGTTGAGTTAAAATTGACTTGACTGCCGTGTCAGGGACCAGGACCACTGTATGAGAATTTAAAATGTAATACCTAAAGTTTTTAACTGCTTTGACAACGGCGAAGGTATGCTTTTCCAACTGAGACATATTTAGTTCGTGATGTTTGAGGGGAGAGCTCATGAACGCAATTGGGGATTCAACATCCTCAGAATTCTTTTGCATCAAGATGGCAGATACAGTATGCTCAGACGCATAGCTATACATGATAAAATCCTTGGAGAAATCAGGACATACCAGGACTGGTGCGTGAGCGACGGAGGCTTTTATTTCTTCAAATGACCTCTTCCCTTCCTCACTCCATCGGAAAGTTGGTGACCCTTTCATCATGTCTAATATATGACGAGTCTTTTCAGCAAAGTCGGGAACAAAGCGCCTGAGAAAGTTCACCTTTCCGAAGAAAGAGTGGACGCCGGTCTTGCTTGTAGGCAAAGTAAGGCTCTGAATAGCCTTAACTCTTTCGGTATCTATCTTCATTCCTTCTTTGCTAACAACATGCCCTAGCAACTTTCCTTCTGTGACTCCAAAAACAGACTTTTTTGGGTTTAGGGAAATCCCATGCTCTTGGCATCTGGCCAATACTTGCTCCAGATGATCACAATGATCACTTCGTTGTTTAGAGAACACAGTTAAGTCATCCAGATAAACGACAATGACCTTCCCCATCATACCTTTGAATGCCAGGTCCATGGCCCGCTGAAAAGTGGCGCCAGCATTGGTCAGGCCAAAAGGCATCCTGCTGTAGGCAAACGTGCCCCAGGGAGTAGTGAATGCTGTTTTAAATTGATCTTCAGGTGAGACTTCAATCTGATTGTAGCCTGAAAAACCATCAAGCATGGACAGCATTTCTGATCCAGTTACCGCTTGTAGAACTTGATCCATTATGGGAAGTGGGTAGTTGTCTTTTAAGGAAGCCTGATTCAAGTTTCGAAAATCTACGCATATGCATATTTCACCATTTTTCTTTGCGCACTGGCACAATGTTTGCCACCCAAGTACTATGATGGATAGGAAAAATGATCCTCGCATCCAGCATTTTCTGAATTTCAGCTTGGATAGTACCTGAGATCTTAGGGTTATAATGCCTCTGCTTCTGGCGAAAGGGTTTGACGTCCTCTTTCAATGGGATGTCATGCTGGACGTCCTTTGGCTTAAAAGACTTTAGATCGGCGTAGGACCATGCCAATACATCCATGTATTTCTTCAGCAGTTTGACAAACTTTCGCTTCTCTTCGGGTGTGCAACATTTTCCAATGTTCACGAATTGCGGATGTTCTACCGAACCTAAATTAACCGGCTCAGTTTCTGGGGAGGATCCCGTAACATCTCACCTTTTATTTTTTACAAAACGGTCATGTCTGTTGAACAACCACTCCAAAGAAACCAGGCCCTTCGGAATTTTATTTCCTTTGAGCTGACATATGCCGTCATTCCCTCCGGATTCATTGTCTTGATCGGTGACTGATTCACGGCAAGTGGAAGTGGATCCTTCAAAGTGAAGCTCCTTAAAATTTTCTGCCTTTTCTAGAAAGGAAATGAGTTGATTGTCATCATTGAATACTTGCCAATGCTGAGAATTGTCTGGCACACTTGGGCGGAAAACCACCTCAATGGTGTATTTGTCTGTTTTCAAACCTGGGTGAGGGAGCATGAGGGATGCTGAAACGGCCAATGAATCGGCCATGTCATTCTGAGCTCTTGGAATGGATTCTATTGAAAAGGCGTCAAATTCCTCGATGTTGTCCCACACCGCATTACGGTAGTGCCTGAGCCTCTCGTTCTTCACTTGATATATTCTCTTAACTTGATTCACGACTAGCTCTGCATCACCTTGCACTTTCAGATTTTTGATCCCTCTTTCCTTCGCGGCTTGCATGCCAAGTAGCAGAGACTCATATTCAGCAGTATTATTTGTGTTGAAAAATTACAACTTGAAAGAGAGAGGAATAATCTCCCCCTCAGGAGATATTAGCACGGCTCCAGCGCCACATCCACTGGTTGCGCAGCTGCCATCAAACTGCAAAGTCTAGACCTTGTTAAGATCTTCTTCTTGGACGAGAACAACCATTTTGTCAGACTCGGTAGACAAGAAATAGTTCCCCATCCCTGATGATTCGAAAAGAATTTGGGCCTTGGGGTCCTCAGAGTTAGTAACCAAGTACTTCTTTTGTGATTCTGGCTCCAAAGTCTGCATTACACCTTTGATGGGGATTCTAGCCTTAGACCAGTCCATATGAATTTCTCCTCCAACCTCACTACAAAAACTCCTTCCCAGCAGAATTCCATAGGCTGCTGGAATGTCGGCAACGAGGACGGTCATTTTTACTCTTTTCTCTGGGAATGCCGCAAATGCGAACTACGCGTCTTTGATTTGACCAATCAACGGAACCTGCTTGGTTTCCAAGGAATAACATCTGCCAAAAGGCTTGGTAAGGGTGAGGCCTAGAGCATGGGAAACTTTTTCCGGCATGACGTTATCAGAAGCCCCAGAATCAATTATGCAGTTACTTAACTTGTGGCCATTGATTAGGAGGGAGAGATAGAAAGGCTCTATCTTGCCTGATGCAGATGTTGAGGCAACATTTATGCGGGATGCAGGAGGAGTGGAAAGGATTCCTTTTAAGGAAACCTGGGGAGTTATGACAGCTTGACTTTGAATGTATTCAGTTAACCTCATCAGCTGCTCGGGGTTTGACTGAAGATACTCGGCTTCAGACATTTGGATCTTGGTCTTTTTAGCATGATCTATGATATCAAATGCGGCCAAAGGTTGCGCTGGTGAAGGAATGAGTCCCTCACTTCGCGATGGTAGGGTAGGATTACTGGTCTTGATAGGAATATGAGAGGGCTGATTTGGGGGAGATACAGGGGCAAAAGCTCTCTTTGAAAAAGACTTATTGACAGGTTGAGTGGGTAGGGGATTACCTCTCTTTGCAATGGTTGGGTACGTAGATGACGTAGTCTTTTCTTTCTACACATTGGCAGCGACCTCAGCTTCTTTTCCTTGTGAGCAGGTAAAAACAACATATGATTGTCCACTTGCATATCCTTGTGTACCCTCTTCTTTGTCAGATTCCTCCTCATCAAATTCCATATACCCGATAGTAGAGTCGCCAGTCGGCTCACCGACATCTTGATCATCTTCGCCTTGAGACGAAGGTTCTTCGTAATTTTGTTCCTCTTCTTCTTCAATTTCAGCTAGAGCATTGACCGGAGGAGCCTCAAGTGCCAACCGTGGAGCAGTTGCGGGCAACCGCGGCCTATGTGGGATGCTGCTGGGAGTGAAGTTTCTTCGTGGAATATCCCGGTACGAGGAACTGGGGGAAGTTTGGGCTAACTGCTTCTTTAATGCGATCAAGTCATTTGCCATCTTTTGAAATGTTGGATCGGATGAAGTGGCGGGAGAAGGGCTCAAAGCTTTGGGCTTGGATGATTCCCTTTTTAATTCACCAGATATGAGCAAGTTGTCTTCAATCCATATGGCAGCAGCTTGGGCAAGAGGCAAGGTAGTTATTTGTTCATGTAGAAGCAAAAAACTTATTTTTGAGCTCATTGCATTCACAAAGAAACACTTTTGATTTTCTAGTGTTGGCAACATGGCAACAGGCACACGGTTGATTAATGCATTGAACCTGGTGATAAAATCACGCATGGTCTCATTGGCCTCCTTCTTTAGGTGAGTGATCTTTGATAACAATGCAAATGCATCTTCTGAAGGCTTGTATCTTTCTTCAAAAGCATCCCGCAAGGTGGCCCAACTGGTAATAGATCCGGCCGGCAAATGCTGAAATCATTCTGCTGCGGGCCCTTGTAAAGTTTCTAGAAAAAGGTGAACTGACACATCTTCATGGGTTACATCTAGGATACTGCATGACATAATGAATGCAGATATGTGTGAATCCGTGCTTTGGTTTCCGCTCCCATCAAATTTGGGGAAATTCTTTCAGTTTCCATGTGGGAGTGCGTGAACAGGATGTGGTAAAGCGAGGGGACCCATAGCATTTCCCCATGGTACCACCATCTAGATGGATAGAAAAAGACACGGGCTGGAAGCACAGTTCCACTGAGTAGCAAGGCACTGCAAAGGGATGTGGAGGCTCCTTGTGAAAACCGGTTCTTTCGTGGAGGTGAGGCACTTCTGGCTGACCGATCAGCTGAACTTAGTGATGAAAAGTGTGCCGGTGTTATACTGAAGTTGTGCCTTTGAAGCAGATCGAAAGTAGGATCGACTTCTCCACGAGCTCTCCTGCTACGAGTAAATGGTTCACGTGCCAGTGTACCTTCCTGATCTGCAATATTGTGGAGCAGATTTAAAAACACTTTTTGGTTGTACTTGTTGATTTTCTGATTTTTTTTTTACAAAAATCAGTAGCATATACTTTTCTGAATATTTAATTTTATCCTCTTCTGAAAACCGATTGCGGTTTAATGACAAAGAACAACGAGGATAAAATGATGGTGAAGCTTAGTAAGCTGATTTTCAGATCTAGAGTTGACTTTTTCAAAGAGTTTGAAAATTTTGGTAAACTGTCAAAAACTCAAATCTACGGAAGAATACAAATTTTTATAAAAACTCAGCGAACTAAAGATCTCCAACTAGGCCCGATCTATGGATCTCAGAAGAAAATTTTCAATTTGGGTCACTTTTGCAAAAATTTTGGATTTTGAACAAAAGTTAAAATTTGCAAACAGGTAGTGATTTTTCTGATTTTTACTGATTTTCTATCATACCACCATCATAGATCGGATAGATCTGTTCGATCCCCAGCGGAGTCGCCAAAAACTGTTGGTTCGAAAATCTGTCACTTGGGCAGATTTATGGATAAACGAGTCAACAGTGTGCAGGGCATAGCCCCTCTTTGAGTCAGCAAAGTGAAACTGGTTTATTGCTATTCTACCAGCAGGAATCTGTGCAAGTCTCACAATATTCTGCCTTCGGGGGTTTGGGATCTCATCCCAGTAGATGTGTTTCCGGCTGAGAGGAAAAATGAAAGGAGGGGGGAAAACGAAGAAAGATCAGATCCGAAGGGAGAAAAGAAATGAATTCCAAAGCAGAAGGGTCAAAGGGTCTATGGTTTGGGTTGGTAGTAAACAGAGCCGAACCTACTTGCATAGATGGATAAAGCAATACTGATGAATAAATGACAACAAAGTAGAAGCAAATCCAACAGAACAATCACACAAATCTAACATAAGAAAGATCTGATATTAAAACACATGTATTCAGCACAAAGTCTAAATATATTGTATTCAATGTTTGTTTCTGTTACAAAGAGTTCAAAATCTTCTTCTTACTTCTATTTCTCATCTGAAAAGTATTCACCCCCGAATACAACAAGTATTCGAGTATTTATAGAAGAAGGAGAAGAAGGAAGGCAAAAAGGAACCAACCACCTATTTACATAAAATCTACAAAATATCTCAAAGTCATGTTGACTTTTGACAACTTGATGGATGACATCATCCCATGGTGCAACATGGATGATGTCATCATTTGTGCCAACATACTTTAGACATTTACAAAAAGAAAGTCGAAGAAGAGAGAGAAATTATTCATCGTCGTCGTCCCGCGGCTGAAAGGGGATATCCTGCTTTTGCTGCTGCTCAGGTGACGAGATGTGGAATTGGGCACGGTATTCCATGAACTTGCTGATCATGGGCTCTAGTTGATCCTGGGAAGGATCCTTGTGTCACTCACTGATAGCCTCGCAAGTCTCCCGCTCGTCTGTGAGCTTCTCTGGGAGTTTGGAATATTCATTCTCTGCTTCTATTAAGAACCCGATGAAGTCCCGACAGGCCAGCAGGTTATTGATGGATTCTGCGTCAAAAGTGACCTCTGGCCCCAGCCCTTGCGAAACGATCTCCTTGAAGATCTGGATGGTTTCGTCAACCTTCCTTAAGGTGAAAGAAGGAGTAAGCAACCCTGGAGACATCGTTAGAACAATTTGTTCCATCTGATGCATTGCGTCCAGGGCTTCTTCCTTTACCTTATCAATCTTTTCGAGGACGAATTCCAGTTGATCCATCTGGTAATCCAGAGTGGAAAGGATTTTATTGAGGGCCCTGGGGTGACCGAAAACCGAACTTGACCAGATCTTCGACTGAACAGTCAAACATTTTTTGAAAGGTCTCATGCTGCAGCCTAGCATGGTCCAGCTCTTCGGATATGGGTCCTGCTAACGCCTGGAGTTCTTTGTTCACCTTGTTGATGTTCAGATACAAATCGGTGAACTTGGCGATCACTCGTTCACTGTCCTTGAGGATCTGGCTCCTCCAGGTGGAAACTGCCATACCCTGCTCGCCGATCTTTGCATATTCATTAATTTTATCCTGACTCAGAGGCTCAGGAGTTTCGGCGGTAGTTGTGGGAGGTGCACTGCCCATCTTCTGTAAGGCATGGAGCAGATGTTTATTTTGCTCTTTCAGTAGCCTTTTCTCTTCTTTTGCTTCTTGAAGCTTCTTGCAGAGGGTGTCAACTGTAGATAGGGCCTCTCCCTGAAGGCTTTCAGAAGACGTCCCCATTGTGACTTGAGTCACTGTGTAATCTGTCGAAGACAGATCCTTTTTATCTTTCAGAGGATTGGGGTATGCGATCTCCATTACCCTCTCTCCCGAAGCACTCTGAGAGAAGCGTGTGATAGGCTTTTGCTTCTTGGCCCCCTTTGATGGGATAACGGAAAAGTCCATCGGTGCGATGGGAACTTTCCTTTTCTGTTGACTTAGGTGCTGGGAGATCCAGGCTGGACTTAGGGGAGAAGGACCAGAAACAGAGAAGGGGGCAGCTGCAGTAGTAGAAGGGAAAAACGTGGAGACACGTGGCGGTGACATTGAGAGGAAAGCCGAGGAAGTGCCCACGGGAGGAAGGGATACTGCAGGGGAGGAAGTCATAGGAAGGGAAGGGAGCTCAGAGATGAGGGAAGAAATGGAGGGGGACAGCTCCGCGAGAGAGGAGAAGATGGACGAAGAAGCAGGAGGAACAGTAGAAGAAGGGGGAGAGGAGACGACCAAAGGAATGGTCACTTGGGTCACTCGAGGAGGGGAAGGAGGAGAAGGAGAAGGAACAGAAGGGACCTCAATTGTTACAGTTGTGGCCACATCCTGAGTGGATGTGCCTATGGGAACATCTTCCGCCGCTTCTTCTTCTGAGCTTTTCGGGATTACAACCCGTTCTTGTGAAGCGGAAGGAGGGCTTTCAGGAGCTTCATCTTGGGTGGAACTGGATTCACCCTCTTTATCTTTACCTTGCCCTTTAGCTGTTGTTTCGATCGAGGAGGTGCGTTGCCCAATGGAGAGGTTGTGAAATCGACTCTGAGGTAGATGAGCCCGTTCATTCGGCACCAATGCTCTGTTCTACGCAGATTTTCCTTGACTCTCTCCTCGATTGTTTCAGGAGCTTTGGTTCTATCAATCACCGCGAAAGGCCAATCATCCCCACCCGTGTCAAGATACACTTGATCCACTTCTTGCTCAGTAGTTTGGTAGCCTTTGGGGACGATGGCCACCCCGTACTGGATGATTTCTGCTAAGGCCAAGCGGGAATGATCCTTCCTCCTGAGCTCAACCTCATGATATATATCGATGTAGATATCTTCGATCTGAGGGATGTGGATCGGGTCGAGCTTGGCCCTTGGCAGACAATTTCTTGGGTCGAAGGTGGGCCTTGCTGGGAAGTTATGTTTCAGATTCAGCAGCTCCAGTTCTGCAAACATGTCTTTCACCTTGTGGTGAGTGAGACACGTATACCTACCCACTGTGAGGGGGAAAGGAGTTCCACCCTTCTTTCTCTTTAGACACTTTTCGTGGTAAGTAATAAGCTGCCTCGACAGCTCTAGCAGGATCAACTTGGGACCGGCATACCTTGGCAGTTTAGTTGGTTCTCCCAAGAAGTTAACTGCCCTCAGATAGGTAAATGTGGGGAATTGAGTGAACAGGGCCCCCCATTTCTCTGTAGCTGCTACAATACTCTTGGTCGTGTGACCATGAGTCATATTCGGCCTCAAGAGGTAGATGATGCCGTAGAAGAAGGCATCGTTGATCTTTGTGAACTGGGGAATACTATTTTCCAGCTTCAGTTCTGGATAGTATTCATAGATCTTAACTTGGGGCCAAACCCCACACCGCATCAGAGCTGGATAGTCTCTTTCTGAAGCCGCAACATAGACCACGTAGGAGTTCATATAGAACCTCCCCGTTGTGTTAAGTTGTTGTAGCTGCTCCGATATCGTGCTGCTTATGATTTCTGCCCACTCAAAGCGCTGATCGGGCACATTTTTGTTCATTGTCTCTAGGTATCGCAGCATCCACTTGTGAAAATAATGGGCGTCAGGAAGCCCAAAGACTCTGCTCAGGAATGTGATGGTGTCGCTGAGTTCCTCTGAAAAGTCACTACGATGAATGACTTGTGGCCACCGAGTCACCACCTTTTTGTTCTTCAAATATACCTCGTTCATCAGCTGCATGCACTGATCTTCATTGTCGTCCCAGGCCTTGATGCAGTCTTCCCGGCTTACGGCCACAAAGTGCCGGTGGTGAGGGATGCCGAGCATTATTTCAAAATGGTAGGCAGTGAGGTTGATTATAACCTCACCCTTCTCATTGTGGACACATCTTGTGTCTTTATTGTAGCATCGGGCTACCACCATCATAAATTCATTATTCACGGCACTGACTGGGATCCCTCCAGCAAAGTGCAGGGCACTGCCTATCAATTTGTCCATCCAGGGACTTTATGTGACCTTCCTGGTTCTGGCCCAAAAATCCTCCATATCAATGTGTCTGAGCTCTGAGTCTCTGATATCTAGGTCACACTCTGCCTGGGATTCGGGCATCCTGACCCTCTGATATTTATACTTCATTTCTTCTTCTGTGAGCTTGGCCTTGCCTTTAGATTTGGTAGGTCTCTTGCTTGATGTTGACATATGTAACTCTGAACTCAGTTGCTGATCTGCAAGGAGAAGAAGGGAAACACAATGCAGGAAGGTCATGTTAGCTGTTCGATCTTCCATTAAAGCGTTGACAGAAAGAAGAGTTAGCAATTTTAAGGCCTCAGGGCGCAGGGCGCATGTACACTGCAAGCTGCAGGGTTAAATGGTAAGGTGCACAGGAAAGGGCTGCTGCAAGGGATAAATCAGCGCCAAAAGGGTGCATGGCGCATGGACACTGCAGATTACATTTTGTTGTTGTAAGCACAAGTGCGCCTGCGCCATGTGTATATATTTTATAAAGGGCGCAGATATTTTTCATGTTACACGGGTACAGGATGCGCCAAAGGGCGCAGGTATAATGCGTGTAACATCATTTTTTCATGCGCCATAGGAGAACTTGGCGCGGCGCATGGAAGGTCTGCATAACATGATGTCGTTGCAATGATGGATGCGCCTGCGCCGTTTTAACAGTTGTGCTTTGGCGCATATGATTTGAATGTTGCATATATGCAGGGTGCGCCAAAGGGCGCAGGTATTAATGATGCAACATATGCGTTGAGTGCGCCAAGTATGGCGCAGGGAAAGTGATTGCAACAAGCGAAGGGAGTGCGCCATTAGGGCGCAGCTGTTCATTATGTAACACGCAAGGAATGTGTGCCATTGGCGCGACTGTTTATCATGTTGCAGGGGTGACAGATGCGCCAAAGGAGAAAAATAACAGTGCCTCTTTTCAAGTCATGATTCTTTTCTTGAGGGATTTGCATGTGGTTAAGCTCCTTTTTAAGGGTTCATTTGGGTTATGAAGAAGCTTATTCAGAGAGTTCCAAGCCATTTTTTAGGACAGAGTTTCCCCTACCAGCAGATCTGGAAAGAGGGGGGAAAAAGCATGGGTAGAGAAAAACAGCAAGGAGGATGGGGAGCTCATGTTTTGACAATCTCTTTTAACTCAATCCAAACCAGCAAGCAGCCAATAAACAAAACACCAAACACATAAGCAATGAGGACCTCTTACCAGGATATATAATGAAGAAATGTGCAAACGGGTCCACAAAGTGATTTGAAAATGACAGGGCAGGTGCGCTGGCAGGTACAGAGAAAAATCACGTGATTTGTGTTGGATGACAATGACAGCGCAGACGCGCCTATATATAGGCGAGGTGGCAATAAATGCGCCACCAACTTTTTCAAGTGGCACATGAAAAGCACTGTCGACACAAGAAAACATGCGCCCTGTGGCGCATCAAAACACTTGCCAACACAAAGTTATGTGTGCCTTTGGTGCACCGAAAGTGGTGTTGACAAAGGAATATGTGCGCCCTAGGCGCACCAAAAAGGGGCGCAACAAAAGTTTTGTTGACATGAAGGCGCACGCACCTTGGCACATGCAAGGAAGACTCAACATAGTGAGGCGCACCAAAATGCCTGTTGACACGAGAAAGCATGCGCCAAAGGATTTAAAGGGGGCGCATGAAAACTTGATGTTGCATAGTCATTATATGCGCCCGACCAAAAAAGACCAAAAATGGCTAAGTTCGGAAAACTAGATTTCCCGGGAAGGGATTTTGCAACGTTCCGAACGCAAGGGGTCCCTGACAAGGGTCCGGAACAATATTTTGGTAGGGTTATCTATAAATTTATTATTAATAAATTTGTGCTATCTTTGTTAATGTGTGATCATTATTATTCATACTTATTGTTATTCTAATTCATTTTAGGGTTTATGACGTTTTAAGATCAAAACAAACAAAAAGAAATAGATAAATAAATTTAAAAGAAATTAAAAATAAATAATTGAAAGCTCGTAAAAGGGGCGGATTAGGGAAAAGTGGGGGAAGGCGAAAAAATTCAAAAAAAAAAAATGCAGTTAGGGTTTGGGCTTTTTAGCTTTTGGAATGCATTGGGTTAGGAGGTTGGGCAGCTGGTTGGGGGTGTAGGGATCTACACACAAAAAAAGAGTTTGTTGAAACGGCCTTGGAAAATTTCAAGCAAATGCAATGATTCGTGTAAAGCCAAACTCCATAACTGTTTCAACATCCTCCCAGGCCGCGCCACATACCTGCGTGGGAAAATTAAGCACATTGGAGAGAGGGAGTTTGTCAAATGTTGTTGCAGTCGCAAATGTCGTGGGGATAGAGTATGGGTGCTCATCTGTTTTTTTTGTCACATTGTCAATGTCCTCTCAGCCGCGCCCAGACGTGCGTGGGCTCCCAGTAAATAAAAAAAAAATAGAGGAACTTTGTCAGATGTTGCAGTCACACGTGCCCTAGTAGATACTTATGTAAAAACGTGGAAGCATGTGAACTGTTCAACTAAATGTAGGGAAGAAATGCAGTTCCAGGGACTGCAATGATAGCAGGTTATGCAAAAAAAAATGGGTCTATTTAAAAGGTGTGGAACTGTTTGATATAATGCCTCAAAGAAATGTTGTCTCATGGAATGCCATGATGGCAGCATATGCACAAAATGGATGTGTAGAAAAGGCACAAAACTGTTTGACAATATGCAATTCCAACATCCTTAGTGTTTTGTGCCAAAATGGCAACGTAGGAGCAGGTATGGATGTCCATGATAGTCTAGAAGACCACATAATCACCTTGAAGCTCGGTGGTTGTTCCTTCAAATGCAAACACCTAGTGTCTTCATGGACATATTTGCCATTGCTAGTATATCCCAGACTATGTTAAAATGGGCACTTTGAATCAAGTCGTATGGATATGGCCATTGCATGTAGTTGTAAATGCTTGGTTAGACCTTAATGGAAAGCCTAGACTTAGAGATAAAGCACATGAAGCGGTTGACAAAGTTCCTCCAAGAAATAAACACAGATTAGCCCACGTGGATAGCTGAAATTTCTTGCAAGGATACGCACATAATGGATCTGTTTAGAAGGTTTTGGAAACGCACAAGCAACTGCTTACTCTGTTGGAAAGATTCAATTGATCGGGAAGTGGGTGTGACGTGGTGGAGGTTAGATCCAGGCTCGTGAACCGGTTGGCGAAGTGCCCGAGCAAGATGCTAAACAAAAGCCTGCGGCTTTCGACCGACTTCGTTCTCCAGGCATGGTTCTTCTTCCCTTCCTCTCATAATTCTCATGTTTTATTTCTCTTTTGCAACTAAATAGAATTTTAAATTATTAGGATTTTTAAATACAGTTAAATGTCTCTTCAACTCATTGCAAAACAATAAAGTGTCATGTCGCAACTCTCAAAGTCGTTATAATTCATCTACTTTAAACCAGGAACTATCACCCTCACTTTGAGATGATTTAGAAAACTCTCACCCTTCTTGATCACTCCAATATCATTTTATCGACCAGAAAAATTTGACTCCCCATCGATAAAGTTGACCTTCTCCTTGTTTTAAATAGTTAAATTTTGCAATTTTTGGAGACTCACTAAGTACCCTTCGCAACTCTGGAAATGAGATGTGAAGTTTCATTCGTGTACCTTGGTATACGAGGAGTCACCTTGACCTTTGGTTTGACCCGAAACGAACATATGACATCCTTTTGACGATCTTATAGGAACCCTGTTACACTGGTTTACAGCAGTAGAAAGTTGTTAAATCTAGAAAGTTGGCTTTCGTTTTGGACCGCCATTTGAAACTTGGAAAGAGAAATCACGTCTCGTCTTCGCAAACCTCTAGCGTTTTATACTAGAAAAATGCATGGAACATTCAATATAGGAAAGAGCACTTTTCGGGATAGTTTGGTGAAGACAGTTTGTACGCCTCCAGTCGCAGTTTGACAAGGTCAAACTTGACCAATTTCTTCTTGTCGCTCTAGAAAACTTGTCACCATTTGAAAATGGATTACTAGTTCTCAGTCCTGTCGACTCTGATGAATTCTCCTTATATAGGGGAACTAGTAGGAGATGTCTCGTTGCGTGCTCCTCCATCGAACGTCATTTTTGGATGCAGTTTTCTAGGCCCTCGAGCTAACTTTTGTCATTTTACAACTGGGTCAACTACGATTAGTAGCCCCGGAAAATTAGCCGCCAAATGCAAACCATTCGCTCTTTTTCAATTCCATCAGTTGCTATGAACTCCTGGTATGTCTGGGAACACGTAGAAAGTTAGTCAAGGTGTGTGTGTTCATTGGAAGATAACCTTTGGAATCCGTTTCTTAGCCTCCGACCCCGTTTTGTACGTTTTGTAGCTAGTGAGAAAATGTAAAAATAGAAAGTTACAGACCCTCGTAGGGTTACCAAATCACCCTGGAAAATTTTAACACGTGTAAATAACTGTTTAAAAACACTATAATGAAACTTGTGTGCATTAGAAATTTTGACAAAATGATGTTTTCTCTCTCTTCCTTTCTCTTTCTCTCTCCTGGGTTTATAAAATGAAGAAAAATGAAATGCAATGAATACATGTTTCTAGACCTTTTTTATTTCGATTGCAAATTGTAATTATTGTCAGAAGTAAATGGGAAAACTAAAAAATGATAATTATGATTGATTAGGGTGGATGCCATGCCAGCAATTTATTGTTGATATCATGCTCACGTGGGTTTTGTAGGATGGAAAAATGACGACAAAAAAAAAAATGATGTGTAATTTAATTATTATTAATGTAATTTTTACAGGTCATTGTAAAATGAATAATTGCCTAATGTAGTCTCTTGTTACTGAAAAGTTATAATTGAAATTGTTAATATGTAGGAGATGCTAGTTTTAGGGATATCTTAGGAAATGTGCATCTAATTCACCGGTTCAATTTGATTCTTAGTTGTGTATGGCAAAAGAAAGATTTGATATATATAGTAAATGAAATTGAAGTTAATATATTGTAGTACTTTTTCAGCATTCAATAAACGATTAAATTAATTACTGGGTTATCTTCTTACCTTGCAAACGTAATAAAGAGTCTTTTTTTTATGGGAACACTCAACCTTAATAAAATATTCATGCATAGCTTTCCTACTTTTATGATCCCTTTTTACCATATAAGAATTTTAAAACCGTAGAATGACCTTAAACCTTGCACTCGATGAGACCTCCCAGGTTAGGTAAATAAAACCCCTAGTTGGAGTTACCGTCATAGTCATTAGGTTTAGCGACATTGTCGTGAACCCATACTTTAGGAATGACATGGTCCAACTTTATCCAGAGTATGCGGTTTCCTTCTAGTTTTGGTAATCGCGAGAAGAATGTCCTCTCTTCAGGGCTGACACCAGGTTGAGTGGTGAAGACCGCCTTGGAAGTCACCTTATGAGTCCTTGTTAGAAGGAATGACTAGCGGTGTAACCCTCCCATCTGTGGAGTAGGTAGAGATATTACTCCCTTGTATCCTATTGGATTTCCGGGGGCCTTACAAAATTAGATCTAGATATTAACTTCATCAGTGGATGAAATCCCTGTTGGATCCAAACGACCTAAATGACGATCACGATATAGTTTTTCTTTGTCTTGCATTCTCGTTAGTGAACCCTTTTGTCCCTCGTAGATAAATGTCTTGTCTTGGGCTTGTGAAAATTTAGTGCCTTGATCTTTCATGAAAGGTTTATAGGGTAAACACATTTTAACCTTAATCAAATCTATAATAGGGATTGAATCCCTGGGTGAAACTAGAATTAAGCTTAACCATGTGCTTCTTTAATATGTCAGACAAGTACTTTTGTAACTCTTATGTTTAAAAAGATAGTAATAATGAGACCCTAGTGCGACGCAAAAGTAAATCATATGAGAGTAAAACCAAAATTTGAGGTTAGGAATAATGTCACTGGGAGTCCTTAAGACTTAATTTAAACATCTTCATGTGTTACAAAGAATATAAACTACCTTGGTGTGAACAAACGTTGAGAAAAAAATATATATACATATAAAAACCAAATTTGGAATTCAACAAATTATTGAACTATAATAATAATGGTAGTGAAATAACTATTCTGTGATCGATGGATGTTCTTGGGGAAAAATCTATTTCAATCTATGCCTTCCTTAATCCCAAAATTTCATCCTGACATCACATTAGGTTCACTTGTGTAACAAGTTTAAATTCTAAACTTTGAATAAGCGTTTTTGGAAGCCTAATCTTAACACAAGAATGAGAGAGTTAGAATTTTGTATAGAATTTGAAATATGGAAAATACTTATGTAAGTTATGAAGATTTGTCATAGGGGTAAAGAGAAAATCAAATGGTTTGAACAATAAGTGAAAGGAGAAACGAATTTTCAGAACATGTAGGTGGAAAAAGGGAGGAAATTTTGCTTACATATTAATGTTATTGGATGTTTAATGTACTTTAGAGGTAACCATGGAAATGTTTGTGTTGTCGGTTGTCAATCCTTGAGCCCCTTATTATTGTGGTCATGTTATTGCTAGTATTCGTTCGTTGGGAAAAGTGTGGCATCGACATTTCGATGTCGTCTGCATGTTTCTATGTGAGTCGATGACTTATGTGTTTGTCGCATGTGAGTCGAGTTCTATACTTGGAGTCCTTACAGTGTTGTGTGTAGTGAGCAATGTACGTCAAAAAAAAATTTCCTAGTATTTTACTGTTGTATTTGGGTGTGTAAAATGTGGGCACTACACTAGACGTGTGAAAATTTTATTGTTGTCCTCATCTGAATGAAATTGTAAATATTTCTATGGGAATGGATCGTCGAACCTTGTATTGTTTTCAATTCCTTGGTCCGTAAAATAAATTTTAAAATCGGGCGCGAAATGGTGGAGTTTTCTTCTTCTCTGCATTTTTCCACAGTCATGAATGATGGGCGTTTTCTTCCCCATAAAATTTTGGCTCCATTATCCATGGGTACGTGGACATATATAATTAAAAATGGGTCGGCGGAGAACTTTGAGGTTTTGAGCCTTTTTGTAAAAAAAGGTTAAAAGTCATAGAGTGACTTGCATCCCCGATCATGCAAAGAGGGAAAAAGTCAAATCTTGAGCCCGCCGTTGGAAAGTCAAAGTGGGGAAATAGGTTGGTGGAGCAATTTGTGTTTTTGAGCATTTTTGTAAAAAGGGCTAAAAGTCATAAAGTGACCTGCATCCCCGATCATGCCAAGAGGAAAAAAGTCAAATGTTGAGCCCGCATAAAAAAAGTCAAAGAGGGGAAGCGGGTCGGAAGAGAAATTTGTGTTTTTGAGCCTTTTTGTAAAAAGGGCTAAAATTCATAAAGCAAGCCACGATTCCTTCGCTTATCAAGTGAGGCCATGTGTCAAGACCTTATCAAAAGCGGGAGAGCGGGCCAAAATGTTCCAAAATGCCATTTCTCCAAAAGTCACAAAATGCAAAAGGCATCCTCCACGCCCACTCTAGTAAATTTATCCCACGTGGATGGCTCTGGTTTAAAGTTTCAAAGGCAAGATGAACGATTCAAATTAAAAGTTACAAAATAAGTGTAACGGCTGCATTATGAAAAGTCTAGTTTTTTCCACAATTTGCATTTCTTCGCGAATCAAGAATTTGAATGGACGCGAATGACCGAAAAGATTGTAAACCGTTTCTTGCTAACAAACAAGAATTTGTAACCATTTCTTGAAAGATATTTAATGGCTTCTTCACGCCATTGTACATGTTGGAAATTGATCTTGTAAACTCATGAGTACATTGTACTTAGAGAAGGCAAAGGAGATAGCCAGTTTTCTTCTACTTCCCCCCATCCTCAAATTTCTTCCATTCCCACATTATGTACAACTTTTGTTTAAGTCTCAATACAAGAAGAAGGATTTTTTAGCCTTTTTGATGAGGAAATTTTAGAAAATTTGAGTTCGCAATCTTATCTCGTCTTGTTGCCATTTGCAGGGTTGTTTTTTCTCATAAATGCACGTGTTGAAGTTTCTAGCTAGTGTATATGCAGGAATCTGATTTTCTACCTGCGACATTAGTTCTCCTACCTCTTTTCTCACTCCCTTTCCCACCTTCATAGAAAATTTTCCCCTTGTAGATAGCTGTAAGCATTTACCACAGGGTCAGTGGAGTGCCCCTGTTGGATCCCCGGCAAAAAGGCCACCATAGAAATCCACACTTTCTCGCGCATGCATACACGGTAGCTGCACCGGTTAAGTAGAGGGACTTGGATTCCCAGAGCATTGGCAAGGAATTCAAAAAAATTTCCACTTAAAAAATTCCCTCACCAATAGATCTTTACAAGTATTCAAAGTGGTAGCAGTAGTTTTATCTTTACCTTTCCATGTACCTTTGTTACTTGTTTGTCTTTGCTCTTTCTTCGGTTGATTTGTTGATTACTTTGTCTTTGACTCCACTTCTCCTTCCTTCTTTTAATCACTAATATAATATGCATTCACATATTCTTCATTGAGATCCTCGGGATTTGATGAGATGACCTTCCTTCGAAGGTGAGAGTGAAGTCCTCCCAAATACTTGGTTAGAATATCCTCATCCTCCAAGTCCATATTAAGCAACATGGCTTGTCTCTAAAATTCCGCAGTGTAATCCTACACACTTTGACCCTTGCTTTGTCTAAATTAATTCCATTTAATTATCTAGTTAGTCTTATGGCCAATAGGATAAAACTTAGCTCTAAGTAATTCTTTAAAAACCTCCCAAGATATTACAAAACGATGCTTCTTCTTCTCACAAGTGGCTAGATGGGTTTCCCACTAAACCAGAGCATTTATTCACCATTCGATTGATAGGATCAGCTTCCACAGTGTTGTCTTCCATTTAAGGCCACCTTCAACGAGCAGTCAAGTATTCTAAAGGATCTTGCACATACCACCCAAGCTTATTATATCCTGACATCATTTTGGGTATCATACACTCTCAAGACAACTTCTCTCCAATACCACTGATCCAAAACTTAGGGGTTTTGGGATTAAAGGACATAATAACAATTGTGTCATTTAAATAGTAAATTTATCTATGAAAAGAGATGTCTATTATTCTGAAGACTAAGATTACAATAGCTATCTCTACAAAGAGACGTGTTTTCTTCCCTTTCAGGCTACATATACATATATACCTAATTATAGAAATATGAAGAGGCATCTAGAAGAATAACGAAGGTCACCAATCTTGAGGGAGACGAGGTCATTCACCTTCCATGAATTACATATCTGAAATTTTCTTGAAATTACTATTTTTAGACATCACAACAAAAATTTATTTTTAAGGCCTTTTAGACAATACTATAAATATTCCAAGATTTCTAACATATTTTCAACGGAGTCAATTAGAGCTACAGTCTAGAGTTATGACTCCTGGAATTTTCCGCATTATAATTGCTTCCTGGATTATTGTCTAGATCATCTATTTAGTTGCTTTTAGATGTATTTCACTCAAAGAAGGAGTTTCAATGACTATAAATTATCTACAAGTGTTTCTTCATATGCCCAGGTTACAAATTATATGTGTCTAGATGTTATTGGCGAAATTTGAATGCTACATCACACCATAAGTGTCAATTTTATTCTCAATTTATAGGATTAGTTTGGGGGTCCATTACTTATGGATATGTTTCAATTTTTTTGGTTCTACATTATAGATATTTAGGAGCTCTTTAATCCTTCATATTAATACTTATTTTGTATTTTATTTGATCAAACCCTATTTTTTCTTAAAATACCACAACGGACCCTTGAAAGGGGTTAGAAATTTAGGTAAGACAACCTCAGTAACCCCCTCAATGATGTGGTGAGTATTTCATAAATACCAATGTTATGAAAACATATCATACTCCTTATAGTTCTCTCTCCTAAATGAGTGTGTGTATAATCATGTGTACAAACAATTCACCTTCCTTCATACTTTAACATGTAGCATCATGTAGTTTTGACCCCATTACTATCATATTTAGATGTATGGAATGATTTAGGGGTTTTCCTTGAGAGATTATAAATTTGATTTGGCTTTAGTAATGATCCTTAATGTAGTGAGTGTGTTCCAAGAGAGTGTGAAGTGTCTAAGAGGTGTGGAAGGTGAGTAATGAACTCACAAGTGTTTTTTACACATAGATGAATCTTCATAAATTTATTACCATACTCAACTACGAAACATGTCTATGCTAGACTAGTGGAGATTACAGAGTTTGAAAATTAGTCATTAAAGGATTTTATAGACTGCCCACAAAAGTAAATAATTGCATAAGACTATAATCACCTAACTTTATCAGTAGTGTCCTTAGAGGGAAATAAGTTGGTATGAGGTATGAATAATGTTTTTCTATGATTATGAAGTGATCCTTTATACAATAATTTGATCGTAAATAGATATGAAACAAATAAAGGTGGCGACGATAGTAGTTGGGAAGACTAATAAAGAAAAGTATGATCAAGATTAAAATATATGAGATTTTTCCAAGTGTGTAAGAATATGTCAAATAATACCACCAAAGTTGACAGATAGTTGAAGCGCGACAAGGAGGTACAACAGATATTGACGCATAGAAGACGCACGACAAAGAGTTTGTTGATGCACGACGCGGAGATTTTTTGATGAGAAAGTAGAGGTCGGAGGCTGCAGACGCGCGACAGGAGATTTTGCTGTCGCGTGTCAAAAAAAATGCATTGACGCGCATCAACAGACCTTAATGACGTGCGTCAACAACCTTAATGACACGCGTCATTGAGGTCTGTTGACGCGTGTCAATGCATTTTTTTTGACACGCGACAGCAAAATCTCCCGTCGCGCATCTGTAACATTCTGTCGCAACACTTGACAATCAGGTGAAATTTTTTCATACAACCCCCACAAAATTCTCCTTCCCATGAAACCGGTTCTGGGGATATTCGCCAGGTATTCTCCACCTCCGATTTCCAAGAGGTCTCTTAAAATGAACCCTGAAACAAAGATTGTTGTTAGTTGTTTATTCAAAGCATCTTTTAACGAGACGTACAACAATGCTACTAAAACTCTTTAGTTTTTGGCCTAAAACCATTGCATTCTTATTCATTCCTTTACCCAATCCATCTTTTGGGTTTGTGTTATCTTTAAATGATTTGTTTGCATGATCCCAGGTCATGTTGACATGGAAAAGCATAAGTGTAAGTCTAATATTAATCTTGTGATGAACTTCCACCTGGTCGGAAGATTGAACTTATATAACAAAACAAGGTATAGTAGATATATCTGGTATGTTTTCGTACTTGGTTTAAACTATTTTTTATCTTGACCCATATTTAAGTGTTTACCTCCATATTTTATGAAACTCTAACTAGGTTTAAATTATCCCCACTATAAAGTGTGAAAAATGTCAATATTTATCTTTGGTATCAATTCTCTGCACATCATTCAGTAGATTCTTTGGGGGGGAAACAAATTTTATATTGTAGAAAACAATTAGAAGTAATCTACAATTGTGGTTGTGATGGCAGCTTTTAAGTTTTATTTGCATTATTGATGCACACATGATCTCAATAATTTACACTTCTTTAGGTGGATGTGCTTCTATTAGTATTCACATAAAGATTGAAAGAAAAAACTTTCTTATGAACTTCAAGGTATAGATATGTTTATTTTTTATTTTTTGAATGAGTAGTGCACACTCTTTAGGCACTAGATTATATATATTGTTAGCATCTCTACTCATGCTTTAGAGGAAGTATATAGGAGATTTACAATTACGAGTAAGCATACAACTAAATTAGTGATCTTCTTCAACCTTTTATTTTTAGGTATGCATGTATTAAAACTAAACTTAAAAACCAAGAAACGGGGATGAAAGAGCTCAGCTCCGTTTCTCAATTATGTTTCCACTGATTTTTTATGTGATTTCAAGTTTTAAAGCATGTCCGAAATAGTATATATGTGGAGTTGCAGTTCCCTTGCATGTGGGAACTTTTTTGGCAGGTCATGTATTACAAAATGGATTAAAAAAATCTATATTTCTTCTTCTACGGTAAAACCATTTGAAGCTATGTTCATATGGGTATTATCTCATTGTCTCTATTGACATCATATAGTTTCTGATTTTAAAATTTATGCATTTTATTTCTGCTATTGAATAGGCAATAGGATGTCATTTATTGCCATTAAATTAATGCTTTCATATTCTTGAAAAATCCATAGTGTCCACAGTGCTTAGAAAGTGCATCACTGAGAGACATAAGAATTCACTATTTATAGCAAATATTTGTTGTTGATGAGAAGATTCAACAGGTAGATTACTCTTCTTGTTAAGTCTTAGCAAAACAATATTATGTTTTTTTTTGCTTGTTTGTTGGTTTTTTATTTGATTCTAACCATAGGATGAGATTCTATTTGAAACATGTTTAACCAGTAAATGATACAGAAGCATCAATGTTCTTATTATGTTTTAGATTATTCTACACAAATAGCACATGGATCTTATTGAAAAATACACTCTGTGTTGACACGTTTTATGGGAAACACATATTCATAAAAATGTATTAGGAGCAAATGGATTTTCTGTAGATGCAACAAAAACAACCTTTCTTTCACCTAAGCATAATGTTTCATAATTTATAATTAGAGTTTTGACATAGTGTTATCTAAATATCTTGAATATTGTGAGATTTCATGAGATTTGTTTGGATGTGAATGCTAAAACATGCACTCATATATGACATTGACTACACACATAAATCTAACAATCATCGAGAATATATGTCCAAAGCATGTGGGTATACCTGATAGGTACAAATCATTGTGTAGAATCATGGCGTATGAATGATAAGCTTGAAACTAATTTTTTGAGTGTGTTCTCCTTATTTAAATATTTGATTTTTTGTCTTTGATATTTGTGTTGTGATACATTTAATGTACAAAACATAAATGCTCTCCTAATCCTTTCCCGAGTTTGACAAAAATATCTTAAAATTAACGAAAACAATGAATATGTTGAGGCATGTGTTACAGGTTTGTTAGTCTTTAAGCTTTCTCTAATTATCAAAAACCTAAACAATAAAGAGTATATCAAAAATAATAAAGTGCATAATTGAAAACAATTCCATCGACGTATAAAAACCTAATTTGTGCACAAAATGTGGCATGCAAGAAATACTACTCTCAAATAATAATGAATGTTTCAAGTTTATTATTTGATCTCTCTAAAATGTATAATGCACTTTATTGTATTGTAGTGCCAAGATAACTACAATGATTCTATATTTACAAAAAAATTAATTTAAATTAGGACCCTCTTAGCACCTACTCAACATACAAAAAATGAAAACTGAAAAAGATATAATGTAAGAAACAAGTGCACCCTCTACATTTCTTATTCCATAATGTAGGTAGGGTTCAGACTTGGAGAAAGTATAGTAGGGGGTGCTGGCATGATTCTTTGCAAACTCTCATATTCTTCTGGAAACCCACTTGAATGCAGTTGATGACACAACGGTTTTTGATTATATCAAATTTACAAAGTAGGTTTTGAAAACAATTATATATATATATACACTTTAGATTGATATGCCACAAATATGTTATGATGCAGGTCCTATGTTGCTTACATTGTTCCTACAAGAACTGTATTGGATATAAAGTGAACTCCTTTCATGATAGCCTTCCTTCTACATGACCAAATTATCTTTCTCGAGACATATTGAAGGTATAGTCCAATCCTAAAAATTATGGTGTTCTCAACATTCTTTTATCTTGCAATTCTCTACCTGTTTTGCAAAAAAAATGATTTGAGTAGTGTGTACGATGCAACCTGATATTACTGCTCTAGGGTTGAACATACTTGCAACATATTCTACCCTCCGAATTTGCACAAGCTATGTAACTGAAAAATCAACATATAAGATTTGCAAATGCATATGTACAAATTTGTAACAAATTTGAAATGTAGAGATAAAACCTTTAAATGTAATGTTTCATCTATATTCCTACACTTACAAAATCAATCACACCCCTTATTAACATCAATTACAAAAGTAATAAATGTCCCTCTAAAAAAAATAACATATACCATTCGGCGTTCACATTACATTGTACACATGCGATTGCTAGTTTATTCCCTTATTAAATCTTTATAAATCATAAACAATTTTAGTAATTATTACACCGAAGGTGTTTCCCCTATGGGAAAGGCACTTACAGAAGTTTCCAAGACTATGTTAAAATTGACGGGTTGTTTGACGTTTTTGCATGCAAACAAAGAATTGAAGTGGTTGTTAGTATAAATTTGTATGCGGAAAGCTTCATTAGAATAAGTTGGAGCTCGAAACAGTTGCATGATGGGTTCGATCTCGAGACCAAAGTGGTAATAAAGGAATGAAACAATGCTCTGTTTCCGCAATTAAATCATATTCATGCAAAGACAACGAACTGTTATTGAAAACCGATTTCTCTTTTATTCTTATCTGCCATACAGGTAGAGCTGTTGTTGAGGGACGAGAATCTAAGAAGTTCATTATTCATAACTCCCGATACAAATACTTTCATCATGGTATTTTATAATGATCAGAATTATGGTATTAAATTGCTTCTCTCTTGTTGTTTTCTTGCTTCTTATGTGAATCATATTCTGTTGGATTACAGATTTTGTTATTGAAAATTGATTTCTTTTTTATTCTTATTTGTTATGCAGGCAGATTTGTTGTTGACCCAATAGACCCCATCTGTTATAGTTTACAAATAAAAATTGGGGTAATATTAAATTTGAGTGTCATATTTATGTGTACTTACTCTGTGACTCGTAGTATTAGACTTGTTTCATGCATTTGATTTTGGCAAACATGTGGAGGCCCTCTATAGTCAAGGATGTAATTGATCTATTTTTGCATGACTGGGGACCCCAATAGACTCCGCCAGCGGCTAATATTCACTCCAATAAAAAAGGAGGTGGTATTTAATTTGAGTGTCGTATTTATATATCATCCCATGTTAGGTATATAATCAACAAATGTAGTTTAAACATAAGTGCTACCTTAGAATTTAGAGTATATGTCGATTGCAGTACCTTATTTCTTGAATGGGATTGCACATCATGTTTGGATTTTAGATTTTTATTTATTTTATGTGTTTTATTTATTATCTCTTTTGAGGATTTTGTGATTCAATCATTAGAATTATTTTTCTGGTATGTAAAGTGGAGTTCTAAGTCTAGATCGGTTGAGAAAACACTTCATGTTTTAGTATAGTTATTCAAAACTAGGCCATACCAATTGTTCTCATAGTCTTATAAATTCAAGCCCATATTGTCTTCTACAGGATTCTCTAGATCAAGATGTGCCCATGTTTTTTTGCTTTATCCTTTCAACTGGTAACACTGGGATCTCAAACACTAATTTACACTTATTAGGATGCCTAAGAGTGCTTAAGGTCAAAGGAAAATTTCTTCAACGGAGAATATGCACCTGTCACCATTAGTAACTGATCCTTGTAATCCTAGGATTGTGCCTAGTTGCAGAAGGAATTACCCTAGCCTTGTTAGTGGTGAAAACCCAATATTCTCACGTCATATCTACCTAGCAAGATGTTTTTCTGTTTCTCATTAAATGATGGCTGGAATATTTACAGATTAAGTAGGGTCGTTAATTTTCTAGTAGACATGTTTAGGTGGTGTCTTACCTCTTGATGGGTCCCTTGGCAAGCCTCCAAATATTGGAAATAAATGGTACTATGCAGATAGATCTAGAAAATTACCTTACATTTGACATGTGCTCTATAGCTTTTCTGGTATTATGACTACAAGCACGTATTCATCTTTCGACGTAAATACTTTAACAATGTACAGTGTAATCTCTGAAAGAAAATTAACAAACATAAATCTTACCAATTGAAGCAAATTTGAGTTAGTGTCCACAGCTTCCTTCCCATCAACAACTCTATAAGAGCAATTTCGTAACTGTATACATCATATTTCTCATCAAGCCCTAATGTTCTTGCATATTTAGGGTCAATGTAACCAATGATACCCATAACATAGGTAGAGGTGTGGGTTTTGGCCGAGGAAAGAACTCAACAATGCCAAAGTCTGACATATTAAGATTTTTCTCTCACATTAATTTAATTCATTTGATTTTGTAAATATTCTGTTAACTTCAATACTCTTTTAAATAGTCTTTCTTCCTTTTTGAACCATTTCTTTCCAATAACATTCTCCATCTTAGGTTTAGATACAACATTATCTACAAACTACCATTAATTAATTTTTTGGGGTGAATTACTTGCTTCTATGGCTTGGTTAAAACTATGGAATCAAGGGAAGGCATTAAGTTGAGTTAATGAACTATGAATATGTATAGTTCTAAGTTGTTTTATTGTGTCGGTCTCTTGACATCTATTTATGTTAGAATCCATTAAAAATTATATGTTATCTAGAGTTTTCTTTGAATGCATATTTGTTCAAGTTCTATTACATATTACTTTGGGTGATTTTGTGAGCTTGAGGCCTCATTTGGTTTAAACAGTTTGATTTATGGTAACTGACTAGGCCCAATTGTATTTATCTTTTGGACTGGTGTAGCTTTAGTGTCCCTACATTGGGTTGTGTCTAATTTTATCATCAAAGTAAAAAAAAATTAAATATCAGTTCCATATTATGCTTGCATGAACATGGACATCCATTTCCAGCTGGTAGGGTTGTAGGAAAAAGGGTTTAAGACATTGTATTTCCTTCTAAAAATTATAGAAAAAGAAATGAACCCCCTTCTTGATACACAATTGAAATATGTTTTTTGCCTCCTTACAGTTCTCTACTACTCAGCTACCCTTTTAGCTAGTAAATTTCCACCGAGTTCCCAAAATAATAGTCCATTGTGTCTATATGAGTGTATATTCTAAGAAACAAAGAAGCTTTTAGGTTTTATCTCGATAAAAATTCAGCAGATAAACAAGCATCAACATGGGGAGTGACTGAACCAATAACAAGAAATTTTAGCTCTTAGATGTTCCCCTGCCACGTTTTTAGTTGCTTTAGCACATTTTTTATTTTTCCTTGATCTGCAAAATCATCTCCAATCATAATGAAGTTGAAAAATAAAGGGATTTTGTTGTTTTATCCTCTGTGTTAGAAATCACCGCCTTTATAATGTACAAATTAGCTCATCCACGGCTTATGGTCTTATAATTCTAATGTCTAATACATACGATATTGCATAGGATGATTTGGGCCCATCTAATCTTGATTATGAGGTTGTGGCTTATCTCAATACAAAGGCTAAACCTTCTTTTTTGGAACCACACATCCCTTAATTTTGTTTTATATGTGAAATGTTCCATATGAGACTCATTTCCTAGTCGATTTTTGCAATACTTAGAATTTTAGTTAGAAACTCTTAATATACATGCTAGAAATCGGGAGCATCTCCATCTTACAAGCTTGACGATTTCAAACAAAATTACAGCTCAGAATCCTTTCTTGGGAAACCTTATTGGGATTTACCATTCTTTTTACCTACTCAAATGTAATTATAAACCTCGTTTCGATGTTATATTTCTCTCAGTGATGGTCATGGATCCTATGTACCTCTTTCCATATCCAAAGTGTCACTGGCTTAACAAATTCCCTATATGAATGGGTTTTGATCTATCTAAGCTTTGGGATTTGATATTTTTCTTGAATTGTATTATATCTTGTGATGGTGTCATGATTCCATTACATAGATATAAGATCAAGTATTGTTTTTTTTTTTTGGCATTGTCTCTAATTACGTGTAATTAGTCTTTGAGATTAAATGGTATTTATTGAGGTTGTTTGAGATTTTAAAAGTCTAGATCTCAAATCCTAGATTTCCCAATCATATTTAGGTGGATGAGAATATAACTAGTCGCTTGTGCTCATTTTTTATTATATTGGTATAAAAATGAGAAGGATTTATGGATAGGTCTTCATTCACGAGTGTTAAAATTTCCCACAAAAGGCTACCATTCATGATGTAAATAATGCAAATGTACAGAGGTCGTCACGTATACATGTTTAGTTCTAATGTCATGATATAAGATTTGTAACTTTATATATACGAATTTGTAACAAATTTAAATGTACACATACAACCTTTAAATGTAATGTTACATTTATATTTGTACACTACCACTATCAATCACATGCCTTAACGAGTGTACCAAAAAGGTTTTATTAACAAAAGACCAACCAAATAACCGATGCAAAACTAACACAATTACCCCAATATAATTGCAAACCATGTCAACTACCAAAGCAACTAACTATCCAAAACGGTATCAAATGTATTCTTGTTTAGTTTGCAAAAAAAATGGCCACAAAAGACCACCACACATGATATAAAATCTACACGTCCCAGATTTACAAATATATGAATTCATAACAAGTTTGTATTTCACCATCTATATTCCTACACTTACAAAATTAATCACACCCCTTATCAACATGTGCACATGCACGGAGTCTTCATGTATTCATGTTAAGATCAAATAAAATAGTCTGCAAAATGCTACCACTCAAGATATAATATTTGTAATTGTATATTTATGAATTTTTAACAAGTTTGAAACGTAGAGATGATACCTTTAAATGAAGTGGTTCATCTATATTACTACACTTACAAAATCTAAATTTTCAACATTCATATTCAATATTACCATTTTAGTATTGCTGACTCTTTATATAAAGTTAAACCAACAACACATTTTTAATGAACATACAAATACTATAGTTTTTAAAATGCCGAGAAAGAACCATGCAATTTATTGTTCTTTCCATTCAAATCTTTGTCACTTATATCACTTTTTTACGTATTAATTGTTTTAAGGGTAGACCTCATGTTTATGTTGTTTTAGATGAAGTGGTTAATCTATATTTAATCACAACCAAAAACAATCACACCCCTACAAAAGTAATAACTATCCCTCCAAATAAAACAACATATATCGTTCGGTGTTCACATTGCATTGTACATATGCGATTGCTAGTTATATCAAGTGGGAGTCCGTTGGACGAGTGATTTTTATAAACATGTCTTATTATGTTTTTTTAATGGGTAATTAGTTTTGGGTTTTATTATGTTATCATTTCTTTCCAAGTTTTGTTTTATTTTCTTTATTTATACTCTATAAAAGCTAGTCTTTTAACTTTATTTATTGTTAAATAATATTGATGCATTATGTTTATTTTATGTTATTTAGTTTCGAGCCTATATTAAATTTAAGACATAAATAGAATAGGTATCTCGAAAATGATACCTCTCCACATATTTTACAAAGATATATACATTACTTTATAATATAAACACAAATAAAATAAAACTATATAAATTAATTAGGTCTAGTCCCATAATAGTTAATTAATAACCACACAATACACTAATATTATTAAATAATACCATGTAAATTAACTAGCCCTAGCCTTCTACACAAATACTATAGAAAATAAATCCCATACCAATAATTATCTTACTAAAGGGAGTGAGACTAGAAAAATGGAAAGAAGTAATGGTATTTGGAGGGTTAATGTTTTGTTTTGTGTTGACTTCAATACAATGCAATTTTTTGTTTGTATATGATGTTGTTTGAATTTTTTGAGTTTTGAAATTTGTGATTTTTGTTATTTTATTTTTTTATTATGAGGAATCATTACATTTTACATTTTAAGCTCTGTCTCGAGCAGCGTTGGTAAACTTTATCTTGACGTGAGGAAGAAACCACCAGGTGCATAAGTTTCATATTGCCTTCGTACAACAGGAGCCTAGGTTTCATACAACCTTCATACAACTAGCGCACACTTAGGGATGTTGATCGGACTATTTCCGCAACACAAATGGACTCCGGTCAGATTACTCCTCACTCTTGGGCCTGCCAATGGGGTTTGAACCTTGGACCTCCTCTTAGTAAACATGACTTTTGTTATGAAACCTCAATACTTTAAACATGTTTATTTTTGTTCCGAGGTTACATAAAATGTAATAAATATCTGCAGATTTTTTTGTTTTCTATGCATTTGATTTTTTTTTTGCTATAAGATGAAATACATTGAAAATGAAGACTTATTAGAATTTTAAGGCTAAGTGCAAATAAGCATATACAAAACTCTATGTTGAATTTCTTGATATTCTTGCAACATACAAATGCAATCACGGTTTCAAAGTTCCCATTATCGTTTTGAACCATATGAAAGAAATGTTTCAGGTTTACAATAGTATTGTACATATGATTTTTTTATTAATTCTATAACGTCTCCCAGGCAGTGCATAGAGATTAGAACAAAATGAGGCTAGTCTGCAACAAATAGATTATTGTATATGAGTAATATGGTCAAATATTTCGTTTAGTTAATAAACACTTAATATTGACATTGCTATATGTATTAATTATTAAAAGAAATTAGTTAATTATGATGATATTATAGTATAAATGTGTTAGTGTATTTATTAATTATTGGTATGAGACTAGTTAATTATCGGTAGGGGACTAGTTAATTGTTATCATATTAGAATATTTAATTTTTTATATTATAATTTTTTGACATGATAAATGCAATATTAATAATAAAAGATAAAATTGTAAATTGGTGTGATGGATTTCACATTTAATAGATAAAGACGTGGGTTAGTGCAATTGATCCAACATATAATACTAATAAATATAAAGATGTTAGTTGATGTGATAATTATGACATATAATAATTATGTCGATAAGTGTGCCTTCAATTAGATGAAGGGTCCCCGACGCTAATATAATAAAAATGATTACAGTGGAGGTTGGAACATACATACTTGTGTTGAAGTATGATATGTTTACACCTCTTCTACCATGTATGTAGGGAGATTTGCACAATGTGATATGGATTCATGCATACACATTCCTCTCATATGCGTATATTACATGATCTAGACTTTTTAGATTTCATTTGTGGGGGGAGAAAAATGTGTAGTCATGCCAAAGTTCAATTTTGAAGGGATGTTGAAAGCCATCCAAGAGTACAAAATCATGAATTTGTTTATGGCACCATCAATGATTCTGGGGCTAAAAATTTCTTCCCTTACCGATAAATATGACACATTTTCATTAAAATACATGTTTCATGTACTACATCATTTGGGAAACAAGTGATCGAAGAATTCGTTAATACATTCTTTCAAATAGAGTTGATCTAGGTTACAAATTTCTCCTTACATGTTTTGTTGCGTGCTTTTACAAATTGTAAATTATTCACTATTATTATACGCACAAAAATATTATAGATATATGGGGGATCTAAAGAGTTTCATCCTAATTAGAGGGAGCTCTTAGGATTTGATGTCAAAACTTGTTGGTTTGATAATGTTTACAAATGTGTCAACCACATGAGTAGTGGATATTTCCGCACTTCTCTTGAGTGATGGGAGGGGAAGAAGAAGACATGGAATCCAATAACCTTCTCCAAAGCACCATGATGAAGGGAGAAATAACAAAAAAAATGGTTATGTAGGCATACATCATGATGTGGAGCACTACCATTTGTTATGAGCCACTATAGGCAGTGAATTCGGCCTCGACCATGCTAGCAAAAATTGGCGATGCCACTTATTGGTGGTGAAATGCATCATGGTGTTGGTGGGGGTGGTTTGGTTGGTGGTGTGGCAATTTGATTAGCCGTAGGAATACACAAATTTCATCAATAGTTGATCCAATCATGGAGATGAATTTTTGGGTAACATGTAGTTGGTGTGGTTTCAAGATGTTTATCCATAGAAGTACTTAGTGCCTTGAGATTCTTGATAATAGGCATCAAATCCTTAGATTTATCTTAGTTGATCATAATAATTGATCCAAATGGGTTGATTAGCTCTAATATTATACATGTAGACACTCAAATTTGGTAATTTACCCTTTGACACTACTAATTGTGATTGTGCTCCTTTGTTAAGACAAACAACCTCATATTATCCCCACTTAGTATATCTTTCTCTCTTTCTTTTAACTTGAATATTCCCAAACTCTAATGTTTCAACACTTTCCAAGCACAAATGTATAAGATCAATACTTAAATAGTACCTTTCATTGTGCAAATTACAATTTTCATCCACCATATCCATGTCTAAAATTGTACACTACAATCATGATGTGGCATCTGGTCATGACTAACCTATACATGGTCTTGGACCGACACATCTTCCAACTCTGATTTCAATTCAATAACATTTTATTGGGTATTTTCATCTTCATGGATCAACCTTATTATAATGATTTACTTTTGGAACCCTACTTAAGTAATTTTATATCACCTCATCTACACACCTAGAGAACATGGAAAACATGTATAAAAGTCACTTGGAACTTAGATTGTAATACATACAAAAGTCACTCAAGGATCCCTAAATATTCCTAAAGATAAGGTACATCCATTAGGAAAGCCACTAGTATAGTTCTGAAGCACTCAACTAGGTCAAGGAGTCTAGCTTCCCTCACTTCCAAGCACACCAATATCCCTACTTCAAAGTCTTAGAAAGAGCACAATCTTCTAAAAAAATTTAAAAGTGTTTCAAGTTACTAACTAGTTGCATTTATATAGATATTACAATGCTAGGTGTAGAACTGCGTGTGGTTTGAGGCTTCTTCAGAGTAGTGCCGATGTAGGTGGTGCACTAATTGTAATTCAATACAAACACTAACCTTCTTGTAGGGTATTACACCCATGGTTAGGGTTTGAGTTTCATTCAACTAATTAGAGATGGTTTAAGGATTGTGCGAAAATTAGGGTTTGAAAACAAAACACATTTCTAGTTCATCGAAGGATAGATTGGTTTATAGAATCTACGACCTGATCATGTAACCACTCATGAGCAAAAAACCTACCATGTAGTACCTACTCTTGATTCGTATCATGTCAAATATCAAATCAAATATGTTATAATTTATCAGGAGTTTTTTGTTTTGGTTAGAAACATTTATGATGACTCATTGGTCATTTATGAACACACTAATATCTATTTAAGACAATACTATTTGAGATGAGTCATCCTTTGACAATCATAATGATAAACACATAATACAAACCGATGAAATCTACTCTTTTTTGGTGTTATCGATACACATCCCATACATGGAAACAAAATTTCTAATGATCCTTTTGTCTTTTGTGGTCATATGGCCACACATAAGATTATATATATTGTAATTGATAACAATAGTAATAATAATAAATATGTTATACAACTTATTACTAAATACTTGAATACTATTTGAGACATATATTTCCAAAACATTATAGATGATAATATCCCTATATGATGACTAAACCCACTTAGGGACATAACTTTAATTTTACAAAAGGAGGATTACACACTCGCCACGTGGTTCATATAACTACCTATCAATACCATAATTTGTATGACACATAGATATGGGGGAAGGGCTATTTATTCAACTTAACATAGGTGATTTAAGTAAATTCCCAAGAAGAAATGAGCTATAATCCTGTGTGTTTCTTATGAGTATCCCATTTCACCTATCACATAACCTACTGTTGTTTCGACCACACCTATATAGTCATATTACTAGGTGCCATATGTGTAATTCCTTCAATCTTAGCCTCAAAAAATAGTCGATCTTATTCCTATATAGATCTTAAAACACCCACCAATAAATTTTTGTCATGATCAAAATTTGACAATACATCCTCCTTGTGTTACCTAATGGTGAATGATAAGCAATCCTTCTATGAAAACCTTCCCCATACGTTACACAAGTGCACTTTTATGAAACGTAATGGAGGAAAATTTTTATTATCACTAATTATGACTTGAAACTTGCATATAAGCATTAGCTTAGTAACAACTACTATGGTTAATATACTGCATATGATTACTTATCGAATTCTAATAATACTTAACCAATTTTTCCTACTTTGGACCTTTAAAATATTATACTTGTACCTATTGATCCAATATATTCACACATGCACCTGTTGGGTGAGACATTCACACAACACTCCTCCATCTCTTATTAAATCTTGTACATAGGTCCTTTATCACATAATTGCTTCTTCTGCTATGATCTTTACTTGATTTTACACTACTCATTATTTTGACAACTAGTCTTGAATTATCACATATAGATAACCTAATAATGCACCAAATTTAAGGGGTTTGATGTGATTGTTGAGGGCATCATAGTTATTCAAGACACCATCCTCATTCTTATATTATCCAAAATCTATTTCAAATTTCCCTTAGCATGTTTATATTTATTCATATGTTAAAATATTTAAGGAAATGCAAAAAAATCAAATATTAAAGAAAATACAAAACTAAGACCTATGTGTGACTTGATTTATTATTATATAAATGAAGACAATGATGTTATCATGATTTATCAATTTACATATTTATTTATCTATGCACCAAACTTTAATGGTATACATGAGTTAGCTACAAGATAAAACTTTTCCATGGAAACATACACATATGATTCGTGACTCTTTGAGTCCTACATCCATTGAAAACCTTTCATATTAAGATCATACCTACACTAGGGGTAATTTACAAAAAACATTGCTAGCACAGTACACACAACACTACCTTAGAACTTAAATTTTATAAAATTAATTAAGTCATTAAAACCCATGTGCATTATACACATTACCAACCTTGAGATATATCCACTCCTGGGACATCTTACGTACTAAGATTAATTTGAGCACACATGTAACACCTTTTACATTCCAATAACTTTCTATCTTAGGGGATTTATAGTACATTACAGACATAGGTCTACACCAGGGACATATATACAACTAATTTTATCATGATCATGTCTCTCTACACTAGTCCATTTTGCACAATATAAATTTACTACTTGCAACATAATTCCATGTTTTATCTGATAATCACATTGCTTACATATAGATATCGAATATACAATTATCTACGCTTACTTGTTTTTTTACTATTCTTGCTTGTTAACTACTATTGGTCGTGGGCTCTATTTTTGCTACCATTATTTACTTACTCTACAATTATTTCTTGTACCATTGAATGCTTCATGAAATTCATTGATATGATTTTTTTGTGCTATCGAGTGTTATATTCAATGATTTATTCAAGAAATTGATTTTAATTTAATGCTTTACACATTTGTGAATTACATATTACGGTTGTTTCTTTGCATTAATTGACTTGACAACTTTGTTCTCTTCTACATTTTATTCCTTGATTGACTTCACTACTATGTGATCTTGTGTGCTATAATGCCTTATTGTTGTATGGCATTGATTGAATTTATTTCTATGTGAAATTTTTGGACTACTTTGTGATACTATTTGTCTTGGTTTCTATATACACTTGTTTGAGTTATAATACTTTATTCTCTAATTGCTCCATGCACTTGTATGTGACCTATTTTTTCTCTATTCTTGTATGATGTGTACCACATTTTCTTTTTACACTTGTGTGCTCTATGTTATGTTTACTCGGTACATTGTATTCTCTATGCTCTGTATGCTCATATACTATGGATTTATATGCGTGATTTCCATTACTTGTTTTCTCTATGCTCATTCACATTGGGGGAATAATACCCCTCTTAATTCCTATAATACATAACTGACTATACCTTTATAATGGAAAAAACATCCTATAACACATTACTTGTAATATATTTGATAGGATCAAACATCCTAGTACATTTCTTACATTGTTTGTGTTATTTCTATAAGATAAACATTATTACAAAATACTTTGACATACATTTATTTTATGCACACTACATGACACATTGATTAGTACATTTGGATTATTCACATACTTTCTTAGCACACATTTCTTGATTTCGTTTCTGTCTCTAATCCATATGGTTGATATTACTTCTAACACTATGATTATTGTTTGTTGACATTTATTATTACACATTATATGTTATCACCTTGAATGATAGATCATTCATTTGTAGAAATTTCTTTTGGCACTTATGAGAGTTACACATTAAGACACCTTGATTGTTACACATTGCTCTAGGCATGTTGGTTGTTTTTATTCACAATTATGACATTTTGTTTTATATGATTTATTATATCATTTCTTATTACACGATTGATTATTACACATTGCTCTAAGCACATTACATGTCATATTAAAAATTATATCCTTGATTTTTACACAATTGAATTTATATCACTATTTGTTGCATGTTTGTTTTTGTACACGTGAACTAACTACCACTACTAACACTTGTCAAGTATGTCACATACTGTTATTCACATCTCTTTATTTTGTGCATGTCATGCCTTGTTGCATCATGTCGTGTCTTAGGTCACTATGGATATATTAGGAATTGTTTCACATGTTGTGATTGTACAACGCATCCTATCATTTCTATGCACTACGAGAATTTTAAGTAATATAACACTAAAAAAAACTAAAATTAAAGCATATAACACCAATGTGTGATTCAACAACATTGGCGTTATTATGTGGTAATCGTGAATAACACAAAAAACCAACAACACCAAAATTAGTTATGGCATATAACGCCAAATTTGGTGTTACATTTAACACAAAATTTGGTGTTATATATGCAGTGTTATATTTTTGGTGTAACCAATTTTGGTGTTAAATATTAGTTTTACAAAACCACCACACAAAAAAACACCAACATTGTTGAATCACAAATTGATGTTTATTCCTAAATTTTAGTTTTTTTTGTGTTAAATATTTAGTGTAATTGATTTTCGTGTTATATTTCAATGTTATATTGTAGTGCTAGAGACAATATAGCTTCACAACCTCATTATTTTAATCTATTTTCAATGAAATTGAATTGATCTTGTGATTACTATTATAAAACAATTTGGGATTAATCTTGTGCTCACAAGTGAGTATACAAGCATTTTTTTCAATATCAAAACTAGAAAATAAATTAAAAGGGTGACTAAATACCACTAACCCTTAACATAGAATGCTACAATAGATGGCCAAAACATATGATTCAATGACTATACTCCATAAAAGGCCAACTACTAACTAATTGCATTATAATAACTCCAGTAAGTATATGAAGCATTTAGGTGATTGGAAGACAACATATTCTATTGAACTCAAATGTCATTGCTAACACATGTGAAGCCTCATGCAACTTCATGTACATAAAGAATTATAAGATTCTTCAACTTCATGAAATGTAAAAATGAAAACATTATCTCAACTTCATGATATGCAAAATTTTACTACCTAGACGAAACATAATAGTTCATTAGTGCATTTAAAAAAATACTACTTGAGAAATTTTAAACATCAAAGGCATATTCAACAGTTTAAAACAATTTTTAAGTATTACTCTTTTTTTATTATTAAGTTACTTTGAAATATAATACCAAATTTATATTTATATCCAATAATTATAAGGTGACAAAACGTATAAATTTGTTTGTATATTTGTTTTTCACATTCACTTGATATGATAACGTAGTGGATTCGGTCATGATTACCATGATTTTCACCTGTGTGAGATGACTTAACTGTCTCATCTGTTCCTATTGCATCATTAACAACTTAGCATAAAATAATTAAATCATCCCATTTATTTTCTGTCATTTCACCTAGACGTTAATTCCTAAGTTCTTCCATCGCCAAATGGTATTTCCTTTTAGTGAACAATTATATCTGTAAGTCCCTCCATATCTCTCCATATCTCTGAAATCCACTATATATATTTGTAAGTCCCTCTGGAAGCTGCAATTTCTCTATATATTTGATTCCAAAACATAAAAAACAAATTTGAAATCGAAAGAAGAAATGGGTAAAAAAGCGTAAGTTTGAACTTGAAGGAGTTGAGGAACTATTAAAGAGTGTAGAAGCTATGGCCATATTTAGGAAAGTTGGTTAGAAGAGCTTCTTTGAGAAAATGCAGGGATTTGACAGAGATATTATAGAAGATTTTGTGGCTAATCTTGAAGAATCCCACACCAACATCAAAAATGTGAAGATTTCAATGACCCCTGAAATAATAATTAAATTGACTGGAATCCTAAATACATGTATGATAATTCAAGCTAGACCCACTTTTACTGATATTTTACAAATATTTCATGTAGAGGGTAAACACATTATGCCTTCTTTATCTGTAAATACTAAAAAATGAAATCAATGACATAATTATAAATGCCCTACATTATCCATGGAATATTGTAGCCTACTGGATCATGAAGTATATCACTTGTGAGGGGAAATATAATCTTTTTCTAGGGGAGAAAATGAGAATGGGAAACCCTTTGAGACACTCAACTAGTAAACCTGAGTGGAAAATAAAATTGCCTAGGTATTTATATGACTCATTCCAAATAATGGTCAGTAGGTTTATTCAAGGAACTTGATCATTAAAACACCATGGCCTAATGTACCTTATTTACCAACACCATTTTCTTAATTTTTCCCAAGGGAGGAATTATGGTAGAAGTTTTTAAACAATAAAACAAGGAAGAATAAAGTAAACCATAATGGGAAACAATCCCTTCCCACTAGTATAGATAAGTCAAAGAAAAAGGTCACTAAGGGTTAGGATCAAACCGTTACTTCTTCTTAGACCTTTCCTTCCAACATTATTGAGGGAGAAAGCTCTAAGTAAATAGTGGAGAATCTTGAAAAAAATATAAGAAAAAAAACGCTTCATAATAAAATCACTGTAAAAAAAAACCTTCAATTATAGAGGAAAGTGAGGAACAACATGAATTTATTATGTTTTCAGAAGATGCGAAGGAAATAGTTGCCACTCATTCATCCCCTGTGAGAAGAAGTAACAAACAATTTCTTACACAAGAACCTATCATGAAATTCTCACTTATAAAATTGAAGGATAATAGAGAAACCTTCCCTCAAGAACCTAATCCTAATTCATGATTGAAAGGAAAGAGGGTTAGCAAGAAACCTATCACACAAGAACTAGTCTCAAGAAAAATCTAGATAAACAAAGGAGATAATAGATAAGAATCCCCACAAGAACCCACCCCTAAAGAACAACATAAAATGATTAGAAATATAATTCTCCCCGCAGATGAATTAGAAGAATAAATCAAATATTAGGATAATGCAAAAACATTATAATCATTTAATCAACATATTCCAATCAATCAAGAATCACTTAGGCTTGCAGACATGCAAGAAAGAGTAGATTCCACCAGTGAACAAGAAATGGTAGGTAGTATAAATGTTCAAAAGATAACATAATCCATTGATATTCAAAGATGTATAGAGATGGAATCAAAAATAGTTTCCTTTCAACCTTCTTCTTCCTCACATGTGAAAAATGAAAGTCAATAATAATGCAAAAAGGAATTGAATTACAAGGTCTAATAGAGGACCGATAGATGCACCCCCCTTAACCTTGTCAAGAATAGATCTATTGATCATGCAGCAAGAAGAAGAAATCTAATTGTTTATACAATCTCTTGCTGAGAAATAAATGAAAATTATCAAAATGCAAAAGAAAGTTCAAGACTCAAAATCTGAACTACAAAACAAGAATACCAAGTTAGGGAGAATAAAATAAGATCTAGCGCTTACAAAGTAAGAGATTGGTGAAAAAGTGTAGACACAAAATCACACACTTTGAGTCATTATTTAGTCTTGGTATCATACTATTATTCATATGGTTCTCTAGTGAAAAGAGCAATAATTAACCCATGTCTTTGGCCATTTTTAAATTGCTTCATGTCTTATTTTTGATCTTATACCTGCACTTGCCCAGTCTATATTGTCATTTTGTATTTTTCCCATTTTTAACTAGGGCTCCCAGCCAGGACTAGGCACCCTTATCCTGTTTGCATTTTACTCTCACCTTTTGGGCACTTTCTAGCTATTTGAGCTTTCTATCTTTTTGGCGGTTGGCCATTTCAGGGTTAGCTATGAAATTAGAACAAGAGAGCCATATAAATACAAAGTTATGTTACCATAACGAGGGACCAAACACTAAGCATCTATTATCACCATCTAGACTTGCATCCATAAAAGACATATAAAGCTACATTTTGTTGGTTGGGTATTTTTTCATGCCAAAATATGAGGTTGAACCAGAGTACATGGGATTAAATCCCTCCTCAAAGACAGGTGAGGTTGTCTGTTTATTACTAATCTAAAACACGTCAAAAGTAATATGTACAGTATTCACATTAATCTAACCATTGGGGATGGGATAGAATCCCAAATTCCATATCTGTGCTAGGTAAAGATATTGTTGTTTTCTGAAATAGAATGGATCAGAAAAGAATACACAATGGAAAGGAAATGACGGGAACGTATTTTCTTTCGAGCAAACATAGATCATGAAATAATCATACGAGTTCTAGATAACAAATGTAATGTAATGTTTAAAATGATTGAGAATGCTAAACAAAGAATAGTATAAGATCATGAACATAAGAACAATATCTTAAGAGAGATGAATCTCACAACACAAATTTTGCAAAAATAGCATCGATTTCTATTCCTCAAATGATTAAAGGAAAGCAAAAAAATTTTCTTCTTCTCAATAGTTCTCAATATTCCAAAAATCTCTACCTCTTGGAATGCATAAGCATCCCTTATTTATAATAAAAGGTGTCGAGATAAAATAGGATAAATCCTAGAAAATAGTCTTTTTAAAAGAGAGTCCTATTTTACTTGACTCTCACATAGGAGACCAAGTCAAAATTTGCTTCCTATGTGACGAAAAAAAAAATGAAAAAGACATGTCGATTTGAAGATTGAAATGACATGTCGCATTATGTTTATTTTGTATCATCATCTTTATCTTCCTCTAACAAATCCTGCTTGTCCCAAAATTATTGGAATTTTTAGATTATACCCTGTATCTAATTCTCATCAGGCGCGGTGGAATGATCACTCAGAACTTCACATGTTTCTTGAGTATCACTAGCATTACCAGGAAGCTTTTTCAACTTCTTGTTGAGTTTCCTCAGGGTTTCCAAAGAATGTTCGATTTTCACAAACCTGTCAATGATTTTCATGCCAAATCCGTAAGTTGGTTCATGCTGAATTAATTCTTGGATTTGTTTGTAAAGATCATCAACAGGTAAGATACCCGAGCCTTCACTCAACACCTTAGCACAAATTTTGACTAGCTCTTCTTCTAAGTCATTCTTGCCATCGACCAACTGATCTCTTGATTCTCTCAATTTGCTGCAAGCTTCATTGAGAATATTTATTCTGAATCTGATGGCTTTAGTCAGCTAAATTTTTTTGTCCCCATGTGGAATGATACCCTCCTCGACCAAGATGTGGGATGGGACTTGTTTAAGCATTTGGAGAGCTTCAAAAGTCAACTCTAGGTTCCTGATTTCCGCTGAAAACTCATCATCCATTTTCTCTCCATCTTTATTTATATCCTCTAAAGATTGATAGACTTCCACAATATCTTTGATGACTTCTTTTACTTTCAGGAAAAGCCTTTGGGTCCATTCATCGACCACTCTCCCCTTTTCATTGATCTTTTCAATCATGGGTACCGATGAGAAATTGAACTCGATAGGAGTAGAGGATGATGGTGTTGACTGAAGAGGCTTTGAGAGCTTGAGTAACACTTCAGTCAACTGCTCCAATTTCTCTTTAAGCTCATCCCTACTTTCCTTTATTTATTTTAACTTCTAACATAACACATTCATAGCATTTCGTGCATCTTGTTATGCTCCTTCTACTGTCACCTTCCCTAGATCGACCCTGGTTATCTGATAGTCAGAAGCCATTATGTCCTCTCTGGTCTTGTCAGCTATGGTAATGGCGATCTCTACAAATTTGTGCCCCGAAGCATCCACTAAAACCCTTGAAATTGTTTTGGGTTTCTTGGCTGATTTAATAGTAGAAGCCTTGAGTGAACTAAAATCAAAGGCTGGTAGGGGAACTACCACCTTCCTTTTCCTCAGATTCTGATCAAGTAACCATTAAGGCATTCTAGAAGAAGTTGATATTGTTGCAAGAGTTAGGGTTGCACTTGTAAGTGGAGGAAGACTCACTATTGGAGTGGGAACAACCACAAATGTGGTAATGGATTCAGTGAAAAGAGGTGCAGAAGGAGGAGGCATATCTATAGTCACTTTGGCTCCAGTAGAGAGAGGTGAGAGACCAGAGAAGATGTTGACCATGGATGATGAAGAAGATGGAGAAAGAGGAGGTGGAAGTGTTTGTAAAGGAAGAGATGCAGATCCTAAAGCTAAAGCCTGAGAAGCGAGAGATAAACTTACTTCTGTTGGGTAATCAGCAAAAGGTGAAATTAGAGGTTGACTCACCTCTACCTCTAAAGAGATTTCCCTTATTTCTGGTGGGGTTGGTGAATATGGTATGTTCACCGTCTCAGCTGGAGTGGCAGATAAAGGGGTTTCTTATTCTCCTCCCTTCTTGACAAATTTGACCTTTATAGACCTCTTAGAAGAGTTCTTGTCCTTTTCCTTTCTGGAGGGCCCTACTTCCAAAGCAACCAAATTTGAAAAACTCTCTTCTTTGTAACTCATTCCCCAAGAAATGAGCCATGCCTTAGTGCGTGTGAGAATCAGAGCTGATCTATCCGCAATAGAGGGTTTTCACCGATAGACCAATCAATAGCTGGGAAAACATATTGATGCTCATTCAGTCCATCGTATGAAGCATCCAGAACACTTTCATTATCGCCAGTACCCTCTGGGATGTTAGCGAGCTCAAGTGTCTGAATCTCTTCAAGTGTTAACCTGCTATGATCCTTTCTGTGGATAACAACTTCATCACGAAGATCAACCCAAATGTATTCTATGCTAGGCAAATGTACGTACATGGTTCCATATGACGTAAGAACTCCTCAAAAGTCAAACCCATCTCTATGCTTCATGTGCTTCTTTAACTTCTCATGAAGCTTGTGTAATATGTTCTTGGCTTTTACCACCGTTGAGTAGGTATACCTTCCAATAGAAATTGGGAAGGATATGGCGGCCTTGTAATGTAGCCAAATTAAGAACAACCAGATAAACTGCAATAAAATGAACTCCAAAAGAAAATAGATCTCCTTCTTCGTTCCCAAATAATGAATTACAATGTTTTATAAATAGGAAAATAACTCCCAACTCGAGTTGCCAAGTAAACTCTAGCTAACTCTGACTAAATCTACTCTAGGTGGCGGAAATTACTATTTTTAGCAGTTTACTAGAACCTGCTATTCTTAGTAAGTTCGCATGCTTATTCCTATGGGCACAGAAATTGCCACGCATCTTCTACATCCCTAAATTAGAGGAATTGCCAACTTTCTAACTCAAAATGCAATTAATATACTAAAATTAACTAATGCTCAAAAATAGGAAAAAACCAAACTATAACTTAAATCCTAATTTTCGGCCTCAAGATGGCGGATTTAGGGCCCGAAAACGTGTTGAAAACTTACCCCAACCAGTAGGGATGGTTTCCGCTGCGTTCGTCTCATCAAAACACGTGGTTTCAAAAAAAAACGGACTCAAACGAACACCCGGAGCTCAAGTTATGACCTTGTCAAGTTCCTGCTAATTCGGGCGCATCACCTTGTGCTTACTCTGTTGGAACTTGTGGAAATCCAACAACTACTTGACCAACTCCATCAGGATTAGCTTGTCTCTTGGGTATCTGGGAAATCGGAAAGGATCACCCGGGTACATGACCACTCGAAGGTACGTGAACTTATTAAATTACAAGAAGAAACAACCCCATTTTGAAACTTCAGCCCATGCCTCATCAGAGACTCTTATTTTCCTCAGTTTGGGGTTCATCCTATAGATGTTCTCGTAAAAGAAAGCATCATTTACTCTTCTGAATTGGTCCTCAGACCCCTTCCTTTTTAGCTGAGGAAAATACCGATAAATGTGTTCATCTACCTTATTCCCCTTTGTGTCCAATTTAGGATAATTCCTCATACCAGCTGGTGCATAGGTGACATATGAGGACATATAAAACTTTCCCATAGACAAGACTGTTTTCATCTGGGAGTCTACCTCGTCACTGATAAGACTACCCCAATCAAATTCCTTGTTCATTCTTCTTCATAATCACCATGAATTGATACATCCATCATTGGAAGTCCCTTGACTCAGGGAGTCCAAATACTCGACTTAGCAAGGTGATGATGTCTCTAATCTCAAGGATGAAATCACTCCTGGGGAAAAACTTGAGAAACCTTGAGATGGCTGGCTTGGCCTTGATCAAGAATTTCCTATTCACATGCCTGATGTAGTCATCTTGATCCTTGTCCCAGGCTATCTGTGCTGAATTAAGATCTATTTCCACATACTCCTTGAAGTTAGGAAATCTGAGAAGGTCATCGAAGTAACCTCCATCTAACCTAACTATGTATTCTCCCACCTAATTTATCACTGAACGAGAAGCAGAGTCATAATTCGAAGCACATGCCAAGATGAACTCGAGGCACTGAGCAGACATGGGGAATCCTGCTACAAGAGGGAGGCCACTACCAACTATTGATCTCATCCAGGGGGTTTGGAAAGAATCCTTGATTCTGTTCCAAAAATCTTCCATGTCTATATTTCTGAGTTTTGTATCCTGGATGTCATAATTGCAATCAATGTAGGAAGGAGACTCCACCTTCCTGAATTTGTACTTCATCTTCCCTGACTTATCTGACTTATCCTGTGATGGTCTAGGATCTGACATGAGGAGTCTTGGAGGAGAAAATTCCTTGATCACTTTTGGTTTGAACACTTGGGCTTGAAAACTTGTTGAGCAACCCCATAGACTTGATGCACTACTGAGTGTGTCAGAGGTTATACCTTGTCAGAAACTTTGAAAGTCCCGACAATTAGCTGAGTGTATCAGAAAATATTAGGTGTTGGACACTCGGCGAGACCCGACACACTACGGGAACCAAAAGGTTTTGAGCACCTCGTAAAACTTGAAACATTGAAAACCAGATGTCGGAAGATGTTGGATGCCTGACACTTAGGACAACCTGAAATACTACGGAAATCGGAGATTGTAAAACACCCTGCAAAACCTGAAATATAGGGATCAAGTTTTTGAGATGTCAAGACATGCAAACTCTCCCCCTATTTCAATAGTTTGGATTTTTGTATTCTTCTCTTTTTCTTTAAACAACAAAATGATATATTCCAAGCTATAAAAATAGGAAAACACCCAAATGGTGAATTCTAAGCAACAATTCTATTGGAATGAAACCTAAAAATGAAGAAGACAATAAAAACCCTAAACCTAAAAGGAAAAGCAGGAAAGGGAGGAGAATGTCAAAAAGATCATCACAAAAACACATCTAATAGACCTCACAAGCAAAGAACAAGGAAAATACCTTTAGCACGTCGAAAAATAATCGAAAATGAATCATGCAAATGAGCACAAAATCAAATCAGGTTTGGAGGTTGGAAGAGCATGCATGAGAAAATCCACGCAACAAAAAGTACAACAGGTAAAAATGACGTGTAAATCCAACTATTTATAAAAAATCCCTGAATTTATTACACTTCATTTGACATGTGTGCCAACTACCTAACAACTCAACATTAATGCCATGTTATCATGCTTGGAGTGTCCGGAAACCCGACACAAAGGATTTCCTACCAATTCAGGCTTCAGGTTTCGGGAAACATGCGACAGGAAGCATGGTATTTTTAGATGTTCGAAGGTTCCGAAAACATGACACAAAGGAACATATTAGGTTTCAGGTTTCGTAAGTCATGTGACATGAAGCATGTTTTTGATAAGGCATGTTCCAATGCTTCAAGGTTCCGAAAACCCGATAGACTAACTTGTTTTGGGTTTTGGGTTTTGGGGAAAAATTTGCATGAAGCATCTAAAAAATATGTTGTCATGTTGTTGAAACCTAAAAACCTGAAAATCTTTTCAAAAGAGCATTTTAGAAGAGTTTTTTTTCAAAAAATTTCTATGGTTATCTTGATTTTAGATGGAAACACTAAAATGGGATAACACATTTGCATCTATTTAGCTCCATCACAAGGCACACAAGGTTGGTTCATCTACATCACACTTCTTAGGAGGGGAGTCTATTGTTTCAATGTACACATTTGCTACATTCTACATCTAGTTATTTTCTCGCTACCTCACAAAGTGTGACTGGCAGAAGGGAAATCTAGGGCACGATTGCACACACACACACCTAGAACTACATTGGGTCTGAGATGTAGTGTAGTGCTTAGTTAGTAAGTCCACCATTGTGGCTGCTAAGGACAATATGACCCCTTCTTATGAATCTTTATTTTTTAGGGTTTTGATGTTTTGTAGGTGATTCTTCCATCTCCTATTCAAAGTGACATTTGGTGTAGTTTAGTGACATGAAGTGAACACAGGAAAACATCCAGTGACACCTTAGAGGAGGCTTTTTTGGCCATTACGACAGACCAGGGCACCCAGATCTTAGACCAGGGTGCCTAGATCTCAGACCGGGGCACCCACGGGTGCCCCTATCCCTTTTCAGGTGCCCCAGTTTGGTTAGATAGCTAAGATCTATGATTTTTTAGGCTTTTGTGTAGTCGTTTCTTCCTCTTGTTCACCTGGTTTGCATTACAAAAAAATTATGTGACATCTGTCAATCAGCTAAGGAATTCTTAACCATATCTTGCACATTAGGGTTTCATATTGTCTAGCTTAGTTTTCTTGGGTGTATTCCATTATTTTATTGTTCCATTTATTCAGTCATTTTACTTCTCCTATAACATTAGATTACATTAAAATAAAATCTATTTTAGTTAATCATTTTGGTGAACCCGAATGCTTTCACGCTTAGGATCCTCAAAATTTTCCTCTATCATGGCTCCAAAAATTCCTCAAATTTATTTGTCTGATTTACTTAAGATGCATCCCAATTTTCAGGTTGTTCTACAAAAATCCTTAGACATCATGCATCTCCCTAGCAATACCCCACCACACGAAATAACTCCTATTTTTGATTGTCTATTTGATGACCCTAGCCTTCATGATCCTCCATCTAATTAATTTGTGTTAAAATCAATTCAAGCTTTACATTATTCATTTCAAGACAAATTTTAGGCTATGGAATCCTTAATTACATCTCTCAAATCTGAAATCCAACATCTTAAGGATGCTTCTCAGGCTCATGTTTATTCTCCTTCTACATCTCATCTCCATTCTATGTCTACATCACTTTCCATTATCAGGTTATACATGATTTGACATACTTGCTATTTTTCTAATTTGCTAATGGGTTTTTCATGTGTAGCATTTGTTATGCAGGGATATTTGCTTCCATACTTGTTTGTTACATTGTCTTCTATTACTTGTTATTATTTGTGGGATTTTCCCTTTGTCTTGTGTGCACACTTGTTTATTTACGACCACTGCGGCCTTGAGTGTCTTGTGACATCATGAGTGGTGTCCCATGTTTGCAACCCACTCTATGCAACTTACATTGTCTTCTTGGGTGTTTACATTATGTGCTTATGTTATAGCTTACACATTGTTTGTTTTCTATATGCACGTTTGTTCGTAATAACAATTGTTTCCTAACCAATTGTTTTGTGTGTTCCCTTCCCCCTGTAGGACCCAATTTTAGTATACATGGTCGGTCCTCTTTTGGGGCTGTATTCTCTTATTATATGTGATGTCACATGTGCTCCCAAAGGGGGGGATATCATTTGGGTTTATACACACTACACACAGTACCGATATAGTTCAGTCTACAGTTTTCGTCCATGACATAGTGGGTTATACATCGAGTGGATTTAGACTAGTCTATGAACTCGATACAAAACAATTTTTATAGGGTAGATTGTACTTAGCATTCTGGGGAATAGTTACATGTTGGAGGAACATCAGAATTTTCTCCCTACACTTCTTCGTCTAGTGGCATCAGATCGCCCAAAAAACTAGACAGTACAAGATATCTCTTCACCATTCCCAGGGAAGTAGTTACAGGCTGGAGAATAACACAACTTTATCCCTACACTTCTTTGGCCACAGTGGCATGAGATCACCCAAAAAAACTCACACTTCACTGAAATTTATATGACATCCTTTCTATACCCTTTTGTCTCATCACTAATTAGGTGCACATGTTTATTTTTCATTGTCATTTTCATATTTTTTTTACATATTTCTTTACATATATACATGTATTTTTACACATATACATGCATATTTGACTACTTGATCATCTTATCTTTTGCAGGTCCATCCGTATGGGAAGAAAACAATAAACAAAAACACACACATGACCAGTACATCACACACACAATACTAACCATGTAGGTACACTACACATATTGGCATCTACACACGTGCTTCCACCTTAGGTTCATCCGCATCACTTTTTACACTTTTTGCATCTTTAGTCTCCACTCTCCATGTTTTTATATCACTCCATGCTTTGTCTAGTCCTTTAGCATGCATTCTACATCACTCTATATGATTATCAGGTACACATCTCTATCTACTTTATGTTACAAGGATTTTTTTTCACCAACATAAAGTGGGGGTAAATGTAGACACAAAATCAGCCACATTGAGTCATTATTTAGTCCCAATATCATACTACTATTCATATGGTTCTTAAGTGAAAATATTTATAATTAACCCATGCATTTGGCCATTTTTACATTGCTTACTGTTGCATTTTCGATCTTACACCTACACTTTCCTAGTCTGTATTTTCATTTTGCATTTTTCCCATTTCTGATTGGGGCACCCTAGGTGCCATGGTCCCCTTTGGGGCACACTGATCCTCTTTGCACTTTAGTCTTACCTTTGGAGCACTTTTTAGCCATTTGAGATTTCTATATTTTTGGTGGTCAACCTTTTCGAGGTTAATTATGAAATTAGAACAAGAGAACCATATAAATATAAAGTTATGTGACCATAATGAGGGACTAAGCACTAAGCATCTACTATCACCATTTAGAGTTGTATCCATCAAAGGCATCTAAATCTACATTTGCATCCATCTATCTCCATCACAAGGCACACAAGGCTAGTTCATCTACATCACACTTCATAAGAGGGGAGTCTATTTTTTCCATGCACACATTTACTACATTCTACATCTAGTTATTTTCTCACTACCTCATAAAGTGTGACTGACACAAGAGTAATCTAGGGCACAATTACACACACACACATAAAACTTCATGTTAGGAAAATAAGGGATAAAATATGCGGAATAATCTCTTACAGAATCGCAACAGTAGAAACTAATATGCAGAAAATATTACAGATCTCAAATAAAAGTGCAGAATAAACAACACAACACAGAGAGACAATATTTAACGTGGTTCACCCAATTTGGGCTACGTCCACCAAGAATCACTTGCTCAGATTTTATTACAAGCCTTCACTCTCTCAATACAATACCCAGATCCGTTTGGAGCTATGCTCAACAAACTCTACATAATTCAAACCCGAATTCAAAACACATCTGTAATACATTTGCTTGTGCATCTATCATATGCATAAGACCATATAAATAGACAACTGCTTAAGCAGTTTTACAAAACCGTGGGTATCAAAACCATGGGGAAAAATAAAACTGTCCCATAAACCTATGGGTAACTGAAGAGGCGGTTTATACAAAACAATGGGTACCAAAAAAACATGGGCCCAAAAACATCCCATAACGGTTACCCATTACCCATGGGTTAATAAACCACCCATGAAAATTTGCTTTCAGGAACCCCCTTGACCCACTCACCGGCGAGCGGGACCGCCGTAAAAATACCTGAGTGTAACACATAGAAGGTGTACCACACTCTAACATGAAAATAGGCTCCACAAACATAACACTTCATTGGGTCTAAGATGTAGTGCAATGCTTAGTTAGTAAGTCCACCATTATGGTTGATGAGGAAAATTCGTCCCCTTATATGCATATTTATTTTTTTAGGATTTTGATACTTTGTCTGGGGTTTTATAGGTGATTATTCCATCTCCTATTCACAACGACATATGATGCAGTTCAATGGAGTTAGTGTGATAGGAAGAAAACACAAGTGAAAATCCAACGAAACCTCAGAGGAGGTTTTCTAGCCATTTCTGTAGATCAGGGCACCTACAGGCGCCCCTATCCCTTTCCATGTGCCCCAATCCGGTTAGATAGCTTAGATATATTATTTTTTGGGATTCTTTGCGGGCATTTCCTCCTCCTGTTCACCTGGTCTACACTGTGACATAGTCCCATGAAATTTTCCAATTAGCTAAGGACTTCTTAATCCTCTCTTGCACATTAGGGTTTCATATTGTCTAGCTTAGTTTGCTTGGGTGTATTCCATTATTTTATTGTTCGATTTATTCAGTCATTTTATTACTCCTGTAGCATTAGATTACACTAGAATGAAATCAATTTTACTTAATAAAAAAGACAACATTATTCTGGAATTGACTCAATTTTTTCAAATATTAGAGAAAAAGAATAATGAAACTGAAGACAATATTTCCAATATACAAAAAGAACTTCAGGAAGTAAAAAGTCAACTATAAATAAAAGACACTCAAATTTATGATTCAAATCAGATTGTGGAATCTATTAAAGTGTAAATCCCTCCTCCAGTATTTCTAATAGAAAGTGATGATCTAAAAAAATCTTGAATCCTGAGAAAATTATGAATATTCGGGAAGAAACTAAATTATAGGTGAAAATTCTAAGAATAGAATTGAAAATGGCCCAACATGAAAATCAAGAATTAGTAGAAGGATTATATCTTGCTTGTCAGCATGGAGAATTATTGGAATCTTGTAGAAAACCATATGTAGTCTATCATTTATTTCTAAAAGAAAAATATTACAGGTGGAAAATGTTAAGAATTCACCAAAATTGTCTCATGACTTAGAAACCGAAGTTCAATTCTTGAAAATATACTTTACCAACATAGTAGATCAACAAAATAAATTATGTGAGTTCTTCTTCCATGGTTACCTTTTGGGGTACATCATTGATTTCATAATAAATTTATATGTTGGAGATTTACAACTAAGATTTTTTATATCTCTTTGTCAAAAACAAATCCTGTGGAGGAAGGAACAACAATCGTTCACCAGTTTAGAGACAAAAAAATTGTTACTCATGAGGTGTGAGTACCCCAAGCTCAAATATTTTATTAGAACATTCCATCAGTTAATCTACAATGGAAATGTAGTAGAACAATATTTGCTTCAGATAGAAGGTGTAATTTTCAAATTTCAAAAAAATTTACAAAGAGAAATTCATTGTTGCATTCGCATCATGTACAATGAGATGGGATTCCATGGAGTTTTACATGATAATAAGAGAATTTATTTCCCCTAATACTCTAACATGGATAACAAGAAGACCAAGATCCATGATGCAGTTCATGAGAAAATTTGGGAAAAATAGATGGAAATGAGGTATAGGCCTCCCATACTCTTATATCCTACACTATATTTGAAACATTGAGGAGAGGAGGGTTGAGTTAGCTTCACTCTATGGGAGCATAAAATTAGAAAACATAAAGGGTACACAATTGAGAAAAAAATTATTTGGCCATTTTATCTTTCTGAGTATGATTTGATGAGATTTGATGAGGAAGAAATAAAATAGGAAATTCTTACAAAGGGACTTGCAAGAGTTTGGGTATGGGAGAGGTGATGAGTGCCCAAAGTAGCCTATTTTGTACTCCTTTTTACCTACATTATGTTCCCAGTCTTTTGTATCATCTGAGCACCAAATTTTATTAGTGAAGCACCAGAGTTATTAGTTGAGCATCAGAGTTCATATGAGGAGTGCCAAATTATATCATATTAGCACTGGAGTTCATATTATGAGCATCATACTCTATCATTCAAGCAACGAGTTTCATCTAAGGATTGTCATTGTCCATCAACATGTCTATTTTTGGATAATGTATGATGTAATCAGAAAAATTATATTGAAACCATATAGAATCTATATTGTAACTAATGTATATTGTATTAATATTATCATTGAGGAATAATATAGCAAAAAATAAGATTTACTAGCTTGAGTATGGTTTAGATACTCCTTGTCATTTAAAATATTATATTTTTAAGATTTATCTAACTTGTTGAGACCTAATATTTGCATATTGACTCTTGTGAAGCACTAAGAAGGGTTCAAACCCTTGGTACCCTATTTTTGAGATAAAATACAATCAACTTAAGGTTTATGTGTTTCCAACCAACTTTTAATCATTTGACAAAATACCTCTACATCACCAATGTTTAAGAAAGTTAGAAAAATTAGTAAAATTAAAAATGTTAAGGATTAAACCTTGGGAGGAATGATCAAAATAGAATTATAAGAAGAGTGGAAAAGCATACATATTTACCCCATTATCACCTTATAACCCAGGTTGTCTTTTAATAACTTCTTCAACTCTTTTCCAGATGTACTTAGATCTTCACCTCCCTCTCCATTACCCTCATCTTCATCCTAAAATATCCAAATATAATATCAATACTCAATCATAATATTAATACACTAACAAATGTCATTTCACTTATAAATTGGTATGAAAAAATGGTATGAAACAAAAGCCAATAAATTTGTCTATAACATGCAGGGTTTTAGGAATAAATCTCAGTCTTGCTGGTTTGTGTCCCAATAAATTCATCAAAATAAAACTAAACCCATAGAATGATAAAGTGATTATTGTAAAAGTATAATCCTTTATCTCTAATTTTATTCGTAACTTATGTAAAATTAGTCCCCCGATTGTTGACGTAGTATTTGGATGAATTGTCTAGAAATGCAACTCAAGTGATTACAAAATCACTTCCTTTAACAGGCTCATAATTTTCACCATTAGTTAAAAAAATAAAAACATGGAGGTATAATAATGGAATAAATTAATGCAATAAAATCCACAAATACAAAGCTTTAGTTAACTTCACTCTATGAGATCATAAAAGTAGACAAATAAAGGGTATAGAAGTAAGAAAAACTCTTTGGCCAATATATGTTTATGAGTATGATTTGATGAAACTACATGATAAAGAAAGAGAAAATAAATAAATTTCAAAGGTAATCACATAAGTTTAGGTGTGGGGGAGATTATGAGGTCCCCAAAATATCCTATTTTGTTATCCTTTTTACCTACATTATGTTTTTAATATTTTATATAAAAGTTAACATTATATAAAGTGTGCACAAATACTAGTTAAATATTGAAGTTAAGTTTCACTAGCGTAGGATGATATTTAACCATCTCCAAATTCTATCATTTGAGCATCAAATTTCATCTGAGGAGTGCCATAGTTTATTAGCCAAGCATTGGAGTTCATATGAGGAGTGTCAAAGTATATTAGCTGAGTGTTGCAGTTCATCTAAGGGGTGTTGGAGTCTATTAGCTAAGCTCTAGATTTCATATGAGGAACACAAGAGTTTATCACATAAGCACCAAAGTCAATCACAACAAAACAATAAGCTTAAATTTTGGGAGAAATGATAAAAAAAAACTTATATGAAGAGTGGAAAAACATACAACTTTGTCCCCATTATCACCTTTTAAAGTTTTCATTCTAATAGCTTGTTCAACTCTTTTCTAGTTGTACATAGATCTTCACCTCCTTTTCCATTACCTTTATGCCATGATAGTTATTACAAGAGATTCATACAATATTTTAGCAAGATCGTAATGCCATTGTTTATATTATTAGGAAAATATGCTTCGTTTGAGAGGACTGAAAAATGTGAGACTACATTCCAAACTTTAAAGAAAATGTTAACTACTGATTTTGTATTAAGAGGACCTAATTGGAACCTACACTTCCACATCCATACTGATGCATAAGACCATGACATTGAATTTGTATTAGGACAAAAGGATGGAGTTTTGAATTATGTAATTTATTATGTTAACAAGAACTTGTAGCATGTTGAACTAAAATACACAGTAATAGAGGAGTTCTTGGAAGTTGTATATGCTATCAATAAATTCAAACACTACATCACAAGTTACCCATTGTTCATTGACACTAACCATACTGTAATCAAGTATCTGATAAATAAACCAGTAGTAACCAGTAGAATCATCAGATAGTTTCTCCTTCTATAAGAGTTTGACGTCACAATATTGGATAAGCCTAGCAAGGACAATGTGGTAGCAAATTTACTTTCCATAATGGAGAATAATGATGAAGAATAATTCATTTATGACTCTTTTCAAGATGAGCACTTATTTTCTATCTCTACAAAAGCACCTTGGTATGCAAACATAACCAATTATCTGGTTTTCAGTAAAACACCTCCACACTACTTATACTCTGAGAAGAAGTATACATTTTAAAAGAGGGTGCATTTTTCTTAGATAGATGGATTTTCTATTTCATACAAGACATGATCATGTCATGGGAATATGTATAGATTATGAGGAAATATATGATGTCCTCTGAGCATGCCATAGTGAAACTTGTGGTGGACATTTTGCTGCAAAAAGAACAACACAAAAAGTGTTAACAACTAGTTATTATTGGTCAACATATACTAGGAGATGAGATAAGTTTCAAATAATGGGTAAGGCTACCAAATCTGATTAAATTCCATTGCAACATCATTTGGTCTTGCAGCCGTTCGATAAATGGGGCTTGGATTTCATTGGCCCCATAGATCCTAAATCTTAGTAGAAGGAGTAAATCTTGGTATGCAAAAATTATCTAACTAAGTGGACAGAGGTGAAGGCACTACCAAGTCAGAAAAGTGAGAAAGTATCCAAGTTTCTCTATGATCATATCTTCACCAGATATGGAGTTCCAAGGGAGATTGTCACTGATCAAGGTACACACTTTACTACTGATGTAATTTCCAATTTAGCTAAGGAATATGAAATTAGGCATAGGAAGTTTACACCATACCATCCCCAATCTAATGGTTAGGTAGAGGAGACAAAAAAATAGTTTAGACACCTAAATTCCACTTTTGTAATCTTATTGCCAAAAGCACACAAATCACTCTCATTCATATCATTTATGTTATAATTAGTGATTTCCGCTAATTAACTAATGTTTCTTACTATTTTGGTCAATTAACATCAATTTTTTTATTACCTATCCTCTTTTGCATTCAAGATGCCACTTTACGACAAATCGTAAGTCAAAATCCTCTTCCAAACAAACAATTAGCGATTATTAGCTAATTAAGCCTATTTTACCCTTGTTTTGGTCAATATATCTGATTATTGGCTCAAACCCCTCTTCCAACCACTCAAAATCAGCCCACTTCCTTCCACAACATCTCAACAAGGTTCAAAAGCTTATGCTAGCCTCCTAATTGACGTTAAGTGGTTTATTGAGGCTCCTCACATCTTAATCACTTGTTAATTCACTAATTGTGATTAGTAAACCTTAACCATGATTAAAAATTCTTAATCTAACTTGTACTTTTAGTCCCACATGCACCAAGATGTTAGTTTTCCTCAAAGGAGAAACTATAAAAAGGACTAACCACATACCTTTAAACTTTACACCATGTTTTGATTTGCATATCATATAAGAAATATGATTAATAGCCCAACTCAATCCTTGCCTCAAGTCTTCAATGGGGTTAGTAGATGGGTATCCAATATGATCTTGTAGTCATTGTTGGAGAGACCATCTCACCTTCCTTTGAGTAGCAACAAATCCCCAATTTGATTTCTCATAGATCTATTTAGGTCTAACTTAGTTAGCAATTGAATATTATAGTAGGCATGCTTTGGCTAAGATAGATTGATATATCATGTTACTTATTTCAAACATTCCATTAAACTTCAATCATTGATGTAACTATTGTTACATTAAATAAGCATTTGCTCAATTAGACTATGTGATGTTATTCTTGTTAGTTTAACTATGCTTAGAACTTTTAGTAGTCTTCATTTAGCATGCCCAGTGGGAGCATACCCATAACATTCATTTTTAAGATTTTTAATTTAGTTTCAAATTTTTTAGATTTCAAGATTTCTACTTTAGCTTCAATTTTTTTAGATTAGTTTCAAGTTTTCTAGTTTAGTTTCAAGTTTTCTAGATTACTTTCAAGTTTTTTAGAGTAATTTTCAAATTTTTGTAGATCAATTTTCATTGTGATAGTTGTTTAAAACTATATTAGTATTAGATTTTGCATTTTGATGTTCTTTGCAGGATATAAAGAGGTGAAGTTCTGTTGAAACTCCCTCAAAAATCCAAAGATTTGATCTTTTTCAGATTTTTCTTATCAAAAGTTGTGTTTTGATCACCTACAAGAAGTTGCGTGCCTACAATCAAAGGGGTTCACCCACACTCCAAAGGTTGTGCCTATGTTCTACTGGATGCACCTATGCTTCATCAGACATGCATGTACCTTACTGGCCACACCTGTGCATCATTGATTTTTTGATCCTCTATTTGTAATCTATGCTTTTGCTTCAAAGTGTGCACTCGCGCCTCACTGACCACACCTATGTAATATTGACTGTGGGATTTTGACAGAGGCGCGCCTATGCATAACTGTATGCAATGTTACTTCAAGGGATGCACTCATGCTCTATAGGACATGCTACTACACTAGGAGGCGCGCTGGCACTCTTAGGTAAAGTTGGCTCAAAGTTCAAATTTTTCAACTTCTGGTTTTTAGTGTTTCTATCATTTTCCAGGGATTTTTAGTTGCTATTGTTGTCAATTTTCTGATTTAGAGTAGGTTTTCTAACAAATTAACTTAGGGTTTGATGAGTTATTTTTTTTTCATGCTTTGTATGAGTTTGGAATAGGGTTGTGTATGCTCTTCTCTTGCACTTTGTGTGATCTTGAGAATCAAAAGCACCTCTAAACCTACTTTTTGCTAATTTTAGAGTATGTAGGAAAACTTATCATTCATTTCTATGATTAAGGGAATAAACTTTCTTTTTTGCATGTACATGATCTTTTAGTTTAAGAGATTTTCATTTGATAAATAACCAAGGCTAAAGTTTGTGTATGCTCTTCCCTTGCACCTAGTGTGATCTTGGGAACCAAAAGTAACTTTAGTTTTACATTAAAAATCGCTTGGATTAATTGGGAATAAATATAGATTTACAAAGTTTTATGGTGGTTAGTTGATTTACTAGCTTTTCATTGTTATCTAGTTGGGTTACTTTTTATGTATGCTTTTCTCTCACATCCTTAGACGATCTTGAGAATTAAAAACAACATTTAATCCTCTTTTTATGATATTGTAGATCTTTTTGAACTACTAACCATTTGTGTGAAGGACCTAATGCTAGAAAAAGAAAGGAGAACTCTCTTAAAACCAAATTCTAACATTCATGTGTGTTGTAGGTTTCGAATGGTGGTTTAAACCAAATTTCTTAATCCAAAAGATAAAAAACACACCAACATCATACACCAATGTATTGCAGGTTTCAGTTAAGAACTACGACTTGTCCTCTTAACTAGGAGAAATTTCCTTTAGCATAAGCCTTAAGAAAATAAGAGGAATACTCATAGGAACCCCAAAGTAGTTCACATAAGAGGGAACCTTGTGAACGAAATAGGAAAGTGCTCCACACTACCCAATTGATTAGTACGCCTTGAGAGATTAGAGTCAAAGTTACCTCCATTGCGACCCTAGTAAAAATACAACTGAATGCAATTTGTTGCTCATTGTATTGAAGGGGGTAAAGTAAAGACGAGATACTCTAAGACTAATTAGTGTAATTTTCTTGGTAAATCGAGCTTGCAGAGGTAGTTTTTGGCAACCTAGGTGAGAGAAATAATAGGAAGCTTATCATCTTGGAGCCAATTTTGTCTTAGTTCTTATACTTGAGAGCTCTCACAAAGTGACAAATTTGTTGTATTCAAACTCTTGTTTTTCGAAGAAGGGAAAGAATCTCTTAAATTTGAAACCGCGTGACATTTCATCATGAAATCTATTTAGTGTTACTTTTTCCTAGTTTTTCACTTGTCCTAAGATAAGGCGAAACTCTGCTAAAGTTACACCAAGTATTTTCATCACCACTTGGTCTACTCCTTTGTTTTCTTATTGCTCATTTTGAGACAAAATAAGAAAAAACATATACGGATACCTACTAGAAATAATTGTGTCCACCACTTTTGTACTCTACTTACATGACTAGGTTGCAATGTCGAAATGCAAGTGTTGAAAGTGTGAATGGTACACCATCAAGTTCTAGTAGCCCCTTTTCTCAAACCCATATTGAGACTTATTATCATTATAGTTAGGTTGTCTTATCACTGAATTATTTTGAGTTGTTACGATGCACGCATTATAGCCATACAATTGTGATATTTACATCTTGTTTCCATTATGAAACTTGGCCTAAATCTCTAGATTGTATTGTTACGCTACTCGCACACATAGTAATTTTGTGAGATAATTAGGTATAGGTTTTACATCCTAGCCTTGTCTTGAGTTTTTTTAGTGTTGAGGTTACTTTGATAGCATCACTATAACATCATTTTGATACTAAAATCTTACTTTCTTGCAAAGCTTGATTAACGTGTCCAAATAACATTGTTACATTGCTCACATTTTTATCTTCCATTTTACAAGACTTAGACTTTGTTAGTGTCTAGAAACTGGTTTTTTAGTATACCTTGTTAGTGGATCACGTCAACACTTTCTTAGCATTTAGGTCTTGTTTGTTTCAAACTTGGCCTAACTGGTGATATTGTGTTATCACTATTTATTTCAAACCTATCTCAAAAAATCATAGGGGGTAAACTTTTGTTGTGACTGAATTTGAGTTCTATACGTTATTCTATTATCATAGAAATCTCATTTCATATATTACCTTGCTAGGGTAGATCATTATTTATTCTTTAGTGTCCTTAGGTTCATATTGACCTATTGGATTCATGTATATTTTATAGTCACATTTTTTTGTGATGAATTAGCATCATTACAGTGCGAAAAATTTCCTAGGGTCCATTTTTATTATACCTTAGTAGAAAATTTTTGCATTGTACCCCCTATTTCAATTATTCCTACTATGAGAATGCGGTCCCGAAAGTTAGAATTCAATATCTTTCGAGGTGACAACCCTCTTTTAGAGGATAATGTCATGATTGACCATAGTGGTGGAAAGGAGGATTCTCCTCGTACAGATGTAGAGCTTCATCCTGCCCATATTGATGATTACTTGTTTCAAAACAAGCATGAGGTTATTTTACGTGTCATCAAATTAGGGGCCAAATTATCGTCTATAATAGACCCTTCTCTCATTGCCGGAATGGTTCATGGAGAAGAAGAAGTAGACCGACCTTGTCTCATTATTAATGAAATATTAAACCCAAGTCATGTCTCTACTTCTAGACGATAGAATAATGAGGACAAAGCTTTTGAAAATGATGGAGGCCATCGAATACCTGTTGTTAGAATATATTGTGAAGACCACAAGGAATATGTTCATCATGAGAAACCTCCTCCTAACAAAGATCGTAACGAAATATCTACTCGATAAGTAACATGATAACAACAAGTAGAAGCTCTCACTTGCTAATTGACAAGTTTGGCTTCACATATACATCAGGAAAAACCAAAATTTTTGAAACAAGCTATACCGAAAAAAACCTAAAGTTATGTTTAACGAGTTCTAAAAAAATAATCCTCGACGAAAGACATGAAAAGACCCTTATGAAAAATTCTTGTAGAGAATATGGGTAGAAATACACCTAGATTTAACCCTTCATATAGGCCTACGCCACCCACACAAGATCCAATATTCAATCAAGAGTGGTCCACTATGAAGAACACCCTTCTAGCATTGCAAGAAGGAAAAAATGGTAATAACAAATAAAAATACTGGTTCGATGAATTGTGCCCTTATCTGTTTGATAAATACATGTTATAAGTACCTTTCCCATGACATTTTGATTTTTTGAAGTTTGATAAATAAAAAAGAAAATGTGATCCCTGAGATCATATCAAATATTTTTATGTGGCATGTCAAGAGGTCACGTATAACAACAACTATCTTATTCACCTCTTCCCACGGAGTTTAGGAGGACATGCACTAGAGTGGTTTTTACAAATCCCCAAGGGATCCATATCTACATGGTTGAAACTAGTGGAACATTTTGTAGGTCACTTTTATTTTAATATAGAGAGTGATATTTCCATGTTAGATTTATGTAATGTGAAACAACGAAACAACAAGAACTTCATTACTTTCCTACAATGATGAAGAGGGTTATCTAGTCAGTTCCCTTGCTCCATACCTGAGAAACAACTGATAAGTACATTTTTTCCCAACCTCCACCATGACATTACGCTCCACTTCAAAATGCATTTTGGTAACATGTTCGAAGAGGTAGTCGAAAAAGGGAGTCAAATCCAAAAAGAGTTGTTAGCCATAGGGACCCTAAATCCCTTTCCACGTGATCATAATGATTCCAAAACTAATGAAAAGATAAATTTTGTCCCTAATAGGAACACAAAAGTTTTCAGTGATGAGATAGTAGACTCTAAATGAGTGCAAGCCGTTTAAAACCACACTCCTTTGAAGCTTTCAAAGGGAGCTCTGCCTATGGAGTATAAATGTCATGCATTCACTCCTATATTTTAATCAATATCATCAATACTAAAATAGTTAGAGGCCATCAACATGGTTCAATATCCTGAAGCACAACCCTATGGGGATGATGCACCTAAGCCATCATTGTTTAGGGAAAACTATTTTTGCGGATTCAACCACGTTAAGGGTCACAAAATTGATAAGTTATTGAAACTAAAACATTATATTTAGGACTTTATTGATAGTGGCGATGTAGAAATAGATTCTTCCGCCCCTACCAAATATCCAAACACAAATATGGGAATTTTCAAATAACCTTTCCCTAAGTACGAAGGAAAGAAAAAGTAGGATCAAGGACATTCATCTCAAAATAAGAGTACGAATTTTGTATCAAACCCAGACCATTTTGATGCCTTAATAGGTTGTGTTTATTTTCTTGTTAAGCATATCAACATGATCAACATCAGAGCAAGAGAGCGCGTCATGGCAATGTGACAAGATCTCATTTTTATCTCAGAACTTGCTCCCCCTCCTCCTCAAGAGAGTCACTATGATGTGTTAGATCAATTAAATAAGAACACAACTAAGATTTGTAGACCTTATAAAGATTTCTAATGTCCATAAGGATATCCTTTGCAAAACCTTACAAGGATCATGATTATCCATTGATATTGAACCAACACACTTACTAGCCATAGTAGCGTAAATCACTCCTTTAGAACACATAACCTTCAGTTTGACATAAGTCTTAGTAGAAAATCCCTCCAATAACCTGCCCTTTCACATTTAAGTAATAATTAAGCATAATAAGGTTAAGAGAGTGCTTGTGAATGGAAAATCAGGTCTAAATATTTATACTCTTAAACTAGTTCGACAACTAGGGTGCAAAAAAGTTGACTTGGAGACAAAGGTCATCAACATAAAGACGTATGAAAATGAAGAATGATAATCAGTTGGAATGATCACTTTCTCATTATAAATGTTCCCATAAACGATGATACGAATTTCCATGTATTAGATTTGGAGATCCCCTATAACATATTGCTTGGTCACCCATGGATTCATGCCATGCAAACCGTGTTGTCAACATATCATCAATGTTTAAAGTTTCAACATGAAGGATAAAAATTCACTATACAAAGGGATCCCCAACCATTTTCTCATTATAGAGCATTGTCGGGATATTTTCCTACCATATATGAGTGTCCCTCTGTAGATATTGTGGTTCCTGTTTAGTCAAAATCCCTCACTCCACGAGTGGATTTAGATACGTTGTTTACTAATGAAAATGGTGCTTCCACCTCAGAAACTCCTTTTGTTGTATGGATTATAAAGGTTAGACCAATTTGTTGTGGAGAATATGATCTGCATCAAGCCCTTATGGTTCAAAACATTTCCCTATCTACCAAAGCCCATGGTAGGTCATGTTACAAGTTCCAAAGATCAAGGGAGAACTATCCCATTGAAAATTTCACTCTTAGTGGCTTACTAGAAGTTGAAAGGATACTCAATGATATTATTTTTCATCCTCAAGATGATGAAATGGATTTATATTACCAGTCACCCAAGTATGTTATTTCTAACTGAATAATGATTACTATGGGATATAAGGATGCAGTTGTGGTCGTTAAGAACAAGGTTTAATGGAATCTCTTCCAATAACTCATCGTATAATGGGTAAGTCTGGTATTGGAATTAATTTGTATGAACATCACTCCTCATATAACGAGGATGCCTCTTTTGAAGGCGAAGATAGTCCATCTAAAAATGAAAGTGAACATAGTCCCTGTGTAGTCTTTATGAAGACCTTGCCTTATCGAACCTATTTTCTAACGTGGTTATCCTAACCATAACACCCAATATATCCTAATCATAGCAACATCTGTAACGTGTTAGAAAGGTTGCATGTAGCCAAGGTGAAATTCAATAAACATGTACAATAATCATTCCAAACGAAAATTGAGATAAGAGCACTTAACTACCACTTTATTAAAGTATGATTAGAATAATAATTATTAATTTGTATTTATGCCAATTCATCGAGTATTTAATGTATTTAAAATACCACCACCTTTCATGCTATTATGTTTCCCTCTAAAAAATACTATGTTGTCACTTCAATTTAATTAGCACGCTTCATGCGGTCACATCAATCAATGATCTCTCCCGTAACCATGCAACATATTCTTTTGGCCTCAAAATTGAAAATACACAAAACATTCACACAACTCAATTGAGCATCATTGTTCAAGAAAAAATTGTGTGATTACATGTTGATACCAGAGCAAGTTGCATGTTCACAATGGGAGGAGACTTGATTCTCCATGAACCCACAAAGAACTCTAAGCTTCTTAGTAGCCCTTAAATTTCACATTATTTTTGAGATAATGTGTGAATATACTACATAAACCAATTCCAAGGTTTCAATGAATCAATGGCTGAAGAGTTTGTTGATACATTAAGAGATGGAGAAGCAAAAATAAAGGGTTTATCTATAAGAATTAATGATGATATCTTAGTGGAGGTAACTGAACTTCCAGCATAGGGTGAACCATTTCCTAAGAAATTAAACATGGAGGTAGCCATAAGGGAATTTGACGATGAATATGATGTATTTTTCAATGATAGACAAGGTACACACAAAAATTCTCTCAAATCTTTTTGGTCTGAAGTTGCAAATTATGTTATCAAGTATTTTACCTATGAGGGAAGATACTTTAGATTAAATACAATTCACTTTAAATTTCTCAATCACCTGGAGAACAATAAACAAGTGAGTGTGTCCAATTTATTTAATGAGATATTGAAGAAGATGAGTATGGAGGCATAAAATGGTAGGTCTGTACTATCAGACCACTTCCTCATAACCATGATAGTAAAGCATACCCTACAAAGGGATCATCCAGAGATAAGGTAAGAGGATTTTTCAAGGTCAAAAGATATAAATTATTTGTTGCTAAAAAAAGAGAAAGAGTACTAAGAGAACCTCTAAACATATCACATAGGATGTACCATCAACCTCCCAAACTGAACAACAACCTGAAGAACACCTTGTTTCTAAAAATTTACCACAATCTAAAGAAAATACTATTCCTATATCCCATAAAAGAATCTTTATTTTTGAAACCCTCTTAAAAATATCTACTCTCGAATCATCTACCTCCAATGGTAAAAGGAATACCTCCAAGTCCACTCCTACACCACCAAGGTTCTCTCATAGGCTAAAAACTGAACGGCCAAAAATATCCAAGCCAACAAAATCCCAGTTCATATCACTTGATAGTGATGTGGAAGCTGCAGAGGAGAACATTGAGCCCACAGTGATGGAAACTATATAGGGAGGTACTGATACTCCATTTTGTGAAAAAAAAAATTCCCTTTATAGAACATGGAGGGACAAGAATACCAAGCCCAGAATGTGGAGACAATGTGTGCAAAGGAGAGTCATGTAGAGAAAGAGGAAGAAGAGGTTGGAGGAGAAATTGTAAAAGAGTACCCTGAGGAGTGCATGGAGGAAAATACAACTGTAATTCATACTGATGAGATGGTTTGTGAAATGGAAGGATATGAGGAAAAAATGGGAGAATAAATTGGCAAGAAAGCTGACAAAAACAATCATGTATCAGAAGGTACAGAGTAAGACAAAGAAGGGGAAATTGGTGAACAAATTTAACTTGAACACATGCCCCAATCTGTTGAGGAGGTCATTGAGTACTTGGTCCATGTAATTGAGGAAGAGCATATGTTTGTGGGAGTTGAACAAGTACCAGAACACACCCATTTAGTTGTGGCTAATGTACTTGAATAAGTCACAACACCATTTTCACCACATGCTAGCATGCAACACGTAAATGTCACCCCATTGTAGTGAAAAATTTTCATAAAGGAAGTTATAAGAGAGTATGTCAAACTGATTTTAGGGAGATGAAAACTCAAACAATGTTGTTGGATTACTAGGTGAATCAATTTGAAACCTATGTTAATAGGTTAAAAGGAAAGTATATGCAAAAGAGTGAAATTATAAGGGTGTCATAGATGATGAAAACAACTCATGAGGAGGTTAGAGATATGACTAAAGATCATGGAATTTAGATACTTCAAGTCTGAAGAATGCGTTGGAATTAAATGACTCTTAAACTAAAATAAAAATACATGCATTTATACCCTAACATAATACCAAATCTAAGAAGAGTGAATGCATACATTGACATGGCCACTGGTTGTGCAGAACAATGGTTCACAATTGGCTATCATCCCCCAATATTCCACTTTCCTATACCGGAATGAACAGGTGATCAACCAATGAATGAAATAATATAGGACATAGTCTTGAACATGCTTAGGATAAATGGAGGTTACTTATTCTATGAACCAAAATTGATAGATACTTGAGTGGATTTCATATGAGTATGCAACATCATTAAGACAAAACCTAAGGAATTTGAATGAGGACATTCAATAAATTAATCCTGGGGATGTGATGATTTGATTGAATTCCCTTTATAAATAACTCACCCTCTGTATTTTTGTTAAGCCATTGAGACTATGTCCTTATACTTTCCCATTATACTGTTGACCATTACCATCATAGCTTGAACTTATTGGCATAATACTGATTAATATAGTTATTACTAGTTAACTTTATGTTGTGGTATTTTGAGTAGGCATTTATTATTATGGTTGCAATAAGGTGTGTGAATTATTCTTTGTGTGATGTCACTCCTTTTTTCGAGCAACTTTATATATGCAACCAAGGACCCATCCACAAAAACTCATCCATAACCAAAGGGACTCACCTACAACCAAAGGACTTGTCCGAAGTAACCAATCCACAGCCAAATAAGAACACCTAAAACAAAAAAAATGTGATTAAAAATATCTCTTGGAATGTGAAGGACAACACTCCAAGTCTTTACGTGTCATGGAAGAGGTAGTTATAAACTAGAACATGAGAACTGAAGATAACTCAACTCTAGATTTGATTATTCGTTGCAACTGAATGAAGAACTAATTGATTGAATTCGTAATTTGAGAACTAATTGATTGGACTGATCAGATACTTAAGTTATGTATTTGACATGTAAACACCTACTAATTAATTATTTTACATGCATCGAATCTCCATATGAACTGTTTGAGATCTTTTACTTGATTTTTTGAACTCCTAGTCAAACTCTGTTTCTCACATTTTGCTGCAAACAAAGAGTATAAGAAAAAGAGATTAATGTTGGAAATATATGGTGGATGTAGTAGAGATATAGACAGAGAATTAGAGAGTAGAGAATACATAGATAAAGAAGTTTCTTTGTTCCTAAATGTAATCTTCATGCCAATTCAATAAAGAATCTGATTTTTGTTTAGTAGCTTTTAGTTACAATCCTTAGTAGGGATTAACACCCAAGGTAGGGCCCACTTGTGGTCTACTAAATCCCTCCATAGTTTTGTCACTCTATTTCATTGCATGAGTAGATTAGAAAGTAATTTGTTCCTTTATCTGTATCCTGAATTCATAAACTTTGATTTAGATAGAGTGTTAGAAGTCATTTACTTTTAGTCTGAGTTTAGATTGTTTCCAAGCATTGTTTTGAAAAACAATTCTTTCCTTACCTCCTAGAATCCTTGTAATTGTGCATAAAACACTAGCATTATTGAAATTTTACCACAGGGGGTTTAGTTAGTAAAAATATGGTATAGCACGTGCGTTTGAAGAGTATTAAAGAATACCCTTAATTCTAGTTTCTATCTCTAATTATTCAATTGATAATACCCCCTCCTGTTATATTATTAAAATGGAAATACCCCCTATTTTTTCCATGTACCATACTTACTCATTTTTTAATTACAATTTTATTTACCCATTTTTATTTTTACCCTAACATATTAGACAAAAAATTATATTATATTTCTCACTCAATTTTTTTTAATATGCATTTCCTCTCAAAAGATAGTTTGAAGCCATTGAAGACTTATTACAAATCACCTTATATATGTTAAGATTTAATCATTTATCAATAGTTCTTCAAATAATTAAGATGGTGAAATAATATCACTTTTGTTGAAAAGCATACTCAATCCTAGTTTTCTACCATCTTATTATTTCTTGGTTAAGAATCTAGATTTCTTTATTTAAAAAGAGATTATAATTTAATTTATGACCACACTCATTTTGTAATTTTAAGGTATTTACTTTTTAAAAACTAGGGTTCAAATGTTTTAGTTTTATATTAAAATTAAACCTCCCTTTCCTTTGGCCCACCTCTTTAACCTACCCCTAATACCTTATTCAAAATATCAATAAATTAAACCCTTTCACCCCTTCATGTATACTAGTATATTGACTTTAATTTTAATCACCTCAATATGAACCCACGTGTTAGGATATTTCCTAGCTCATGAACCCCCCATGAAGTTTACATCCCTTGGTTTAATGATTAAAAGACTATGGATTAGTGAACAACATATTAATTGTTGTAATTTAATTTGCACCATCACTTGGTCCAAATGAAGGCAAGAGTAACCCAACTTGCGAGGGCAACTTGACCTAGAGATATGCAGCCAAGGAAAGGGTTTGAATGTGAAAGACAACTTAAATAGAGAAAAAGCAAAAAGGTACATGTAACAAACCACACAAAGCAAGGCTAAATACAAGAACGACTATGTAAAGGAGAAAGTAATGCAAATAGAGGATCTTGACTGCAAGAGACAATGTAAAACCCAATGAAGTGAGCCAACTTGATGAGGAGCTTGGTTGAGTTGAGGAAGAAGAGGAAAAAACAAGGGTATAACAAAAATACAACCAGAAGAGGAGGAGGCTAGAATAGGGCCAAAAAACTACATTTTCTTTTAAAAAAATTCACTTTTATTAAAGTGTCTAAGAAGACTGAAAATGCAAAACCAACCTTTAAAATCACTTTCCCACTAAATGTTATTGAAACTAGTGAAATATGACAGTGAAATTATAAAATGTGCACATGCAAAAACACCAAAAATGCACAAACTCCAAAAAAGGATCTGCTAAAACTAGTTAGCAAGATTCCAAAATAAAACGAATGAAAACTTGCACGAGGAACGATAAGAACAAAATTGGAAGTAATCAACAACTCAAAAATATGAGTTCATGTTTACCAAACCTCAATATCTGATACCATACGAGAGTGTTCATGAGAACTGATACAAAAACCTATGCACTATGATGAAGTTGCACTCTAACGATAATGTGATAGCTCCAACGTAATCAACAAGAATCGTACAACAATGGAAAATCATGCATAAGAAAAATAGGTTTGCTCATTCTCATAGATCAAAATAATAAAGGTACATATGGGAGTTTTGTGTAACTCCTATGCCTGGAAAATAATTCTCTATAAGAGGGAAAGAGGAGTTACGATTTTAAATAGGGAATGTAACTCCTATGATGTCACCGACATATATGACAATGACAGAATACATAATGGAATCTTCCACTTGCCATATAACTCTTAAGACCTATGAACTTGCTAGGTGAGATGAATCACCACATGATATGGACGAGACCCCTAGGATGACGAGGTAAGTCACACACACCAACACAATTTTCTTAGTGGAAGGAGCTTCTTCATGGCTCCCTTGGTTGGTATGGTGGAAAATGACATGTCCACCTTTATAACTCCACCAATGTATCTGCAAAATATTCAACTTAACAACATCTTGTATGCATCCAACATGTCTGTCATGAGTATCTTGAGACATATCTTCTTATCAGGAAATTCCACAAGTTCTACTTGAATATATTTGAGTTGACTAATAAGAGTTACTTATTTCTTCTCCATGGAATAACAATGGCCAATAACAGGGACAAGAGTGAGACGAAGAGCACACACAAATTTTATAGGCATGACATTATTTGACGCTCTATAATTAATGATATAGTTATTTAATCTATATCCATTGACCAAAAAACAAAGGTAGAAGGGTTCTATTTTTCTAGAAATATAGGGTGTAGAGGCAAGTAGGTTTTGAGATACGACATTGTTGGGAGTGGAGGTTGACTCTTTTGTAGTGATGTTTATGGAACATGATCTTGCATCATTTCCTTTGATAAATTGGACAAGTTTATCAAATTTCTTGGGACGAGTTCTCGAATATTATTAATCATATATTTGGACGTTGGACTTATTTACATGTTTAGTTATGTCAAACTGAGACTCAAATGACGAGGATGACTGAGTGGATGTAGTAGCAAGAGGATGACTACTTCTTGGAATGGAACTGGTATTAATTTTATTCACATCATTACATTTGAATATGAAAAATTGGGGTATAACTTAGAAAAGGATATGTATACTTACCCACATTGGAAGGTGGTGTGGTAATTGTGGATACCTCAGGATTATTCTATGCTGATTGGATGGGAGAAGGAAACGGTAATCTTCCTTTTTTATTATTTTTTGTAAAGTCACCACTTAAGGATCTTTGAATTTGTAAGAATTATCCATCTCTTGAGCGTTCGGATGGGTGAACACCGCACAAGAATGAATCTTCATATAAAAAATTATTTCATCATCTGAAGAAGGGGTATATTCATAAAATCCAATGTTTTCAACAAAGTCAATCTCATCAATGGCCAAAATATCCTCATTATTTTCATCATCAAATTGAGCTTCATCGTACTCTTCTTTAGGTCTTGTTTTACATGTGGCATTGATAGGAAGTGATTAAGAGTTAATCTTCTTTCTCCTCCAACTATTCTATTTCCATTTTGATTTTGATTTTGATTTAGATAACCTCCCCTCAGAAAGGTGGCTTGTGCAAGTTGCTTCTTTAATGAAATCACATCATTAGCCAATTTTTTAAATAGGGAATCAATGGTATCTTATTTGGGAATTCAACCCATTTTCTTACCATTTGAATTCTTCACTTTCCTAGACAAAATTAGATCATCTTCTACTTCGATGGCATGATCTTGAGATTCTTCAAGAGTTTGAGGTTGAAATATCTATAGGATAACTCTGGCCTCAAGCTATTGTGCATTGATGAAAAATATATTTTTGTAATCATCTGATGGTGAAGCTTCTGCAGGTATTATTTTAAATAGTATGTTTAATCAGGCCACAAAGTCTCTCATGAGCTCATCATATTCTTGCTTCATTTGGACCAATTGAAAAAGAACATTTTTAAAGTCTTCAATTGATTTAAATCTTTCTTCAAACTTGGATTTGATATCTTCCCAACTTGTTATGGAATGATAGGGCAAGAGGTAGAACCATTCAGATACTTTCTCTTGAAGTGATTCCATAAACAACCTTACTGTAACATCTTCATGTGTAACTCTTAGAACTCCACATGAGGTGATGAAGGCTACAATATGTTCTTTAGGAATTTGAATGTCATTACCTTTGAACTTGGGAAATTTCTTGCGAGACCCTTTCAAAAAATCGTGAAGAGGTGGTGTAAGAGTAAGCGGGCTCGTGTTCCTTCTTCATGGAACAATTGGTTGAGTTCTTTCCATTTCTTCTTCTTCTTCTGGAGGAAGAATATCTAGTAGTGGTGTAACTGGAGACTCATGAGGATTCTTAACTAGATTTCATTTTGTGTCACTTGATGTACCAGATGGATATGATTCTTGAGAGAAGTAATATGGATGGTTTTAGATTTGAGATTATTTTCTTTGAATATATTCAAATTGTGGATCAATAACACCCCTCAAACTATCCAATCTAGTGTATCTTTTTTTAGCCACCTTCTGAGAAAACTGATAATAATAGTATGAAAGGACATTTTGGAATACAAAGGGTTTCTCACAGAAATCAGTAGTGAGTTTTTGAGCAATGGATTTCAAATTTTTGGTTTTTTAAAGATTTTTTATTTTAATGGATTTTTGATATATCTATTTTTTAAGGATTTTTTGGTTCATTATAGGGTGGAGGATAACAAAATATATCCCATAGTGGGCACCAAAAACTGTTGGAAAAATAAATTTTCGCAAGGGAAAATTAGGGGATTTCACTAATGCTCTGGGATTAGGTCCCTCTGCTTAAAAATGGGTCAAATCCATTTATTGAAAAAAATAAACTATGTACACTACTCTAACCATCGGGGGTGGCCTTTTGACTTGGTATCATAGGAAAATACTCCACTAAACCTATGTGCAAAAGGGAGGTGGAGGAAATGTGTATGTGGAGAGAGGGGAGAAAGTGAGAAGGGGGTTTTACTCAATAAATAACATGTTGGGTTCATTGACATAAACCAAAGTATTTCCAAGTTAACAATGAGAATACACCAATATGCAAAACAAGACAAACAATACAATCAATAAATTTTTAATTGTGTTATATTCATTGAAATATTCATTCTTTCCCCAGTTATGTAGGATTACAATGTTTTATTAGTGTAAAGTTGATATGGAGAAGAAAATATAAGACAAGGAGACAAGGATATATAAGAATTACAATTTATTTCTTGTAGTAAGACAATGGGAGCTATCAACCCAGAAAATATAATCTCAAATGAAAAGGTATAATCCTTTGACATGGAGAAGCCATTCCAATTTATAGCTCTCCTAGGAGACTCTTCATTTACCCCATATGAATTTTCAACTTAAAGTGCAATCCTAAATGAAGAAATAGAACTTTAAGTGACTTAAGTCAATTTTTACAAACTTTCTTATCCGTGAAGAAATGGAATCCTAGAGAGAGAAAGAGAAGAAATAAAGGAGAGAAAAGAGAGAAAATCTAAGCTCTAATGAAGAAGGATGAATGATGAAGGATGATAAAGATATGATTGTGAATAAAATCCACCCCTAGTCCATATGACCTTTGCATCAATGTTCCAGTGAAATACTCCAATGCGTTGGTGATCTCTTGATCCTTAACTCTATTGCATAGTGGGAATCCTCCTCTTGAATAATCAACCATTGTAGCACATCGGGTGCTCCGAGAGGAGAAGTGGGAAACATTTGATCAATAGACCATTGATAAAAATAAATAATACCCTCATTCACTTGAACCAACCCTTCCAAACCATGAAATAGAATTATTTCTTGACCAACCATCCATATGAAATGAATTTGAAACAATTTGTCCACATAATGTAATCATGATGATTATTCACCTGGGAAACATAGTGACAAAGTAAGTACGAGACCTAAAACATTTGGAATCCAAGATGGGTGAAGGAGAGAGAGATGGAATGTAATGTTATTCACTTTATGATCAATCACCCTACATGAGATGAAGCAAAATATCCTTCGGGAGAAAAATATACTTTGGGACCGAAATTGGGAATCGAGAGGGGTTCCCTTCCTCCTGAGTCCCAATTCAATTTCCAACCCTCGGTGACTATTAGAACTAATGAGGAATGAAGAGGAGGAACATATGTGACCATTTTTATCTCATATTGATCATTTATTATTTTTACCAAGTCACACATGGGTGTCCATTTCTTATCAATTTTGTGAATTTTTCCATTTTTGAACATTTTGCACTTGGAGGAATGAATTGAGGTACTGTAAACCAATAGTTTCTTAGAATTACAATTTTTAGTAATCTTCCATGGTAGATACTTTCTAAAAATATAAATTGGTAAACCGGTTTTCGTATCAGAATGAAATCAATAACATAAATTTCCATTTTTCATTTAAAGGCTTTTCTCTAATTTTTGAAAGATTACAATCGCCAAGTTTTTGTATATATGAGAAAATTTGATTTTTGGCTAGAAAATTCATGTTTTTGTAAACAATAAATTATTTCATTAATGGGGGTAAGTAAACACTTTTCTTAAAGGTATTTCATGAGAAAGCTATAGTCAAAATATCGATGAAAACAGAGCCGGGGTTTGCAAGTTATGAACAAAACTAGATTTTGACGTCTAGTGCACGAGAGTGAGTTTTCTTGTGTTTGAATGTTATTAATCAGATTAAAAATTTAATTTAATTTCTTCCAAGGAGTTTATTTTATTTTTTAAGATGTTTTTTTATGAGTTGTGAGAGAATGGGCGAGGGAATTTATATGGTGGAAGGTGAGGAGAAAGAGTGCACATGGGAGGCTAGAGGAGTGGAGAACTGGTGAATGCAAGATCCATTACACTTGGCCACAATTTTTGGGTGAAATTTCACCTCAAACGTACACCTTGGGTACATGATGATGAGAAAAATTCACCATTGGGGATGGGGAAAACATGGCATACACATCCACAAACACAAGCCTTTTTTATGTTTTTGAGTTGGGATGACATGTATGTATGAAATAATTCAACCAAAGAGGTCATGACACAATTTTTGGATGAAATTTAACCTCATAATTTCACCCAAGGTGCAATAGAGGTTTAAAAATGCACCTTGGGGGGAAATGGGACCCACCACAACTTAAAACACTCACACAAGTCAAAAAGTGCACTTTATAAGCTTCATGTTATGTTTTTGAGTTGAGAATGAAATCCAATAGAGAGTCAGGCACACTTATGAAGTTCAAATTCACCTAAAAATTTCACCAAGGGTGCAAAGAGGACACCAAAAGTGTGCCCAAACACCCAAGTGTTGCATTCGTGAGTATGGTTTGTACATCAATACTAGCTTATAACAATGTTTCATTTGCCCTAGAGTCAAACATTAATGAAATAGTTGTAAAATGATATATGAATATTTATTAGAAATAGGAAAATGAATCCAATGATAGCCTATTTAGAAGTCTTGAAAATTAGTTTTGTTAGTAAAATTTTACCCATACCTTTAATTTTTCCCCTAGAGCGATGTGTCACCGATGAGATGAGCGAGCAAGAAAAGTTTTCAATGAAACTGAGCCAAAGAAACTTTTAGATCATGGATATAATTAAAAAATACCCTCATTTTATATTTTTTTGGGCTCCTAAATGATTCGTGAGGCTCCTCAAAAAATTCAAACAAGTTCTTCCTTGTAGAAGGACTCTAGTGTTGCACTGATAGAAAATTTTACACATTTTCATGCTCCTCAGAATTATTCCTTGATCGTTGAAACATGAAGTAGGCTATTTAATATTTCCAATATGATTGGGATATGAGATTAAAATATTTCATGAGGCTTTCATGAAACATTTCAAACAAGGTGACTAGCTTTTTAAGAACATGCATTTCCTAGTGCCTTTCCCAAAAAAGACCCAGTATTTCTTAACTTGTTCCTGAACTCAATTTTATTCATAGAATCTTCCTAAAATGCCTTGGATATATTCATTTATCCCATACAAATATTGTATGATTTAGATCTTCTGTGTATGCTTCTAGGGGATGTTCACCTATGACAAAAAGATATTAAAAAAAGCTCCTTTGAAGCCTGTCGGAGAAATGTTCTCTCTTAAATCTCAGTAACTTCAAGAACCAAGCTAGGTAAACTTATCTACACATGAAACACACTTTTAAATAATTTTATCATGTTCCTCTCTACCATAATGAGGGTGACATAATTGAAATGTTTGCTGGAGTAAATGTTTATATTAACCAAGAAAGGGGATTTCAAGTGTGGGTTTGGTCATCATGACCTACATTTTAAATTGTGCATGCTATATTTTAAGCATGACAACAATAACACAAAGGGAAAAAAAGTGTACATATTTCATACTTTTTACTTTTCACTTTGGTTATTTATTGAATTTTAATAAGCATCTTTATTGGACTTTAATACACTTTTTCACATGTGGGAAATGGGTTCACATGTACGCATTCCTATCCCATGTATTCCTTGTCCTCGTGGGAGGTTTATGTTTCAATATATTTATTATAATCATGAAATTTTCAATTATTATATGAAAATGTTGGAAAATGTAGATTCTTATATATGGACATAAGGAATCTAGAAGTTAATCCTTAAAATTTATCTCAACCCATTATCATTGTTTACTAAATACTAGTTTCTACACATCTTACTCAATTAGCTCTCCCATCCATTAGGTCACACTTTTTATCCATTATTGACTACTCAAAATCCTATATTCATAATATAGAAGTCATCTTCAAACATCTTGTGACCATCTCCAACTAACATAATGCAATTTTCACATCACCAAGATGCATTTAACCATGATAGAATTTTTTGGGGTGAATTTGTATGAATTTAAAAAATTTGTCTACTAGCTTTAATTATATACAACAATTCACCCAATTTTTAAATCACTCTCTGAAGCACATCAACTAGCTTAAAGTTTACACAAATCCTATACAACTATTCTAGGCCATTTTGTAAAGTTGCATCATAGAAAATATCATTTTCAAGTGTCGGCATCTTATTATGATCTTCATTTCCAAAAAAAATTGCAATACACATCTTGTACACATGCATTAGATGGGGAACTATAAGGGTCTTATGCCTCTTTATATTATTTCTATGTAGGCATTACAAGGGAAACTTAACCCAAACTAACTAACCCATTTTTAGATCCCTAAGAAAATAAAAAGAAAAAAGATCCCTAATTTACTACACAATTTTGATCTCAAAATTTTGAATAAGGAAGAGAATCTACATACATCGGATAAGACAGTGCCAAAAGTTAGATCCAACCTAATCCTACAAAGTTAAATCCTGTCCATCTTGGAAAAATTTATCTAGGTGACTTTTTTGCAGCAGGAAACTTCATACTCCTTTCATATTCACACTTATATTTTTAGGAGGACTCAACAACACTATGAACATCCTTCTTGCACATTAAAAAAACACTATCACTCCATCTTAGTTATAAATTGGTCTAATATCTTCTATCTTGAACTCACACTTACTTTATTTATCTCACCTAGGTTATGTGAATTTTCTATATTTATGTGGACATGATTTATGATCTATGTTTTTACTATTTTTATTATATTTGTATTCCAAACTCATCTTTACACAAAGTAATTCGATATTAATTATAATAAACCCTAAAAGTGAGTTTATAAGAAGAAATTTATCTTAAAGGAGGGTTTGGGGAAACCCATCCATTTTGAATATTCTATGGAGGAACCAGAGGTGCCATGATTCCCCACACAAGATGTAAAGACATAACCACTATCTGATTACCACCTTATACTAATGAGGAAAATTGAGAAAAAAGTAATGGTGGATCTTTTACGAGGTGAAAAACTCTAATGCTCTACTGAGGAGTGGAGAACTTGATGTGAGAATGGATCCATCTCCTCATGGTGTTAGAGTATGTTGGCGTCACATTAGAGAATCTAAAGGTTATCAGCTCATGGTGGAGAGTGCACTCGACCAGTGGTTGCGAATTTACTTGAGATGATGAAACCCAAGAAAAACACTTTTTTCCCTGGTTTGAATATGAAGACAAATATAAGAGATAACAAAAACTTTATCATTAATTGATTTTTTTAAGAGAAGCTCATTATTGAAAATAATTACATTTCAATATTTCTAAATATGAACAATATGAATAAATCTAAAAAATCCACATATTACTATATGTCGAGCATGGAAAGTCATCCCTAAATGAATACATTCTTTGGTAAAAGTTTTATGGGTGGGAAGGCTAAAATGAGGTATGAATACATTTCCATGCCTTGGGAGCTTGACGATAAGTCTATAAGAGGTATTTGAAAGACTCAAATCTAGAACACTCACACCATTTAGGATTAATATATCCTATGTTTCTGATCATGTCCCCAAGTGAATTACCCTAAGAGACAAGACACTAAATAATGTGGTCAATTATACGCTTCAATTTAGAATGCTAAATGTGATTGAGGCAAGATAGATGCATTCACTGTGAGGAATTAAAACCCTCATGATTGTTTAACTTCATAAGAGTATGAGAGAAATGGATCATTAACTGATAGATTAGAATCATAGAGTAATATTTAAAAGTGGTGTCATAATTCCAGTGCCAATCCGTTCACCACTAGGAAATTGAATGATACTGACCAAGCTTGTGTAACATGAAATTCAATAATAGCTCCTAAATTTGTAAAAGGGAGGGAAATTTTGAATCTATAATATTGAATTTCCTTTGAATTATAGGCCACATATTCCAATCCATGTAGTGCATAAGATTACTAACAGTGGTAATGCATTTTCTAAAAAATTGAAGGCATTTGATTCTCAAAGTATCTAAAAGTAGTATAAAATTAATGGAAATGATAGGGGAACACCATAAATTTTGATCACTAAAAGAGATATTATACCTAAATCCATCTCTGACCCATTTAAAATGTAATTTGACAATTTCAAATGCTTTCCATATGCTTTAAATCATGTATAATCTCTAAATTTTAACATGAGTAGAGGTGATATCCAAGGTATGAAACCCTATTTTTTTCTATAATTTTTTCCATAAGAAGATCCTATAGAGATATAATCTCTCAACATAATATTATATCCTTCACCATAATCAATAGATGGAGATACTCATTTAGAACACATAGCTATTATTTTCATGTAAACATATTTTATACTCATACATCCCTTAACTCGCATACGACAACTGATCTCCAAGACCACAAAATGAAATCACATGGTCTACTTAAAATTAGCTTAAATAAAATATCTAACCAAGTTAGCTAGCCTTTTATAGAAGGATTTAGATGGACCTTGATAGAAATAGTAATAAACATGAGAATTAGTTATAATTTTGGTGCAAACTTGTTTTTTACTAGCTAATGACAAAGGTTTTGACAATCCAATAAGTGATAAATTTTTTTAATCTCACAAGAAAAAAATGTCATATATTAAAGGGGGTATGATCAAAGGTAAAGGGAATGTTGAGAAATTTGAATTTCTCCTCTCATTTTATCCATTTCCACATGTAGTTTTTAATGCAGTCCAAAAAGTGCATCATACTATGTATAAAGTATTAAGTCTTGGATCGTTACAAATTGGACCTCAAATATTTGCAAAATATATTCAAGAAGTATAGAACTTCCTTGAAGGAAAAATCACTCTCCACAAGCTTGATGAAATATTCATCTACAAACTGACCATTGATAAGTTAAGTTTTACTATTAGAATAATAATGCCAAAACTATTCCATGTTTAAGCTCTATGGTAAAGGAGGCATCCAAAATATTTAACCTAAAGAACATAAAGCATTAGAGTAAAAGGAAAACCTTGTCTAATAGCGAAAAAGAGACCAAATCTTTCATAACTTTGGTTATTGATGGTCAAGTTGGCTAAGGAATATACAAAAATATTTTATACAACCAAGAGAAAAAACCACCAAACATGTAAGCCTTTAAAATTGTGAGGATAAAGGGCCTTCCAATTTAATCATAATTTTTTTAAATATCAACATTATGTTAGGATTTAGAAGGAATGCATAGTGAATTGATTATAAATCCACAAAATAAATGCCAAAGATTATAGATTATAGCATGCATATTACATAATGTAATACCATGATTTGAAAGCAAATAACAATCAAGTAATGAGACAGGTAACACTAAATTTAAGTGGGGAAAACCCGAAGGCAAAAAACCCCACCGAATAGAGCACTTTCTATTATTTAGAATTTCTTATACAACTTTTACCCAACACTTCCACTTCACTCCTTAGTTCACATAGACCATGATTGCAAAGCTCTTTCTCTTAATCATTCAATACAATAATGACCATGGCAATGATCTTCCAATCTGAAACCATGTCTCCATCTATATATCAATCTTGGTACTAATCTATTTGTTGTCTCATAGCCAATCTCAGAGAGGGATCGCCCTAAATTAATATGGGTGGGTGAATCAGTTGAGCCGCTTCACTCTTAAATGCATGAGATATTTTTGGAATATCTTCATAATAAAGTTTGATGAAGAAAACTTTCAATCTAATATTGGGGCGTACTGCAGTGGTAGATAACCCACTTGACATTATCACCCCAACACCCCCGTTAATGTTAATTAGGGAAGAACATGAAAAATACATGTTGACATATATTCCTTATGCCAAGATGGTTGGAATTCAAAAACATATGTGTACTATGGGGTTTTTCAACTCCACGGTGTACTACTAGTGGGTTTGTAGTTTTGTGGTACACTAGAGTAGAGTTTTGCGGGTTTTTCAACTCCACAGTATATTATCGCAGTGTCCTGCAGACTTATACAAGTTGCACAATATTGTTTCACGGGTTTGCAATTCCACGGTGTAATAAAGTACAGGCATGCGGGTTTTTCAAATTCCATGGTACAATACCGCAGTGTCCCGTGGACTTTTGCAAGCCGCAAACAATTAAAAATTATTGTGAATTTTATCCACACCATGAGATACTTGTTTTTTCGTGGTTCAAAACAATGTTCCAAGGATCCTATAAAAGTCGCGATACAAAGGAACATATACAAAATAAATTATAAGGATAAGTTCTTTACATATGAAGACTTATATCAGATTATGGATCCTTTTACAAACAAGGAATTCCCATAACTAATGCTTTGTTTGGATTTACAAGTAACTTCACATAGTGTGACACATTTACTTATTACAAAATTGAGGAAGTATTGGAAATTTTCAACATGTCGTTAAGAGGTGGCATTGTCATGCACACTCCCCCTCGAGGGAAACTTTGATAGGCTCAACAAATCATGAAATTTGTAGAAATTTACAGAACACAATCAGCTTTGTGAAGATATCTGCAACTTGATCTTTAGTTGGATAGAACTTGAGATCAATATCACCATTGAGGCTTTCTCTCAAATAAAGTGCATATGATATTTTATATGCTTGGTCCTCTAATGTTTAACTGAATTATTTGCAAGAGAAATGCAAATCTATCTAGAACATAGAAGATTAATGCTTCCTTTGATGCCCATATGTTGTTCATCCAACAGTATTTTCAGCCACATAACTTCCTTTTCATCTTCCATAACACTTCTATACTCTGCTTCAGTAGAAGATATAGATATTGTTGGTTGCTTCTTGATACTCCAAGTGATGGCACCTACACCTAACTTGAAAACATATCCAGAAGTAGACTTTCTATTTGCAACATCACTAACATGATCAGAATCACAATAGCCAAATAATTGTGCATTATTAGAAGAAGAATAAAACATACCATAATTGATTGTTCCTTTAATATATTTCAAAATTCTTTTATCCATTTTCCAATGATCCTCATAAGGTTCTTGCATAAATATTGAAACTACTCCTACTGCATAAGAAATATCAGGTCTAGTAATAGTCAAATAAATTAGACTACCAACTAGCTGTCTATACAAAGTAGGATCAAATTTAGCACAAGATGGTTTAGGATCTAATTTAACACCAACTTCAATAGGAATGAAAAAATATTATAGTCAATCATGTTAAATATTATAAGAAAATTCACAACATAATGAGATTGAGATGTAACAATAGACTTGTGATCTTGAAATATAACCATGCCAAGAAAGTGATTTAATAAACCTAAATCAGTCATTTCAAAATGTTGTTTTAACCTTTCTTTGATTTAAGAATTAAAGTTTTATCACTGTTGGTAATCAAAAGATCATCTACATACATAACAATAATGATAATATGATTGTTTTCATACTTAAAAAATAGATCATTATCAGAACAACAGTTAGTGAAACCAAGATCTTGAAAGAAACTGTTAATTTTAGCATACCAAAATCTAGGAGCTTGTTTAAGACCATACAAATACTTTTTAAGCTTATAGACATAAAGTTTCTTACCATGTTCTTCAAACCCTTTAGGTTGACTTCATGTATGATTTCTTCTTTTAAGTCACCATTAAGAAAATCATTTTTAACTTCCATTTGGTGACTCTCCCAACCATATTGGGCAGCCAAGGTAAGAAAAATTCTAACATTGCTCATCTTATCTATAGTAGAAAAAGTCTCAACATAGTCAAGACCAGGTTTCTGAATGAAACCACGAGCTACCAACCTTTCCTTGAATTTTTTCAATTTCTCCTACAAAGTTATATTTGATCTTTATACAACCACCTAGATCCTACAATGCTTCACTTAGAAGGAGGAGGGACTAGTTCCCAAGTATTATTTTTAATCAAAGCATTGTATTCATATTTCATAGCCTGAATCCATCTATCATCTTGATAGGATTCTTCAAAATATTATGGTTTTACCTCATAGAGGGTCATCAAGGCATGATAAGAGTGTTGACTACAAGTTATCTTTCTAAGATTATCAGGATTAGAGTCTTGAACAATACTTTGAGCCCATTTAGGAACCTTGTGATGCATGAAATTTTGAGAAGACTCCCCCTCAATCTACATCATATCTAGATTAGGATAATCAGCCTCTTGAACTTCTATTTCCATAATTCTAGGAGAAATTTTATTAGGCTTTATCTCAGGAGTAACAGAGGAGGGTTCATGAGAAGCATCATAGAATGTCTTTTCCAAGACAAGAACATTCTTGTTTTCTACTATGTCATGTTTGAAAGGGTCATAGACTCTTAAACCTTTTGTTCTACAACCATATCCAACAAAAATACAAGAATAGGAGGTTAGATCAAGCTTCTTCCTATTAAATTTAGGAATAAAGATAGAGGTAGGGCTACCAAATATTCTTAAGTGGGAAATATTTTGTTTTTGCTTTGTCTAAACTTCATGAGGAGTGGTTTGATGAAGGTATTTAGTAGAAACTCTATTAAGAATATGGATAACAATAATCATAGCTTCATCCCATATAAATTTAAGCACTTTAAATCATGAATTATAGTCCTAGCCATTTCTAAGACAACCCTATTCTTTCTTTCTGCAATGCCATTTTCCTGTGGGGAATAGGGAGTAGTCAATTCTCTTTGAATCCCACATGACACACATAACTCATAAATTTTTTTGCTAACATATTCACCTCCATTATTAGTCCTAATTATTTTAATTTTCAGATTAGAAGCATTCTCAACTAGATCTTTAAATTCCTGAAACTTAGACATGACATCAAACTTATTCTTAATAAAATAAGACCAAGTCATTCTAGAGAAGTCATCAATAAAGAAAACAACATACAAAGCTTCACTGAGAGAAGGAACCTCAAGTGGACCTCTTACATCACTATGAATCAACTCTAATAGCTGAGAAGAGTTGGGATCATGATGTTTGTGAAACGGTTCAGCATGTTGCTTACCACGTAAGCAAATTTCACATGTTTTATGATCTGACTTCATCTTTGGAAGACCAAAAACAAGATTCAGTCTAGACATTTCATACAAGCTTTTAAAATTTACATGACCAAGTATTTCATGCCACAGTTGAATATCATTCCTAGAAGAGGAAGAAAAAAAAAGACTTAGATATAAAACCATCAAAGAAATACAAGCCATTTTTCTAAATACTAGAAGCAATAATATTACTAAACTTATCTTTTACATACCACTTATTTTGTAGCAAAACCACTTTACAATTTTCTTTAGTTAGCTGAGAGCAAGATAGAAGATTCTTTTTCAATTGAGGAACATACAAGACATTCCTAATTACACCATTTGATAATCTAACATTGCCACAACCTTCAGATTTAATAATGGAATTATCTCCTAGATATATGTTCTCCTCACATTTAACTATATCTGAGAGGATACCAGGAGTACAAGTCATGTGCCTAGAGGCACCACTATCAAGAATCCATTCATTGTCATTTGAGGCTGAAAGGGAAATATACATGGTAATAGATTGCTCAACATTTTTTTGCATGATTTTGTTTCTGGTTTTGAACTTTCTTTTAATTGTTAATTTTTAGTTTTAGCATTTTTGACTAATTTGTTAGTATTTACATCTACAATTCAGAACTTTTGTGACCAAAAATTCCACACTTGTTACAAGTGCCATTAAATTTGACTTTAAAATTCTGATTTTTTTTAGCAGAATTGAATTTAGGATTAGATTTAAATTTGGATATGATATTAGAGTTCTTTTTAGGATTGTTTTTATTCCTATTATGAAAAGACTTGTGATTATGAGAGAACAGATCTTGAGAAGCAGTGTCTTTTGAATTAAAATTCTCCATTACACGGCTCTTCTTGAATTAACAGAGAAGACAAAGTGTCTAAATTAGTTAGATCATTCTCATTCTGATACTTAGAATTAAGAATTGATGATATAATTCCTAAACTTTTCATGGATATTTATCTAAATTATAAAATACAGGAGCTTATCTAAAAACAATTCACAGTTGCAACCATCCAATTGAGCTTTAATGCCCTTAATTTTAGCTAAATAATTAACTATTTTCTCATCCCCTTTCATAGGAGTTGTATAATTAATTCCATAATAAGCTTAATTATTTTTGACAAACGATCGACTTCATGCATTGTCTCTAATTTCTTCCAAGCATCAGCAGGCGAGTCCATATGACCTATATGCATTAAGAATTCATATTTTATGCTTTGCAAAAGGATGGACATAGCCTCCTGAGATCTCTGAGAGAAGGAGATAATATTTTCAGGGTTTAATTGTCTTCGAGTGGGTCATGTCTCCACACCAGTCACAAGATCCCATAACTTCCTAGCCATAAAACAAGCTTTCAATCGAACTCTCCATATGCTATAATTCATTCCATTCAATAGTTGAGACTTATCTAATGAAAAACTAGCAGAACTAACCATTTTAATGCTCATAAGGAAATGGAGACAAATATAACTACAAATTTGAATCAAAGAATCCAAATAGAGACAAAAAACAAGCTACATATCTTTTTTAGTTATATACTTGCAAATAGATTAGCAAAAAAGAAAAATAACCCGTAGATAAAAAGATCAAAGATTTTCAAATTTTGGAATCCGTGAGACAAAGAAAAATAGAATACCCACAAAACATAGATTTTGACAACCTGCAAAATGATAAAAATTAGAAAACCGATGGTACAAAGGAAATAGACATCCACGGTCCAAGGAAAATTTTGAAAGACGCAGTACACAAGGAAATAAAATCTGACACCGCTAAAAGCTAAATACACGTGTAGTTAAATAATTAGTTCACTTTTTTGTAGTTTGACAGAACAAAGAAGATAATTAATGAAAGGACATTTTGCAAAACCGTATACACATGTCATTCAATTGGTTCACTTTTTTGCACTCTGACAAAAATAGACACTATGCAAAAGTATTAGTCAAAACAATTCCACTTATCAACGATCTAGTGGCTAACAAAAGAAACTTGGCGGCTTTCCACTAAACTTTAAATAGATGGCTTCAGGAGGACTTAAAGTCACCGGAATAAGCCAAAAATAAAATAAAATTTGGGTCCAAAATCTAAAGACGTGTGTAACAATATAAGAGGCTAAGCAAAAGAAATACTGACCCCCTGATACTTGCCAAAACTGGTACAACATAAGATTAATACACGTGTCTAAATGCAATTGATTCACACTTCGCAGTGCAAAAAAATTGACTTAAGGCAGAAATGGACACACGTGGAGCCTTTTAAATTGATCACTTTTTAGAAGACTGAAAAACACTAAAAAAATGTAAAAAGGTGTCTAATTCTTATTGGATAGTCACTACCAAAAATGAAAAGACTAACATATGCAAAATATGGAGCAATTATATTGGCTTAGATTTCACAAATCTGACAAATGTGAAATGTGAAGAGAAACATGGATAAATTCTATTGGCTTCAACCTTCACATATGTCAGAAATAAGAAACACAAGATTTCTAACAACACAAAATACTTGGAGCAAATTCTATTGCTTTATATTTCGTAAAGACATAAACATGCTAATAAAGATACCAAATGACTGAAATATAAAGTGAAATATGGAGCAATCTTACTGGCTCAAATTTCGCAAATGACAGAGGAAGAAAAGTAAAGTATAAAAATGTGAAGACACGCGTAAAGCCCTTATTGGCTCGCGTTTCACAACTGAAAATCATATAAACAATAAAACTGAATTTTTGAAGTGCGTGGAATAACCTTATTGATATGTATTTCGTAAATGACAGAAAAATCAATAAAGCTAACAAATGCATAAGTTACATGGCACAAAATGACTGGATCAAAATTTTTAGTAGCAAAACTTGAAAAAATCAATAAAATATTGACAAAGCGAAGCCACTTGGCACTTTATGAGTAGATTTGGCTTCCTAAATACTAAAAAAGGAAAACAAAGGTATTTGGAGCAATTTTATTGCTCCAAGCTTCTTAAAAATGATAGGATCTAAATAAAAAATGATAGAGCGAAGCCATATGGCATAATATGATTAGATCATAATTCACAAAAAAGATCTAGTGAAAAAAAAAATTGGGGCGGATTTAACCATACGAACTAACTAGAACTAAGGATATCCTTTCGGATCCACATACAAAAATAGCTATAATGGCTATAAGTGGTGTGAACAATTAAAACAATCTTGTAGAGGATATATTTAAACCAAAAATGATTGTAATTAGATACAGAAACAAATATCTAAGAAAATAATTGCTCAAACACGATCTAGACAACCATTTAGCCAATATTAAGGTAGGAATTAGAAATTTAAACATGTTTAGCTTGAAGACAATTGTGGAGAAACTAGGGCTTCAAAGATCCATAAATAGACTTTAAGATTTTTTTCTCTAGATAATTAAAAGATTCCAGATCAATCCTACACACGCATAATCATTAGGCTCTAATACCATGTTAGGATTTATAAGGCATGCATAATCAATTGATTATAAATCCACAAAATAAATACTGAAGATTATAGATTATAGCATGCAGATTATAGAATGTAATAACATGAGCTGAAAGAAAATAACATTCAAGTAAAGAGACTGTAACACTAGATTTAAGTGGGGAAGAACTGAAGGTAAAAAATCCCACTGAATAAAGCACTTTCTGTTATTAAGAATTTCTTATACAACTTTTACCCACCACTTCTAGTTCACTCCTTGGTCACATAGACCGATTGTAGATCTCTTTTTCAATCATTCAATTCAATACCATGACAATGATCTTCCAGTTTTATGTCTCTATCTAGAGATCAATATGGTACTAATCTATTCATTGATCATAGCCAATCCTAAGAGGGATCACCCTAACTAATAGGGTGGGTGAATCAATCGAGTCGCTTCACTCTTAAAAGCGTGAGATCTTTTTGGAAGATATTCATAATAAATTTTGATAGAAAAATTTTAAAATAATATTAGGGCATACTGCAGTGGTAAATATCCCACTTAACATTATCACCCCAACACATTCAAGAATGCGGTTCCTTGTCAAGAGGAGGAATCACACTCCATACATTCCCAAACAAAAATGATATTGTAAAAAATATACCAATTTTTTTATAAAACAAGTTTGATCTTGTATGATGATTTCAGGACGGATCCGAAAAAGTTGAGAAAGAAAGCTTTGGCTTAATCTTATGAGATGCATTCAAAAAAGTGATAGGCCTCTAGCTGGTAATAAGATTTATATCTCATACCTAACCAACAACATCTATTCACACTCTTTTATCTTTGTTTTAATTTGTATGATCCAAACGAAGGATATTCTTTAATCCACTGCCACAAAAGCCTAACTAACAACATTTGTTCCAAATCTTTTAGGTTTATATGTCTTAAATAATGCTTCTCAACTAAATAAATCTCAAGTGTTCCCTCTTGTAATAAATTGTAAGTCTAATAACACAAAAGGCCTTCATTTTTATTTGACTTTACCATTTAATTTCCATTAATATTTCAATATTCATACAAGTATAGTTTCCATAATGAGTATTTTAATATTCATTACATTTCAATATTAGTTATATCATGCTATTAACTATAATATCTTCAAGGATAGGAGGATAGTTTATGAAAAAAATATATTGAGAACATATGTAATATGCTAAAATGGATATAATTAAAGAATTTGGTGGTGTACAATTTCAAAAAAACTAAACATAAAGTTAAGGAAAATAATATTTTGTAAAAGATATCTAAAAAAAATATGTTAATTCTTTAGTAAAATATACAACATAGACTTGGAGGCCTCCCTCGACATTGAAAGCATCCATTCCCAAACATTAGCAAGATGTTAAAACTTGAAAATTGTGTCATCAATGTCAAAATATTTAAGACGAAGTGGCTTAGACACTATGTTCCCAAATCTAGATGTTGCAGTATGGATGCTTCTTCTCATTTATGTTGGAAATTAGAGTTATGAGAGATCATTCTCCACTCTAACAAGAGTAAATAGTAACTTAAAGTCAATAATGGAATTTTATTAACTAGATTAAATATCCTTTTTGGTTTAACAATTACATGTGACATCACTACAATAGTAAATTATGACGATCTCATTGACAATTTTGTTGCAGAAAGAGAAAGAAAGAATCCTTTGTGACCTTAATTTTGTGTTGTCAATAATCCCACCATAAAATGTTTTCAAAAATTATGGGTGGGGAGGCGTTAGTTTCAAATACTTCAAAGGGCATTCCAAACCGTTAATTTGGCCTTGCATTCCACATCTAAATCCACCTCATAGCACTAAATTTCACATTCTTGATAATGAGTTGGATAGTCCCCTCATGGTTGAGGAGTGACATGTTGATGAAGAACTAGATGCATGGAATGTTTTAATGCCACCTCCCCATTCTTACTGGAAATGATGGGATGATGCTTGGAGAGAACAAACTTTGGGCAGATAGTGACAACTTACTCATTGCAAAGGTGAAAGGAAAACTTGTTTGACTTGAAAATATTGAATGAAGTGATCAAGCCATTTAAGAACATGTTCACCACCAACTCAAAAATTTTACACATGGGTTCATGAAAGGTTAGGAGTAAATAATAGAACCAATCTTCACTTTATTCCAAGCACCATGTTTCTTGAAGCACACCCTCTTTATCCTCAAAATAATCAACCATATTTAATTCATTACAAAGGATCCAATACGCGAGAGGTATATTATCATCTAGCCATTTCTATAAGGGTAAGTGCACCAAGTTGGGGAGCCAAAAGGGGGTCTTAATTGGATGCATTTTTTTGAAAAAAAAAACTTTAACTTGTACGAGTTTTTCAAAATAGTTACACTCAAAATTGGAAGATGTTGTAGAAATATGAATCGTAGTAATTTGAGTCTAGTTTATAAGCTACTAAATTTTATTGAAAACGGATAACTTTAAGTGGGTCAAACAACTAAAATACCAACAGATGCTCCGGTTTTTGTTAAAGAAACATAATAGAGTGACTTTCGTGCCCCCCACCATTTTTTGAGCACCATTTAGTATTTTTGAAAACCCTTTGGTAGAAAGATAGCTAGGAGCGTCTAGTTTGGGCTCCATTTTAAAATATTTTTTTAGCGAATATTTTTTTATTTATGATTTTTCTAGTACATAAATTTTATGTTTTGAAAAATAATGGAGCTCCGGTCGTGCCTCCCCCCCCCCCCTTTACACTTCAAAAAATAGCTATAAAAAGGCATAGTTAGAAAATAAATAATATGGAAACCTTGTAGAAGTCAGAAAATTTGGAAAAGTTAAAATTTATATTTTTTAGAAGAGAAGAAACTCTGCTCTACATCGTAGGTATATTTTTAAAAAAGGGATCGATTGTTTTATTTTGATTTATCATAGAGGAAGTGGCATTTTTACATTTTCTTGCAAAAACACTTATTGTGTGTTTGTACGGTCATGCCTTAGGCTTGGGGATCCAAACAGATCCCACTCTTGAGGAATGCTTGGAAAAAGAGAAAATACAAAATGCGTAGCGTTATATAATTACATATGCATTTTTTCCCCCTCGTTCCTCCTCCCCATTGGCCGATGTGTCGCCCGCGCCTCGTCGTTCGTCCTTGCGTCTCGTTTCTCAGCTCCCCCTTTTCTTGACCCCCGGCCCCTTTCCGTGGTGTCCACCCCTCACATCCACCGCTGCGCGAGTTTTGTTCCAGCACCCTACTAGCGTGCTTTCGTGCCCCCCCCCACACTTTTTTAAGCCACCATGTGCGTATTTTTGCCCCACCCTGTGGTAGCAAGATATCTCGGAAGCGGTCTAGTTGGGCTCCATTTTAACCTCTGTTTTTTTACGCGATATGTTTGGGCTTCTGTTTGTCGCGTACCTCCATGTTAGGTTTGCACCAGGAAGGTAGGGAGGTAGAGAAGGGAGGGAAAAAAAAAAAAGAAAAAAAAAAAAAAAAAAAGAAAAAAATAAAAAGAAAAAACAAAAAAAAAATAAAAACAAAACAAAAAAAAAAAAGAGAGAAAAAAAAAACACAAACATAAAAAAAAGAAATAAGAACTTAAAATAAAAAAAAACCAAATTAATGAAAAACACAACAAAAAAAAAAAAAACAAAAAAATCCAAAAAATAAAAATAAAATAATAAAAACATTAAAACAAAAAAAAAATACAAACACAAACCAAAAACAAAAAAAAAAAAAAAAACAAAAATCAAAAAAGAAATAAAAAAAAAAAGAAAAAAAAAAAACAAAATCAACCAAAAACTTCCCCGCTCTTCAAAACTCTGGGCTGCCTACTCTTGGCTTCTAAGGAGAGTGCCTTAAAAAACAACAAAATAAAAAAACAAAAAAAAAAAAAAAGAAAAAAAAACAAAAAAAAACAAAACAAAAAAAAAAACCATAACCCCAAAAAGAAAAAAACACCACACAAAAACACCAAAAAAACCAAAACAACAACCAACACACACACCCCACCCCCCCCACCCCCCACCCCCAAATACCTCAAACAATTCGAAAATAGTTTTTTTTTAATATGTATAGATTATGCCGACTTGGGCTAATATAATCTTTTTAAAAATTCAATCACCAAAAAAAAAGATACACCTGAAAAATAGAAATAGTTACACCTTCAAAAAAAATAGACTATTAAAAAGGCAATACATAAGTTAGAAAATAAATAATATGGAAACCTTGTATAAGTCAGAAAATTTGAAAATTTGAAAATTTATATTTTTAGAAAGAAGAAACTCTGCTCTACATCGTGGTATAATTTTTTAAAAATGGATCGATTGTTTTATTTTGATTTATCATAGAGGAAGTGGCATTTTTACATTTTCTTGCAAAAACACTCTATTTGTTGTGTTTGTACAGGTCCATGCCTTAGGCTTGGGGATCCAAACTAGATCCCAATCCTTGAGGCATGGCTTGGAAAAAGAGAAAATACAAAATGCGTACGCGTTATATAATACATATGCATTTTTATTTGTTTATATATTGTGGCCCCCCAACATCCCTTTCATCTCTTTCACAGGAATTATGCAAACATTCTATTTTGTATGTAATTTTCTCTACATTCTTGCACGATTTTTTAGTAGTTCATTTTGTCCCCTACCCCACTAGTTGATTTTTTTTAAACATGGTAGATAAAAGTCAAGCTAAGGACAAGAGGAAAGTCAAGAACAAGACACCAGAGCAATTGGAAGAGAAGATAATAAAGAAATTGAAGAGAATACAAAATCTTTGAGTAGGGCAAGGTACATCCGCTATATCAAATGTAGCTAATGTATTAGAAAATGGAGATGAAATACATAATGAAAATGTAGAGAATAATTATTTTGCAATGAATAATAATATTGAATTGAATGATAATGTTGGTATGGATGAAGAAATTGATATGAATCCAATTGTTGAAACCTTACCTGAGAATCCAAATGTTGACCCCAAAATTTGTATGAAAACACTGAATGAAGAAAGTAACGTTGTAAACGAATCTTCACGTCTAAGAACACCTCCTTCCATTTTGCAAAGAAAACCAATTCACTTAATTGAAATTGATGAAAACATTATAAAACCAATGCCTAACACAATGTCTAAAAGAAATGTAAGAATAAAAACTAGTGGAATTTGGGATAATTACTTTGATAATTTAAATGACACACAAATATGTCAATTGTTTGTTTCATTGATGAAATTAATTAAGATGAGACCTATAATGAAGACCATGGGGTTAAGAACATCTAATGTTGTTGATCAAAATGTATCAATTGTTGAAAACATACATAAAGCATACCAAACTGTAGGTGGCAAAAGACGCACCAAAGATAGTAATGTTACATAGTGTGCACTTACTAATTATATAGTAAGTGATAAAACAGTTAATAAATGCTTGATTAAAAAAACAAGCAGTGCTTTAAAGCTAAACATAAAAAAACTAATGAAAGAAATAGAGAGACGTAAACATCTTGAGTTTGTCAATAACACTGACTATTGGGTTTTCTCTAGCAGACATCCACGAAAAGACAAGAATACATCTGATATTCTAAAATAATTAACTATAAAATTTTGGAATGAGAACACAAGGGTGTCACCGAATAGAAGAGATACAATAAACAGAAGAGTAGGTTCTCGTAATCATGAATCATGTGCAAAACATTTCTTAGATATGACTCAAACAGAATTTTTCTCTAAGTTTAAGAATTAAAATCCACAAATTAACATTAGCCAAAGATTATTTGAAATGAGCAAACCCTTTTATGTGAAAATCAGATCACTCATGTACCACTTGTTATAGGCATCATGTTGAATTTTTAATGCATTATGATATTTTTTTTCAAATATGTCGTGTTTTGCCTACTGACATCATGTTGTAAGAGTGTAGAATAAATGTCCCACAAAAATATTCGAGGGAATTTATTCTGACAATATTTTGTGAAAAATCAACAAGACAATTTTTTTTTATGACAAAGCATGTTGGATGAATTGCATGTATGCGGTGGCTTGCCAAATCTGAAAAGTTGGTATCCATGAGAAGAGACTATTTCAATAGGAAAAATATTTGGATGATTTCACAAATAAAACGGTGGTTGGGCAATATCAATTAAAGGAGGAAAATTTAATCTAAGAGGTGTGAGCTTGTTAGGAAAACAACTACCTGTACGACATCATGTTGTCAGAGGTGTCGAATAAATGTCCCACAAAAAATATTAGGGGAATATTCTGACAATATTTTGTGAAAAATCAACAAGACATTTTTTTATGACAAAAGCAGGGGGTTTTGGATGGAATTGCATGTATGCGGTGGCTGCCAAATCTGAAAAGTGGTATCCATGGAGAGTACATATCAATAGGAAAATAAGGGATGATTACCAAAATAAATCGGTGGCAATCAATTAAAGGATGGAAAATATCTAAGAGGGTGAGCTTGTTAGGAAAACAATACCTGTAATCATAATATATGGTCAAATTCAGAGAGGAATTTTTGATGAGTATGCAAGGCACACAAATAGAGCTTGATGGTTGGTGTAGACACTATTTTCTGCTGGTGCCCTAGGCCTAATTTTGGGTGCATGTGTCTACATAAATTCTTAGAAAACCACATCTAAATGGTCATAATTTTTTCATTGTTGTTCTCCTTTGGTCTTATTATTCCACACCATGATCGCCACAAGTTGTTGGAAATCTGCAATGAAGTAAAGAACTGTAAAAACTTCTTTTTAAAAGAAACATCAAATCCTAGAATGAAATATGCAAAATGAGGGGTCCCCCCACTATCCTCATCTATGACAATGGTGATCTTATGTCTGACTCACATGATCACATCACATCTCTACACTTAATGTATTTTTGTGTGTACACCATGTGGAATCATATGCCCTAGGTGTGCAGTTTTGCCTCACGTGTTACACTATAAATATGCGAGCAAGTTTAAGCTCAGATGTGAAGAGAAATATTTAATCAGATATATACCTGGAATAGAATGAACTTCCATCATATGAAGTGTATGTATAGGATAACCAACCATTTTTTCCCTTAGATGGTGATAGATGGATGCAACTGGAGCTCTTAGCCCGTGCTTGAAGGATGAAACCTTAGCCTGGTGATAGCTAATGCTTAGCCATGGTTGATGTCCGATTTATTTCCATGAGCATGACATGAACTTTAGTACTCTTATATGATTCCATTTGTTTGTCATTTTTTAACTGTAACCCCAAAAAGGCTGACTAAAAAAAATATAAGATGCTCAAATGACTACGGAAGTTGACATCCTCTAAGGGAGTGTGAACAAAGTACAAAATGGTAAGGGGCACCTAGTAGGGGACAAGGGCTCACATATGGTGTTGGCTAATCTTGGATCTGGTACTTAGTGTCTGCAGATGATAAATGCTTCAAGGTGTAATAAGTCAAGAATGAGGAAGTAATGGTACAAGACCAAAATTAGTATCAAAAATAAAATAAAGGTGTCCATCTCCAAGGTACTAAGCCCTTGTATACTCTACGTGGTCTCATGTTTCTTGATTACTCGTACACTCATCTGGACAGGAAGCTGGAAACGCAGATCAATAGTTGGATGAACAATTCAAGTTAAGAAAGGACACATTCCCACTTGGTATTATTGTTTCAGTAGTTGACTTCACAGAGAATTACACATTGCAGCCACAAATGGAGGTTCAGTCTCAATATTATAACTCAGTGCAAGTTTCTATTTTCATGCATATAACATTCATGCACTCTCCTAAAAGCACTGAGCAAGATCAAAAAATATTAAGAGAGTATCATTTCTACATCAGTGATGATTGGACACATTCTACAGAATATGTACAAGGGTGTTTCCAGGTGTTTTATGTGAACTTGAATTAGCGGAACATTAGTTTCAATCAACATTACATTTGGTTAGACAACTGCACATCACAATTTAAGAATGCACGGATGTTTTATTGGCTAAGCAGGATGCACAAAGAAAAAAATGTACAACATATCTATATTTTTACTGAGGCAGGGCATGGAAAAGGAGAGCATGATGGTGCAGGAGCATGTGTGAAAAGAGCACTTGCAAGAGAAGAGTTAAAGTTCAAGGATGGTGCCAAATTTAAAGATGCAAAAGACATTGTTGATTGGTGTGTCAAGAATATGGGCCATGAATTTCAAGAGAGATTAATGGTTCGTAGATATTTTTGGTTGATAAGGGAACAACATTTGGAAAACTTTGAAGATTGTATGACACTTGCAGGATCAAGTGATATGCACTCATTCCGTAGTTCAGATGCAAATTCTTGGACTATTTATACTAGGTGCATGACATGTTTTTGTGTATCATGCATTGATTTTGTGTGGAATGAATGTGAGTCACAACAGTGGGTGAATGAATGGACTTGTAGACCTCTAATTCCAGTTGACACACATCAATTTCCATGAGCATTACAACTTATAGGGTCTTCAGATCAAATGAAAACATCACCTAACTTTGACCAAGACTCTGATTTAGTGCAACAAGGTACATACATTTATGTACATGCCATGTTTTAGATTTATAAATTATTAAATGGTCAACTCTTAATGTATTTTTAATTTGATTGAACAATTTTACTTTGTGATACATAGGGCACATGTGTTTGCAGTTATTGCGACAAAATTTAATGAAGAGGGAACATACTACTTCTTGTCTCGTTGTGTAGAGGGAAAAAAAATTACTTCCATAGTCATTGATGGTGAAGACCTTGAGTATCCCACTGGGTCAGTAGTAGTCACCAAAACTTGGCTTCGATGATATCCTATAAAAAATCAAACATTTGGTTTTTTGAAGAATATGAAGTACATCGAAAGATACTTCACTATTCACATTTGGTGCTTACAAAAAATATTAAATTGATCAAATATCAAGGTCGAGCATCAAACAAGAATCTGTGGAAGGTTAGTGAATCAGATCATGAAGCAATTCTTGCTACTGTCAAGAATAGAGTTGATCCTTGCAGTTCATTGGATTGAATTTGTAAAGGTATGTTCTTCATGAATTTAATTTAAATATTTACTTAAATGATTTTGTTTAAATTTTGTATGATTTAAAACTTTATTTAATTGCTTACTAACATGTTTATGTAGGTTAGTGGTGCTAAAAAAACTTCCACCTTCATGTGGTTAGCACTTTCAGTAGAGAATTTATCATTCTCAAAGCTAAGTGAAGCTAAGAGAAATTAAATATTAGAAAGGAACAAACATAAATTCTCATTTCACCACCTATATTATATGAACCACCTATAAAATTATTCAGGTGATTGGCAATGGACAACCTTACATTGACTCATTCTAAATGGAGATAGATGAAAACCGCGAGAGGATTTCCTATAGGGCCTCAACGTGGAGGTCTCAGATCTTATGAGACGTCTCTAGGTGCCACGGAGTCTGAGAAATCACTCGTTGAAGATATGGCGTGTTTGGGCCTCAGGTATCTTAAGGGACTACACCTGGATGAGGTAGCCCGAAAGCAAAGGGAGCGTAGGGAACCAAAAAAAATCTTCCAATAGCATTCACCTAGCCACCCCGACGTGTTGGCATAGTTGGTTCGGTGCCACACGCTACCATTTGCAAAATACAACATCTAGCAGCCTTACACTAAATTATACTACACTATTTTGCGTGTTTGCAAACAATAGGACAACAAGAGAGCTGAATGTAGATGGATAAAACCATAATAGAATTTCATAAAGGGCCTCGACGTGGAGGTTTAGGATCTGACGAGACATCTCTAGGTGTCACAAGGTCCGAGAAATCACCCGTCAAAGATATGGTGTGTTTGGGCCTCAACGGGCTCTTAAGGGACTATGCCCGAACGAGGTAGCCCAAAAGAATGGGGAGTATAGGGAACCAAAAAAAATCCTCCACTAGCGTTCACTTGGCCACCCCGACGTGTTGGCATAGTTGGTTCGGTCCCATAAGCTACCGTTTGTAAAATACAACATCTAATAGCCTTACACTGACTCAGACTACACTATTTCGCACATTTACAAACAATAGGACAACGAGAAAATTGAATGGATATGGATAAAACTATGATATGATTTCTTATAGGGCCCCGACATGGAGGTCTTAGATCTGACAAGACATCTCTAGGTGCCACGGAGTCCGAGAAATCACCTGTCAAAGATATGGTGTGTTTGTGCCTCAGGGCTCTTAAGGGACTACGCCCAGATGAGGTAGTCTGAAAGCATGGAGAGCGTAGGGAACCAAAACAAAGCCTCCACTAGTGTTCACCTGGTCACCTTGACGTGTTGGTGTAGTTGGTTCGGTCCCACAAGCTAGTAAAATATAACATCTAGCAGCCTTACATTGACTCAGACTACACTTTTGAATGTTTGTAAATAATAGGACAAAGAGATAACCAGATGGAGATGGATAAAAATATGATAGGATTTTCATAAAGGGCCCTGACATGGAGGTCTCGGATTTCACGAGATGCCTCTAGGTGCCATGGAGTCCGAATCACCCGTCGAAGATATGGTGTGTTTGGGCCTCCGGGTTCTTAAGGGGACTATGCCCCGAACGAGGTAGCCCGAAAGAACGGGGAGCATTAGGGAACAAAAACAAAGCCTCCAATAACATTTACTTGGCCACCCTGAAGTGTTGGCATAGTTGGTTCGGTCCCACAGAGCTTCCGTTTGTAAAATATTGCATCTAGTAGCCTTACACTGACTCAGCACTACACTATTTCACACGTTTGCAAAGTATAGGAAAGTGAGAGAACCAAATGGAGATGGATAAAAATACGATATAATTTTTTAGAGGGCCCTATACATGGAGGTGTCTTGATATCTGACAAGATGTCTCTAGGTGCCACGGAGTCTGAGAAATCACCCGTCGAAGATATAGCGTGTTTTGGCCTTAGGGCTCTTAAGGGACTACGCTTGGATGAGGTAGCCCAAAAGCACGGGTAGCATAGGGAACCAAAAAAAATCCTTCACTAGAGTTCACATGGCCAGACTGACATGTTGGCGTAGTTGACATTCGATCCCATGAGCTTCCATTTGCAAACCTACAACGTCTGGGAGCCCTACACTGACTCAAACTACACTATTTCATGCATTTGCAAACAATAGGACAACAAAAGAACCTAAATGGAGATGGATTAAAACCAGGAGATGATTTCGTAGAGGGACTTGACATGGAGGTCTCAAATTTGACGAGACGTCTCTAGGTGCCACGAAGTCCAAGAAATCACCCGTTTGGCCTTAGGGCTCTTAAGGGACTACGCCCGGACGAGGTAGCCCGAAAGTACATATAGTGTAGGGAACCAAATCAAAGCCTCCACTAGCATTCACCTATCTACCCTGATTTTTTGGCATAGTTGGGTTGGTCCCATGAGCTTCTGTTTGCAAACTATAGTGTCTGGGAGCCCTACACTGACTCAGACTCCAATATTTCGCGCCTTTGCAAACAATAGGAAAGCGAGAGAACCAAATGGAGATGGAGAAAACTGGGAAAGTATTTCGTAGAGGGATCCAACATGTAGAGGTGTTGGATCTAACGAGATGTCTCTAGGTGACTTGGAGTCTGAGAAATCACATGTCGAAGATATAACGTGTTTTGGTCTCTCAGGGCTCTTAAGAGACTACGCCTGAACGAGGTAGCCCGAAAGCACAGGGAGCATAAGGAACCAGAAAAATCCTCCACTAGCATTCACTAGGCCACCCCGAACATGTTGGCATAGTTGTTTTGGTCCCATGAGATTTTGTTTGCAAAATATTAGCATCTGACAACCCTACATTAACTCCGACTGCAGTATTTCGTGCCTTTGCAAACAATAGGACAGCAAGAGTACCGAACAGAGATGGATAATACCGTGAGAGTATTTTGTAGAGGGCCACAACATGGAGGTTTCAGGATCTGACGAGATGTCTTTAGGTGCCACAGAATCCAATGAATCACCCGTCGAATATATGGCGTGTTTGGGCCTCAGGGCTCTTAAAGGAGTACGCTCGAACGAGGTAGCCCGAAAGCACGGGAAGCATAGGGAACCAAAACGAAGACTCCACTAGCATTCACTAAGCAATCCAGACGTGTTGGCCCAGATGGTTTTGTCCCATGATTTGCCATTTTGCAAAATATAGTGTCATGGTAGCCTTACACTGACTCAGACTGCACTATTTCATGTGTTTGCGAATAATAGGACAACTAGAGAACCAGATTGATATGGATAAAACTGCGAGAGGCTTTCGTATGGCCTTGAATGTTTTTTCCATGTTAGGTGTACTGAAGAGCTTCAAACTTCGACATTGAATCTTAGTGACATCTTCACCTAATTATTTTTCTTCATGATGTTCATTGTCATCTAAATTTGAAGACTAAAAATCCTATATGGCCTTCGGCTTCTTTTTGGGCACAAACAACCTTTTGTAATGTCAAAAAAAAATCAGGCTCTTCATTCTCTGTTTGATTGAAGATATTCATTCTTTCAAACTGAACAGTTGGAACATTGGTGGTCTCCCTAAAAAAACTAAGTTCATAGACCTACATAGTTGCATCCTAGTGGAAAAATCATTGAACATTTTGGTGGTTTCCTCCCCTCGTGCTTTCGGGCTACCTCGTCCGAGCGTAATCCCTTAAGAGCCATGAGACCAAAACATGCTATATCTTCGACGGGTGATTTCTCGGACTCCATGGAACCTAGAGACATCTCGTCAGATCTGAAACCTCCATGTTGAAGCCCACTATGAAATCCTCTTGTGGTTTTCTCCATCTGCATTTGGTTCTCTTGATGTCCTATTGTTTGCAAACTCTCCAAATAGTGTAGTCTGAGTCAGTGTAAGGTTGTTAGATGCTATATTTTACAAATGGTAGCTTGTGGGACCAAACCGTCTAGGCCAACACATCCAGATGGCCTAGTGAACACTAGTGGAGGATTTTTTTGGTTCCCTACGCTACCTGTGCTTTCAGGCTACCTTGTCCGGGCATAGTCCCTTAAGAGCCTTGAGGCCAAAACACGTTATATCTTTGACAGATGATTTCTCAGACTCCGTGGCACCTAGAGACATCTAGTCAGATCTGAGACCTCCACGTCAGGGCCCTATACAAAATATTATCACAGTTTTATCCATCTCCATCTGGTTCTCTCATTGTACTATTGTTTGCAAACACGCAAAATAGTGTAGTTTGAGTCAGTGTAAGGCTGCTAGATGTTATATTTTGAAAACGATAGCTTGTAGGACCGAACAAACTACACCAACACATTGGGGTGGCCAAGTGAATGCTAGTGGAGGATTTTTTTGGTTCCCTATGCTCCCTGTGCTTTTAGGCTACCTCGTCTGGGCATAGTCCCTTAAGAGCCATGAGGCCCAAACATGCCATATCTTCGACGGGTGATTTCTCAGACTTCGTGGCACCTAGAGATGTCTCGTCAGATCTAAAACCTCCATGTTGGGGCCCTCTATGAAAGCCACTCGCAGGTTTCTCCATATCCATTTGGTTCTCTCGTTGTCATGTTGTTTGTAAAGGCAGGAAATACTAGAGTCTGAGTCAGTGTAGGTCTACCAAATGCTATAGTTTGCAAACGGAAGCTCATGGGACCAAACCAATTATGCTAACACGTCAGGGTGGCCTAGTGAATGCATAATGGTAGGATTTTTTTTTGTTCCCTACACTACCCATGGTTAGTCAGGCTGAGACCAAAACACACTCAAATTTCCGGATTTCTCGTAGTCCCTTAAGAGCCCTGAATGACTAGATTGGCTTAAGAATGAATTTGATAGGGGTATGTCTAGGAACACACAGGAGTTATCAATCGCCTAGTAAATATTTCTTGTTTAGTTCTGAAATGGGAGTCATCTGGCCTATGGCTTAGTGACCTTCCATTCATTGACAATTTATGCTATGATAAACCCATGGATGCTTTCAAAAGCGCCTTCAAAAGGATAGGGGTAGTCATCAAGCCTAGTGAAGGGTGTGATGTCATTTCCAAATAACTTGAAATCTCCTACAGATTTAAAGGTAATAACATGAATTGGACAGGATTAGACAATCAAGAATCATTGAGTGTCTAAATCATAATGTCATTGCATCTAGAGACATTCTCAAGCATTGGAGTAATGTATATGGAGAGAGATTCTCAAAATATCAACAGATGAAAGCCATAAAATTGTGATGAATCTCATGTTTTTTAACAGGGGAGAAGACTAAGAAGAATAGAAGAATGTAGTAAGTGCATGATAAGATAGGAACCAATATAAAGAGACCATGAGCAAGAAGAAGCACAAGTAAGGTAAATACACATATACACATTGATAAATTGAATGAATAATTACTCAAATTAGGTAACTCTTTATATACATACATTATATAAATATTGATTTACAAAGTTTGATGCATATTATACATTGAAAATGCTAGTACATGTACATCACCAATAAATGAAAAAATAATCCATAATGTCTTAAATATTGTCAAGTGCACATCATATTAGTTTCATGCAAAAATAATCTTAGAAATGTAAGGTTTCATAAAAAATTATCAAGTTCCAAATAGTATTTTAGTGTGCATAATAAATACAAAAATGCCCAAATAGGTCATATACCATCAAGTTCAAATGTCATATAGGCGTATATATAATGTCATGCACATAGGCATACAAAAACAATGTCAAGTAAGACATATATATTTCCTACTCGTCAAAGTCTATCCCTCTCTTGGCCTTGCTCAAAGAAGGCCCTCCCTTAGAGGAAGATGGAGATCCATGAGATGACTTTGGATCATCTGAGCCCATGCTTCGAGTCCTCTTCCGCTGAATACTCGCCTATAGATGAGCCTGTAAATGCAAACAATGTTTTTTTGTCAAAAGTTAATTTATATATGTTTTCAACATGTATTTAAGACCATGCTAGAATGAAAGTATTTACATAAATACACAAACGTACTGCAAGTTGTCGATCACACTAAATTTGCATCTCACACTCAGATGAGTCATCGAGAGCTCCTACAGTACGAATGGGGGTACGAAGATGACGAGATGGAGGAGTCCGTGCCCTCAAAGTCAAAATGGAGGGGGTTAAATTTCCCTGCATACACATAAGATAGAAAATCTAACATCATAATTAGCGAAAAATAGAACTAAGTACATCTTTGTACATAATGAAAATATTTTAACTAATTTTATAAATATATAACTATTGTTTTTACCTCGACATGCCTGTTAATCAAATGAACAGGGCTGCTACCTGTCACAGGTAACTCCTGCATATACACAAGGAAGGACATTATTAACATAATTTAATAATTCTAGAATGAAATACATTACTAACATGTAATTTAACATAATATGAATTACACGAGAAATTTAACAAAATTTACGTATTGTTTGAATACCTCAGTGAGTTGCTGCACAGATGAAATCACAGAGACAACACCTTTATCTACTTGTCGTAGAGATGGTGGGGTGTCCAGTGAAGTCAACATCTTTATCAAACATGTATATCACGTGAGTTAGATGGACATGCAAGAACATACATATATTTGACTTAAAAACTATGTATGTATATATATATATATCACATATATATACATGGACATATATAATACATACATACATATATATATGTACATACATACATACATACATACATACATATATATATATATGTATGTATGTATGTATGTATGTATGTATATACATACATATATATATACATGTATGTATGTACACATATATATATGTATGTATGTATGTATGTATGTATGTATGTATGTATGTATGTATATATATCTATATATGTATGTATGTGTGTATGTATGTATGTATGTATGTATGTATATAAAACTTTTGAACATGTTCATCTAACTCACATGATACATGTTTGATAAAGATGTTGACATTAGACACCCCACATCTCTGCGACAAGTAGAGCAAGGTGTTGCCGCTATATATGTATGTATGTATGTCATATATGTACATACATACACACACACATACATACATACATACATACATACACACACACACACACACACACACACATGTATGTGAAAATTTTACATAATTAACATTCTAAATTACCTCTGTGAATGTATGTGTCTGCATGGTGCTCACCGCCTGTGGTCAGGATGAAGATGCGCCTCCCACGTGCTGTAATATCAATGCATGTACATGTACAAATACAATTATTTTAAAAATTTAACATATATAAGTAAATCAAGTACTCCAAACTTTTTGTAACACACATAACAAAACATAACAAATTTACTTGTGAAGGTGACACCAATGAATGTAATCCAAATGTCTCACTCGAAAGGAAATCTAACATAGTGACATTATCGTGTGCACTCCTAGCACCAGGTGCACAAAAATCAGTACACATGAAAGTATCATCCTCCTCGGGCCCCAAACATATGCTACCACATGACGAGAAAAGATGTGGCCTCATGCTAGTACTCCTTGACAGAATACTCTGTGTACCTCCGCGAGCATCTGGCTCAGAAATATCCCTCGTATGTCGAACAAGGGTCGCAGATAGCCCCTGAAGCGCATGAAGTATATCAATCTCTACTGTCTCCTTCACTGCTTGAGGGACAATCTCAGGGTGAGGGGGCTTATGTGCAGGGAATCTACCTTGTTGAATAGGTGCACATTGTGCACCTAGTCGATCCTGTGCAGATCCTTTTCCTCGGCCCTAGAAATCTCGGAAATCAAAATAATTTAGGATCTCATTGAGGATAAACTCACAACAGAGTTTCCTCAGAAAGTATAGTGGCACCTCGTTGTTATTACAAGGTGGAAAATCAAATACCATCCACCATCGGTCCCAAAAATTATTTTTAATCAGATTATTATTGCACTAATGGATGGGAAACCGTTTACATGACAACGAAATAGGAAAATTAGTGTGGGGGTCCTTGAATAAGGCACATATGAGTTATTTAGAAATTTCTTTTTTCTTTACATCCGCATATGAGAATTTGTTGGAATAATAAATCCTACAACCCTCTATGTAAGTTGTCCAACGATCAATTTTCCCCCGTTGCAGCGTCAACTTGAACAAGTAATGCCTCCAATGTGTTTGCAAGAGAAGCGCGGTGGGGGTTTTTAGATTGTGAAACCCTCATTGTTTTGATTAAATCCTCAATTTCAATTTTATTTTCAACTATGTGGGTTGCTAAATCTTCTTGACTACCCGGGGAATGTTGAACAATTGTGGGAGAGTCGGGAGGGATGACATGAATAGCAAGGTTTGGTTGTGGTTGATTCCTTCGACCTCTAATTGTAACAATACTAATATGTATTCAATTCAAATTTTACTGTATAATTAGCATATTTCAATGTAATTTTGAAAAGATAATTGTGCCTACCTCTTCTCCATGATGCCATCGTTGATTCAGATCTTCTTAGCAATCCAGATACAATCGTTTGAGCTTGAGATCCAGATGAATGACAAATGCGCGAGGGCACAGTTATGCTCTGAAACTAGCATTTGAGGGAGATAAAATGATAGAGGCTCGGGCCTCTTTTTTTATTTATAGCAGGACCATAGCGCGTACACGTTATGGTTCGGTAAATTCCAAACCTAATAAATTAAAACACGATCGCGTTATAATATAACCCGTGTACACATTTTGCGTTTTTTGGATTTTTGTCCACTTTTTGGCCCCCCAACCTCGTGCACTTACCCATAATGCCACACTTTTTGTCTCGCCATTGGGAAAAAATAAATTTATGAGGCCAAAAAAGTGCCTATCAAATTTAAGGCATCGCAAAAAACTCAACATGATGGGTCTTCACCCAATGAAACATGTAAAGGGGAAAATTATATGGAAATAAAAATATTGCCGCCACCACATCTATCTTCATGCAAGGTGGAGTATTACATGGCCTCTAACAAAATACTCTTCATGGACATTTGTAGTAAAAATAATTAAATCTTAACTTCCGACAAACACATAAAGTCTAAAACTCCAATCCATTGAGAAGTGGAGCACAAAGATAATTTTTGTAAGGACTTTGTGAGACCTTGCACATTCCAAGAGAAAATATTTTTGAAGGAGAGTGCTCCATTTGAAGTTCTCAACTTCTTGTCCTCTAACCCTTCCTTAGAACCGAGAGTTGTAAATTAGTTTTTTAAGAGAGGATTTGGGTTTAATAAAATGAAATATTTTGATGAAATGGAGTGGTGTTTAGTCCCATTTTCTCTCTATGGTGAATCATCACCACTGAGAATGAGGTAAATTAAACAAGCAACAAAAAAATGAAGCAAATGCTAAGAAGATCCAAACCAATACACTAAGTTTTTATCGTGGTTAAAGGAATAGAGAAAAGCGAACATTCGTAGACTTTCTCGCATTCTATTAAGGCTTTACAAGAAAAAAAAATATTTGGCCAACATACAAAACCCTTATAAAGCAAGTTTGTCCAAATTTTCTTATTCAGCTATCTATAGTATAATAATGTGTATCACATGGACAACTTTTTCTACAAGGCATGTCCTCTTCTAAAAGGTGAAAAAAATAACAGGAAAAAGGTAAGAGAGAGTGGTAATGGTTCATGGTTATGTTCGAGTTGTAATAGACAAGTTCAAAACTATGATTATAGATATACACTCATAATCGATCTAAAGGACCCAATAGGAGAACTTCAATCAGTTATCACTTTTGATGAGACAACTGAGTTAATCATGGGTGTTGCAGCTAGCGACCTCCATATATTGTCTATAGACGAAGATGCGACTAGTGAAATTATAAGTAATGTCATTGGCAACGAATACTGCTTCACACTTTCACTGAAAAAAGAGACATATTGCGGAAACAACAGATTGAAATGTGTCATCCTCAGTTCAAAGAAAGTGGAAAACAGTGCAACTCCTCCATAACCTTTACGCAAGGATTTCCAACCCACCTGTCCCTTCAAACATTACACCCTCACTCATCCTATTCTATACTTTGAACTATCACTGCTATGTTTCTTATTTCTCATACATATTGCAAACGTATACATGTCTCATAACATGTACATATACCTTCATTTATTTGATGTTTCCAAATATGATATGCAACTTTAAATGTATGAATTTGTAACATAATTAAATGTACACATACAATATTACAATGTATTGTTTCAACTAAAGCCCTACACTACAACTATCAATCACACACATTATCAATTGTATAATAAATGTTTCTCCAACAAAACACCAACCGAACAAACGATGCACAACTAACACAATAAAGCCAAATTAAATACATACAACATCGACTATAAAATAAATAAAGTATTGAAAATGGTATCAAATGTATTCACGTATTAATTTATAACAACTTTGAAATGTTTAAATAACTGTAAAATTAAGTGGCCCATCTATATTTCTACACTTATGAAAACAATCACACCCCTAATCAACATCAACTACAAAAGTAATAACTATACCTCTAAATCAAATAACATATACCGTTCAACATTCACATCTCATGAAACACATGTGATTGCTAGTGATTTAATATTAGATTATCATCTAGCCATTTCCATAATTCCGTACTTTTTGTCTCACCATTGGGAACAAAGAAATTTACTAGGCCAAAAAAGCCCCTATCAAATTTAAGGGCATCACAAAAAAACATGATGGGTTTTCACCCAATGAAACATGTAAAGGGGAAAATCATATGGAAATCAAAATATTGCCACCACCACATCTATCTTCGTGAAGGTGGAGTATTACATGGCCTTTGACAAAATACTCTTCATGGACATTTGTAGTAAAAATAATTAAATCTTAACTTCCTGCAAACACACAAAGTCTGAAACTCCAAGCAGTTGAGAAGGGGAACACAGAGATAATTTTTATAAGGACTCTGTGAGACCTTGCACATTCCAAGAGAAAATATTCTTAAAGAAGAGTGCTCCATTTGAAATTCTCAACTTCTTGTCCTCTAACCCTTCCTTAGAACCAAGAGTTGTAAATTAGTTTCTTAAGAGAGAATTTGGGTTTAATAAAATGAAATAATTTGATGAAATAGAGTGGTGTTTAGTCCCATTTTCTCTCTATGGTGAATCATCACCACTGAGAATGAGGTAAATTAAACAAGCAACAAAAAAATGAAGCAAATGTTAAGAAGATCCAAACCAATAAACTAAGTTTTTAATGTGGGGAAAGGAAACGAGAAAAGAGAACATTCTTAGAGTTTCTCCAATTCTATTGAGGCTTTAAAATATTTGGCCAACATACAAAACCCTAATAAAACAAGTTTGTCCAAATTTTCTTATTCATCTATCTATAGTATAATAATGTGTATCACTTTTAAGTACATATTTTGTTCGAATATGTCAATATATAAATGAATATAACATTTGCATGCTAATTAGGTATGTGTAGTGTCAATGAGACAATTACCAACCTTTGCTTTATCCGACATATCAAATGTTTCATAAACATGTTTTTTTAATTAATGGCATTACATGTCACAGCATACCTAAGTTCCATTAAAAACAATAATCCTTTACACAAAATAGACAACAACATTACTCCCCAAAATTCCCACAAAGCAAAAACCATTTCAAACACCTTTTGAAAGCAATGGAACCACAAATGCCTCTTTTTGAAAGCAATGGATAAAGATATTATGCGAGCTAAAACTGCTGCCACATGAAAGTGGAAGCATCCACGTGGACACCTCCGTGAAATCACCCACTTACACGTTGCCAAATGTTCCATCACACTTACACTAGCAAATGAAATGAATACAAATACGTGGATACGATAGTATGTTCACAAATTTTTTATTTAAAATATTAAATTTCATGTCTATTACATGATATTTTTAAATTTATTTTGATGTTCATTCGATTTACTTAAAATTTTATTTTTTTCATTTGAAAGATTCAGTGGGAAAATAATAATATCTTGGGCACTTGAGACTCGTTTTCTTTTCCAACAAAATATTTTCTTAAACCAACACAATAATACAAATAAGAAGCTAAAAGAATGTACTGAAGTTATTAATATTGATGTAGTATGGAAATGTTTTAAAATAAAAACCTTAAAATTGATATCTATAGTTGTATTTTAGATATATGTACTAGTTACTTCATAATTTCAATTAATTAGAAGTAAATATTAATTTTTTATATGTTAGATTCTTTATGTCTTAAAGTTTGGTCTTGCATATTGTTTAATCAACAAGTGGAAGATTTGTTTAATCCTTATTAAAAAAAATTAATTGAATAAAATAATCATTCATAATTTAGTTCAATTTTTTTACACTTATTAATACTACAAAACAATTACAATGTGACATACACAATATAATTTCTAAACAATTTGTTACACATATAATTTCAACCAATACTTTTTAAAAGTAAAAATTCCATCAAATGACACTTTAACCTCTATTAATACTCATGATGTAACATACAACATTAAACTACTAATTAAATAAAAGACATCCATCTATATTATTAAAAACTAATGCCATATTATGACATATTTCTACCGAAGATATTATAGCTGAAATTGAACATGTTTTTATTGTAGTTAGTGGATGTTATGTTATCAATTGTTGTAAAAGAGTGAAGTACGCTTTCAAGAATGAATTCTATTTAAAATAGAAGTATTTTTATATAAGAAGGTTTGTATTGAATATAAATTATTATTATATTTAATTGCGTTTAATATATGCCATACTAGCAATTGCCTTTAAGGTGCAAAGTAGACAATAGGATATGTGATTTAAAAACTATATGAAGTATGTTTTTAAACATTTTTAAATATAAAGTATTATCATATAACGAAAAGGGCGCCAATTATCATTATGATTTCTATTGATTGTTCATGGCTATAGTTTAGTGATGGTGGATTGGGATGCAAAAATATAAAAACATTTTTTTAGAAGCATCTCTAGAAAATAAACATGGTATAATTCATTTTGTCAATAAACACTCTTAATATTGGTCCTAGACTTGTTAATTATTGTGCTATTAGTGCATGTATTAATTATTAGTAAAAAGTTAGTTAATTACTATGATATTATAATATTAATGTATTAGTGTATTTATTAATTATTGGTATGAGACTAGTTAATTAAGTTAGTATGGTACAAGTTAATTACTATCATATTAGAATATTTTATTTTTTATATTATAAGGTTTTGACATGATAAATTCTTAATATTACTAATAAAGATAAAAATGTTAATTGATGTGATGGATTTGACATATAATAGATATAGATGTTGGTTAATGTAATGGTCCAACATATAATAATAATCAATATAAAGATGCTAGTTAATGTGATAGTTGCAACATATGATAATTACGTCGATAGGAGTGTCTTCAACTGGGTGAAGGTCCCCAATGCTAACAGAATACAAACGATTGAAAGTGGAGGTTGGAACTCATAGACTTGCATTGAAGTATGGATGGAAAAAAACCATCCACCTGGAAATATTTTTACACCTCTTATGTCACATACATAGGAAGATATGCATGACGCAATATGGCTTTACCCATACACATTCCTCCCATTTGCATACACTACAAGCTCTAGGCTTTTTAGATTTCTTTTGCTAAAGGAGCCACATATGTAGTCATGTCAAAGTTCAAGTTCGAAGGGATGTTGAAGTCCATCCAAGAGCACAAAATCATGAATTTTTTAATTGTGTCACCCATTATTCTGAGGCTAAGTTCTTCTGTTACGCATAAATATTGCATGCCTTCATTAGAATACATGTCTTAAATGATGTGTGGTTTGGGAAATAAGTGGTTGAAGTGTTCGTGAATAAATTATTCTAAATTAAATCGATCCATGCAAAAAAACTCTCCTTATATGTCTTGTTGCATGCTTTTAAAAATAGTTAGTTATTTAATATTATTATACACACTAAAAAAATTATAGATATAAAGGGGACCTAAAGAAATTCATTCTAATCAAAGGGAGATCTTGGTGTTTGATGTCAAAAAAAAATTAGTTCAACAAAGGAAATGTGTCAATTACATGAGTTGTGGACATTTCTTCCCTTCTCTTCAGTGTTGGGAGGGGAAGAAGACAATGAATCCATGCAATATCTCAAAGAGCACCATGATGAAGGGGAAAATCAGTGAAAAATGACTATCTAGGAACGCATCATGATGTGGATCACTAACATTCACTATGATCCACTATAGGTGGTGACTTCAGAATTGACCATGGTGGCGAAAGATGGTGGTGCCACTTGCTAGTGGTGAAGTGCATTTTAGTACTAGTGGGGGTGGTTTGGTTGGTGGTGTGGAAGTTTTATTGGTCGTAAACATACAATAATTTCATCATTAGTTACTCCAACTTTGGTGATGAAAGTGTGGGTGGTATGTAAGACATTGGTATGGTTTTGGGATGCTCACTAAGAGTAGTAATTAGTGCCTCGATATTCCTGATGACGAGCACCACATCCTTAGCTTTACCATAATTGACGAGAAAAATTGTATCCACAACTATCTGTAGGTAGGGGTGAAGGAGACTCTATGAATGCATCCAACTTCCCCTCCTATCGTGGGCCCATATCTCCACCCAGAACATGAATTCCGCTTATGGATTTTTTTGTGTTTCAACGGGAGCCACCGTTGTGCTGAAATTCAATGTGATGTTTACTATGTGCCAAAATTTAGTATATTCTATTTTCATTATGTTTATAGATTTGGTTTTTTACTAGTTCAATGCTTACATTATTAAAACAAATAATAATGTATTTGTAGTAATGCAAAAAGGTAGTGCTTCCATCCAAATGCAACATCCAAATTGATATTGAAGTGTGTTTGGGACTAGATCTATACCTCTACAAGAAAATAATGTTTCTTCTTTTCCTTTCAACTATTTCCAAATATTAGGGTTTATAGCATACCGCCTTCAATTAATATTGGGATTCCCTAAATATATAAATCCATATTCACATTAAATAAAAAGGTTGAAAGAAACACCTTGAAATCACTGTGTTTGGGATCTACCTTATAGTACATTTTCAAAATAATAGTATTGGCCAAATTCCCTTCCATTTTTATAGTATTCATTGCTAATATTGAAGTGCAAAATAACCAAATTGTAAATATATTTTGAAATATTATAAATTAGTTTTATTTAACAATAGATTACTTGTATATAGAATTCTTTATGAAAGGTTTAATGCACGTCATAGGGAGTATTCAATAGAAACTATAGACATATTTTAAATAAATTGTGAGTATTGTTGTCCATGGGGTACGTGTTTAAAAGGACTATTTTTGTTGCATGTACGGGAGGGTGAAAGGATGTGATCATACCTATTGACGGGCAATTCATTAGGTTGAATTGTTTGGTGTGAGAGGGAAACATTTCTTAGGGAGGCCCATAAGGGAATTGCATAGTAAGTGGAACAGATAATACTTCATTTCTATGGACACTCTCTAGATAACAAGGATTTTTAGATTTATAGAGGTGACATATAGCATTGCAAGTGTATGATTACATTGAAGCGTTGAAAAATGTTCTTAATTTATCCATCTTCCCCTACCTAAAATAAAAGGCATGACTATACTGGGAATATGGAGCAAGAGTGCATGGGTGATTTGTACATTTTAGATACCTATCGATTGCTTTTAGGGAAATGATATCAGTTCCACATGATGATATACATATCTTCTACCACTTGGAAAACATTCACGATATTGTTACATTATTCTTATACGTGTAGAAAGGTTTTCATTAGTTGAGTATTTTTAGAATATATTTTAGTGAATCCAAGTGTAATAAAAAATATTTGTAACATGCCTCATGTCATGTATGAGAGCCTTTGTTATAAATGTAAATGAAAGGACACATTTTCAAGCCTTTTTCCAACGAATTTTTCATTGTCTCATGGAAAATGCCATGGTAAGTTTCCACTTCTTTCTTCCCATGTTCATGGAAATTATGTGAGAACAAAGACGAGTCCCAAGGCCTAATATAGTCTCATGTAACCAAATAAAATGAAAAAGCATTCTTGTCATATTATATTAGTTTGATTATCATATGATTTTAGGTTGAAAATATCAGTTTGATTGTTATATGATTTGACTTCCTACATTGGAATGGAAGCTCCATACATGCTCAAATCCAATGTAAAAAAAAATCCAAATTTTTTTAAGTCAAGATCTAAACATTTGACAATTGGTGTATTGAATGAATAATGGAATTGATAACGAATCCATTTTTTAATTTATTGTTGGAAGGAATAATGATATTGTACAAGATTTGGATTATTGATCTCATGGTCAATAATTTTTTCCATGTCCTTCATTGTAGATGTAGTCTTTACATCTACTTCTTTGATCATATATCAATAAAATCCTTACAAAATTTATGATAATACCCATGCATGTGGTTCTCTTTCATATTTTTTAATCAAATCCCCCATATTATAAAGCTACACAATGTCATTAGTTTAAAACAATGGGTGTAATAATATACGCATGAAAATCCTCAAAATTTAATGATGGTAATAATATAAAATGCTAAGGAGGCAGTGCTAAATAAAAATCCACAAGGAAAACTCTTGCGGTTAATATTTTTTGTTGGTTGGGCAAATGTGGAGAACTCCCTAAGAAATATTAATATTAAAAATATAGACACATTCATAATACTAAGAATAGTTTGGTTTCTATTTTTTCTTTATATCTATGAGTTTTAGTATATTAGTGAAAATGGGCCTATATATGTAGAGACAAACACTTTATTTCTCTTAGTTTACTCCCCCTTGGTTTGGTATCATATTTTCCATATGGAGCCTCTTCTTCATATTCATAAAATATTGCAGCCTATCTTTTGGTCCTTGTGTTGGACCCCTCTTCCACCTATAATGTTTCACCTTTATTCCTTCAACCTTAACTTATTTTATGTCTCCCTATATATGTATTGATTGCACCACTCAAGTGTGATTTCTAGTAATAAAGATAACTCCTAATTGCACAAGAGTTACAAAGTACATTGGAAGGGACGCCTATTTTTAATCATCTCCTCATAGAAATATGTAAATGTTTAAATTTCATTTTCCTTTTGGGGATAAAGTTTGAATTATTCAAATTTCATTATGAAATGAGTTTTATTAGTTGTAAATTAGGCAAGCGGTGAACCACCAATTTATAATTTAAAGTGTAGATTCCTTATTTGAATTTCCTCTATTTTTGGGTGTTGTCCCAACAATTGATACTAGTTCATTTGAAAATATAGAATATGGGGAACAAAAAAATCCAAATTTCACTGTAACTCCGTATTTTACTCTCATATTCCTGTCAACTTAGAAATTTTGTATTTACTTCAAGCATATTCCTCTCCTTTTGCACAGGGTTCATTTTAAGACACCTCTATAAAATTGTAGGTGGAAAATACCTGGCGAATATCCTCGGAACCAGTTTCAGCGAAAGGTGAATTTGACAGTATTCCAAAACAAAAATTTCACCTGGTTTTTTCATGGCTCCATCATTGACGTGTGACAACAAGACGTCAATAATCACTCCTGACACGCGTCAATGGTCTTGACTGACGTGCGTCACTGGCTCCTATTGACGCGCGTCACTAGCTCCAATCAACGCGCGTCATTGGCTCCAATTGACGCGCGTCGCTCGTTTGAATTGACGCACATCACTGGCTCCAATTGACGCGTGTCACTGGCTCCAATTGATGCGCGTCACTAGCTCCAATTGACGCACGTCACTGGCTCCAATTGACACGCGAAACTGGATCTAATTGACGCACGTCACTTGCTCCTATTGACACACGTCACTGGCTCATATTGACGTGCGTCACTGGCTCATATTGACGTGCGTCACTGGCTCCTATTGACGTGCTTCACTGGATCCTATTGACGCGCATCACTAGCTCCTATTGACACGCGTCTCTGGCTCCTATTGACGTGCGTCAATAAATCCTATTGACGCGCGTCGACCAACACTATCGACGCGCGTCAGCTAAGACCATTGACGCGCGTCAATTGAAGCCATTGACGCCTGATTTAGCCTATAAATACCCTTCAACCGGTCATTTTCTCGTTTTCACCTTCCCACTCTTGAATTTTTGCAGGTCTCAATCGTTGTCAAAGACGCAAGTACAACTATAATGTTGACTTCACATGCTTCCCAACCGTAATTTCAGCAAAAAAATCAAGAGAATCCAATTCAATCGATTTCCAAGATCAACTACAAGAATCCCTTATGCCCTCACCTCCATAATGTTTTAAAGATGTCTTTAGAATATAAAGATTTGATGGATGCGTGTGAATTTACAAGTCTTGTTAATATGCCCCATTTCGAAACAAATCTGGATATTTTGAATTACCTTCTGTCATCCTACAATTCAGAGGACGGAAATTTTTATGTGACTCTAAACGATGGCCGAATGTTCCAATTTAGTATCAAAGCAAATGACATCCATCGGTTTACAAGCCTTCCGTTCAAAAATTTACCAATTGTTACAACCAAGGCAACACTCCTGGAAGAAGACAAGAAATTTCTCGAATCAACGTTCAGTTTCCATGTTGATTGTAAGTATAATTCATTTTAATTCATATTTTTTATTCTGTTTTTTATTCTGATACAATTTGTTGTTATAAATTTATAGTAATTTTCACTGTTTCACATTTGCAGCCCATGTCAATAAATCCAGGCGTGGTGTGGATACACAATCAATTGCACACCACTTTCTTGCTGCACTTATTTCATTTTTTCAGTCCAGAATTGTTTTGCAGGGTCGCCAAATTGATATACCAAATTGGGCCATTGCATACATTGTTGCCACTATCTCAAAACAAAAATTCGATTGGTGCACATATCTATCCAAAAAAATAAGAACTGACATAACAAATTCAAAACTTTCAGAAAAACCTTTCATTTATTCAACAAACTATCTCCTCGGCCTTTATTATGAGGCACTTTTAAATTTAAAAGATAAAAAAATTCCTACTTGCACTGATGAGGAGTTGATGAAGTTGTCAATTCCGTTTGAAGAACAACAGGTATAAACTATTTAGTTTGTAATTGTATTTCAATTTTCGACATTACAGTGCACAGTTATTAAAACTTAAATTTTAATGTTTTGCAGAGAAGATTTATTGAAGCCCTTCCCCAAAAAAAGGCGTTATCGAGAGGAAGAGGCCAACAACACGCTGAGGCTTCAGGGGACTCCCAATCTGAAATGGAAGCTCACTCCTCTCCAAACCCTCAACAGTTTGAACTCGTTAAACGCTAGAGAAGTAATACCTTCTCATATATTATTTACAAATTCCAAAGTTGCATATTTATTTTTCAATTTAAATTTTAACCAAATGAATTGACAACATTTAATATTGATGAATTGCAGGGACTTTGGAACATACACCTGTTTCACAAACTCAACCTTCTTCCCCAACTCACTCCATACAGTCGCATGCATTCATATCTTCTTAACAGACACTGAGTACAACTCCTACAAGGCCACTCGTAGCACCGAGAAAAACAACCCCTCGACAACAAGGTACAACTCTTCGATAGTATGTTTAATTTTGAAATTTTTGACTTTTTGAATTGTTTTCCTATTTTTCATTTTTTTCTTGTACTTTTCAGCACATGTCAGTCCTGATCAAACCGCGGCACCGACACCCACTCAACCAATAATTTTTAAAATGCCAACCAGAGGAACAGTGAAAAAGAACATTGGTAAACGCATGCCTTTTGCTTCAGCCCCTAGTGGGACACTAAACATTGCCTCCTCCTTTCGAATTCCAACTGTCTCACTTGGTGGCTTACCCAGTGCAATGGGCATATCTGTTTTGAACAATATAAATTTAGATGAAGATTATTTGGGCATTGATAGCAATGACCCAACTGGTTTTTTCAATACCCGTGAGATGATTCAAGGCCAGCAAGTATACTTCAAATTTCAATTTAAATATGCTTTACAATTTTGAATTACATTTCGATTTAAATTTATTTATCTAAATCTTGATTAATTTTTTCACAAACAAGATCAGCCCACCCAAAGGTAGAAATAAGTAGCAGTTGATCTTGCTGAAAGCCCCCATACTTCTCCAGCAAGATCGTCTTCATCAGATTCAGATAGTGAACAGTTGCCACCTTTTCCTTTGGAGAACTTAATTGGTTATGATTGTCAATCCCATGTCAGTGATTTTATTCTTCCTCATATCAATTAGCTTATAGAATGGGAGAGAAGGGCTAAAGTTCTTATCAATGAGTTATTAGTCGTTATGAAAATTATTGGCAATGACATAGTTTATATGCTGCAGTCCAGAATCAACCTGCGAAGATGGATTCCTTACTTACCCAAATAAGAAGTGGGACTGTCACATATAACAACAACTATAAAGATGACATTTTAGATAATTCATTAAACAAATTGGAAAATATTAGTGTCGAGGCCGAGACATATTTTAACAAATGGTCCAAGGACAAGGATTTGGTAGCAATCGCATATGCCGAAAGAGATAGAGCGGTTGTAAGTACTATTACATTCAAACAATCATTCTTGTTAATTTGAAATTTTCATTTTTTAGTAATATTTTGAATTGACATTACTCTTTTTGTGCAGTTGAAATATGGAAATTTGAAGAGTCAGGCGAAGGTTTTGCAAGTTCACTTGGAAACAGCAAAGAACAGCTTATCCGCAGCAAAAAATTTGAAGCAAAATATTGTTTTGGTTAACAAACAAAACAATACACTAAAGCGGATAATTAAAGAGCATGGTTTCGACCCTGACATATTATTCAAATCTAAAGTAGCAGCTGATCTAAATTTGTTGTCGCGTGGAGATGCGACAAATCAAGAAGAAAGAATTTTAAAAAATCTGGACAGTGCTGCAAAAGATCTTATAAGTTCAGGGGTTATTTCTGGTGTTGGGGAAAGAGGTACAGCCAAAGTGGAAGAAGTCGTTGGGGAAGAGAGAAGAGGAGTAGAATTGGATAAAGAAAAAGAGGGTTTTGAAAACTAGAAACTTTTATTATTGAGGAAACTTTAAATATTGAATTTGAAAACTTCTACTATTTAGTATGTACTATGGTATTTGAATTTAATTATATGGATTTATATATAGTCTTTAATTTTAATTGCATTAGATGGTGATTATCATGAATTATATGTATGTTTCTTGTTTACTTGCATTGTCATGAATTATATGTGGACGTAGATGATGAATGATGATAATTGATAATTAATGATAGATGATGATGAAAGATGATGAATGACGATAATGATATGATATATATGGATGATGATCAATTTAATGTGGACGTAGATTTATCATCAAGCATAGTAATTCTTCTTCTCTAGACTTTTGTACTTGTTTTAAGATAATTATTCTCTATACTTGTAACGATATGATCATAATGTCATTAGAATGGATATAGATGATAAATAAATGGAATGTGTTATAATGGATATAGATGACATTAATGATTAGAATGGATATAGATGACATTAGAACGAATAGAATTGTAATGATATGATTATGAATTATTTTAAAAAAACTGAATTGTTTTAATAAATTTAAATTAGATAAATAATTGTGTTAATAATAATTGTAGTGTCAGGAGTCAGGATATGATAATGATATGGTGATGATATGATATATATGGATGATGAGGAATTTTATGTGGACTTATATTTAAAATTGTATAATGTATTGTTTATCCCACAGTTAAAAAAATATATCAAAGGATTTTGCACATATAAAAAATAAATTAAATATAATTCTAAGAAATCAAGAAAGAATCATCACTGGTAAGAAATTAAACATAATTACAAATATGATAGGGTTTAGCTTACCTCTTGCATATTAGATTGTTGTGAAATCATCAAGGGTAACGTTCTAGATCTTTGTTTTACCTGACATCTTTAAATATATAGACCAACAATATCTTTAAATAAATGTAAATATATAGAATTAGACCTGTATCATCTTTAATGATAACAAGAGCTGAAAAAATGTAAAGTAACAAACAATAAGATTATGATGAAGAAGATACCTATTTAAAATTGAAATCATCACCGGTAATGTGCTAGATCTTTGTCTTAAAAAAATCAACACAAAAAATGGATTAGTAGATAGATGGGTGAGTTGCCTAACATTGTCAGTCCCGAGAAGTAATAGCTTCCTCGGACGGATGTCAACCCACGTTTTCAAAAAATAAAAAGATTGTATTTAACTAAATGTAAATACATAGACCTGTAACATCTTTAATGATAACCAGAGCTGAAAAAAATGAATAGTAACAAACAATAAGATTAAGGGGAAAAAGATACCTCCTTAAAGTTGAAATCATCACTGCCACTGGTAATGAGCTAGATCTGTGTTTTAAAAAAACCCAACACGAGAAATGGATTAGTAGATAGATGGGTGAATTGCCTGACATTTTTAGTATATAGACCTGTAACATCTTTAATGATAAAGATAAAAGATAGATAAAGAAGATACCTATTTAAACTTAAAGTTGAAACAATCCATTATCAATAGCTTCATCAAACTCGATGTTGTCTTCTGTAGAATGTGACGAAGAGCCAATTACACTCTCAAGGTTGGTAATATTTGTACTTGTTGCTGTATTATTCACACCTCTTCTTTCGCAAAGGGAATTCCAGTGTGCAATTGCTCTGTCGAAAGGAAAGGTTTCGATGGAGTATCGAGAAACATAACACCTCATGCAACTTTCCATATTTTTATCCAACCTGTTTCTCAGTTTTGATTTTATAAATGACAATGCACTGAAAACCCTTTCATCCTCCACAGACCCCAAAATCATTGTTTGGCATAACTCATATAATCTGAAATATTCACTGATATCTTATTGTAAGATATAACTTTGATAGATTCCTCACCATATCCTTGTAATAGCACCATTTTCAGAAGGTTGATCTAAATTCTTATATTGGTTCCTCATTGTTGTTGCAAAATTTGTTGACTGAAACTTTAATAAATCGGCATTCAGTATACCTTTGATTTCCATACCCTTGAGCTCTGACGTCTTTGTAAATTGTTCCATTATTGTACCCATTGATTTATGGAAATGCTTTCTGAAAAATTTTGCATGGCCACCTTTAGTATTCCAAAAGTTAGGATTCATCACACCCATGGCTTCCATAATTTTATCTTTACATAAACGTTCCCTAATTTCTGATGACAAGGTTTCTGAAATTTTTTTAAGCTTTATTCTTGTTTCAACTATAACAGACTCAAACAAATTACGTGTCACGGGAACATCTTCTCGTTCCGATCCTGTAATATCTTGACGTTTTTGTAAAATGTGCATTGGTATTTCCCTCCCATTAAAAGTGATGCAGAGGTGATCGTGGATATTAAATCTCAAAAAGTTGTTAGGATTCTTAAGATCTAATAAATCTTTCCAAATTTCAAAAACATGTGCATCAAAACTATCCTGGGAACAATACAATATATCAAGACTCTGACATACCATTTTTCTCATCCGTATAAAATCCACAATATAGATTAATATGCCCTGTGCATTCTTCATCAGTGTATTGATCTCCTTTAACATTGGAAGAATACCAACCAATGTAAGCAATGTCTCCAAATCAGTTAAACGGAACAACAAGTCCCTTACCCTATCAACTTCATGACGGTATTTGTGCATGAAACCAACCAATGAAGGATACTCCTCACGAACTCTACATGCAGGTTCATACAAAGAGATCCATCTAGTCTCCACATCCTTCAGAAGTTTTTTACCATCTGTAATTCCAATTGCAAATTTTTGGAACTCGAGAAAACGCTTTGGGCTACTTGACATATAGGCATGAAGTTCTCTTATAAGGTCTTCTAATTTAGCAACATTTTCATGGTTGCTTACCATTTTATACGCTAAATTCATTCTGTGAGCCATACAGTGAATTGGTAGCATATATGGGGCCACTGTTGTTTGTAATCTAACACAGAGCCCTGTTCGGTGACCTTGCATGACAAATGCATCATCTGCTCCAACGCATACCAACTTTGTAGCAATTTCATAATCAGTCATTCCAGCAACATCTTTCAAATGAGAAACAACTATTTTATATAGGTTTTCGGCATTGCAGTTTTCAACCATTTTCATAACACCCAACAGATGAGGTGTCCTTATATGATTTTCTAAAGTATAGATGTGGATACATACCCATGCGGTGTTGTCGACTGCTATCACTTCATCAATTGAAAGAGAGATAAAGTTTTCTTTTTTTACATTCTCTTTCAAATCTTCCTTCTTTATCATCGAGAGGCATTTTTCCATTTCCCATCCACTACTTTCAGACCAATTAGATTGAGGTACATTCAGCATTCTGTTAAATTGATACAAAACTTTGAAATCGAGGAAATCCAAAATCGCTCTTCCTTTTTTTAGTATTTGAAAAAGAGTAGAGAATTGTATGAATTTTGCATGTAGATTTGTTTCTTTCATCTTACCAATATGTGATGTGATCGTTCCTCCCTTTTCCAACAGATGCCTGTTTTTTTTCTACTCTGCCTCATATTTCGCTGCGTATCTAACATGCATGCATTCTTTTTCAGTTTTCCACCTATGTGTTTTGATTTTCTGGCCATCCGCCCCCGTTACAATTAAATATTGTTTTCCACAATGCTTTTCTATAGTGTCCAGCTTCAGTTGCATTTTTTGTTGCTTTCCCAATTTCCACGTACATATTATACATGTACATTCAGATGGGATTTCTTCATAATTAGATGATTGTATAAGTTCAATAAACAGAAATTTAGCTGCCCAATAAAACTTGTATGTCCTGCCAATGGTCCACATATTCTTGTTCGTTTTCAATGCTTTACTTTTTTGAGTAGAATTTTGAGCAATATCACAATCACCTGGTTTCCTCTTTCTTGGACCAGAGTTTGATTTTGATTTTTGTCTTCCATTTTCCTGAGTGTTTGTATCTGTGATAGCTAGCTGCACTTCTGGTTGCACCCCAACAGGAACAATATCTTCAAGATCTAGCATATTATCGTAAGTTTCATTTGTTTGAATTTGATACTATGCAGAATGCATGTCCACCTCAATAATACCTTCCACACAGTCAGTATTCTGATTCTTTGTGGTGGCATCTATATCATTGGTATTTACAATATCTGTATCCGCAGAGTTTCCAAAATACTTGAAGAGTGATTTCTAATATTTCTTACTTACTTTTAGGTTATTCGTATTCTTTGAGCTGACACCTTCCATTATTCTGAAAAGAGTCCTGCGTTAGCAAAAGAACCAAGTAACGACTCTGTCCAGTGTCTGAGGTCTTGTCGTGCGTCCCCTGTCTGAGGTCTTTGTCACGTGTCAACTCTGCACTTTTCGTGCGTCAACAACCCATTTCCTGTCGCGCGTCCACTGTTTGAATATACTGTCACGCGTCAACACTGCCCTTGTCACGCGTTAACTTCTTTTCCCAAGTCGCGCGTCAACACTTCCTCTGTTGTGTGTCAGTACATCTGTTGTCACACGTCAACAATGCCCTTGTCGTGCATCAACACTGCATTTTTCGCGCGTCAACAATCACAGGCTAATAGTAATCTGAACCTCTGGTGCTCAAGGGTATGCGAGTTCAAATTTCACAGTATTGGTAATGTGTTAAGCTACTTGAGGTATACTACCCAGCGAATCAGATAGGTTTTTATACAAGATGTTTTCAAATGAAGGCGAAGCCGACCCCCCCAAAAAAATATACTATATATTTTAGGCGAACAAGACACCGACCCACTCTGAATAATTTGCCTTTTCAAATTTTCCTAAAATGAAATTTTCACCATATTACGAATATTCACCGCTAAAATTATCCCTTCTTTTGCATTTCCCTTTATTTTACCTCCCACTTCATATTTTCACTTCAGAGTTGTATAGTTTTATGAACATGTATCACCCCTGTACAAGCTCTTAGAAAACACACCCATATCTAGTTTTATTGTAATTTTAATGATAAAGTTTATAACTTACTTAATATAGCTAGAATGGGCAAGAAAGCTAACCATACTCACATAATGATCCATTCCATCCATAATACACTAAGAATCACTCATGATATTAGAATATTTGTGACCCTTACTGATTATGATTAGATGGTTACATGTAAAAAAAACACAAAAAAAATTACATGGTTAGGATTGAATCTAGAGTGGCTCATTAATTCAAATGTTTTGAATAAATTCTTAATATAGCCATACATTGCATATCCTACTAGTATCACTATTAGTGGGAATAAATTATCATCATACACTTTTCTAAACAAATTGTGAGTATTTAATATGTTTTCACATTTTTATATAATTCTATTATAGTAATTTGCAACTAAAATATATGACATAAATACAATTTCAATTTGTTAAAAAAAAAAAGGATTAAGAATGTAAAATAATAAATATGTTCATTTAATTAATAAAAAATCTTTAATTATATATATAGTGAACAACAGATTTTACATTGAAAATATCACCAAATCATGATTACAACCAGTGTTAAAACACACCCTAAAATAAGTGACAAGATTACATAATGGTTAACTACCTCATTACAATCTAATATAATCCTAATAAAAATTGCACTAATTTAACAACATATTGGTGATAGTACTTTATTGAGAGATAATGATGAATTAAATCACCTCATTATCCTATCTCTAATAACCCCCCCCCCCCTTAATTTAACCTGGTATCAAGTGAACTAGAGGAACATTCTCTAAATGCCTCAAATTTTTCACATGTAAGTGACTTGGTGAAGGCGTATGCATGTTATTCTTGTGTCAAGAAAATTTGGAGCTATATCTTATGTTGTTGTACATACTTATGCATGGAGCAAATGTGTACCTCAATGTTTTTATTATTATTAATGGTAAAAGGTTTTGGAGGGACCTTACCCAAGGTAATAATCAGAGGCTCAACAACCAACATTAACAAAGTAAAAAAGTGTGGTTTTTTAATCCATGGGGTCCACACCCCAGCCAAAAGAGGAAAAAAATGGGAGAAAATAAATGCAGGGGCCATTTTCCTACATAGATCCCAACAAAAAACCAAAAACAACAAAACTGCAGCTAGCGAACAACACAAAAACAGCTACCCCGGGAACAAGGAACCAACAACAGTAACCAACAGATTTATTAAAAACTTTTAATGTAACCCTAGAAGCTTGGTAGATTTTCGAGGCTATGGCGATAGTGGGGTCCCATTTAGTAGCCTTAAAATTTCTTGTAATCTTGCCATTCTTCCACGCCGAGTTTGGGATGCCGCTGGAGTCACAAATTTATCGGATGTGAACTTGCATAAGATCTATAATAACATTGTGCATAGCAAAGTAGTTGTGTTTTTCATCCAGAGCTTTAATCTTAGTTTACAGGGTGACAATTTCCTCTTTGAGGCCATTTTTTGGGTCAAAAGTGTGTTCCTTAACAGTAGAATGAAGCAGAAAGTCTACAATATCCTCAAGCGTTTAAACAATATCAGCTTGTATGTTGAATTTATTTTCCAAACTAGGGCCTTATTCCATGGTAGGAAGAACTATGGGAGGGATATCTTCCACCAATATTTCATTGTTTTCGTGGCCAGTGCCCACAATTTCCTTATCTTTCCTGCTATTGCAAACAATCCTTTTAGGGGGTGGTTCTGAGACAGAGTCATGGTACATGGGGTTTTTGGAGAAAATACGATTTTGTTTGGGAAGGGGAGAAACCACAGCAGGGTAGGGGTCTTTGGTGACAACATTAGAAATGTATTTATTAATGATATAAATGACTCTCTGGTGAATAGGAATAATTCTCTTGTGACCCTGAACTTCTAGGCTAGACTTTTCCATTGACTGCAAAATGTAGTAGGAGAGACTCGCCTTCACCTCGCGCCTGAAGTGGTTAAGCAAGACCAAGTGATGCTGCGGAATGGTAGAGAATATTCCCTCTAAAGTGACACAACACACCATCATGCATGCCACCTCAGCATAAGGTTGTAGGATAGAAGAAACCATAATGTATTCCTTTTTTATGTCGGTCTTTTCTCCATCGTTTAGAAAGAGCTTTTCTTTTGTTTCCTTATCAATTTTGTTCCTGAATAATTTGTTCCCCTCCATGCTTATCCGAGTGATAAATGAGATGAATTCCTCAGTGATTTGAAAGTCCCTATCTGAAAGAGATGTTATGGTCTTTCCAATTCGCCATGAATTGTAGAGATATATATTGGTCATGCCCTTTTATGCCTTGGATGAAATCAATGAATCCCTCTATATTAATGGTCTCCTAGAGCTCAATCTGATCTTGCCAGTGTGGTTCGAAGATAGGTTCAACTTGGCAAGGGGCACCACCCATTATGAAAACCCTCTGAGAATTTGATGGGTTGAACTGAAATTTACGACCAGTACCAACAACCTGTTGATAGCATGTATGCCTGTGTGTTGCAGGGATAAAACCCGCTTCCTTCTCCCTAAAATGCTAGGTATGAAAAAAACACTCAATTTTTGAAATCATGGAAGAATAAATTCAAGAATGCTCGAATTTCTATGGAGATCTTGTTGTACCTCAATGTGTTTGGTGCACTCATAAAATATTGTATTACAAATAAGTTTGATCAACCATTATTTTTCAACATGCAAGATGGTAGGATGTTTTGTGGAGCAACCAAACCTTTAATTATACGACGTAAGTATATCACTTCATAGACAATTCCTCCCATAACATGATATTCTACGTCATTAGAATAATGAGAAAAAAAATTACTTCTTTCCCCATATGATATTGGACCAAATTCTCAAAAGAAGACATATCTTGATTTTGAATTCCTATCATCTATATTTTTTGCATGATTTAAATCCATATAACCTATCAATAAGAATTGATCATTATTCTTGTAATCTAAGTTGAAGTAAATTATTCTTTTGATGTACTATGGAATCCACTTCATCATTTTCCAGTGACTAATTTTGGATTTTACATGAATCTAGAGAGATAACTCATTGCATAGCTAATGTTTGGCCTAGTATAGGTTAAGTAAATGAGACTCTTGATCAGTTGTCGATATTGAGTTACATTCACTTGAGGTGATGGATATGATAGCTAACGGATATAATTATCTATCCATACTTCATTCAAGTCACAAAAACATGGTTCTCTTTCTACCATAATTTCATTCCATGAAAATAATGGAGTAGCATGAGATTTGTCATATCAAACGATTGCTTCAAATCTGTCTTTATTTCTTCAATCATGCTCAGTGAATTACTAGTGATTACAAGATCTTAGAAATATAGTACTATAATCACCATCCCCCCTTTATTTTTGAGGTAGATATTGGAGTCATAAGGATTCCTATTAAATCCATTGTGAATGAGATGCTCATTGAGTTAGATTTACAATGCTTGAGGTGTTTGTTTGAGACCGTATAATGGTTTGATGAGCCTACACACCTTTTTTATGATATGGTGTGATAAAACCTTAATATATGGTTTACTCATGTAGACTTCTTCATGAATATATCCATTAAGAAAGGAACTTTTTATGTTTGTTTGGTGTATTTTCCATCTAAATTGTGCTACTAGAGAACATATAATCATGATTGTTATGATTTTAACTATGGGAGAAAATGTCTCTCCATAGTCAATGCCTTATTTTTGAGGATATACCTTTGCAATGAACCTTCTCTTGTTCTTTTGAATGCTCCCATATATTGTGTACTTGGCCCTGAAAACCTAGTTTTCATCAAATCAAATTCATCCCTGGTGGAAGATCTAGAAGCTACCATGTTTTTATTCATCAATGAATGATATTCAACCTCCATGTCTTCTTTCTGTTGTCCCCTCAAAATTCCCCTCTTTTGAAAGATGAAAATTTTGAGTTGGAACCCCTCAGAAGTGTTTTAGTAAAGTAAGAGATTCGAAGAGATGATGAAAAATCCATTTGTTTGGGGATATTTTAGTAACTTGTGGGTTTGTCGGACATTTTTTTCCCTCATGTTTCAAGTACCGACGGGCCTCCTATTCACCGATTTTCCAATTTACCCGCAAGTCCTGGTCCATGGGCTTTTTCAGAATTTTTCAGCCGATCTGTCCCACATACACTGCGGCTTTCTGTTCATTGATTCCCCGGATCACCCACATTAGCTGAATCAGCTCTTCACGTCCTTCATTTTTCTGTGTTCCTGGACCGCCCATGCTCTTTTGGCCCGCATCGGCCGATTTGGCTCTTCGCATCCCTCATGTTCCAATGTCCCATGGGCCATCTGGGCCAGTTTTTTTCACTTTTCCCACATTTCTCCTTTTAGAGTCGGTGCAAGGTGTATTTAATGCGCATTTATGATGTTCTCTCTCCTGAACGGATATTTAAAGGGGCAACCATCTGTGCACTTATCACATTTCTTGCTCATTGTCTCTTGCCGCATTCTTGTAAAAGTGAGTCGTTTGTTTCCCTTCCTGTATCTATTTGTAATTTTTGTCATGAATCTATTCTTTGGAGCCTATTCCTCTATTCACTGTCAAGATGAAGATTAGGTTTCAAGGACACGAGCATATGTCCCCTTTCGAGACCTCTGTACCCAATATTGGAGATACTAAAGTTTGACATTTGGATTTCGATGAATTCTCGGGCAGGTTAGCATGTGACATCCCTGCTCCAATGGCTCAAATGATAAATGATAGTGGAATCGCATACGCCACTGCTTTTCCTCACTCTGTACAATGTGCTGACACTGTACTCACCTACGGGGCTAATTTCAATCCGGACACCAAGGAGTTTGTTAATGTGCACGATGAATTGATTACAAATTTGGACACTGCTGCCATCATTATTGTTGTACGCATCCCCGAAACAGAAGACTCCATTTTTCTCACTCTCACTCAATCTCAGGCTCTGTTTGATCAATACAACGAGAAATATAAGGCTCGAGTAGCGAAGTCATGGCTAAATTTCCCTAAGAAGGGAGCGTCCAGACTCTCTAAGGCATTGTTCAGAGTTGATTTCAATGAGGAACTATCAGATTTCATCACTTTGCTCACCTGGATTATGGGAATTTCCTCTACCAATGACTTCCGTTTTTGGATGTGCCCTTTCATAAGCATCATCTGTGAGGGTAAGAAAAACATAAATTTGGCCAAGATTATCTGTGGAAACCTGATTGAACAATTGTCAAATGTTTAGCAGACCAAAAAGTTCTACATGACCTCCTATCTCATGTACACCTTGGCAGCATATCGCAAGTGGTTTAGCTTCATTTTCATTGAAGGCAAGAAGGATGAGCTCATTTACACATATTTCCCTCAAGGATAGTAATCATAATTTCAAAAGGGTAAATGATTCCTTCACCATGTACATTGTGAGACTCTTGGAGGGTGACACTGCCAAAAGGTTCTCTGATGAGGCTAAGGCTTTAATAACCAAGTATGGGGATTTCTTCATTCAATTTTGAAGGTTCTCATACATCAAGTTGGCTTGTTTTGAAAGCACACCTCTCAATCTTCCCATGTTCTGCAACAAAAAATGTATTTGGTTGAGGTGTGCAGACAGATGGATAAACTCCATAGAACCTACCGAGATAAAAAGATTACAGGTATTCATTTCCCTATCACGCTAGGAAATTATACATGCAGGAAAACTCTAGATGCCCAAAATATAGAAAGGGCTATTTCTCCTCTTACAGTTCATTTTTTCAAGCCCAGGGCTTGCTTTGATCTAAAGAAATTCATTAATCAAAATCTCAGAATAACTTATCATCACCATCTTGACACTGAGGATTACTGGGTTGTTTGTGCTGATGATTTTGAAGCCAGGAGGAGGCATTTTTGTAGATTGTCTCTACGAAAAATCATAAACCTCAACCTCGACCAAGTACCTGAGGGTCTTAAGGACGATGATGAAGATTTGCAATCCTTTGAGTACGAAATATCAATCAAGCACACTCCATTGGAAACATTGGATTGGTATGTCAAGGAAAGAGAGGATTTGAGTGAGATCGTCGCCCCTATCATCGTCAGAACCAAGATTTGGTTTGATAGAAAGGTACGTGAACTCAGGATGAGAAAAGGTAGATCCTCTTAAAGAGAGACTTCCACACCTAGGAAGGAAGTACATACACCTAGCACCGAGGTACTTGAGAAAAATCCTTCTTCTGCGATGAAAGAGCCTGAGTTGTTTACTCCTTCCTCTTCCACAAAATTGTATCAGAAGAAGTTCAAATAATTCAAGCAAGAAATGATCAAGGAAAAGACTCTTATGGAGGACTCAGAATTGCCTATTGGGCCAGATAACATTATTTTTCTAAGTGATAAAGATGATGATGAAATGAAAGAACCAGAAGAAACCCCTGAAACCACTACTGAGGTGGAGAAGGAAGAATCAAGAACTGAACCTCCAAGTGTAACAAACTCCTCTGCAAATGAAATTCTTGAGGTTCCATTTATTTCCCCACTAGAGACAAAAGTGGTTCATAATCTGAGTGCCATGAGTTCACTTGCACTCAGATCCCTTAGTTCTTTTGTTTCTTCTTCTTCCTTTGCCTAGGTGTAACCCCTAGTCAACAACAGGAAAAGGAAATCTTCTTCCTGATTAGCAGGGCCTTATTTTGATGTTGTAGCAGATCTGCTTGGTACTACCCCTCCTCCTCCAACAAAGAGATCAAATAATACTTCGAGGATGGTATCTGATGCTCAAGGACAGTAGTTCCTAGAGGTTGCCAAACCCAGAGTGGATAAAGAGGAGAAAGATCTTTTGATCTCTGACTTGGAGCTTTCCATAATTTCAATGGGAGAATCCACACCTGAGAGTGAAGTTCATAACCTTCAAGAAACTATCTCTAAGATTATTGAATGGGTGGAGAAAGGAAAGCAAACCATGGAGTAGTTGGAAGAATAGAACCAAGTTCATTCCAAATTTATCAGATCATTGTTGGCAAAGGATAAAGTTTTGGATCTAGCCCCATTGGCCGCTCTCCCACCTCGCATAGTTCTCAGCCAATACGAGGTCCAAACCATCAAAGACATCCATAAGTATTCTACTTATTGGAAGGTTGTTGAAGCCATGGTGGATGATATGACTGTAGCAGGTTCAAACTTCATTGAGGAAGCCTTCAAAACTAATGAGAAGGTGATCAAGCTGCAGCAGAAATTTACTTCTTCAATCAAGGCTATGGACAAGGAGTTGAAAGTCTAGAGTGGATGTATCACAGATCTCTGTCTGACGGGTCAAATCGATGATAGGATCCTATTGGCCAAAAATGTGTTTAATGATGTTAAGAATAATTTGTCAAGGACAAGGATTTTTAGCATCGAGTGGAAAATAAAAGTTCTAGAAGATGCACTAGAGGAATTAAGGAATGTATGGCAGAAAAGGGAGTCTTTTAAAACTTATGTTGTATCCACCTTCAAAGATATCCATTGCCATTTTCAGGATGAGGTCACAGGTGTGCCCTTCTCTCTCCAAGAAATCAAGGCTCAATTTAAATTTTGTCAAGGATGATCTGTTCAAGGAAGAATCAATCACCAAAGAGAAAATGAAGTACGTTTGTTCTCTCCATTCAGCTATTGCTGAGGCTGATAAAGAATATCTGGAGCATACTGATTTTGATAAAGACATGGAGAAATGCTTGTGCACGTGGACTCACGCCACTTCTAACACAACGATTCCAAGGGCATGGAGATAGCGGAAGCATTGAAGAGATTTAGGCACCGAATCCTCCAAACAGTGGGCCCTTTTCAGCCACAACTGGATGCCCCTACTTCTGGCTCTTGACTCTCTTCTTTCTATTGTTAGCTCGGGTCTCCTTGTAAATTAATTAAGGACTTTATATTGTGTAATTTCCTTAATTAATATTTTGGTTAAAAGAACGGTTACCAAATGTAACCACTTTGTAACCTATATATTGGACTCTCCATGCCATTCCAAGGGGCTGGAACTCCGATAATTTTTGAAAGTGTAAAAGAACTTAAAGCTATAAATACAAAATATTTCCCTTCCTAATTCCATTTGCATCGTTTTATTCTCTCTTACATGTCTAAAAGTTTGTGAATAATTATCTATTGCATTAAGAAGCTTTGTATTCTTATGGATGTCATTTCTGGAACTTTATGTCTATGAAATAATATCTGATTGTTTAAATATGAATGATTATGTTCTATATATCACCTTTTCTCATCATTTATAAGCAACTATTTTGCTATCTATATTTCCTAGGGATGTTGTTATGTTCTAGCTTTTTCCTCCCTTATTTCTTCTGTTCTTTTGTATTGATCATCAATCTTTGCATTAAAACACTTTCATGATATCAGAGTTCCTCATCAGAGTAGACAGTTGTACATTTGTAAATAGTTTTTCTGCTTGCCTTCAATAAGGGAACCTCACCCATTAAAGAGGAGGGACTTTCTATCCCCAGACAGTTGCTTTCATTAAAGTCCTAATTTGACAACCAACACTTTCTAAGGTTTTGAATCAAACTCTTCTTGAACCATAGAGGGATCATTTGATTTAACAACTATACTCATTAGTGTCAAGATGACCTCTTCTTAAGATTTACTATAATTACTTGGTCGGGAATTAGATTTTTCTAAGACTCCATGTAATTTCACTTATATAATCACATTTTTATACCAATTGGGCATATATTTAGCTGTGGATTGTGGAGCTTGATCATAACCAACATCCTTGTCTCCATGTTCTTGATCTTATAATTGTATCACATCTCTGTTGTATATAATTTGTATTTGTGAGAATGTGGAAGGTAAACTCAAATCACCTCTCTCATCAAACTCAACATCCTTGCTTATGTATATTTTCTTTATTTTTAGATCTACTTATTTATATCCCATTGAGTCTTAATTGTATCCTAAAAACGTGTATGATGTTGAATTATTGTCCATTTTTACTTCTTCTTGAGAACTATCATGTGTTATTTTCTTCCAAAAACATGAATATAAGCAATATATAGTTTGTTTCCTGGTCATGCTTATTATGGAGTCATGCTATCAAGAAGAAAATTTAGTGAATTATAAAGCAAATGTACTACTATTTTTTCCACTTTTTTCTCAATATATATTGTCCAAACTTGTATCATGAATCATACAATGCACCATTTCCATCATAGTGTGGTTTTTCCTCTATTAAACACCAAATTTTGTGGAGTATAGGGTGCATTTAACATTTGGAATGAATGTTATATTATTTCAAATAGGCTGAAAATTTGTTAATGGTGAATTCCTCCTTGATTTGAACAGAGTACTTTATTTTTCAACTAGTTTTATTTTCTTAGCTCAAACCATTCAAGAATCTTAAACATCTTGGCTAATGATTGGGGCTGATTGAGAACTAATTCACATTTATTATTGTTATTTATCTGATTGGGATTGATTTTCCATAATCATGTGCCTGATTGGACCATTCATGAATATGTATCAACTTGGCATGTGATTGGGACCAATTGAGAACCAATTTGCATTACATTTTTCAGAATTGATTTGATTGGTTTATTTGGACCCAATCATGTACCTGATCAAACCAATCAAGAATTAATATCATCTTACCAATTTATTGGGTCCATTCAAACATTAATTCACATTCATTATCATACTTACTCTAACTAGGATATATTATCCCAAACGTGTGCCTAAAATTGACAAAAAAATGAGTGTTATAAATCAAAGTGGTACACAATTGATACTAACAAATAATTAATTCACATTGTATAAATAAACTTGGTGTTAATGAGATCAGTTAGAACCAATAATGTGCCTTATTGTGCCACTTTAACATCTAGATAAACTTTGTAGGTGATTACAGTCAATCAATCACTAATGCAAAAGTTTATAACACTATAAAGCAACTTTTTTTTAACAATTTTCTAAGTAAACATAAAATTTATAAGTAAATTTAAATTTATAATTACAAACAATATTATCAAACAAAATATTATCAATATAATCAATTATTTTCAAGCTAAATTAAAAATAGTCTTATATTTGTAATTTGGTCATACGATAGGTTTTTTCATTTAATTAAGGGGAGAATAGTTGTATTCCACCCATATAACAAAATCTTATAAATATGCAAAGGTAAGAAAGTGTAAGGATATTACTTGTATAAATCAGAACATATACAGCAGAATAACATAAGAGAACACCAAAATATAGATAAATGATGACAATATGCTCATATAATAGCCTTGCCACTTCGAGGGGGCAACCTCCAATACCACTTCGAGGGGGTAACCTTAAAACCATACAATAACACTCCAATACTCAATATGATCCTTAACTACAACCTTCTAACCCCTATATATACCATTGTAACCTATGGCCAATACTGAGGCTGACCTCCTAAGCATAATAAATCATAAATGAATGATATAATAAGATAAGGGGATGTGTGCCACATGTCGGCATCTCCATCAATAAATATACATCATAGCATTATATCCCTTGTGAACCCATACATATAACTAAGGGGATGTGTGCCACATGTCGGCATCTCCATCAACCCATATACATTATAATATTATATCCCAAGGTACATAGCAGAAAGCTATAAATGGAAACTATATATGTGTCTTTAACTAGTACCCTTGGAAAATTTATAGATATTTTATGTCTTTGAGGATATGAATGTGCGATATGTGGAAACTATGGCCTCTACCCCCATGACCACTCTTACACACATTTTGATCCAAACCCAAATATCTATCCTTGGTGTGTTGAAGAAGATAAGGTTGGCAATGAATTTTTCACTATGGGTAAGTGCAGGAAGTTGATGGACAAAAATGGGGTCATCTGTGGATGTCATATTGCAAAAAACATCGAAATATCAACTTGTAGGGATTATTAGCAATACACGCATTCAAAATTAGAAAAAAATATATCAATATGAATCATAGAATCTGGAATCTAGTTTCTAAAATACTAATTTTTTTAAACAATGGACAAGTTTAGCTATATTAAACACTTAAAATTATATGACTTGTTTTTTTTTTAGAAAAAAAACTTATAAGATTGTAGTCCGTTTGCCCGTGATTTGGATGACGAAAATCTTGTTATTTTTTTCATTTGGTGAAAAGTTAGATGTAGATGTCTATCTTGGGATGGATTTTATTTTGTATTTTTTCTAGCAATATTTTTTTTTAATGATTTTTTCCATGAAAGTGGTCTGAAAATATTTAGAAAATGGAGCACTTTCCGTTTTCCTACCATCACTATATCAAAAAATATCGAAATAATTTTTTTAACGTGTATAGAATTTGTCCATGCTTGGGATGGTATAAGTTTTATTACATTTTGTTAAGCGAAACAAAAGTTACAGTATTAAACGTAGACATGAACATTCACGGAAAAATATGTCTTAAAAACCTATTGTTAATAAAAAATTATAAAATGATATTTATCTTATTCTATTCACTTTAAAATCAATATTTCTATGAAGCTAACAGTCTCCCCTACGCGATGGCACCATTTTTGTGAAAAATTTTCAATTTTTTAGCATGGTTCAAGTCTTTGGAAGAGAAAATTTGAGGTTTTTTTACCTTTTACACTTCATAATGACCTTCCATAGCTTTGGTTGGGGAATAACAAATATTTACCGAGGGTTAGGTTCGCAAGATAGATCCGTGATCACGGTTTATAAAGTGCGATCGTGGTTTTTTTAACACAAACCGCAAGCGCGTTCATGGTTCATAAATCATATTTACACACATCCCAATGTCCGAATTACCATGTGATTTTTACTCTCTGACCTTACCATACGAATTACTGTGAAATTATGCCTTTTATGCACGTTTTCCTTATCACCGGAAGCAAAACATCATGGGAGACAAGAAATGGAGTCAAAAAAGGAAGTCATTAAGTAAAAAAATACCAAACGAATTGGAGGCCAACAAAATTCAAAATGTTGAGTGAATGCAGAATCTTCGTGAATCAAGAAGAGGTTCATCTTTAACCCCAACTATTGTAAGCAATGAAGAACCAGGTAATGTTTCTATTATCAATGTTGAAGTTGAATTAAATACTCATGATGAAGATGTTTTTACTATCAATGTTGAAGAATAATTAAATACTCATGATGTAGCAAATGTTGAAATTGAAGGAGACAATGAAAATGTGAATAAGGAAATTCATGTTGAAACTGTAGACAAGCAAAATTTGACAAAAACACCTCCTAGGATTTTACGTAAGAAATCTAATTTTTTTATTGAAATTGATGAAAACATTTTGAAACCAATGTCTGACAAACTTTCTGAACAAAAAATCAAAAGAAAATCCACTGAAATTTGGGATAGTCATTCTAAAATTTTAAATGATTCCCAAAAATGTCAGTTGTTGGTTAGTTTGATGAGATTGATTAAAATGAGACCTACATTAAACACCTTAGGATTGACAACATCTAATATATGTGGTCAAACCTCTACAATTATTGAAAACCTTCATGATGCATATCACATTGTTGGTGTTAAGAGACGCACTAGGGATAGTAATATTCTGCATTGTGTACTTGCTACTAGTGTTGTAAGTGAATCAATAAAAAAACAATGTTTGATAACGCAAACAAGTTAAATGTTGCAAGTTAATCGAAAAAAATCTAATGAAAGCAATTGAAAGACGTAATATCCTTCAATCATTCAATAACGTCGATTTTTAGGCATTTTCTACTAGAGCACCGCGTAAGGACAAAAATAATTTTGATTCTATAAGAGAAGTTGTTATTCAATTTTGGCATGATAACACTAGAGTTTCACCTAATACAAGAGATGTTATAAAATGGAGAGTTGGTTCTACTAATCGTGAACCACATCAAAATCATTTCTTAGATATGACTCAAACTCAATTTTTTTGTAAGTTTGAACAAGAGAATCTGGAAATCAGAATTAGTCAACATTTTTTTGAAATGTTGAAACCATTCTATGTGAAAATCAACCACGCTCGCACCACTTGTTGTAGGCAACATGTTGAATTTACGATGCATTATGCTAAATTTTTACGTATTCGTTCTATTTTTCATTCTGAAACTATGTTATCAGAATGTGGTGTTCAAGTTCCACCAATATCTTCTAGGGATTTCATTCCTACTATATTTTGTGAAAAAGAAGTTGGACAATTTTTTTATAGTCAGGATTGTTTAGATGGAAGTTGTAGTACATGCGGCGGATTACCTAAATTGGAAAGTTACATCCATGAGCAAATTGAAGGTACAATAAGACATAATTTAGTTGAGTTTGATAAATATAAATCAGTTGCATACCAGTTGAAAGATGGAAAATAGTCTAAACGGTGTGAGCTAGTTACAGAACAAATGCTTGTTTTCTAATTTTTGAGAAAATTTAAGGATGAAATTGTTTATGAGTATGCTAGGCATACACAAAGAGCTCGATGGTTGGATGAATAGTTCAAGATATGCAAGGACACATTTCCTATTGGTACTATTGTTTCAGTGGTTGATTTTGTAGAGAATTACACATTGCAACCACAAATGGAGGTTCAATCGCAATATTACAACTCAGTACAAGTTGCCATTTTTGTGCATATAACATTTCTACATTCTCCTGACAGTACAAAGAATGATCGAAATTTTTTAAGAGAGTACCACTTTTATATCAGTGATGATCGTACTCATTCTACTGAATTTGTGCAAGGGTGTTTCCAGTTATTTTATGGAAACTTGTCTAATAGGGACATCCACTTTAAAAAACATTATATATGGTCAGATAATTGCACGTATCAGTTTAAGAATGCACGAATGTTTTATTGGATGAGCAGAATGCATGTCTAGATGGTTGTGCGACATATTTAGAGTTTCACTAAGGCTGGACATGGAAAAGGAGAGCATGATGGTGCAGGGGTATGTGTGAAAAGAGCTCTTACAAGAGAACAATTGAAGTACAAATATGGCGCTAAATTAAAAGATGCAAAGAGCATAGCAGAATGGTGTATTGACAACATGGCCTGAGGTTCTCAAGAAAATTCCACAGTTCGCAGATATTTTTGGTTGATAGGGGGACAACAAATTGCTAACTATGAGGATTGTATGACACTCACTGAGTCCAGTGATATGCACTCATTTTGTAGCTTAGGCGCTACTTCATGGGCCGTATGGACAAGAAAGTTGACATGTTTTTTTGCATCTTGTATCGAATTTGTCACTTCTGAATGTGATTTACAAGAATGGGTGGATGGATGGATTTGTAGGCCTCTAACTCCACTTCCTAGTTATCAACCTCCATAAGCATTACGACTTGTTTCTGCAGATGAAGTTGCAACATCCAAGGACTTTGACGAAATTTCAATTTTTGTGCGATAAGGTATTTATGGTTATTTATTTAATTTTTGTATTGAGTTATGTCCATTGAAATTTTAATATGTAATTTAAATTTAAGTTGTTCAACCTTTGTTTTCTTATAGGACATGTGTTTGCAGTTATTGCGACAGAAGATAATGAAGAAGGAATAGACTTACTATTTCTTATGTCGTTGCATCGAGGAAAGAAAGAAGTTTACTTTTCCTATTATAGATGGCGAAGATATTGAGTATCCTACAAGGTCAGTGGTAGTTACTGGAACTTGACTTCGATGGTATCCATTAAAAAAATTCTCTGTTTGGGTGTTTGAAGACTTTGAGACACACAAGGAAATAATATTTTATTCACATCTACTTCTAGTGACAAATATTCAGTGGTATAGATATCGAGGAAGGCCTAATAACAAGATTCTTTGGAAGGTTCGAGAGTCAGATCATGAAGCAATCTTATCCGCTATTCATAGTAGATCTGATCCTGATCATTCATTGGAATGAATTTACAATGCTCATGTCTGGTATATATAATTTCTTTTATATATATAATTTTTTTAGTTAGATAGATTTAAGTTCATATATTTTATTTTAAATTTGTGTATTTTGTATATATCTAGTATGGTTTTGATTTGAAACTTAAATTTATTTGACTAACACTTTTATGTACAGGTTAGTGGTGCCAGAAAAGCTTCCACCTTCACATGGTTGGCATTGTTAGTAGAGAATTTCAAATTCTTGAAGCTAAGAGAAGCTTTCATTGTTTTACAAGAAAAGAGAAGAAATTAACAATGATTTATGTACCCATGGAGGGGGTTCTTGGCTCTGGAGGAGGTAGCCCAGAAACACCTGGTCCTTAGAGAACCAAAACAACTCCTCCCCAAGTGTTTATAAGACCATACCTACGTGTGTGCACAATCGGTTCGGTGCCACAACCCACCGTTTGCAAAATATAGTGTTTGACAACCTTACACTAGCTCAAACTGCACTATTTCACACGTTTGCAAACAATAGGGCAATGAGAGCACCGATCTGAGAAGGAAAAAACTAAGAGAGGCTATTGTAGAGGGTCCCTACGCTAAGGTGTCAGATCATACGAGATGTCTCTAGGTGCCACAGAGTCCGAGTAGTCACCCGTCGAAGTTGAATGATATTTTGGTCTCAGGGCTCTTAAGGGACTACGCCCAAACGAAGTAGCCCGGAATCAACGACCTTGTCACGCACCAAAAAACCACCTCCTCTAGTGTTCACCTAGCCACATGGATGTGTCGATGCATTCAGTTTGGTGCCACAACCCACCGTTTATAAAATATAGCGTTTGACAACCTTACACTGGCTCAAACTGCACTATTTCACACGTTTGCAAACAATAGGGCAGCGAGAGCACCGATCTGGGAAGGAAAGTACTGAGAGAGGATATTATAGAGGGTCCCTATGTTGAGGTGTCAAATTAGATGAGACATCTCTAGGTGCCACGGAATCCAAGTAGTCACCCATCGAAGTTGAATGATATTTTGGTCTCAGGGCTCTTAAGGGACTACGCTCGAACGAAGTAGCCTGGAAGTAACGAACTTGTCGTGCACTGAAACAACACCTCCTCTAGCATTCACCTAGCCACCCAGACATTTTGGTACATTCGGTTTGGTGCCACGACCCACTATTTGTAAAATATAGTGTTTGACAACCTTACACTGGCTCAATATGCACTATTTCACGTGTTTGCAAACAATAGGGCAACGAGAGCACCGATATGGGAAGGAGAAAACCAAGAGAGGCTATTGTAGAGGGTCCCTATGTTGAGGTGTTGGATTAGATGAGACATATCTAGGTTCCACAGAGTCTGAGTAGTCACCAGTCAAATTTGTACGATATTTTGATCTCAGGGCTCTTAAGGGACTATGCACGAACAAAGTAGCCCGGAAGCAACGACCTTGTCAGACACCAAAAAAACACCTCCTCTAGCATTCACATGGCTACCTAGATGTTTCGGTGCATTTGTTTTGGTGCCACGACCCACCGTTTGCAAAATACAGTATTTGACAACCTTACACTGGCTCAAACTGCACTATTTCGTGTGTTTGCAAACAATAGGGCAGCGAGAGCACCGATCTAGGAAGGAAAAAATTGAGAGAGGATATTGTAGAGGGTCCTTACACTGAGGTGTTGGATCAGATGAGACATCTCTAAGTACCACGGAGTTTGAGTAGTCACCTGTCAAAGTTGAACGATATTTTGGTCTCAAGGCTCTTAAGGGACTACGCCCGAACGAAGTAGCCCGGAAGCAACGACCTTGTCATGCACCGAAACAACACCTCTAGCATTCACCTGGCCACCCAGATGTTTTGGCGCATTTGGTTCGATGCCACGAGATCCTGAGGCATGACTTCTCACTCCTTGCCTCTTTTCATTGCTAGGACTCAAAACATTCAATGTCACTTGTTCTCTTTAGACTTGCCTCTGTCCTCTTAGGTGCTTCATCACTGTCCTTTCTTTTCTCTCTTGAGTTATTTTGTTTTTGTGATCTCTCTCCATCCTCTTCTGCCCCAACTATGTGCTTACATGCTCATTATGTTTGCATTGTAATATGGTCATGCTCTTGGCTACCTTGAAATTTTTTACATACTTTTCATCCCTTAATGGGTATCTAATACCCTAATTATCATGCTTTGAAGATTCACAAGAATAAAGCATTCCCTTGTTATTCTAATAGTGGATTTTAAGTATTTGAATATAGGTGAAGAATACTAAATGGAGTTTAAATTAAATGGGCCATAATTGCTAGTGAAGCAAGAACTAGTGAAAAATGGTGAGTAAAGGTAAGTCATGTTAAAGGAATGAAATGCATTTATTCATTGTTTCTAATAGTATGGTGAGAATGTGAACATATGAATAAGATTATCAATAAAATGCTAAAGCAATTAGCTTCAAGTTTTCCTATTTGGATGGAATTTTAGAAGGAGATTGAAGTGGCCAATCAAGTCACTTATGAAGCATGCTAAAAGAAGTGAAAGAAACAAATAAGTGAGAGCCTATGAAGGAATAAGAGGAAAATAGTTTCCATGCACAAGAAACATGAAGAAGAGAAAAGAATTCTCATAATGGAGAACATAGCACAAAAGAAGAATATGGAGGAGAAAGGAAGTGCAAACTGACATGCTTAGAGAATAAATAGGTACTCATTCAATATGAAATGGGAAACAAGAGGAAAGTGGCGAGAAAAGGTAAAATTTCAGTTTGAGGTAAGTACATAATGGCTGTGATCAATAAATGAAGAAAGTGAAGGAGAGAGTGAATACTTGTTGTACATGAGGAAATACAAAGGCTTTAGGAGATATTTATGACAGGATATTCAAAGCAACAAGAGACAAGTCAAGAGAAAAAAGAGTGAACAATGGCAAAATAAGAAGGAGAAAGAAAGAATTCTTGAATACATACAAGCAAATAAAAGGAAAGAGAGGATGGTAAGTCCAAGAAGAAAGAGACAAACAATGAAAATGAAAGAGAGAAGTGAATCTACTTTAAACGATAATCAAATTGAATGTTTAACTTCTTAGTTGATTGGCATATAGCACCAAATTATAAAGAGATAAGGTGTGTACATCTATTGATTCCCTTAATTTCTCTAAAACAATGTAAATGCTTCCCTTAATTTATTAACAATTGTACCATGCAATGTTGCACCATAAGTAATGTTATATTCATATAGTTCAAGATGAACTCTACCTCGCTTATTTCTATCAATGTTCACATTAGTTGATATGCAACAGATGAGTGTTAGCTTTAAAAGAAAAAAAATTAATTACATATTGCCCTTTTGTAGTTCACCTAGCATGGTTTTGCTTAATGGAATAGGTTTGCTTAACAATTGTACCATGTAGTGCTCCGGGACATGGTTTTTTAATTTTAAATCAAACATACATATCTAGAACTAATAAATGGTTATGAAAACATACATAGAAGGATATCATACATGCAATGAAATCGAATCAAACATATAGAAGTAATATCGTTATGAAAACCAACACACATGGATATATAAGAATCAAACAAAGTGTGCTCCAGACACACGTCTCTGAAAATATGTAAGTTCATAACATGTGTACATCTTGAACTAAGTGTGTCATAAAGTATATAGGACCACATGCGGCAAAAGGCTATATATATACAATGGACTATATGAAGAAACATGTTCACTAGGCAGATATATATATATATATGTACATCCAGGTGGACTATGAATCTACTCATGAAACATCTTCCCTCTCTTCGCCCTGCTAGAAGTAGCATGTCCACGACCTGGGGATGTAGTGGAGGGAGATGCCACTACGGATTTCATCCATGTGGTCCTAGGCGTCTCTAAGCAGGTCTGCAACCTAACCTGCACATTCATAAACAACAAGTTTTTAACACCCAAAATTTTAAAATACATTCAAAATTTAGAAACTTGTACAATTTAGTTAAAATGCATGTGAAATCTTACCGCAATGTCATGATCCCTATCAATTTGTTGTTGACGCATCGCAGGGACAACAATAGACTCACGAGGGGTAAGCTACATACAAATAATTAATTTTCAAATTAAATATTTCACATACATACAAAATTTGATATTGTAGATTTAAGTAATAAGAAATAATGAACCTCCAAAATTTAACAAATTTAAAAAATTGTACCTCAGTTAGTGGATCTGCAGATGCTATGGCAGTATCTACAGCAGCCTCCACAGTCTGCATATATGGAGGAGTCTCTCTAGCAGTCATAAGCTATACAAAAAACATGTACAAATCAATATTAAAATCTACATGACTGCACCACATAACAGAGGTCCAAAGCATGTAATCTACGTGAACTTCCATAATTAGAAACAAAGTGTAAAGAGAAACTAACCTGCGTAAAACTCATGTGAGGCGTGCCAGTAGCCTCAGTTCCTAGAGCATATGATGAACCGCCAGGCTCCTGTGTATAAAATAAAACATATTAATATGTACAACACACACGTGAAACATTATAATAATAATCTAATGCAATCAAATGAAATTAAAAATGTAAGTTTGTACAACTTGAAACTTACGTTTGAAACATGCCTAGCTGTAGTAGCTAGCATGTCGATGCCAGATGTTTCCTTCACCGGCTCTTGCTATTTAAAATAAAATAAAAAATTAGTTTTTTACATGTATGTACATGACGTACAATCAAATACATATATATTAAAATCTCAAACATGTGAATTAAACTATTGTGTGTGTGTGTGTGTGTGTGTGTATAATTTATATTTATTTGAAATTTACCTGTGAAAGACCAATATCAGTGGCACCAGTTCCAAAAACATCCCCCAGCATCTCATCTATAGAAAATAAATCCTGTGAACTAGCAAATGATGTCTCACCCGCAGTGCATACGACACCACATGATCCATAATGGTGTGGTGCGCTAGAACTGGCGCCTCCACTAACATCACCAGATGCTATCTGGTCACTATGTTGGGTCAGAGTGTCAGTGAGCTCCCTCAATGCATGCAATGTGTCAATCTCCACAAACTCCTTCATTGTAGGAGGGATAACTGAAGGTAGTGGGGGTTTTAGGGCAAGGGGGATCCTTGGTTGACGTATGCGTGCACCAATTCTACTCTATGCAGAGCCACCTCCTTGACCAAAAAAGTCAAAAAAGTCAAAATAATTCGGGACCTCATTAAGCATGAACTCGCAATATAATTTCTTCAAAAAATAAAGAGGAACCTCATTGTTGTTGCATGGTGGATAATAAAAAACCATCCACCATCGGTCCCGAAAATTGTTTTTGATTCGGTCATCGTGGCACCAATGGATTGGGAACCGTTTGCAAGTAACTATGGGGTGCATTGGTTCTAGAGTCAGTAAATAATGCAAAAAATGAGGTCTTTTCCAATTTTTTTGTCTTTTACGGCCGCATGGGATAATATATTTACATACCACTGCCTACAATCACCTCTAAAGGTATTCCATCTATGTATTTGGTTGGTTTCGGAGTCGACTTTTCCAATCAATGTTTACAATGTGTTGGCTAAAGTCATGCAGGATGGATTTGTGGAATGAATTTGTCTTATAGTCTGAATAAGGTTCTCAATGACAATTTTATTTTCTCATATTCTTCCAATGATATTATTGTGTGTTCCTGCTAGTTCAGTGGGGACAGAAGGAGCCACATGAGGTGGATCTATGTTTGGAGGAGGGTTTTGAGGAATGTTCAGAGGGTTTTGAGGAATGTTTTGATGGTTTGCATGATTTCGAGCTTGTCGACCAACTGAAAAAAAAAAAAATTGTATACATAAACAAACATTTCAAAAAACCCATGAAAATGCAAAAAAATAACCTAAAATGCAAAAAAAAACCTAAAATGCAAAAAAAATGATTAAAATCGGGGGCTTACCTCCTCGTCTTGGTGTCATGATTAAATCTATCGCGATCCAGAAGTTTGGTGAGCAATTTTGAGGTGGTATTCAAAGCTCGAGTGAAAAACATCTAGGAGAAATCACGGATTGAAATGAAAAATGGGGAAAATAAGGACTAGCAGGACTGCTAATTTTTGTCTCAGAGTTCCATGATTGCAGTTTATAACCGCGCTCGTGGTTCTAAACTGCGATCGTAGTTTTAGGTTTGGTAATTGCCGAACCTAAAATTCAGGAACCACGATCGTGGTTCCTAAATTTCAGGTTTTTATGTCCACGGAATTGTCCACCAACTTCATGCACTTACCCCACAAGATGTGCAAATATGTGGATTCATGCTAATACTACCTGGAGGACTCCTCTTTCCACCTCCACCAACATTAGTTTCAAAAATCTCTATTGTATGTTAAACAAAGGTATCATTGAGTGTTTGAAGCACGTGCAATGTGTCAATCTCTATTGTCTCCTTCACTGCTACAGGGACCACATCAAGATGAGGGGGATTTTGGATGGGGAATCTAGCATGTTGAATAGGAGCATGATGTGCATGTGGTCTATCATATGTAGATTCTTTTCCTCAGCCTTGAAACTGGGAGTAGTCAAAATATTTGGGGATCTCATTGAGGATAAACTCACAATAGATTTTCCTCAAAAAATATAATGGAACCTCATTTTTATTTCAAGGTGGTATCTAAAATATTATCCACAATCGGTCCTTAAAAAATTATTTTATCAAATTATTATTGCACCAGTGGATTGGAAAACATTTGCATGCCAAAAGAACTACAAATTGGTTCTAAGTTCGGTGAATAGGGCACAAATGAGGTCTTTTGTAAAAAAAAATTACTTCTGGAGCTAATAATTTATTAGCATAATATTCCATACAAGACTCTTTATAGATTGTCCACCAATCAATTTGACTCGTTGATTCAGACCTAGATTGACAGGACCAAGAAAATGACTCCATGGATGTGTTTGCAAGGGAAGCATGGTGGGGGTTATGGAATGGGCATCCCTAAATAATTTAATCAATTCCTTGATTTGTATATTTTTCTCCACTATATGGCCCATTAAATTCTCTTGACTACCTGGAGGATCTATAGCTATTGTAAGAGGGCTAGGAGGGCTACGAGGATTTTTAGGGTTTTGTTCTAGTTTTGGAGGAACTGTTAGAATCATTAAAAATATGTATTTTATTAAAATCTACATTAAAAATATAAAAAAAATGCCAAAATTGATTGTAATCAAGAGAAACTTATTTTCCCTACCTCTTCTCTATTGCGGCATCATTAAATCCATTTTGATGCAACCTTTAGTATGATCTGCACAATTATTTTTTCAAGCAAATGGGTTGAAAATGAATGCGAATGCAGGGTTCGGAAGAAAATACACATTTAGGGGAAGAATAGATATGGACAATGGGATTTTTTTTCAGAATTTAAATTTTAAGAAACACGTACACATTATAACATGTACACGTTTTGGTTTGTTAATTACCAAACCAAAACCCGCCTCACCCTAATTCACTTTTTCATTTGTTCACGCATTTTGGACGCTTTTTGGTCCCCCAAATCTGTGAACTTACCCTATTATCAATAGATATGTCCGATATTTTTCAAAACAAGTTCATGAAGTAAGAGATAATGTTAAGATCTCAATAAGGATAGTTGTTCTTTGATTTTCCAAGTATTGAGATACTAAGGCCACACTACTATAGTAGAAGGTATTGACTTGCAATGAGTGCAAACAAGATGATCAAGATCTCAAAGAAAATGATGGGTGATGGTGGGTGGGAGTGTAAGGATAGAACATTCATGGGCATCTAACATTTTTATTCCAATTTTTGGATATATAGATTTTTTTTTGTATTTTTTGGACTATGATCTTAAACAAGGTGTAGGAAAAGTATTATGTAGATTTGTTTCATTTTTTGGGATTTTGAATGTGGATTGGAATAAGTCTTGTGATTTACTAGAAGGGGATCACTCGTATTATGATTCATGTTACAGATGAATTTTTGATTTATTTGATGTGGATTTAAGGGATGGCGATTAGCTTGATAATTTGGATGTTGATTATGATTTGGTTAATTTGGGGTATTGGGACTGATATTTTTATGATTCATAATAGAATGAAGGGGGTATAACTTCCAATTCAAGAGGATTTATGACACTTCGTTTGAAAGTGGATTTTTTCTGATGATCCTTGGGTAAGAGATTCGCTAAGAATGCAGTGATAATTTAAGTGTCGATCGATGTTTGATCTTTGTGTTCTTGATTTGATTCTTATCACTTAAGGGGGTTTGGGGATGGTTTTTGTGGGCTTGGCACTTGATAACCCCACTCAATTGATTTAGGGGTTAGATGTGGTTGGGTTGGAATTAGATTATCCCACTCATGGAGGTCAAAGAAGGGATCTTTTCCATTTGGTTTTTACTGTCGCAACCTATGAATTTGGGGATATTCAATGTGTGAGTCATGATATAGGTCCATACTATCTGAACCACTATAAAAATCATAAATTGAATGTGTGTTTGTGTCATAACAAGGTTCTCTATTAATATTAAGAGTGTCTTTGACATCTCCACATGAACCAATGAAGGGGTTGCATCCTATGTCATAATTATTAAAGGTATATAAACATGCTTCCTTGTCTTGATTGGTGTGGTTTTCATTTGGTAATCTTAGAATATCATCCTACATTGCAAGGATAAAATTAAATTGGAAAGGATCAAGGTCCTGTTTGAATGTATGCGACTAAGGGTCCCGATCAAATATTGGTTGAATTTTCTTTGGAGTTGTTGATGGCTGAGGATTAATTTGGGAAAATACATTGGCTGATTGTGGGATCATTTGGTGAAAATGGTCAATCAAGAGTTGATATTGGTCTCGAGGTTGTAGACGATAGACATAAGGTACATGATGATAATCATTTGTGTGCTAATTGGGGTTAGCTTTATGATCTTCACTTTTGTCGTTCCCTTGGCAAGTTGTACCAGGCCTATAACATAATCTCTAGATCTAGAAAGGAAATTGACATTGGCTATCTTGGAATAACTACCACTAAGTGATATTACTAATGTCAAGGAAGGATATAAGTAGATCCTAATCAACAATTCTCTATGCTTCTGTTATAATGTAATCTCTCCATTAAGTCCAATCAATTTTCATTTCTTCACAATACAAACTAATCAAGACAAGATAGACAACTAAAATGATGAATGATACCATTATCAAGAATGTTCACTCATAAAAACTTGTTAGACAATTATTTCAATAGGAGTTTTCTTTATAATAAAATAATTTAAGACATGTAATGTGATATAAATGTTTTTTTTTTATTATTGGTAAATAGTTTTTTGAAAGGGACTATACCCTTGTCAACAAAAGAGGGCCTAGAAGCCAGAATAGGAATGAGAATCATTACAAAAAGGATCAAGATCCATATGAGACATAGAAACCCAATGTAACCAAAGAGAAGTTACCCCAAAACATCAAACCAGTTCGAACATTGCATAAAAACAACCAAAAAACAGAAAAAAAACACGAAGGAAGACAACAAGAGTATCCATAATTACTTCTTGGTAGATTTTTCGATTCTAGATTTGATAGTCTGCCAAGAGGTGAACATAGCCAATGTCGTCATATGAGTAGATTCAGTAACATCCAGCTATTGAATGGTCTGTTTTCTTTCCTTTTCCGTGCCCCAAAGAGTTGTTGGTATTCCACTGAGATTAAAGACACTGCAGACATGCTGCTCGATAAATTCTTCAATTGCACTAAAATTAGCCATATTATGGTCATGGCTAGTCTTGGCTTTCCCTAGACGGTTGTCCAAGGAGTTTAGTTTTTTTTAGATGTCTTGAACCTGTTTATTATCAATATCAACCTCATCTTCCTCCTTCCTCTTACCTTTTTGCTTTGCTAAAGTTTTTAACCTCTTCTTTCCATAGTAACATGTCAACTTCTAAGGCTTCCATAATTTTTGTGGAGCTCTCAATGTGTGCCTTCTATGAACCAATACTACTAATATGCAAGAGGTTATGAGAAATTTCCAAGTCTTGAGGAACTTTCCCTGAAACAGGGGTATTAAGGTTCAGTCTTTTAAAAGACCTAGTTATAGGTCTGGTCGAAGTGGAAGCGAAGGGGGTGGGAGCAGAGGTGGGGGGGATGACAGAGGGAACCGAGAAGGAAGGCAGAGGGTTGACAACAGTGGTGATGGGGACAGAAGGAGAAGAGATGGGGGTAGCGGCAGTAGTGCTGGGTAGAGGAGGAATAGAGATGGGGAAGGTTGGGATGCCGGGAGACCTAAGAAGACAAAGCTTATGTAACAAGAAGATGAGAACCTAATGTAGAGGTATTACACGTGCATGCTTTTGGAACTCCAAAATGGAGTGCTCAAGATAATTAAGTAGATAATGAGGGAGGCATACCATGAATATTCTACGGAAGTGATTAAGGAACACAAGATGCTTTGAGGGCACAGTGACAAATTCTCCCCTCCAAAGAGATGTAACACACCATCATACAGGTGACCTTATCAAAAGGTGGAGGGATAGAGTTGACCTACAAACCCGCCATGATGAAGACCAGTTTCTCATTACCCTCAACAAATTTCCTCTCCTCGGCACCCCTATCAATCCTTTTATTAAGAAAAAGGTACCCATCCATGCCAAGTCCTGTTGCTTCAAATATTAACTCTTCATTGATCAAAATTTTCTATCCGCCATATTCCACTATACAATCCTTCCAATCCTTCAAAAAATGCATAGAAATAATTTTGTCATGACCGTGAATCTTCTCAATAAAATTAGTGATGCCTCCCTGGTTGAGAAGATTCCAAAGCTCTTCATTATTTTTCCACTCCGGGTCTTTGCACTGGGTTCTATCTGACAAGGGGCACCTCCCATTATCACCGTGCGTAATTGTTTGCAAATATAATTTTCAAAATCCCTATGAGGAGTTCTATAGTAGACGTAGTTACCAATCTGCCTTTCTCTATTTTTTTCCACACGATGTGAATGATGACTAGTGTAGCTATTGTTGTTCCCACGAATGCCTGTGTTCGACTGCTGCTATGTATCTGGGAAAACCCACATGTGTGAACTTTAGTCCCCTTAGAAACCCACTCCAGATCATCAACATCCTTATTACTGACTTGAGAATCCATAAAGCCCTGTTTGAAAGCTATTGTAGGCACAATATTTCCTGCATGTGTGGCTTTAATCTTCATATATATCCACTTTAAGTCCTCATTATACTTTCTATAACCTTGATTGCCCATCAAGAACTACTTGAGTGCTATTTTAATATCAGCACATGTGGGAGTCTTATTCTTGAAGTCCCACTCCAAATGCTCATTTCTCTTACCCCAAAATTTGCATGCTCATAAGTATCCACTTGTATGTTGTTTTGAAGTTGTTCAGGAATGTGATCTTTATTATCCCAAATAATGTGATTAACATTTATGCCATAATTAGCCAATGCATCTACCACCTTGTTACCCTCCCAGTAATTATGTCTTGATCTGAATATTATTGAAGGTTTGGCAAATACTTATGGACTCCAAGATGAAGTCCTTGATGTTCCAACTTGGAGGTGAATCACTGACTAAGACGATTAATGATATTAAGCGAGTCTCCTTCTAGAATGAGATTTTGGATATTATGAGTCTAAGCAATTCTAAGGCCCCATAATGTGGATAATGCTTCAGCAAAATGATTAGTTTGAATTCCCATTTTTCCAGCATAAGCAGCAATCAAACTACCTTTATGATCCTAGATCACTCCTCCCCCACTGTAATTCCAGGGTTACCCTTAGAGGCCCCATCAAATTCAACTTATACCAGTTAAGATCAAGAGGATGCCAATGTATCAAAGATCTATCAATACTATTGCCGGAATTAGTTCAAATATTTTCAGCTCCAATCTTCCATTGGGACAAGATATGCTCTTCATTTTCTGGATAACTCTTGTTCTTGGGGGCTTTAAATCTAGAAATATTTTCTTTAATAGCATTAGAATTTTTCCCAATACTGAGATTAAAATTATGTTTATTATTTCTAAAGATAATATCATTTCTATCTTTCCATATCCTCCAAATAACATGAGGTATTACCAAATTCCAGAGCCTTCTTACAACCAAATGTTTATAGGGTGGGCTCCATTGGGTCCAGAGCTGACTAAAATCTTTCGAGAACCACCCAGAAAGCTTTAAAATTAGAGAGGGAAAAACTCCATATTCTGGTAGCATAATCAGAATGGATAAACAAATGACTTATATCCTCAGAGTATTTTTTACATATATTACATCTATTAGGCATTATGAAACATTTTCTTATCATGCTTGTTAGTGGTAAGAATTCTGCCTCTAAGAGCTAGCCAAAAGAAAAAGTTAATTTTGGGTGTTAGCTCAGTCCTCCAAATTCTACTCCATTTAAACTCAGTTTAATTATTGTCGAAGAAAGTATTATAACCAATTTTGACAGAGTAGTCCCCATCAATAGAATTTCTCTAGACCAATTCATCCTTAACATCTAGCTGACTTAAGGGGATAAGGTCCAACTGATCTTGCAGGGAGGAAATATTTTGGATTAAATCATCTCTATCCACATAAATTTTTTTCCATTTCTTTTTGTTGCCATTTATTTCAATATAATCCTTGATTCTAGTGTCATACTTGTTTTCAAGACTGTCTTTGACCACACCAAATCTGTCCATAAGGCTGCCATTAAACTAGTTATCGTCCTAGAATTTTATATCACAGCCATCTCCCACTTTCCATTTACTTTCTTGTTTGATGAAATTTCTGCTCTTCACTAAATTATTCCAAAAAATGGAACCATAGGGAAGGTGCACATCTTGAAGAAAATAAAAGACTACTTGTTGATTAAGGTATTTAGCCTTAATTAATTCTATCTAGAGTTGCTTCTCAAATAGCATTATCCAGCCCATTTTCGCAATAAGAGCCTCATTCATTTTCTTGATGTCTTTTATGCCCAGTCCCCTTATAGATTTTGGAGTGCAAACCTTATCCCAAGCAACTAAGTGATATTTAAACTTCTCCTCCATGTCCTGCCATAAGAAGTTTTTCTGAATCCTCTCAATTTTTTTCTGAAGGTAGAAGGGATCTTATAAAGAGACATGATATAGATAGGCAGATTTTGAAGAGTGCTTTTTATGAGCAGGCACTTACCAACACTAGATAGAATGGATCCTTTCCATCCAACCATTTTTTTTTTGAAATCTCGCCAATAGATCATCCCACACCTTGTTAGAAACTTGTTTTAGTGCCAAGAGGGAATCCTAAGTAAGTGGTTGGAAGCACACTTATTTTACAGCCCATAATTTTTGCAGTTTTAAGTTATCTTTCCTCAGGAGTGTTGAAGAAGAAAATGGAGCTTTTCTCATAATTGATCTCTTTCCCAGACGTATATTCATAAAGTTACAGAATAGCCTTGGTAGCCTTAGCTTCAATCACAGAAGCCAATAAAAGAAGGATTGTATCATTTGCAAATTGCTGATGAGAAGCTACTTGGCTGATGGAAGTGGGCTTTGAGCCTTTCAAAAGACCATCAATGAATGCTTTACCAATTGTTCTACTAAGACTGTCTACCATAAGAATGAAGAGCAGGGGGGAGATGGGGTCCCCTTGCCTTAGTCCTCTACTGCTTGTGAAAATTCCCACTGGCTCACCATTAACCACCACTGAGAATCTGATCGTAGAGATGCAAGCCTTAATAAATTTTTCTGAATTTAGCTGAAAAACCAAATTTAATTAAGACATTGTCAAGAAAAACCCAAGAGACCTTGTCAAAGGATTTATTCATATCAAGCTTAAGGACCATATTCACTTTTTTATTATTCTCCATAGAGTATATGGTATCATGAACCATAATCACTCCATCTTGGATAATCCTACCTTTAATGAATCCACTCTGCTGCCTTGAGATTAAATCATTCATAATAAATTGAAGCCTGGTAGCAATGATTTTGGTAAAAATTCTATAGATAACATTCACAAGGCTGATGGGTTTGAAGTCTTTGAAGTCTTTAGCATCCATTTTTTTTGGAGCAAGCACAATGTGGGTGTTATTTAGCTCTTTCAAAAGATTCCCTGTTCTATAAAATTCATTCACCGCTTTGAGAAGATCATTTGAACATATTTCTCAAAATTTCTGGAAAAGGTTAATGGAGAAACCATCTGGGCCTGGAGCCTTGTCGCCTTCTAAAGTAAACACAGCTTTTTGCATCTCTTCAAGTGTGACAGCTTTAGTGATATCTTTATATCTTTTCTCCTCAATTTTGTCTTGGGGAATAGCCTCCAACATGAAAGAAATTGCCTCATCATTAATGATATTCCTCTCATTAAGAAGTTTTTTATAGAAATTGAGAGCTTCTTCTTTGATGCTGTTGGGATATTTTATAATATTTTCACTACTTTTAGCCACTTCCATAATCCTATTACAAGCTCTGTGCTTCAAAGTGGTCATATGGAAAAACTTAATATTCCTATCTCCTTATTTTAGCTAGATAGCCCTAGATTTTAGTCTCCATAAGGATTCTTCTCTGCTACAAATCGTATGTAGTTCTGAAAGAATATTATTTTCATCAGTTTAGTCTTCAACAGATCTCCCCATTGTATTCATTTTGATTTCTAGATCTTGGAGCTTTTGTTTTAACTTCTTTTTTTTCAAACACATTGCCAAAAACTCTTTTTTTCTAGATTTTAACTTGTTTTTTAACATTTTTGAGCTTTTGAATCAATCTAAATTGAGCGGTGCCTTCACCATTCCAAACCACTCCACTCTTTAATTTTGTCATAGATGTCATCATGATCCATCCGCATCTTTTCAAATTTTAATGAGCTTCTGATGGGCTTAGTCCAATTGAGAAGATGTAAGGCAATCAGATTGTCATCCGATCCAATTCTGGCCATGGAAGAGAGGTGGATGTCCTGACTGAGAATCAAACTAGCAGAAATCAGGGCTCTATCCATTCTAACTTGGATAAGATCTTTTCCCAACCTTCTATTGTTCCAAGTGTATTTATTCCCATGGATATCCACATCCAAGAGATTAAGATCAACAATAAAATCAGAAAATTCCTCCATACCTGTGGAAAAGCTGGAGATTCCTCCATATTTTTCACCTAGGTTTAGAGGAGAGTTAAAGTCACCCATGATAAGCCAGTTAGTTGTACTATGTTGGTTTCTAAAGATCTTAAGATCAGTCCATAGTTTATGTCTCCCACTAACCGTATTAGGGGCATAGATATTATAAAGGATCCATTCACCATTGTTCTCAATAACATTAAATTTAATAGCAAGATGATTAGTGCTAGCATTAAGAACCATACTAGTAAAGTGTATTTTATCCCAAAGAGTAGCCAGACCTCCAGAGGCTCCCTGAGAGTCCACTGCAGCCATTTCAGAGTTTTCTCATAAACTCTTTTTACTAATTTCAAGGATCTTAGCTTTCATCTTAGTTTCCTGCAAAATCAAAATACTAGGACTACTAGAATCTTGTAACTCCTTAATGATTATCTATTTGGAGTTTCCATTTAGACCTCGAATGTTCCAAGAGATAATCTTCATCTAATAGGAGTGGGAGTTGGGATTTCCCGATGGCTCAATTAACGTTGAATGCCATCTGCAATGTCTTTGTCTATTCTCTTAGATCTAAGATTTTTTTTTTAGGGTCTTCCTCTTTTAGAACTACTTCCAAAATCTACTAGTCTTCTAGTAGAAAATCTAGTAGTTCTAGATGTTGAAGTTTCCCAGTTGTCCATTTTCTTTTTCTTTTCACTGTAGAGCGATTTTGGGATCATTTCAAATCCTTTCATTCTTTTTTTTTTTGAGATGACCTCTATGAATCCAGAAGTTAGCTCCTCATCTTCCTTGAATGGCGTTACTTGTCCCTCTTCTTGTTCTCTTTGATTCCTATCAATAGAGTGTAGATCTGCTGATCTGCTGAAGCAAGGAGGTATATTTGCTGATCTGTTGCTGAAGCAAGGAGGTATATTTGTTGAGATTTTACTTTCACCCCTTGGAGTGTTTTTCTGCAATGTTTCTTCTGAACCCATGTTATCCTTCTCCAATATTTCCTCAATGATGCACAGAGAGTTATCAGTCTCAGCTTCCTTATTGTCATTTGGAAGTTCCAAAGTCTTAGAAATATCCTTAGGGATGATATTTATCTTCACAGTTCCTTCTTGTTTTTCTGCCTCCATAGTCACCTTTACAAGATTTTCTAAGTCCTCTTTTAATCTAATTGGTGCTCCATACAAAGCTGTTGCTGGGGTTTTTGAACACCAGACCAAGTGTTTCCTTATTGGAGTTCTAAACCCCCTTTTTTTCCTTTTTATTGTAGTTCAACTCATTCTAGTTAGGGGATTTTTCTTCTCTCTGGATTTTAATTTCAAGAACCTTGTGTTCCTTTATCAATTCTAAGTCACCCTCAAGTTGTTCTTTCTTTTTTTGTTTGTCCACCTCTGTAGAGATCTCCTTATTGGGACATTTTTTGGTGAAGTGTCCTATGTGATGACATTGCTTACACCTTAAATGAAATGTTTCAAATTCAAGTTTTTGAATCCATATTCCACACTTAGATTCAAGATGATGTGCTCCAGTAACTCCTGCTCCATTTCAGAAAAAATGCAGAATCGAGCAAAAGCAAGTCTGGATCTATTTCTTGTGGGCCCATCCAGCTCAATCAGAGTACCTAAGGATTTAGCAATGTTTAGCAAAATTTCATCATCCCAAAATTGAAACGGTAGCCCAAGGAGTCTACACCAAATTCGAATGATGTTTATATTTTCAATGTTAGGGTCAAACCCTGGATACCTTTTTTTCAAAAATAGGCCTATATTACCCAGCCACCATGATCCTCCTAGAAGCACTGATTCCAAATTAGTCTGATGATTAAATTTTTCTAGAAAAAAACCCCGTGGCATGATGGTAATACTCAGATCCTCCTTAGGTTTCCATTTTCTAAGAGCCCATTTTCTAAGAGCCCATTTTCTAATAAAATCAATATTAGGTCTGGAGCCTAGAAACTTACCAACAAGGGAAAGATTCACTTTTCTCAAAGCCCTATTTATGTAGCCATCTGGGACCATGAGATAGGTAGCACCTTCATTGTCCTTTTCCCATGTGAACTACACTCTTTCAGGAGACTGTGGACCCACTTTTTTGTTAGGGTTTTTAAGAATCTTATTCCAGGCCAAAGGTATGGATCCCAGGGTGTCCACTTTTTCAATTTGTAACTTTTCATCCGTTCAATTCTATTCAGTAAGTAGCCTCTCCTCAGCTATGTTTGGCCTAGAATGCAGACATTCTGCAGCCAAAACTGCAGAAACCGCGCTGACTGTACCTCCGTCGCTTTCTCCATCGCTCCCTTTCTCCATATAACAATGTGATATAAATGTTAATGTAACAATTATTTTGTAAATTATGGTCATCCTCTTTAAACTTATGTACTATTTAAATGATGTAATTAATACAATTTGGTAAAATTAATTGAAATGAGTCTATGTGCTCTTATTTTTATCCTTTTAAAATATGTGTAATCCCGTGATTATTACTCTGAGCATATGCAATGTGCCTTAATATTTAATTTGAGACTGAACTTAAACCAATATCTGCTTTGAGCATATGCAATGTGCCTTAATAATTTTGATTCACGAGTAGGTTTTAATTCACATACTGCCTTATAGCTTTGTAAATTGACATTATCATTTTATTGATTCGTTTGGCTATGAGTAATATATCATGTTTTTGAGTCTTTGATTTAGAGATTGATCACCTTTGTCTTTCAAGATATTTATAATTGTTTATTATTATTGTCGACCTTAGCTATTATTTTTTTCATTTGAAATAGTAAAACCAATCTTTCATGTTGAGTACTTAATTCATGGGCTCTTATTGTTTGTTTATGTACATGTTATATTCATGTATGTTTTCTGGAATTTACTACCGACAATTTCTTTTTAACAATATTGTTTATCTTAATAATTGAAGCACATAGTCGGCATACTGAGTAAATTCATTATGACAAAGAATAATAAATTACAAGTCTCACGGGGATGAAATTTTCATTTATAAAAAATAAAATGTTTTCTAATTTTCATAACCTTTACAAAAAATAAAATAAATAAACTTATCTCATGACATAATATAATCTCAAAATCCTATAACTAATTAAATGTGTAGTTTTTGTCTTTGATGTAGATCAGTTTAGTTGATGGAGAATATCATCGAGACATGTTATCCTCCACCTAGATCTTTAAGGAGCCCCTTTTCCTCCCTAATCAGATGTTGTCCCTACCTTTCAACGAAGATAGTAGTAAATTATTTCATCGCTAAATAGATTAGAATAGAGAACAATGTGTACATAGAAAAAATGTTACCTCTATGACATCAACATCAACCAAATGACAAAGGTACTCCATTATCAAATGGATTCTAACAAACATGCAATTCTAGGAAATCATTAAACATACAATGATAACAATCACACTACTTTGGCCAAAGAATTTTAAAATATGCATGGAGTTCAATACCTCAAGGTTTGAAAAAACATAAGATATAGGTCTCCATTCATACACATCCATCTCACGACATGGCTACATATCCAAACATATCGAAAAGAAAAATGAAAACTTAAGAAGGGCTTAAACCCCTACTTAACGTAAAACTCACCTCCAAGGACTAAAAAAAAATAACACAAGACCCATACAAACGAGTGCATGTAGGTATATGTTCCATCAAACATACCTATATGCATTACTATGTATAGCCACTACACATTCTCTCCACTCCATCATGTAAATATGACCTAAAAATGAGCATTCAATAGATTGAATAACTAGGATTTAAATTAATGGATTACCATTCTTGCAGGCTAGTAATACTTAGATTTACTCCTTCAATCCTCTAGGGTTTGATTTTGAATAATAGGTTCCAATAATTATAACAAAGATTCATTCATAACAGCCCAATAAATTAATCGTGTTTTATTGAGTTTTTTTCATTTTTCTAAAATAAAATAATCACATGAAAATCGTATGCTGAGTAGATTCAGTGTTGTTAAAATTGATCAAATACTCAAGTCAAGGTTAATGGATGAAATCTATAAGTTTAAAAGGTTAAAAATCAAATTTTCCTAAAAAGTGAAATATATATATCAAACTTTTGGAATACATATGCGATTTGCACGTAAATTTCTTCTACACCTCTAATTCTTGATTTGGTCTATTTCTTTTCGAAAAGAATTTTTAGAATTTCATAACACATTTACAACTAAATTATAAATTACTCACAGAGCTTTATGTCCTGAAACCATTCCCAGGTCTAAGTCATAATTTTCATGTGCATGAGCATGGTAAAAGCCGACAATGTTAATCAGTCTTTCCTCGTACATGAGCGTGTTGTTTTTTCTACAATGGTCTAGGCAGGATTTTAAAGTGTGCATACACTTATAATATATACAAGGGCCTAGGTGGGCTTTCTAAGTGCACATACACTTCAAAATATGCAAGGGTCTAGACATACTTTCTCAGTGCACATGCACGGGTAATTGCATGGAAATGGGGAGCTAAAATGGGGTCAAAAGTGGCCATTTCTTTCCTAAAATGAGGGAAATATGACCTTCAACAAGTAATTTGACATGCCTATGCTCAAAATTTGACAATTTGATAACAATAATCCTAGTAATTAGAATCTAGTTTAGAAACTACTAATCTTTATAAGAAATGGTAGAGATTGAGAGGGTCAAATGTGGTGCACACCTAAGGTGGTCATATTTTTCTCTAAAAAATATAACATAGTGTTGTGTGTGTGCTCCCCATTTTTTTGTAAATAGTTTTTAGAGAAAGTTAGCTAAGATCGTGTATTAGGTCCCACTATTTTTTTTCCTTTTATTAATGAATATATTATTTTTCACTAATTTTCAAAGAGGAAACATCCCAAAAAAATGAAAAAACTAAGTGTTCTTCCCATAATTTTGAAAAAAAATCAAAATTCAATTTATTGAATGTGTGTAAAATGAACTATAGAATTTAAAAATGTATTTTTTTACATTTAGATGAGTGGATAAAAAATTCCCTTAAAAAAACAATTAATGTATTTTTGGTGAAAAAAGAATACACTAGTATTAAAAGTAAATACATATCGAGGGAGAATGCGAAAATGCAAAGCACGAGGATCATGTGGGATGGTGTGAACATTGACTAAGTTACAGTCCAATAGCATGACGAGGTCTCATGGAGAGCGAGTATCAACCATAATGTGCATGCAAGATTCAAAAGGGGAAAATCTCATTAACTTCTCATAGATCTGAAGGGCGGTGTACATATAGAGAGTGATTTGTAACCCCTAGTGCCTGCAATCATGATCTCTCAAGTGACGAAGGGGAGTTACATTCCCAGAATGGGAAGTAACTCCCATATGACGCATATGATGCACTAACATGTAAGGAATCTCATGATGACCCCTAAATGACACCTAGACCTATGATCTCACCTAAGTAAGATGACCTACCACGTGGCATGGAAAATTACTCACACCAACACCCCCTTCATCATAACTTAGGATGAGGCAACAAGTCAAAAATGAAAAATGGGTCCCCGCACTAAAGCCTGATGAGGCACCCATAAAAAAAGGATCTCAAGCAATGGAGGAAAACCTAGTGGGAAAATCATCCACCACAAGAGATGAAAAACACACTCTCTAATCTAAGAAAGATGCCAAAAATGGGTCCCATATATTGAGGATCTTGATAAGGTACCCATGTAGAAAAGGGAAATCTCTCATAAAGAATAAGAAGAGAGAAGAAGGGGGAGACAAGAGGAACGCAGAAGATGCCATGGGTGGATTTGAACTCTAAAACTCTAAAAAGTATCCAAGAAGAATGTCAATGACATGGTCTTCTTTCTCTAGACTGAAGAAGAGCCACCCGCACCAAACTGTGTGCCTGCCCTTAGGAAGGACAAAAATGGAGTGTTGGAATTCCACCCACTCCACGAAGGAAACTAAAGGTAGAAATACGAAGAACTCTGAATCTAGTCCACAGAAGTGTGACATATGTCTGGAAAGCAAGTGCACAAGAGTTTAAGGTAATGCCACGAGCGTAGAACTATAAAAGTGAAGAGAAGGAACATCCACCAAAAGGATGCCCGAGTGATGTGAAGGCAATGCAAAAAACCCCACAATAGAAAGATTATCCATAAGTAAGGGTGGATCAATGAAGATCTCCTGAAAGGTGGAAGTGATAAGAGTTCTAGAAGGGGCACTCCCAACAAACAAGATGATGGACTCCTTTGAAACACCTATAGAAGAATGAGGAACCTATACTACATCATAAGTAGGCAGTGCAAAAATATGACCAAGGTCGGGAAGATACTTGTCCCAATGAGGGATCTTGATAAATAGAAGAGAAATTTCAGAAAGGTATGAGTCATCAAACAAAGGGAGAGGAGTGGAAAGAGCCTCGCACACCAGAAGTGGAAAGTGCACGGATGCAATGACTATATGAGGATGAGTAGGAGACTAATCGATATTTGATGAGAAGTGGGAAGTGTGAACACACTCTAGAATAGTGAGAGGAGGAGAGGAGTCCTCAGTGGTACTCTAGACATCAGAAATGGAAGTACAATCATCTTCATCATAAGTAGAACCGATTGATTATGTGTCATCAAGGTTGTCATTACATGAAGAAGAAGAGGGGACGAATTGATCAACATTATGTGAAGGGTCTCCAAATAAATACTAAAAGATGCTCTAGATGTAGTGGGGAGGATATGAATCTTTCACGTGAATGCGGAGAGTTCTAGTGATAAACAACATCAATTGACCAAAAACATGATTGCAAGTATCAAGAAAGTCTTCAAGACATCTGGAATCAGTGGGTGCAGGAACTAGCCCAAGCAAGAAGTGTGTAAGACCCTCATAGGAAAAGTAGTGTTCCATGGAAGCATGTCATGATGTGTACTTCAATATCCCAAGAAGAAGTGGCGGAGGCTATAAAGTGATCCTGTGACACTTGAGTCTAGAAATATCATCCTCCACGACATGGAAGTGGAAGCAAGAAGTACAAGGTGCACAAGAAGAAGGGTTTAAGAATACAAGACATCATACTCATTTGAGAATGCATTTGCAAGTAATACGACACCCAAGAAGAACAATGATAACCCCCTGTCTATGATACTTTATAATTAGTGTTTGATTTTAATAAAGTGTGTTCATATGGTGTCAAAACATTGACCACACCTTCCAGTAAGTGACAAGTCACGTGGGAGTGGAGGCCACAAGAATTCCTAATCAGAAGCATAGGAACGACATGCAATCAAACACAAAAGGGAAAAAACAACACAAGGGTACACTGCTCAGTGTGATATAATATGTCTCACATCGTAAAAAATAAGGCTATCTTTCTGTAAGGATGTGGTGTACGCGCTCACTAGCCACAGTAGAAGAGGAGCAATATAATGCAATGAACCAGAAAAAGTGACCCAGAAATCCCAATAACCATATACAAGGAGCCTGGAAAAAGATACCCCCACTTAAAATAATGAATTTTTATTAATTTCCCCCTTATATTTCTCATACAATGTTTAGAAAGGGAGAACACGCAGAAAAAAAAATCAAAAGGGGAGGGAGTAGGGGTCCTAGAGCAAAAAGGGCGAGGACGGGCTAACATCTTGGCAACCTAGCTGAGCAGCTCGGTCTGAGGAGCTGGGAGCTGTGAGCACCAAGTTAGCTTGGCTCATCAAGCTGAGTCATCAAGTTGAGGAGGTGGGATCCTTAGTTATCTTTGGAGGTGCACCGAGTTAAGTGTTCAAAGCACCGAGTCGGGCTATACAAGTGAGGAAGCTTGATTTTGCTCAGTGGAAGTGGACCATTGATCGAGGTAGATGGCAAACATTGAACCAAGGAACGAGCTATGTGGGAACTGTCAGAGAGCACCACATCAATGAGACCATCGAGGTCATGCTAACAGGGCATTACCTAGAGAGGTGGATACATATCCACATGCTGGGAGCTACCCAAGTTGTAACGGCCGAAGATCGGGATGGGTAGAGTGCTAAGCGTTGAACCTGTCGATGGCAGTGGGAATCATGGAAGTTTCAAGCCTAAGGCGGCACATGGTTCAGAGCATGGGTATCTAAGGTGATCAGAGACGGTCATACACCTGAATCAGGTCAAAATGTGATAAAACTAGGGGATAAATGGCAAACACACCACCAACAACGACAAGGAGCCACAAAATAGGGCACATGAATGCAACGCGAACCAAAGGCACCAGAAAATAGTGTGCAAAACCCAAGGAAGGTAGGGTCGCGGTGTAATTGGAGCTGAGACGAGTGAGAAAGTGTAGATCCATGGAGAGCAAGGTCGCAGCAAGTTGAAGGTCCAAATGAACCAAGCATGAGTGAATGACAAACCATAAACCTGACAGATTTAAAGAAAGGGAAGTATGGAGGAGCTCGGTAGGTAGAATCTAACGTGAGTGATCGAAGACCCACTCAAAAAGCCCGATGTAGAGAGCCCACAATAAACACAGACCGAGTTGTGAACAAAGCATGGCAATTCTGCAAGAAGGGTGGCGAGTTAGGGAGATGATCTCAGTTCCCATCTCAATGAGAAAGAGCCAAGTTGGGGCCTGAAACAACTCCCAAAAACCTCTAAAAACTCACAAACAGTGCCTTGAAAAATCTGATCTAAACTTTAAACCTGTAAGCAAGACACCAAAGTTGCATGCAAATGCTGGGAAAACTTGTAAAACCCATGAACACTCGAAAACATGAACATCGGCCACATGAATGATATTGAAACCCCAAACCAATGCAAGAAGAGCATGGACGAAAATAACCATTATGACGAAAGCTCATGAAACCCAAAAAAATAAATGAAGAGCTAGAGAGAAATGAAAACTGGTGAGTGGCACAAAGCCCACAACGTGCACTCTGATACCACGAGGGAGAATGCCAAAATGCGAGGCACGAGGATCATGCAGTATGGTGTGAACATCAACCAAGTTGTGGTCAGATAACGTGATGAGGTCTCATGGAAAGAGAGTATTAACCATAACATGCATGCAATATTTGAAAGGGGAAAATCTCATTAACTTCTCATAGATCTTAAGGATAGTGTACATATAGAGGGTGATGTGTAACCCCCAATGCCTGCAATCATAACCTCTCGAGTGGAGAAGGGGAGTTACATTCCCCAAATGGGAAGTAACTTCCATATGATGCATATGATGCACTGACATGTAAGGATCTCATGATAACCCATAAATGACACCTAGACCGATGACCTCACCTAAGTGAGATGAGTTGCCACGTGGTGTAGAAAATGACTCACACCAACTACTAATCCTAATAATTAGAATATAGTTTATAAACTACTAATTTTTATAAGAAATGGTAGAGATTAAATGGGTCAAATGTGGTGCATACATAAGGTGGTCATATTTTTCTCTAAAAATATAACATATTGTTGTGTGTGTGCCCCCATTTTTTTTGTTCCAGTATTTTTTGTAAATACCTTTAGAGAAAGTTATATAAGATCATGTATTAGGTCCCACTATTTTTTGCCTTTTATAATGAATATATTATTTTTCACTAATTTTCAAAGAGGAAACATCCCAAAAAATGAAAAAACTAAGTGTTTTCCCCCTAATTTTGAAAAAAATCAAAAAAATAAAAATTGAATGTGTGTAAAATGAACTATAGAATTTCAAAAATTATTTTTTACATTTAGATTAGTGGATAAAAAATGACCTAGAAAAAATAATACATGTATTTTTAGTGAAAAATGAAGACACTAGTACTAAAAGTACGTACAAATCAAAACCTAAAACTAATGAGATTTTAGGAAGAAATACACGGTCACAAAGATAAGATGGATTTTGATGTTGTTGTGGTGTTTTAAAACAAATGTCTTAAAACACACAAGAAAATGGAGAACAAAATCTAGATTTGTATGCTTTTAATTTTTTGTAGAACATGGATTCATGCATGGAATAGATTGTCCAACCCTTAGGCTTAGATATAAAAACCAAATAAAATATAATACATTCACATTATACCACAAGCATTTTATATTCTCTATGAGAAAAGTATTTTTACATAGTAAAAATGCACTCATGTTATGGATTAGAATTACCAAGCCATAACATGCTCACATTATAACATGAGTAATTCATAACATGCTCATGTTATCACACAAATGAGACAAGTGTTTTATGTTTAAAATGCATCTCAAATACATTTTTGGCTTCTTTTTGGAGCCCCATCTCCATGCACTTACCCACACTTAAAATATCAGCAAGGTTCTTAAGTGGACTTTCTAAGGGTGCATGTACTTCAAATTTCTGTAAGGGTCTAGGAAAACTTTTTAAGTGTGCACGCACTTCAAATATTTGCAAGGGTTAAGGAAATTTTTTTAGTGAAAAAATATGGGAAATGTCTATGATGTTGTAAATCAAACTTTTGGAGTGTAAAAGTATGGAAAAATATACAATAGTTTAAATCAATCTTTTTAAGGTGTGAAAGAAAGGAAAACCCCTACAAAAAATTAGATTAGGTTTTTAGGGTGCACAATCAAACCAAAAACCTACTAAGGTCTAAATGAGATTTATAAGTGATTCGATCTCTTGTTGGTGTCAAGTAATTGTGTGTGTATGTGTGTGTGCATACACATGCATTCATGGGTGCATATGAGTATGTGGGAGGGTGTGTGTGTGAGTATTTTGATTAGAATGGCTTGGAGATGATTTTTTATCCACCCGACATAATTTTTTGATCTCTACACAGTGGTGCTTATATTTTTGAAATTTTAGTGGCTCAATTTTTCTTGTTTTTTCCCCTTAGTCCCCATTTTTAGACATTTGGAATTCCATATATTTGATATATCCAGCGGATTTCAACACTATTTCGTTTTAAAGTGTGTATTTTTCACACTCTTTATGTTTTAGGATTCAAATCTATTCCATTTCACGTTAGAACCATACTTTTTCAGTTTTTTGTTATATTTTAATTGAAAATTTATTATAAATGCACTATTTTATAAAGTTCCACCCACTTTTAGTTGTAAGCACCATCTATAGTGCTTACAATAGTTTATGGGTCAGTACCATTTGCTTCATGGTTTGTTTTATAACTCATATATTAGGGTAAACATTGTACAAACTACATCATTATAAGTCATTTAGGATGTTTTTATTTAGAGTGTACATTATTTAAGGTTCTCTTCAGCTTTTATTACATTAAATTTTGTAATGGACTTGTTCCACACTCTCAAGAAGGAAAGTAATAATCTCATTTCATAAACCACCATACTCTTTTCCAAAGTATGCTAAATTCAAGAAGACATGGTTATATTTGTTCAAGATAATAGGAAGTGAAAAAAACAAACTCTTTATTTCTCTTACTAATTTTTATAAAAGCCTCCTTTAGTCATTGTAGAACACAATTACATGCTTGCAATGTCAAATAGACACCATGAATACTCCTTTTAGTGATCATAATCCACGTTGTGTTAATAATTCTTCTCTTCTTGATACAAATTTACATTCTACTCATCCCAATCATGAGTTTTCCATTGGATTTGATGCACCTATTATAACCCACACTTCATAGTCACCCACCATTGTGTTTGGCCCATTTGAGAAGAACACAATTGGTTTTGTATCCCACAATATTTGATCCATGGATCATTTTAGGAGAGGCATAGGTAAAATTTTATAGGGCATCATTTCCCCAGCTAGCCCATTTATTGGATTTTTTGCCATCGAATTGGTTATAGAGAAGTTGAGTTTTCATTTAGTCCACTTTGTACACACTCACATGTTTTTGTTTGTTCCACTTTTTTTGAGGATATTGAGTGATACATGATTTTTGCACACCTTTTCAAGCATGATATACCTAAGACTACTTCAGTCAAACATCAAAGTCATAACTCTTTTACAGATGATTCCTTGTATATACCATTTTTTCACATGACATCAAATCACATGTATGAATCTTCATATACTATTTGTATTTACCTAGGATGGATTTTAGATCATTCCCATAAGCATCATCAACATTCAAGTTGTATGGGATTTACAAGCATAGGTCCTATACCATTAGTTACATCAACCGTAAACTGCTCACTTTTCTAGTAATACTCCCTTTATTTTGGAGCAACTATGTTTGACATTGTTCCCTATTTTGGAACAACACTCATATTCATATGACCTTTCTTCAAAATCTATAGTATAATTTTTTGGAGTTATTCAGGCATACATATGTTTTAGTTTATCTTAATTTTATGTTTATTGGGATATATTATACTTGAACTATAGTATAATACGATATGGGGGCATGATTTTTACATTCTAGTCTACCTTTATGTATGTGTACCTTGTTTTACAAACCTTTTCTCTATTTTAGTTGTTACTCTCTCCCATCACCGCTAGGGTCATCCTTCTTTGAGACACCATTATAGTATCTTCAATTTTTTCGACATGTAGACAATTTCCTTCATCTTAATGTGGAGTTATTATAGTGCATAAAATGTATATATTTCCATGTGTGAGTAGTTGGCTTCCTCCACTCATACATTTTGTCACTAAATCCACCTTTTCAACATTATGGTGTGTGTGTGCGTGTATTCATATTGCTTCTTTAGGTGGTGTGCCCCTTTCTTACTATTAGTGCATCACAACATATAATTTAGGTAGCTAATGGCATTCTTTGTGTACTCTTTTATAATTTCATCACCTCTTCTAATAGAATGGTAATCTCTTTGGAGTTATTCTAGTACATATAGTGTCATCTAGTCTTTTTTGATGATTGATTAGCAGATTCAAATCACTCGTATAGATTTGAATTATTCACCAATATTTTCACTTGCAATTCTTGCATGTTATTCACTAATGAATTTTATCCCATCCATTATTATTTTAGTGATGGCTTTCATCCCATCTAGGGAAGTCTTCACAATACTTAGTCTAGTTTTTTTAGAAACCTTTTTTTGGTCTCATTATTTCCAATTTGTATTTATTGTACATGGGTACCTCATCATACCTAGTTGTTGAGACCCATTTTAGATTACTATTAGCCTTCTAATTTTTTATATGCATCACTAAGTTACACTTAAGGGGGTTTTGGTGGAATTTTCTACTTGTACTAGCATTAAGTTGACTTAGGTTAGCTTAACTATACTAGGTTTGTTTTGTGCACACCTCATAGGCATAGAATATGATAAGTGGCGTCACTAATCACTTTCTAAATGTGTCCATTATGCTTCTATCACTTCATACATGTGTCGATTACTTAGTCAAAATTATATTTGGTTCAAAAATCTTGTTTTACTTGGTCAAAAATAAATTTTGAACCAAACTCCTATTTTTTCTATATCTTGACAACCTCTATTTGTATGGTATGGCCGATTAAGAGAATAATATACTATTTTCATTCTTTATTCCTATTTATTTTTAGCATATTATCAATTCTTCCATTATTGGTATCAGACCCTATTGAGGAGTTTCCTTGGTTTCAACAATTCTTACAGAGTCAATGGAAGTTAGGGGCACATCACTTGGGTTAAATGAGTGTATAATAGGCTACATGTGTAACTCATAAGTTTATTTAAATAACTTAGTTTATAAATTTAATTAAGGTGTCAATAAAATTTCACATTTTATTATTAGGAGAAAAGTTATGACTTTAGGGACGATAAGAAAGTGCAAGATAAAATAAAATCCCTTGGTTGGAACACCTACGCATTCAATGAGTTGGATCATCCTAGGGGCCTTATGTCAATAAGACATTTTTCACTATTCAATTGAATAATAATAATGTCCAATTATTTAATTTATAATTGTAATTATCTATTTGAAAAAAATGTAATCTTAAACACTTCAATAATTATTAAAGTATGTATTTGTAGGTAAATAAACCATCTATGATAGGTTATGATCTTTATTTTGAAGATGATGATGATGATCCCAACTATAGTGAGTGGTCAATACATGTACTTAATAGTGTACAATGATAGATGATCATCATGACTGTATCATGATAGATGATCAACTCATGACAATATCATGATAAGTGATTATTGTCATGAGCACTAGGGCATAATTAGTAGTCCTAGTTTTTTATTTGTATTTAGATGATCATCATGACAATATCACGATAGATTATGATTGTAATGAGAACTAGGGAATCATTAGTATTCCTAGTTTTTTATTTGTATTTTGAAGGGATAACACATGAACTTCACTCTCTAATGCTATTATAAATTATAGATGAGAAATTATTAGTTTCTCATCCACAAAATTATCTCTTCACCAAAGACATTAATTTATATATCATGTTTCCAAGTCTGAAATATTTTGTTTTTGAAAAGTTCCAATATTTTATTTGTGAATGTTTGTTTATATGTATGTACATATTTTATGTCTATGTGTCTTTAAATGTGTCTGAATAATAATTTAATATCTCTATTTATAATCATATTAAAATTTATATTTATGAATAATTTATATTATATTATTATGATTGCATTACAAATTTTTCGTGGGCCCTCCTCAATTCTTATAATGATGGTATAATTTTATCATATATTCTTAAATATAATGTGATAGTCATTCTACCTAGAGAAATATATGCATTACCTTTTTTTTGTTAAGATTTCGTTTATGTGTACTATACATGCATGTGGGTATTTATATTATGTATTGTAGGAATCTTGTAACTTTTCTAGAAATTTTGCATGGCGTCAAATCGAAAAAAAAACACCTCATGTAACATTGGGGATGCATATCAATGTAGTTTTATTTTTCTATATGTTGAGTTTCAAGCCTAGTTTTTAGTGGCCTATTACAAATACTCAATATATGTTCTCACCTCACCATTTTTGTATCACTGATAAAAAATCAGTGAATGTGGTGAGGTGTTAAGGTTTAAAGCTATTTTTGTACAAATCCTTTAGGTTAGAAAATATATTCCAACATTTTTAAAACTCATAGAAATTTATTGATATTCACTAAGATGAATCATTGTTATATGTGAAGTGAGGGGAGACTGCCCAATACCCAGGATTCAAACAATGTTCTATACAAAATTTATCGTTTGTGTACCTAACACTATATAAGAAGTGCCTAGGTTTTTGTATAGGGATCCATTTGATTTTATGATTTTGTTGCACTGATAATGATTAACCCCAAGGTGTTACTCTCTATGTACCTCAAAAACATGATAGTGTGCCTACGGGAACAATGGAATCCTTTATAGTTAATGCCCTAAAAATTTGGTTTGAATCATTGTTTACAAATAGGATCAATATATCAAAGTACTTACAGACTAGACACACCATATCCTAGTTATTGTATACCTATTTTTAAAGTAATATTGTCAAACCTACATATAGAATTATATTGTTTTAGGCCCATTCTAATTAAATAAGTCAGAACTGCACATAAATTCACAATGATTTAGGATCATTTAGATAAAATATTTTAGAATTTCGTGCATAGTTACATTATTTTAGTGTTTCATATTAGTTTTGAGTATATTTTTCAAACATGCACATAGTTCATTGTTCTAGATTAGAGCAATACATGGTAAGTCAGAAAACCTGGATTTTTTTTGAATTATATGTATTTTGTAATTTTTGACTAAAACTTTTCTTCTTGAAATATCATCTCTACTGCAAATTGGGAAAAAATGTCTAGAATTTTTAACCTCCAAGTGATTTTCCCTTTTTGATCCTCTTATCAAGCTAACTATTTCAATACCTAACTTCATAGACATTTTTTGGAAAAGCATTCACCCTCTAGGTGAGTGTACTATTATGATCCTATTTTCAAGATAATATTTTTTACATATTACTCCAAAATTATTTTAAAAATTGTAGAAAATTACTTATTCATCTTCACATATTGCTACAAACTTACTTTTTAAAATGAAGAAATTTACATACTTTTTGTGATAGAAATACCCAGAAAATTGGTTATTCTCAATAGGTCTACTTACTTCAGCTAGAAAAATAACATTACCAATGTACTCCTTAGTAAGGGAATTTTTCACATTCTTATGCAGAAAGAAATTTACCATTTAGCCCCTATCAAACTAGTCGAATAAACAACCTATATATGACAATGAGTATTTCCATAAGTAAAATTTCACTTTCAGAATATCACAAATCTTTTTAAAATGTTGGGAAATATGGGAGAAACTCATTGACTAGTGTGATAAGGTGAAATCATGCCATGTAAGAAAGGATTTTGTATCTCTTAGTCCACAAATTTATCCTTTGATTGAGGATTTCATCATTTATGTCAAGTGTTTGAGACTTATAGTAGTTAAGCCAAGTGCTAACAAGGTTTATGACCAAATCATAATGATTATGTTCTCAAAATTATTGTATCCCTATTTATTCTTTATATAAAACTACTTCACATAGCAAGATTCACTGGGTACATCATATTTGGCACCAATATTTGATAAAATCTATGAGAAACTTTAGAGAGAATACTAAAAACTAAATTTTTTTAGTGTCATATGACATAAAGGAGCTAAGTAACAAGCATTAGCTATAAATAAAAATAATTAAAATTCATAACCTAACTCTAGAAATGTTAAATGTCCCAATAAAGGAAAAGGAAAAGCTAAGTCTCATCTTAGGGGTGATCAATCAACTTGGTCAAATCCTCCTACCTGACAAGATTAGGGAAAAGGAAAAGTGTCTGTAAAATTTGATAAAAATCCTTGCAACTATTTTATTATACTAATATATGATGAATCATCATCATGTTTCAATAAAATGGCATTAAAAATAAAGGAGAAATGAAAAATATGAAGCTCCCTACCAGTCATTAGATTAAGAATCTTCTAACCATATATAAATTAACATTCATTTTTCTAATTTCTCAGTGAATTCTACACAACTGAAATTTTTCGGGAAACTTTTATCCTTTTATGTTGAAAGAAAAAGCTTCATTGAGATGAAGAAAGGAATTTTCAAAAAAATTATCCACGTTCTAAACTTTTCTATAAATTTATTATATATATATCAAATAACTCATTTTGTTGAAGTAAAATGACCTTGACTTTACCTTTAATGATGTTATCGAATAGAAAAATAATAGTTTTCAATTATAGGCAATGACAAGATTGATCATAAATCCAAATTTAACAAGTTTTACAACTTTGTGTTTGATCAACATTCACAAGTCATGATGTGCATGAAAATAGCTTGAGTATAATATTACATCATATAAAATATCATTTATTAAAAAAATATCAATATGCACAACATGGTTCTTTGGTTACCAAAGTTTTCCCTCAAATATTGATTTTGTTCAAGTTGTGCACTTGGAAAAAAACACATGGGTTCTTTTCCTAAAGGAAACTCCTATAGTGTCAGTGACAAATTGAAGTTAGCTCACAATGACCTCAAATAATTCTCCATTGTTTTTTTTATAAATGTAAATGTGTTTGTACATTTATTGATGACTTCTCTCACAAAACTTGGTGTATTGTTTAAGAAATAAAAGTGAAGACTTTGACACTTCCAAAATTTAAAATTCCTTGTTAAAAACTTGACAGTGAGGGAGATACAACGTAAAGACATATATAATAGAGGAGATTATGTCAACAATTATATGAGAAAATTTTATGAATAGGAAGGTGTTCATGAAATAATTTGGTGTGTTGCAAATGATTGACTTTTCACCAATGGTCATGGGGCTAAGCCCTTCCTTCTTGTGTATGGGGAGGCTCCCATTATTGAATGTAAACTAACCTAAAGTTGTGGGTGTCTTTTAGGTCAGGGATCACATAGGAATATTGTTATCTCCGAATCTCTGCACCCTAAGGTTTGCACAACTATGTGTGCTTGAGCTCACAGTGTGATTGGATAACATGGGTACTATCTCCAAGTTGTGGGACTTGCTACTTGAGATAAACCTCCAGAGAAAGTTGGTTCTTATTTCTAAACTACCTGCCACTATCTACTCTAATGTAGAAAAAAACTATCTAATCCTAAACTAACTTTCCAAGGGACTAGGGAGAGAGAGAGTGCATGAAAAAAAAGCCTACACTAAAGTAGTGATACACCAGAAAAGGAGAGGTATGAGAATAATCTTCCAATGTGTGAAAAGTAGAAATAAAATGCAAACTAGAAGGGGCGATAAAAGTTCTCCACATTCCAGCAAATGCATTCACAACAATATTCCATGCATGCACAATGAGAATGAATCCCTACAGAGTATAAGACAGAAACAATATATATGCAATAAGATTGAATGGGAAAAGTGAATGCAGAAAAACACATCAGGGGAAGATACATCCACAAACTTGCATCTATTGCTTCATGAATATGCACAATCCAATCTATTACAAGATAAGGGTCTAGATCAACATGCAAGGAGTCCACTTTAAGGGCATACAACACATTGGCTTCACAAAACAAATTTGATAGATTTTTTCTACTCAAAACTATCTCCTCCTTACAATGAGCCCAACACTCCAATTTACAGAAACCTGAGAAGAGAGGGAGAGGGAAAAAAATGAAAATCCTGAAATTTTTCCTTTAACCACTTGCAAGATGTAGTAAATAAAGTGAAATTATGTTTTTTTTATTGCAAAAGGTTCCCCATATTGTCCCAAGACTTGCAGCAGTGAGAAATGTTAGCCCATGCTCCATTGAATGCATCCCAACTACCAAATAAAACCTTATTCAGAATCTGGCCAAGTTTTCCAAAAAATCACCATTGATTTCTCATCAAATTCTGAATTTCTTGATATCTGTGCATCAGGCTCAGGATCACAATTCCAACGGTACAAATTTTATGTGTTTTTGTTGAGAACTCCAAAAGTTATGGCATTTTTAGTGCAGGTGGATATTTTGGGTCTACCAGGCATTTCTGTCATTTAACAGGAATGAGCATCTGATTGACTAGCGTAGACGACATCCTTCCCATTCAAGAAATTCAAATTTTGTGAAACCAAAGCTCGAGGTCAAAAGTTATGGCCATTTGAAGTTCGGGGTCTAATTTAGTGTTTTCCCTTGCATGCAGATATGTCGGGTATTTTGGGTCCTGGTGTCCTAGATGTCTCTTGTGCGACTTGGGCCAAAAACCTCCACTTCAGCCGCATCACACCTATCTCGCCTTGTAAATCAAGAAAATCAGCTTTTGGTGTCCCGCTTGTTCCAATGTTGACCAGGCCGTGAGGGCTGTTGACTACAGTTTTTTCCGCATCTCCCTTTGACTGCGGTGATTTCAAGTTTTCAGGTCCCACATATCCCATGTGTACCTGTGCGGCTTGGACCAAAAAAGCTAACTTTTATGATTTGTACTACCTACAGTGATTTCAGGTCTACGGAGAACTCGTGTCATGATGTCCCGTAGACCACGCGAGACAAAAATGTCTGATTTCACCGATTCCCACTGTCTGCGGCCTTTTCGGTTTTTCGGGTCCCAGATGTCCTACGCATACTTGTGCAACCTGGGCCAAAAAAAATATAACTTTTCCAATTCCTTTGCAAATTGGCCCTAAACTTGGTACAATGAACCTTGGTATGATCCGCCTTGGTATGATCCACAGCTCTCAAACTCGATTTGCATTAAAATAGGGTTGTCGCTTCATTTTTTTGAATTTCTCACATTTTTTCTAACTTCTTAGATTTTCCTTGGACAAGGGGGGGTTAGAGAAAAGAGGAGAGGAACCTTAAAACCTGATTTTACGCCCTTGAACCATTTCAACCTGCTTGAGTATGAAGAATCATGTAAGTTATCCAATTCACCTTGAGGGGTGAATTTGGGATAACAATTACTCCACTAAACTTGTGGAAAATTCTTGTACAAGGTACAAGAGAGGAATTTACAGTGAAGAGAGGTAAAGGGGAGCTCGTAAAATAAGGAGAGAGGGTTATTATTGTTAGTAGGCTTACAGAATTCACATATAGTAACAAGAGTAGGTCCACATTAAATTGGAAGAACACAACAATGAAAACAATGATAAGACCAAAAAATCATATACACATAAATCCATTGACTCATTTATGAAAGGCGCGAACACATTTATTGGTTGTACAAGATTATCATGTATATAAAGTTAGAAATCAGAGAGAGAGTATAGGAACATAAGCAAAGGAATATAATAATTGCATCTTTTATTACTTGATGTAGTAGTGGTAATCTCAACAACATACATTCAATCAAAAAAATCCAACCCCCTTGGAATGGATAAGCCATTCTGATTTATAGTGTTAAAAATTGTCCTTTCATCTACCCCCCACATGAATTTTCACGTATCCCCATCACTTGTTGCCTTTCATATTCCTAGGAAGTGATTTTTTTATTCTTAGTGAAAAAGGACTCTTAAAATGTTAATGTTAAGGGTCACTAAAGTGAATAAGACGAAATAGAAAAATGTACATTCTTAATGAGAAATTAGAACATAGAGAGAGAGAGAGAAGGAGAGAGAAAGAAGGGGTTGACTGATCTAATGAAGATGAAGCTTTGTTGATAGACCTTTGAGGAAATGCTTCATGAACGATAATCTTAACCTCTAATCACCTCTTGAACTGAAGCACTGAGATTGCACATGCTTCCTCCCATTGTGAGACAAAAGAACACTTCAAAGTGCTAAATAAGTGTTTAAAAACATTGTATCAATGCATTTGTAAAGTGAACATGAGATGACCACTTGCATCACCCATGATGATCTTCTCTCATTATGCTTCTTATGACTATCACCTTAATGATCAAAATTTTTATGTCTCAACACTTTCATAGGCATCATAATGTTCTTGATATCACTTGTTGCCTAAGTGATTATATGTGGAGTTAGAAAAACCAAATCACTCCTCTCATGAGATATAGAGACAATCCAAGACATTAAACTAGTGTTGAAGAACATTGTAATGATATTTGTACTAAGGCAGAAACATGATGGTTTCAATCGTGAGAGTTAAGACATAAGGATCACTTCCTTCCTTCTTAGGTTTTCACAACTCACCCCAATGACCACAAAAAAAAAATCCTTGTTGCTCAAACTCTTTTGATGCTTTTCCTCCTCTTACTGAGATGGGTTTTCATCATGTGGGTGAAAGGATTACCCCTGATTGAAATTTTGTCATGTGGCCACCTTTTGGAATGAAATGAGGAGATAGAAACATATTTCCTTCTTGATGCTTGACCACACCACAATTTTTCAAACGAGTTTTTAAGGACACTACCAAGTGGATAACATCAAATGAGATAGGGATAATTGCCCATTCTTGTAAATTTGATACCATGAATGAAGATCACAACCTTCATACCTTTCTTAGCTCCAGAATATTATTTGAATGGAATCGTCCTTAGAATACCCTTGCATTTTATTGCTTAGATTCCTATTATGTGAGGGTTCATGTACACTTGAAAATCAACACGTGATTCCAGATGCACTTGATTTATCAAGGTCATGTTGAGATAGTTGAATTATGAAAGATGAGATGGGAATGGGGTAGGTTAAATGGTGTAATTGAGATAGGTGGGAATAATGGTAATATATGGATCTAGGATCGAGGTAAAAAAAGATTCTCAACTTGAAAATTAGGAATTTTCTCTTCAAGGAAAATGAATTCCTACCTAACCTATATGGGGGTGATGATATGGTCAAGGATTATTATTGTCCACGGGTCTCATTCTATATCAGTGAAACAGAGTGTGGCTCGACCCGGTTATCAAATTTGAGGAAATTTTCCGTATGCCTCTAAATGTATCCTTCCAAAGAGGGTCATATAAGAATGAGAGGGGATGTCTTGAGGTAAAACTATGGGTTTTGTCACCTACCCCTATTTTTTAGGTCAGACCAGAACTATTCAGCTATGGTCAATTTATCATTCAAAGCATCTAGTTGGTCAATGATTTTTGGTAATAAGGTGCTTGATCTAAACACTAAATCCTATATACCTAGGTCAATGTCTCCTTGATAGTAGTAAATGTTGGGTGGGTTGATAATTGGTTCAAATAACTTTGTACGTGGTTAGGGTGGACCTGGGATGGTCATACAAGCACCAACTCGTGAGAAAGGGATCAAACAATCGATAACCAATGGGGCTAAGATCCAAGACAGAGGTAGTCTAAGCCTCTAGGAAGTGGATATTGTGTTCGTTTTAACCTATAACCTACTTTTTAATTCCTAACTTTAAATAAGTAAAGGAAATGAATCCGAATTAAACAAAAGACAATTAATTCACCTTTTAATCTGATTAAATTGTATTTACCGATACTTAGATATAATAATAACAACATCTAGCTAATTCCTTCTTTTTGAGTTTTCAATAAAACTTTTTCATAATAACAAAACAATAAACAGAAGTTAAATTCCTAAAGTCTTTTTGGTATTTTCAAGATTTAACAAAATAAATAAAATAAACTATTTGCAGAAACAAACATAGGGAATCTAATATTAAAACAAAATGACGACTTCTAATAAAATAAACTAAAACAAGGAATAGCCAGATGCAGCTATTCTTCTGTTGCAAGATTGTGTGACTATTTTAAACAAAGATTGTATTCACAAGTTATTACTCTGGATTTATTCCAACTAAACTTCTGCCTTAGGTTCTCGGGAAAGGAAAGAAAAGCTTCTCGGAAGCACTATCTTCTTTACCCGAAAACTTCCCCGGTATAGTGGAATTGAAATATACGAATAAAAAACAATGAAGAAATAAATCAGAATATTACTGGCACAGTAACTTCCTCTAACCTTTTTTCCATGTAGATCCACAGGGATAAGCATGGAAGAGGATATCAATGAAAGATATATGCAAACAATACAACAAACAAGAATTCTACCAAATTAAAACAATGTACTTCTTCTATTCTAGCAAATACAATTAATCAAAGCTTAAAGAAATTCAAATACATCCCCAACCTATCGTTATTGAGCTATGATAGAATTCTAGGTATGTTGTTGCATTTGCTGCCTCCTCAGCTTTCTTTCCTTCTCCAAAAATGATATCCAAAGGATCCTAGTATGTGTAGAGTGTTGGTTGGCAGTAGAAAAGTACAGAGAATTCGCTGTGGCTGGTTGGTTGCAAGAAAGTGAATTGAAAACAATATGGCTAGGAAGGGAACAAAGAAAAGAGTTGGTTGTTTGTGTAATTTCTATCAAAATTTTAAGCAGCATAACTTTACATCCAAAATGTGAAAACTCCAACCCATCATCTGGGTTAAATCTGGGATTTTATAACACTTTGGGGAAGAATGAGTCTAACAACACATTGTCCAACAAGAAGTGACAACACATCACAACAAGGGGCAGTCAACATTCTAAATATAGTAAACTAAGAAGGGAATTCCAATGCGAATCCAATGAGCCCAAAAATTAGGCGAAATGGTTGAGAATCGAGTGAGAAAATCACTCTTGAAATCTAAAAAAATGTTGAAATATGCGTGTTTTTGATTCTCATATTTAAGGTGGCATGACCTTCAGCCTTAACAAATGGGTGGTTATGCAACCACCACATAGGTTACACAACCTTGAGTCTATTACGATTGGAAGATGCGTAACCACCATGGCAGTCATAAAACAAACACAAGAGAAAAAACAGGAGAGAGGAAAAAAGGGCCCTTATAAATGTAGAATGAACTCATTGAATTTGAAAACATGGACAAAATAGGTCATAACAAGCCTGTGCAAAGGAAAGGGGAGAAGAATCTGGATTTCATTGTTACTCTACAAAAAAATTTCTTCATCATCAGAGACTTATCACATTCTTCCATGTAACACCGTGTAATTTTTGGGTGCGTACACTTCCACCACTGAGAAGGACACACTTGGATACCAATGAAGAGTAAGGGGATACGATGGATGGATGATTTATGGGATTCTCAATGATTCTCACCTTCTTGTGAAGTTTCCTAGAATAGTGAGCCTTTGTACGCCTTTTTTTCCTCATCTTTCTTTTTGAAGATTCTTTCCCGGTGATCCTTGGTTACACTGAATTGAGATTTGGTTGCAAACGTTCTTCCTTTGAAGAATGACCACATTATCAGGTGTTTGACTGAGTTTTTAATAACACTATTGTGAAGGACATCAAATAAAATTGGTAAGATTTTTCATTCTTGCATTCATGGTGCCACACATGTAGATCACATATTTACCCTTCCCGACTCCATAGTACTTGAATGAAATAAGACTTAGGATTCTTACATACCTTTGTGCTCATATTTTTTGATGGGAAAAAGATTATTCCCCACACATGGTGCTATTGAGTTCCTTGATAGCTCAATTATCTCACTTCAAATTGCTTCTCAGAGAGATAATGGTAGATTTAGGAGGCAATGACTCTCAACCTATTCCATGAGCTTCCCCTTTTACTTTTGATCATGATGACGCTTGTTTACCTTCACAATTTACTTTCTTGATCAATATTTAACCTAAGTGGAAACAATCCTATGACCTACTTAGTCATCCTTTTGATCAAGTTTCTTCCCATAGAAACGGAATTGTTTCTCTAGATGGAAGGATTGACCTCTGAATGAATCTTGATGATGAGTTACATGTTTTGACCTCCAAATTTCACTAAGAAACCCCAAATTCCACCTCCTATGACTTGCAAGATGTGGGATTGTTACCAAGCATGAATAAATTGTTTAGAAACTCTTCGTGAGGTATAAATTTCTTGAGATGAATTCCATTCTTACTCATATTGGGTTTCTCATATCATGTTCATGATGATCATCCTCTTGGTGACCTGAACTTAAATGTAGCTCTTGATGTTTCAAATCATTTTTTAGACACCACAATGTTATTGATTTACCTTGCTACACCTTTATGTGCTCTGATATGTTATTTTACAAATCAAAATGAATTCTATCAGAATGACTTTCATCTACCACAATTGGAATGAGTCATGTCATCTAGCTTTCTTCCTTGAATTGTGCCATGTAGAAACCACCTCAGAATGATGCTTTAGGATCCTTTTTGAGGGTTTAATTTATTTTTTTGGACACAAAACAGCTTATTGACCTTGCGTTGATGGAAAAAAGCAACAAGATAAGAAAAAATGGAGCTACCAGTAACTTTATGCACCAAAATCTAAAACTTTCTCTTTTTAGCAGGTGGGGTCAGAAGCTGTTATTTTGGGAGTTTATGGAAAATTTGCACAATCCTTGTTCCCTAAAGCTATTAATCCACTTATAAAATTTCCACTGATGATGATTTAATATTTTTAGAATGTTTTTATTTTTAGACTTCTATCTTTTCCCAAACGGTTATTTTTAGAAAGTTACCCGATTGACGTTGTTTGGTGTTTCTAGATGTTCTGAATGTTAAGGGTTTGAAATTTTATCAAAATTTATATTTTTTAGAATCATATTATCCGTAGCATGTGCTATTTTTATAAATTTTACTTACCAGTGTTGGATTGCGATGAAAATACCCTCACTATGTTTGGCTTCGCATCAAGATCTTGTGCTCCCATTTTCACTTTTTTGTCCATTGGAACTCTTGGAAATCCAAAAAGCAAATTTTAGGGTTAGGGATTACAGATTTTTGTGTCATAAAAGTTAGGGAATCATATAGTATGCAACTTTAATCTTCCCAAAGGTGTTTTGTAGAAGAGCAATTTTAAAAAAAATGCAATCAGATTCTAGTTAGTGAGATATGAGAAAAAAATCAATTTCAGAGGCTATGGATGTTCTAGAGAAATTTTTCCAACATATTTGGTGAAAATTTATCGTTTTCCAAGTTTTACAGAAGTAGAAATGGTGGATGGTTGACATGTGTTGAGAAAATGGTTCAAAAACAAGTTATATTTCACTTTTATGTTTTCATGTTAACCATAGATCAAACTTAGGTTAAATGTGAGTCTGAATGAGGTTTAAATTTGGTTTCCATGGTGCATTGGGGACATAAGGTACAAAAGGGGATCCTAAGTGCACCTTGGATCAATATGAATATAATTGGTAGCACGGGAGGGAGGATGAGTGAGATGGAGGAGCTAAGAAAACACCCTGCGGAGCTGAGAGGTCACATGATGATCAAGAGTTGGGGATTCAGAATAGGCACATTTTCCTTTCCCCTCTATCACCTGTATAATGAGTAAATGGGGACACAAAATTTTACCCATGGGAAATATTAGATTCAAGTGGAAGAAAGGGATGCTAAGTGGTTGAGCACAAGGGCCTGAAAAATAAGTTGTGGAGCCTAATGGAGGTCATATGAGTGCCTAGGGGCTAAGAATGGGCATGAGATGCATTATATTGTCCCCTATGTCCCCGTGGGAATATGTGGGAAAAAAGGGACACAAAATTGTTCCCATGTTGAGGGATTGATGGTGGAATTTTGTGTCTTCCTTGTCCCAGGGGACAAACGAGACACACCAAACACTTGGGACACCAGGTGCTCCAAAGTACACCTATGAGAGGAGGATGAGAGTGCACTTTTTGTCTCCCATGTCCCTTAGGGGGAAATGGGGAAAAGAGGAGGCCAAATGTGTGTCATGCCATTTTTGGAAAGCTAGGGACCACCTACCACGACTTGTATAGGATTGTAGATGTGGGGCTACTTCACTCAGTCACCCCACATTAGTTATGTCAAGGGTATATGAGAGAGTAGTCCCCTACCAGAGGGGTATTGGGATAGCATATCCCAAAGAGATTAGAGAAACGAGATGGGTTAATATGGTCCCTCTTAGGGCCACACCACATATAGTAGTGACACTTAGTACTACACATTTGGTGGCTCATCCATATCAAGAGACGATGGGACAGTGGGGTGAGGATACCATTGCATTGGCCACCTACAGATACACTGCTCAGTTAGTTAACCATGATGGCCAGATTAAGATCCATTTATTTATAGGGTACCCAAGTAGTTTTGGTTACCCTTTTTAGATTCCCTTCACATGGTTGGTAACATGTTTAGAGGTATCAGAGAGGCTGGAGATAACCGCATGGGCTAGCTTAATTGGACAGTTATATCTCCTGGTGTTGTGATCAAGACACCTACAGTTATACTGGGCCCTATTACTAGAGATACGGCTAGACCATGCTAGGTATTACATATTGGAGAACCTCTAGTACGGAGCTAAGAGGAGGTGGAGACATACTCTGGTTCAGGTGAGGAGACATATCTTGACTAGGAGGGTGGAGTAGAAGATTCAATGGTTACAAGAGCCGATGAGGAGGCAGAGGAAGAGTTTGTTTAGCCTAAGGAGATGGAGGTAGAGGATGAGGAGGATTTTGTTGAGGCCGTGGGGGTAGTAGTGGATCCGAATTAGGTCCTAGGAGACCCTAATGAGTATTTTCACTTCTTCTTTCCTTCTACTTTCTAGATTAGGTGTTAGTAGTTATTATTTCTCTTCTTTTTTTTCTACTTTTACCATTTCGTCATTCCAAACTTGTCTTTCGCAACCACAACTGATGGATGGTGGGATCTTATTAGGAAGATGAACTTGGATTTGTTTATGATCACTATAGGCATATACTGGGAGAAGTTTCTAGCAAACCTAAGAGCCCTAACACAATTCAACCGCCACACTGATGTCTTCACACCAGCCTAGCATGTGGCAGAAGAGATTACTCAGTTAAAGACTGAGATTTCAGTATTGAAAGATAGAAAGGATCAATGGTGATACTCTCGTAGTGGGGTTACTACCACCGGACACTCTCATGGACATTCTCATCATTCGACACATGGAGGTTCCCATGGTGGACCTAGCATATCCCATCACAAGAGTTGTAGTAGGATCCCTTGCCTTGTTGCTTCATAAGGATCTCGTAGAGAGGGATAGGTCGAGGGCCTTTATTGCTTTGGTCCTATTTTTGTGTATATATCAATTTTTTTATTTTTGGCTCATGATTGAGCTTTTTGACCACATTTTCCCTATGGTGTGATGGCATTTGTACTAAATGATGATACACATATATTTTAATATATACATACTATTTTTGGCTCGGTATTCCTTTACAAATTTTGTTTCATTGTGCTTCATCTCATTTGTGCATTCTTAGACGGTTAATAATTTCTGATTTTTTTTATTATGAATATATATGATATGGATAATACTATAAAGTGGTACACAAAATTATTGTTAAAATGAATACATGGTTTAAATCATACTTAGAAATTTTTATTTATCAGAAAGTAATTAAAATATTCATTTCATTGGTAAAACATGTTGAGAATTGTATAATAATAAGATGATATCACTTTGTTCTTGGCCCCACGCAACTACTAATATGTGAGGGCTCATCACCGAGAGCCAAGAAGGAAAAAATATGTGTGATTGGAACATGGATAACATGAGAATGAAAAACCAGAGACAAAAACTTTAATGATAGACTTTTGTAGAAACTTACAATTTGATTTCCATTTAAGATCTAAAGACCAAATCTGAGATGTCTTGTGCTTATGAAACTTAGTTATACTTAGATTAGAAATGGCCTAGTGATTAGCAAAATCTGGTTTTGGAAATGTTTCCTCTCCTAACATGAACATATAAGACATTTGTTTAGGAACCATACTCAAACATTTTCTTGTTATTTTTTTCAAGGACCCCTTTTTATATTTATCGTATATTTTCTCTCTTTTTTAATAGACCCCCTACAATTTTCCACATGTTACGAGTAATAAGCATGGGATCATCACCAAGGAAAAAAAATATATGAGTAAGGGCATCTTCCTCCTTTCCTATCCTCATGCTACCAGTAAGAAGCATGGGCTCACCACCAAAGACTAGGAAGGACAAAAAAATGTGATTATTTGTAAAAGGAATGTATTCAAGTTCTCCTTCTCTTTTGATTTTATATATATATATATATATATATATATATATATATATATATATATATATATATATATATATATTTGTTTTTTCCTTGACCTTGTATTTTGTTTATCAAGAAGGAACATATGTTCAACAATATTAGCCTCATGCAACTGGTAAAATGCGAGGGCTCATCACCGAAGACTGATATGGGAGAACATAGAACCTAGGGTGAAATTTTTAGAATGTTTCTTTGTCAAAGATAGAAATTTTGGGGGGATATTTTACTATCGAGAAGCTCTTTTAAAAGGGTTTACCAAGCAAAATCATCTGAATTGGGAAAATCATAAAGGAAGTAAGGTATGTAAGACCTTGTGAGTTTAAAATTAAAATGCATGTCTCATGTTCAATGATGATAATGATATAGAGTGTATGATTAGAGAATATCAATAAATGATATTGATGTCAGATTAATATATTTTCCAATGAAATGCTAAGTTCAAAATCACCTAAAAATAAGTAAGTTCATAGCATAATTTAAATGAAAATATGATATAACGATATATACAGTGGAAACATAATCAAGGACAATGTGGGAATATAATATCTAAATGTAAAAGAGTTTAAGATGCATCGAGTTAACATATTCTCCAAACTCCTTACCTTCCAGAGTGCACAAATGGTAAGCAACATTATTGAAATATTTTTTTACTTGCTAGGGGCCCAAACACTTTGGACTAAACTTCCTACCTTTTTCAAAATTATTATTTATCTGACTATCAAGTCTTAAAATGAGGTCTCCTACCTGAATTGGACATTCGTAGACCTTTTTGTTATACTAGAGACACATTTTGTATATGTAAACCCAATGATGTTATTCAGCTCTAATCCTTTTCTCATTTAGGTTTTCTAAGTTTGATAAACATGCATTTTGGTACTTATCTTCATCTATAATGCCTTGTAAAGACACACAGACTAGGTATTTCTACCTCCAGTGGCAAAACCACTTCAGCACCGAACACTAAGGAAAAGGGGTTTTCCCATGTATATGTGTGAATTGAATTTTGATACACCCATAAGGGCGGGAATAAATTTAAAATCCAATCTATTTTATTCTCTTTAACCATTTTAAGGAGAATTAATTTTAAGGTCTCGTTAGTTGCCTCGGCCTGTTCGTTAGCCTAAGGGTAGCATAAAGAATTTGTATGATGATATGTTTTGAATTTTTCACATAACTCATGCACCTCATCATTCTTGAACGGAGATCCATTATCTGAAATAATGACTTGTAAAACACCATAACTACAAATTATTTGGTTCAGGATGAATTTAGCTATGACAGAACTGTGAACATTGGCTAGCCTCAACCCACTTTGTGAAATAATTTGTGGCCATAATTATGAAGGTGTGGTCATTCGTGGATGCAAGAGAGAATTTCCCTATCAGATCCAAACCCCAAGTGGATAATGGCTAGGGTATAACTATTGGTTGCAAAGCTTGGTCCAAAATATGTATGGCATGTGATAATTCTTGACATTTTTTGGAATTTCCGCACATACTACATAACGTTGTGCTCCATCGTGGTTCAAAAGTAACCATTCCAATGAATTTTTCAAGAAGTTAAATTCCCTCTGAAGTGACCACCACAAAATTCACTATGGGATTTGAAGAGGTTTTGTCTTCTTATTCTTCATCAATTCATCGAAGAAATAGACCGTCAAAAAATTGTCTTCTAATTCACTTTTGGTGCTCAAATTAGTCTCACCCCGTTTGTCATTGAAATTCCTCATTTTGCGGCCTCTGTCATGTTTTCTATCTCCCCATATTGATGCATAAAAACTTTATCCTCCATTTGGTTTCCATGATCAGTCCCTTCCTTGTTTGAGGATCACTTAAAAGTATAGAATTTGATTTTCCTTCCTCTGTCCATGTGAAAGAACCTGTAACTTGAGCGTAAAACTTGGGTTTTTCCTTTCCTTCCATTTTCCACAGTCGTGTTTTGTTGTCCCTGTCATTTTTGTCCCAAATACCTGTGGAAACATGATTGGATGTAGCTCGAACCATCATATTTGAGCATTATAACATTTCCAAATTCGCTATCCTTGAAGAAAGATTCATTTCTAGACTCAAATGGTGATTTTCCTACATTTTACGGTTTGATAGGTGTATTTTTCCCGGCAAAATTTACTTCTCAGCATCAATGGAAATGTGGACCTTTCTGGTTGGATGCAGCTAGGTGGGGTAGTTTAAAAAATCTAAGGCTTGCTTCAACCCAAAAATCATCCATGCGGAGGAACGACACTCATTTGAAAATTCACATTTTGGTTTGGCCTTGGAGTTGTGCCAAGGAGACACGTGGAGATTTCTGCTGCCTTGCCTAGACTTAGAAAAAAAATTCATGCAGCCGGTATAGTTTTGGCAGACCATGGACATGTGGAGGGTTGGAGCTCATTTGAGGATCCACCTCAGGGTCCCACCTTAACAATTGCAATAGGAAGACACATGGAGGCTTCCGCCGGCTCCGCTTTGTACTTAAAATTTTCAAAGTAAATCTGAAAGGCCTGGGACATGTGGAGGGACCACACATGTTTGGGGACCGACCCCTAAGTTTTATTTTGAAGAAGCGCCATGAGGACACTTGGAGGCTTCCTCTCACTCTACCCTTTGTTTGGAATTTTCAATGGACAAAGAAAAATGTCTTGAACCCTAAACACATGGTGCCTTCTGTTGAACCTTCAAAATTTTTAACAAACTCTGCCAAACTGAGACACGCAGTGAGCCCGCACTTGTTTGGGGTCTCTAATTTTGGGGACCATCTCAAAATGTGTCATTGATACATGTGGAGGCTTCTGCTAGCTCCTTTTTACATTAAGACTTTTCAAAGGTAAAAAAACATTTTTTTTAGCCCTAGGCACGTGGAAGGCCCGCGCTTGTTTGGAAACTTTCCTCTATACTTATCCTTTGCAGTTGCACCAAGGAAACACATGGATGACTATGATATAAAGTAGAAAAGGGGCAGAATCAATGGTTGTTGTGTATTGTGTCTGTTTTTCCACCATTTTTGCTCCAAGACTCCTAGAAATGTGAATGCGCACTATTTTTCATCATTTTTGATGAAATTCCTTGTCATATCTGTCTGTAAAGTGCCATTTGAATGGATTCATAACTTAATTTGTGATTCTAAGGATTGTTAAGATCGATATTTTGAAGATGGATTTTCTCGGGCACTTGCAAAAATGGGAATTACCAGAAAAGATGGATGCGGGGCAGAATTATAGAGGAAAGAGATGGAAAATAATGAAATGATGAAATTTGCAAGCGTAAAAGATGAAAAAGGTGTTGCCTTGAGAGCAAAAAGGATTAGTTGTCAGATCCAATTGTGCAAAGCCTCTAGAAAATGATTAAAAAGGGGATTTCTCTCATGACAGAATGAGAATGATTAGAAGGACTCCCAAAAAGTTGTGGCATGGCATCCTAGTCATTAGTCTCGTGATCAGTTCACAATTGGTCCACCTGGCAGCTTTCGGATGTGAATTTGTTAAATGTCACTTTCTGAGGAAAATTGGTAACAAGTAAAGGTACCTCAAATATTCTTCTCTTTTGGGGGAAAATTGAGTGAGAAAAATGTATAAATGTAATGAGAATACTCTTGCAAATGGTCAAGGGTTAAATTCTTAAGAGAAAAAAATTGAGAAAGTCATCTTCCTGAGAGACCAATTCGAGATAACCTTTTAATTCTTTCTATGTTAGATTTTATATCATGTCAAGTTGGTTGCAGATGTATAGCCATTGATGAGCACTGAGATTGCTCTAGAAGCTTTTCGCTGCTAATGAATCTAAGTAATTTTGAAATTAATTTATGTCCAATCTCTATCAATTTGTGTAAACTTTGTTTGAGAATGTCTGTAGATGATTTCTTTTGTTTCTATTGCAATCTTACATTGAAATATTTATAAAATCACATAGGATCTCATCCATGTGATATTTTAATGGTATTTGCAATTTCATTTCAAGAAGAGACTTCATCTTGGATGAGATAAACAAATTTAAAATTTGTCCACTATCATTTGTTGATAAAGATTGTCTGTAAGTCTTTGGTTGTACCTTAGGCATGATTGATCAAATATTTTGGTGTTTAATTGAGTATTTTAACTCGATCCTTTGTGATAGAGTCTCAAATATTGTGTGAAAACGTGTTGATATGGGCCTCCATTGAAGCACACCTTCTGGTTGAAGGAACATATTAACTGTTCTGAAGCTTTCTGTTGTTGATTTGTCCATTGTCGTGAATTTTCTCAAAGATCAAGTATAATCAACTTTATGTTGCTTCATCTCCCACCAAAATCATTCAAAAACCATGAATCCATCCTGAACTACCCTTGTTTTCCCTGTATATCAACAAAGGAACAAAATCTACTTACTAAAATATGCAAAACAATAAGGATTTCTTAATGTCTTCAGTAACCTCAGCCTTGAGTTGAAAGTATTTCCATATTTGAGAAGTAACAACTCTTAAGAGTTAAATTATGGAGTATTGACCGTATTTTCCCAAGGTTTTCTTCATAAACTTTGTCCAAAAGAAGGATATCTCCATCTCCTTCATCAAACAGAGGTTACACTAAGGGTCCTCTCACCCTGGTCGAAGAGGCATGACCTAAAGCAATGAGGATAGCTCAAATCCTCTTGAAGGTGTTATCCATCTCTCCATAAATCTGAGTGACAAAGGGCCAGTTAGATCTCATCCCGGCTACAAAATGACACACACTATGATCTATCTGGCTCTAAGCTCCATGTCCAATCTGTGTTGTTTCTTAGCTTGAAAAGGAGAACAAATTTGGATACCAACAGGAAGGAATAACTTTAAAATCCAATCTATTTTATTCTCTTTAACCATTATAAGGAAAATGAATTTTAAGGTCTTGTTAGTTGCCTCGGCCTATTTTTTAGCCTGAGGGCAGTGTTGGTACCCAGATTTAATCTCCTTCAAAGTTTGAGCAACATTATGGATCTGAAAGGACACTCAGAGGCAGATAGATGGTTATGTGTATCATTTTATAGCCAGGGAAACAATCTATCTAACTTTTTAGCACTCAGGCTTTGAAAGAGTGGGTAGCACCTCAAAAAGGATGTGATCTTATCCTAACTATTTTAGGTTGTGCCTTTCAACGAAGGTAAGAGAGCCTATTTTGTAACCTCTAATTATTGAAGAATGCTGAGTAAATCCTTCTTGTGCACAAATTTTATAGAGAAGACCTTGGGGAAAATATGATCAACACACCAAAATATGACTCTCACGAGTTGTCACTTCCACAATAAGGAGATATTTTCAACACAAGGCTTAAGGTTACTAAAGACATTTGGAATCCTGATCTATTTCTACATACTTTAGCAAATGGATTTTGTTCTTTTGTGGATATACAAAGTAAAGACAGGGGTAGTTCGGGGTAGGATTGGTTATTTGAAATAATTTTTTTGGTGGGAGATCAACAAGATGGATTGGACTTTGCTAGATCCTTGAGAAACTTCACAATAGATGGAGAACTCAGCAAAAGAAATCTTCAAAATAGTTAAAACATTCCTTCAACCAGAAGGTGTGCATCAATGGAGGCCCAGACTTGTACTTTTTCACACAATATTTGAGATTCTAGGACAGAGGCTTGAGTTAGAAGACCCAATAAAACATCAAAATCTAAGATCAATCACACCTGAGGGACACCCAGAGGCTTACAAAAAATCATTATCAACAGATGAAAGAAAAGTGATTTTAAATCATGTATTTTATTCCCAGATGAAAGCTCTTCTGAAAAATGAAATTGTATGATGCCACTAAACTATCAAAAGGATTGAGATTTTTGTGATTCAAAGATATTTTGATACAAGATTGCAATAGGAACAAGATAAACTACTTTTAGACATTCTGAAAGTGAAATAAAAACATAAAATTTGCCAAGAGATTTGACATAAATTAACTCCAAAATTTATCAGATTCATCAGCAGGGGAGAGTTATTTTAAACAATCTCAGAGCTTGTTGATGGCTATACACTTTTAACCAACTCAAGATGAATGAAAATATAACATAAAGGAATTTAAGCTAGTTTCTCTTAAAGTTTTCTCAGAGGATGAGCTTTTCTCAAAATTTTCTTGTGAAAATGAACTCCAACCATTTGCAAGAGTAATCTCATTGCAATTATAATACACCCTTTTACATCCAATTTTACCCCTAAAAAGAGGAATATTCTAAGCACATTTGTTACACATATCAAATCATGATTTGCAGAAAGTGACATTCAACAGATTCACAAAATAGGTTGTCAAGGTGTTTCGAAAAAAGGTGAATCATTGCAAATATTTGCATCATTATTCTAACTAGAGGCATATTCTTCACCCTTAATTCACTTGCAACACCTTTTCCCCTCAAAAGAGAAGAATATTTGAGGGACCTTTGTTTTGTTACTAATTTGTTTCAAACAGAGAAATTTAAAAAATTCAGATTTGAAATCTGCTAGGTGGACCAACTCTGAACAGATCGCGTTTCTTAGGCCCTTCGACTAATGACTAGGATACCATGCCAACAACTTTTTGAGAGTCCCTTTAATCATTCTGATTTTGTCATGCAAGAAATACCCTTTTTAATCATTTTTCGGAGCCTCCACATGGTTGGTTCTTTGACAAGTCATCCATTTTTTGCTCTCAAGGCAACGTCCTTTTTCACCTTTTGTACCTGCACTTTCATCATTTCATCCCTTTTCCCTCCTTTTCCTCTGAAATTTTACTCTGTAAATTTCTGGATCTGGAATTTTCCATTCCTTACACGAGCCCGAGCAAAACTACATCTTCAAAAGTACTTCAGATTTACAAATTGATCTCCCAAATTGATGTCAATTGAACTTTGCAGACCAAAACGACCCAAATTTGACAAAAAATTGATGAAAGAATGATGCAAAAAATGCATCTCCAAACATCCTGGGGCCTTCAATAGTGGCAAAAAACAAATGAAATTGCATAGCTACCGTTAATCTTGCCTTTTAAATTTTAATCTGAGCCCTCCACGTGGCAAAATGCAGTTGGAAACGGGACCTAGGAGCACCTTTTTTGACATTTTATAACTTCTGGGAAGAAAGGTAAAATTTTGACCATTTTTCTCCGCCCCTCTGCCCTCAGAAAATGGGCTTAACACATGTCCCATTATGGGTCCTAGTGGAACTTGTGACTTCAACTTATGCAATTTTATCCTCGTTTTTGTACAAAAGGCAAAAAACCTTCCAAATTGACCTCGAAGCTCCGCCCTTCCGCCATTTCCCCGCTTCTGCTAGTGGATCCTAGTGGACATGCGCTTCATTTTGAGACTTGATACTTATTTTCGAAAAGTAGAGACCCCAAACATGTGCGGTCCCTCCATGTGTCCCCTACGGGCGTGCACCTTTAGGAAGTTGCTTGAAAATTTGAAATATGGGAAGGCCCAGAAAAATCCTCCTGTCAAGTGTCTTTACGCGCTTCAACTTACAATTTTATCCCTATCTTCCAAGAGCGGAGACAGTTCCATGATTTTCCCTAAGCGCGGGCTCACTCACATGGACCTATCTATTTTGGGTCTGAAGTGAGCCTTAGAATTTTTGAGATGTTCCCGAAAGGTAGAGACCGCATCCAACCAGAAAGGGTCATGTTTCAACTGATGTCCGAGTCTAGTAGAGTCTGACCGGAAGTTTCCTACACTGGCGCTTCTTCAAAATGTAAAGCTGCAGGGAGCCGGGTCCCTAACCATGCATTTTAGCCTGAAAATGAATCCCATTCTTCATATAGAAAGAGGAGCGAAAAGTCAAATTCTAGGCTTTTAAGAGATCTTCGGCCAAGGAAGGGGCTGACACATGGACATGTTTTGGTTTGAAATGGAGGACTTGGAAGTCTTCAAGTCACCAATACAGGGATCCACATTCAAACATAATAGAGGCCGCATTTCAACTGATGCCGAGAAGTAATTTTTACCAGGAAACTACACCTGTCAAACCGTAAAATGCAAGAGATCCACCATTTGAGCTCGGGGGGATAGAAAAACATAATAGAGGCTATAAATTGAGGGATCTTCAAAGCTCAATGGGGCGAGACAAACTCGAGTACCAACATGCAATATAAAGAATTTGTATGATGAGATGTTTTGAATTTTTCACATAACACATGCACCTCATCATTCTTGAACGGAGATCCATTATCTGAAATAATGACTTGCAAAACACCATAACTACAGATTATTTGGTTCAGGATGAATTTAGCTATGACAGAACTAGGAACACTGGTTAGAGGCATGGCCTCAACCCAATTTGTGAAATACTTTGTGGCCATAATTATGAAGTTGTGGTCGTTCATGGATGCAAGAGAGAATTTTCCTATCAGATCCAAACCCCAAGTGGATAATGGCTAGGGTATAACTATTGGTTACAAAGCTTGGTCCAAAATATGTACAGCATGTGATAATTCTTGACATTTTTTGGAATTTCCATACATACTACATAGCTTCTTGCTCCATTGTGGTCCAGAAGTAACCATTCCAATGAATTTTTCAAGCAGTTAAATTCCCTCCAAAGTGACCACCACAAAATTCACTGTGGGATTTGAAGAGGTTTTGTCTTCCTATTCTTCATCAATACATCTAAGAAATAGACCGTAAAAAAATTTCCGATATAGGACTTGTTCTACAATCACATATTTGGCAGTTATGACACAAATTCATCACCTTTGCTGAGAGTTATCCCCCTCTGGGTATGTCTGGTTTACAATGTGATTTATTATATCTGAAAAACCTTGGACATGAAGCGATTGTAGGTTTATCTATATGAAAAATCCATTCATCAGGGAGATCCAAATCAACTAAATTGCTAGCATCTATGGGGTTTTCTACTATTCATTCAATGATAATTTGTCCTTACACATACTTTTGGTTGATATAGGTTAGTTAAAACGTATTCATAAATGTGATGAACCTACCATCCTTTTTGGACAAGGCCACTTGAGTTAGGAATGTCTACAACTAGTTAGATTAAATAATGACTCTTGTTTCTTGATTAAGCATATAATGCCTCAACCTTTTAGTTGCGAAGACAATAGAAAAACATTTTTTTTCTTCTTGTGAGTAACGATTTTCATAATCTAGGAGCAAAAAATTAACGAAATAGCTTACATGTTCATGACCGTGGTCATTTTCATGTGCTAACATAAGTGCAATTGAAATTTGTGTGGCTCTAGAGTATAAAATTAAAGGATGCTCATATGTTGGTGCCATAAGCATTAGCATAGAAAGGAACCACTTGATTGACTCAAAGGTGTTGTGGCACTCTTTTTTCCATATCTTACAATAGGTCTTATTTAACAAGTTGTTAATGGGATGGATGACATATGTGATGTTGGGGACAAACCTTTGGATTTCCCCAAGCTTTCCTAGAAAAGATCTGATAACAGACTCATCTATTGGTGGATTCATTTCAATTATTTCCCAAATCTTTGTTGGGTCTACATCAATCCTTCCAAAGGAAATTATGTATCCTAAAAGCTTACCTCCTGAAACTTTAAAGAAACATTTTTTGGGGTTTAGGGTGACACCACACTCAATCAAACATGAAGGGACGATTCAAAAACCTTTAGGATGGTCACCTCTCTTCTTATCCCTTGCTAAGAGATCATCAACATATGTTTCCATAATTTTATGAGTAATATCATGGAATATATAGGTCGTGGATCTTGGATATTTAGTGTCGGCATTCTTCAAGCCTAAGGGTGTGAACACATAGCAAAAGGTTCCCCAAGGAGTGGTGAAGGGTATCTTTGTTTGATCTTCATTAGATATTTTTATCTGTATATATCATGAAAACTCATCCATGAGGAACAACAGCTCATAACCATTTTTTACATCTACAATGATATCAATGGATGGTAGTGGGAAAAAATCCTAAAGGAAAGATTTTTTATATCTCTAAAATAAATGCATATCCTTATCTCCCCATTCTCTTTTAAGAACTGGTATAATATTGGAGAGCCACATAGAATGATCTACTAGTTTTATGAACCCAACTTGTGTAATTTTCATTACTTCTTCTTTGACCATTAGAGCAACTTTGGGTTTCATTGGTCTCAAATTATGTTTCATGGGTTTAGCCTTAGGTTTGGTGACCATATTATGGACCACCACATCAAGAGAAACTCGTGTCATATCCTTGTAGCTAAATGTGAACTCTCAAGTGTGTTCTTTGACTACCTTTGTGTGTTCTTTTACTTCCTTTGTCAATAACAAAGAACCAAAATTTAGAATTATGGGATCTTCTTTTGTTCCCATATTAATATTGATCGTTCCTTCTATTAAAGAAGCATTTCCTTCTTCGAATTCAGGGGGAGTTGAGGCTGATTCCAAATATTCTTCCTCGACCTCGTAGACCTCCAAACCCTGTGGTGTGGATGAAAATATTTTCTTGTCTCTAAAATAGGAGGAATAAGGAGTGAGGAAAAAACCTTTCTTGTGATGTGAAGGAGGAATATCGGTATATGCATGAAGAAAACCTAGGACTACCTCATCCTTTTTTAGCAAATTCTAACATGACAGATTCATTTTTTTATCTACATAGGGTAATATCATGGTGTTTAGAATTATTTGAATTCAAGGTTTGGCTCTCATGGAGACCACGAATTACATTTCCTTAAAACCTTCACTAGGGTAGAAGTAGGAAGGAGAAGATTTCGTGGAATTAGCAAGTTGGTTTTGTTCTCTAGGGATTGCTTCGATGGAAATGAAATTGAAGTCTTTACTCATTTCACGCACGATAGATTTATGGATATGATCTTCTCTAGTATCACATACCTTTAATACTTGGTTGGATATAAGTGATGAATACCCTAAGAATCTAAAATTTATTACTCCCATTCTCTTGACTACAATGAGATCGAGAAGTAAGGCCTCATACTCTGCTCCATTGTTAGTACATTCAAAGTTTAGTTTAAAGGTGAAAGGAATGATTTTCTTTTCTGGAAAGTAAAAATCACCCCATCCCCCACACCATATCAACACTTAGCTCCATCATAATGGAGTGTACAATTGCTGATGGGAAATATTGACTCTCCATTGTCCTTAGTAACCTCTTCCTAGACTTTACATACCTCTACCATGTGTATTTCAAAAAAAACATTTGCTAGGAGAGATGCTAGTCCAAAAATATTCCTAATTCATTGAGATTCAAATGGGAGAGTGATCAACAATTCATTTTCTATAATTTTTACTATCTTTGTTATCGTCTTGGTAGATATAATTTCTACCAAAATGATTAGTCTCTCACTCATGTTTACTCCTTTAATTGTTTTAGGTTTGTTAACTTCGCTTGTTTAAATTGGTTTCGTAGTGGAGACTAGCTCTTTGGACGAAGGTGGTTTATTTAATTGGTTGGCCAGGAATTTAAACTCATAAGGAACTTCAGGTTTATTTTTGATATTTTTTAAGTGGATGTGAAAAGGTTGAAGGTCACCTCAAGGCTGTGAAAACCTTTCCTAAATGAAGAATCCTTACCTCTTGAAATAGTGTGGATGGAATGGCCTTCATTATGTGGATCTAATGTCTACCAAGAATCATATTGTAGTTGCTTTCCCTATCTATGATATAAAACTTTGTTAAGATATTTTTGGGCATGAGGGTGACTATGAAGACTATGGTTCCAATCTAAGTGGCCTTCAAATTGTCATAACTTCTTAGTTTATTCCTAGTAGAGGAGCAATTGGTTTCTCCATATCCTAATTTTTATAGGAAGGATAAGGGAAAAATATTCACCTTGGCTCTGTCGTTGATCATTTCCCTTTTGACATAGTTGTTGTAAACACACACTTAGAAGTATAATGTGGGATCAAATCTTCATGCCAACTTGATAAATGAAGGCATCTTTCTTATATCAAAGAAAAATCTCATGTCCCTTTCATTTTTCCCTAGAGGATAAACATCAAAATATATATGGTTGATATGAGCTTTCGAAGGAGGCGTGACATGAACTAGGTGGTCGAGGCGATATGTTTCCAATAAATTAGAATGATGAGTTAGATATTTCTTCAATAAATCCATAAAGGAAATGTGAGATAAGGTCTTGTTAAGATCTGTGATTAGATCATATGCCCCTATGGGTTTAGGAACTACCGGAAATTCATCTTGCACTAAAGAATAAACGGGAAGGGGGTGTGATGTATATTCTTGAGTGTGGATGGTTGCATTAACTTACGGATCTATTTTTAATTTAAGCAAACCTACAATTTTTTGTATTTCTTTATTCAAGGTTGGGAGCAACTCGAGGGTCATCAGAATTATAAGCTTCAAGATCATGAGTTGTCATAGGAATCCCTTTGTTAACATTTTGAGAGTTAGGTTTCTCATTTTCAGGATGTTTGGGGAAAGGATCTCTATAGATTCCTATGTTTACGTTTTGGGGAGTAACAGGTCCCATATGAGCATGATGAGAGGTCCCCCCATGGTTTACTAAAAACATATCAATGAAAATTTATCGTTGGACCTTTGGGAGTCATTGAATGAACTTATTGCAATCCCTACATGACCAAACATCATGACCAATGACTTTATGAAACCCACAGTATAAATTGGGATCATAATCCCATGGCCTCTAGTTTTGACCTTGTTATTAGTCGTAGCTTCAGTTGTTTTAGAATTTTTTGTTATAGTTATAGTTCACAACCTCGTGGGAAGGGTTATGATATTATTTTTGGACTTGGGATTGAACCTATTGAGGAGAGGATGACTAAAATCAACCAAGTTAATAGAAGGAGCACAATTTTTGTTTCTTTGGTTACCCATGTTCCCATTATTGTTGTTCTCATTATTAGTGTTCAAATCATTAGGTATTTTGGGTTGATCAATCACACCATCCATGGTGGCACCACAGTTTCGGTTCGGGACCTTACGTCCTTGGTTATTGTTCGAGTTATTTTGGTAATTTGAAATTTTTTAATTAGAGGTGACCAACTTCCCATTGGAGCCATACGTCTTCCATCCACCATTAATAGGTGATGCATCAATGTGGAGTGAACCCTCTAGCACTTCCTCGAAGCTATAATGGGGAAAATTCTACACTTCCTCCTTGGTTTATCAATTAAGTGAGTGGAGGAAGGGGTCACACATTTTTTTTTATCCATATTTAGTGTGGTTGTGGAAGAATAGAGAACTTGGTGCCACCTCTAAATGAAGTGGGAAGAAGACTCATTTTTTTCTTTCTTCATTTGTAAGAACTCCCTAGTTCTCGTTTGCAACAAATTTTTCATGTCAAAGGCTTCAATTAATTTATACACAAGCTATTTGAAGGAATGTATTGATGCTTTAGGGATTTGGTATTACCAATCCATAACAAATCCTTCAAGGGTATTGGGAAATATCTTAGCAATTATCACATCCCATGGAAGCAATTATCTAATTGTGGTAGTGTAGGACTTGATGTGGGTTTGGGATATCCTTTTCCTTTACACTTAGGAATGTTTGGAAATGGTTATGAAAGTATAACACCTTGTATTATGAAATGAAGAGGTTCCTTTAAATATTCAACATAAATTCCCATTGCATAGGACTCAACCATGGAGGTTCCTTGATGAAGGGAAGGAGGAGGAAGAAAATATTTATATGATGTAGCATAAGTATTGGCAGGGACATATGATGCCCCTTAGTATTGTGTGAATGGATTATGAAGAGTATACATTTCTGGTTGGGGATACTTGGAGTACATGTGAACATATGGAGGGGAAGCACTATGGAATGTTGCATTTTTGGGATGAATGACATTTGAAAATGCACTTCTAGATAACCCTTGTGTTGAATACGAATACAAGGGGTGAGGAGTCATTCCTAGTGTACCTAATCTTGTAAGGAGATCACCAGGACTGGGAACATTGAAGTAAACCTATTGCGGTAATTGTTGTACCGAATTAACATTGGCAATAAGGGTGTAATTTTGATTGTTCACATAATAAGGGGTGTTACTCTCCCCAGTTACCTATGCGGGTTGTGAAGATTGGGCTATCTCTAACTCTTTAATCCTTCCTACTAATGATAAAATAACATCACCGGGTGAAGGATGTGAACCTTGCTTAGTCATATGTTGTATGTTACTCAGTTGGGAGGGTGTATGATACCCTTTTATGAATTGATCATTTGCTTTCTCCCCTTTTGTGGTGTGCTTTCTATTTTGGGTGGGGTTAGGGAAACATTTTTTATAGAAGGACATTAGTGTATATCCTATCCCAAGATCTATCTAAGGCATTACAGTGGTTGTTTCTTTGGGAAAACCATGTCAAAATTTCATCACTATATTGCAATTAAGATGGGAAGGATTCAAATTTCATGTTGATTTGGGGTCTTGATAAAAACCCATGGATACATGCCATATTATCCTATGAAATTCATATTGTTGGAGCTTAAAAAAATTAGTTGTAGGCCATGATTCAGTTGGTGTATCTCCTCAATCCTTACACTAAAGGAAGTGTTCTCTCCTTGGATAAGAGGAGTATGTGGAGATAGAAATTTATGAGATTAATTATCATCCCACCCAGATAATGAAGGTAATTTTTGACCACTAGCTTGGTTGTAGTAAGCTTTAAGTCCTAGAACAGTCCTATCATAGTCCTAACCTGACATATTCATGAGGTCTATAAACACCCGTAAAATAATGGGAGAGGGAGAAGATAGATGAAATAAAGGAAAAGGAAATGGAAACAAGAAGAAACTAGTACTTCACATCATGTTCACCAGAATTTGTACACTTGAAAATCAACAAATGATTCCAAATGCAATTGACTTCTCAAGGTCATACCAAGATAGCTAGATTATCATAGATGAGATGGCGTAGACACAAAATCATGCACTTTGGGTAATTATCTAGTCCTAATTACATGCTACTATTCATACGATTCCTAAGTAAGAAAAGTGTCAATCAACCTATGTCTTTGGCCATATTTGATTTCTTTCTATTGTTACTTTTTTTCTTCCACTCTTTATAGCTCAATCTATATTTTCATACCTCAAAATTTCTCATTCTGGACACCAGCACCTAGTCAAGACACTAGCGCTAGGAACTCGCGCGCCCCCGGGTGCCCCTCACCTCTTTATACTTTATTCACATTTTTGGTTCATCTCTAGTTGTTTGAGCATATTATAATTTTGTTAGTTGGCCTTTTTAGGGTTAATTATGAAATTCAAGCAAGGGAACCATATAAATATAAAGTTATGTGACCATATCAAAGAACTAAGCACTAAACATTAGCTATCACCACCTAAGGTTACATCTATATGTTATTCAATAGCATCAAAGAATCCATTCTAGAATCTATTCAAGGGAAAGGGAATGCATTATTTTGTATACACTTCATAAGAGGGGAGTCTATTATATTCCATGAACACATCTATTAGATTTCTCTACATCTAGCTATTTTTCTCACTATCAAGTGTGGCATGCACAAGATCCATCTAGGGCATGATTTCACACACACACACACACACACACACACACACACACACACACACACAGAACTACATTGGGTCTGAGATGTAGTGCAACACTCAATCGTAAGATCACCATTGTGATAACTAAGGATAGTTTGAACCCTCATTTTTCATCTTTTGTTTTTAGGATTTGATGTCTATTTGATGGTTTTGCAGGTCCATACTTAATTGTAGGTTTCCTACAAGCTCAATGATCATTGTACGACCTCATAGTGACTAAAGGTGAATGACATTCAACAACTTACAACCTAAAAAGGATGATTTTCTAACCTTTTCATAGTCACGGGTTCCTATTTCTGGTCTGTGGAACCCGTAGGTGCCCCTGCCCCTTTCTAGACGCCCTTTTCCATCATGTTCCTCTGGATATGCATTCTCCATAGTCTCGGTGCAATTCCTTTACCTATCTATTCATTAGGTAATTACTTCGGCACAATTCAAATTCCAATGTGAATAAGCTAAGTCCTTCTTTCTCCTTCTTGCAACTAGGGTTTCATATTTTATTGCTAATTTTGCTTGAGTTAATTTTTGTACTAATTACTGCATTTATTTACTACTACAATAGAAATCAGATTAGGGATATTATCCACATTTCACTTAATCATTTTGTTGAACCCAAACATTCCAACCCTTCCTTTTGAATATTTCTTCACCTTATCGAGTCTCAGATCAATCACCTTGTCCTTCTTTCACTCCCACTACGGTTTCTGGCATGGTTACTACTGTTGTTGATTTCCTGTAAGTTCGTACTCAGATTCCTCCTAGATTTGTTATGCCTATAGCTGATCCTTCTATCAATGTCGACACTACTCACCACACTTGTCCTTCTATGGCTCCACTCGTTTCTATTACAATGTCTATAACTTCTGTAGTTCCTCCTACTTCTTCTAAGGGCTATGATATCATTGAACAACTCAAGAATACGCTGACCAAAATCTCCCTCAATGACTTATTATGCAATGCACCTGATTGTCATCACAAATTAGAGGCCAGCCTTCCATTATATTCATATATAAAGTGATAATTCTTTAGTTTCCTTCACACACCTCATTCATTCCCTCAAAAATTTACCATGTGTTATATCATTTACTAATGAGGACATATCAATGTTTGCTAATGACAATCCATGTGCGCCTTTACTTATCACTATTATTATCGACACCACTTGCATTAAGCATGTACTTATTGACAATGGCTCGTCCTTTCAACCTATGTTCTCATTCCTTCTCAAACAACTGGGCATTAAAGATAGTCTGATTTCTAAGAATTCCACTCTTATTTGGGGCTATGATTCAATTACTCACACATGCTTAGGGAACTATTTCATTACATATTCAAGTTGGGCCTAAGACTGTCCTCACCAAATTATTCTTTATAAATACTTCATTTTAATTTAATCTTTTACTAGGTAGACCTTGGATTCATACAATGCAAGTAGTTCCATCCATTGTGCACCATTGCGTTAACTTCTTACATGATGGATATGAACATATCTATTACTGCAGACCCCGATCCATTCAAATTTTGTCGCATAGACCCTATTACTGTTATGGCTATTCCTCCTTCACATCCTATTCCATATAGTAGTATTGATACATATGACATTGGTCAATCTAGTGCTTCTCAGTCATCTTCCGCTACTCCAAGCACTATGTCTATTTCTTCTCATACCACTACCATCATCTCACCCATAGTGTCTTCTCCTCTAAGAATTGTTGCTCTGCTAATTGAGGCTCCTCTCACTTCTACATCTAGCCCTCCTCCTACCAGTATCCTCAACACAGCTATACAGCATGACAATGCCAACACAAATGATTCCAAGTATTTTGATGATGAATTCGATACTATTGAACTTACTGATGAAAAATTGTGCAATCTTAATTTCACTCCTATTGATATAGATGACTCATATTTCAATGACACTTTTGTGGCCGATGGTCTCAGTGAATAAAAATTCAAGACCCCTCCTTCTACTAATGTTATGGTACTTTATTAGGGGTCTGTCCACACCTTGGATGTTTTTTCCCTCTCTTGAGTAGTCTGCATCTGTACCCCCTCCTTTCACATGCACACTCTTAATCAATAACTCTTATCGGCATCATATTCTGTTGGATCATACATGCTCTGATATTATTTACACATATGAAAACATAACTAGGCTTGGCTTGACACTCAATGATATTCTACCTCTGCCTCACTCACCTCATCTTTATCATGGTTATTTTCACATTACGGTCACCTAGGGTCTTCATGTGCTTCATTTATTATTCTTCGTTGCACGTGCCCCTCCTGCTTCTTCACTAACACTTGGTCAATCTTGGCTTGATTATATTGGGGGCACTTTACACTACAGTCACACTTCTATCACTTTTCCTATGTCATTTGACCATTTTTCTATTGGTAATGATTCATCTCCTAACTATTCTAATAATCTCACTCATTGGTATGCATGTGGATGTCCACCAACACCTTTCACCGATGAAGAGTATGCAATAATTGTGTACACCTAACATCACAATGGTTCTTTATATGATCCACCTCATATTATTTCCTATCAAGTCTCTAACGCAACTCCAATCAGATTCGATCAAGACAATGATGATATTTTAGACATTAACACTTGATCATTCTTATCATCACACACTTGGGGGGAATCATGCTTATTTCCCTTCCCCCTTTAGCATCAACACACATCTTATTCTCTCATCACATCACATCTAGATCTCTCACATACAACATACACATCTTGATACATTAGTATCATCATTACCTGATGACGCACTCTCGTGCTTTGGTTCACACTTGACTATTAAGGGCATCCTATACACATGAACCTCATACACTAGACACACACTACACACTACTGATACGTGACACATACTACATACTATACATTCACATTAACATACTCACATCTACAACATACTATTCATCTCCTTCCTCGCAACACTACAAGTCCTAAGCATTCACGATATATCTTTTTGACATCTACTTTCACACGTTGTGGTCATTACCCTATGACGCACTCTATTTCCACAATCCATACTCGACTATTGAGGGTATACATATCAAATGGACCTCACCACACTCACACATTCACTCACACACTCTACACTTTACGCTTTGATGATTACATCTTTCTGGTACACACATTACAGACCATTTCCCAATGGCACACTCTCATTTATGGTTCATTCTTGACTACTGAGGGGGCATATATAAATGAACCTCATCTCATACATACACATCCATTTGGGTGACATGTTTCTCCTATTATTCACTTTGCATTCCATTCCATCTACACTCCACAACATATTGCATATCTTGGTTGCATTTAGTCTTGCTTACACTTACTTGTTACATGCACACTTTATTACACATGCTAGATAAATATCTTGTATGCCATTATATTTCCATACACACATGCACATTCACTTGTTTTCTAGTTGTGATCACAGATTCTACATATCCATACACACAACATGGATACTTGGTGCAATACATATTACCAGTCTCATATAGGCTCCTAGAGCCATCCACTTTCATACATTATATGTGTTATTATTTCATTTTGTTTCATACCACTTTACTATATCAGATTATACATGACATGTCATAATTTTTATCTTTCTAAAATGCTAACGGGTGTTTCATGTGCAATATTTTTTTTTGCATGCCCATTTTCCACCATGGTTGTCTACCAATTTGTTTGCCATTATTTGTCATTGTTTGCCACTGTTTTTCAAGCTTTTCCCTTTGTCTTGTGTGCACAGTTTTCTACTTTTGGCCTACGTGGCCTCGATTGTCTTGCGACATCGTGAGTGATGTCCCATATTTGAAACCCTCTTTTTGTGGTCTACATTATTTTCTTGTGTGTTGTCTTCTTGTGTCTTAGATTACACATTGACTGCTTGTTTACTAGCTTACATTTTACACACGTGTTTTCTTATACTAAAACTTGGCTCCTAGCTGCTTGTTTTCATGTGCCTTGGTTTCTACCAAGCACACTCCCTCCCCCCTATAGGACACAATTTTTAGCATAGTGGTCAATCCTCCTTTGAGCCACATACTCCCTCAACGACATTGAATGCACCCCAAACTAGGGGGGAATCGTTTGGGTGAAACAGTCACCCCATACAGTAATTCACAGTTACGTTTCAGCACAAAACAATACCGGTACAACATAGTCATCAGCATTAGACAGGGCTTAGATCCTGACTTGGGTCCTTGACACAACACAGACACCAACACCCAGACTAGGACAGTAGCACCTGGGCACCCCTAACCCTTCCTAGATGCCTGTGACTAGGGGGAGTTACACAAAATTCTTCAATGTAACATAGTCTACAACACTCCACACAACAAATTTTACAGGGTAGATAGTCCTTAATCACCATACACATCATTCACATATTCTTCTTCAGCATTGGATAAGAAATGGTCGAACCAGATCATATTTTTACATCTATAGTGGTGTTCTACATTGCGGGAATCTGTTAGAGGATGGAGGATGACATAAAACTTTCCTCCTTACACTTCATCCATGTCATTGGTGTAAGATCGCCCGAAAAACTCGCAGCCGGCATAACTGGCATAAGATCGCCCAAAAAAATTGGTCTTCTACAACATCTACAGGATACTTTCTACACTATTTCCTCATCACGAATTAGGTTCACATTTTCCTTTATCATTTACATACTTCATTTTAAATGCTTTTTACACATATACATGTGTATTTGACTACTTTTTGTTCTTCTCTTTTACATGTCTGTGTATATGTGAAGCGGTAGTCAACAACATTCAACAACAACACATAATAATATCAACAACATCACACACATCAACATCGACATCAACAAGAGACACATTAGTGACATCTACAACACACGTTTCTACCATAGGATCATTATCTCATCACTTTTTTCACTTTCTCATCTTTAGTCTCCACGCTCCACCTTTTTATCACTCCATGATTTTCCTTGTCTCTCGGCACGCTTCTCACCATTGATCTACATGGTTATCAAGTAAGCATCTCTATCTACTTTATGTTATCAAGCTTTCACTCAACAACATAAAGTGGGGGAAAATGTAGACACAAAATCACGCACTTTGGATAATTATCTAGTCCTGATTACATACTACTATTCATATGATTCCTAAGTAAGAAAAGTACTAATTAACCCATGTCTTTGGCCATCTTTGCTTTCTTTTTATTGCTACTTTTGGTCTTACACTCTTTATATCCTAGTCTGTATTTTCATACCTCATAATTTCTCATTCTGGACTCTAGCACTCAGCCAGGATGCGTCAGGTGCCCTCATCCCCTTTGGGCGCCCCTAACCTCTTTGTACTTTGTTCACATATTTTGGGTCATTTCTATCCATTTGAGCATCTTATCTTTTTGGTAGTTAGCCTTTTTGGGGTTAATTATGAAATTCAAGTAAGGGAATCATATAAATATAAAGTTATGTGATCATAATAAAGGACCAAGCACTAAGCATTAGCTATCACCACCTAAGGTTACATCTAAAGGATATTCAAGAGCATTCTAGCATCCATTCAAGGGCAAGGGAATGCATTATTATGCATACACTTCATAGGAGGGGAGTCTATTTTATTTCATGCACACATCTATTACATTTATCTACATCTAGTTACTTTTCTCGCTATCAAGTGTGACACGCACAAGTGCCACCTAGGGTATGATTCTGCACACATAGAACTACATTGGGTTTGAGATGTAGTGTAGCACTCAGTTGTAAGATCACCATTGTAACAGCTGAGGGCAGTCTGACCCCTCATTTTGCATCTTTCTTTTTTAGGATGTGATGTTTATTTGAGGGTTTTGCAAGTCAATACTTCATTGCAGGTTTCCAGCGAGCTCGATGATCATTGTGTGAACTCATACAGACTAAAGGTGGAGTATAAAAAACAGCTTGTAGCCTAGAAAGGATGAGTTTGTGACCTTTTTCGAAGTCACATGTGATTATTTCTTGTCTGTGGCACTCGCATGCACCCTTGCCCCTTACTGGGCACCCTTGTCCATCTTGTTCCTCTAGATTTGCATTCTTTAGGGTCCCTATGTGATGCTTCTACCTCTTTTTTCATTAATTCAGTTGTTCGGTATAGTCTAGTTTCCATTGCGAATCAACTAAGTCCTTCTTTCTCCTCCTTGTAACTAGGGTTTCACATTTTATTGCTTAGTTTGCTTAAGTTAATTTTTTTACTTAATTGTTGCAATTATTTATTGTTGCAATAACAATTAGATTAGGCATATTATCCATATTTTTCTTAATCATATGGGAATTGGGTAGGTAAAATGGTATACATGAGATATGTGGGAATAATGGTAATACAGGGATCTAGGATCAAGGTAAATGCAGATGCTCAACTTGTAAATTAAGAATTGTCTTGTCAAGGGAAACAAATGGTTACCTAACTTATATGGGGGTGATATTGCGGTCGAGGATGATTATTTTCTATAAATATCAGTCTATATCAGTGAAACTAGGTGTGGTTCGACCCAGTTTCTAGATTCGACGAAATTTTCCTTCTACCTCTAAATGTACCTATCCAAATAGGATCATATAAGAATCAGAGGGGATGTCTTGTGGGTAAACTAGGGGTTTTTTCACCTAACCCTATTTGCTAGGTGGGCCCAATATTGTTTAGCTATGGTCAATTTCTTATTCAGAGCATCTAGTTGGTCGATGATTTGTGGCGGTAAGGGGGTTAATCAAAACACTAAATCCTGTAGACCTAGGTCAATGACTCCTTAATACCAGTCTATGTTGGGTGGGTGGATAGTTGGTTTAAATATCCTTCTACGAGGTTTGGGTAGACTTTGGATGGTCATACGGGCACCAATTCATGAGAAAGGAATCAAACAATTGATAACCAATGAGGCTAAGATCTAAGCACGAATAGTCTAAGCCTAAGTGGATGTTATGTTCGTTTTAACTTATAATATACTTTTAATTCCTAATTTCAAATAAGTAAAACAAATGAATCTGAATTTAAAAAAATATGATTGATTTACCTTTTAATCTAATTAAATTGAATTTACCAATACTTTGATAAAATAAAACAACATCTAGCTAATTCCTTCTTTTTAGGTTTTCAACAAAGCTTATCAAATACAAAAACAATGAAACAAACTAAGTTCATAAATTCTTTTTGGTATTTTCAAGATTTAATAAAATAAACTATTTGTAGACACAAACATAGGGAAGATAATACTAAAACAAAATGACTACTAATAAAATAAACTAAAACAAGGAATAGTCGGATGTAGTTATTCCTGTGTTGCAAGATTGTATGAAAAAATCTATTCTAAAAAAATATTGTATTCAAAAGCTTTTATTTAGAACAAGTGGATTTCTTCTAACTTCTTCCTCAGGTTCTCGGAAAAGGAAAAAAAAGTTTCTCAAAAGCACTTTTTGCTTTTATTCGGAAACTTTCCCTGGCATAGTGGAATTGAAATACATGGATAAAATAATGAAGAAATAGGAAGAAGATTACTGACACAATATCTTCCTCCAACCTTTTTCCCATGCATATCCACACGGATAAGAAAGAAAGAGGATATCGGTGGAAGATGTATATAGACAATAATTCTACCAAATTAAAACATTATACTTCTATTATAGAAAATACAATTAATCAAAGCTTAAAGAAATTAAAATACATCCCCAACCTGTCACTTTTGAGTTGTGATATAATTTCAAGCATGGTGTTACATTTGATGTCTCCTCAACTTTCTTTCCTTCTCTAGAAATGATAACCAGATGATCCTGAGAGGTACAAAGTGTTGGCTAGAGGTAGAAAATTACAAACAATTTGTTGAGACTGGTTGGTTACAAGAGAGTGACTGAAAACATATGGTAGGAAGGAATAGAGAAAATATCTGGTTGTATGTGTAATTCCTCTTGAAAATTTAGCAACATAACTTTACATCCAAATGTGAAAACTCCAATCCATCATCCAAGTGAAATCTATGCTTTTATAAATTTTTTGGGAAGAATGAGTCTAACAAAACATGTCCATTAAGAAGTGACAACACATCACAATAAGGGTCATTCAACATCCCAAACATAGTAAACCAAGATGAGAATTCCAATACAAATCCAAGGAGCCCAAAACTAGGCAAAATAATTGAGAAATGAGTGAGAAAATCACTCCCAAAATCTAAACACGCATTGAAAAACATGTGTTTTAATGCTCAAATTTAAGGTAACAGGACTGCCATTCTTGACATACATGCGGTTATACAACCATTACAGAGGTTTCGTAACCTCCGGTTTGTCACCATTGGCGATTATGTAACCACCTTGGAGGTCATACAACCGACACAAAAGAAAAGGCACGAAAAGGGAAAAAAGGGGCCTGCATAAGAGAATGAATTCACGAATTCGAAAATAAGTTTAAAAAAGGCCATAACGAGCCTACAAAAGAGAGGGGGAAGGATCTAGATTTCATTATTAATTTGGAGAAATTTTTCTTCATCATTAGAGACTTATCACGTTCTTCCATGTAGTACCATGTAATTTTTGGGTACATACATTTCCACCACTGAGAAAGACACATTTGGATACCAATGAAGAACAGGGGGATATGATGGATGACTTAAGCTACTTAATGGGATTATCGATGATTCTCACCTTCTTATGACGTTTTCTAGAATAGGTAACTTTTGTGCACCATCTTTTCCTCATATTTCTTTTTGAAGATTCTTGACCAATGATCTTTGGTTTTGCTCAAGTGAAATTTGTTTACAATGGTTCTTCCTTTGAGGAATGACCACATTACCAGGTGTTTGACTAATTTGTTAAGAAAAAAAAATGTAATGACATCAAATGAAATTGGGAAGACTTTTCATTCTTGCATTCATGGTGTCATAATTATAGATCACCTATTTACCCTTCCTGACTCCAAAGTACTTGAATGAATTCAGATTTAGGATGCTTACATACCTTTTTTATCAAGTTTGTTTGATGGGGAAAGATGATTCCCCACACATGGTGGTATTTATTTACTTGATAGCTAAATTATCTCACTTCAACTTGCTTTTCAGATATATCATGGTATATTCATGACATGATGAATTTCGACCTATTCCATGAGCTTCCCCTTTCACTTTTGATCATGATGATAGTCATTTACCTTCATAATTCACTTTCTTGACCAAGATGTTACCTAAGTGGAAAAATCCTATGGTGCTCAGACATCCTTTTGATAAATTTACTTCCCATAGGAATGGAACTCTTTCTCCACTATAGATACAAAATCATGCACTTGGGTACATTTCTAGGTCCTAAAAGCATACTAGCATTTATATGAACCTAAGCAAGAAAACTAGTAATTGACGACTATCTTTGGCCTCTTTTCTTTGTTTCTTTCTTTCTCTTTGGTCTTACACACCCTACATCCTAGTAAATAATTTATTGATTTATCTTTTATGGCTTTAGACACCAACGTCTAGCCAGGACAGAAGCGCCCAGGATCTCCTGTCTCCTATAGGTACCCCTTAACCTTTTCTAATTTACTCACTTCTTTTGGGAATATTTTTTTACTTATGGGTTTCCCTTCCAATTGTTAATTACAAAATTAAAATAAGGGAATCAAATAAATACATGGTTATGTGTTCAAAATAAAGGACCCAGCACTAAGCATTACTATTATCACGTAAGCTTGTATTCAAAAGGCACCTAAAACAATCCAAGGCATTCATCTAGCATTTATTCAAGGTACAAGGGACTGCATACTCTCCATACACAACATAGGAAGGGGAATTTCATTATGTTTCATCCAAACATTCTACTACATTACTAAATTCTAGCTACATCTTTTTATCAAGTGCAACTTTCCCAAGGGCACCCTAGGGAAAAATTTCTACACACACTCACAAGAACTACATGGATTCTGAGATGTAGTGTGGCGCTCGATCGTAAGTTCACTCTCGGGGTGACCATCGGGGTAAGTATGACTCCCCATTCTGCATTTTCCTTTTTATGTTTAATGCAGTTTACGGGTTTGTGTAGGTGTATATCTCTTTTGCAGGTTATAGATACCTTAAGAAATCCAAGAGCGACTACTAGATGATCAATAGGGAACAATTGTGACACCCTTGTGACACAACAGAAAGTATATCCATATCTTTTGCATAGTCACAGGCACCCAGATCCAGTCACAAGCACCCAAGCTTTCATGTCCTGTTGTGGGAACCCCTTTCCGGCCTTGTTTGTGAACTCCATAATTTACAGAGATCAATAATGATGTCACTTGCATCATGTTCATCACTTCTCCCTACTCAGATCACTTCCAAATTGTGTGCATATCATCTAATTATTCTTATATCATCTTTTTGTTTAGGGTTTCATATTTTAAATCTTATTTTTCTTGTGTCATTACAGTACTTTTCCATGTATACATTAGTTACTCTGTAATACTTAGGTTTAATTCAATTTATATTAAATCATTTGGTGAGCCCCACTCATGATCATTCATTCAGATCCCTATTCTATTAGTTTCTCTTTCATGGCTCATAAGGTTCCTCAAGTATCCTTGAATTAATTTCTTCAAGTGCACCCACCTTCCAAAGATGTTCTCCAAAAATCCTTAGACACTATGTATTTCCCTCACAGTATGTCACCCGTTCATGTAAGTGTCATTTTCGATTGTCTATCTGATGACTCTATTGGTCCTGATCCTCTATCCAATCAACCCATCTTAGAGTCAATTTAAGTTTTACATTGTTTATTTCAAGAAAAAATCCAAACTATGGAAATAACGATTACATCTCTTAAAGCTGAAATCCGACATCTTAAGGATGTTTCGCATTCTACTTTTATGACTTCTACATGTGTGCATATCAGTGAACCCCAAGTATTTCTGCTACTAGTGCCTCTCAAGTTTGATTCAAATGCTAAGCAACATGATATTATTCATGAGCTTCTCAACCACCAATTGATCAACTTTCCATCTATTAATTGTTACCCTTCTTATAAACTTTCCAATTACCAAGGTCTCTCCTTTTGAAATTATCATTTAATTAATGGACATAATGATAATGATTTCTATGATTTAAAATGAAGAATTAATCCCTTTGATCATCAAGGTTTTATCTCATTTGCTACATAACATTTTATTTCATGTTCATCTTCAATTGTTAAATCCCAATGGGCTCCTAAATCTAGTCTTGCCCTCTCTAATGAGCATCATTCCATAGTTACTAATTTTCCTCCTTTGGTCAGTAAAGATCCACCTGTCCAACCCATTCCAACTAAGAAACCTCCCCTTAAAATTATTTTTTCCCCTCCTCCCCTCAATTCTTTTATATTATTACTAAATCCAACCAAGCAACCTCCTCTCAAAATCATTCCATCCCCTCCTCTCAATTCTTATACAGCGTTACCAACTCCAACTAAGAAACCTCCTCTAAATTAAGTATGTCCCATCCTCCTCTCAAGTATTTTATCGTGTTACAAATTTCAAATCACCAACCAATCTCTAAAAAATACCAAAAAACTCTAGATCGCCTCTTTAAACCTTCTTCTATCAATCTGAAGTCCAACCCTGGTCCTACTCTTTCTCCTAACTACCATTGTGATGACCATATATTTTCTTCTAACCCAATTCAAACTCCACCACCTTGGAAAGGTCTCTCCCACATCATCACATAGATATCAATTCCTTGCACACTTAGGGGCACTGTACTTCCCCCCATTCTATCACTAGCAGTCATCTCTAGCACTAACTATCATACTTCACGTTACATGCTTCATGTCTAATATTTCTAGGAAATTTTAAACCCTTTGATACATGCTCGGTATCGTCATTACCCTATGATGCACTCTAGTTCCATATTTCATACTTGACTACTGAGGGTCTAAATCTGAAATGAATCTCACCACATTCACTTTCACGCTCTATGCTTCATGATCTATCTTTCTAGTACAAATTTTCAAACCATTTCCTGATGACGCACTCTTGTTTTATGGTTCATTACCCATTATTGAGGGGTATTTTATAAATGACCCTCATCTTATATTTATTCATTAAGGGGTATGTTGATCCTATCATCTTCACATTTTTCATTTCATATCATCACACTGATACATTGCACTTATATATCTTGGTTGCATATACTCTTGCTAGATTATTCTATTTATATGTTGCACTTTGTCTTCCCTGCTAAATGGATTCTTATTATGGCATTATCTCTATCATATACACATGCATTCTCACTTGGTCTCTAGTTGTGAATGCATATCTCTTACAATTTTTTACACTTTGCAAAGATGTTTATCATTGTACCTTTTACCAATACCACTGAGGCTCTTGGGGGAATCTACCTTTCTCTAGTATCACATACTACACAAGTTCTATCGTTACATCTCATTACAACTACTTTACCTTTCGCTGATTTATACACACTCATGACATACTATTTATCTTTCTAACATGCCAACAGGTGGTTCATGTGTAGCATTTTCCTTGCAGGAGTGTGTACAACCATGGTTATCTGTCATTGCTTACTTTCCATTTATTTCTATTGTGTGTTATCTTTTTCAAGCTATGCACTATGTCTTGGGTAATCATTGTATGCTTTTGGCCACTTTGGCCCTAATTGTCTTGTGACATTGTGAGCGGTGTCCCATGTTTGAAACCCGTTTTTCGCAGTCCAATTTTTTTACACACTTGCTTGATTACATTGTCTTTTATTTCATGTTTGTTAATTTTTCAACTAAAAAATTTTACTAGCCACATTGTTTCCATGTGCCTTGGTTTCTACCATGAACATCCCCTACCCCTACAGGGATACACTACAGCACAACATCGGGTCCTATTGTTTGGTCCACACACTTCTATGTTCATCGTATGCACCCCAAAATGAGTGGGGCATATATTAGGTGAACAAATCACCCCTGTAGCAGCTTAGAGATACAATATAGATATACACAGTACAAAAATGTAGTCATAGAATGACCCATAATCTGACTTGGGTCCCCAGCACAACACAGACACCAACACCCAGAATCAGACACTAGTAACTGTGGCCTCCCTTAGGAGTAAATTTCCTAGGGGCACACATAGTCATCTTATCAAATTGGCACAGTTCACATAAGCATTCAGAGCAGTTCTATAGTTACATGCACATTCCTTCAATTACAGAATATATTTTATATTCTTCAATCGACACAACTCAGAATTAATTCAGGAGGTAGGAAAAAATTAGGGACACACCATCTGTAGTGGTGCTTATTGGGTAAATTCAGGGATGGATATTAACACTAGACCTCTATCCCCAACACTTACTCTTTGGCGTGAGATCGCCCAAAAAAATCAAACTTTTCGTGAGATCACCCAAAAAACTTGCACTTGGCATGAGATCGCCCAAAAAACTCACTATCAGCATGATATCACTTAAAAAACTTTCTCTTCACAACATTTCAGGGAATTTCTCTATTCTTTACACTTTTTTACATCAGGTGCACACTTTCCTTTACTACTACTTTTACACACTTTTACATACCTTGCTCATATTTTTCATATATAAGACTTTGACTACTCTTCCGCTCTTCTCTTGTAGGTTTGTCCTTAATACACAACAAGAAGTAGCATACGATAGAAATAACAAGCACAACGACAGGTATAACGTAACGCATACGCTTCACCCCTAGGGTCACTTTCCTTTCCTAGTCTTCATGCTTCACTTTGCATCATTACACACTTCACTTGTCCACATCGCATGAATTTCACCACATGCTCTACAAGATCATACGGTACACACCTCTTATCTACTTTATATTATCAAGTATTCACTCAACAACATAAAGTGGGGGGAAATGAAGACACAAAATCACACACTTGGGTATATTTCTAGGTCCTAAAAGCATACTAGCGTTTATATGATTCCTATGAAAGAAAACTAGTAATTAATGACTATCTTTGGCCTCTTTTATTTGTTTCTTGATTTATCGTTGTCTTACACACCCTATAGCCTAGTCAGGACATTTCTGATTTATCTTTGATGGCTTCAAATACCAATGCCTAGCCATAACAGAAGCTCCTAAGCACTCATGTACCCTCTAGGTGCCCCTGACCCATTTCTACTTTACTCACTTCTTTGGGGTCTCTTTTATATTTTGTGCATCTTTTTTTACTTATGGGTTGGCCTTCCAATTTTCAATTATGAAATTCAAACAAGGTAATCATATAAATACATAGTTATGTGTTCAAAATCAAGGACCAAGAACTAAGCATTACTACTATCACCTAAGCTTGCATTCAAAAGGCACATAAAAAACTCCAAGGCATTCATCTAGCATCCATTTAAGGGACAAGGGACTGTATACTCTACATACACAACATAGGAAGGGAAATTACATTATTCCATCCACACATTTTACTACATTGCTACATTCTAACCACAACCCACTATCAAGTGCAACTTGCACAAGGGCATCCTAGGGTACAATTTCTACACACACTCACAAGAACTACATGGAATCCAAGATGCAGTGCAATGCTTGGTCATAAGTTCACTCTCAGGGTGACCGTCTGAGTCAGTCTAACTCCCCATTCAACATTTTCCTTTTTAGGTTTGATGTGGTTTGTGGGCTTCTGCAGGGGAAAATCTCTTTTGCAAGTTACAAGAACCTTCGGCTATCTAAGAGTGAATACCAAACAATCAACAGGGAATAATTGTGACATAATAGAAAGTAGATAAAGAGCTTTTACATAGTCATGGGCACCCAGGTGCTCCTGTCTTAATGTGGGTGCCCATGTTCTTCCTTGTTTATGAACTCCAAAATTTACAAAGATTAATAAAGATGTCTCTTACATATTTTTTATCACTTCTCCCTACTCAAATCACTTCTAGATTGTGTGCATATCAAATATATATTCTTATCTCATCTTCTTGCTTAGGGTTTCATATTTTAAATATTAGTTTGTTTGTGTCATTACTATACTTTACCATTTATACATCAGTTACTCTAAAATACTTAGTTTTAATTCAAATTATATTAAATCATCCAGATGGAAGGATTGACCTTTGAATAGAGCTTGATGATGAGTTACATGTTTTGACCTTTGAATTGCACTAAGAAACAAAAACTTACACCTCCTCTAACTTGCAAGATGTGGACTTGTTATCAAGCATAGATCAAGTATTTAAAACACTTCAAGAGGTATGCATTTATTGATATGACTTCCATTATTACTCATAGTGGGTTTTTCACATCATGCTCATGATGATCATCCTCTTAGTGACTTGAAATTCAATGAAGCTCTTGATGTTTCAGACTATTTTTAGGCCTCGCGATGTTCTTTATTTCCCCTGCTACACCTTGATGTGATCTAATACATTCTTCAATAAAAGACTGATTCATATGATGTTCTTTTCATGAATTAATTCAATCAGAATGATTTTTGTGTCCCATAATTGGAATGAGCCAGGTCATCCAACTTTCTTCCTCAAATTGTGTCATGTAGAAAACACCATAGAATGCTGCTTTAGGATCCTTGCAGAGGGTTTATTTTATTTTTTAGGAGACAAAATAACTTATTGACCTTTTGGTGATGGAAACAAGCAATAAGATGAGCAAAAATGGAGCTACTAATAACTTTCTACACCAAAATCTGAAACTTTCTATTTTAAGCAGGTGGGGTCAAAAGCTGCTATTTTGGGGGTTTTATAAAACTTGCACAAACCTTGTTCCCTAAAGCTCCTAATCCACTTATTAAATTTCCATTGATGATGATTTTACATTTTTGGAATGTTTCTATTTTAAGACTTCTATTTTTTCGAAACTGTTGTTTTTAGAAAGTTACTTGATTAACCTTGTATGGTGTTTCTCACTTTTTCTGGACGTTCTAAATCTTGAGAGTTTGAAATTTTGGGAAAATTCATATTTTTAGAATCATATTTTTCATAGTATGTGTTATTTTTAGAAATTTTACTTACCGGTTTCGAATTGTAATGAAAATATTATCACTGTGTTTGGCTTCGCATCGGGATCTCGTGCTTCAACTTTCACTATTTTTTATTTGTTGGAACTCTTAGAAATTCAAAAATAAAATTTAAAGGTTATGGTTTTAAAAATTTTGTATCAAAAAATATAGGGAGTCATAGGGTATTCAACTGCAATCTTCCCAAAGTCATTTTGGAGAAGAGCAATCTACAAAAATTAGTGCAATTGGATTTCCAATTAATGAGATATGAGAAAAACTTAGTTTCAGAGGCTATGGATGTTCTGGAGAAATTTGTATAGCATCTTTGGTGGAAATTTATATTTTTCAAGGTTTTTAAATAGAATAAAAGGTGGATGGTTGACCTATGTGGAGAAATTGTTTCATAAACTCGTTATATTTCATTTTTATGTTTACCTGCTCACCATAGATCAAACCTAGGTAAAATGTGATTTTGAATGAGGTTTAAATATAGTTTCCATGGTGTAATGGGAACACAAGGGATATGTGGGACAAAAAAATTCACATTGGAACAAGATTTATATAATTGGAAGTACAAGAGCAAGTGAGGATGAGATGGAGGGGCTAAAAAATCATGTATAGAGCCTGTAGAAGGTCATATGAGTGTCTGTGGGAAAAGTTTGATCATGAGGTGCACTTTATTATCCCCGTTTTCCCCTCGGGGACATAGGGGAAACCAGGGATACAAAATTTCACCTTGGAGCAAGGTTTTGACATGTGGCATGGTGGAAATTTGGCTAAGGATGGATTTGTGACTTCTCCCTCACTTACACCCACCTTAACTAAACTTAGACTCAACTCAGGTTAACTTAAATGTATGTGGATGGTTTGAGAGTTGAAAAATGGCATGGGGTGTATTTTATCATCCTTCTTTTCCCCTAGATAATTGGGACAATGGGTACAAAAGGGACAATAGGTGCAACAAGTGCTATAAAGTACGCCTATGGGAGGAGTATGAGGGTGCACTTTTGTTTCCTTCATGCCACCATGTCCCCAAGTGGAAAATAGGGACAAGAGGAGCTCAAATGTGTGCCTTACTATAATTGGTAAGTCTTATGTTGCACTAGCTAACCAAAAATAACATGAAAACTTAATTCTTTCACCCCGGAGGCTTATGATGATGTTTTGGGGTCAAAGTTTATATGAATTTGACTCAAAATCACATCTAAATACCAATGGAAAATATTTAAGATCGTTATTATTCCTAAAACTCAAATCATAGGCCCATTTTTATTTATAACGAAGGAAGGCAAATGTACTATTTGGAATTATTTATGAAACCTTCAAGCCCTATAGAAAAATTAATTTTACCAACTTCTAGATAATTATCATACCTTTCCAATTCCTACTTGTTTTCCTTATAACTCCTTACAGAGTTGCCATAATCATTGGGAGAAGTTCATATTCATCACAATACTACTCATTCCGTACACCTGAAAAAACCTGTTGTTGAGAAAACTACCCCTAAATGATTAAAAATTTCCTAAATATTTAAAAAAAATCCCAAAACCTATAAGGCTCCCAATACCACCTCTAAATACTTAATACTTTTTCTAGGCTCCAAAATGGTCAAAATTGACCTTTCTAGGCTTCCTAGAGAACTACTTCTTCACTGCATTTCACTGAATGGAATGGTGGGATTTATTACACTTTTTTGAACCTATACATATTCACCCAATGTATTAGGACTACCTTCAAGGCCAAGGTTATCATGACATAGAAGGTAGGTTGGATAGGAGAGGGATTCCAAAAGGTTTGAAAACAATATTTCACATTGTGGCTTAATTGTCATGGTTTAAGTTTTGAATTTTTGGGCCAGTAATATTGCATGAAAACATCTATCTCTAACTCAGGGAAATTAGACCACAAGGGGTGATATATAACCTCATATTTCTCATGGGTGAGTAGACCAATTATTTTCACATTGGGTCATAGAGTTAGTTCTCTACTACAAGCACAAGCGACGAACACAACACAAGGAAGGAAAACCAAACGAACACACTAAGCTGAAAGGAAACACGCCAAAATTGGAAAGGAAATACATAATAAAGAAAAATTATGATACATGGGGGGGAAATTTATTGAGGTGGGAGAAGAATTTACACACACCTAAGTAATGGGTTGAGAGAAGTGCATACCATCATGGAATAGTGGGCTGAATTCAAACTTCCAAAGCTTGAAGATAATCATCTGATCATGACATGCTCTCGTGATGTCTCTGCATGGTTTGAGAAGAAGAAGAGAGACCAATATTTTGTATTCATATTGATATTGCATAAAAACTCCTACACACTCAATGAATACTTTGTTACCTATTTGAAATTTTTGCCTTACAGATAGTCTTAACTTGATGCCTCATGACCACGATAAGCCATTCCTCCATGTTTTGAAAAATGGATTCTTCGTTGTTGATTTTTTCATGAAAGAATTCATCATCCTTGAGTGAATTTTTAGCACAAGATCATGTTCTGGGATCAAAATGGGATTTAGAAATGGTGAAAGCAATTTGATTTTGACTCCATTCATAAGACTCTTTCATATTCTCATTCATTTGTTCCCAATTATTCTTTTGTTTTCCGATCAACTCATCAATGACCTTGATATCACTTTCTATGATGGAGGTATTATCTTCATGACTAAATACATCCATAGGAGATTAAATAATTTCCTTTCCCTTTGGTTCATCATGGATGTAATCTTCTTCACAAAATAGGAAAGGGGAAGACTTACCTTCACATTCATGCCTCATCCATTAAGGCTTTGAATAGGAACATTGATCTTACATGTTTGTTCCATCTCATTGTTTTAACATTTGTACATCAAAATAAGGATCACAACTAAAATTATACTTATCTTTCATAGTCATGGCATATGTTAGGATCTCAAGACTGAGTTTAGGATCTTCAATTTCTTCCACAATCTTCAATATGTATTGCAAAAATTCCTCCTTCAAAGTTGCCACATACTCATTTTCACCTTCATTTGAAGAATAATTTCATTGGGCCTCAAGGAGATGGCTGGAAATATGATCTTCACATGGCCAGGACTCATTTAAAAAATCCTCTTCCTCATGATCCATATTTCATGTCATATAAGGGTTAGCTTCTTGCAAGTTTGGGCATAAATGATTTTCATCATTTTCAAATAGAGAGAAGAGATCCATATTGCATGGGAAGGGTACACCTTTCAATTCTAGATTCATCAAACCATCCTCATGACTAAGGGGAAGAATACAATGTTGGGTCACCAACATGAGATAATCATTTCTCTATCTTGAACATCTCCTAGAATGTCTTCTTCTTCGCAAGGAAATGGGAATACTCCATACTATGGAGATCAACATTACACTCCTTTGGTGATGATGGGGAATCAACTCCTTAGAGAGGTCCATGCTCTAGTTTGTTCATCAACAATTTTTCAAGAAGGAAAGTTGGATTCTTCCATTTTCTTCATTCCATCATTAGGAGATTTGTGCATCAAATGAAGAACCAAAATGAGAAATAAAACAATCGATTATTACCTCAAATTCATCCTCCTGAAGAATTTGTAGTGGGGAAAGAAGATTCATCTCTTGAACATATTCATGGTAAGTGGAATTCTTGGCAAGCACTTCATCATCCATCAAGAGGAAATAATCTCATCTCTCATGTGCACATTTGTTCCTCCAATAGACTAGTGCCTCAAGCCAAAATGAATATATGAATGGAATGTTCAATTTTCATGCTTTCTTAATTACCCTCCAAGGTGTTCAAGTTGAATTTCATTGGAAGGCTCAAGAAGAGGACAATCATGAGAAGAACATAAGAATATTTCAAGGATAAATACCTCATAATATGGAGAATCATCATAATCTACTTCCTGAAAGATGATATCTTTTCCTTCACCATTATGGAGTGCTTCAAGTCTTGCTCATACCTTTCTTGCATAGCCTCATCATAATTCATAATATCAAGATTGGTTTTGGGGATCATGAATTTCCTTCTACAACACTCAAAATCCTTTGCACAAAACTCCCTTTTCAAATCTATCATTTCTCCATCTCCATAAGAAATAAAATCATCCCTAGGAAGAGAGACAAAAGAAAGGGATTTGAGTTTCTTTGTCAGCTGTGTGAAGTTAAAAACATTACCTTCAGGATATTCTTCATCTTCATGCTTTTCATACAACATTTTAGTATCTCTTCTTCATATTTCTCATCAGGCCCTTATATTCTTCATCATCAATAGGTGTAATTCCCATTTTCTTTCCTCTAGTAGTAGTCTATTTGAATTGAAGCCATAAGGATTTGATGGTAGGATATTCACAAGAAATAATTTTATCTATTCTAGATAACATTTCCACAACTTTTTCAGAAATGTTACTAACCTTCTTTCCTTTTACTTGTTGCAGATTTTTGTTTAAAGAAAGAGACTTCTTCGTCATGTCAGAATCCTTACTTTTGCAAGATTTGGTCTAGAATGATGGTTGATCAAAAATTTACATATCTTGGTGTTCATCTTCTCATTCATAATTGTTTTCACTTATTGGTGTTGAACATCAATATTGAAACTTCATCATTATGATGTGGGAAACGAATGTGACATGGATTCATTCCTTGATAAAGTCACCTTCAAAATATGATTTTTACTTTGATATCTACTTTTTTATTTTTAGAATATGTATTTTTTTGTATTTTCCATATATCTTTAAGGGTGCACAAGGGAAGATCTCTCCCCAGTGGAGTCACCAAAAACTGTTGGTGAAATAATTTGTTGTGTTGCAAATTATTGGTTTTCCACAAATGGTCACTGGGATAAGCCCCTCCTTATGTGTGGGTAGGCTCCCATTATTGAATGTAAACTACCTAAAAGTGGTGGGTGGCTGTTAGGCTAGGGATCTCACAGGAATACTCCACTAAACATGTAGAAAAGTTCTTGTATAAGGTACAAGATAGGAATTTGCAATGAAGAGAGGTAAAGGGGAGTTGGGGAAATAAGGAGAGAGAGAGGGTTACTATTGTGATTAGGTTTACAGAATTCACATACAATAACTAGAGAAGGTCCACATTCAATTAGAAGAACACAACAATGTTAACAATGATAAGACTAACAAATTATAGACACATAATTTCATGTATACAAGATTATCATGTATGCAAAGTTGGAAAGTAGAGAGAGAGTAGAGGAACATAAGCAAAGGAATAGAATAATTGCAGCCTTTATTGCTTGATGTAGTAGTGGTAATCTCAGCAACATAAATTCAATCAACAATTTCCAACCTTTTGGAATAGAGAAGCCATTCCAATTTATAGAATTACAAAAAATTCTCTTCATCTACCCCCACATGATTTTAACCTATCCCCATCACTGGCGACCTTTCATATTCTTAGGGGGTGAATATTTTTCTTATTAGTGAAAAATGACTCTTATAATGTTAATATTGAGGGTCATTTAAGTGAATAGGACGAAATAACAAAAAATACATTCTTAATTGAAAATTAGAATAAAGAGAGAGAAGAAGGAGAGAGAGAGAGATTGAAAGGTTTTGACTGAATCTGATGAAGATCAAGCCATTCACAATCCTTGAGGGAGAGTTCCTAGAATAGCTCTTATCCTTTGAGGAAATGCTTCATGGATGAAAATCTTGACCTCTGATCACCTATTGAACTGAAACACATTGAGATTGCATATGCTTCCTCCTACTGTGATATGCAAGAAAAATACAAATGTGTTAAATAAATGTTTAGAAACATTTTGCGAGGAATTTGCAAAGTGAACCTGAGATGACCATTTGCATCACCCATGAAGATCCTCTCATGTCATGATTCTTATGACCATTGCATTAATGACTAGAATTACGATGCTTCAACACCCCATAGGATTCATAATGTTCTTGATTTCACCTATTGCCTGAGGGACCATCTGTGGAATCAGAACACCATGGTTACAAATTACTCTTCTTATGAGATTTAGAAATAGTCCAAGAAATTGAATTATTGTTGAAGAACATTGATATGATATATGCATTAGGTTGGAAACATGATGGTTTTAATAGTATGAGTTACAACATAAGGATCACTTTCTCATTTCTCTAGAACTTTACAATTCACTTTTGTGACCAAGAGCCAACTCTACGATGCTCAAACATTTTGGTGCTTGTCCTTCTCTTACTAAGATGGGTCTTCATCATGTGGATGAAAGGACTACCTCTTAGTGAAATTCATGGCATGTTGCCACTTGTTGAGATGAAATGAGGTGATGGCAATGTCCTTTCTTTGAGTAATGACCACACTACTAGGTGTTTGATTGAGTGTTCTTAACATTACTGTGCAAATGGAATCAAGTATAAGTGAAATGATTTCTCACTCTTGCATACATGGTGATTCACATGAAGAGCACCCATTTATATTTCTTGACTTCATTGTACTTCCCAAATGAAATTAGATTTGAGAAATTTTGCATACCTTCTTGCTTATATGCCTCTCGTGGGAAGGTTTCTATATTGAGAAAGACATAATTAGATGTCAATGAAGAGTAGAGGGAAGCGATGGATCAATAATAGTTGACTCAAGAGGTTTTATGATATTTTTGGTGATTCTCACCTTCTTATGAATCTTCTTAGAACAGGGAAACTTTGTGCGCTCTCTCTTCATTATCTTTATTTTTGGAGATTCTTGCCCAATGGCCCTCGGTTGTACTAGAATGAGGTTTGGTTATAATTTTTATTTATTTGAGGAATGACCACACTATCAGGTGTTTGATTGAGTGTTTAAGAACACTATTGTGAATGACATCAGATGGAATTGAGGATGATTTCTCATTCTTGTATACAAGGTGCCCCACATGAAGATCACCTATTTACCCTTCCCAACTCCAGAGTACTTGAATGAAATCAGACTTAGGATGCTTACATACCTATGTGCTCATATGTTCCAATGGGAAAATATGTTTCCCCATACATAGTGATATTGAGTGTCGTGCTAGCTCAATTAGCTCACTTAAACTTGCTTCTCAAAGAGATGATCACAGATTCACGTCATGATGAATCTCAACCTATTCCATGAACTTGCCCTTCACTTTTGATCATGATGACACATGTTTACCTTCACAATTCACTTTCTTGACCAAAATGTTACCTGAGTGGAAACAAGCCTTTGGTACTCAGACATCCTTTTGATCAATTTTTTTTCTCATAGGAATTGAAATATTTCTCCAGATGGAAGGATTTACCTCTGAATGGAGCTTGATGATGAGTTACATGTTTTGACCTCCAAATTACACTAAGACACTGCCAATTCCACCTCCTCTAAATTGCAATATGTGGGCTTTTTAGCAAGCATGGATCAAGTGTTTATAAACACTTTGTGAAGTATGCATTACTTGATATGACTTTTATTCTTACTCGCAGTGGGTTTCTCACATCATGCTCATGATGATTGTCCTCTTAGTGACCTAAACTTAAATGAAGCTCTTGATGTTTCAAATAATTTTCAGACCTCGTGATGTTCTTGATTTCCCCTGCTACACCTTGATGTGCAATGATATGTTATTTGCCAAAAATGTGATTCATATGATGCTATTTTCATGAATGAATTCAATCCTAATGAATTTCATCTTCCAAAATTGGAATGAGCCAAGTCATCCAACTTTCTTCCTCAAACTGTGCCATGTAGAAACCACCTCAAAAGGATGCTTTAGGATCCTTACGAAGGGTTTCTTTTCTTATTTAGGCCAAAAATAAAAATCTTGACGTTGCGGTGATGGAAAAAATCAACAAGATGGGTGAAAATGGAGCTACCAACAACTTTCTGCAACAAGATTTGGAACTTTCCATTTTAATAGGTGGGGTCGAAAGACACTATTTTAGGAGTTGTTGGAAAATTTACACAATCCTTGTTCCCCAAGTCTCCTTTATTACTTAGGTTATTTCCACTAATGTAAATTTTTTGTTTTTAGAAATTTTCTATTTTCATACTTCTACTTTTTCCCAAACTGTTATTTTTTAAAATTTGCCTGATTGATGATGTTTGGTGCTGAATGTTGAGAGTTTTAAATTTTGGGAAAATTTTTAATTTTAGAATCACATTGCTTAGAGTGCATGCTATTTTTATAAATTTTACTTACCAGTTTCAAATTGCAATGAAAATATTGTCACTTTGATTGGCTTCGCATTCGGATCTCATGCTCCAATTTTCATTATTTTTCATCCGTTGGAACACTTGAAAATCTAAAAAGACAATTTTAGGGTTATATTTTTTATATTTTGTATCAAAAAATATAGTGAATCATAGGGTATGCAATTTTAATCTTCCAAAATTCATTTTGGAGAAGAACAATCTGAAAAAAAAAAAATAGTGCAATTGGATTTCCAGTTAATGAGATATGAGAAAACCATAGTTTTAGAGGTTATGGACGTTCTGGAGAATTTTTGAAAGAATATCTGGTGAAAATTGATATTTTTCAAGGTTTTACAACAACAACAATGGTGGATGGTTGACCTATGTGGATAAAATGGTTCAAAAATAAGTTATATTTCACTTTTATGTTTACATGTTGACCAGAGATCAAACCCAGGTTAAATGTGAGTTTGAATGAGCTTTAAATATGGTTTCCATGGTGCATTGGGGACACAAGGGACAGAAGGGGATCCGAATTTGACCTTAAAGCAATATGAATACAAGTGGAAGCACGGGAGTGAGGGTAAGTGAGATGGAGAGGTCGCATGAGTGATTATGACCTGAGGCTTGGGCATAGGAATTTTTCTTGTCCCCATGTACAAGGGGTACAATGGGGACACAAACTTTCACCCATGGGGAATATTGGATGCAAGGAGAAGCAAGGGGGGATGAGTGGTTGAGCTCGAGGGGTTGAAAAACAAGCTACGTAGCTTGACGAAGGTCATGTGAGTGACTAAGGGATAAGAATGGGCATAAAGAACACTTTCTTGTCCCCGATGTCCCCGTGGGGATATGGGGGACACAATGGACACAAAATTTCACCACTGGTGAGGGAGTGATGTTGCACGTTTTTTCCCCTCTGTCCCCCTTGTCCCAAGGGACACACAAGACACCTAAGACACCAGGTGCTCCAAAGTGCACCTATTAAAGGAGGATGAGGGTGCTATTTTGTATTCCTCACATCCCCCTTATCCATTAGGGTAGATTGGGGACAAAAGGATGCCAAAATTACATATTTCCATTTTTGGAAAATTAGGTTTTACACTAGCTTACCCAAAATAGCCTGAAAACATAATTATTTCACCCCAAAGGCTCAGGATGGTCATTTGTGGTTACAATTTATATAGATTTGACTCAAAAATTCATTATAAGAGTAATGGAATAGTATTCATACCTTGAATATTATTGAAACTTTAAAAAAGCCCCTTTTTTAGAACCGCAAGGGGCCTCTACAATGTTTGAACTGCCTCAAGAAATCATCACACCTTGGATAAAATTTGATACTACCACCATGTATATAATTATTCAAGATTTTAGGTTCCTATTTGATTACCTTCTATCTCCTTATGGATATCCCATAATCATCTAGAGAAGTCTAAGTTCATAGTTTGATTGTTCATTACTTAAACTTGAAAACCTGTTGTTGAAGAAATTGTCCCTGAATGACAAAAACTTTCATAAATCTTCCTAAAATGATTCCAACACCTTAAATGCTCTCCAATACCAATTTTTTATGCTTAATAATTTTTCATAACTCTCCCATAAGGTGCACACGTGTTCTAAAATGATAAAAATTATCCTTTCTAGGCTTCAAGGAGAACTAGTCTTTCTTTACACTTCATTGAATGAACTTATGAACCCTTTTACACATTTTTGCAAACTGGTATATGTTTATCCAAAGCATTAAGACTACCTTTGAGGTCAAGATGATGACAAAATAGGAGGAAGGTTGGCTAGGATGATGATTTAGGGGGATCAGAAAGCAAAAACTTGCATTATGGGGTAGTTTTCATGGTTTAAGTTTTGAATTTTTGGGCTAGTCAAATTACATGACAACAGAAGGTATCCAATTCTATTATACTATTCCTACACTCCTAATATAATGGTGTAGTTGAGTGTAAATAATGTACACTATAATAATTGGTAACTTTCATGGTGCATTCTAAAGACTCTGCTCCCTAATTTTGGGAAGATGCGATTTATTATGTAAATTAAATTATAAAATTACACTCCCCATTCAATAAATTAAGATACGACTCTTGAATAAAAAGGGCCAAGTTTAAACTAGGTGATTTTGATTTTATGGTTTTTATACATAATGCACGGGGGCATATCCATATGATAAGAAAAAAGGATATGGATAGGAAGGGTCATCATTGTATATTTATGAGCTATTGTAGATATGTGAAAGCATGTTGTTTTCTGATGCAGGAGCATCACTCCTTAGTCAAAATTTTGGGTTATCATATCAAATTTTAGATTTTTATTTGGTATAGAGAGTCTAGAAGTCATTAGAAACTGTCTAAATATCATTTCAGGATCCCAAGTTAGTGCTACATAGTTAAAAATTCAAATTTTGCCCCCACCAAAAGGTATATTTGAATTTTTGGAAGCTTTTTGGTTTTTCTAGGTGAATAAATGTTGTTGGAAGGATCAAATAAGATGAGTAAATATTTGGATATGGTCCTAAAAAGGGTTTGAAAGTGGTGATACTTGACTAGGTATCGTGTTTTTGTATAGCCCTTCCAAAATGAAGTTCTAGGTGCTTAAACATGTGATTAGAAAGCTCATAATGGAACCAAAATTTGGTTGAGAACTTGGAGGGAGTATAAAAATCATGTTGTAACTTATTTTGAAGTATATCATTCAAAGAAAGGAGAAGAGGAGAAACCCTATGAGGAGAAAATGTATGAAAATTACTTTGTTTTCAAAGAATAAGGATTGTATCCATGAGCAAGGCATGCAAAAGAGCAAATTTTGGTTGTGAAACAAATATTTGTGGCTTAATAGTGTTTTATTTCAAAATTGGAAGTGATATTTTGGTGTTTAAGAAATTTAGTCTTATTTTTTTAAAGGATTGCGGACTTGAATTCATGTATGAATAACTCTAGAGGCAAGTACAGGTTTGGTTAGGTAAGGAACTTTGTTTTTGTGACTGAGAAAAATTTGTTTTAGGAATTTGTGAGAATATTTCTTGATTAATTTTTCTTTGAAAGGTGTTAAAGAGTGGCACAAAAATTTACCTAAGGTTTTAGAGTTTGATACTTTTTAAAACTTCCTAAAACTATTTTTCCCTCCTTACCGGGGCTGGAAAAACCCTAGCTAGGGTTTAGAAAAAACCTTTGGTTGAAAGACTTATTCCAAGAGTTAAGAGCTCATATTGTTAAGATATAATCTGAAGGGTTTATATTTAGGAAATATCGAAGTTTTTGAGGCTCAAAGAACTTCCATGTGCTTGAATTTCATGAAAATTTTCCTTCAAATGTGATTGTTGTAAAAGGAGGCCTAATTGCAAACTATAAATTAGTGAAAGGAGGGTTAAAACTTTATATTTGTTTCTGAAAATTTTCATGGTGATGAAAGGTGGAAAATGGTATCCAAAAATTGGCATAGTTAGTCTTGAAACACTCTAAGTGAAAATATATGCTTGAAAAACCATTAAAGTATGGCTACAAGGAGGAAGGTTTAGTATAGAAGGAGAAGGTGGGGAAAGTAGAGGTGCATTAGGAGTTAAAGAATGAAGTTTTACATGAGGTATATGGAGCCAAAATTGTATTGAAAACAACTTACATTTTGTTTTGGGTCACCAAAGTTTATTCCCAACTATAACCCTTGGAAAGAACTATTCTCAAGAAGAAAATCAAGACAATTTTGAAGAGCTTTGTAAATTTGAGATTTCCCTTGGTGTTCTATGATGGTAAGTGTTGATATTACATGAGATGGGAAGGTAAATAGACCTCTTAGGGTTCATAATCCATACAAGGCTAAAAAACTAAGATTTTCATGTTTGAGATCCATCTAGGCTTGAGGAAGTGAATCATCTAGCAGTGTACAAGACAGAGTTCATTTTAAGACCCCCAGGTGGAAAATCTGATGAAAAGGACATTCGCACTCTAGGCCAATGTACGAAATGAGGATTTTCATGACAGCGGTGAATGGAGGTCTTTTTCAAAAAAATGGTGTGGCAGTATTTTTCCTTTGTTCTCGATCGAGAAGCACATGTATATGTTACCGACCGGTAACACATATATTCATTTCCGGCGATAACATTTTACTATTTTCATTTGGCATTGTGCATTATCGTCTGACATCACATATTTTTATTGTCAAACGGTAACACAGATAGTTGTTACCCTGCCAACACAACAAACTTGACAATGTACAAACAAAGTTCCCTTTTTCTCTTACGTCTTAAGTATTTCACTTAATCCTGAGTCCTTCGGCTATTTGTCTTATACTTTTGGATTTTTCACAGGTTTATAATGTAAATAGTATGACTATATTATGGCGAATTAATCCTATATATATTAGAATGTTATAACATGAAGGCAAATGTACTAAAATTGGTTGACCCTTACTAGAAATACGAAGGCGAAATTATATTCAATTTTTTGTAGGACCCACTCAAATTCTTACCAGCATGATGTTTTTTTAGGACCCACTCAACTTCTTACCGACTAAAATTTTTAGATAGATGTATTTGAGATGTTTTCATGACTTTAAAGTTTTTAATGGAAGTTTAAGGATCTTCTGTTTCGGTTTTTCAGCTTCTAGTTTTGAGCATTTTATATAAATCATTATTTATTTTTTGAGATTTTCAAATTTAGAGTCTTTGAGTTTCTTGTTTTGAGATTTTTGTTTCAACATTTATTAGGATTTCACGTTTGGAGCTTTCAAATTTCGTGTTTCTAATTTCCTTTGTTTGTCATGTATTTAGAGTTTTAAAGTTCAAGCTTTTTTATTGTTTAGTTTCAATATTTTGGTTTTACGTTTCAGGTTTCAAGAGTATCTTATATCAATGTAACTTTTTATGTTTTAGATGTTTCCTTGTTGGGGGGTTTCATGTTTTATTTTTTTGGTTTCAAGATCAATGAGTGCTTTATATCAATCAACTATTTGTGTTTTCATGGTTTTTAGTTCAATATTTGTGGGTTTCAAGTTTACAAGTTTGAAATTTTGGGTTTCTTAGTTTTAAGATTCAGGTTTAATGATTTTTACGGATTTCAAGTTTCAGATTTTAGAGTTTTTTTTTCGTTTTTTCATGTATTTATCTTTTCAAGTACATGGGTTTTGATTATTTTGGGTTTGTGATTTCAAGTTTTGGAGGGGGGACTTTATATCTATCATTTTTTTCTGTGAGGGGCTCTCAAAATTTAGGATTTTTGGGTTTTATTTTTCAAATATCGGGTCTTGTTGTTTTCAGTTTTTGGTATTCAAGTTTTAAGTTTTTTGGGGTTTTCAAGGGAGAGAATATTTTCAAGTATCCATGTTTTCTTATTTTTAGTGTTTTCGAAATATGTTCATTTTTTTTAATTTTAGGTTTCAAATTTCAAGTTTTAGGTTTTGGGTTTCGATTGTATTTTATATCAAAGTAGTTTTGTGTTTTTAGGGCTTTTTAAGTTGAGAGTTTTAGAGTTTTAAAGGTTCTTAGGTTTGTATTTTCAAGATTCATGTTTCTGTTTTGGGTTTTGAGTTTCATGGGCACTATATATTAATCCTCCTCTTTTTTGTGTGTTTGATCTTTTTGAGTTTAGAGTTTTGGGCTTTCCATGTTTAGGGATTCATATTTTTACATTTTATGGGTTTTTCAAGTGTGGGATTTTTGGGTAAGTTTTTAGGGTTTTCAGGTTTTAGTATTTTGGTTTTCAGTTTTCAAATTTCATGTGTCAAGGGTGTTTTATATCAATGTAGGTTTCATGTGTTTAAGGTTTCATCGCTTAAGGTTTCAAGTTTTTGGATTTGGAGGTTATGGAAATCTAGTTTCATATTTTTGTATGATTTTTAGGCTCGAATATTTTAGGTTTGAACTTCACGATGTTCAAGTTTTGGTTTTTGATCTCGAGCTTCAATTTTTAGTTGTTTGGGTTCACAGTTTATGGGTTTCATGTTTCAACATTTTCAAGTTTTGGATTTCAATATTCATGTTTCGAATAGGATAGTTGTGTTTTATATCAATATATTTTTTTGTGTTATCATATTTTTAGGTTCTTATTTTTTGGGTAATGGGATTAGAGGTTTATGGGCTTTATATTTAAAGTTTTATGTGATATTTAGGCTAGGGTTTCTAGTTTTCAAGTTTGGATATTTTGGGTTAATTGTATCGGGTTTTAGTTTTCAATTTTTAGGGGGTTGATATCAATCTTATTTTCTTGTTTTTCAAGGTTTTCTAGTTAGGAAGGTTTAGGTTCAACTATCAAGTTTTCTAGGTTATAATTTTCAACTTTCAGAGATTCACATGTTTCAATTTTTTCATGTTTGTTGTTTGGGTTTTTGGATTAAAAAAATTTCATTTATGTGTTTTGAGTTACATATTTTTAATGTTTCACATTTTGGTGTTTTTGGGTTACAGGTTTCATTTTTTAAGTCTCGAGTAAAAAAAGTCTTATTTTATATCAAACTACTTTTATGTTTTGATGTTTTCATGTTCAAGGATTGTGATATTTCAACTAATAATGTGTGTAATGTCATATAAGGCTTTAATGAAATGGTTACATATGGTATTTTTATGAATTATAAGCTATCGTATAACTTTAAATGGATCCAAAACATTTTTAGGGTTTGGGGTACATGCATTTCAATTCTTAGGTTTTAAATAGAATAATTGTGTGTTGCATCGAACTATGTCTTATGTTATCTAAGTTTACAAATTTCGGGTTTTAATATTCTCGTATTTATAGTTTCAGGTTTCAAATAAAATAGACCTATTTAATGACAATGTACTTTTCGTGTTTTCAAAAACTTATATCAAGGTTTTCGGATTAAAAGGTTTTGGATTTCATATTTGAAAGTTTACATGAATTTTAGACTCATATTTCTAGTTTTTGAGCTCGGGTATTTTGGGTTTTGGCATATTGGGTTTCAGTTTTCAAGTTTTGGGGGTTTATAAATCTTATTTTCTTGTTTTTGAGGTTTTCTTGTTAGGAATTTTCAAGTTCAAGTTCAAGTTTTAGGTTTTCTAGGTTATGGTTTTCAATTTTTGGATATTCTAAGGTTTTCAATCACGAGCCTTTTAAGATTCATGTTTCGATTTTTTGTGCTCAATTTTTGGGTTTCCAAATTTGGATTTTTATTTTTGCATTTTGGGTTACGGATTTTTTATTTCAAGTTTTGGTGTTTTTGAATAATACGAATTTCAATTTTCAGGGCTCAAGTAAGATAGTCTCGTTTTGTATCAAACTACTTTATGTTGTTGAGATTTCATGTTTAGGAATACATATTGCAACCAATAATGTGTGTTTCACTTTTTTTTATAACCGAGAGTATCAGAAACCAACCCATGACCGTCTGCGTGTCTAACAAAGTGAACACCCGACACGAGGGAGCTCCAAACTAGCCCCACTAATCCCTTGAGGGAGGAGACTAGGCCCGCACTAGCCAACCTCCCGGGGTACATCTAGGTAGAGAGAATCAACCTCAGGACCTATATGGGTAGAACTCAAAGCCCTTAGCCAACTACACTACCAATGTGGGCTTTGTTTCACTTTCATTTATTACTTTAATAAAATGGTTATATATATATCATTTTTATGAAGTATAAGTTATCATATGACTTTAAATGGATTGAAAATATTTTTTAAGGTTTTAACTTGTCAATTCTTCAATTTCAAATAGAATAGTTGTATTTTATATCAAACTAATTGTATTATCTAGGTTTTTAGCTTTCAAGTTTCAAAATTTTATTATTTATATTTCAAATTTCAAATAGACTATACCTATATAATAACAATATACTTTTCATATTTTCAAAATTTATACATTCCAAATTTTCAATAATTTAAACTTTCACTTACAAAAATTAAAAATTTCACTATTTGGATATATTAAATAATTTCGAACTCCTCAACTTCAATATATCTATGATACTATTGCTACTTATTTTCCTCCCATAAATCTCATCAATGTATCTATCTTATCCCTAGTGCAATTGCCACCTAATATTCCTCCTAAAAATAGATCTAAAGCGAGTGTGATTTGTTATGTTTGTTAAAAATAGTAGCATTACAAGCTGTCATACCTTGTGAAAAGTCTTGTCATTTTCTCTCGTCCATCTTAACTACAAAGTACCTATGTTTTTACCCCGTCTCCATCAACACATGATGTGAACACAAACTCCCCTTTCACACTTGATGTGAATACTTATACTTTATTATTATTATTATGTGCTCCCACATCAGCCACACGAAAGTGGACGACCCCGTCCACACATGTACCACCAACCCCACACTTACACGTTGCATAATTCCACCTCACACTTTTACGGATATGACGTAATTTTTTAATTAAGAAATAACCCTTTTATACGAGCTGATTGATTCCGTTTTGAAATTCATGGTGGAAAAAGACTAAGACTAACGATATGGCATTTGTTTCCGAGTTTGAATCACTCGAAGTTAGTTAAGATAAAAGGGGGAAACATTGACTTAGGAAAGAACTCAATCCCTTCGTTCGGCTTCGGTGCGAAATGAGTATGTGGAAAAGGCCAAAGGAAGTATGGGAAAAAAGATTTTGTCTTTTACACTATTTAGGTAGTCGAAGCAGAATTTTTTATTTTATTTTTTTAGTGTGATACTTACAATGATACCTAGGTCAATTATGCAAGTATTTTAATGACAACCTTGTTACAAGATATGTTCACTAAGGAGAGGGTGGAGAAAATGAGAGGTTTTATTATCATTTTGAACAGCACACAAGTTGAAATTCAAAAGGCAAAAATGGCAAGGTTTACTGTCTCATAAACTTTTCTTGGCCTCGTGGATGTTAAAAGATATCTTTCTTGCATGGAAATTGAAACGAAATAAACACTCCAACATAGTAAAAATGAAAAATACCATCCTAAGAGTGAATCAAACATATAGTTTACTAACACTTTTTTGTAATCGAACTTGAATTTGATTGCAAACCTACCAACCCCACCCCCCCCAAACTTGCAATATACCCACAACTCACATTGTGATAAATGAATCACACATTTTACATCCGTTACTTGTGAAACCTAAGATCAATAATATAATAAAATGAATTCTTTTCCAACAACTCTACTGAGTTGGGTTTGATCGCAAAATCATCCTTAAACCCACAACTTGTCACTAAATGAATCAATGCTTGAAAAAAATCTTGCACCCTGTTCACAAGCACGTGTAATGTTGTTCTTAATACAATCTACTTAGAAGTTCTAATAGTCAAAACGACACTGAGGTTGCTTTTTATAACTCTCACCTCTCCTCGACTCCCTTCATCCATACAACGAACCAGTACTTATATTATTATTTGCACTTTGTTCCATAATTCAATAATAATAAGTTGCCCTCAATTTCAAGTAGGTTCACCAATTAATGAAACATTTTTCAAATAGCATATGAAATATCAAACATTCTTGTTCTTTGACAATTATGTTTGTAGTAGTTACATAAAAAAGGATTGACACATTATTAGGTCCTATTATTTTGATTAATAATCATTCTTCCAATAGTTATGAAAAATGATCACTGAAAATGTTAAATAACTTTGACACAAACTATAGTTTTTCAAGGCAATTAATTGAATGATGATTCCAAGAAGTGATTGTATCTCCAAGTTCAAGAATATAAACCTATAAGCCAAATTAGGTTTAATCTTATTTAGAACATAAGATAAACTTGGAAAATATTCTATTTAGGATTTTATAAGATAATACTTTATTTGTTATGAATTTCAGGACGCCATCGACAATAAACAAAAGACAATTGCAAACATAAAGGTGAATTAAACCCATAATGATAGACTTGTGAGGCCAATCTTCCCAGATCCATACAAGTACAATTTTGGTCCTACCAGATCCATAGTAGTCCTAAACTAACTCTTTGCTTCAGTTGTAAATTTGATCTATTGACTACGATTGCCTAGTTGTTTGTCTTGGTTTCACTACAAGTCAATAGGAAATTGTTCTCCGTACTCCAAGCCCTAATCTAACTTCAACGCCTTGCAAGCCCATAAAAACATAGGGTGTCAGTGGGGACCCATGTTATCCATCCATTATAGCCATGCCCCTCATTTCTTGATAATTTGCACTCAGCACTAGATGCGAGTCAATAAGCAATCCAGTATATGCAAGTGTCCCAACCCCTATCTCTTTAAATGTATGCAAATAACTAATAAATGCTAGAATGTTCTCTATATACTTGAATTCTACTTTTGGCACATGGATGCTTTAGAAAGAAAATAGATTAAACTCTTATAACTTTAATATCACTCAATTGCATTCAACATGTATATCTTGTGTTTTTCTATGTGATCCCTTAAATGCACTAATGCACTTGTGTGTGTGTGTGTGTGTACTTATTGCATTCAACATGTATATCTTGTGTTTTTCTATGGGATCCCTTAAATGCACTAATGCACTTGTGTATATATATACTTATTGAATTCAAATTAGGACCTTGATGACACACAACATGCAGGATCCCTTAAATGCACTAATGCTCTTGTGTATATATATACTTATTGAATTCAAATTAGGACCTTGATGACACAAAAACCAGCACACAACATGCAAGATCCCTTAAATGCACTAATGCACTTGTGTATTTATATACTTAGTGAATTCAAATTAGGAGCTTAATGACACACAATAGACAAAAGATTCAACAAAGGGAATACAAAACCCTGGTGAAAAAGAAAACAAGGGACAAAAGTGCCCAAAAAGATAGAAGCTAGAATAATATAAGTATGATTCTGGAAACTACCCAAAACCATAAGGAAAACAATGGAGGAGAAATAAAATAAAAAATAGAAGCAAACAAAGGCCAAACATGATAGGACAAAGAAGAACATGGAAAAATGAGGAGTCGACAAGAAGAAGACAAATTTGAGAGGAATAATAAAAGGTTTATAGTTGAATGACATAAGAAACATGTGCAAACAAGAGGCTAACTTGGACTAATAATCAATAAACTCATAAATATACTAGTGATTAATTAGTGCCATACCAAAATCAGGTGTCTACATAATGCCCCGCTTTAATGTGTGTGTATCTGTGCATACGTATATCAAAGTAAAAACAATGTAATCATTTACCTTAGAGAATTTTACTACATGGTCGCCTCACCATCTATTAAGAGTTCTTGAAGTTAGTAAGAGAATGATAACTAGTTAGTGTTATGTTTGTAGAACCTATTTGCATGTTAGAATGTGGTACACCTTCTATGTGTTACACTCGGGTATTTTTACGGCGGTCCCGCTTGCCAGTGAGAGGGTCAGGGGGGTTCAGGGGCAAAGCCCCCGAAGAAAATTTTCATGGGTGGTTTATTAACCCATGGGTAATGGGTAACCGTTATGGATTATTTTTGGGCCCATGGTTTTTTTTCGGTCTTTTGCCCATTGTTTTGATACCCACGGTTTTTGCCCTTGGTTTTGATACCCACAGTTTTGTATCAAAATGCTTAAGCAGTTGTCTATTTATATGGTCTTATGCATATGATAGATGTACAAGTAAATGTATTGCAGATGTGTTTTGAATTTGGGTGTGAATTCTGTAGAGTTTGTTGAGCATAGCTCCAAACGGATCTGGGTATTGTATTGAGAGATTGGAGGCTTATAATAAAATATGAGCAAGTGATTCTTGGTGGACGTAGCCCAAATTGGGTGAACCACGTTAAATCTTATCTCTATGTGTTGTGTTATTTATTTTGCACTTTTATTTGAGATTTGTAATATTTTTTGCATATTAGTTTCTACTGTTGCAATTCTGTAAGGGATTATTCTGCATATTTTATCTCTTATTTCCTAACAATTGGTATCAGAGCCTGGTTTGGTTTGCTGAAGTGTTGAATCGCAGGGAAAGTTTTTAGCTTGAGTGGGAGCTATGGTAGATGAAGGAAGATCTAGGGTTGATAAATTCAATGGGCAGAATTTCAGTCTTTGGAAGATGCAGATGGAAGATTACCTTTATCAAAAGGATCTTTATACTCCACTGTCTGAGAAGGTGAACAAACCCTTGAGTATGACAGATGCGGAATGGGATTTGCTGGATAGGAAGGCACTTGGGACAATCTGGTTGTGTCTTGCATCTTCGGTATTATTTAATGTTTCAAAGGAAAAGACTACAAAATATCTAATGGATGCATTAGGGAAGTTGTATGAAAAACCCTCTGCCTCTAACAAGATATTTTTAAAGAAAAATTCGTTTAATATTATTATTATTATGTGCTCCCACATCAGCCACACGAAAGTGGACGACCCCGTCCACGCATGTACCACCAACCCCACACTTACACGTTGCATAATTCCACCTCACACTTATACGGATATGACGTAATTTTTTAATTAAAAAATAAACCCTTTTATACGAGCTGATTGATTCCGTTTTGAAATTCATGGTGGAAAAAGACCAAGTCTAACGATATGGCATTTGTTTCCGAGTTTGAAACACTCGAAGTTAGTCGAGATAAAAGGGGGAAACATTGACTTAGGAAAGAACTCAATCCCTTGGTTCGGCTTCGGTGCGAAATGAGTATGTGGAAAAGGCCAAAGGAAGTATGGGAAAAAAGATTTTGTCTTTTACACTATTTAGGTAGTCGAAGCAGAATTTTTTATTTTATTTTTTTAGTGTGATACTTACAATGATACCTAGGTCAATTATGCAAGTATTTTAATGACAACCTTGTTACAAGATATGTTCACTAAGGAGAGGGTGGAGAAAATGAGAGGTTTCATTATCATTTTGAACAGCTCACAAGTTGAAATTCAAAAGGCAAAAATGGCAAGGTTTACTGTCTCATAAGCTTTTCTTGGCCTCGTGGATGTTAAAAGATATCTTTCTTAGATGGAAATTGAAACAAAATAAACACTCCAACATGGTAAAAATGAAAAATGCCATCCTAAGAGTGAATCAAACATATAGTTTACTAACACTTTTTGTAATCAAACTTGAATTTGATTGCAAACCTGCCCACCCCCCCCTTCCCCCTGCCCCCCCCCCCCCCCCCCCACCCCAAACTTGCAATATACCCACAACTCACATTGTGATAAATGAATCACACATTTTACATCCGTTACTTGTGAAACCTAAGATCAATAATATAATAAAATGAATTCTTTTCCAGCAACTCTACTGAGTTGGGTTTGATCACAAAATCGTCCTTGAACCCACAACTTGTCACTAAACAAATCAATGCTTGAAAAAAATTCTTACAACCTGTTCACAAGCACATGTAATGTTGTTCTTAATACAATCTACTTAGAAGTTCTGATAGTGAAAACGACACTGAGGTTGCTTTTTATAACTCTCACCTCTCCTCGACTCCCTTCATACATACAACAAACCAGTACTTATATTATTATTTGCACTTTGTTCCGTAATTCAATAGTAATAAGTTGCCCTCAATTTCAAGTAGGTTCACCAATTAATGAAACATTTTTCAAATAGCATATGAAATATCAAACATTCTTGTTCTTTGACAATTATGTTTGTAGTAGTTACATAAAAAAGGATTGACACATTATTAGGTGCTATTATTTTGATTAATAATCATTCTTCCAATAGTTATGAAAAATGATCACTGAAAATGTTAATTAACTTCTACACAAACTATAGTTTTTCAAGGCAATTAATTGAATGATGATTCCAAGAAGTGATTGTATCTCCAAGTTCAAGAATATAAACCTATAAGCCAAATTAGATTTAATCTTATTTAGAACATAAGATAAACTTGGAAAATATTCTATTTAGGATTTTATAATACAATACTTTATTTGTTATGAATTTCAGGATGCCATCGACAATAAACAAAAGACAATTGCAAACATAAAGGTGAATTAAACCCATAATGATAGACTTGTGAGGCCAATCTTCCCATATCCATACAAGTACAATTTTGGTCCTACCAGAGCCATAATAGTCCTAAACTAACTCTCTGCTTCAGTTGTAAATTTGATCTATTGACTACGATTGCCTAGTTGTTTGTATTGGTTTCACTACAAGTCAATGGGAAATTGTTCTCCGTACTCCAAGCCCTAATCCAACTTCAATGCCTTGCAAGCCCATAAAAACGTAGGGTGTCAGTGGGAACCCATGTTATCCATCCATTATAGCCATGCCCCTCATTTCTTGATAATTTGCACTCATCACTAGATGCGAGTCAATAAGCAATCCAATATATGCAAGTGTCCCAACCCCTATCTCTTTAAATGTATGCAAATGACTAATAAATGCTAGAATGTTCTCTATATACTTGAATTCTACTTTTGGCACATGGATGCTTTAGAAAGAAAATAGATTAAACTCTTATAACTTTAATATCACTCAATTGCATTCAACATGTATATCTTGTGTTTTTCTATGTGATACCTTAAATGCACTAATGCACTTGTGTGTGTGTGTGTGTACTTATTGCATTCAACATGTATATCTTGTGTTTTTCTATGGGATCCCTTAAATGCACTAATGCACTCATGTATATATATACTTATTGAATTCAAATTAGGACCTTGATGACACACAACATGCATGATCCCTTAAATGCACTAATGCACTTGTGTATATATATACTTATTGAATTCAAATTAGGACCTTGATGACACAAAAACCAGCCCACAACATGTAAGATCCCTTAAATGCACTAATGCACTTGTGTATTTATATACTTAGTGAATTCAAATTAGGAGCTTAATGACACACAAACCGACACACAATAAACAGGAGATTTGACAAAGGGAATACAAAACCCTGGTGAAAAAGAAAACAAGGGACAAAAGTGCCCAAAAAGATAGAAGCTAGAATAATACAAGTATGATTCTGGAAACTACCCAAAACCATAAGGAAAACAAAGGAGGAGAAATAAAATAAAAAATAGAAGCAAACAAAGGCCAAACATGACAGGACAAAGAAGAACATGGAAAAATGAGGAGTCGACAAGAAGAAGACAAATTTGAGAGGAATAATAAAAGGTTTATAGTTGAATGACATAAGAAACATGTGCAAACAAGAGGCTAACTTGGACTAAGAATCAATAAACTCATAAATATACTAGTGATTAATTAGTACCATACCAAAATTAGGTGTCTACATAATGCCCCGCTTTAATGTGTGTGTATGTGTGCATACCTATATCAAAGTAAAAACAATGTAATCATTTACCTTAGAGAATTTTACTACATGGTCGCCTCACCATCTATTAAGAGTTCTTGAAGTTAGTAAGAGAATGATAACTAGTTAGAAGTCTAGGGTAAAGGGAGATCACCTGATCTCCATAGTGGATAAGAATGCATAATAATAGGAAGATTGTTAGGAGATTCTATGATATGAAAAATGATAGGCCCCAAAGGATCCAGTTTTGCCATGATCTTCAATCATACATAACACTACTTTGTAATATTTTTTACATAATTATGATTGATATAATGTTGGCTTAGTATTCTAATGCTAGATTGTGACTTAGTTATTTAACACTCAATGCTGACATAGTTATCTAGTGTTTGATAGGGACTTAGTAACCAATGCTAGATGGTGACATAGTAACCCAATGCTAGATGATGACTTAACTACCCAATACTTGACGATGACATAGCTCACTAACTCACAATGGTGACATAGCTACCTAACACTTGATGGTTACATAAGACCCCAATGGTAGTTCTTACACAAAATGTTCACACATTATTTATACAAGCATACTTGGGGAAATTAAATGTAATTGGTTCATGTTTTATGTCATTTACATATTTTAATATTCATATAATAATTTTATACATCTATTTTGAGCATTAATATATATATTTCATGTGTTATTTACATATTTCACATTTATGACATAGGGCACACTCTTCATTTTACATCCATCATAGTCCTAAGGTTGAGGAGTGAGAGATTTGTTTTCACTTATCCCTTTTAATTTTAATCCAACACTTGCATTACTAGATTAAAGGGGGAATTATAGTACACTAAATTTAGTCTTATGGAACTTCGTAATAATCCTTTTACATTTATACTATCATTATTCCATTTACATATTTATTGAGAAGTGATAGAACCAACAGTAATGGGTAGAGTAATATATCGATATCAAGGATTTGTATCAAATGTTGGACACTGCATTCATGGACAATGCATTATGAGCATACGGACTGTTGATCTTCTTGTTCCACTGCTACTACAAAATCAGCCTTAGCCACCACTAGCTCTTCAACTTTGACCTCCTCCATAGGCTTAACCAACAAGGGAATCTTTTCAATTCCGAATCTAAGAGCCAAGCTCACCAAGCTTCTAATCATTTCTTCTTTTCTTGGCTCTTCTTCTTGCTGCTCTCCTTGACTGGATTTTTGAGTCTCTTCCCGACATGGACTTGAGGGAGTAGGAGGAGTGGTGGGTGGGTTCTCCACTAGTTGTTGCTTTATTTGTGGTGGAGGGGAAGATATTGATTTTGACTCTTGTGGAGGGGACTTGGATTTGGAAAGGAAAAGGGCAGAGAAATTAAGATGGGATGGGAGACTAGAAGATGGAGATGGGAATTCAACGCTAGGGGCAGAAGATGGGAAGCTTGGAAATTGAAGCTCAGGTTGAGATGGTGCTACTTGGGGAATGGAGAGAAAATTACTAGATGATGGTGTAGGAATTACCCATTGACAAAGTTTCCTGGCACCAAGTTTGTAGTCCTCTATCTCCTCAGTCCATTGTGCAAGTTGTGGCAACATTTCAACCATGAAGTCAAGCTTCTCCTGCGGGTTATAGTGTCTTGGAAAAGGGCCTTCCCACGGACAAGGTGCCCTGCAACCAATTCTGAAAGCTTTCATCTGTGTTGTAGCCCTTGACTGAACCATGCAAGCCTCCCTCCTTTGAATCTTCTCCAGCAGATCAACATTCTCCATTTGACTTTTGTCATTGTATGCATACCCTTGTTCTTGATATGTTTCATAGCAAAACTGGTTTTGACACTGCTCATATGGATAAGCATAATGGTTCTGGATCTAATCATAATGCTGATCTGGAGGAGTTGTGAAATACATTGGAGGTGGACTGCACCACTGCTGCTGCAAGTGTGAATTCCAACATGGGAATGAAGTCATGATTGCACAACTTCATGGAATGGAAGAAAATGGAAGATATGAAAAGAAAAATGGATGGAAATAGATGGAAAGAAAGTCTGTAACTCAGAGAATGGGTTGTTGATCAGATGGAGTCATCAGATGTGCTTTGCATGTGCCTCTAAAGGCTGAATCTCACCACGAACACATCAACTTGATGAAATGAAGTGGTAAGGTGCTTCAAACCTGTCCCACCAGGCGTGCCAGAACTGTTATCACCAAAAAATAACACCCTCTGATTTTTCATGCCTATGTGAATGAGCAACCGGTGTTTTTGGGTAACATTGAATCATCTCTCAAGCTATGGGATTTGCAGGCTTGAGATGATCCTCTAGAGAAGGCTAGTTCCTCTACCTAATCCTAGCACTAAACTACTTCTAAGGAAGGAAATGCGACTATATAATCCTAATCTAATCATTCCAAGGAACCAAGGAGAGAGAGAGAGAGAGAGAGAGAGAGAGAGAGAGAGAGAGAGAGAGAGAGAGCATGAAAATTAAGAAATCATACACTACAAAGGTGATAGCACCAAGAAAAGGGGATGAAATATCCAGTTGAGGGAGAACACGGAAATAAAATGGAGTTGAGAGAGGCCAGACCAATGTGACACAGACCCAGATCTTCATTTACCACTAAATCTCCATGAAACACAACATCCTGTACCTGTAAATGAGATACATGCACAGAAAAACAACAATAGAATTACAAGGGCAAGGAGATACAACAAAACAATGCAAGGGGGGTGAAATATCCTAATTTGAGGGATTATAACACAGACCTTGCAAATTCATAAAATGTTGAAGTTTCAGAGAGAGGCCATGCCCAATGTGACACAGACCCAGATCTTGAGAAATTTACCACTAGAATCTCCATGAATACACAACATCCTGCATCTGTAAATATATAGAAAATGAAGGGGAGGAGCAAAAGAGAAAGAGTGAAACGTACATGGAAGACTGAGAGAGAACAGAGAGAGGACTGCACAGAAAAACAACAATAGAATTACAAGGGCAAGGAGATACAAGCAAAACAATGCAAGGGTTATGTTTGGGTCATGGTCTGCTTCCTGAGCTCAAAATGTTGCGCCTCCTGAAGATGCGCCACCATGATTGACATACCCGAACACAATTTTCGACACTTTTGCTCTACGCCAAGGCGCAAATAATACGCCAACACAATTCATTACATTGTTGCACCCAATAGAGGCACGAATTTCTTCGTGTCGACAAATATACTTTCTATGCCCATGGGCGAGCATTTTCATGGGTTATGAATTTTTACATGTCGACATCCAAGGCTGTTGGTGATGCAATAAATGGATTTCCATATTCTTCTGCTTGTCTGATATTTACAACAACACCACGAACACAATTTTATTGCTCTTATAATATGCAAGTTCATTTAGAGGCAAAGATTTTTTATAGAGTTTCCCCACATCCCATAATATCTCCCTTCTCAAATGAGAAGTGTTTACAATATATAGAAAATGAATGAGAGAAAGAGAAAGAGTGAAACTCGGATTTCTTCTCTCACTAACCAACAACTGCCATTAAATGGTTTTAAAATGGCATGGGCACCCTTACAAATCATCTTACATACATACTTTAGCTTTTGGAAGAAGAAATGGGGTGTCATACTTCATTGATTGCAGTGGTTGAGCATGTAACTGTGATTTCTGTGTTGAAGACATTTTCCATTTTTTTACACATCTAACCTCAATGAAATTGAGAAACACAATTCTCATTACATAGAGGACATTGAGACCTTTCCAATGATATAAAGTTTGTAAAATTTCGAGCACTGGATCAAAAGTTATGCCCATCCAAAATTTCACGCAAAAACTGTCGTTTTCCTTTGTTCTGCGGATTTTCCAGTTTTCTGCAACATTCTGCATATTTCTGAATCCCTTTATTTTGTGGATTTTTCCACGGATTTTACTCTATGGATTTTTTCATGGATTTTACTCTGCGGTTTTGTTTTCTGCTGATTTTACTCCGCGGCTTTGTTCTACGACTTTTTCCACAGATTTTACTCTGCGGCTTTTCCCGCGGATTTTTCTACGTCTTTTCTGTGGAATTTTCTGCAGCTTTCGCAGACTTTTCTGTGGACTTCCGCAGACTTTTTTGCGGCTTTTTTGCAACTTCCGTAGAATTTTTTGTAGCTTCCACGGATTTTTCTGCGAACTTTTCTGCAACTTCCGCAGACTTTTCTCAAAATTTTCACTAACTCCTTAGAATTTTCTTGGATTGGGGAGTTAGAAAAAAGGAAGTAGAGTGCCCCAAAGCCATATTTTCCCTATTTTACTCAATTTTCTCAAATTTGGCTGAGAATTGAACTCTTTTTCCTCTGAAAACCCCAGGATCAACCATGAAGCTCTGTCAACTGCCCAAGTTTAGTTTTCTCCAATTGTCCATTTTTACCAAAGGGGGTAAAAATGGATAACACCACCTAGAAGGAGCTGCCCTCGGAGGCCAAAAAATTATCATTTTCATAAGTTTTGCACCTAGTGAGAACCCCCGGGAACATACAAAGACAATTTGAAGCATCCAAGAAGTGTGTGGCACAACTATGTAATCATCTGAGGTATTTTAGGAAAATTTTGGAAGAAAAACAAGGTTTAGGAACAAGTTATCTAAAATCGAGTCTTTATGAGCAAGGTATTGGGGGTAACAAGTTCTAAAAAATCTAGTCACCTTGTTTGAAGTATTTTAGGAGACTTGTGAACATTAAGAATTTGATACCCTAGGAATTGGAAATATAACATATTCTATTTCATGATGGAATGATTGAGGAAAGATTTTGGGAATATTAAGATGTGGGAAATTGTTTGATAGTGCGACACAAAGATCCTTCTACAAGTTGTAACTTTCTCGAAAGGTTTAAGGAGAATGGTGATTTTTTTGGGCCTAAAAAAAGATAAAAAATGAAAGTATATTTAGTTCTCTTCATGACCCATATGATTTGTTATTTCATGGTGATCGTAAACTCTTCCTGTGACTTCGTCTACCAACGCACAGCCCGAGGAAAAATTAAAAATAGGGGTAAAATTTGATGAATAATTCATTTAAAGCCTTTTAAATAGACTCATTAGATTCATTGGACCTTTTCCATAAAAAAATTATATATTGAATGTCCCATTTTCGTTAAATTTTTCTCCTCGGGTGAAGAAAACAAATTTTCAATGATTTGGGTAGTTTTGGTCATGCGATTGCAAGTTGTGGTAACACAACTACAAATTGTGGTAGTGCGACTACAAGTTGTAGTCACGTGACTACAATTTCTAGATGCTCGACAACATGTTTCATAAACACGACAACAAGTTTTTGTCACCTGACATCATTTTTTGTCATCTGATAATGATTTTTAGGCATCTGAGAGGCTAAAGATGCATGTCACAGAGGCCCAGGCAACCCAAAAATGTAATCGCACGACCAAAAAGTCTGGTCACATATCATGGAGGCATAGAGACCCAAAAAATGCATTCACACAACCAAAAAGTCTGGTCACTTGTCACGGAGGCCTAGGCGACCTGTAAAATGCAGTCATGTGACCAAAAGTTATGTTCGCGTGTCAGGAAGAGCAAGGTGGAAACGCACAACAATAGAATGCAGTCGCATGAACAGATAATGATGTCACATTCCCGGAAGATGATTTTATGCACCAAGAATATTTTAGATGTTCTAAAGAGTCTAGCACACTGTTGGTGAGAACCCACTAACTTTCTCACTCGACAAATTATTTCGCCAACAAAATGTAAGATGATAAATAAGACGTGCATTGTTTTGCATTCAAGTCTATTAGAGCATTTGATTATAACATGCGACTAAAATAAATTTTAATGATGTGGTGTTACTTATCACATGATCATTATTTCAAAGTCTCAGCACTGTCAGAAAAATTAAACTTTGGTAATTTATTTATTTATTATATATATTTTGGTTCTAATGTCTTCCAGAAATATATAATTGTTTGATGTGGTGCTTATTAATATTATTTTTATGGACTAGATTCTCCTTTGCATATTTACGTATACCTTAAACCTAACCATTAGATGAACACAATAATAGAGTCTTCGAATTTTAACAACCCATCTTAAGGTGTTTTCATTAGTACTATTTTTTGTTCACCTTTTTGGGTTTGCATTATGATAAAATTATGTTATTATTATTATATTTTAGTTCTCTGAACCTTGAAAGTGGGAATTGGTTTACTATTTTATGTGGTGAATCATCTAAGTTACTTTTTTTATAGAGAAAATTAGGTAGTTGGTGTCTAATCATGGTCTAATCTATCTAATTAAATTCAAATGTTATGCATATGTGTAGCCATTGTGCAAGCCTTGTCATATTTGGGAGGGACCCAAGTGTTATTTAGAGGGAAACTTGTATAGGGGGTCATCCTCCCTACTCTCTCTCTCTCTCTCTCTCTCTCTCTCTATGAGAATTATCATGAACTATCTAGCTACATGATTCATTTATCCTTAAATACAGGACAAAACTCAGTTTCACTACCACAAGCCACAAAAATTCAATGTGCTTATTTGATAAAAAAAATGATTTTTATCACACTTAGTAAAAACTCTTTAGTTCCATATTAGTTAGAGGATGGTTATTATAAAAAACGATTCTCATTCTCAGGATTTTACCCCATTATACACATATGTACAATATCATTGATGCATGAACATCTCCCCTAGCATGCTAAGTTGCCTTGATATGTCAAATTTTGGTGTGTTTAGTTAGTCTTAGGGTCCTTTTTGAGTCATTAGGATTCATTTTTAGGTGTTTAGTTCTGTTTAATTAATTTAGGATTTCCCTCCATTTGACATTTGAATTTGTAAAAGCCATTTTGGCTTGATTACATGGTGTAGGGAGTCAAAAGATATTGTAAAAAGTGTGTTAGAAGGTTTTGAATCCTTAAGGGGTCTTATAAGTCTTATCATTTGGCATAATTAGTACTTTGGATCTACAAACCTTATTCAAAGCTCTTACTCTTAAGATATGACCTTATCATGAGACCATAATGGTCAGTTATGGATGTACAATTCGAGGCAAGGAGGATAAATAAGGTCTTATAACTATTTTTTTATCATCATTAGAATGATGAAAAGGAATAACAAGGAGGAGTTCCAAGAAGGGTTTTAGTGATCTTTGTTTACAAACATGTGAATGACAGTTCTTCCAAAAATTTGTGAGCAATTGATGAATCTTTTAATGCAATACATTTGATTGATGGAGAAGATAATCATGCCTTGGTAAAAGTTGATAATATTTGTTTTATAAGTTTTAAGATTATATATTGTCTTGTTTAAAAACTCTTTTGCTTGGACAATTTGACAACTTGTAACATAGTGTTTCCTAGTATCGTAAAGCCCAATAGGAAATTTGGAATGAGTTATAGAAGGTGAAACTCAAAATTTAAGTCATTTGAATGGTGAAAATTCCTTAGGTAATCATCCAAGAGATTCACAATGGAAGAAGGGACTATATATCGGTTGAAACAAACTTGAAGATTGTAAGAAATCATGTTTCTAAGGGCATGACAGGAGAAACTTGAACTATTTTCACAATTGAATGAAGCAAATGACCTTTAGTTTCAAGAAATTATGCATTAATAGAGTAAGGCATACCTTAGGGAGGAGCTACAAGTCCTGAAAGTGAAGTTTAATTCAACTTATAAAAAAACAATCTCACCCGGGTTCATCAAGAAACCCTCTTAAGGTTTGATTCCAAATAAGGTTTTGAAGGGTCAAAACTTAACACCCAGAATTAAAACTTTCTAATAAACATCTAGACACTTTCTTTTGATGGAATTTCAATCTTCCAAGGTTTGAATCACTATAGAAAATATACACTTGGTGACAATATTATTGCAGACATGTAGAATGAGATTTGAAGACTCAAAGTTGAAGTAGTTTGTGGATATATGGTTTCTAAAAAATAATCACGATCTCAAGCCAACAAGATAGCATTCGGAAGGTGTTTTAATAGATATTTTCAAATATTTGAATCCTAACATGTTCTTAATTTCTATCATTGTAAGACATTCCTTGTATATAGCCTGTAAGATCAGTTAGAGACCTAATTTACAACTAGAAGGGGTGGATTTTGAAGAGTTTTTGTACAAGAGACATATTGAAAATTTTCATAGTGATTAAAGATCCAAACAAGTATTTTGAATGGTATTTTTATTTCCAGTTTACTCCTTATAACAAAAGTTAAGGTTGAAAAACACTAAAGGCAAAGTTAGGAGTTTAAACAAGTGAAGGAGGAAAAAGGTTGAAAAAGACACTTAGCAAAGGATTTGAAGAGTGAAACTTTTCCCACACTATATGAGGCCTAAAGGGTACTCAAAAGTGTTTTTGTTTTGTTCTAGGTAGTTGTGGATAGCTCCAACCATGAACTCACCTGAGGAATTGGCCTTAAGAAGCATGGTGAAGGCAATTTTATAAGAAGGTGAGAAAATTAACTCTTTTGATTGTTTTGTATCACTTTGATGATTGAATAAACATTGTATGAGGTCTAGTAACAGGGTTCAAGAAGATTCTAAGCCTAAATAGGGGTTGAAGGTCAGTTTTGGTTCAAGAAGGAAGAGATTTTGACTTAGAAAATTCACAATTTGCATAGTGAAAAGGAAGCAATCCAACATTGTGGGTTGTTGGTACGTGATTTATCTCTGCATCAATCGTCTCATGGAAAAAAGAACAACATTATTTTTTTGCTTATTTTCATGTTCATGTGTAGTTTGTTTTTTGGTATTCTTCTGAATGTTCATTATAACATACTATGTTCTAATTTGTCTGAACTACAAAACATCTATCATATTTTAAAAATGTGTAACTTAATAGAACCACTATGTTTATTTACATAAGATATTGATTTTGACACCAACAATTTATTTTACCAAAAAAATAACATTTTTGACACGTGTTTACTTGCCTCACAGACATTGATTAAACTGGGATTTGATTTTTAAGGACAATTTAAAAAACCCACTTCAACTTATAGCAGATTTGATGGTGACACACATCACATTTACCTCAAAAACATAAGATGATACATATTTTGAATTAATTTTGTAGAAAAATCTAATTTAGTTTTTTCACAGGGTTTAGTTAGGTGGACAATTAAAGCAAATATGCACAACTAAATCAACCAAGTTAGTTTTAACCTTATGATTCTCCTAGATTTGTTTTAGCTTTACCAATAGTACAACTATAATTAAATTGAAACATAGAACCATTATTCAATATAAAACCCTTCAATAAATAAAACAATATAAAAAATCTAAATTAAACACTTTCAATTTGATACATCTCATTCATTTTTATGAAAAAATAAATTTATAAACATTTGTATTTCTCTAAGTTGAACTCTTGTACTTATAGAATATAAATAATAATATATTTAATACATTTTTGGTAGAAAGTATTCAAATAAAAACAATTTACTTCTTATTACTTGAAGCTCTTTATTAATTAAGTATCAATATGAATCTTCTTTTAAGTGAGGCTAATTATTCGGCATAAATATATATAATGATTGATAAGGGGTTGGGGGAATGGGGGTGGGTTAAGTGTAAGAGGGTGATATTTATTCGATTGTTATATAACTATTCTTTTCAATTCAAAAATCTTGGTAGCTTGAGTATACAATGGAGTTAGGAGACCATTTTATTTTAATATTATATAACGGTACATTTACAACTAAATTGAATCCACTTGTCACCAATTAGGCTTAAATTTATGAAAAAAAGATGGAGTCATTAATCAATATAAAACCCTCTAAAAAACAAATTTCCATATGTAAGATGGGAGCAAAGATTGTATCACCTCACATAAAAGAAAATTTTAATGGGGTTATTCATAATGGCTTCTCGACAGAATGTACAACGAGTCTATCCATACCTCTATTTAAGAGCAGTGATGCTACGAATCCCTCAAACTACCAAACCATTATGGTCAATCCCCTCTTCTCTTTTTTTGGGAGCATTGCAAAGCGTAGAATTATGATTGAAGAAAAAGGAAAGATAACAAAAGGTTGGGCAAGTTTTAGACTAAAAGATTCAACAATAGACTACTATGCCACATTACGGTACTTAGTTGAGAAGGTTTGGGACAAAAAAGTGAAGTCTATTGTTATTTTGTAGATTTTGAGAAATGATTTGTTACAATATGGAGTAAAGGAATTAAAGGTCCTATGCAACAGACAATGACAATCCACATGTTATATGAACAAGTCAAGGCCAAAATAAAAACATGGGAAGGGTTGATTGATTGCTTTTGGAACGATATATGAGTGAAACAAGGATTTTCCAGTGTCCCCTACTATGTTTGGGCTATATATCAACAACCTAGAAGAATAAATAGACAAACTTATGAGGGTGCAGGAGTTCATTTGCCCAAATTTGTAGTGAAACTTCTTTTATATGATGATGGTATGATTTTAATTGTTAAAAAAATCCAAGGCTTGCAAGACCATCCATAAGCTCTAGAGCATTTTTGTAAAGAGTTGGGGTGCACATGAGTTAACAACGAAAACCAAGATAATAGTCTTCTTTGTAAAAAGAAAAACCTAATTATTCAAATTTAAATTTGAGGGAGACCGAATTGAAGTGGTTTTCAAATACAAGTATCTTTGCCTAAACTTTCACAACAAAGACACCTAGGACACATGTAGTATGAAGAGAATACAAAGTGGGTATAAAGCTCTATGTACGAGCTACAAAATAGATGCAAGAACAATAGTTGTGGGGCTGGAAGAGCGTTATTCATATTGCTTATCACCTTATTGGTTCTATATGTGTATGAGATATGGAGCAAAAAGACTTCATATTTGAAATGAAGACAAATAGAAAAGATCCATAAACACAAAATCATAAAGAAATTCAAAATCAAGGCCTTAATTATGTATGAAATACTCTTGGCAAAAACAAGCACTTTCCCTTTAGAGGCAACATCGATGATCAAGTTATTATGTTAATTGAAAAAAATAGAAAATGTGGAGAATGACAAGTGGCGTAAAGCAACAACAGAAGAAGAGTTACATAGAAGAAAAAATGCATGGATGAAACAAAACTACAAATGGATGAGTATATGGGATATTGATATAAATGAGTTTGACCAAATATTAACAAAGAAATTCAAGTAAAATTGAATGAGAAGTTTAGGCCAATCATGTGGAGAAAGAGAGCAAGCTAGAAATGACAACGTTCTATCTTACAAAATTCAAGTAAAATTGAATGAGAAGTTTAGGCCAATCATGTGGAGAAAAAGAGCAAGCTAGAAATGACAACGTTCTATCTTACAAAATTCAAGTAAAATTGAATGAGAAGTTTAGGCCAATCATGTGGAGAAAGAGAGCAAGCTAGAAATGACAACGTTCTATCTTACAAAATTCAACCCAATCTACAAGAAAAAAACATATCTAGAGTCAAAAATCAAATGGAAGTCATAGAAGATAACCATAACTTATATAAGAACTAATTCTTGCATGCTCAAATAGAAGACACGTAGATAAGTGATCCCTAAGGAAGAATGAGAGCAAAAGATATGTTTGTTTTACACCTTACAAAAAACTTACTTATCAAATCATCAACTATAACAAATACTAGTCGTACAAATCATTTCATTCACTCATAACAAATCTAAAACAAACACCTCGAAAATGATACATCTCACCATTTCTCAAAGTTAAATGACACAATGAGTGAGTATCCCCACACCTTTCACATCCATCCTCTCATGTCCATTTCAACTACAAACCACATTGCCCCCTCATGTCTATCACCATTCCTACTAAAGCCAAAACACTTATTGGAAAGTCCCGTCTCACACTCTAAATTCCACACATATGGGATAAACATAACATGTGACCTTAAAGTGCACTTCAATTTCTCCACACATGGAGTAAACTTTATGTGACCCGAAAGAACCCGTTCCAACTTCCGACCATTGCATTTCATCCACGTGTACACCCTCACGCAAACGTCACCATCAGCCACGCACTTACACGTTGCCAAATTCCACGTCACATTTTTCACCGCCGCCATGGTGTACAAGAAAGCAAACGGAAAAACAGAAGTTAAATAAATTTGTTAATAACTTTGTGTGGCCCCTCACGAAAAAGGCCAAGATTCTTTTGACATTTTTTATAGCTGTTTAATAACTCTGGTAAATTGTCTATATTTACACTCTCTTTTTTTTTTTTAAGGCTCTGTGTATGGATTTAAAAAATTTCCTAAGAAATCGATATATTTAGCGGAGAAATTGGCTGGCGTGGAAGAAAGTAGGGTTTCAGATCTTAGCGCGGTTCTTTTTCGGCTGTTTTTGGGGCTATTTTTGTGTGAATTGCCTGTCGGTGGGGGGATCTTGGGCGAAAATATTTCGGAAGCTTTTCAGCGATAACACAGGTAAATATTTGCATGCTAAGTAAATTATAAATAAATTAAGCATTTTAGTATTTTATTTTTGCTTTATCGTCATTTATGGCGGCCGTGGAGGCTTTAATTTCTGTAAGAAAAACAATCTTTTCAAAATTTGAGAACTGTAATATTGCCTGCAATTTGCGAAGAAGTTTCTATTCTGAGAAAATTTCAAAAAAAATTGCGAAGAAAGGCTTAGTAATGTTCAATTTAGAGAAATTTTCAGGAATGTTTGCGAAGAAAGGCTTAGAAAGGTAAATTCTGAGTAAATTCATAAAACTTTGCTAAGAAAGGCTTATAAATGTTAAATTCTCTGTGGTAGTTCAGAAAATATTAAAAAATTGCTGTATGTGAACTGATTTTGTGATAAAGATTGCCGCACAGAGCTTAAAGTGATTCAAAATCTAGTCAGACGTACAAAAATATCCTTAGATTTAAGTCAGTTAATCTTTTCTCAGAAGCAAATTCAGTTACAAACTCTAGTCTTTAGTGATTAGGACTTTGTGTTTGATATTATTGGCAAGTCTTTAGTATTTACGTTTTATGCTGTTTCTGTTAAGTTTTACGGTCTGTAATCTTTTCAGCGGATTTTACGTGGTAAAATTGGCCAGCTAATTATTGTTTTAGTTCAAAATCTTTACCGCCATACGCGGGTGAGGAAAAGGAGTTTTCGCTTCTTTAGGTTTCCTTATTAAGCTCCAGAAGTTTAGGCATTTTATCAAATATTATAAATTAGGGATAAGGATTGAATAAAGGAAGAAACAAGAATTCTTTTACTATGTACGAGGTTTTCTCAAGTTTAATCCCGGTACGATTTGTTTCTGTACCTCTTGACGAAATTATGAGATGTGCTGGAGGCCAATCGAATAAAATACAAGCCATACGGTCAAGGTAATTTATTAGGTGTACAGTTTTTTCTGTGTCTGTTAAGGCAAAGTTTTCGAGGTATTTTTGATGTTTGGCCTGTTATAGTAATTGTATGTATCTAAACCATTTTTTGGGATTTTTGTTACAGCAATTGTGTGTCTTATAAATTCTAATGGGTTTAATCGTGTGTAGTGAATGTAATTTTTTGCTTTCGTATATTCCTTCTTGGCACTGGAAAGTCTTTTTAATGTACTTAGTGACAGCTTTAAATTTGTTTTATTTTAATGTTCTTAAACCTTTAGACAAAGGACAGAGGATTTGTCAAATTGGTGATTATTATAATGATGTATTTTCTTGTTTCAGAAGGGGGGATGCTTAGTAATGGTCCAAGTGTACCTGCAGAAGACATATCAGATTCTTTTAATTATTAAACGTGGAGAACTACCTACGAAGGACTTAAATTAAGAGGGATACTGCCAAGGCAAAGGAAAACATCTTGTGTGGCTCTTTTCTGTACCAGGGAGTGTTGTGACTGTTGATTCCTTTTTATTTTGTTGGAAAGGAAGGAAAACGTTGATTTCGTTAATACCCAGAGGGATACGCTTGGTTTTAAAGCAAGCATTAGCTGGGTGTTTTAATTTGTTAAAAAGGGTAAACGGGCTCTTCGTATGGGAAAGCTACTTGGGTGGTTCAACTTGGCCGACATCTTCTTTGCAGATAAGTTCAGAGACAACAACCTTTCTTCTTGCCTCGTCTTCTGGTGTTGTTTTTATGTATATCTCTTTGGGGGATATACATAAGGTATATGCACATGATGTTCTTGATCTCAGCGGCATTAAGCTTGTCTCTTCTGTAGAAACTGTGGGATCTAACTTTGAATAAACAGGAGGGAGATAGAAAAAAACTGTAAAGCAAGTATTTATGGCAGCGTATATTGCACTTTGCTGAAGCTTTTGTGGATCTTATAAGACTCTTCGTTATTGCATGGAGGAATTGGTTTAATTACGAGTTAGTTTTGCAGAAATGGAGAATAGTGTTTGTTGGCCATATTTTGATCCTGAATATGAGAGTCTGAGCCAAAGAATCCATCCACCAATGTGAGGATCAAGATTTTTATTATTTGGGTCATGAATAATTTGTAATTATAGGCGTGTACAGTTTGATTTTTCTGTTCTCAATGTGTTCTGGCGTTGCAGGGTCTGTATAGACAATGATACGTACGATGATTGCTCCTTAGTAATGGTAAGCATAATTGTTTAGAATTTGGGTGTCCTATAGTTTTTGTCTGTACTGGGTTAGTGGCTTCTAGGGCTTCTCATGAGTTTTTAAGGGATTTATCTGCACAAAATTGGAGATTATAGAATCTTACAGACCCATGACGTTTATGTGCAGGTTGACAGTGCTAACCGACACGGCATTCTTCTGGAAGTAGTCCAAGTTTTAACAGATCTTGATTTAGTTATCTCTAAAGCCTATATTTCTTCAGATGGTGGTTGGTTCATGGATGGTAAGCTTTTTAATATGTTTAAAGATTTGAGGTTTCTTCAGGGCTTATGTTTTGTTTTATTTTTTCTGGATAAAGCTGCTGGGGTATTTTTATGGATGACAAGCCTTGTACCGTCATTAGAAAGTTGGACGTGGTTGAATTTATTGCTCTTGAATTAAGAGCCCATGATTTTTGTATTAAAAGCTGCCTGTTAGATGGTACACCTGCTATTGCTGAAGTTTTTTTTTTTTTTTTTTTTAATTTCTGAATGGCCTTTTTCTGCAGTGTTCCATGTAACAGATCAGCTGGGCAACAAGCTGACTGATCAGAGAATTATTGATTACATACAGCAGGTAAATCAGTGTTTGCAAAGATTGAATTCCTGATCTTCTGTGTAATTCAACGCATTAAACATGTATCAAGAAGAACTCTTTTTCCTTTATAAATTGTCACTCTGAAACTTGGGTTCAGGGATGGTTACATATATCTTCTGATGATTATATTCAAATGCAATAAATCTGTCCCTTATTCATAAACTCTCATACCCATTTGAAATGACTCCCATACCCTTGTCTAATACCCTGTCCTCCTGCCTGAATTTCACATCTCCTGGTGGTTATGATTTGGGCTTGTATGAAATCCAAAATAACTAAATATACTAAGACCGAATTTTGTTTTAGGCTTTGGGAGCCAAAAGGGGAGCTTCTGCCACTGAGGTGAGGACATGCTTGGGGCGCACTGTAGGGGTTCAATCCATTGGGGAACATACTGCCATAGAAATGACTGGTACAGATCGACCTGGTCTTCTTTCTGAGATTTCAGCAGTGCTTACCAATCTGAATTGCAATGTGGTGGCAGCAGAAGTGTGGACTCATAACATGAGAGTTGCATGTGTGGTGTATATTACTGATGAATTAACCTCTAGACCTATAGAGGAGCCAGACCGGCTAGCTGCCATCAAGGAGCAGCTATCCAATGTCCTCAAGGGTACCGATGATAGAAGGGGTGTCAAGACAGATTTTTCAATGGGTTTAACTCACACAGAGCGTCGTTTGCACCAAATGATGTTTGCTGACAGAGACTATGAAGGCCCTGGAACCAGCTCACTGGGTGAAGATGGAAGGCCTATTATCACAATAGAGAATTGCAGTGAAAAGGGTTATTCAGTTGTTACAATTCATTCTAAGGATAGGCCTAAGCTATTGTTTGACACTGTCTGCACACTAACAGACATGCAGTATGTGGTGTTTCATGCGAGCATTAATTCCAGTGGAGCATTTGCATTGCAGGTAAAATGTTCATACCCACCCAATTCTCTGTTCCTTTTTTGTGTATAGGCTTGATTCTCCTCTGCAACCTAAATGCCATATGTGTCGTGATTATGGTACTCTCAGTGGCTGAGTATGAATTTGACCTGGTCATTCTTTGAAATCTTGTAGAATCAACTCTTTGGTGAGTTGTTTCATTTTCTGATTTTGATGTACTTTGTAATTATTTCAAGCAATGATCAATCTACACCATTCTGTATGGTGTATGAATGTTCCAGTTGGTCCGAGTAAAGGGGTTTACTATTGTGTCATTGCCAAGATTTTAATTTGGAATCTGGATATGTACGGCTATTTTAGTGGTTATCTAGGATCAACTGTCAATACACAGTGGTCACAATTTCAAATTCTTTTGAGACATTTCATACTCCCTGATGCCAAAGATGGATTCTTTTAACACCAGGGAGTCTGGCTTTATTTAAGTTCCCCTTCCTGGCGATATTGCAGGAATATTACATTCGCCACATGGATGGATGCACTCTGGATACTGATGGTGAAAAACAGAGGGTAATCAAGTGTTTAGAGGCTGCAATAGAACGAAGAGTCTCGGAGGTGAGACTCAATCTATATGTATTCTTTTGTCATCCCCAATTATTTTCCTCTGTTCTGCTAATGTCTATTTTCCTTAATCTCATGAAATTAAACATCTTCAAACAGGGGCTTCGTCTTGAACTCTGTACTGGTGATAGGGTTGGCCTGCTTTCAGACATTACCCGCATTTTCCGAGAGAATGGCTTGTCTGTTACAAGGGCTGATGTTACAACACGAGGGGATAAAGCTGTGAATGTTTTCTATGTCACGGATACGTCAGGAAATCCTGTAGACATGAAGATTGTTGAAGCCATGAGAAAAGAGATTGGTCATACAATTCTCCAAGTTAAAAATGTGCCTAGCTCTCCCAAATCTTACCCGATAGACACCTCAGAAAAGTCTAAGTTTTCATTTGGAAGCCTGCTTAAGTCTCAACTTGAGAGGTTTTCTTATAACATTGGTCTTATCAAGTCTTAAATCTAAGCGATTTTTTTTGTAAGATAAGTCCTTGTTTATTGGCCAACCATATCAAAGGGCAGCCATTTATCGATTTGTAGATCTATCGTATCCTTCTGTTGGCAGGGGTTTGCTAGCTCTTGTAGGTTAAGGGCCATGGCATGTCACTGATTATGTATCAATAGTGTAGATGGGCAATCCAGACTAGTGATAACAATTTTGCATACTGTCTTGTCATGTTGCCCCAGATGGATGCCATTCTTATTGCAAATTATTCTGAATTTGGGCAAGTTCTTTATTGTAACGGGCTTCCATACTACTGCCTTGGAAAGCTGCTACAATTTTGTTTCCTAATTATCTTGTCATGTAGAAGCCATCCGTTGGTTCCTGTCATAAATCACTTGAAAGGTTGCGGAGCTTGGTGACCTTGTCTGTAAATAGGGAAAGGTCTTGCCCTTGTGTCTTTAGCTGTAAATATTCTGCAAGTCTATTAATCTGTAAAGTGGTTAAATTTCTTTTTTACTTTCTTTGTTTGGATTTGATTTGTACAAATTTAGATAATTTGAAACTTGTCAGGTTAATTGCTGTATAATTAGTTACAGTTGGGAGCATAATTCAGTGCACAGTATACTGTATTTGATTCTTCTTCTTGTGCTCTTCTACAGTAAAATATCCTCCAACCATTATCATCTAAATACTGAATCTAATTAAATATGTTTCCTATTGTTTCCACCGTTTCTTTTAGATAGACTAAATTCTCTATATGCACGCACACCTGATGCTCTAGGCCTGGGTTTGAACCTGAGAGCTTGGTGAGGTTATCCTCTCATTTTCATTGTTTACAGAAACATATGCCAGTTTTGAAAGATTCAACTGGCATCCTACACAGAAGGAATTACTAGTCTAGTAACCAATTTTCTTTGATCACGTTACTTCAAAATGTTAGTTAACTACTTTAAATTAATTTGCATCTGATGATAAGTTCTAAGTTAAAGAAATATGTCTTCCAGCTAAACATCAAAAGTCATGGTGCTTTCCCCAATATTGTCAATTTCATCAAAGTACAGAAGTTGAAGCTTTTCCATGCCATCTCATGTAGGCAGGCCATTTATTTTGTGTTTTTCATTCCGAGCCTCAGCATCCACCATGTAAAGGGATAAACATAGGCCAGAGTTGTCTGTTGTCTACTTGTGAATAATGGCAAAGCAAGGAGCATTTATCTAGTCAGATGTGAAAAATAAAACCACAATAGAAAAGAAAGGAATATCTGTCAAAGTTCTAAATCAGCTTCCAACATTCTTACTGGATAAGGCTAGACTTCAACTGGAGTGTCATTGTAGTTGAGTAATGGCCACTAATGTTCAAAGAATAGATTTTTCTATCATCACCTGGACATCTGTGCGCTTTCCATTTTGTTTTTAGCAATGGCCAAGTGAGCAGTCTTGGACTTTACTGTATGTGGCCTGTTTTGGACTGTAAATTACAATTAACAATGTGAAATACTTTGACCCTCTCATTTTTAATGTAACCGAAATTTTGACGATAAAAATAAAAAATCTACGAGGGCAGTTTTCCCCATTTTCTTTTGCTAGTTTGATTTAGCATCAATCTTTTGGTTGTTAAAACCTCCTCTCTTTTTTTTCTTTTTTCTTTTTTTTCTGTCAGCGTTTATTTACTATACACTGTTTTCCCATTTGCTCATTCTTGCTATAAATTTAATTTTCCAGACTCTGCCCTCGAACTCATTGTGTAAGCTTTTTAATTCGATTTTGAATATAGTTTAAATTTGCAGATAAATTGTTAGCTGGATAAAAAAAAGTATAGATTTTTGATTGGGTGAATGTCATTAAGATTTTAAAAAGATATTAAACAGTAAAATCATTTAGTGCAAAAATAAAATGAAATGGTTCCAATTATGTTCATGGGACTGAAGGTTTATGGTCTTGAAAATACCAACTGCTTACAGATTTGAGGGTTAGTGTTGTTTTTATAAGTTGTTCGTGTTCGTCTTCTTCAAATAACTCTATTACGCAATTAACTCTTTTAACTTTTTTCATACTTGAGAAAGAGTAAGAGAAAGTAAGGATTATCCAAGTATAAATTTAGGAGGAAATACTAAAAATGAAAAATTTTAAATTTAATACTAAAACAATTATTTATAAAATTGACAAATTTTAAATTTAATATTGAGACATTTTTTTTTGTGATTGAATGTGGAAAAGACATTTATAGTGAAGAGAGAATACTGAGCAAGTTCAGTGAGCACCTTCAGATAAACAAGTAGGGGTTGTCTTGGAGGAAACTTATAATGAAATTATATTAATGAGTAAGTGTATAAACTCAGTGAGCACCTTGAGTGAAGCAACTACAGGTAAGTGGCATCTTCCAATCAATTTCACCAATGGACCAAAGAGACGTACAATTAATTTTAAAAATAGGAGATTAAAAAATTTCAGTATCTTGAATATATTAAAACAAAATATTTTCACATATATATATATATATATATATAATTTAATTTTTAACTTTTTTACAACTAATTATATTTAAATTAATCAAATAATAAATTATTCAAATAATTTTTAAGAGTTCTCAAGCTCTACAATTTGAGAATGGAAAATGGTCAAATATAAGGTAGAAGTAAAAAATTGGTCTTTTTATATTTTTTCAATTATATCAAATATTGTTTGTTTTACATGTATACGGATTACAACTAAATGTGACACCAATGAATGTAAAACATTTAATTAGGATGTCAAATTAGATATATTTCTAATAAATACAATAAATTTAGCAGAAGGGTTGTGGGGTTTTAAAATTTAAAATTTAATAAGTCCCTTAATTTTGAACTTGGAAATGTGTACCCCATGAACTAGTGAGCATTTTTGAAGTTTTCCTCTTTCGAAGAGTATCTCTCTTCAAGTTTTCCTCCTATGAGAAGTATTTCTCCCCTTCAAAGGCCAATATGGTGACTAATGAAGAACAACACAATTTAGTTGGCCAACATGCTTGAGTAGGGAGACTCATTGTGTACCAAGGATGTAAAAATTCAAGCTTTGGAAACTCACATGCGAGGATTGGAAGGGAACATGTATGTAATGGTAGAGGGATGTAATTTGTGAAGGAGAGGTTGTTCATGTTGAAATATTGGTCCTATTAATCATTCCTTGATATAAATTGTATGTGAGGGTGTTGAATTGGGAAAGAAATAATAGATAAGGATTCAAATAGCCAATCACATGACCCTTGCAATGGAGAGAAGTTCAAATTGACGTGGAGTACCAGTATATAATACCATGTTACTGTAACCTCTATTGCTAGATTTCGCAGTTATGGTAGTGAAGCCTTGGTATGTTGAGGACTCTTTACACATTTTCAGACTTTGACAATCTCTTTTGGAACTCAAAAATCCCCCCTGGCTTATTATGAGAAGATGGTAATCATTTGCTAGACCACTTGTTTTTGGAGATGTCATGCAGATCACATTGTGTGCAAAGAGAGGACTAAAGATGAACATCTAATACTTGGTAACTTTTCTCCTAGATAGAGGATGTCATGTCCATACCTGTGGGGTACTTTGAGATGTTATACTTCAACATTTTTCATTACTTCCTTGGTGTACGAGGGATTACAATAAGATGAAGAGTAGTCTTTCTCGGCCCAAGTATTCCTCGGACTTGCTTCAACACTTTGATACACTCTATTGCACGCCAACCCAATCCATTTTAGCAGTCACCTTGATTGCTAGATGTTCTACATTATCAATTTATGCTATATTGTACATACAATTAGTACAAGGGCCTTCATTATTTGAATCACAACTAACTGACATATCCTTTGTTGTTGGACGTTTTGCTTGTGTCATGCAAGATCCACACAAAGTTATCAACAATCAAAATTTGTACTACGATACATCTTAGTTAGAATTTAATACAACATTGAGTAGACATCATAGGGTTGGGCTTAATGAGGGGGTATACATACTCTGATTGCAAAGGGTATGTTTAAGATCAAAAATTCACTTCTAGCCACATTCATCATCTTAGCTCCAGGCTCTTCACATGATCCAATGAGGAGCAACATGTTATTTCCCTATCTTCCATTGAGGCATAGTATTGTGGAAGCCATAAGGATTTTTAGATTTAACAAATTTTGATAGAGGTCAACTTTCTACATTACTGACTATGGCTATTTGGTGTGACAACTAGAGTGCTATCCTTGTTGATTTCAATCGAGTGGAACTCCAACAAATCAAACTCATTAAGACTCGTATACATTTTTTACAAATTTTTTACTATGCGATCAATCTTTAGAATTGTTACAAAAAAGTTTAGGTTGTTAAAATCTTCTCTAATCCACTAACAACACCCAAATATGTTTATAATTCTTCCATTTTTTTCCCTCACCCCCCAATTTAATCTTAAGGAAGGATATTATTGTAAATATTTTTATAAGCTCAACATATAAACTCATCCTCTATCAGTTCAACTTAAATTATCTTCACCCAAGTGTAGTATGCACATAGTTAACATGCACTTGTCCACAATCTTGAAGTGGGTGAATGATCATGTAATCATCATTTATGTCAGGGTACTTGCATGTTGGCTGATTATTAGTTCATATGAGGCTTTTATTCGGATTTTCCCATTTTTTTGGTATTGCATAAATTGTGTTATTCTTGTTTCCCTCTCTCCTCCTCTCTTCTCTTTCTCCCTCTTCCCCATGTTGCCCTCTATGTTGTGTTTTCCCTCGAACCATACAATCACAATTATGCGTCCCCCAGAACCATGCATGTGCATACCAGGTACCCCCAATTTTGTGATTGTACCAATCTAGGGGTTTTTGTTATGTGGATCCTTCTAACTCTCATTTCGGAGCCCTAAAGTTTTTAGGTCTTTTTTAGCTTTCCCTATTGTTGGCTTGCATGCCAACAAGGTCCTAATTTGACTTTAAAAAGTCTATAAATAGACAAGTGCATTAGTGCATTTAGTAAGGCATAAAGAAATATGGAGATTCTTATTGTGAATGTGTGAAAGTAATTAATTTAAGAACTTAGAGTAGTTACTAATTTGAAGCATTCCTTTCTATATCGAATATTCATTTTAGCATGAAACATCATATAGAGTATATGCTTGCATTACATTGAATTCCCTTGATAAAGCATTACATGGTACTTGGTCTGTTGTCCTCAATAATATTGTATAATGTTGAGGGGTCTCATAATTATCAAAGAAGTTTCTCTCTCTTCTACTGTACCACATGTCCCAAAACAAATCTTTTTATTTATTCAATTTGAAGACCTTGGTGCATTATTAAGGTCTGGATGAGGTAAAAATATCAAAAAAATGCAAGTGAAGTTTTTGAGCCCTAACAAACAAAGTCATCAAAACAAATTATGCATGCAAGATAGTTCTAAGAACCATGAGTGAAGTAATGGTCCCCAAAGAGTGCATTCTTGGTCTCAAAAGAGTATTTTGATGGTTCTGACGAGGTCCTTCCATTCGCTAAGAATTTTTTGGTTTCTCATTGCTTGTCTTGAAAAACTATGATCCCGTGGTCTGTTCTGGACGATTGTTTTCTAATTTGCACAAAACCAGATATTCTTCTCGAACCTCCTCTTGTCAATTCTTACGCTCGAAATAACTAGCAATCAACTCTGATTTTACATGTTCTAATTGATGAACTATAAAGATCCCAATGTCAAAAACACTCTCTCCTACTTCACAATTCCCTTAGGGAAATGAGATTCTTGGTTTTTCTTGATTCCAATGACATGGAATTGGAAGATTCATTTCCTTTAACCTTTAAGATTGACAAGGTTCACATTGCCTTCTCAAGAAGAAGTGCAGTGTTTTCTCGGTGTTTATCTCATATTTGCTCTTACAGACTGATGTCAAGATTATTCATGCTTTCTCCTAGTTTTTTTGGTGTTTATTTCATCTTTGCTCTATGCCATATTGTTTGTAAATAACAGTAATGAAAGATTTGTTAAGTATTACAAAATAATAACCATGATAAGCCAGAATGCATTAGTCTACATAATAAGTATAAATTGCATCAAGGAATTGTAGTTTCAGCTAAATTATTTACCATTAAACCTGAAACATATTAATTGTGAAATTCAGACGTCATATTAATTGTGAAATTCAGACGTCATATTAATTGTGTAGTTTCAGGAAGCTTTCTCAAATTTTCATTTGTTTCTGGAAGAGTGTACAAATTTATTAAGAACATTAAATTGTTTTGTAGTAGTTGGAGGCACATGTTTGATTGCTGAAGTGGGGTATGGTATGTGGACCTTTCCTTTTAACATTTCCTTCCTGTACAGTCAGCCAGCTCCGCATTTTGACCAAGATTCTGAATTTTTATAGTTTAAAATTAAGCACTGCAGCAATAGCCCCCTCCAGGGGAACCCTGTCTTAGTAATATATAAAGTGGTCTGTTGAAGAAAATGCATTTTCGTTCAGGGTCATGTGAATTTACTGTTTGAGGCTGACACCACTGTTTTTTTCACTTCACATACTATTGTCAGAGTTTACTGGTCATCAAAGGCGAAGTTGATTTGTTCCATCAATGACAACGAATCATTGAAATTGATGTCCGAGGATCACCATTTTTAGCTTGTTGTCTATAGGTTACCTAGAGGAGGACAGGTGGAGCAAGTAAACATATTAATTTTTATTTTTATTTTGGTTGAAGGTCTGGAGTTGATCCAGTCTCCTTTAGTTTAGATGCAAGTTTTGAGGGGTATCCATTCCCGCCAAAGTCGCTTGGGGCACGATCCGGGCCTCATCTCTTATTAAGATGCCTAAGCCTTTGCACTCAGCAAGAATTGATCACTGGTGATGTCATTGTGAGCCTAACAACTTCACCAATGGACTTGGCATACATATTAGTTTTATAATCAATCAACTCTTATATTAAAATGGAGCGTGTCTTTCAATATACTATTGTGTAAACGAGCTCTAGTTTGATCATGTAACGTAAGGTCTATTAATGCCAACTCTTACCAATTTTGTCGCATGAACGGAGATGCAATTTCTCCAATGCATTACATTTATTTCAAAACGAAGGACTTGACTTTTGTTTTACATGACCATGAATGCATGCATGATAGATAGTGGTTGTTATTGCGTGTACGACCTTACCAACAACATCCAACACTTGAGTGCTTGATAATACTTATGTTATCTCAATTTTGCCCCCCGGCAAAATTGATCAAACCCGACCCCGCACATGAAAAATTCTAAGAGGCGTTTCTGTCGAACAAGCCCACGTTTCAAATTTGACAGACAGGTTATAGGCAGACTCAAAAATGGAGGAGCAGGGTCAAAGATGAGGTCAAATGACACGGAAGCAAACCAGAGGCTTAGAGGAGAGAAACAGAGAAAGGCTCAAAGTCTTTGAGCTTTACAAACAATTCAGACTCGAGACCCAAAATGACTGAGTATAGAAGGACCGGCGGAAGCCTCCATGTGTCCAAATGGTGCACGCTTATCCCAAGGATAAGACCAAAAGGTGAGACTCCAAACAAGCGCCAACCCTCCACGTCTCCCAAGGTCCAACAGGTCCAAAAGGGGAGAGGGAGTAGGCTTGAATCAGCTAAGCACAAAAGGTAAGTGGAAGCATCCACGTGTCATTTCGGCGTAGCACCTAAGTTGGGTCCACAAAGCGGTCCTCAAATGAGCGCCAATCTGCCACGTAGCCGGGGGTCAGCAAGAAGGTCAAATCAGCCATTGAAAAGTCAAAATGGGGCAGAGCCAACGGAAGGTGCCACGAGTCCAAACGACGCACCTTTAAGGGTCAAAGCAAAAGACGATTCCCAGACAAGCGCAAGGCTCGCCACATGGTCCTAGAGTTAAAAAATGGGAGACAAAGCGGACCCAAAAATGACTAAGTATAAGAGAACCAGCGGAAGGTGCCACGTGTCAACATCGGCACAACTTCAAAGGCACGACCTAAAAGGAAAATCCCCAAATGAGCGCCAACTCGCCGCATGTCCTAGGGCCCGAAAAGGTGAGGGCGGCTGTTTGAAAATTCCAAAATCATATGGAGGCCTTCCATGTGTCTTGACCATGCACAACTTCTAAAGGTAAAGTCTTGGGGCAGTTTCCAAATGATGCGTGAAGCCTCCACATGTCTCGCGTCAGGTACAGTGTCTCCCGCCAATAAGAAGGAACTTAGGGAAAAATACAAAGGAGCCCGAGGAAGCCCGCAGAATCTGCCACATGTCAGTCCAGTGCAATTTCAAGAGCGAAAAGGAAGGGGCTGAATCTTCAAAGATGCATGCAAGGTTGCCATGTGGACCCGGTACAGACAGGACTCTTTTAAATATTGCGCGCCCCGGTGACCCGAGATCTTCAAACAACCATATCTTTCCATTGGGAACTCAGATTCAGGTGGGAGAATATTTTTTAGAAAGGTCTCGACATCCTCTACGCCATGGAAGCATAAAATATTATTTTTAACATGATTTGGTGGGTGAAAAATAGGAAAACGTATTTTAGGCCATTAATACAAAATCTAATTGCCTCAACTACCAGATTTGATTTGATTTGATTTGATCTGATGTTATTCTTCCCTCAACATGCCAAACAGAAAATCAAGGAACCAGAATTGAATAGATTGTGGGCGGATTTGCATGAGGGACATTGAGGGTCGATGGTTGAGCTTTCAGAGCTGGAATTAAATGCATATCATCAGGGGTGGTTGAAGCAGGATTTGAATTCTTTCTCTCCTCTCTCTCTTATTCTTCTCTATATATTATAAAGGAGGGCCATATTCAAATGGTTTTTATTCATCTTTTCTCTCCTGCCCCCTCTCTCTCTTTCTTCCTTAGGGGTAGACTGTGGAGTCATAAGCATCCTCTGCATGGCTCTGTAATGGCATTCTTCTCTGCCTCTTACCCACTAATGATGTACTATGTGAACTTTTGGAGCAATAAAATTTGTTTTGTGATTGCATCTGTCCATCCTTTGCTTATTTTATTGTCTCTTCATCGCCTCTCGTCATTGCACGGTATATTATGCATACTTTGATGTCTATTGCAGGTTCTGGGAGCTATGTTTAACGATTTTTGAAGTGATTTGTGTGAACTCTATCTCTGGTCTGTGGTGCATCTTGTCCACCCTCTCCTCTTCTCAGCTCTCTCCACTTTAGGTAGTTTGGATTTGTGATCAACCACTTCCTTTTCTGGTGTATCACCGCTTAGTGTAGGCTCTTTCACCCTCTCTCTCTCTCTCTCTCTCTCTCTCTCTCTCTCTCTCTCTCTCTCTCTCTCTCTCTCTCTCCATGTCCCCTTGGAATGGTTAGATTATGATAGATTAGCTCTTCCTGCACTTGAGTAGCTTGTGGCAGGTAGATTAGGAAGCAAGAACCGATTTTCTCCGGAGGGCCATCTTAGGTTTGCAAGTCCCACAGCTTGAGAGATGGTCCCATGTTGTGCAATCACACAAAATGCCCCACTCACACACGAGGCCATTCGGGGGTGCTATGATTCTGCACTAACAACTTCTTTGAGAAAATTCAAATCCATTGATAGACTCTATGATCAACATACAATTAGAATCAACTAATTATATTAAAATGGAGCGTGTCTTTCAATATACTATTGTGTAAACGAGTTCTAGTTTGATCATGTAACCTAAGGTCTATTAATGCCCACTCTTACCAATTGTGTTGCATGAGCGGAGATGCAATTTCTCTAGTGCATTACATTTATTTCAAAACAAAGGACTTGACTTTTGTTTTACACAACCATGAATGCATGCATGATAGATAGTGGTTGTTATTGCGTGTACGACCTTACCAACAACATCCAACACTTAAGTGCTTGATAATACTTTTGTGAGAAAATTCAAATCCATTCATAGACTCTATGATCGACATACAATTAGAATAAACTAATTATATCATCATTTGTCATGTTCCTTTTTGGATACTAGAGGATTTGAAGACCTTAACCCATTTTTCTCCTTGTGGGTTTAAGGAAGGAAGAAAGGGGAAGACTTGGATGACATTTTTATTATTATCTAAGCATATATTTTATTATTATCATGTATTCCTATTGGGAAGCCTAGTTCTCCAATAGAAGAACTTCTTTAATTAGAAAATAAAGTATTTTGAACATGTAGGCTCTAAATACATATTACATAATTAAAAGGTACTTAGTATAAGGTCGAACATAAGTTATGACATAATGCCCCTTATGTTATAAAAGGAGGATGCTTGGCCATTATGTGATATGTTGAATCTTATTATTTCTTCTAGGTAAAGGTTGTACATTTCATTTCTCAGGACAAAAACCACTTCAAGGATGAAAACCATTGATAGTGGAACTAGTCTTGGGGACGAAAACCCTCAAGCAAGGATTTTGGAATTAATGAATATCTTAAGGTACTTAATATCTTTTTATCTAGCCCTATGTGAAGGTGTTTTGATGGATGTATGGTATGATTCTTGCAAGGATGGACTTGTACTAATTTGTAAAAGTGAAAACAATCATTTATTTGCATGTTTAAGCCACTAATTCAACATTTCCAGGAGGGAAAAATTGCTTGTAAGGTAGGTTTGGCATGTTTGGGTGGATGTTTGGGCACACCGATTTGCTATTTGCATTCTTCATATTTTTTAACCCCAAGATCCCAACTTTCGTGAATTTTGGAGCTTCCAAGGTAAAGTTATGAATTTTTGAAGTATTAATATGTTGTTCATTAATCTACAATCATTTAATTATCAGACCTAGGGACGTAAACTTTCAATATTGCCAGTGTTGTATGCACAGTTACAGATGTTTGAGGAGTGTAAAGGTAAATTTTTGTCACTACAATTAGGAAATAACAATACTGGAAATGAACTAGATTATGACTGAAAGTAAATACTATGGCTATGGAAAAGCATGTAAAAACAGAATACAGATAAAGGAAGGAACTGCTGCAATTCTAACCATGCAATGAATTAAAACAACAAACAAAAGGAGAGGGTTAACAAACCGCAAGTGGGCCCTGCCTTGGGTGTTAATCCCTCCTAAGGCCTGTGTCTACAACAAATTAACAGAACTCCGATTCTTATTTCATCATCATGAAGATTACAAATGGAAGAATGCAACAAACTCTCTATCTATGGATCGATCTATGTCACTATATTCCTCTCTATCTTTTTACAACATTAATCTTCCCTTTTTATATCCTTCATTACAGTAGAGGCATGAAGAGATAGATTCATACTAGGAGTTACAGTTGGCTTCAGTAAAAGATCCTAACCAAGAAATCCAAAAATTTACATGCAACATAACTGTTTAGGAGATGTTCTAATACAATCACATAACTTAACTAACTGATTGATTGAACAACTAATTATTAAATTATAAATTCAATCAACTAGTTCTTTGTTTGAGTTGCAACACATAATCAGGTGATGGCATTGAATCTTCTTCTTGTTCACATAATTGCTTCTCTATCAACACGTGCAAGCTCAGGAAAAGTGTCCACGTTGTTCAAGCTCCTCAGAATCACAGCTTTATATATGTGTGTGACCTCCTGTGGCTGCAGGCACTTGGCTGTGGACGGGTCCCTTTGGCTGCATGTCAGTTGTTGTGGATGACCTCTATACTGTGAATGAGTTTCTTTGGCTACATGTTAGTGGATACACATAACAACTCTTTGGAAATCAAGGATGACATTTATTCAAAGCACTATTTAACATCACATTGCATCCAGAAGAATAAATGCATACCCATAATCCATAAAATAAAGTAAACTTAGTAATAATTATATTAACTAATATATGTGCCATAAGTTCAAGATATAGTGGAAATGTTCAACAGTATCACTGGGAAATACAAGTTCAGGGGTACAATTGGCTAAACAAAATATAGTAGATGAGGTGTTTAAACAGGAAATAAAATGACTCATCACACCCCCCAAACTTAAGTTCTTGAATGTCCTCATTCAATATTCTTTGGGTTCCTCGGCCGGCTTAGGATCTACCTAAATTATGTTGCATAGGTGCCTAAACTCAGTGGGTGTAGATGTTCCTTCTGGCTCGCTGAAGAAGTACCCTGCATTCTTTCTGTATCTTTCCATTATCCTGTCTTGTGTGTCCTCATTTAGTTCCTTGTTTCCAGACCAATGTGGTATAGGATAGTGGAAAATTGGTGGATAATAACCAATAGGAAACCAAGTTTTTCCACATCCCTTAGAGACTTCAATATATGCATTTATCCTCCTGAAAGTGGGGATGATATTATGATAAGAATGCATTTCCTTCCTCTGCATCTCTTGTGACATTTCCTCCCATCTTTCCCTGCAGGCCTGTATTATTTCCATGCCATTAAATTTAATGTGGTTTCTGGCTTCATCATGAGTTTCTTGTCTCATCTAATAAACCCTATGTTTGATTTCCTGAACTTTCATATACTTCCCATATTCTTCAATCATGGATTTGGTATTTCCAGCCTCTTCCCTTATCATCAATGGTTGCACTTTACATAAGTGCATGTAGTCAACCATTTTCTTCTCTCTATATAGCTCATTGTTAAAATAGGAACACAGTGCCCTAATTTGCACATCCCCAATGTAGAGTATAGGGATCCAGTCTCTGTCATACTCCAAAGAATAATTATACATATATAACCTCACATAGAAACAACTAGATCTCATGAGGCATTTTCATATATATCCTGAAGAAAGGCCTAGCTCCAATAATATCAAATGGGATATCATTGTTGATACATGTATACTTCAACTGCAACATTTTTTCTTTCAAGAAGATAACATAAATGTTAGATGGTGGTCTACATTTAAATATTTCATTTGTCACTTTAACTATATCTTCTTTATTCTTCTTCAATCTTGTAATTTCATCATATTCGGCCCTGAGTTGTTTATCTTTATCTTCAAGATCTTGCTGATGTTGGAAGAGTAATTCTTCCTTCTCCCTTTCCCATCTACCCTGCGGCCTAGCAACATAGTCTTCAAATTGTTGCACCCAGTAATCTAACAAAGTTTTTTGAGTGCCTATGCTTCTGCAAACTAGTTTGGGGGGTTCCTTGAAAAATTATCTGATAATAACTTGTGGCTGCAGGCTATCTGGTGGCAATGTTGGGGAAACAGGATCTGAAACTTCATGAACTATATCTTGAATAACTGCAGGACTATCCACTTGTATGATCTCAATATCCTCATATTGGGGTTCTATCTCAAGTTCATTAACAATATTTCCTATTGTTTCCTCAACATGTGGTGGAAAATCATCCACAATATCTCTATCAACAATATGTGGTTCAAACACTGCATGATCTAGTGCTTCCTCTCTGTGCTCTTCATTAACTGTAGAAAAATGTGGTGTACTGTCAACTTTATCTGTCAATGCTTCACCTTCATGTTGTTTATGGGTATCCCCAGCATGAATGGCCTCTTCCTGATCCCCAATTGGTTCAGTAGGGCTCTCATGAATAGTTGTTCATCATATTCCTCCTCCTTTGTTTCTTCCATTTCCTTAGTGGTGTCTTCCATATCCTGCTTTTCACATGTAATTTCATGACCACCCTACTCAATATCCATTGGTGTAGGTTCTTTGGTCTTTTCAACCTCCTCTACATCACTATCCAGTGAGATAGTAACATTTCTCCTAGGCTTTGAGGTTTTGGGATTTTTAGTGTGAAGCCTATGGGATCTCCTAGACATTTCAGGGGATTTGCTTGAGGACTTTTGTTTTCCCTTAGAGGAAGAGGACTCAGGTGTAGATATATTTAGCAAATTTTCAACAACAAGAATCCTGTCAGGAGAGATGGGCCTAGGGTCTTGCTCTGGAGATGGAGGTTTTTCATGAACAGGTGTTTCTGCAGGTGTGGAAGTTTCTGTAGGAATAGAGGTTTCTATAGGAATAGAGGTAGAAGCTATGGTTTCAGGCACATGTGTGGAAGAACTAGTTATGCTTCTCCTCTTTTTCTTCCTTTTTCCCAACAAATCATCAATGTGTTTTTCCCTAGAAAACTCTTTCCATTTTATTGCAGGGTGCTCCCTCTCTAATGCATGTTTGACAATCAAGGTAATAAGACAATGATGAGATAATGCAGACCTCCCCCTCTGAGACTCCTTACTCATTTTCTTTAAGCTTTCATGTAAGAAATTAGGGACATTAACATGTTTGTCATTCTTTAAATGATTAAGCAATTTAAAATGCACAAGTATTCAATCTTGAGTACCTACCCTCACAGGTGAAGTATTTTATAATGTAGTTTGCAACATCAGCCCAAAAGGGTTTTAGGGAAGTGTGTAATGTACCTTGTCTGTCACTTACAAAATTATCATCATCGTCACCAAATTCCATTTGAGCCTCATCTATATTTTCCTTTACAAGAAACATCTCACCTTCTGCCAAAAGTCCTGTTACTGTATCTATAATTTCGTCATCCACCTTAACTGTCAAACCCTTAACAGTGGCCTTTCCATCCTTGAATATGGCAGTAAACTCTGTCACCATGGACTCGTTGAATCCCTGAAACTTATTAATATAGTCCATCCATCCATTTCATGGAAATACTACAATATTTGTGGCTGACTGTGAAGTTGTGAGTGGTTTGTAGGCTCATTTTGAATTAGGTCTCCTCCCATTTTGAATTTGGAAAACTTCTTGAGCTCTGAGAGGAAAAATCTTGTAGTTTGTGGTGATTATGCAAAAATTTGAGTAAGTGTAAATCTTTTGAGTACTTGATGATTTCAAATTTTGCAACTGACTCACACACAGCATGAAAAGGCATGCATTAATTTCATTTGAGGGGTGCAAGCATGTGAGGTGAGGTCATGTGATGAAGTGGGGTGATATGGGTGACAACTCATATAATGAAAGGTGGTGGCATATTATGGATTATAAAGTCACTCATGACATGGCACAAATATTAATCACATATAATTATTCTATCACTACTTTATTAAAGTGAATTAAGTGCATTTATCTTGGGAGGTACATTGGATGATGGTGACATGTGGCTTGTCATAATTGTACATGTGCCTTTTGGCTACATACATAGTCATCATTACACTGTAGGTTGAGGTACTACGATGTTGTAGGCACCGTTTAGAGTGCTGAAAGTGTAGGTAGAGGCATGTTAAAGGATCCTTAGTAAAATCAGTTAATTCCTGGAAAGGGAAGGCTAAATTTTACTCTCTGGTGCCAGTCATCTTCATAAGTACTCACAGGTGCAGTTTGTTCCTTATTTTCTTCATGCAATCACAAGTTCTACTAATAGGAAAAAATAGGGCTTTGTTGCATGCTGCTGCAAGTGGACATTTAGTCTTTACACCATCTCCTTCTGTCAGAGACCATGCACTTCTTGCAACAAATACACCAAATCCTATAAAACAGAAATTCTAAGAAAACAAAACATGTTAGTTGAGTGGTGTTGATCACCAAGAGGGCTGATCACATCACTTTTATTCACCCTTGGAGTATTCAGCAAGCTAAATATACCAAGGCCACTGAACTTCTCATTCTTTAGCAACTTTAGAAGATGAACCAACAAGTTCAACTTTTGACCTTAACTCTGATGTTCTCATCTCCATCCTATTGCTTTACATCTTGCATCTTTGACCTCCTCTGAATTGTTGCATAAAGGTGCTCCTATCAGTTGGATTTTTGTACAACCTCAACCTATGACCATTCACCAGTAGTTTGAATCTCACAGGATCTATGGTAGTGAGTTTCACAGCTCCATTGGGAAATATTTTCTCAATCTCATATGGGCCTAGCCACCTTGTCTGGAGTTTTCCCATGTGGTCCTTGTACTTGGAGTCAAATAAGAGAGCCCAATCACCTTCTTGAAATTGTCTTGTCTTGATGAATTTGTCATGCCATTTGATCCTTTGATTTTGTATCACTTTTGTATTATGCACAACATGTCTCCTCATTTCATCCAGCTCATTGAGTTGGAGAATCCTCTGCCTTTGAGCTTCAGAAAAATCTATGCCTAGTTCAAGTGCAGTCCTTAGTGTCTTATGCTCAAATTCAATAGGGAGAACAACAGTCTTACTGTACAAAATTTGGAATGGTGTAAAGCATGTGTTGTCTTCTAAGATGTGTTGAATGCCCAAAATTCCTCTAGAAGTTTTTCTGCCCAATCTCTCCTATGGAGTGCAATAGTTTTTGTCAAGATGGCTTCTATTTCCCTATTTGTTACCTCAACTTGACCATTAGATTGGGGGTGATAAGGTGTAAACTTCTTGTGTCTGATTTCATATTCCTTAGCTAGATCAGAAATAACTTCAACAGTGAAGTGTGTACCTTGATCTGTAACAATTTCTCTTGGTACTCCATACCTCGTGAAAATGTGGTCATATAAGAATTTAGAAACTTTCTCACTCTTCTGATTTGGCAGTGCTTTCACTTCTGTCCATTTAGTGAGGTAATATGTACACACCAAAATGTACTCTTTCTACTGAGATTTAGGATCTATTGGACCAATGAAGTCCAAACCCCATTTGTCAAATGGATTGCAATACTAACTGAGGCTGCAGTGGCATTTCATCTGACTTGGTAGGCTTACCCATTCTTTGGCATTTATCACACCTTCTTGTATACAATGTTGCATCCTTATGTAGTGTAGGCTAGTAATACCCTGTTGTCAATACTTTTTGTGTTGTTCTTTTTACAACAAAATTTCCTCCACATGGTTCACTATGAAAGGATTTTAGGAAATCGTATATGCATCTCCTCATAACATTATCCTGCCCCGTGTGAAATAGAAAACCAACTATCCAAGAAAAATTCACACTTTTCTCAACAATGTATTTCTTTTCAGAATATAAATAGTGTGGAGGTGTCTTACCTGAGACCAAATAATTAGCTATATCAGCATACCAGGGTGTTCTAGTGGAAATGGAAAATAGGTGCTCATCTAGAAAAGAGTCATCCACTACTTGTTCTTCATTATTATTCTCCATTCTTGAAAGAAAGTTAGCTACAACATTGTCCTTACCAGGCTTATCCACAATGGTGACATCAAACTCTTGCAAGAGTAGCAACCATCTGATTATTCTTGCTTACAACTAGTTTGTTGATCAAATATTTAATTGTTGCATGATCAGTATGAATGAATACTGGATAACTTGTGATGTAGTGCCTGAACTTATTGATAGCATAAACCACTGCTAAGAATTCTTTCTTTGTGACTGTATAGTTGAGTTCAACATGTTGCAGGTTCTTACTGACATAGTAGATTACGTAGTTTAGGATTCCATATTTCTATCCTAGAACAACTCCAATGGCATGATCTGAGGCATCAATATGAATGTGAAATGGAAAACTCCAATCTGGTCCTCTTAACACAGGTGCTGAAGTCAACATTTGCTTCAAATTCTGGAATGCAACCTCACATTTCTCAGTCCACTCAAAGGAAAATATTTTCCCAGTAAGACAAATAATGGTGTTACAATCTTACTAAAGTCTTGTATAAATCTTCTATAATACCCAGCATGTCCTAAGAATCTCCTTACATATTTTTTCTTATTTGGTGTTGGAAGATTTATAATCACAGATATTTTTGTTGGATCTACCTGAATTCCAACAGTTGATAGATAATGCCCCAACACTATTCCTTCAGACATCATCATGTAGCATTTTTCATTGCTTAAGGATAGGTTATGCTCCTTACATCTCTTGAGAACTTTTTCTAGATTCTTCATTGCTTCATCAAAAGTACTTCCATATACTGTAAAATCATCCATATATACCTCCATGCAGTCATTGGTTAGATCTGAAAAAATGCTCAAAACTACTCTCTGAAATGTAGCAGGTGCATTGCACAAACCAAAAGGAAGAACAAAATATGCAAACGTTCCCCATGGGCATGTGAATGTGGTCTTGTCCTGGTCCTCTGGTGCAATCTGAATTTGGTTGTAGCCACTATAGCCATCCAGAAAAGAAAAATATTTCTTTCCAGCAAGAGTGTCAAGTACCTGATCAATGAAAGGAAGTGGAAAATGATCCTTCTTTGTTGTTGCATTCAGCTCTCTATAGTCCATGTAGATTCTCCATTTTCCATTCTTCTTAGGTACAATGACAAGGGGTGACACCCATTGACTGTCTGAAATTGGATATATGAATCCAACATCCAATAATTTTTTTTAATTCTTCTTTCACTATATCCCTCACTGTTGGATTCATTCTCCTTTGTGGTTGTCTTATTGGCTTGCAGCTATCTTTGATGTATATCTTATGTGTACAGAGCTTAGGGTGTATCCCATGCATATCTCCATAGTCCCATGTAAATGTTGTCTTGTTTTTCTGCAGAAGAGCAATTAACAGATGCTCTTGCTGCATGCTCAGTGTTTTGTTCACATTAAGTGGCTTGCCCAGAGTAATTTGCACTTGCTTAGAGAGATCGGTCATGGAGCATACACATTGCTTACCAATCATGTGGAAGAAGTTGGTGGAGGATGCAATTCTTACCTGGAACAGTTCATATTTCTTTGCTACAATAGGATTTGATTCTTAGGACAGCTTATACACTGTAATTTTCCATCTACTTCTTCATTCTTCCCATAATTATTTTGCAGGACATTAGAAAGAACAACATCTTCTTCTTTCCCTTTAATTGTGCATGATTTCTCCAGCATCATGAGATGTTGAACTGAGCTTTGGTCTTCTTCTGGCTCTTGAACCCAAATGGTTTGGTCTTCTTCATTGAATGGTTGTGCAGGGGGTAAAACATGAGATTTTTGGTGTCACTTCCATTAGAGATAATCATATTACTAGATCTGCATCCTATGAATGCATCAGCAGTTTCCAACCATGGTCTTCCCAAGATGATAGGATATCCTCCCAAGCTTGCTTTTGGCTAAAGAACAATAAAATCAGCATGGTACTCCCAAGAGTCTACCACTACTACTACGTCCTCCAAGACTCCTTCAGGCTTAACTGTTGATCTGTCTGCAAGCTGCAAGACTGTGGTTGTTGGTCTTAGTCCCTCTAACTTCAAGTCATCCATAATTTATTTTCTCATTACATTTATTACTTCCCCCAAGTCAATCAGTGTGTTCTTGATCATTGTGCCATTGATTGTGACATTTACCAAAGGACTTCTTGGATCTATGTATTTGGGTAGAATTGAGTTCCCAAGCATAATATCAGCTAGTTGTCCAATGACCTACACAGTAGTTGGATCTTTCCTTTTTCTACCTGGTTTCTTTATGCATAGATATTTAACCAATTTTTTATAGATGGGCACATCCTTAATAGCTTGAATCAATGGAATTTTGACACAAATGTCTTTTAGTTGGTTGATAAAATCATAATTAGATTCTGATTTGAGGTCAATCTTATTTTCTTGTAACCTTTCAGGAAATGGTGGCTCATTACCCTGTGTTTTACCCTTGCTGGAATTTTTCTCAGGTTGTTGCGGATTAACATGCAATGTCTTTTGTTGTTGATGTGGATCTGTCTTCAATGTTTTATTGCTTTGTTGTGGATCATCCATAGCTCTTTGTTCCTCAGCAATCTCAGTAATGGTGGGTCCAGCTAGTGGAGGAAGTTCTTCCTGAGTGAAGATGGATATTGTTGATATCAAAGAATAGGTAGGGTATTGAGTTGGTTCAGTGGAATAGGTTGGCTGAGAAGCTTTATTGTTTGGGTTAGACATTGGTTGAGCTAGTAGTTGGGTAGATTTTGGTTGAGATCCTACTTGGGGGTTTGGCATCAGAGCTTGTTGTTACAGATAAGGAGGTTGTTGATAGATTGTTGGTAATTTGGAGTTGGGTTATTCCACTTCTTCCCTCCTCTCCAAGGTTGTTGTCATGATTGAGGTGGTTGGCCTTGGAATTGAGGTTTCCACTGTTGTTGATATTGGTTAGGATATGGGGCCCAACCTTGAGGGTTAGCCCAAGGTGGGGGCTACATATATGAATTATTAGACTAATTTTGAAATGAATGCATAGGGTTCTTGTGTCATACCTCCTTGCCTTGGTGGCCATGGTTTTCTTTGAGCAACATAGAAAACTTTCCATCCTCTGTCTCCAACATCTTGAAATCAGGTGAAGCCTCCCTTTCTTGAGCAATGCTGGCCAATTCTCTACATCTACAGTCAGATTTCTTCCTTCTACATGCATGGTAGTACTCTGTGAGTGTTGCTTCTGCATCTTCCTTTTTCTTTTTGGCATGTAGAGCATCTAATTGATTAGCCATGTCATTGACAATCTCCTACTTCATGTTTTTAAACATGTTGACAATCTCTGACTTGGATATGTCCCCAATTATTTTGGTATCTGATCCACCTCTTGATCTTACACTTCTTACCCTCTTCATAGTAGCTCTTGAGTAATTTTTACAGGCTTCACAGATTTTTGCAAAAGTATCTTTTGAAATGTCTCCTGCTCCTATCAGATCCAGAGCATCCATGTCCTCCTCACTGAGTCCCTTCAAAAAGAGAAATTTGAGAGATTCAGGTGGTAGTTCGGTATGCCTTGACTTCTGAACATAGAATAGGAACCTTTCCAAATAGTCTTCCAATGGTTCATCCTTTTTTATTTCATTCTATAGATTTCATCACTCCCTCGTGCCCATGTGGTTACAACATTTCTTCCCAATCCCATGAACCATCTCAAGGTTGCATCCTTGAGTGTAGCAAGAAATAGCTTTAATTTATGTGCATCAGTAGTATAATCATAACTCCTGCACAAAACATCAAACTCAAATAGAAAGGTGTCTGGGTCTTCTGACATGGATCCATGAAAGTTGGGAAAGGCTGAGGGAGAAATATTCTTCATACCAGCAGCTGCATTATTGTCAGTGATGGGGAACTCAAAGGTGGTTTCCCCATTTCAAACATTTTGATTTACTTCTTCTGCCATCTCTGGTTGCTCAGGAGCAACTTCAGAGCTTTCACTTGGAGGATTGTCTTTGAACAACAAACCTAGTACAAAGGTTTCTTCTTCAGAATCCTCATAGGTATATGAAGAGATTTGTGCTACTTGTGGATTAGGTAAAAATATACCATGGGCATCCCTTGGGTGGTGCATACATCAACTAACTCAACTCATTCAACAGAAAATTAGTGGGGGGTGGTTGGAATTGAATTTCCTAAAACCTAGACTTCTCTAAGAAATAAAAACCTCTTTAAAAACCTTATAACTTGGCAGTATCCCTAGAAATGATGCCAATGATGGTGGTGAAAATTAACTTGCAGTAATTAATATGTTGTTCATTAATCTACAATCATTTAATTATCAGACCTAGGGACGTAAAATTTCAATATTTCCAGTGTTGTATGCACAGTTACAGATGTTTGAGGAGTGTAAAGGTAAATTGTTGTCACTACAATTAGGAAATAACAATACTAGAAATGAACTAGATTATGACTAAAAGTAAATACTATGGCTATGGAAAAGCATGTAAAAAATAATATAGATAAAGGAATAAACTGCTGCAATTCTAACCATGCAATGAATTAAAACAACAAACAAAAGGGGAGGATTAGAAAACCGCAAGTGGGCCCTGCCTTGGGTGCTAATCCCTCCTAAGGCCTGTGTCTACAACAAATTAACAGAACTCAGATTCTTATTTCATCATCATGAAGATTACAAATGGAAGAACACATCAAACTCTCTATCTATGGATCGATTTATCTTACTCTATTACTCTTTATCTTTTTATAACATTAATCTTTCCTTTTTATATCCTTCATTACAGTAGAGGTGTGAAGAGATAGATTCATACTAGGAGTTACAGTTGGCTTCAGTAAAAGATCCTAACCAAGAAATCCAGAAATTTGCATGCAACAAAATTGTTTAGGAGATGTTCTAATACAATCACATAACTTAACTAACTGATCGATTGAACAACCAATTATTAAATTATAAATTCAATCAACTAGTTCTTTGTTTGAGTTGCAATGCATAATCAGGTGATGGCGTTGAATCTTCTTCTTTTCTACATAATTGCTTCTCTATCAACACATGCAAGCTCAGTGAAAAGTGTCCATGTTGTTCAAGCTCCTTAGAATCGTGGCTTTATATATGTGTGTGACCTCTTGTGGCTGTAGATCTTGGCTTGTGGATGGGTCCCTTTGGTTGCATGACAGTTGCTGTGAATGACCTCTACGTTGTGAATGAGTTTCTTTGGCTGCATGTCAGTGGATACACATAACAAATATTTGGCAATCAAGGATGACATTTATTCAAAGCACTATTTAACATCATATTGCATCCAAAATAATAAATGCATACCCATAATCCAAATAATAAATTAAACTTAGTAATAATTATATTAACTAATATATGTTACATAAGTTCAAGTCATACAGTGGAAATGTTCAACATTATAACCAGGAAATACAAGTTCAGGGTCCCCCCAAAAGGGACATTACATCATTGTAGCCTAGACCAAACCATCCAACAAGAGGAAATTACCAAATGGTTTGGTCCTAAGAAAACAATTTTATCCTTGTGCAAAGTGCGATTTCAAAATTAGAGACAAAGCATCTGTAGGATATTTCCAACAAGTTCATCCCTCTTTCACACCTAGATTAACTTCAAAACTAGTAAATGAGCTAAGTGTACTCATCTTCTTATGTTTTACCATATTTAACACATGTTCTAATCATCAATCTATCATTTAATGATATATATGTAAGGTCAAATTTGAATGGTAATTCTTAATTAATAATCTTAATTTACTTCATATTCTAACCGTAACATAAATTTAAATAAGTACGGAAACCCCATCCCCTTTACACCTTGTTATTTATTTTTCTGGTTATTAAATTAGTTATAAATCTGTGTTATGCCTTTATTTTAGGTTTCATTGATTTATAGTATATGCATGTATATGGGTGTAGGTATTATAGTTGTTTATAGTGATTCTATAGAATATTCAAAACTTTGATATGGTATTAGATCAATAGAAACTTCACCTTATACAACATGAAAACATAAATATGTGACATACATTTTTCATTTTTTTCTACAAGTTTTAGATCTATTATAGTTTTTTTGTAAATTGTAAAAATGTGTCCATATCTAGTAGTGTATTATAAATAACCACTATTATTCTCTCACCAATCAACCCATCTAGCAAACATGGAGGTTATATAGATGGTAAGGTGTTACCAAGAAAGTAATCAACTAAACTAACGACCTTGTAACTAATAAAGGATGTAAGGTTTTATTCGAGAAAGGAATCAATATCACTAAAATATATGTAAATAATATAGGATGTAAGATGTTAGCAGGGAAAGGAATCACCCAAAGTAACAAGCTTGTAGAGATAATATAGAATGTAAGGTTTAGTCATGAAAGGAATCAATTAAACTAGCAACCGTGTAAAGTTAACATAAGATGTAAGGTGTTAGCTGGGAAAGAAATTGACAGAACTAATAGGCATGCAAATAATATAGGATGCAAGATGTTAGCCAATAAGAGAATCGACTAAATGTATAAGCCTGTAAATAAAAAATGTAAGGTGTTAACCAAAAAATAATTAAATCAAACTAACAAGATTGTAAATAATGAGTCATCAAAATTTAATACTCAAAATCCCTAAGGTAACTAGGAGAAATTTGAGAGAGATGATAAAATTTATCGAGATAGAACATTTTGAAAGCCTAAAGATGCAAAATATACACAAGATGGAATGAGGTAATGTTTTATATCTAATGTTTATCATTTTGCTAACATGTCTGAAAAGAGATGAAGAAAAAGATGCAAAGAAGATATGTAAGACTTAAAATATAGCATGTGAGATAAGGGGTAAAATGATGTAAAAGGAGGAAATATGGGTGCCAACAAGGTGAAAAAAAAGTATTTATTGAAATCAAGATGCACTAATCATATCCAAAAGATTTGGATTTTTGATATCAAGGAGTGAAGGAACCCGAATATGTAGGTATTGATGAAGGAAAACTAGTGAAGTATGAAATATCATGTGTCATCTATGAGTTGTTATAATAGTAAATGATGTATCCCACCTTCCTATAAAGTTTTCCCCTTTCCTCATGACCATACTTAAGGATATATTAGCCAGGATTAAGTATTGGCATGAAAAGGTAGGGGCACTAAAAAATAGATATGTGACCTCTTATCCTAGTCGGAAAAACCTATCACACCCCAAAGGACCTCAAGTTATGTATCAAGACCAAATTTATATTTTGATCTTTTAACTGCAACAGGGGTGTGCGAAATGATATTACATTTTTTAATTTGTGATCGAATTTTTTGTTGATTGTAATCATTGTCTTTTTATATTGCCTTTTGCTTGATTTTTTCATTGATCTTATGGATTTTGAATTTTTTTTGTGTTTTTATTGTTCATCCTCCATATAGATTTGAAAGGTTGATCATATGTGTATAAAAGAGGATTAACATTAGATAATTTACACGTAGTTGGTATAAAGGAAAGTCTACAAACCATAACGCTTAGATGTTCCTAGAATTGAACCTTTGAAAAGAGTGTTATCTAAAAATGACCTTAGTGGACCCAATAGGAATTTTGATTGAAAAGATAGGTAGTGAGTTATAATTGGGTTTCCCAAATCATTATGTAGGAAGGAGCGATACAATGCTAGACATAGTTGATGCTTTCATCGTAAGACATGAATTGACTATAAGAGTTGAGATAAAACAAGAACAACTAACTCGAGGAGACAAAACAATACTATCGACCCTTGTTATTAATTTCTAAAAGGACACCTAGCTAAGGTAGGGACCGAAAGTAACATGTAGATAATCATAATAGATGGGTGTTTATGAGGAGGATGCAAAAGTATTACCATGCAAACTCGCAAACTACTAGATAAAATATATAAGAATCTAGATTGTATAGTAGGTAGTACTATCCCAAAGCCAAAAATGTGAGATAGTGTGAACTGACCAAAAGGTAAATAGAAGTAGGATATAAAGATGTGAAGTGAGGCTAGAGGTTCCAATCAGGAAAAATTATTGATCGATTAACTTTCCTAGAGAAGGTTGTGAGGTGTTACCTGGGAAATAGCTTGACCAAACTAACAATCCTATAAGTATGATGGGATGTAAGATGTTAGCTAGGAAAAGGAATCAACTATAATAACATGCCAATGAATATAATATGTAAAGGGGTATATTCAATATTTATACTAACATGCATGTAAGGATAAACTCATATGTAAGGTGTTAGCCGAGAAAAGGAAATCAACCAAAATAACATGCTTGTAAAGATAGAAGATAGGTATGAGTTGAAAACCACAAGGATAAAAGCATAAGAGCATAAGATATAAAATAGAAAAAATAAGATAATAGGACCACGTTAGTACATATAATCATATTTAGGAAACATGATAAATGAAACATTATGATGAACATGTCTAATTACCACAATAGAGGAAAAGAAAGCTATGTACATGAGAGGTGAAATTAGTGAAATCGGATGAGATAATAGAGAGAGAGAGATTATAAGAGGAGATTGCAAGTAGTTATGTCATACAAGATGAAATGCATATGTGAATGTACAAGGAGAACATGTTATTATTATGGCATTCCCTCAAGGAGGAGGTTTTATTCATTGAATTGGATTTATTTGTATTCAATGATTATAAGGTTTTTGGTTGAAATATAAGATGTCGTGAGTTATAAGGTATCATAATATGCCCCCGAGCTAGAGGATGAATGAAAATGGAGCTCATAAGATGCCCCCAAGGTAAGAATATGGTAGAGGTAGGAAGTTGTTAATATTAGGAGAAAATGAATGTAAGCATTGAAAGATACCCAAAAGCATGCTAAAATATGAGGATGAGCATCAAGAAATGTCCCAAAATGTGATATAATGTGAGATAATTGACCGTTATAGGTAGGATTGAGGTCCATATCCACATTGTTCTTATTAGCATGGCGATTTAATGTACAAATCTAGAAAAAATCAGATTGGATAATTTGGGATGAAATTGAGTTAGAAACAATAGAATTTATTACGACATCAACCAATATGTAAAAATCAAGTTGGTCGATGTAACTATCTGCAATAGGATGAAAGAAAATAGTATCAATTTTATTCAGAACCTATTTGATGTAGTCTATGGGATTAGGGTTTTTTGAACTGCATAAGTTCTTATGGGAAACTGGCTGATGTGATCATGGGTTTGATTTTAGGATTGAAAGAATAAATTTGAAATTTGATGAAGCATCCAATCGGTATTTTCCAATAAAGGGTGGGAAAGAGGGTTAAAAGCTGAAATATCATCACTAATATCATGGCTAAAGTTGGAATATTCATAGTGGAATGGATCATACATGGGAAGAATACCATTTGGTCTTTAACTATGGAAAAGTGAGAAGATATGCAGAGATTATTTTTTGGATCTTCATCCATGATGGTGGCATAAAGAAAGGGAAGATTGTATTGTGGATCTTCATCTGGATATATATCGAATATTAAACAATGTCTTGTAGATCTTCATCAAAATATATGTTGAATATGGCAAGCTTATCTTGTGGATATTCATATTGATATATGTTGAATATTGGAAGATCAACTTGTGGATCTTTGACCATGTTGCACTTGATGGTTGGTTGAGAATGAAATTGTGAGAAAGTGCACCATATATGATTTCCTTCAACGATGGGCATGAGATAGAGAAAGGAGCAACCCATATAGAATCTAAATGGGTTAAGACTTTCTAGAAAAACTCTAAAAGACGAGGACACGATCATAAGAGATAAGAGATAAGATAAAAGAATAAATAGGAATATTATAATAAAGAACATGAACATGGATATGACTCGCTTAATAGTGGAGTAAGATTCATGTCAGGTTCACAAGAATGTATGTGGGCTAAGAAGGTCTATACATAATCCTCTTTATTTCTTACTAATATAGATTACAATATAAGGGGGGAATTTTAGAGCCAATATACAATAAGATTAATCAAGGGTGCAAGATTCATGGATCTAGAAGATGGCAATCCACTCTCTATCAGAGGCATAGGGTTCCAAAGCCTAGGTATGGGATAGGAGATGGTGATTTACTAGTATCCTAAATATGTGAAGATCAATATATTATAAATAATATAAAATTAAGGTTGTAAACATGGATTATATAGATTTAATGATTGTAATGTAGAAAGGGACATACATAAGGTAAGGTCCAATAGAGAATAATGAGCTATAGATAAGAATATGCAAATCTATTCTAATATATGTACATGCTAAATCAATCAATCAATTAGATCATATCAAATAAAACATAAAGGAAAAAGAGAGTTAGATGTACTTACCTTTTTGTAAACATGATTGGTGCGTTAACCCCCCAGGATTTGTAACACCTAATGAAAGGAGTTGATGTGAAGGATCACAAAAAAAATACAAATAATACTTGAGTAAACCATAATAGGGGAATGCAAATTCTTGATATACCTTGTTGGTGTTGGTTTTATTATTGAGTGTTATAGACTCAATGCTCCAAAGATATACCTCTAAAGATAAGCACAATTGACTCATAAACATTTAAAACCTTAAGAGAAGCTTGATGAGTGAAAGAAAACTAAATGATGAATGATATGATGATAATAACTACTCTCAAATTGTGCCTATAAATATATATCATGATTAAATATTATAGTTCCATACATCCGATAACATCACCCATGGCCGATGAAGTTGGCCATGAAGAAATTAAGCCACAAGGTATCAACCATGGTCAATGTCATTGGCTCTAGGTAATAACCAATCATGGATTCTGAAAGGAAGAGTTAAAAGGTGGAGGAAGTACTCAAGAACTAATAAAAAGTGATCTGGCAGAGGTATGAAGGTGATGTAAGTAGATATGTACGTGATAATAAGAGGATAGCAATGTGATGTCATACGAGACTGTAAAAGGATGACTAGAAGATGTAAAGGATAGGGTATTATCATAGACCACATCAAATATCTCTCATAGTTACTGCCAACCATCTTGACCATTTTTTATCTTTCCCTTTCTTGATAATGCCTCGTAAGACATCACTCCAGGAGGTTAATTTTCCAATGGTTTTGGTGAAGAAAAAATGTCAGATTGAGTGAAAAATAAGGTGTATACATACATTTTTTCATCAATATTTCTCCATTTGATATGGTCAATTCAAATCCATAACATTTATTCTCTAATAGAGAGAGATAATTTCTAATGGTGGCAACATGGTTCGTATATAACCAATGTATTTGTTCATTTCATCCATTTCACTACTTCAATTTTTAATTTGGTTACATTATTATCTATTGAGACATTAATTACTTGTATTCATTCACGATTTCTTGCAAGTACACACAAAATGTTTTGGGACATTGGATCATTCAAAACACCACCTTTTACTTGACACCCACTAAGGTAAGTTTAGGTATGCAATTTTTCATTGTTCTTTTAATGTTGCATGCATACACCACATCAAAAGAGGAGCATTAAGTAGATACATATTTTTGGTACAAGTCTTGTTATTGTAATGCTTTTAGCATGACATTGTACATGCAATCCCTCAATTTGGATTAAACTTACTGGTAGATTTTCCCTAGATTTTAACTTGGAATTCCTCTTTGGTCACACACATATTCATGTTTTTCTATTTTATTTCTTGTCAAATTTTTATAAGGAGTCACCTAATTATTTTTCTTCCCCACATATCTTTATATTTTTTCTGGGACTAGGACACTATCGATGTTTGATAATGACCCCAAAACACTATAAGTGACATTGTATATATGATCCCTTAGTTTGGATTAGGATCTTATTAAAACATTTTCCCTTGATTTCGACTCTTTGTTTCTCATTCTTCATCCTCATACTCCTCTTCTACCATTGTATACCATCGATATTTGTCTAAAGGGTCCCTTGACTACTTTTCTTCCTCGCCTATATTGCTACTATTTCTAGGCCTTTGACACTATTGGTGTCCAATAATGGCCCTGGTACACTATTGGAAACTAATAGTTTCACAAACTTGTTGATTATGTTCCATGTGGACACTCATGTTTTAAAATTTTGTTGGGCACTTTGTTATTGGTCTTTCATTTCATTTTGGGTTGTCTTGTGTGTACTAATAGGCTCCAAATTTGAAATTGAGAAGGTTGTATATGTAAAGCCCCTAGAGGAATTTTGATAACAAATGCCTAACATTTATATATCAAGCACTAAATGACTAATTCAACTGAAAAGAATAAATACATACATATACATATACATATACATATACATATACATATACATATGCATATACATACATACATGCATGCATGCATACATACATACATACATACATACATATTCACGTTTTCAAATATTTATCTAGTTTGCATAATTGTACTAAGAGGAGGCCTAAGTGAAATTCATGTAGTTGCTTTTACTTACCTAAAGGCTAGAGAGGACATACGACACTCCATCTCGCATGGGAAGTAGAATCACATAGAACTACATAAACCTTTATATTCAAACTGGATGTGTACATCAACAACGTCATTAGAATTCCATTGAGAGATAGTTAAAGCCTACTCTAGGTCATTTCCCTTATGTTCTTTTGAGGATCGCTAAGGTTTCAAGTGAATAACAAACATTGTGGCATCCTTACACGTCATCGCAAAAATGTGAAACAAGTTAATGCTACTCAAAAGTAGACAAAGGTACAACTGAATCTTGAAGCCATTCTAAGGAACACAATATAACTTTGATGAATACATGATATAATCAAACTCTAAAACTACCATGGAATAGATTCGACAACTAATCTTGTCTCCCTCTGCCAATTTTATCTCAGACACATTGGAACATCACCAAATTAATTGGAGCCCTTCTACACCATATTTTGAGTCTTCTAAGATTCTACAACTTTATCTCACATAAATATGGTTATTTCACATAAGTATTCACACTATATCAAGTTCAATATTACTTATTTCAACTCCATTACAAATACTTAAGAACACTATCTAGGTAGTAATTTTCTACATTTGATTGTTTTACTATTAAAATTTAGATTGTGCAATATTTTAACTATATTAGGTCATCTAGGTTAAAATAGTCAAGCTTCAGACATGGGACATTTAGTTCCTTTAACTCCCAACTGTCCATTTAATTTCATTTATTTTTATTGTATTTATATATCGATTAACTAAATCATGAACCACGTGTTTCAATTCTATAACATTACAATCAACCATTTCTAAGTTTATCCTATACTTATCAAACTTTTAGGAGTTCCCGAGCCAAAACATGTCTTTTAACAACTTAACCTTTGAATCCATCATCGTAACTTTTTATATTAATATCATACAAAATGTGATCTCTTAGCATTCTTCTTAATGGCATGTTTATGTTGTTCAATTAAATCCATACATCCTTAGAAAGGATTTTTAGTTGTTTTTTGAAACTTGTTCGTCTCAAAACATATTTGTTTCCTATCGTTTGTCTCGTAACATATGTATTTCATGTGCAAACTTGATCTTGGAACATATGGGCTTACAAATTTTGATTCAAAAGGATGTCCTATATTCTTTTGGGCTCATGGTTTGTATGTCATAATTTTCCCTTGTAGGCTTACTTTAGTTGTTCCTTCTTAGTAGTCTTGGATATAGCCACCTCTATATGGTGTTACCCTTTCATTCCGAATGTTTTTTAATCTTTCCTCATATTTTCATAATATTTTTAATGATTCTAGTCCCTAGAAATTTTTTATGGGTTGTCTTTATTTGTGACTTTCTTTCTCATAATTTGATGATTCTTCTTCTTAAAAAAATTATCATTTTTTATGGTAGCAAGATCCATGGAAGGGTTCGCTGGCAGTGATGTGTAGCAAACAGAATGTGTTGCGTCTTCCCCAACTGACCCTTGGTTTTTTAAACTACTGCAGGTTTGAGATCGAGATTGGCATTGGATAGCATAGGCATCATGAGATCTAGTTGCAGGTGTGTTGGCAGCATATATGTAAATGGAAGCCTGTACAAGGCTTGCCAACCGTTTGAAAAAATGACTCATAAGGGGTGCTCTCATGGAATTCCAGATGGGGAGGATATTCACAAAATGGTTTTTTTTAAGCAAGGTTGCTCTTAAATCTTTGAAGAAATAAAGCACTCCATGATCATGTAAGCTTCATTTTTCAGTTTTATTAACATAAAGAAACTTGGAGAATGAGGGTTGTAGCGACTTCAATAACATGACTGCCTCTTATAGCAATATTCCTATAGTGATCAATGTGGTTGACCTAATTTTTGTCTCTATTAGATTAATCTTGTCCAATATGATGGTCTCTTGTGTTGGAAAGTGTTGTTAACACTAAATTATCTTTCTGAACTCTATATGAATTTAGAGATTGTGTGAAAATAATGATTTCTCCCTCTTCAATGTATATCTCGTAAATATAAATAAAATGTAAAATTGTTTGAAGATAATGAACTCTTTCCCTCTTCCTTCTTTACTTAAATGTGTAAATGATTTAATATTTTGGGATGAGAAAGTTTTAAATGTATAAATTCATAGCTAGTTGGGAAGGACGAATCCATGTCAACTTCGTGTTGACTCGTGTTGTTGCAAGCATGCAAGATAGTAGTAAAGGAAATAAATGCAATGCACAACATTTTCATGACTTATTATGTTAATATAATTCTAAATATAACACTATTTGAAGATGGGAAGAAAATAAATGGTAAAGCTTGATTTATGAATGTAATCATAATGTAAATTGGACGATCTTGTTTTGATTTGTGGACGATTATTGATAATCCATGTGTGCAGTAAATGAATTCGATGTAAATTATATCTTGATTGAACTAAGTAAATCACATGAATCATAATGTAGAAAATGTTGATTGAGATCATGTTTGGATGTATGCTTGAACAATGTTTTACCTTGTTTTAAAACACTTGTTGAGACAAAAACTTACGAAAAAGACAAATAGCAAAAGTGCATTGACATTACAACTCTAGTTGAAATTATACCACACATAGTCTTAAACATGGAATATACAACTATCTAAACACTCTTGATAATGACCCAATATAAAAATCCTCTTTTGAAACCCAAGGCTTGGAAGTTGTAATAACCCAAGGCTCCGAAGTTGTAACTTGTGGTAAACTTATCTCGTATTAAGCTTAATACTCATCTTAGTTCGAGTAACAAATGTGTATATCCAATATCAAATTATGTGTAAGCTCCTGCGAAGTAGGCCTCACATATATGACCCCCCTTCTACAGTAATAACCCGACAAGCCCTTTGCTTGGGTGTTGTACCTCTTCAACTTCTTATTAACCTTACTCCAACTCAATAAGAATTGCAAACCTTAAGACTTGGTGATCATTGTTATGTTGTGACTCTAGTATGAAAAACACATGTAACATAATGAATGGAATAATGTACTTTGAAATGGGAACAATTTTTCAAATTTGTATCACCATGCTACTTATCATGGTTGAAATTTAGTAGGTTAATGAGGCCCTAAATCATGTGAGAAATGATTGCATGTTATCTCACTTATATACCTTATTATCTATGTAAGGTGGAACTAAAATTTTATGTAGCACACCCTCCATCATAACTTAATTTTAATAACAAGAGATGATGCCACTTATTATCTTGTGTGACCATGTGGAAGGGGTCATATCTAGGCGACCCTCCACTAACAACTAGGTCTATCAGGCCTTAACCTTGCATAAGAAATTAGCCACCCCGAAATCTCTCATATTCAATAAATTAAATTAAATATTATTTTATGTTACTTTTAAATAATAACTTTCAATCAAATAATATTTCTATCAACAATACCCTAACTCAAGCATTAAATATTAAGATGTTAGTTCCCATAATATCTTGTCTCCTTTTATTAAAAAATATAAATTAAAACCCCCCAAATAAAACAATTTTGAAACAAAACAAAACCAACATTAAAAACAAAGTACTCATAACAAATGCACACCAAAATCCCAAAACCAACAAAGATTCGCATATGCATAGGTATGTTCCAACATTTGTTAGTTATTTTCATTTTCTTTGATGAAAATTTTGATTTTGACAATACCAGGATTTTTAAAATTTTAATGTAGATTTCCGCAACAAGAGATCAATCAATATTATTTATATTCCAGGTATATCTCACTATTTGGTTATTTTTCTGAAGCATTGTTTTCCTGATTTTTTGATTTAAAAAACCCTAAATTTTGTATTATGTTCGACGATCATCTACTATAAACATAAAAAAAGCATTGTAATTATGTTTGTTAGTCGTCTTATTCAAACACAACAAAACTATCATTGTGTTCATTGCTCGTCCTACATAGCTTTTCCATTGTATTTTTCTGTCATCTGATACAAGACATAGTTTCTCTTCAAGTCTCACCCACTTCAATTTATTGCCATTTTTTTACATTTTAAATTTTTGCATATTAAATTAAATTTTTCACATGATCAATCCAATATATTATTCCATTAAGGTATTTTTCTTTACCTTCATATTCTTTTTTAATGATTTTTTTCATTTGAAAAAATGAACATGACTGAAGTTTTAACCTAATCCTTAATGCAATGGTTGGGTTTTATTCTTTACTTATGATTAGCCTTGTGTAGCAATTCAAAACAACATCAATTGCTACCCTTAAAAATTAAGCAATTGTCATATGAAGTTGTTGTGGAAGCACTTTGATTTAGTGTAGAATGTTATGCTAGTAATTGTGATAGAGTTCAAGGTACTGAGATTCTAAATAATGCCACTCTTTTGGGATTTTATCAACAGAACAAGAAATCACAGAAAATTGACATTATTGCTAAATTTGGAATTTTTAAATATTCATCATTTTGTGGCTACTAATAAGATTGAATATGATGCTAGTTTTTCCAAATATTTGCAACAACAAAATAAGTCAAGAACCTTATTGTTAGACCCTAAATCTTCCTTTGATAATAACATGCCATCTTCCACTAACAATTATTCAAAAATGGAAAGAAATGGGAATGATGCAGGAGCATCAGGGCATAAGAAGCATCAAAGTGATAATTGTTCTTCTTATCATGATTTTGGGATATTTGAGTGTTTTAGAGGTCTTAAGGGGTCAATATGAATCATGACAAGGTGTTCAGAGGGCTTAAAATTTGAATTGTTCTCATTGTTGTATTTTCCCTCCAAAAAGGGATTCAAATTGACAAAGCTTGAAAAGGGTGAATATCAGTTGGTAAAATTCTTGAAAGGTGGTTTTAAGGGGTGTTCAAGTGGGATGGAATAAGTCTTAGAATGAAATATAAGTCTTTAAAAAGTTCTAATATGATGTAATGTGCAAGTAATTGGCATGTATGGGTATGAAAACCTTGTGAGAGTTGGTTAGGGTTGTGAAGTGGAGTGGAAGAAGAAATAAATTTGAATGGGAAGTAGCTATGGAGGTGATTCCTTGTAGGAAGGAGGATGTGAGGAGAAAATGACTAAAAGGAATTGTGGAATTTTGTATCAGACACTTAGCTAATATAAGGAGAGCTCAGTTTTGTAAGATTGTAGGTGTTATGTTTCTTCATCAAGCATTATGAATTTAATAATAGTGATTTAAATCCCTTATTGATTCCTTTGCAAAGAATCTATAGAGAGTGTTTGAAGTTCACTTGAATATTTATAGTGATTTAGTATGGAATACTATGTTATGACATAAGGCTAATGTCTTGACTGTGACTGTGGGATTGCATGTTGCAAGGATTTTAAATGTATGGTTTAGAGATCTTGTATTGAGGCATGTCCTTTCATAAATTCACGTTGCTAGGGTGTTTTGATTGAAATATGTTTCCTTAAAACTTATTCTTTTATGCATGGAAGTCTTGAGAAAACCATATTTGGTACGAACATGAAAGGAAATTGAGACTGTGTTTTAATAGTTGCTCAATTTGTGTGGGTTGTTATTAAGAGAGGTGCATGGAGTGCATATTGACATCTTTGAAATCATGTGACAATAGTGCTTTGAAATTCTAACAAATAAATCATCAAATAAATTTCAAATTTCATTTGGCTAAGGTTGAGGGTTTCATGTAAACCCTAGTTCTTGTGCTTGTATAGTATGTTTCTTGGTGAGTGCTAATGTTATCTTCGTTATTTTCTATCACAATTGGCATAGGACTGTGGGGAAAGTTTAGATAGTTCTAGAGGACAAAAATTAAGTCTTGAAAATGAGTTTCCTTTATTCTACATACAAAAGACTCTTCTCGGGTTATACACAGGCATACAATTAAGGTTTGATGGAAACTAGGTTTTGATGCTTCTAAACCTTGAATTTTGGATTGAAATTTAGAACATACCTATGTGCGAGGGTCCTTTAAAGGATAGAGATGGAATTTTAGAAAACCACTAGATAAAATGTCCTTTGTGCATGACAGTTTAGAGGAAGGTTATTACACAATCATGAGGGATAATGGGAGGAAGCCAATTAACAAAGCAAGTAGGTGATTAGAGAAATATACTTTCTTGAAACTTTGGAGGTAGGAAAAATGCTAAAATGGGTGTCCAGAACTACCTAGGGTGTGTCTGTAAAATTTTGGAAAAGGGGATTAGGAAGAGAAAGGGGGTGTACCAGGGGTAGTAGATGTCTTGTGGGCTTAGGAAGGAAAAGTGAGATTAGGAGAAGTGTACAAAGAGTTTACTCATGAAATTTAGGGAACAATTTCATATGGATAAATGATGTTTTAAAATGTAAATGTAGTATCATGGATGTATTGGGGGTATCCTATCCATGATCTTACCAAGAGGCTCAAGTTTAAGAACACCAAAGGGGCAGTTTGAATGAAAAGAAGGAAAAGTGGGGTTTTGAATATTATGTAAGCATCTAGATGAGGTAGATATAATTGTAGGAAGGTGAAGACCAGAGGTAAAGTGTTGACCAAGACCTAGTTAAGCCATAAGCCAAATTTGGCTAGATTTGCTTAATTCCGTTTATGGACAATAGGTGATCACAAGGCAAAAAGTAGAATTTTAATCAAGTTTCTTGATTTTAGAGATAATGATGATTATGAGGGCTTGGAATGAGATGAGATAACAAGGTATATGCAAGATTTGAAGGTTAGAGAATGCAAGAAGAAGCCAAAATTGCTGACTAGAGGCAAATTGATAGTTAATGAATGAAGTGATTGGATTTTGATTTTGTTTTGATGAATGGATGAAATTACTATGGTCCTATGCATCAAGGAAGCCCATGTCGTACCATCTTCATGCTCATTCTAACAACACTTATGTGAAGGGAAAGGCACCAATATTTGATATTATTTCTCTTCTTAAACATGGAAACTATGGCTCACAAGATGTAGTTATATGTTGTAGTGTTGGCCAATTTTCTTCTCCATATTTATGCTGACTCGTTATATTATTTGTTTGGAGACATTAGATACAATACTATTACAGTTATTGTTTTGGACATTATTATGATTTTTTTGTTATATTGTCAAGTTTTCTTATAATAAAAATTACTAGTAGAGAAAATGGTAATACTTATATCTTGTTAAGTTTAATTATAATAACAATTATTATAACTCAATTGGCATGACACAGTATCAGGATTTGTATGGGAGGTTCTGTAGGACACCTTCGAGTTGGGACGTGTTAGATAACAAAGCAATTCTTGGTCCAGCATTCCTTCAAGACATTGAGTAGTGGGTTACTACCATTAGACAACATCTTGACTAGGAAAGAGCATGCCAGAAGGCGTATGCAGACATGAAGAGGGTTAATCGTCACTTCTCAGTATGTGACAAGGTATTATTGAGAGTGTGTCCACACAAGAGTCCAATTTGTTTCGAAAATGGATATAATTTTCCCCCTCGATTCTTGGGTCCATTTGATATGTTGGAGGTTATTGGGCCCATTGCTTACTGCCTATCATGCTCCCATGTGTCTTCCATGTTTCAATTTTGTAGAAGTGTGTGCTAGATAGTTCTCATGTGTTGGATTGGTCGGCATTGCAGGTGGAAGATGAAGGGCAGTGGACCAAGTTAGGGTTTAGTGGGAAAAATATGATGAGACAATTACTACTTGGGAGGATGTGACACCATTGAGAGCTTGATATCCTTACCTCTTCCAGTGACTTCCAAGAGGAAGTTTATTTCTAGGAAAGGGAGATGTAGTGCCCACTATTTTTCTTCTCCATATTTATGTTGACTCGTTATATTATTTGTTTGTAGACATTGGATACAATACTATTACATTTATTGTTTTGGACATTATTATGATTTTTTTGTTATATTAGCATTTATTTGTTAACTTATTTTGGTACAATGACGTATATGGCATACGATGTCAATTCACTGCTTTTATCATTATTACTTGATTTAGATGTGATGCTTTGATTATTGTTTATTCGATATTTACCTGGATTATATTTTGGATATATCATGGATAGTTGTCGTAATTAATATACATCTCATTGATGGATGGATATTACGTAACTAATTTTATAAGTTAGCATATGCTTGATTTGGATCATTTTGACATGTGTAGGTTCATTTTATTTGGTTTTTGGCATTGAACAAGTATAATAGGTGAATTGAGTGTGCAGACTACATGTTATGCCACAAGAGAACGAGGGACTCAGGGGTTGCACCTCCAAGTTGCACAAATTATGTTTAGGCTAAATCTATCTCTCTTGTTTATTTTGGCCTTATTTTATTATATTGTAGACTAAGGATGGAAATGTGAAAATTATCCCTCTTGGCATGTGTATTAAATTATTTTGGTTATTTTAGCTCACTTTTCCCACTTAAATTAATTGGTACGATCTTTATTTAATTGATTGTTTAAGTTAGTTTTTATGTGTTAATTGATTCCCACTTGTTTAGGAAGGCTTAATTTGGGTTGTCATTGAGTAAGTGGGTTTTGGGATACCTAATCATGGAATAGGTGGGCCCACCACTCCCTCTTAAAGGGTTACTTTTTCCCAAATCTCGAATTTGGGAAAAAGGTGAAAATTTTGGGGCGTGTTTAAAAAGTCGGGGGCTATTTTTACCTTAGAGTGAGCCCCATGGACCATACCACTGCATAGGGGATCTTCTCAAGGCTCGAAAAGTTTTTCCCCTCCCTTTTGACCCCTCTCTTGTCTCCATCAACATTTATGTTTTTGATCTTATGTGATGTTTGGGATTTGGGGATACATGATTATTTTGACTTGTTTTTAAAATTTTAGTTTCATTTATTATCTTTTTTTTGTTCTTGATAGGGACTTTTGGGTGACTTGGATTTGGGAGGAGATGGGTGACACATGTCACCATCCTATTGGTTTCTCATTTTAGAACCCTTTTTCTTATTTAACCCTCTATTTTGAAGGTGGGAGGGGATTCTTAGATCATTCTTACTTGGAGATTTTGGAGTTTTTAGAGAAATAGAGATTTTGGTAGTTGAAGAGTTTGGAGTTTGGACTTGCAAGTTGGTGTTGGACTCTCTTGTTTGTGAGGTAAGCCTCACAGAAAATTGACATTATTGCTAAATTTAGAAATAACAGAAAATAGGATTGTCTTTTCCTTTTATATATTCAACTTCAAAACTATAATTTTCAAACCATATCCCATCTTTGTAACCTATTGAATGAGGTTTTGTCTGAGGGATCTCCATTGTTGAGCCTAGCTTTGAAGTCCTTGAGATCTGATCTTAAGATAAAATGTTTTGACTGCAAGAAGAACATGAAGGCTTTTATGGCCTTTTTGTTGCCAATATTTCCTTTATGTGTTGAATTGTATTTCAATTCAGATCCTTGGAAAGATCCTAATGCATATCCACATATATGTTCTTTATCATCTTCAATTTTTTCCTTTAAAACAATGCCCCAAAATTCTTCATTGATGTTTGTTTCTACAATCTTCTGTCATTTTCTAGGTAAGGACATGGCAAGAAGATTTTGAACTTAAGAGAGACAAATTCATTTAAAGCATCCACGCTGAATAATTTCTTCTAAATATTTTGTTAAGAAGTATTATATCTGCAACAATACTTTATAAAATTATGTAATGTAGTTAATACATCTAAGAAATCTTTACAATTGTAATTTATCATTGATTTGATTAAGAAAATATTAGATTTTTGAAACATTATATGATTGTATTTTAATGGATCCATTTCTAATACTAATCCCTAAGAAATTTATTTCATCTTTGAAAACCTCCATTTTCTATGGAGATAAACAAAGACCATTCTAATAGACTATGTCGTAGAACTTCTGCAAATGTTCAATATTTTCTTTGGGAGATTTGAAGAAATCAATAAAGCGTCAATATATATATTATCATGAAGTTTGATAACTCACCAAACATATTATTCATCACCTTCTAAAAAAATCATGGAGTAGTTTTCAATCCGAATGAAAACACATTCCATTCATCATGACCGCCAAGTACAACAAAAGTAGTCTTGTACCAAACTTTGGGGTTCATAAACACTTGCCAGAATCCACTTTTGATATCAAACTTACTATAGATCTTAGAACCTTTGATTCTGGACAACATATCATTTTTTTTTGGAATGGGATGTTGTATTGAGTGGACAAATTTATACAATGGATTATAATCAACCACAAGCCTTTTCTTTTTTCTAAGTTTATTTTTTTACTAACATAAAATGTTGTACATGCCCAAGAGGAGTTACATCCTTTAATAAAACCACATTTCTGTAATTTTTAAATTTCCTCATGGCATTCTTTGCGATCTTTTGGCTTTATTCTTATGTGATGAGCTTTAAATTTAGGAACAATCTTTTTTCCATTAACATCTATGTCAAATTGTAGGTCAAGTGAACAAAAATGGTTTTTCTGCCTATAAAGGCATGAGGATAATCATAGCACAAATCCTTTTTAATTTTTTCTATGATATCATCAAAATTACTCTTACAGAGAGCTATGGATTTATGAATCCATTCATAGTTAGGATCCTTTCTCTACTATGATAGTGGGATAATAGTTCTGAAGGAATATTTTATTGGGATTTGGACACTAGGATTAAATAAAAAATTAGTTCCTTATTTAGAGTGAAAGTACCACATTGTTGTAAGGTGTCCACATATAAGAGACAATTATAGGATAACATACCATGTTGATAGAATTGCAGGATCCTATGATATCCAATATTTGTAGGGACATAGATAGTATACTTAGAAATTACTTATTTCTTATTCAAATCTATTTTGAGATAGGTTTCAGTCCAACAATTAGAGGGAATAGCTCTAGTCCTAAGCAGACTTATGTCTACGTAAGTATAAATCATGACATCTATAACATATGGCTTTATATTTGGGATGCATATATTAATTGTAATGAAAGGATTTCGAACTCCTTTAATTGTGCATACCTTAGTGTTGGGTTCATGTGTTGGTTATGCTTCTTGTTGCAGAATTACTTCATATGCTTGTTCTAGAAAATGCTCTTGATATTCTATTTGTTTTTGGCATTGGGCTTCTTCTTCAATAAGCCTCTTATATTCCTTGATGGATTTATAAATAACCTTTTGTAGAAATTCAATTTTGATTCTTCGGTATTCTGGTATGGGAAAAACAAACTCAGACTCAAGATCTACTGACTGAAATTTTGCTTCTGAATCTTCTTTTTGTGGGAATAGGAATGGAAAAGCTCTTTCTCTTCCTCTTCCAAGACCTCTACCTCTTAGGGTTGGTTGTCTATGACAAAATTGCATTTGAATAGGTTTGGGAGAAGACAAAGATGCTCTAGAGGCTTGATGTTGGGTTTTCACCAATCTTTGTTTTTCTTCTTTTCTTTCCTTTGCTTCTTCTTCACCTTGCACTTGCGCTTGATACTTGGTTTCTAATTCATATAACTTTTGAAACAAATAAGTCTTTTTAGCAGTATCCCATAGGAAGAAACTCTCATACTCACTTGGAAGCAGTTCTAGTTGTTTCCTTAGAATTTATGTTGATGGCGGGATGAATGGATGAGGAAAATTGGAAATCATATTTACAAAAGATGGGAAAGAGTCATATCATGTCTCTGTATTATCATAATTAAGTACTGATTATTCACAAATATCAATTTGTATAGTATCAGATGATTCATAATGTATATATGAAGAATAGAAATATGAAACAAATACTAAATAATATTCTTGATCATTTATGTCTTTTGATTCAAGCAATTTGATTTTAGTTTTTGCTCTATGTATCCTTTTTAGGAAACTCATTGGCATAATGTTCTCATTTACAAACGAAGCAAGTAGGGACAAATTTTATTATTTTTCCGAAATATTTATATTTTATTAAATATTTATTTTTGGGAAGATGCTAAGGAAAAAATTTTCTAGAGAAATATTATTCTTCAATATCTTGCTATGTTTATAGCCTCCCCCCTTGAAAAAGATAAAGAACAATCTTTACAGAGTTTTTTCTTGTATGAAGTGCGGGAAAAAAGTTTACAACCAAATGGATCATTATCCATTCGCTGATAGAGTTTGGCTCCTAGAGTCTTTTGGGCTATGAGAGTTTCTTTTCTATCTTGCTTGTTTCGACAAAGACGAGCATGTCTCATCAATAATTTGATTTATGGCTCCAAAACTTAACTGTTTTGGAGGTCTAAGAGTGCATTGCTCTCTAATATTCAATAGCAAATATGAAAAAAAACTATATATATCTTAGTTTTGTGGTTGTTTGAATGCGTCATGAGTTGTAATAAAGACGTTGCATATAACATTGATATTCTTTTATGTACTCGTGTCATAGATTCTTGCCTTAAAAAATAGAGAGGTATTTTTATGCTTATCATCTACAGTTCTCAAGAATTCAACAATTAAAGAGACTAAGTTCAGAAGTATCTCTTGAAGTATTGCTTCTTGGTTAGGAGTAGAATCTCACCATTCCTTTGTAATGCCAACAAAACCATTGGCTATGGTTTCAACTATTGTTCTGGGATCTTTACGGTACATGAGCAATTGTGTATTAGACCAACCTAACATTCCATGGATCATCTCCTTTATTTGTGTTGGTGTAGAACATTTTAGTTTTGTACCAATTTGGTTGCAAGGTTTGAGTTTTTGTAGTGTTATGCAATGGTTCATTGGAGGAGGTTGTTGGTACTTCTTCAGCGAACACAATGCTCTTAGTGTCTTTTGTGGTGAATGTTGCCATTCCAATATTGTTGCTTCTTGGCAACTTTTGTCCAAGTAATATTCTTTGACCAATATGGAGGAATTTCTTTATTTTTTTTGGTATTTTCAACTATTTGCTCAACTCGAGAAATAATTTGCAGAATTGGTCTAACGTCTTGAGACCTGATCTAACTTTTGGTTAGACTCAATAAAAGACTCATGAAGATGTTGCAGGCTAGACTATAGGAGTTTATGGTTAGTCCCAATTTTGGATGATATTTCTTTCATTGCATCATTTGATTGGCTAACAAGAGATTGGGCATTATTTTCAATTTCTTTAGACATTATTTTAGGAATTTGAGGACAAATAGAAACATGTTTAGATATAGACTCAAAACTTTCATCTATCTTAAGAACAAAGGAGGACCAGTAATCAACTTTAGTATTTAACATGTAGACAACAATCTTTAAATCACCTTTTTGGTACAGTTCCAAGACTCTGAGGTTTTTATCCATTTCAACAATGACGACCTCTTGATTCTCGAGCATGTTATGAATTGTTTTTACGACTTTGTGAGTCCAATTTAGCATCCTTGGAGATTTTGATGGATCAACATGTCTATCAACAATTCATTGATACCAGAATATTGCCTTTCACTTTTATTAGGTCGAAGGATTTCACTACTATCAAGAGGAGGTAGCCTAGGAGGACTTTGTATAGGGATCTTAGTTTGCTTTGTAGAGGCCATACTTATTGTTGGTCTATTGGATGTGATATATTTTTTGTTTGATTATTTGCTTGCAATCTTTGCACCAAAGATAATCGGTATTCGGATCATGGATCTGACTATTATGACTGCAGACAAAAAATTGTTCTTTTCCTCTAGAGGTAGAGGGCTCTGTTGTAAAAAAGTATGATGTATCAAATCTAGAAGAGCAAGATTTGGAAAGAGTAGGAAGAGACCTTTTTGATCTAAAAGATAAAGTAACATTTGATTTAGACTCATGCACAGTGTAGTATTTTCAAGTTTTTGCTGATCCTTATCAATCATCTTTTTGGACTGTCCATTCTTTGAGTATTTTAATTTGGGACCAAGATTTTAATTTAAGTTGAATTTTATGGCTCTCAAGGCTTGCATGCATGACTCACCACGCTGTTGGTTCAGTGAAATGATGTTTAACCACATGGCACATGGTATTAATCAAATGATGGATCATTTTGTAATGAATGGCTAGGGGACAAGATCCATGTTTCATATGAAGACTAGAGGTGGCTAGGTGCAAGTGCAACACTCGTTTAAGGAGATCTCCCTTTTGCAAACTAGCATGGTAATTGAGGAAAACTTCTGATGTTATAGTGTCGTTATGAAGACTAGTCTGTATAGTAGCAAGGAAGGAATCCTTTGAAACTATTAAATCTTAAGTCCATTAAACAACATAGAACAAAAATATTTAAACCACCTTAGAATAAAGGAATTATTCTGATTTGAACACATACTATATGGGCAAACTTAAAAGTATTTTGTTTTTTCAAGGCTTTAATATCAACATGGTCTATAAGAGGAATAACATATTCATGGTTTCTGGACTTGAGATAACTTGAATAACAAACTCTTCTGGGTGTAAGAGTGGTAACAACTATCAAATAAAATGTAGAAAACTCATCATAAACTTCATTATAAGGAATTTTTGGTAATTTCCATGCAGGAAAGGGATAAAATTCTTCTTGTACATCTACGACAAAATTTACGGGGAATACATCAGATAAAATTACAAGATCTTGTTTAGCTTCATCTCCTTGAATTTGAGTGGGATTTTCGAATTCCATTACTGGTACTGATTGGCAACAAGTTTGTAGGTCTTACAGTATCAACCTCAACAAAAATGCACTTACCCTAGCGACTTACAAAGGAGCCTAGTCTTTTTTCCGAACTTACATTGTATAAACCAACTTCACATAACAGAACTCAAATAAACAGATAAACACAAGAAATACTTGATTGAGACAAAGGAAAATATGCAATATATTGTATTTCCAAATATATGTATTATAGAGAAACTCCGCTTTGATACTAGCTCAAATCGGGCAACAAGAAATATACAAACTTCACAATACACAAACAACTTCAAAGTAGGAAGACCTACTACGAGGGAAGTTTGATGGCCTACCATGTTCAATGGAGTTTGATGACCTACCATGGAGGGAGTTTGATGTCATGTCATGTTGAATGAAGTTTAATGTCCTATCATGGAGGGAGTCCGATGGCCTACCATGTTGAATGGAGTTTGATGCCCTACCACAAAGGGAGGTTGATGGCTTGTCATGTTAAATGGAGTTTGATGTCCTGCCATGAAGAGAGATTGATGACATGCCATGTTGAGTGGAGTTTGATGTCCTGCCATGAAGGGAGGTCAATGACATGCCATGCTGAGTGGATTTTGATGACATGCCATGTTGAATAGAGTTTAGTGACCTTCCATGAAGCAAGTTTGATGGCCTGCCATGTTGAATACAATTTAATTTTCTGCCATGGAAGGAGCTTGAAGTAGAGTCTGAGATAGGTTGCTCCCTAGTAGGCATTTTATTTACCTTTGTTATCACTTTCATTAGAAGGAAGAAGTTGTAGCATTTACTCTAAGAAGGGTTGAGTGCAATTCGTGTCAATTGGATTTAAAGCTTTCCTGCCAAGGGAGCATTGATAATCACTGTCAACTATTATATTGGAATTTTTTGATGTAAGTGTAGATTTTCCCCTATATGTTCGGTGTATTGTTGAATATTGTTTTGTGGCAATAAAGGAGGATGAACCATTTCATTTTCCTTTTTCAGTCATCCTCTTCTTCACAAAGGAATTTGTGATGCTTACTGATTTGTAGAATTTTTGTTGTAGAATAATTCTAGAAAAGAAGTTAAACTCGTCTGTAAGTGAACTGTGATAAAAAATTGATGGCATGTTAACTCAACTCTATGATACATATTTTTTGTTGTATTAGAAATGTAAAGTTCACTTAGAGGATCCTTTTACAATAACATAAAAAATTAATTAAAACATACACAAATCTATTATAACTCATACAGACAACTTTCCATATCTAGAAACTATGATTTACATGCATATCTATGCCAGAGCCTACTAGAGAAAATGTGGGAGCGCACTCGGAACAAGACTAGCAACCAATAAATTCACTCAGTTGACTCCTTTCGATAGTGACGGAGAAGATGAAGATTTGAGGTGCGGATAGTGCTAGTCCACATAGGTAGCTTCTTCATGCTCCGAGCATATATATTTTTACCAAAACCTCTCATTTCACAAAATTATACTATGAAAGACACGAAGAGAACATCTCTCTTTCCACGCACGGACACACACACAATTTTTTAAACAAATTAAAATAACTATTTCCTCATCCGCCTCTAACAAACCAGATTTCATATTACTCTTACCAATGTTAACTTCGTTCTCTACCACATGTTTAGATTACTTTATCAAAAACGACAGTGTGGTTATATTCACCTTTATGAGAACATAAAGCATGCTATTGACAATCAGAAAAAACTCATTATTTATTAGCCTACCGACAAAAACAAATTAATTCATATGCATTGCCTACCAGCTAACATTTACGCCTGCATATGTATTCTCCTACTAGCGAACATCTTTTTTCTTCGAGGAACATACATGATTGCTTATGTATTCACCTACAGGCTAACATTTATGTTTGTATATGTATTTGTTGATCTGGAAAACGCATTCTCATGCGGGCGAACACCAAGACTGCAAGCCACCAGCAACTCTGAATGATAGAGGGCTTAGGACCTCAGATGCAGATATGGATTCTGGATACAGGCGCAGAGAAAATAGATTTGCAAGATGGAAACAAATAAGATTAGATAACGATATATGGGGGCTTCATGACAAAGCAGATCCGGGAAACGTTAACTTCCTCGGTGGTTGTCAACCCCCGTGTTCACAAGAAAATAATGAATATCCAACGATAAGATGACATGCCAAAACTACATAGATCTACAATATGTTGAATAAACAATATAAATATGATACCAAACTAGTATCCCGATAGAACAACAATTGATCGTTAGGCTGACGATATGAGACTGATAGAGCTTCACCTCCAAATACTCCACAATATGATTCAAAATTTCACAAAACAAATATTATGAATTTAAGCTTGAGAATTTCAAGAATTTTCTCCTCCTCTTCAGATATGGGGGAGAAAGAGTCCTATTTATAATTTGAATTGGATTAAAATAAAGGATTACAAATAATTATAATTTGTAAAATCAATCTTGATTAAGAGGACATGATGAAGAGTGGATTTGATGGTGGGGTTCATGATGTGAGAAAAGGAAAAGATGTGATGTGGAGTGGGGACACGGTTAGGTGTAATAGTGAAGTCATGTGCTCACTTTACACTATTGATTTTTGTATTTGTTGTTAGATAGGGAGATTTTTGAATTATTGACTTCATGGGTGGGGTTAATAATTTAATAATTTGAAGGGATTGAATTTTTAGGTGGGAATTGATTTTTAGGTGAGAATTGATTTTGACTTAAGTGGGGAACATGTGGGGTTGTTGATTTATATATATATATGAATTATTTAATTATTAAATAGAATGATATGACTTATTTGAAAGAATGAATTATTTAGCATAATATAGTTTTGGCATGTGATAAGATATTAATATAGTTATAAGATTAATTAACTGAATATGAATTGTCGGTAGGAAACGAGATTTGAGTAAGCATGCTGAAGGAGATCAAAACACGAGGTGATACCAGAATTTGGTGTCTACATTTGCCCCTTTTTGTTGAGTGGTTTGTGATAGCAAGCCATGAGACAAAAACAAAAAGGGATAGATGAAAGATGTGTCTGAGGATGGATGAAGACATGACCAAAGGAAGGATGCCCTAGGCAAAAAAAAGATTGCAATAAAAATGAAAAAAAAGTATGGTGGTGACTCCAATATCACATCGGTAGAGGACAATTGCGGTCTCAACGGAGACAGATGACAACGTTCTACAGACCAGTGAGTGGGTGAAGACCACTGCAGTATGGATGTAAACCAAGATGACCAATGGGTCATAGGAAAACATCAAAATATGTGCAACTGAATACGAAAGATGTGCACAATCCTTTGTTTGTGAGGAATCATGCGAAAAAAAATCATGTGTCCACAAAAGGGACGTGGATGAAGACAATGATGCCCCAGCACAGGGCACGAGAAAGACACAAAGTGAGTTATATACGCCGACAAGTACAAGAATGAAAAAGGTGCCCCATGATAGGGCACGAAGATGACATAATGGGATATAGATATGTAAATAAAATGCCCCAGGGGAATAACCATAAATGTGCATATGATAAGAAGATAGGATAAAAGGGTGAGACAGAATGCCCTAAAGGTGTGATAAATATGATGGAAATCATGTTTCATAAGAAAGATGCATAAGTGTTAGTAAATTATAAGGTAAAAGCAGTCTTACTTGTTCGATAAGTAGGACAAGAAGTCAAGATATTTTTGCGAAAAAACAAAAGCAGAGAAAATATGCATGGAAGAGTACAAGATCAGATAGGTGTTGGTCATTATGGTATCCTCTAAGAAAAAAATGTCCCAGGAAGATGGGATGAAAGATGTGGATGATAAATGATAGAGATAAGAGAAAGTGGACATGGTTGAAGTAGAAAGGACATGGTGGAGGAGAGGGATCAAATAGTAGAGAAGGACGATAAGAGAGGTGAGAAGATAGATGAAAGCAAAAAAGAGAGAGAATAACATTTAATAAGAGGGTAGTGAAAAAAAGATAAGGGGGAAATAAATAGGTAAGGTACGAGGGACCTAGAGAAAAATAAAATAGGAGAAGAAGAGAGGGAGGAAGTTTAAACAAGAAGAAGATGAGATGAGAAGGAAAAAGAGATTAGAAGGGAAGTTGAATGTATAGAGATATATCATAGTAAAGAAGCAGCAGAGATAATAAAGAGGAGAAATGGTGGAAGAAAGAAATGATGAAGGACAAAGAAGAAGACAAGAAAATGATAGAAGAAGGGATGAAAGGGAGATGGAGATCAAAACAGAGGGAGAGAAAGAACGGATTACGAAAGAGATGACAGAACTGAGAAAGAAAAGTTGTGAAGAATATGAGAGAAGGATGATTGGAGATATGAATATGTATAGTAGGATGGAAAGATGAAGGAGATGAAGAAGATGAAGAAGTTAAAGAAGATGGGGGAGGAGGTAGAATGGAAAAGAGAAAGAAAGGCACCATGAGGAGCTAGGAAGATAGGGGTGGTAGAGAAAGAAGCTCGATAATGAGGGAAATGAAAATAAGAGGGAAAGAAGGGATGATAGAAACCAAAATAGAAAAGGAATTGAATATGAAACCTAACGCATGAAAATTCATGTGGATGGTGAGATGGTTAGGAAGATGGGACAATGCTGGTGAATCAATTTATCAATGGGGAAGTATGACGAAAGTGTGGGGAGAAGAGGAGATGAAGATGATACAAATGATATGAAGGAAACCAGAGGTAGAAAGGAGGAGAGGAAAACAAAGAAAATGATGTAAAGGTAGTATGTGATGAAGATAGTAGAGATATTGAAAAAGGCGAAGGGAAGATGAAAAGGCAATACCAGTGGAGGGATGTTAGGAGAAATCCTCTGATAATGATTAGAGGGCACAAAAGGAAAAAGGGAGGAAGAGAAAATGGAGGAGGTAAAAACGAGTGAACTGGTATTAGTAGAATGGGGAGAAACGAGTCTTAGGAGAAGTCCACCGATAGTTATGAGAATGGAAGATGACATAATGTTAGATGAACTATGATAATGACGAGTAAATATGGTGATAGATATGGGGAAGTATTCTAGAAAATGGACCAGAAAGAGTAAAGAAAGGAGGGCTAACGATATGTAAGAAGATAAAGGTGAGGAGAGAATGTAATGGATGAGGATGTGGATGAAGATGACAAGTAAAGATGAAGGAACAAGGCATAGTAAGAGAGGGTATGAAGTATTCAAGCTAGATTTTAAAATGAGGGATGATGGAGATGACATTTGAGGAAGTTTGAGATATTTTGTGTGAGGAAAAAGAGAAGGGAAGAGGATGTGTTTGTGGGGAATGAAGAAAAAATACGGATGATGGGAATATGAAGGAAAGAGGAAAGGCAAGGAGACAGATCATTCTTAAGAGAGACTCTTAAGTAAGATCGCCATGCCATAGGAATGGTTAAGTAGGATCGCCAAGCCGAAGAAGAAGAATGATGAAAATACTGAGCAATGTATACCAAGACGGAACAGGAAGTGAAAGGAGGTAATAACAAGGAAACAAAGGAGTGTGACATGAGTGGATGGAGGAATATATGTAGTGTAGGATAAAGAGTGTAAGGGGAATTCTTAATTAGGATGCCTATGTTGTATGAGTGATGATGTCAGAGTGTTAAGCAGAAGTTTTACGAGTAGATATGTTGAAGGGAACGGAAAAAAATAAAGGAGTTTCTACAACGACATGATCTTAAGAAAGAGATGCATTGTGATTAAGAAACCTGCGTGGAATGGATGATTAAGTAGGATTGTCAAGCTGAAAGAAGAATGAAAGGGAAATGGAACAATAAAATAGATGGTAGTAAAAGGATATTAAGAGAAAAGCACAAAAATAATGGCCCGGGTGGATGACACGTGAAGTATCAAACAAACAATAGAGAAGGACGAAGTGGGTGAGAAGAGTAGCGGAGAATGAGATGAGGTGAATTTTAGGAGAAAATTGGGTTGATAAAGGGGACTAGGAGGAAGGAATGGTCAACAGACACAATCACGAATGAGACCTTGTCCTGAATGATAGGTCTACTTCAAGTAGGGTTTTTTGTGTTGCGCGGGGAATTATGTAGATGTGCCAAGCTAGGGATAAAAGGTCTGAGATGGTGAAGAAGAGGATAATGAACAATGGTGAGGGATGAGGATTTGCCGGATAATGAATGCTACCTGAGAGTTATCCTCAAGTAGAATTCACAAACTGCAATGGAGGTCAAGTAGAATTCCCAAACTGAATAATGCATTAAAAAGATTGTTTGAAGATAATAATTGATTTCATGGATTTATGGATGATGTTGATAGGGGACATCTTTAAGAGTAAACATATCGATACAGATTTATGACATGAAATTTTATTTCTAAGGAGATAATTGTGATAAAAGATGACTTTGATGAAATGAATGTCGCATAACCATAGCAAGGGTCAAGTAAGAAAGTTATGCTTTTAACCCGATAAGAAGTAAACAAGAAAATACTACTCAAAGCATTGAACTTGCAGCCGATAGCAGGTGTTAGTACATAACTAATGAGATTTGATTATATCACAATACCAAGAGGAAGATATGGGTGAAATATGCTCATAATACTAATGTCGACATGACAAGGGATTCAAGATGTAACCTGTATGCAAGAAGAAGGTTCTCCAAAGATGGTGTTCCTTAAGTCTATGCCCCAGGTCTGGGAAAAGGGAAAAGAACAATAGCAGAAAGTTGATCAATACAGGAAGCTTTCTGGGAATGTTGATAAAAGGAAGGCTGATCAATGCGAGAATCCTTCTGAGGGTATGGTCCATATATACAAACATAGATAGCCATCCTTCGAGGGTATGGTCTACTTTAATACATAATATGGATGGAAAGAATAATATATGATAGCCATCCTTCAAGGGATCGGTCTATTTCTCTTGATTTTGCTTTGAATTTGATTTACTATTTTTTTTTATGCACAACTATCCTTCGAGGGATCATCTGTTTTGATAACCTTGATCTTGCTTTTCGCATATATGAATTGTATCTTTTCATAGGGAAGAGCTGGGGATAGCAAGGTAGACCACCTAGGAGGGGAGAATGAATGTACAAGAGACACCCCTAGACCCTCTACATGAGTACAATAGGAAAACGAGATGGTGATGGATGTAATGATCATGGGGTTCTCACAAAATGGGAGAACTTATCCATAGTGAATATGCTACGAGTAGAGTCGTGGTACTCATATTCAAGGTCATAAAGAGTAGTGACGGTAGACCACATGATTCAAAATCATTACAATGATAGATGGAAGGGGATACTGATGGAGGAATGGTCTAAAGATAAGACTATACTCATAAGTGTGTGTACTAACAATAGAATGGCCATAAGTGCAATGCATTAAGAGGTTCAATCTCTGGTTTACCATCAGGAGAGGCTAAACGATAAGCCCCAAACCCATACTTATGTGTGATAATATATGGTTTGATCCAGTTAGGAGAAAATTTTCCCTGTTGACTTCTTTCTAAGGTAGTGACACTTTGATTTTCTTTTAGAACCAGGTCACCTATTTTAAAATCACGCTCTTTGATGTGTTTATTATAAGCACGTTGGATACGATCTTGATAGACATGATGGTGCTCAAGAGCGAGAAGACGACGCTCATTTAATAACTCAAGTTGCATTAGCCATTCCTGACGATAATCTTCATCAGAAATGAAGTTGCGAAGAGACACACGTAAAGATGGAATTTGGACTTCAAGAGGAAGAATGGCCTCAGAGCCGTATACCAGAGAAAACGGAGTAGCTCCTGTGGAAGTGTGAATGCTAGTGTGATAGGCCCACAAAGCAAAGGGAAGTTGGAGATGCCAATTTCATCCTGCTCGATCAATAGTTTTAGCCAAGATATTTCAAAGAGTTTTATTAGTAGCCTCAGCTTGACCATTAGCTTGAGGATAATACGGGGAAGAAAAGCTAAGTTGGATTTTGAATGTATCGCCAATCTTTTTAAGGTCTTTGTTTTTAAATGATTTTCCATTGTCCATAATAAGTTTATGAGGGACGCCAAAGTGGACAAATGATATGTTGATATATAAAATTAATGATTGGGCCAGATTTAGTAGAGGTGAGTGGGATTGCCTCCACCCATTTAGTGAAATACTCAGTAGCAGTGATGATAGAATGATGTTGTTGTGATGAACGAGGATTTATTAGACCAATAAGATCAAGGCCCCACTGTGAAAAGGGCCATAAATCTTGGGCAGGCTGTAAAGCCTGGCTAGGAATACAGATAAGGTTAGAGTGTTGTTGACATCTTAGACATTTCTTGACATATTCACAACAATCATGATTTAGAGAAGGCCAATAATAGCCAAGACGAAGAACACATTTGGCAACAGATAATCCACTGAAATGCCCACCACAAATACCGTCGTGAACTTCTTGGATAGCTGTAGAGGCTTCATGGGATTGAAGGCATCAGAGAAGGATACCATCAAACCCGTGTTTGTAAAGAATACCGCCAAGGATTACATAACGAGTAACACGTTGGATAAAATATCTCTTAGCATTTTTAGAAAGATCAAGGGGAGTAATGGATTTGGATAAATAATCAAAAATTTGTGAATACCAGAGGTCTGACGAATTAGATTCGACCAGATGAATCTGAGATATGTCATAGAATGGTTGTTTACGATGATGTATAATAACCGAAAGCTTGGGATTCTTGCATTGTCCATGGGATAAGGGCCGCAAGGGAGGCCATTGTATCAGCAAAACAATTGGTCAAACGTGGGACAAATTGAATAGTGTAAGAATCGAAGGATTTAAGAAGATGATGAGAAATATCATGATATTGTTGTAAAATATCATTTTTACACTGATATTCACCAGTGACCTACTTTATTATTAGTTCAGAATCACCAAAAATGTCAAGGATACGAATGCCTAGAAATATAGCAGTTTCTAGTCCTAGTATAAGGGCTTCGTATTCTACCATATTGTTTGTACATTCAAAATCTAATTTGAAAGATAAGGGGATTGGGGAATCCCCGGGAGGAATGAGAACAACTCCTGCCCCTCCACCTTGCTGGCATTTAGAACCATCGAAGAAAAGAATCATTTTAAGGAGATCATGATAAAATTGATTGATTGATTCATCTGGGAAATGATTAGGAGTCTGTGTATTGGAAAGAGGGGCCTCAGCTAATTGATCTGCAATAGCTTGACCCTTAATTACCTTTTGAGGAATGAATTCCAGGTCGAGCTCGGCCATGAGAAGGAGCCATCGGGTGATGCGATCGTTGTGATATGGCTTAGAATGCATCACTTTGAGGGGTTGAAAGTTAGTAACAATATAGGTTTTATGATTAAGAAGATAGTGTCGAAGTTTTGATGCAACGAAGAAAATAGCGCAACACAATTTCTCTACTTCAGAGTATCGTGTTTCACAATCATGGAGAGTACGAATGATATAATAAATGGCCTGTTCGTGTCCCTGATTATCACGGTGTGCTAACATAGCTCCTAGAGCATGATCAGTTACAGAAACATATAAATAGAAGGGTTCTCCTTCGCATGGAGGTGTGAGTACTAGTGGAGATAACAAATATCGCTTAAGATCTTCAAAAGCCTTTTGACAGTTTTGATCCCAATCAAAGGTTATGTCTTTTCGAAGAAGGTGATGAAAGGGCTGACAGCGATCAGAAAGCTGTGATATGAAACGACGAACAGATTGAAGTCGACCTTGAAGACTGTGAAGTTGCTTGAGATTGGAAGGAGGAGGCATTTCAAGAATTGCTTTGATTTTTTCAGGGTCAACCTCAATGCCTCTGATAGAGACAATGAAGCCAAGGATTTTTCCAGTAAGAACTCCAAAAACACACTTCGTCAGATTGAGGCGAAGGGAGAAACGAATGAGACGCTCGAAAAGTATCTCAAGAACTGAAAGATGGTCACATCTATGTTTAGATTTTGCTAAGAGGTCATCAACATAGTCCTCTACAGTTTGATGTAAGAGGTCATGAAAGATATATGTCATGGCTTGTTGATATGTAGCCCCCGCATTTTTTAAACCAAAGGGCATGACACGATAACAAAAGGTACCCCATGGGGTGATAAAATATGTCTTGTGCTGATCTTCAGGTGTAATCAGAATCTGATTATAACCAGAAAAATCATCCATTAAAGAGAGCATCTCATGCCCTACTGTAAGATCTACAAGTTGGTCAATACTTGGAAGAGGGAAATCATCTTTAGGACATACGAGGTTAAGATCTCAAAAATCAGTGCATATACGAAGCTTTCCAGATGCTTTTACGACGGGTACAATGTTAGAAACCCATTGGGGATAATGAAATTGGCAGATAGGAGACGTTGCAATTCTTCTTTCACAAGAAGAGCAACTCAAGGATGCATTCGTCAAAGCTTTTGTCTAAATGGTTTCGCATTGGGGATCACAATGATGTTGTAGATAATGATGGAGTAGTCGAGACATGGCATGTCCAAATATGACCATGCAAATGCTTGGCTATGTTTGGATAAGAATGAAGTGAAGGCTTCGAGCTCTTGAGGTGTCAAAGACTGACCTATTTTAAGGATGTGGTGCTCCTGAGGTGCTCCAATAGTAATGTCGATAGTGGATTCATTCAAGAGATTGGATTTTTCTAGCGGATGAGTTTTCTGATCTTGAGAACCTTCGGCTCCCATGTAAGAGAGAATGGAAGTGTCATCATCACATTGAAGAATGTCAATGATAGGGGAATCTTCCTCTACCATTTCTGGATATTTAAGGGGAAAGTACCGGGTTTCATTTTTGGCTTGATAAGTCACCGGTCTGAGAAAGATGGTCAAAATAAAAAAAAAAAGTTAGGGGGAATAGGAACCGTATCATCTTGATCTGGATCTGTGAGGTAATTGGATGGAGAAAAATCATTATCTGAGCTGGAAGGATAGTTGGAAGGAGATGAGACATTATTTGAATCTGTAGGATAGTTGGAAGGAGATGAAATATGTTCTGAATCAGTAGTATATTCAGATGGAGAAGAAATGGATGAATCAATATGAATGGGAGAAGATGCAAATGTGCCGGGAGGATGTATAGTAGGATCGTCATATCCCAAACCAAATTTTTGACATGATTCATGGGCTCGAGCAAAGATATTACCGTGAGGGCCCTGTTCATAGCGTCCCAAACCAAACCCCTTCCATGCACAACGATAGAGGTATGTGTGAGCGAAAGATGGTTTACTAAGAAATATGAAATCACTTGTATATCGTTTGGCATGAAAATGATTTTCAGTGTGAGAAGAAGGTTGATCAAGGCCGCCATATACTAAATTGGTTTTGAGGGAAGAAGGGCCAAATGAGACAATTTCCCCAACATTTGATTGATACATAGGGGCTTTATCAGGGCAGCCGAGGCGATTAGGAGAAGGAAGGGTATTGAGAGTGAGGAGTTGGTATTCCCCTAAAGCAAGATTTTGTGCTATAGGATCAGAAGAATCTATATGAGGCAGGGTAGATGGAAGTACAAAAGAACTGGTGGATGCATCAGGAGAAAAATTGGTTTTAGGAACAAGGACATCTTTAGGTCTATAGATCATGCGACATGTCTTGGAAGGGGGGATCTCAGCTGGAAGAGCATAAGTATTCCCTTCATGTTCATATTTGATACAATGATGAAGAGTAGACGGAATGCAATGCATAGCGTGAATCCAAGGACGTCCCAGTAAAATATTATATTGGAATTCTCCTTCAATGATGTAGAAAACTTCATGGAGGAGTTTATGGCTGCCACGGATAGGAAGAACAAATGTTCCTAATGGGGGAGTGATAGCATCGTTAAAGTTTCAAAGAACAGTAGGAGATTTGGCAACAATGGTATTGGGAAATTTAAGCTGATTGAAGGTATGAGAAGAAATGATATTAATACTAGCACCATTGTCAATCATAGTTTGACGGATGCAGGTGTCATCGATATAGACTGTGATGAATAATGGTAGATCATGTTCTTCTTGTGGTATCCTAGGGATTTCTGAACTTTCAAATGATATGGTAGCAGATGTTGCGAAGGCATGAGCTAAAGCTATGAAAGGTTGGGGCTCATAGGAGGATACCGGGATCTGTTGCAAGACCTCCATAAGAGCTTGTTTATGATGTGGAGAGATTTGAATGAGCTCATAGAGTGACATTTTGACAGGGGCCTGGTGAAGTTGTTTAATAATGGTATGTTCAATGGAGGAAGGATTCGGGGCGGCCAGAACAGATACCTTGGCTTTAGAAGAAGATGAAGGCGTTGTTGCGGGATGATTGGTAGGAGCAGCGATGACAACCTTTGGCTATGATGGAGGTGTGGAGGAAGTGAGCTCCTTAGGAGGAGGGATAGTGACATAAGTCTTAGGGGTGGACGGTGAGGCAGAGTCAGAGTTATATGGCTTTGAATGGGTGGTTATCTGAACAATGTTGATTACAAGAGGAGGACGATCCTTAGGATCATCCTCTTTTGATAATATGTTGGTGGCATTGGTGGTTATATCTCTATTTGGTAGTGGAGTACTGACAGGATTTCTTAATGAAAAAGGTGGTTGAGATGTTTGAACAGACACATGTTGGGATGTGGAAGTTGATGGAGGAGATGGTAGAATTGGTCTTTTATCGTTAATATTTTTATTGACAAAATGGTGCACGATGGATTGGAGAGCTTTACAATGTTCATTGTCATGTTCAGGGGCACGGTGAAATGCGCAAACAAGATTGGAATTAAACTAGGAAGGTCTTGGCGCGTTTGGATCGAAAAATTTAATTGGTGGTAAAGTGATGGCTGAGGCTTGGAGTAGTTGGTGAAACATAGTGGTATAATAACCTGGTGTTATCGACGGAGAACTTTGGAAGGATGCATGGGAAGGTGGTGATGTAATAATGGATTTAGATGTTGTTTTGGATTTGGAAAGGGTGGATGAATGTGCTTGATGCGGGATAGTAGTGGAAGACACAGACGCCTTTGAATTTGCTTTAAGATATTGGTTGGAAAAGAGTGGTTGCATTGTTCTAGTGGTAGTATGTGTTGTTGGTGAAGGGAAGGTTCCTAAAATGGAAGAGGAAGAGGAGGGGTGTGGTCCTAAAATAGAAGGAGATGATGTGGTTTCTGAGGAACTTCTATCAGGAATAGTGAGGTCTACTTTTGGACGAGGATGTGAAAGAGAACGCTTGGGAAATGGGGGTCTAGGTCTTGTATATGAATGTGGATTGTTAGAGGGAATGACCAGAATCTCTACAGGAGGAACCGGAGATATTGAAGTGGATATTTGTGGGGACTGTGCCGATGTGTGAGTGTCTAATGGTATAGAAGAAATGGGACGATAATTTGAAATTAAGGAATGCTGGAATGTTTGCCAAAAATCATCGAGTAATGACATGGCCATGGAAGAGGGAGATGAGATAGGTGATTGTAAAATAGTAGATGTTGTAGGTGTTGGTAGAAGTGTAGAAAGAGGGATTGGAAGAGAAGCTAAGGATGAGATAATAGGTAGAGGTGGGATAATTTCTGACAAGGTGATTGGGTTTAACAGAGTAGATGTAAGGGGTAATGGTACATAAGTGATATTTGCATCGGAAGAGAGGGCGGTAGGTGTTGAGAAAGATGTGAGTATAGGAAAGGGTACTAACATGGGCACGGATGTAACCGATGTTGATGCGGAGATGAATGTTGATGTGTTTGGGGATGTAAATAATGTATCAAAGGGGACTGATGTAATGGTTGATGAAGAAGGTAAACTTGTGGGGGAAACTGGAATTTTATCGTCGACATGGATAGTGTTTATGGTGTGGGTACTAGGGGTTTGAGATACAGAAGTGGGAGTAGTCTGGTTTATGGATGTGGGTGTATGATTTGGAAATGGTTGTTTAAAAATATCTAAAGGTTGATTGGATGAGGCATTCGGGTTATCCACTTGAAGTTCTCCCTGATCAATAAGCCTTTGGATAGAATCCTTGAACGTTCGACATTTTTCTATGTCGTGTCCTCAGACTTGATGATATTTGCAATAGTGATCCTCTCGATACCACACAGGTCGTGGCCTAGATTCGTTAACAAGTTGGATAGGCGGTAGTGTGATCAAGTGTGTTGTTATCAACTTGTCAAAGATGACACTGTATGATTCTCCTAAGGGAGTATAATTGGGCATTGGCCGTGTGAATCATTGTTGAGTCACTGTAGATGTCGGGGTAGGAGATGATCTAACAACGATGGTGTTGGTGGTTGTCTTCGATTTATCATTTGATATGGATGGTCTGACAAATTTAGTTTTTGGCTTATTGGTCTTTAATTTTAAATGCCCCTGTTCTAAGGCACGTGTCTCAAGCTTGCAGGCCATGGTAAAAGCCTCTTCAAAAGTGTGAAATGATTGGATTTGTAAGGTGGAGGAAATATGCTTGGCGCAAGAACGCGCGAAGAGCTTGATGAGGTCAGTTTGAGGTAGTGGAAAAGATAATTGGTTTATCATATTGCGCCATCGTGCGACGAAATCCATGATGGATTCATCTTCGAATTGGCGGATAGTGTACATGTCATTGATGGTTATTTTATTAATGGAGAAATGCTCAAGAAATAATTGTGCAAGCTGGGAAAAAGAAAATATGGAGTACTAGGGAATATTATTATACCACTCTAAGGCAGGACCAGCCAAAGACATGGGGAAAGTATGAAGCATCAAGTCTTGGTCATGCACAATGAGATAACATGTATGTTTAAATGCTCTGAGATGTTGTTGAGGGTCCTCCTTGTTGTTAAACTTGGTGAACTTTGGCAATTCCCAGTGTGGAGGATATGGTTTCATGGGCACGGATGGATGGATGGGTTCATTACATATATGTTCATAAGACAATGTGACTTTGGACCCTAATGTAGCAGCCTCTAGGTTGGCTAACCGACCTATCAAGATTTGCATGGGGTCATTAGGAAGTGTCTGTTGAGCAGTGAAAGGTGGTGGTTGGACTTGTGTATGTGTGGGTATCTGAGGAATTTGGTATGGGTGAGTGTAAGCTATGTGTGATAGTTGAGGTGGTTGCTGATAGAATGTGTGTTGGTGAGAAACAGGGGTATGGTGTGATTGTTGAGATTGTGGAGGTTGTGGAAGTAACTGTTGAGTGGGGATGTGAGTATATGCGGGTTGATAGACTGGAAATGACACTGTGTGTTGCAAAGGTATGGTTGGAGGAAGTTGAGAAGTAAGGGTATAGACTTGTGACGTAGAAGGAATTTGTTGTCCGGATAAGGGATTTGACACATGGGATGGTTGAATGGAGGTATCAGTGACCATCAGAGCTATTGTAGTGGTAGGGATGGCAATCACGATAGTCGTGTTGATGTGAGGAAGATTGGGCAGAATGGGCGTGACTACCTGGGTGGTCCAGTGTGTCGATGGGTTGGTAGAGGATGATGCAAAATCATGTAAGGCCATAGATTGAGGAACTTCAGAACCAGTATTATAAGGATAGACCTATTGAAGCGGTGGCCCATCATGAGGGATTTGTATGTATCTTCTTAAAAGATAGTCTTGAAGGGCCACGGGGTTGGCGTCAAGAATCTATCTGAATTCTGGGTCTCCAAGAGGGAAGATTGAAGTACCAATAGGCTCTAATCTGACAAAGGGCAGAGTGGCTGGCCTAGATGGGATGGAATGTTGGTCTAATGTCGTAGTGTGGGCGAAAGGTATTGAATGAGGAATATTAGTGAGAGAATGGGTGCCTGTGAGTGAGATAGGAAGAAATACAGATGATGAAGTTGTTGATGTAGTGATTGATTAAGATGAAGCACTGTGTGTGGCGAGGTTGTGTTCCATTTTTTTAGCAGTGGATCAAGTGATTACGGGCATAAAAAGGAAATCGTTGTTATATTAACAAACAAGCCAGACAAACAGTTTTTTTGTTTTTAATCAAGAACGTGTGTAAAATAAAACAGTTGAACGAGGGCCTAAAAGAAGGTAAACTATGTTTGGTTTTAGGTAATTTATGGCTGGGAAGTGTCTGAAACGGTTCTGTTGGGTGATCAAATCCCAATCAAGGAACCAGGTGCAAGAAATGTCTCGATGTGTTGATTAATTTGTGAAATTTTAGGCAGTGTGTGATGATAGGTGTGATGCAAATACTTAAACCTCTAGTTACACTATGTGAGCAAGCAGAATGCACAGGTTTGTTTTACTCCAAAATCGAAATATGAAATTCGATGCTGACAATCAACCAGGAATGGGAAAGTACAATGCAGAAAAGAGAAAATAGGGAAAACTAAAGAATACATGTATATTGTTTTTCCTTTTTATCTGACAACAAGTTGAGGCAAACAAGGAGTATGCTTCGAATAATCAGGTGACAGGTTGTAAAGAAAGGAAAATGCTAATGAAGCCTTAGAGAACGTGTTCCCCCACTATTGGATTGTGCTTGATAACGCGGTATCTAAAACCGATGAGCGACTGTCGGGAATGTTTGAGTAATCCAGAATTGCACCATACATAAGTACAGGAAGAGTCTGGTGAAAGAGAACTTAGGCGTATTTTTGTTTCAACGATTATCTTTGGTAACGTAATGTCGTGGTTGTAATGTTGTGGAATTCACCTACAAATGTAGAGAAGACAATTAGTGGAGGTGTTTGATCAAATAAGAAAGGTAATTTTGGAGTTCTGACGTTGTTAGATATTAACCAAAAGGTCTAATTACGGATTTAATAACAAAAGTAATTATTTGAATCAATAAAAGGTAAAATAATAACACAATAATTATCCTAATATAATGATCTTACTTAAGAGTGTTAATTAACTAAGTAACTAACAACAGAATAATTATGCTCAAATAATTATCGTAGGAATTCTAGTCAACAAATCGTAGCTAATTAACTAGTAACAACAATTTCCTTATGAATCCTAATTAATTAAAAAAAATCGTAACTGATTAACAAGTAGATAAAATAAATATCGTATAAATTTGACGTGACAAATAATAACTAATTAGATAGTAAGTAAAACAATTATCCTATGACTTATAATGAACAAATCGTGATTCATTAACTAACAATAAAACAATTAACCTTATTAAAGCTTAACTAAGCCACTAATATCGTAATTAATTAACCTGATTAATATCAAAAACCAACTGGTATAGGGTCGAACCGAGTGATTTGATCTACGTGGAGTGAGGGGAGAGAAGCGGTTTGTTGGGTTGAATGGCCGAGTGGAGTGAAGCAAAGTTCAAAGGGGTGGAAAGACGTGGGAGAGGGAGATGTGACAGTGGGTGAGTCAATGTTTGAGGGGTGAAGGGTCGGTGGATGCGTTGGATGGGAGTGTGGGCAGAGGAATAGCTCGGGGAAGATGTTGGGCTACTGTGTGGAAGCAGCGTGAGGAGTGGAAGAAGGTGAGGGCCTTGGAATCCAGGTCGAGGGAGAGCCTGTGAAAGAGGCAGCGAGAAGAGATCGGTGGAGATGGGGGTTATGTGGCGAGGGGAGAAGATGTGGCTCGAGGGGGAATTGCAACTCGGGAAGAGGTGGCGTTGGGAGAGGAATGGTTGGATGGTGGAGTTGGCTAGGTGTTGCGTGGAGAGGGATGTGGGATGTTGGGTTGGAGAGGAGGGAAGGTGGGAGGTCGTGTGGATTGGGAGTTGGGATGTGAGGTGGCCGAGAGGAATGGAGATAGAGTGGGGAGAGGTGGTGGATGGAGCGGGTGATCCGACCGGCTCGTGGGTGAGAGGGTGGGATATGTTGTTATTATTGTTTTATTTTTATTTTTTTATATATTTTTTTAATTAATTTTCTCTCTCCTATTTATTTAAATTTTAAAAATGAACTCTATACTACTTGTAAAACAAGAACAAAACGACGATATTTTCCTTTTTTTATAGAAATAACAATAAAATTTTACACCTATTATAAAAAAGTCAATAACTGATCCTTTCAAACGAAAAATCTACTTACACCAACGACGACACAAATAACTACATGTACGAACCACAACACACGGATGGAAATAGTACCAATGATCCTATAAGCGGGTGAATCTATAAACGAAAATTGCATAACATATATCTAGATTGACGCAATGTCATATTTACAATAATATAAAATACAATAATTGTTATACATACGACATCCATACAAAGTGAGCAAGCCAAAACATGACCAAAACTTGGATCTGGTCCCACTGAGCATGCCAAATGTTGATCTGGAAAACTCATTCTCGCGTGGGCGAACACTGAGACTGCAAGCCACCAACAACTCTGAATGATAGAGGGCTTAGGACCTCAGATGCAGATATGGATTCTGGATACGGGCGCAGAGAAAATAGATCTGTGAGAAAGAAAATAGATCTGCAAGATGGAAACAGATAAGATTAGATAATGATATACGAGGGCTACCTGACAAAGCAGATCCGGGAAGCGTTAACTTCCTTGGTGGCTGTCAACCCCCGTGTTCACAAGAAAATAATGAATATCCAACGATAAGATGACATGCCAAAACTACAGAGATCTGCAATATGTTGAATAAACAATATAATTATGATACCAAACCAGTATTCTGATAGAACAACAACTTGATCGTTAGGTTGACGATATGAGACTGATAGAGCTTCACCTCCAAATACTCCACAATATGATTCAAAGTTTCACAAACAAATATTATGAATTTAAGCTTGAGAATTTCAGGAATTTTCTGCCTCCTCTTCAGAGGGGGAGAAAGAGTCCTATTTATAATTTGAATGTGGATTAAAATAAAGGATTAATGAATAACTATAATTTGCAAAATCAATCTTGATTAAGAGGACATGATGAAAAGTGGATTTGATGGTGGGGTTCATGATGTGAGAAAAGGAAAAGATGTGATGTGGAGTGGGGACACGGTTAGGTGTAATAGTGAAGTCATGTGCTCACTTTACACTATTGATTTTTGTATTTGTTGTCGGATAAGGAGATTTTTGAATTATTGACTTCATGGGTGGGGTTAATAATTTAATAATTTGAAGGGATTGAATTTTTAGGTGGGAATTGATTTTTAGGTGAGAATTGATTTTGACTTAAGTGGGGAACATGTGGGGTTGTTGATTTATATATGTGTGTTTGTGAATTATTTAATTATTAAATAGAATAATATGACTTATTTGAAAGAATGAATTATTTAGCATAATATAGTTTTGGCATGTGATAAGAGATTAACATAGTTATAAGATTAATTAACTAAATATGAATTGTCGGTAGGAAACGAGATTTGAGTAAGCATGCTGAAGGAGATCAAAACACGAGGTGATACTAAAATTTGGTGTCTACAGTATTCACCTACCGACAAACATATTTTATTCCAAGGAACAAACATGATTGCATGTGTATTCACCTACCAACTAACTTTTATGTCCTCATATGTATCCCCCTGCAGATGAACATACTTTTTTCTTTCTTTTTTCCTATCAAGGATGACCATCAATCATATAGTTCAACCCAAAAAAGAAAAAAGAAAGATGATTAGTATAATATTTTTTAAAAGAGAGTTTTGCAAAACCTACCAGACAATATTGGATGCACACAAAGGAGGGGCACTTTAATTGATTGAAGATCTCAATGATTTGTGTAAAGTAATCAACGGAAACAATAAGCTAAACAACATGAAATTAAATTAAAATGATTATAAATATATTTATTGTCATATAAAAGCAAAAAATTGAAATTTACACACCATATGTTCAATTTAATTTTTTGAGAGGAACTAATATCATGTCAATATCCGGTAAATCAATATCATGTAAGTATCGGGTTCAGTGAGTGTATATCAAAAATAATGGATTGGGCACTACCTTCACAATCCCGATTTAAGTATATTACAAACTCAATGAATGTTTGCCAAGTGGATATTATGATTTATATAAATAAAAAAATTAATATTAAGATTTATGATGTCGAAGTAAAATTATATAGGTTTTGGCTTATAAACTCAACTTTAACTTGCCTCTAACCCAAAATTTCAAAAAAAAAAAAAAGGTAGAATTGGGGATATTCAAGACGGAAAAGGTCTAGTCCAATTTTTTTTTTAAATCATATAGAAAAGAAATTGACCAATAAAAAGCTAAATGAAAAAGGAATTGACCAATAAATAAATAAATACAAATTAATTTGTGAACACAATAAGAGAGGTGTTACTCTTGGCTAGTTTGTTATGTGGGCATCGTCTTTTCATAAACTACTTGTAATTAAGTTGGAACTCAACATGTCTTGCAAAATCTACCTTAAAACGGAGTGGGAAGACCTCATTATAACCCTCGTGTAAAAAAATTACTTCTTGTATAACAAATGATTTAGGAGTTGTTTATCATTGTAATGAAAAATGTTCCCTCTTTAAAATTATTAGTAAACTTTTGGATTACTTTAATAAAAGAAAAATGTGTTTATTTGAGGAAAACACATTATACTAAAAATGGAATTTCATAACTTGAAAACAAGTGGTATATGCCTCTATGTACTTTTAATGTCCTACAAACAAATGTTCTATGCCTCTATGTACTTTTAATGTCCTACAAACAAATGATAGACTAAGAAATTAAATTGTACTATGTAAGCTAAATCATAATGTGTACATTGTGGATAAAGTTCTTCCTTCTTTCTCTTGATTAGCTTAACCACTGTGTTTTGAATCGCTTCTTTGAACAAATGTTCACTTCAAATAATTGTTGTGAAGCTTGTATGCAAGTGTGAATGTATGTGTGAGGATAAAAATACATCTCTTTAGTGGAAGAAAAAAACTTGTTACTTGAAGGGAGGAATAAGAATTTGTGTTATTACTATGGAAGAACCAAAGGAATACATGACTAGGGTAGAGGGAAAAGGGTATGTTGTTTCTATGTTTCATCTTGGAGGAACCAAATGCTAGCCATGATTCATTCATAGAGGGAAAAGCAACAACACATGGGATGGACTCTCCCCTTTGCCAATGTTATTGGTAAGCTTAGTAATAAGTATTGATTTTACATTTGAAGTGGTATTTTTTCCTTCTCTCTTGTTCCAAGTAAAAGTTAAATTGTTGCATGAGCGGGTATATGAATGTGGAAGAGTTTTAGGCACTGTTGTGTTGTAGTAAGTGATCTTAAGTGTTTAAAAAAACCTTGTTTCAACTATGGATTTTGATCTGTAGCTTGTGGGTGTTACATAAACATCATTTAACCTTCAATTATATACAAAGAAAAGCCCACTTTGTGTTAACCATTCCTCACCAATAATGGTCTTAGTCTGAATAAAGAATTGTATGTAGGGTGGCAAAAAGTAAAATTGCTTACACTTTTCCAAAAAGGGACAGAACCTAATATGCACGACTTATTTTAACTCCCGCTCTGACAGAAATGTCCATATATATAGTAATTGTGGTTGCAAACAATCTTGGCATAAAAACAGTCGAACATTAAGGAAGAATTGCCTTGGAACCAAAGGCCATTGAGATGTGAAAGTACAACTGACATTACCTTAGACACACCTTGTGCTAATGTTGTACATTAGAAGGAAAAGATATGTTGCCTAATTATAAAGTATGTTTCTCATGTAACCATTTGCAAGGTGCTCATATATTTGAAATAAGACCAGTTTTAAGGTAGAATGTATTGTAAGAATATTTAGTATAAAGGTCATAAATATAAGTCAAGTACTTATATTATAAAAGTATATTGACATAAGAAATAAATGCACAATATGATAATATAATAGAGTTAGTAATAAGAGGGTTAATTAGTTAACCTTCTATTTAAAACTATGATGCAGGAAACGCATGGGGGGAGGGGGCGCGGGGTCCTATATCCCCTTGGAAACGTTTCCGAAACGTTTCAGGCAAAGGAAACGGGGGGAAACAATAGAAACGTTTTCAGAAACGCCTGTGCCAGAAACGTTTCCGGAAACGCCTGTGCCAGAAACGTTTCCGAAACGTTTCAGGTAAAGGAAACGGGGGAAACGACAAAAACGTTTCCGAAAACGCCTGTGCCATTTCCAAAAACGGCACAGGTGTTTCCGGAAATGTTTTTGCCATTTCCTACGCTTTTTATTTTTTAAAACCGACTTTACTTTTTAAAAAATGAAAAAACTTTGTATTAAATGAACCCTAACCCTAATACAACTACCTAGACTTCCTAAACACACTTCCTAAAAGCTATATAATGACCTCTTGGGTCCATTCTAAATCACACTCTCATTTTTCTCTTGCCAAATACAATTTTTATTAAACTAGCATTTTGCATTGTGAAGAGCAAAGAGACATCAAGGAGCAGCTTGAAGGAAGAGTTTAGGACAAGTTGCTAAGAGCTAAAGGCTTCAAGGAGGAATTTCAAATCAGATTTGGAAGGTGGGATTGACTTCAAGGAGGAAAAACTAGGTATTTTTTAAGTTTTTTTTTGTTAAAGAAAATTTTAATGTGATCGATGATCACGAATGATGTGTGCATTATGCACACATCATTCGTGATCGTTGATCATGATGTCAATATGTAGGTTTAATTTAGTAATTTTAAAACTCTATGCTTAAAAAAATAAAAAATGTAAAATTTTCTTTGCGTTTTTAAAATAAAAAGCATATATTCTTTTTTAAAATTATAAATATCATCCTAACTCTGTGTATGCTCTCACCTCGCACTTATACAGTGACCTTGGTGATCAAAAGCAGAATATGATGTGTAGGGTTTTTAAATTTAATTATTTTTTATTTTTTTTAAAGTTTATTTTGTTTTTTTAAATTAATAAATCTGAACTATGTGTATGCTCTCACCTCGCACATATACGGTGACCTTGGTGATCAAAAGCAGAATAGGATGTGTAGGGTTTTTAAATTTAATTCTTTTTTGTTTGTTTAAAAAAAATATTTTGTTTTTTTAAATTAATAAATCTGAATATTGTGTATGCTCTCACCTCGCGCCTATATGGTGACCTTGGTGATCAAAAGCAAAATAGGATGTGTATTGTGTAGGGTTTTTAAATTTAATTCTTTTTTGTTTTTAAAAAAAAAATTGTTTTTTTAAATTAATAAATATAAACTCTGTGTATGCTCTCACCTCGCGCCTATACGATGACCTTGGTGATCAAAAGCATAATAGGATATGTAGGGTGTGGTTCCATTTAATAATTTATTGTTATCTAAGTTTATGTTTTTATTTTTCAGTGCACGTTTGATTCAATGGCATCTAGTTCAGCTTCTGTGGGAGGGCATGGGGAAGGGGAAGAAAACCAAAGTGGGGGTGTGGATCATAGAGCTCCTCTTTGGAGACATGCAAGTTGTGGAGAACCTTGCTGGTGGTAGCTCTCAAGTTTGGGTATGCAATCATTGCCCAATACAATTTAAATCTTCTTATACCTGACTCAAAGATCATTTAATGGGAAAATCAGGAACGGGTATTAGAAAATGTGGCAAGGTTGAACCGAAACATATATTGGCATATCTGAAAGAGCAAGAGGAGGCTGATATGGAAGCTTCAGGAGCTAGATTTAAAAATGTTCGTTTGCAAAATAGGGGTTCACAAAAACCACCCAACCCATCAAACCATCCTTTTATCCAAGTTGCAGTTGAAACTCCAACAGAGGGATAGTGTTTATCATGAAAGAGAATTTCCAAAGGCCCATTAGAGCAAGCATTTGCAAATGAGAAAAGGGATGTTGCTGATGAGTTGGTTGTTCGATGCATTTATACATGTGGGTTGCCCTTCGATGTGTTGTGCTCACCTTATTGGCAACAAATGGTGAGAGGTGTTAATGATGCACCGAAAGGGCATAAAAGCCCTAGTTATGAGAAGGTGAGAACCACATTGTTGGCGAAAGAAGTGGCCCATGTACATACTTCTTTGCAGCTAATTAGGGATTCATGGAAGGACTCAGGGGTATCTATCATTTCAGATGAATGAAAAGATGTCCTAAATAGACCCCTAATCAACATTGTTGCAATGTGCCCTAAAGGGGCAATGTTCTTGAGGGTTGTTGATTGTGAGGGTGAAGTGAAAGATACTCAATTTATTGTTAATATTTTAATTCAGAGTATTGAGTCAATGGGCCATGCAAGCATTGTCCAAGTCATCACATACAATGCCAAAAATTGTAGAGCAACAGGGATGATTGTTGAGGGGAGATATGAGCACATTTTTTGGACACCTTGTGCAGTACACTCCTTGAATTTGATGCTACAGAAAATTGGCGAAATACCATGGATTGAAGAAGTTTATACATAGGCAAATGAGATCCAAATGTTTGTCACAAATCATCATATGTCCCAAGCTATCTTTAGGAGGTTCTTGACATTGGAGTTGTTGAAGGTAACCAAACAATTTCCTAGTTTCTAATTTTTACTTGCTAACTTTTTAAGAAATATCAATTATCAATTGAATTCCTTTTAAATTTAATTTTATAATTTATTAACTTGCTTTAATTTATTTTAATAGGTTGCTAAAACAAGATTTGTTTCTCACATGCTTGTCTTGAGACGACTTATGAAAGTAAAGCAAGCCTTAAGGCTAATGGTGATTGATGATGTTTGGACCATGTGAAGGCAATCAAACACAGAAAGAGCCATCAAAATAAAATCAGTGATACTTGATGATATTTGGTGGCAAAGGTTGCATACTTGCTTAGTTTTATTGAGCCCATTTTATCTATGATTAGATATACAAACATAGATAATGCTTGCATAGGGGAGATCTATGATGACATTGACTCTATGCTTGAAAAAATTAGAGACATCATACAACAAAAAGAGCAAGATCCTGAAGAAAAATTCTACAGTGAAGTTAAGAACTGATCATGAGAAGGTGGAATAAAATGACCACCCCATTGCATCTCCTAGCCTGTACTGAATCCAAAATTTTATAGCAGTGAAATACTTGCACTCCCTGGTAGGCAAAAACCATATGATGACCATGAAGTTGCAAGTGGAGCTAAGGCAGCATTCCAGAGGCTTTTTCCTAATCCAGATGTAACTAGTGCGGTTCGATGTGAAATGACGCTCTTTGTCTCTTCATCTAATAGTAGCATGGGTGAAATAGATGCAACACTTGACAGGTACAAGATGCCCCCAGGCATATGGTGGTGTGCACATGGCCATGATGCCAAGTGGTTGCGACCTGTTGCCATTAAAATCCTTTCACAGGTATCAAATATTAAAATGAAATCAAAAATTTGTTTATTAATTAAAAATGTATGTTCTTACTTCTTAGTAAATTAATATTATTACTATTAGTATTACTAATTGAAAATTTCTAACTTCTTTTTTGTAACAGGGGGCTAGTAATTCTTCAGCAGAGCAGAATTGGAGTACATATTCCTTCATCCACTCAGTCAAACAAAACAAGTTAGCATCCAAGAAGGCTAAGGATTTAGTGCATGTGCATTCCAATTTGTGCATTCTATCACACAAGAGTGAAGCCTATGTTAGAGGTCCCAACAAACTTTGGGATATTGAACCTAAGACTAGCGACTTCGATGCTTCTGCTGCAACTCTTAGCCAACTTTCACTGCTTGGCATTGATGATGAAGAATCATGATCTTTTGCAGAAGGGAGGGAGAGTGGAGCTAGTGGGAGTGGAGATGTCGGTGCTAGTGTTGTTCATGGAAATAATTATGAGAAAATCTAGATGATATATTCTAGAATCTAGATTATAATCATGTATATGTGAAACATTGAAATTGTAACCATGTTGAATGATGAATCTGTAGAACTTCAATGAATACAAAATATTTTGAGTGCTTTATCTCTTATGGTCTGTGGACTAAAATTTTGAAAATGAGTACTATGCATATATATATATATATTTATATTTTTTGATGTTTTTTATAATATATTGTACGAACGTTTCCCGTAACGTTTTTTACCCAAGGTTTTTTGAAAATCGGCATTTCCACGTTTCGAACCCGTACCCGTACCCGTACCTGTTTCCGTTTCCTGGAAACATAAGTTTGAACCATATCATGGATTTTGTCTTCTTGGTGATCATTCCATTGATCGTTGTAGCTAAATCCTGACGAGGGAAGTCGTTTTCCTCCCATATTATTGACAGCCTGAACTATATCTTCAAGAAAATATTCGTTTCCGAACAGCCTTCTCTTTGTAATTTGTGCTTGCCAATGCTCCTTTATTATTTGAGTTAGGCATGGGGAGGTGTTGATTGTACACTATCCTGAGGTTCTCATCATCCTCCTGGCCTTTGAGCTTCTTATTCATAGGATGACCCATGCCATTCACTGTGTTGTCAAGATCAATATCCAGGTTAATCTTAAATACTTTGGTCTCCAAGTATTATATTTCTTCAGGTCCTTCTGTGAAGAGAATTATTGAGCTCACCCTTGCTATTCTGAGTATACTTTCAGCTGAAACAGTCTCTTTGAGGAATGGGAGTTTCAATTTTTACCATAATCAGACTTGCCTTGAAGATTAGTAGCACAACTCTTGTCCCTTTTGATATGATTGCTCCTTCTGCATACCGCAGGCTGCATAACAGGGTTGAGAGGAACCTGAAAAGGAAGCACGAAGCATGATTACTGCTCTCTGAAAAGGTAGTAGGTAAGCATGACTGCTGCTCTTCTCTGATGATCGCTTCCACGTGCAAAGGGTAAGCATCACGAGCTTCATGCAAGATAAGCCACCTTTGGAGAAGTCTGCTGCTTGCTGCCATCAAATGAGTGTTGCTCCAGATTAACATTGCTTTCGGACTTGTCATCCTGTCTATCCTCATCGGAGATGAAATCCAACTCCTCTGACTCACTAGATACCTGAGATAGATGGCCATCCAAACGAGAATTGCTTCCAGGACACAGCAAATACTGCTCTGCCCTCAGAAGACTCAGAGGTGATAATCCTTGGGGAATGCTGGGATGGCAGCATGACAGATAGGGCGAGATAGAGTATCGAAAAGAAGACTGGACAGCAGCAAAGAACATGAAGGTGTCCATGGAAGTGAGGAATAATGATGAGGAGAGAGAAATAGGCTGTTGACCCCCAAAGAACGGAATTCTGGAAGCTAACAATAAAGAGTAAAAACACAGAAAGAAATTCTAAAAGTCAAGGATTTAAGGCTTTCCTTAACATAGACAATCAATGTTAAAACCACAGGCCAACACAGGTTGAAAACTACCAGCAAAGAACAGCATGATGTGGAATTGAATAACAAAAAGACAAGTCTCAAGAAAAAGAGTTTTCAAGAATGGCAAATAACTCAAGAACTAAAGCTGTGAGAATGGGAAGAGGAAAAGGCATGAAGGCTTGAATGACAACTGTTAGGGGCGGAAGGATAAGAGGAAGGCGAGAAAGAAAGCCAAAGGAAGGGAAAAAAAGAAGAAGCTAGACAATGACCCAGGCACGACCCTGCTCCAAAAGGGCTACAAGGCTGATTAAAAAACCACCTATCATTGCAACACTGCAAACCAGCTACTGGTCAGGAAGAAGAATAAATTGGCAAGCAACATCATGGGTTAAACATCCACGCTTAAGCATTACCAAGTAAGCTAAACAACGATTTCAAATTATTTCAAGGAAGGGCCCACCACGAGAGATAGGCTGCCCCATCATCATCTCAACTTGCCACATCACTTTGGGATTGCAACTAACATGTTTTTTTGCATTTTTTATTCATTACTAGTCATTTTGAGGTGCAATTTGCAGAATCCAAATCAACTGATCATTAATTTCCACAATTCAGGCCAAAGCTCAAACAATTTTTTTGATATCTCCGTGAAACCATGGGACCTCCTTACATTGAACCAAATGAAGATTTTCCAGCTAGTCAGCTGCCAGGTTCCCTTCCTTAAGCAATGCACAAACATAATTTTGTCAAAGAAAAACTGTTTAGCTTCGAGTTCATACAAGCACCGCAGGTCACAGCTACGATAAGGATCATCTTCAAGTCTCCTTCCAAAATAAATTTTCTCACTGAATTATTTATTGTTAAGTCTTAACATGGTCGCTAGCCCTTTTTTCCTCCACCACATATTGGCGTCATGTCCGGTATAAAAGACTTCAAATGCTAAGTGACCTCCCTGGGAATGGTGTAGAATATAACTTCTCCAAAGAGATATACCTTTGGATGCTCCATTTTTTTTTTGTTAAACCAGCCAATGGGGTAGGTTTTCCATTTAATCTCTTTTCTTGAATTCTCGCATTTTGTCTATGTAGACTCCTCTTTGATTCTAGTAATCGTCCAATGCAGTAAATCTTTACAGTACTATGGAGCCAGTTCTTTTGTTTTCTTAAACTCATGAACCTGCATGGTATAAACTAGATTTTTTAAAATCACCGATCTAACTTCGTCCAAGGATTGTGATTCATTATGAAATGTTCTTTGATTCCTCTCAAAATAAATAGGCCTATAGATGATAACATGCACCATTGTCTAAATATTCTTAAGAGCCTTCAAACTAGACAAGGTTTCCTAATTCAAAATGTGGTTAGGGCGCGTAGTAGTTAAACTCCAACTCATTAAAGCTGTGCAGCATTCCTTGTCACACCTCATGGGAAAATGGACATATGAGCAACAAATGGTAGAATTCTTCTTTGCTGTTCATACAAAGCACATATCTAGATGGTCTGTTGTAGCCTGTTTTTTCAGTTGTTCCTTGGTGAAAATCTTACCCAGAGTAGCAATCCAAAGAAAAATTTTAGCTTTTGGATAGGCTTTTGAGTTCTAAATCTTCCCCAAAACTATTACTGTGAAGCACAAAGAGCCTCTTCAACCTATAGCCCACAACAACAAAATAATACTTGACCCTTAAAAATTCCATTGCAGTCAATCTAATCGGTTATTCTATGGAACTTTGTAATGTACCTTTCTAGGGCTAAAACTTAAAATAAGGGTTTGGCCACAACTCCAAATGAAACAAATCTGAAAATCCACCATCAACCAACATGCATCAGTCTGAAAATGACTGGAAACAAACTTTAACCCTATTCAAACAATCAATAATCAGTCCTTTAGGGTAGCGAACTGTATAGACACTTCAAATCATCACACAACTATGCAATAACAGCTGAAAATGCTTCTAAATAATTATTGCAAGCTCGAAAACATTTATCCACCGAAATTACATCAAACTAATAGAGAAAATAAGAGATTACACCTAGCTGCAATTAATCTTATCACTTATGACAGCAGCAGGGCAGCCACAAACAAGGGATCAAAAACAACTCATAAACCTCTCCAAAAATCACCAAATTGTAGATTTCAGCCTTATAAAATATGGAGAACAATAATATCAACTCAAATTGTCCAAAAGTGCCCTAGATGATATCAAACCCTTCACACAAGCAAGCTGCCTAGGGTTAGAAGGGAGGAAATAAATATAAAATCCTCCTTAAAGCTCACTTGGGACTTCTGGGTGAAGCCACCAAAGCACACAAGAGGGTTTCTGTCCCCAAGTGTGATCCTATTGAAGGGTTTCATCCTCAATATGTGTCCAAGGAAGGGTTTTCGTCCTTCAATGGCAAGAAGAGAAGCTACCCTAGCTCCAAATCCAAGTAAATGTCAAAATGATGAATGATAAGGATATGCTCCTCCGCCAGTTGAACCTCCTTAAGCACCCCTCTTTGGCGCCAAGGATGAATTAGAGGACTAATTCTCATGGCCGACCTCTTAATGAAGGGGAAGTGTACTTTTAATCTTCACTTGGTCCTCCAAGAAGACCAACCTCATGTGGAGAAGATAGAAATTCCTTTTTGCTTTGTCATTCACCCATCACCTAGTCCAATCACTCCAAGCCATAATTAGTAATTAAATAAATAAGGAAAATACAATCACTTATGATTGTGGCAATGTTCACCTCCCTTGCTTTCCTTCCTCGAAGCCCACAGAAGATGGAATGGGCCCAAGGCCTTCATAGTGACTAGCTTGGAAAAGGAATTACATTTATTTATATAACACACTTATTATGTGGCTTCTTCCTTACATTATTCATCCTATCCTTTAATTTGTTGTTATTTTAAAAGCGAACTTACCAATGTTTCAACTCGTCTTTATTTTTGTGTGCAGCCTCCTTTCCCACTTTCCTTAGATATGGCTTATTTCACTAATGGATGATTTAGAAATTACTTCAAACTTTTATGATGAATTAAAAAGGCATAAGAGCCCTGGAGACCGGAGAATAAATAAAATGGTGACTATGGTGATGACAATAGAATAATTGTTATGTTAATTTGATTATTATGAATATCAGAATCGTTCTTGGCTATTACTAATCACATTTGTTCTGTTTTTAAGGTACAAACTTTGAGAGCCATTGGTGGCTACACCGGTTAATGACTAGGGAGCAACTTGTGATTATTTATTTGATGATTATGATGATATGAACTTCATATGATAAAATTGTGATTTCGTTTTTAGGTGGCAGTTCATAGTGAGTCGTATTGTGATGGTCTTCGGGATTTAACTACGCAGTAATTATTTGGTCCACATAATTACCATGCAGTTGAATCCAGAAGACCCTCACAAAAGTTGTGATTATCATGATGACAATAGAATAATTTTTATGTTTATTTGATTACTCCTTGGCAATTTTATATCACATTTGTTGTCTATTTTGCGAAGTACAACCCTTGAGAGCCACCAAAGGCTACAGTTTTCAATGACTAGGGAGCAGATAAAGTGCAACAAGCATCTCATGCAAACAGATAATAACACATTGGACATGCATGAATACCCTTTTTCCACTCGCCATACTTTTATATCTTTGTGGTTATGAGTCGACATGAGTTCGCTTTTCCATGTGAACCTGGACATAGATGGATTTTCTTATTAGAGTTGTATCTTGGTTCAATGTTTGTCCTTTCTGTGGTTCTGCAATGTGATGTTATATGACCCATTTGGCAAATCTATGGCACCTTTGTTGACACACGAAAGGAGTCAGCTCTACAGATGAAGCCCTTGCTCTGTTTAAGCAAATATAAGAATTGCACACACTGCAAAAGATTTTTTTATGTTTATGGAATGCTTTTTGAAAAATATTCCATTTTTTCGAGATATGAGAAGTAAACCTCATCAATAAAGTATCTAACTTTCTTATCCAGGAACTGAGAACTTTAAAGCAATAATTTAGAAATTTCTCAATCCCGTAAGAGCTTAGTTAGATATTCGACCAAAATGTTAGATATTCGACCCAAAAAAATCCATTGTCACCTCCTACAATACCAGCTTCGAGTCGTGCCCGTCTACGGGTGTAGTATCTGTGTGGACCGTCCTCTCTGTGCTGCATTCAATGTTGATTTTTGTTTTTAATACACTCTCTACTTCCTTCCCACACAGGCTGGGAGGATACACTGCTCTGATACAACTGAAAGATCCCAAACCCCTTTGAATTGAATATATATATATATATATATATATATTTTATATAACGCTCAGGTGTGAAGCTGAACTGATAACATCAAGCAAATCCATGGAACAACATTCTCATACTGCATAAACAAATTAAATAATGCAAACCCCGCAAACCAGGTGAATATATATAAAGGCGCCTAGGGTTTAAATGGTAGATTTCTTCATAAATAATGCAGCCGTATATTCAATATTGAATTCTGATGATAAATAATTAGGGTAAACACATATAGAAATCTGCAGATGAAATGATAACAAATATTGTCTAAAATCCACTGTAAACTCTCCTGAGCCTTGGGAGCTCTACTGTCCCTAAACGCCAAATCAACAAAAGATCTCGCATCATATCCATACAATGCTCGGAATGGAGTCATACCAATAGACATATGGTAAGTGGTGTTATAGCAATACTCACATAAATATAGCAACTTTACCCATGCCTTTTGTTGTCCTGCAACATAATTACAAAGATAACCCTCTATCCACTTGTTCACAATCTCTGTCTGCCCATCCGTCTGAGGGTGATAACTAGTGTTAGGGGTCAACTCAGTGTGAACCAAACGGAAAAGCTCCTGCCAAAATATGCTCATAAACCTGCTATCCCGATCACTATGTTATTCGGAAGTCCATGCAACCTGAATATATGATGGAAGAACAAATCAGCGACATGAGGTGCCTTAAAGTTGGTAGGGACAGCGAAAAAGTGTGCATATTTTGTCAACCGATCAACTACTGCATAAATGTGATCATTCCCTTGCACCATGGGAAGACCTATAATGAAATCCATCGAAATACTTTCCCACTTCTACTCCGGAATTGGCAATGGTTGTAGCAAACCTGCTGGGAAAGTATGCTCTGACTTGTTCTGCTAACATGTCATACACTCGCGGACATGGCACAAGACATCATCCTTGAGACCCTTCCAGGAGAATCTCTCTCTAATTTGCCTGTATGTTTTAAAATACCTTGGATGTCCTGCAAGTGGTGCATCATGGAAAAGCATGCATAATCTTCTCCTTAAGCTCAGATTCAGGAACTAGGTAAATTCTGCCCTTATACAAAATCAAATCAATTATTACCTTATACCGGCCATCCTGAATTTTTCCATCCATAATGTCACATGCCCAAGTATTTTTGGAATAATCAACTAACAGTTGAAATTTCCAATCTGCCGAAATCTCACTCAAAGAACATATGGCAGCAAGATGGGGTTTCCTGGAAAGTGCATCAGCCACTACATTCTTCGTCCCCTTGACATACTCAATGCCAAAATCATATGCCTGGATTCTACTGACCCATTTTTGTTGCCTCTCATTGTGTTCCTTTTGTTCTAGGAAATATTTCAAGCTGTTGTGGTCGGTTCTCACCACAAATTTTCCACCCACCAAATACTGTCTAAACTTTGCCAAAGCATGCATAATGGCAAGCATCTCCTTATCATAGGTGGAATACAATCTCTCATTATCTCTCAACTTCTTGCTCTCGAAGGCAATAGGATGGAGATCCTGCATAAGAACTGCACCAATCCCCAATCCCGAAGCATCACACTCTAAAATGAAGGCCGTGAGAAATTTGGAAGAGCCAAAACTGGACATGTGCTCATAATTACCTTGAGCCTCTCAAATACTACCTGTGCCTCATCTGTCCATCTAAATGCCTCCTGTGTAAGATCTGTCAATGGAGCTACTAGCTAAGAATAACCCTTCACGAACCTCCTGTAGTAACCACATAACCCCAAGAATCCTCGCAAGTCAGAGATATGCCTGGGTGGTGGCCAATCCTGCATTGCCTGTATCTTCTCCTAATGGACCTTTACCCCATTGGCCCCAATGACATGCCCAAGATACAATATCTCCGTAAGTCCAAATTCACACTTGGACATCTTAGCAAATAAAGACTGAGTCTCCGTTATGCTAAGCACCTCATCAAGATGCCTCTAATGATCATCCCATGTCCTGCTATATATCATAATATCATCAAAAAATACCAACACAAACTGCCTCAACTACCTGTTAAAGAGATGGTTCATACATGATTGAAATGTAGCAAGTGCATTGGTGAGTCCAAATGGCATCACCAAGAACTCATAGTGCCCGTAGTGACACCTGAAGGTTGTCTTGTGAATGTCCTCATCCCGAACTTGAATCTGGTGGTAGCCTGATTGAAGATCAATCTTCGAAAAGTGGATAGATCCATGCAACACATCTAAAAGCTCATCATGATGGTTTTCTTGCTCAGTGCACGATAGTCAATGCACATCATCATGGTCCCATCCTTCTTCACCAAAACAACTGAAGAAGCAAACGGACTAGAACTAGGACGGATGTGTCCCATCTCCAAGAGCTCTCTAATGGCCTTCTCTATCTCATCCTTATATGTCTTAAGATGGCGATAAGGCGCAGTCATCACGGGTTTAGCACCCTCCTCAAGCTCTATAACATGCTCAAACCCTCTATCTGGTGGTCTACCTAGAGGAATGTCACCAAACCATGGGCCATGCTTATCCAATATGGACTGGATGTCAATATGAAAACCCTGCTCACTGTCTAGAGAAGATTTTGATGAAATGAAACACTGGGCTGCCCGTGCAACCTCTCCATGTCTAACTATAGAATCCATCATGCGTGGTGAAACAACTCTAGGCCCACTGTTAAAAAGAGCATGAAGCACAATCTTCTTCTTATCCACCATAAACTCCAACTCCATCCTCCAGAAATCCTACACATATCTGCCAAGGGACTATAACCATTGAATACCCAATACTGAATCAATCTCACCAAGTCCAATAACATAGAAGTCATCAGTCAATGTGTAGTCCCCCATTTGAATACTAAGCCGTGGAATCCTCTTAGTGCAACTAATAGCAAATCCATCTGCTACTCGTACACTAAAACCCTCAAATTCCTCAACCTGTAATCCTCGCTTCGCAGCCAACCCCTCATCAACGAAGTTGTGCGTAGCTCTACTGTCAACCAGACAAACAATCTGGTGTCCCTTAAGCACTCCCTTCAGCCGAAAGGGATGGTACCTATGAACTCCTGAGAGTGTAGCAATAGTGACATCGGATGAATCCAATGCATCACTCTCGCCGAGCTCTACTTGGGGTTGCTCCCTGTGTGCATCATGGCCACTGCCCTCATCCTCTGCATCTGTATCTGGCAAATGATCATCATCCCCATCTGAAATCACCTCAATGAGATGCACCTTACCTTTAGCAAGGCAACGATGTCCAAGCTCCCAATGATCTTTGCAATGAAAGCAAAGCTTCTTCCTCCTCAACTCATTACGAGTCTCTTGATCCACCTTAGGAGGTGGTGCACTCTTCTGGGGAACGGTAGAGCGCTGAAATGGCCTGGTGCTCGTGGGAAACTTTTTATTGGGTTGATAAGAAGTGGGCTGATAGGAAGTGGGGGATGTGTCCAAGTCCAATGCCGTCTGAATGGCATCATGCAATGTCCTAGGCTTAAGAGCCTTGACCAATCCTCTCATCCTGTCATAAAGGCCCTCTATGAATAACATCACCACCCTCTTCTCAGGCATCTCTGGAACCATAACTGCTATACGATGAAATTCGTTGATGTATGAATCAATGTGTCCACTCTGTCGGAGTTGTGCCAAGTCCCTGTAATAAAGCTCCACATCCTTGCGATCAAATCTCGCAATCAACCTCTCGCTGAAATCCCTATATGACCGTAGAAGCTCATGACCCTGTGCAACTAACCCATGGTGTCACCAATCATACGCCACCCCCTCAAGGTGTAACGTACCAAACTGTATGGCCTCCTCCTCCCTCATGGATTTGAGGGTAAGATAGGTGTCGAGCTTGTGAATCCAAGCCTTGGCACTGATCTTTCCTATACCATCAAAAGTGGAGAGGGTTACCTTATTGGTAACCTGTTGCAAATCCCTGTTTTGCTACGCTCTAGGCCTCCTATCTTGTCCAGCCCTCATGTTATCTCTCCTCTGAGCACAATACTGTGGAAGGGGAAATACATCCCTCACATGCTACAACAAACTCCACTCATCCCTGACTGCCATAATAGTATCTGGAAAAGCTACTTCTTCCGGTCATCCCGCAATCTCTGGTGGGTCATCTCTAGGCAGGAAGTTAGGCTGCATAGGCCTATCTGCAGTCTGTGTAGGTCTCCTCTCATCTGTATGAGTGTGTCTCTGCTCATCTGTATGAGTATGCCTCCGCTCACAGCGTGGCGATCCCCTAACACTCCCAAGCTCTAAAGGTGATATGTTGTGATCCCTGTAAACACTAGCAACTGATACGGATCTATCCCTCCTGTCGTGCCTGTCCTGCGGCCTATCTAGTGCCAACCTGTCCAAGGTAGTGCTCATGCACTCCATAGTTTGTAACAACTACCTCTGAGTGGCTGCCATATCCCGAATGAAATCCCTATCTGGATCTGCATGCTCCTCTCGAGGAGGACTCTCTGGTCTATCACCCAAAAAATCCATTCTATCACCTCCTACAATACCAGCTTCGAGTCGTGCCCGTCTGCAGGTGTAGTATCTGTGTGGACCGTCCTCTCTGTGCTGCATTCAAAGCTGATTTCTATTTTTAATACACTCCCTGCTTCCTTCCCACACAAGCTGGGAGGATACACTGCTCTGATGCCACTGAAAGATCTCAAACCCCTTTGAATTGAATATATATATATATATATATATTCTATTTTTATTTTATTTTTATATAACGCTCAGGTGTGGCGCTGAACTAATAACATCGAGCAAATCCATGGAACAACATTCTCATACTGCATAAACAAATTAAATAATGCAAACCCCACAAACCGAGTGAATATATATAAAGGCGCCTAGGGTTTAAATGGCAGATTTCTTCATAAATAATGTAGCCGTATATTCAATATTGATTTCTAATGATAAATAATTAGGGTAAACACATATAGAAATCTGCAAATGAAATGATAACAAATATTGCCTAAAATCCACTGTAAATGATCCAACCCAAGTCGATTTAATATATATTTGTGGCTGAAATATACAACAATAAATTGGCATGAAAAATACCTCAAACACAGCATAAATCAACTGCAGAATAAGTCGCCCGACTCTAGAAGTTGTATAAATGCTCACTGCTGCAATTTATTCCTTCTTCTCAAACTACAGAAATGATAAATATCCTATGTAAACAATGAAGATCCCTGAGTGGAAACTTCTCTCAGTGCTCCTGGGGTTTCCGTCCACAAGAGGAATAATCCAGAAAGTTTCCGTCCTTGGATTTTGTCTACAAAGCTCAAAGCTAATTGCCGGGAGAAAATAATAATAATCTGGAATTCCTTTCCCCAAGTCGCATTTTTTACTTAGAGCCAAAAAACCCTCCAAAAATGCAAGTCGCACTATTTTCCAAATCAGCATAAATAATTTTTAATTAATTATTTCCTTCTCCAAACAAGTCGCATTTTTGGCTTGTTTGACCCTTCCCCAAGGCAAGTCACATTTTTTGCCTAGGAAGGCACATTAAATAATTTATTAATTTATTTAAATGCACTTTCCTAAGTCAAAGTCATTTAAACAGTCTATTAATTCATTTATGTGCTTTAATGATATTTTACTTTATTTTGAGCACAATATAATAAAATTAATAAACCGAAGTCACCCTTGAAAACACCCTTTGGCCGTCGGGTAGACAAAAAGGGCCAAAGGTCTTCGACCGAACTATTCAAGAAAGAGGGACATTACACAAAAGGAAGGGGCGCCGCCCAAATAGAGCTCATTTTTGTATCCTTTACCTTATTAGGTACATCATCAAATACGCTCCAATTTCGTATCTTATGATCTGGAAAGATGTAAAAATATCTTCATATACTAGACGTTCACTAGTAAGTATTGCGTCTTCAAAATTGTATCCTTCCCATGGCATATAAGCCACTAGGACGTTTTTTCCTAAAGAAAGTTCTCCCCCTTCTCATTCTGTTTGCTATAATTTGTCCCCTCTTTACATATTCCCTGGGAGTGTTGCAAAAGGTGGAAGCAGGTAGAATGAGAATCAACCCCAGGAAGAAAAAGGGTGCACAGTGGTTGTAACAAGGAAAGGAACGCAAAGATGCACATGGGTGAGGTTGTTGCAACACTGCATGCAAAGAATGGTACGGTGCAAATGTTGAGTCCCTTGTGTGGGGGCGTGTAAGGTTTGCGCTGGATCACACAAAAAGGGTGAGCACGGACAACTACAGCGAATGAAAGCGACCAGACGGGAAAATGTGAGCTGGCAGCTCACAGACAACCTGAGCTATCAAAGACAGTTCAGATGGCAAAAAGGACAAGGGTCCGTGCATGGCAAGATTTAGTGGAGTTGGATAAGACTGATTAGGAGGGTTGGGCTCCAATATAAACCGACCTTCTTTACCAAATATGGACATGTGTTGGTTGTAGTTCAAAGTTACGTCTAAAAGAAGACTGCTATTTTGAGTTAAGGCCAAGGGAAGCTTCCATGGAAGCCCCCTTTTCTGCACTTGTGCACACAAGGGAGGTTAACCATTTGTAGAATGTATTAAGTAGCATTGAGTAATGGGACAAGCATGCTTATAGCAGATTGATGTTTCTTCTGTTAGGGAATATATCTTAGTGCTCCATTTGTATGGGTGAATAATAATTACATGTGTAATTATTATTATGGTAAATTAGTGAAAGTACATTTACTATGTAAATGTAAATAGTAAATATAAAATGTGGTTAGTATGTGGTAAGTTAGTAAGTTAGAATAATAAAAACAATTAGTGTTGTTTTATTATTATATTGGTGAGAGGTTGAAACCATATGGGTGTATGGTTGTATATGAAGTACAAATGTTGTTGTAAGGATTGATTATTTTACATCTCCTATATAATGGAGTGTAATGAAATAGTGAAAATATAATAAAAATATAATATACAGTTGTTGATTTCAATTATTGTCTGTGTAACTAGTGTTCATGGATTCTTTGTATTAGATCAGATTAATTTCTACATTTGGTACCAGAACAGGTTAAATTTGTCTCAAAGAAGATCTCGTAACTTTTGTTTCGCGATCTGGGTTTCTCCAAAATTTTGTGTGTGGAACGATCTGTTATACAGAAAGCTACAGTAGAAATTTCAGAAAAACCCAGTTCGTAGTTTGGGAGAAACGTGCAATTTACTATACAGCACATTGATCACTACTGTTTTTTTTTTAAGAAATCAGAGAATCAAAGGTAATTCAAATCTACATTCAATTTTTTTTGGATATTTAGATTCAATAAAATGGATATACCATTAGATAAATTTAATGGGCTGAACTTCCATACATGGAGAGTAAAAATTCAGATGCAGTTAATGAATAAAAATCTATGGAGGATAGTAGATGGAAAAGAAAAAGCACCTACAGATGTAAGTAAAATTGTAGAATGGGAAACTAAAGATGAAAAAATAACAGATAAAATTGACTATAACTATGAAGAATTTCTATACTAAGTGAAGTTCTTGGAGGAAGGAGGCACAAGAGGTTGGAGGTCATTCAGCGACCTCTCGTCAGTCACCAACGACGGGGCCGTATCAGCTATGGTGATTTTTTTATACAGTGTGTTCCTATTGTTTTTTTGTGTTTCTGGAAGAGTGTTTGGTTGCAGTGTTCCTATTGTGGTTTGTAGAATAAAGGAAATTTCACATTGAGGGGGGAACATGATCTCAATGTTCCATTTCTAGTTTTCTATATTTCTAGTATTTTCTATATATGAGCAGCAGATTTCTACAGAATTTCCTATGTTATTCCCTGCAATGAGATGTGATGAGGGCTAAGAATAATACTTGGCATATCATGATGTGGTTGTAGGTAAACCACTTGAAAACCTTCATTTTTGGTTTGTGGTACACCACTTGTAAAACCACCATTTTCGGTTGTTGGTAAACCCTATGCAAAACCATCACCCTTTTGGTTTGTGGTACACCACTTGTAAAACCACCATTTTCGGTTGTTGGTAAACCCTATGCAAAACCATCACCTTTTTGGTTTGTGGTAAACCAGTTGCAAAACCATCATTTTCGGTTTATGGTCAACCCTGTGAAAAACCATCTATTAGGTTTATGATCATCCTATAAAATCATCAGATCATGAGCAGGGTTGCAAGTATAAAGCAGGTTTTCCCCATGTTCGCACTAAGGGGGGGAATGTTAGGAAATATATCTTAGTGCTCCATTTGTATGGGTGAATAATAATTACATGTGTAATTATTATTATGGTAAATTAGTGAAAGTACATTTACTATGTAAATGTAAATAGTAAAATATAAAATGTGGTTAGTATGTGGTAAGTTAGTAAGTTAGAATAATAAAACAATTAGTGTTGTTTTATTATTATATTGGTGAGAGGTTGAAACCATATGGGTGTATGGTTGTATATGAAGACAAATGTTGCTGTAAGGATTGTTATTTTACATCTCCTATATAATGGAGTGTAATGAAATAGTAAAAATATAATAAAAATATAATATAGAGTTGTTGATTTCAATTATTGTCTGTGTAGCTATTTCATGGATTCTTTGTATTAGATCAGATTAATTTCTACATATTCAAGTGTTTGTATTGGTGAGTTATGTGTTGTTACCAGTAAAATGTTGGTTTATTGTAGGTTGGATTGATGTTCCTTTGTTACATTGGTCAATGTAGTGTAGAGTAGAATAGTTTGTTCATGTTTAGTTCAATAAGGCAGCACGCAGAGTAAGGTTCAACTGTCCATCAAAAGACAGTACTGGTTGGGAAGAATTCTGCAAGCATAGCAGAGAACGGAGCATGTCAAAAGTGTTGTGCACACACCATTAGGCTAGTATAGCTTGTATTCAAGATTCATCGATGTGAGTGGGTGTCAGTCCTGCGCAGTCTGCACAGGATGGCGGATCTTTTTCCACCTGGAGGTACTTTCCCTTGGTGTTGATAACAAATCCGTTGTAGGGTACAAGAAAGTGTTTTGGACAAGGAGAAGGGAGAGTTTTGAGCCCTACATTTTGGTGGAGCAAGTGAAAGATATAAAGGGATTTTATTTCCTTTGTCCAGGTTTGATGTTGGAAAAGATACAAATCTAGAGGCGGAATGACCTTCGCGCCTTTGGATTGGGTATTTTTCGGCATGGACTGTGATGACATTCGTTGTGGGTGAAGGAATTTCTAGTTTACTGCCAGTGGAGTTTTTTGGGCAGCGTCCGATCAATGTTATAGACTTCATTCTTATGGAGTCAGTTTCATGCAAAGGATGGAGTGATCAATATTTGGTGGGGAATAGGAGGCATTGATAAGATGGTAGACCCATGCGCTTCAAGTGTGTAGAGGGTTGATCTCCCTCAGGATGGCAAGGCTGCCCTAAAGATGTGTTGGTTGCTGCAGTGCGAGGGGTTTCACCTTTAAGCAAGAGGGGATCATGCACGATGTTCGTCCATTGACCTTGAAGAGGAATGGGGTGTCCAAAGGGTGAAGTCACATTGCGATGCACAAAGGAACCAGGAAAATCACATGGGGAAGCTAGATAGCGGCACAAGGGGATGCACAGCTAGACAGGATCACTGCACATTTCAGATGCGCTATGTGAAGAGGCTTAAAAGGAAGATTGCTTTGTTGAGGCTTAGACCTCCATCCTTCAATAATTTGGTGCATAGGCGCAAGAGGAAGTGCCATGAGGATGTAGTGCATATATGGTTGCAGTGTATGTTGGTACACAAAAGGAGGTAACTCTACAAATGAAGCCCCTACACTGTTTAAGCCAAGTATGACTCGTGCATTCTATCCATGGACAAGGTTATTGCAATGTCACAAGCAAAGAAAGATGTGGTGCGAATGTTGAGCCCCTTGTGCGAGCAGGAGCAAGGTCTGTGTTGGATCACACAAACAAGCATAGACAAGTACAGTAGATGAATTAAGCAACCCGAGGGGAAAAGAAAAGCTGGCAGCTAACAGATGGAGCTGACCTATCAGGGACTATTCAGCTAGCAAAAAGGACGGGTCACCGCAAGTGGGATGTTGATATCAGAATAAGGTCGACATGGAAGCCACTTGTCTGCACAAAGCATGATTTGTGATGAGATTAGTGGATCTGAATAAGACTGATTAGGAGGGTTGATATCCTATATAAGCCGACCTCCTCTACCAAATATGTACATGTCTTGGATGTGGTCCAAAAGTGGAGTGTTTAAAAAAAGTCTACCATTTTGAGTAACAGCTAGGGAAGCCCCCTTTTTTGTACTTGTGCAGAAACAGGAGGTAGCCATTTGTAGAATGTATTAGGTAGCATGTTGAGAAATGAAATAAACCTGTTTATGCTTAATCCAATAAGGAAGCATGCAAAACAAGATTTCACCATCCATCGAAAGACAATACTGGTTGCGAAGGGTTCCACGCGCATTATGCAGAATGGAGGATGTTAGAAGTGTTGGATGCACACTCTTAAAAAAAGTCTACCATTTTGAGTAACAGCTAGGGAAGCCTCCATGGAAGCCCCTTTTCTGTACTTGTGCAGAAACAGTAGGTAGCGATTTGTAGAATTTATTAGGTAGCATGTTGAGAAACAAAATAAACCTATTTATGCTTAATCCAATAAGGAAGCATGCAAAACAAGATTTGACCATCCATCGAAAGACAATACTAGTTGCGAAGGGTTCCAGGCACATTATTCAGAACGGAGGATGTTAGAAGTGTTGCATGCACGCTCTTAGGTTAGAGTAGGTTGTGTTTGTGTCTCTCCTATGTGAGCGAGTGGTGCATGCAGGACATGGGTTCTTTTCCTATCTGTTAGTGTTCTCCGTCAGTACTGATAACAAATCTGTGGCAGGGTACAAGAAAGTGATCTGGATGAGACGAGAGAGTTTTAAGCCAACAACCATGATACTAGGATACAAATGCAAAAAGATCGTGCTTAAAATACCACATTAAAACAAAGGAAAGAAGGTTAATAATCAAGCTAAATATATATTAAAACTCCAGTAGGTTTTCAAAGACACAGAAAAGGGAAAAACATTTATCTCAAACCTTTTGGCCAATAGCCCTAGATACTCTACAATGAGTAACCAGGTTGTTAACCTTTCACCCAAGTGAATATTGAAGCTCATGGAGCCAGGATAATTAGGTATAATCTGGCAGTTGTTTGCAAAAACCCTATCCCTTGTGCACCTTGGATTCATCCTAGATTGGGAGTTTCTGCAATAAGTGTTTGAATTGTAATGGGAAAACTCTCTTGGTGACCAGATTATAGCATTTATGAAAAGAAGGTTGAAGCTTCTGTAATATCCCCTTCGGACTCAAATTTGAGGAATTTGGATTTTCCCCAGTACCCTAATGGAACATTGCCAGGAATGATGATAACCACATGTAAAGAATCTGTTTTTTTACGACAGCAATATGATTTGATGCAAGAACTAGGGCAGTGACATGTTTTAGGTCCACCAAACCCTAGCGATCTAAGGGTAAATTTAGACTTTTTGCCTTCTCCACACACAATTTTTTAGAAATACATCAACAACATGAAACCAATGCTCAAAAAACAGCTGAAACTTCAAAATTCCATATCTTCTTAAATACTTGGAGATAAAATGCAAATGTTAGCTCAAAATGAACACAAAAATATCAACTATCCAATAAAATTATAATCGGATTTTTCCAACGACGAAAACCCGCTGAAAAGTGATCCCACAATTTCCAAATGGGTAGGTCATGTTGGAAATGAATGTGACATCCCCCAAAAAGCGTGCCCTAACTGGAATGTGTGCCCTAGCACTGATAGAAACCCTTGTCGTTCATAAATTTTGAATTTTGAAGCTCCAATGTAACTCCTAGATGAAGTAACCAATGCAACAAATGAGGGTTTCCGTCCCCAAGTGTTGTGACTATTGAAGATTTTTGTCCCCAATAGGATCTAATGAAGGTTTTCATCCTCAAAGGGTGAAAATGAGAGCTCAATGCTCCAATTTCCAAAAGAGAAGTATATAATTCACAAGATGATGATTACAATAAGCCCCAACATTTGCTTTTATAGCCTTTTCTTTCCTTTCTATATGGAGCGTTCCATGTAGGCCTCTTTATTTCTTTTTTTAATATTTGTTTTTCCCTCTTAAAGAGGGACGACCTCTCCCTTTTAGCTGACTAAAAATAATGAAAACACGCTAAGGGTTTTTTTTGTACTTTAGTATTTTAAAATACTTTTTATTTTAATAATAATATTATTAAGTTGTCCCAAAATGAAGAATTGGCCGGGCCCAACTTAAAATATTATTAATTATTTAAAATTTTTAAGTTTAGAAAAGGAGTATGGATGAACAAATAAGATTGTGAGGCACTGTTATCCTAATTTCTTGATATTATTAGTCCATATTGGAACATATCTCACAATTAACCTCGAGGCCTTTCTAGAGTTATATGGTAAACTAGTTTGAAAGCATACTGCAACTCATGATTTCTAAATAAGTCAAAATGTTGCTGAAAAACAAGATAAAATGTGGAGCTGATACCATATCAAGTAGAACCAATCCTTTGACGAGCTCATGCAAAGAGTGATTAGCACTCTCTCCATTAGCCCCTATCTATTTCAAATTGGAAGATGTTTCAACATCAGTATTGTGGACAAGGTCGAAACGCCTATGGTAGACCTCCCTGTACTACATGTGCAAATGCCAGAAACTCAATTAAATGGTCAAATATAGCACTGTAGAATGGTTCTTATGCACTTCATGATTTTGTTATGGATTACTAGATGAAGTGTTATGAAAATTAAGAATTAACCTGACATTTATAATATCTACTTTATTCTTGTAACACAGGTCTTTCTTCATCTATAGTCAGGTCTTTTAGTGACGTTGTTTTTCACATGATTCATTTTTGAAGGGATGTTTTACGAGATTGTACCATATTCCATGCTTCTTACATTTGATTAGTTTCATGGTCATAATTTGGATGACTTGTGATATATACTATATATATATAATTCTTCTGTTTCTCGAATTCTTCTTTATTTCATAGGGTATATAATCTTTGGTTGCTTGAGTTCTGCCCCTGTATGTCTTCACTATGAAAAGGAATCCATTCAGCATTAGTAATATGATGATCAGAATCTTGGGTACTATGCAGGATGTGACTATTCATTGGTGCAAGCCTTCAATGGAGCTTCACATTAGCTGGTGCTAATATTACAAAGTGCTAACATGTAGGCAAGGTTTGTTCTCAGGTATTGTAAATTCTAATGTTTTATTCATCTACAGTTCCTGAGAAGTCACTCCTACTTAAAAAGGAATGACAAGAAGCCTTTTTACTGAATCATTAAACCTAATGTTAATATTTGCTGAAAATTGTAATCAAGACTGGAAGATTACTCGTGTTACAATTTTTTTTTCGTTATGAATCATAGAGCAACATGGCATAAATGTTCCTTGGTGCCATATTCTCCTCTAACTTTGTTATATAACTAGATATTGAATCTTCATCTCATATTTATTTGATTAGCTGATTATTCATTACATGACACTAGCAATAGATGAAAATTAATAGAATATAGATCTTTTAAACACTTGCAATATGACAAACCCCTTGATATGATCTGGCATAATAAGCACGATGGTCTGAACTCAACATAGTTACTACAAACTAGTAATAGATTAGGAATTAGTGTTGAATCCAAGTATTCATACATGTCAATGGGGAGTGAATCATCAATGAAACTAAAACTGCCTTAAATTATGACCATCGAGTCTATACATATCTAATATAAAACAAGTGCAAGGCTTAAATATTAAAAACATACTAAGGTTGTATGATCTTGTAGATACATGATTGTATCAGCTAGTGTCTCAGTGTAGTGTCCCTTTTTTGCACGCTTGTCACTGGATTCTAGATACATGTGCCCATGCTAGTTTTTCAGTGGTGTCCTTTTCTATCTACCTAAGCAAGGAAGGTGTTCTAGATAATGCCATCCTATTGCAAGTGCTTGCACTATATTCGTTTAATTAGCTAATCTTCCCTATGCCCAGTGAAACACATCAAATAGAATGGAAAAGCGAACAAGGAACTGGCTATCTTCATGTTCATGAGTGTCGAGTCTTCATGGAGACTTGGTACAAGGGAGATAAAGACCACTTTGTCCATAAACGAGGCACCCATTGATGTTCATTAAGTCAAGTGAAGATTAAAGTGCATTTCACACTTCATATAATAGGTAACTTACATGAATTTGTGAACTCCTAATTCATCATTGGCCAAGAAGGGGTACTTAAGGAGGTTTGAATGGAGGACATTATCATCTATCATCTATTTTCACATCTACTTGGAGTGGAAATAGTGTAGCTTTTTTTCTTGCAATTGAAAAACGAAAACCCTTCATTGAGGTCGAAACCCTTCAATAGGATCACACTAGGGGACGAAAACACTCTTGTGTGTAAGGGTGATCTCACACGGAGGTCACATTGGTACTTCAAAGTGATTTTATACAGCTGATCTACATTTTCAGCCCTAGATGACTTGCTTGAGGGTTGAGTTTAGTGCCTTTGTAATGTCCCTTTCTAGGACTAAAGCTGAAAATCAAGGAAATAACACAAACACCAAGTGAAGTAAATTCTGGTTTTTATAACAATAGATCTAATATTCCTTGAAACACTAGCAGCGAATTGTATAGGGACTTTAACTCACCATACAACCATGCAACAATAGTTGAAAATGCTTCTAAATAATTATTTCAAGTACGACAACATTTATCCATCCAAATTACATCAAGAAATGGAGAAAACAAGAGATTATAGCCAACTATAATTAATTTTAAGATAAGGGCAACCACAAACAAGGGCTGAAAATGATAGATAAACTCCTCCAAAAATTACCAAATTGTAGATTCCAACCTTATAAAATATGATAAATATGAATATCAAAGAATAATGAAGTTTTGTGCCCTAGAGGGCACCCAAATCCTCTTCTACCCTACTCACTTCCTAGGAGAGGGACTCCAAATAATGTCAAAAACCTTTGTATGACTCCTTTATGCCCTAGATGCAAACCAGCAAGATGGTCTTCAATGAGAGTCTTCAACACCACCAAATTGAAGGGTTTCCGTCCTCCAATCTCCCACAGGGAAGGGTTTCATCCTCCTTGGATGCCACACTAATGGATTGCCACCCAATAATGGAATGGACTAAGAGCAATCAACCATAGAGACCAAGTATAAAGTGTATATGCCAAAAGATGATGTGCAAATGAGCCACCAAGACTCCTCTTATACCACCCTTTGGTTGGCGCCAAGAGTCATAAGAGTGTAGACCGACCTCTTAAGCTCGCTTTATCTTCGATTTCCATGTTGGCAACTTTCTAACCTTCCCGACCTCATAAGGAGCTTACTTTATCTTTTAATTGCATGTTGAGAACATTATAACCCAACCGACCTACCTTTGAGAGTAAAACACCAAATAAAACATTAATAACAATAAAAGGAAATAAAAACAAAACCCAAGGAATTTCCTTGTGCAATTTCTTCTTGGCCATGGGAAAAGAAGTGGCAAGAAATCTTCAATTGGTGCCAGTTTGAAAAAGGGGACATTACAACCTTCTAGGGCACATATTGGCATTTTGAGTAGGTATTCTTGTTCCTCATAATTTATTAGGCCAGAATCTACATTTTGGTGATTTTACGAGTCTATCTATTTTTTCCAGCCCTCGGTTTGACTGTATGGTTGGTGTAATAAAAATTAATTACAGTTGTGATTTATCATTCGTTTCTCCATATTTTCAATGTATTTGAGATTGATAAATATTTTCCGTGGTTGTATAAATTATTTTGGTGGCATTTCAATTCTATTTGCATGGTTAAATGTTGATGTGAAGTCCCTCCAAAATTCACTGCCCTAGAGGACTGATTATTGATTATTTTAATAAGGTTGCAAGGACTGATTTTTATTGTGTGTTGATTCTTTGAATAACATTCTCAGCTATTTCAGTTTGATGTGTGTGGGTTTGAAGGTGCAATATCAGATTTGGGTTTAAGGCCAAACCCTTATTTCCAGATTTAGCCCTAGAAAGGAACATTACAATCAGTGATGCTTCACCCCATTGATCTATGTCTAATGGTGAAATTCGCAGCGCAGCTAGCTCACATTAGCAGCATTTAAGAGTCTCTTTTAAAACATATAACTTCTTTTATCGTTTTCTCTTCTTGAGTATGCTGACATTTACACTGAAATAAGGCGATCTCTTATTAAAATTTGTGTCCTACTTCAGAATGTTAATGAACTGATTTTAGCATTACATCAGTTGCATGGATAGACAAAAAGAGGCAGTTCTTTGTTCCGATAGGTTAAACTTGTAGATAGGGTATATAATTTTTCCAAAGCATTTATTGTTACTGAATATTGCTTCTTGTAGTTTAATTCTAGCTGTAGCACATTAGTCCTGTTGAATTTGGACTATATTAAAATCTGAATAAAATAAACATAATACCTTATAGGACTACATAATAGACATTCCCAGCTATATAAATATGATACTATGTGAAGAAATGCATTCCCTCCGAGTTAAATTCCAACAAAACAAACAACGTACAATTTTTTATCAAAGTAATTTGTGTTACAAGTATGTTAAAAGTCCAAGAGACCAGATGATATGAATTACCGGCACTATATACATATGACATTATGATCAGATGATGTGCATTCCATCACAAATAAAGCTAATAGATTTCAAGGGATAGAGCTTCTTGTGCCTAAATCCTGTGTCACAAGGTACACCGAACAATATGGAAAAAGTTTGAACTTTGCCTAATTTTATCCTTGCCGAACACAAACTTGAACTTTATCCATTATTTTCAAATGTGACATTTTTGACATGCTTTTGCATTATTTTATAAATGTGTGTATATATACATATAAAGATTGAAAGCACTGGACAAAAAGCTCTCTCCACTTTGTCCCCATAACATATTTATGCCCTTTTTTTAGAAAATTAAAATAGTAAAAAAATTCTTTTGTTTGAACTTTAAAACATTTTCTTCCGAACTTCATCCATTGGCAAAATTCAACAAATGTTTAGGCTCCCAATCATCTAATTAAGGGCATCAAATGATTAAGCTCTGAAGTCGGTTCATGCCTTCAATTGGGAGATGGCCTTCAGACCCTTGCCTTGAAATAAGAATAAAAGGCGGATTGTAATGTCCCCTTTTCCACCATGTGAGCCCGATTTTGGACTTCTTGCCATTCCCTTTTAGTGGCAATGAAGTTGAGTGAGCTAGGGAAGCAATGTCACTTCCATTACATTTTTCTTTTCTAATTTTTAATGTTTTTCTTTAGTGTTCTCTTCATTTTAGCAGGTAGGTTGGCTTGGTGGATTTTAAAGGCCAAATAAAAAATTAAATAAGCCCAAAGGAGGTTTGTCATGCATGTTTGGTCTTTGGCGCCAAGATTGGGGTATTTAAGGAATTTTATGACTTCATTTGTTTATCATCTACTTTGGCAGATTTACTCTAAATTGATCTTTGGGCTGATTGCTCTTAGGACTAGGGCAGCAATGGCACTTCTATTACATTTTTCTTTTCTAATTTTTAATGTTTTTCTTTAGTGTTCGGCTTCATTTTAGCAGGTAGTCTGGCTTGGTGGATTTTAAAGGCCAAATTAAAGATTAAATAAACCCAAATGAGGTTTATCATGCATGTTTGGTCTTTGGCGCCAAGGTTGGGGTATTTAAGGAATTTTATGACTTCATTTGCTTATCATCTACTTTGGCAGATTTACTCTAAATTGATCTTTGGGCTGATTGCTCTTAGTTCATTCCACTTTTGCATCAAATCATCTCCAAAAATTATGAAATTAATTGCAAAACACAACAGATCTGAAAACCAACAAGTATACTTCCAAATCATGCAACAATAACCATATTTTGCACCATAAATAAATGCATTAGGGTTAGGAACACTTTCCCAATCAGTTTCCCACACAATAGATGCAACATACACACAAATGGATCCATTATCAAAATCAGATCTACTTCACTTCCAAATCGAATGAAGAGAGAGAGCACAATGAAGAGCTAGGGCATACATCCCATTTCTCCAAGCATGGAGTGATATCAAATGATCAAATCAACATACCCACTAAAGGTCACGCAACCTCCTTTTATAGAATTAAGGGCTGCAACATTCAAAATGACCGACCTTTCCCTTTTTGGAGGGAAAACCACTAAAACTTAAATTAAAAATATACAAAGACCCACTTAAGTGCACTTTATTATTTCTAGTTAAATAATAAAAAGTAACTAGCCTATGTGCACTTTTTAAAACTAACTAAAGATTCCTTGTAGCTCGAGGCATACCAAGGGCTACAATGTAGACAACCGACACCTTAGGACCTTCTTAAAGCTCCCTCCTTGAACCCATGAAGAGAGAAAATGGGTTGAGGGTCTTCAATTCTTCCATTTTAAAAAATGTCCCAAGAAGTGGACATTACAAACATTAACTAATTGAATATAGTTAATGTACTTTAGTTGTACAATCTAAAATGACCTCACCTACATGTAATATTACTTTATGATTAATAAAAGACAGAGATGCACGAGATGCCGGTGAGTCGTGTGTTGTATGCCTTCCATTTCTCTGGATTCTCTAGGGTTTTACTGGAAGAGGCAACAACCGTATTCTTTTGGGGATTTTACACATTGGGTTTCTTTAGGGTAAATTCTTGTGTTGATCCCTCTTTTCATGTGTGTTTGAGTTCTTTGCTTTCTTATTGTTCATTCTACACCACTGCTCCATCAGTTTCATTACTTAAACATCACAATTCTAAGGCTAACTGCTATTTTCTTAAGAAGAGGACTTAGAGGACAACAAGCACAATTCATAACATAAGATTTAGGGAAGAGTAATAAGGAATGGAAAATGCTTGTAAGTATTGAATCATAGATGAATAATTTAGTTGAGAAAATAAGAAATATTTGTATCGAAAGTGGATTCTAAAGAAACCCAAAGAATTTACAGCTAGTAAATATATACTTTGGTGAATTAAACTAAGTAGATTTTATAGGAAACACGGCGGACATTTTTTCAATAATTTACTAAAAAATGAATTTATTTTTTTGGAAAAATTGTGAAAAAATACCTTAACCAGATACATATATGGTGGGGAAGCACTGGGTTGGTGAATTGGTATTGGAATATGATAATATCTAAGCTAATTACAGATTACATTTTCCTGAGCAGGAGAAGGGGCATCCTCGTCATCTATTTTGATAGTATTATGAGCTTGTCGACCTTGATGATGAGAGTTTCTTATGGAAAGAGGTTGTGGATTATACATAAAAGGCTGCATGCTTGCTTTTTTCTTTTTTTGATCGTATACTTTGATTTGTTGTGGAACTGATGAACATTTGCATTTATAGGAATTATGGAGCTTGGCAAGTTGGTTTCCCCTTAGTGAGTGGTCTTGTGAAAAGATGTTGATAATCACAAGGTTGGCTAGATGGTCCACTATTTAATTTCTTCTTATGACATATTTCATGTTTGAATCTGACCACCTTCAAATTGTGGATTTGACTTATGATATATATTGCATTAAATGTTCCCATTTATGTTGGCATTGGAGTGGTGGGCCTGAATCTTCAATGGCTTCTCTAGCCTTTTGTATTAGAGTGATGATCAATTGACACTCTCCTTCCACCCAGAGGCAAGACAATTGTTACTTTGCTAATTGAATCTCTTAGTTTAGAGCTAATGCCTCAGAATAGTTGTTTGATAGAATTCCTATTTCTAATAATGCCACCACTCATTTTTTTACTTTTAACATCAATGTTACTGTTGAGATTAATGTTCTAGCTTTATGCACAAGCCAACTCTTATCATTCCGGACAATGCAACTTCAACACAAAACTTCATTACTTATTGCAAATATTTGACCTGATAAGAGTATATTAACCTTTAGTTGATTTTGCATATTCTCATGTTGTTTCATAAATTAAACATACACATCTAGAGCATATGCTGAATATGTTGGCTGGCTGCTATGTTTACCTACAGAAAATTCCCATCAATTAAATTTTCCGTAAGTATTAAAAGCTTTCTCAAGTAAGGCACGGATGTAGTGTTTCCCACCGAAATAAACAAACCGTAGCTTCCATTTTGATCATATGCCTGGTGATTGCTCTTACAGCTTTTAGATTTCCATATCAAATCAATTGATAAATTGATTGTGCAACAAAAATAGAGTCATTCACCACATACCAGTTTTCAGGATTACATAGCTGTAATTATCTTTTCCCTCCATCCCCAATCAAGCTAGGAATATAGTGTTAAAATTTAATGGAGATTAAAAAGGTTAAATACGATATGTACAACTTGAGACATGTAATGTTACAAAATAGAGAATTGAAGTATTTTGGTCTCCAATATAACTTTACCATGCTATTAGCAAAAACTAATTGAAAGCATATCGGATGCTCCTAAACATTGGGACACAATTTGCAAACATGTATGTCCTATCTTTACTTGTGAAGATAAAGGAGGATCACTATAAAAGGAATAGGAACTTTTGCAAATATTTCGGGAAATGATGAAAGGTTACCTTGGATGGAATTGCAGAGAGTATATAAGGTAATTGTCATTCAACACGGAACGTATTTAAAGTTGATGAAATCATGGAAATCTACTGCCTCAGGACTTAGGAAGGACTTTGACACTGAAATGTGGGATAATATTTACTAGATCAAGTGTTGCCCCTTGCTTGAAATTTCCACCGAACAATATTTTCACAAATTGTACTGCTCTCTTGAAATCCATCCCACCCTCAATAATAAGTGGGCTGTGTATGATACTCCTAGAAGATGGACTGATAGATTCTCTTCTTTGTGGTCTCTCTGTTTAGAACCTATTAAAGCCTCCTTCAGATGTTTACTTTCACCTGAAGTTAGATGTCAGTCCCATGCCATCTAAGTTTTTTTTTAATCAGTGAGTGCATGTAATGTGTGGGACCAAAAAGACACTCATGAAGCATGCACTTTTTGATTGTTTATTTGCTCAAAGAAGGTAGAAACATTTCCTTGTCGGATGGTCCATTAATGCTCAAATGAATTTATTGTAGAAGGATATTGCATTTGGTATCATAAGTTATTATCGTTCTGTCAAATCCAGTTTGTTGTATATCATGTCAACTCAACTTTTATGGTGGTTGTGGAAAACGATAAATAACAACATTTCTCAAAGGGAAAGACGGGTACCTATTGACCTCATCAGTGAAATCACCTTTGTCATGCTTTCTCTACAGGTGGACTTGCTCGTAATGATTAGTGTGGCAGAATTGAGGAATTTTGTAAACAATAGGTACCTTAGTTTTGGTCCAGAGCACTTGTTAATACTGGAAGATTTCCTAGGATTTCTCCCATAGATATTGGTCACCCATAGATCCTTGTCCAGAAAATGTTGAGATTGATGAGGAGGGATGGGATGTCATTATGAATGATACTTGAATAAGGAGAATGGAAATGTTTAACAGGGACAGGTACAGATGTATATTGATGAAGAGTTGTAAGAGGTTCCTTGTGAGTTCAGCGGAACAAATCGCATAAGAAAGCCAAAGGTGAAAACAGTATTGTGAATAACGAATGAGTGGTTTATGACACAAAGGCGGTCCTCCAGGCTCTACAAGATAGTTGCAGACAGGAAGAAATGACAATAGCAAAGGTTCAAAGTGCAAGCAAACCATGATGCCTCTTCTGAACCAAGTTGAATCAGATGTTGTCTGCTTGCATTTTGTCCTATGATTCCTCATTTGCAGAATTGCCATTTCCCATTGTCGGTTTTGGGGGGATCTTCCTAGCACTCATTGAAAAGTTGATTGCTGATAGGGTACATGAAAAGGTCAATAATTTATATCGGTTAATTGATGCTGCAGATGCTCGCAAACGGAAGAGACAAAATGCATAGAGAGTGAATGTTCATGTGTAAAGTCCCCTTTTTTGAATTATTGCCGAAGGGAGACTTCTTGCCATTCTCTTCCCATGGCCAAGAATAATAAGTGAACAAGGGAAGTAATTGAGCTTCGTTTCAGTTTTCTTTTATTATTTTTAATGTTTTCCTTTGATGTTTTACTCCCTAAGGTAGGTTGGCTGGGATTATGAGATTCCCAACAAAGAATTAAAAGATAAAGTGAAGCTTGGAGGTCGGTTTTCACCTATTTGGTCTTTGGCGCCAACCAAGAGATATAAAAGGAGGTTGCTCAGCCTCATTTGCACACCATCTTTGGCGGCAACCAAGGGATATAAAAGGAGGTTGCTTAGCCTCATTTGCACACCATCTTTGGCGCATATAAACTTACTATTTGGTTTTTTGGGTTGATTGCTCAATACCTTCCCACTTGAGGATGAAAGCCCTGTTGTGTGGCATCCAAGGAGGATGAAACCCTTGTGGCTTAGTGGAGAATGAATACTCTCCATATTGGTGAATTGAAGACATCTATTGAAGACTCTCTTGCTGATTGGGATCTAAGGCATCAAGAAGAAGACCTACAAGAGCTTTGACATATTTTTGGAGCGCCTCTCTTAGGGAGCGACTAGGGTTTGAGTGTGATTTGGTGCCTTCTAGGGCACATAACTCATTTATTCTTTGATATTCTGATTTATCATATTTTATAAGGCTGAAATCTATATTTGGTTATTTTTGGAGGGGTTTATCTATCGTTTTCAGCCCTTGTTTGTGGCTGCCTTGCTGCTGTCACAACTTTAATTACAGTTGGATATCATCTCTTGTTTTTTCCATTTTTTTGATGCAAATTGGATGGATAATTGTTGCCGTACTTGAAATAATTATTTAGAAGTATTTTCAGTTATTGTGCATGGTTATATGGTGAATTAAAGTCCCTATACAGTTTGCTGCTAGGGTTTCAAAGAATATTAAAACTGCTGCTATGAAAATCAGAATTTACTTTACTTGGGGTTGTGTGATTTCCTTGATTTACAGTTTCAGCCCTAGAAAGGGACATTACACTGGAAATTAAATAGAAAGAGTTAGTACTGCCTGCGTCTATGCCACCACCATCCCTTATGGGACTACTGACTAAAGGTCTTGATAATCAATGTCACCATCATGTTGCTGGATAAGTATATTTTTAAAATGATCTCCATCTCTTGCAGAACTACTGGCTTGTCGTGATGGAAAGTCGATGCAGCAGCAAAAATTCCACACATCGGCAGGTTTCTCTTCAAAGGTTGGGCAAGACAAATAAAACACTGAAATTTGGATGGTCAGTGCCTAAGAGTCATTGTTTGGGGTACTAAGAAATAATAATATTTTTAAAAAAACAGTGCTAGTAATATTATTGGTCAGCACGAGCTGATGTCAGAAATCTGTCCAGTCCTATATTTCTGCCTTCTGATATGAATTTGTACTGGGGTTTTCATAAAATACTCAGTTTTAGTGATAATGCTCGATAATGCTCAATTGGGATCATGGACCGACCTATAGATATGCAGTTAATGTGATGACATGTATGCTGGTGTAGCCTAGTTCGGAAGATCAGCAAGTTAATTGTAAAAAAATTAAAAAATAACAAGCTGGTAAAGAGAGAGAAAATGAAGGATTTGACTGGGATTGATTGTTATTGAATTGCTGATGTCATCAAAATAACAATGGCAGAATCAAATGTAAATGTGATGTCATATATGGTGATTATGTGAATAAATGATAGCAAAATGAATGAGGTGATGTTATCTTCATCCTTGGTGTTCCTAATCGGACATCATCAACTATCTTCCGATGAGACGAAATTGCAGTTAATGGCTTTGTCGTGTTCTGAAGCACCTATTTGAGCTATAACAATGTATAGATTTAAAACCAAAACCAAAATGCTACTTGAACTAAACATTTACAGAGAATATTATCATCAAAACAAACTAGAAGATTGCTCACCTAAATGGCCGTTGCTCAGCGTCCGACTCTGCAAATCTGCCTCTTGAAATAATCTCCTTATTGAATCCAATCCTCTCATACAACTTGTTCAAGCTGAATTTTCCTACAAACAAAGTGACTTGAAAACATAAAAAACCAGAACAGCTGGCAATAAAATAATTAGACAGGTCAAAACATTTAACAGGTTGTGTTTTGTAATTTAAACTAGGTGGCAATAATATCTTTTCAATGACTATATCCTAGCAGGAAATAATGTAAACACAAACAGAGCAGCTCATTTAGCATTTCAAGTCATTATAAAAAATAATCTTTGCCACAACATATGAGAGTGCAAAGGATGGCTTTTATTCTAACAATATCTGCTTTCAAGACCTAGCAAAATTATTCCTTTTTGTGTTTGTCCTAAAGCACCATAACACATAATCACAAATAAAACAAAATAAAAATAAAAAATAAAAACTTACTTCAAAATAATTAACTGTAATGAAGTCTCAATAGCATGAACAGGGTTCTATTGTAGGCTATTTATGATAAAATAAGAACTTCAACAGCATGACCTGTGAAATGAGCTTTTGGCATATGTGATTTATCTTTACTGGACCCGACACTAGAAGGCGGGAATTAACCAGAAAAGCAAGAGACTTTTTGCTTTAGAAGTAAGCTTTTTGTTGGACCTGGTCGTTGTCATCAATGTCAAGTGGCATTGATGGCAAAAAGGTTGAATGCTGAAGTAAGCAGACTTCCTAAGGTCAAACAAAGTCAATCATGTGTGCTACAGGGTCTTTGCAAGAGAAATGAAGGTTGATTGGAAGTGTCAGCTCACAGAGAGGTTCCAAGTGATTCCATGGAGTATAAGAGCCATGACAGACAAGTTCTCAGTGATAGGTGCATGGTCAAGTGGTCAAACAAGCACAATGTGTTGCGTGTCCTCTCAAGTAGAGTGCAGGCTTCTCAAGGATAAATAGGGTAAAAACAAAAAGTTATGTGAATCAAGTGTGAACATGTTTGTAACCAAGTCTTCACAGTGTATGAGAAGTTTCAGTGGTATGCAAGAGGAGTTTTAGTGATGAATCGAGCACTCATGATGACTTCAATGATGGATTGGTGTTTCAGTAGTGTACAATGGTCTCTGGCTAGTGCAGTGTGCATTCAGAATGGTTACAAGATGATTCAGGGGGAATTCAGGACACTACATGCATGGACAGTGAGATAGGGGTTCAATTGAGTTCACTGGATGTATTGAAGAGGTTGGTACACTTGGCCAAATTGATTTAGAGGACTAAAACTCATTTTCCCATGTTCTAAGTACTCACAAAAATTTGTTGGAGAAAAGAAAAAAAAATTAGTACCGAGGAAAACTTTGCAAAATTTTTGAGTATCTTGAGTTTTAGTGTAGTGCAGATATATTGGGTGCGGATGGAACTAGTTCCCCAGGAACACTTGTTCCTCGCATTGGTCTTGTGGCCGCAACACAAAGGAATCAGTGTTGTGCGGGTATTTCGGGTATTGGAGACCCTGACAACACAGTTTCTCACAAGCCAAGGTTCCCCGCAACTTTGTTTGATCCGCAAGTCAAAAGGTTAAGAGTATTGCGGATAGTGCGGGTAAGTAGTTCCGGCACAGTCGACCCAGACGGAACAGTATTGAGCGAGCCCATGTTGCCCGCAAGCCTTTGAGGCCCGAAAAGCATAGGATTTAGGTGTATTGCGGGTGGATCGGACATTGCGGGCACAAAGAACCCCGATGGCTCTGTTCCACGAGTTAATCAATTCCTTGCAAATAATTTTAACCCGCATCCCGAGGATTTAGTGTGTTGCGGAGAGATAAGGAGTCGGGAGAACTAAATGGATGTGGAACAAGTTCCATGAGGAGAGTTGTTCTCCGCATGAGCCCAAGACCCACAAAATAAGGAATTGGGTATGGAGAGAATGCGGAAGAACATAGCCTGGGTGACCCAAGTTCCAAGTGTTCCCCAAAGATCCGACATACCCGATTCACAAAGGGATAGTGTGATGTGGGAGAAAAGTGATGCGGAGGAACATGACCTACATGACCCAAGTTCCTTGTGTTCGTTATAAACCCGCTTTATCTGATTAACAAGGAAAAATGATTTAAGGGGATATAATGGAGTTTTATAAAGTATAAAGTGTGTTGTAAGGATATAAATATTGTGGACTATTAAATCTTGTTCCCCACGAGCTCCTGATATCCACATTCTAAATATCTCTCGACCCAAGTGTCCAAATTCAGAGTGTTTGGACTTGTTGGAAACGTGGCATCATCCTCTATCCAATGAAATAGAAAAATCCAAGATTGGAGGAGTACGAGTGTCAAAAATGGAATCTTTTAACTGAATGCAAGTGTAACTAAAACCAATCTTAGAACGATGTTACAAGAAAATCAGTTACACCTATTTTATTTAAGCCCAAATTCAAGATCATTATTGATAGATGAAGTTTGAAAAATTGAGCAGTCGAGCCAAGAGGAAGCAGAGGAAGGAGATAGTGAGAGAAGAGGTATGTGTGCAAAATGAGACAGATCCACTCATGATTAACTAATGATTAAAAGAGAGGAGAGCCATATGCAGGTTGTGATTCAATCCAATCTTTCCAGGATCCTGTAAATTTGCCAAGATCATGGAGAAACAATTGTAGTCTCTATGCTCAGTTTTAGAAGAAGACATTGTTATTCAATGAAGATCTATTGAGAGGAAAGCTACATGTTGGAGGAGACACTGGTGTATGATGCAAATCTATTGCTAGAAAAAGAGGAGACCTACAAGCTGAGGAAATTTCTGCAAAGATAGAGAGAAGACAAAGCCATCAATGTGCTGAAAGGACAGAGCCGTCAATCAAAGAACCAATCCAATGAATGCTTGAGGGGAGAGATCAGAAAAGAGGTACAAAGAATGTTGAATATCAGAGTATGAAGAGTGAATAAAGAGAGCAATCAAAAGTGATCATAATCTGTTGTCTTTGCAACATAGAATCTAAATGATCAAACTGTGTGTATCATCTATCTAAGTTGTTGCTTAGATCACAAGGGGTTGCAACCTCCTTGTGGGTAGTGACCTACAGATGATCAGTGGTGGCTGATTAAATTCTAGAGGGTTGAATCCTCCTACTAAGTTGTGGCTTACTAAAGGTCACAGTAGTTGTTGGACTGAATTTGGGAGTTGTGGCTTCCAGACAAGTTGTGGCTTGTCAAAGACTGGGTAGTGGCCTGGTTAAATTATTGGAGTTGTAGCTCCAGATTGAGTTGTGGCTCAATCGGAAAATCATTGTAACCTTGAAAGACAATTTTCCAAGTTAGTGCATTGGTTTCCGTGGGTTTTTTCCCAAAAGGGTTTCCCACATTATATCTGGTCTCCTCGTGTATATGTGTGTTTATTTCTCTTCATATCTCTCTTGATTAATGATGCATGCTTATGACAATCAATCAAGTTTAACAGTAACAGATTTTAAAAAGTGGTAATTGATTGTATAAAATTTATCAACACTGATTCACCCCCCCCCCCCTCTCAGTGCCTAAAATTCTTAACAATTGGTATCAGCGAGTTCGTTCTCTTGTATTAAGCTTAACAGCTTGGAGGTGATCCTAAATACATAAGCATGGCGAGATCAACTCACAAGAAGCATTAGAATGAAGCTCACAATGAGAGGTTGTTGATGGAAATGGAAGGTTGTAGTAGCTCCATGCATGATTCAAATGACGAGGAAGCACAGGTAAATTTAAAAGCTGAATTGGAATGTGCACTTGATGAATTAGACAAGTCAAGGAAGAAAAACAAGAAATTGAAAGTCTAAATCATAGCCTATGAGAAGCACATCACCCTTCTTGAAAAGAAATTGAGCGAGCAAGATCAAGAGGATGCTCAAGAATGCAAAGAAAATGATACTCAATCAGAGAAAGTGTTGAACTCTCTCAAACTCAAGGAAGAAGAGGTTACCAAGTTGAGAACTTTGGTGACAGAACAAGAAGATCAAATTAGACACCATGAAGAAGTGTTGACTCAAAAGTAGACAGAACATGAGAAAAAGGTAGAGGAGCTTGCGGAACAAGTCAAGCTGATCTCTAAGGCTCGCAAGGAAAAAATTGAAGAATGTGATAAATTCAACTCAACTATGAAGATACTTCAAGAGGAAGTCAACCAAACAAAGAAAGCAATTGTGAAGAACAACAAAGAAAAAGAGGATGCATACTTGGAACTTGAAGAAGAGGAACTAAAGACTCTAAAGATTGAGTTGGAACAAGTCACTAATCAGCTTGATGGTTTGCAAAGCAAACAAAGACATTCTGGTGAAGAAGAGCATGAGAAGTGTCAGACAACAATTCAAATCAAGAGTGAAGAATGTGAAAGACTAAATGCTGATCTGAATACTCTCAGAGAAGAAATGGAACAAGCAAAGAAAAGGAATTTGAGAGCTGAATCAAGTCACACTTCTTGTCAAGGATGTTCTCAATCCAAGAAGAACAACAAAGAGCACAAGAAGATCCTTAGGCAGCCAAATGCAAGCGAATTGACAAGTAAGTTTCATGGAAATTGTTTTTCATGCAACATCTTTGGACATAGAACTAGAGATTGTAGGAGAAAGGTAGACAAAGAATATCCATGGAGAGATTGCAGACCTGAGGCTGAGAAGAACAAGATATGTTTCAATTGCCATGAAAGAGGTCATGAAGCTAGGTGGTGCTTGGAAGAGCCTAGTAATTAATTTTGCACAAATAGATCTCCTAGAAACAACAAACATATCATTTGCTTCAAATGTCTAAAACCTGGACACTATGCCAAACATTGCAAAACTAAGCTATATGTTTATAAGAAGGAAGTGGACAAATCCAAACCTCAAGAGAATGCTAAAGGAAATCCTAATGGAGTTAGAGAGATAAAAACTTAAGACAAGAAAGAAAAAGGATTGTTTGCTCAATGTGGAGATAGTACAGGTGTAGAGAAGCCTAAGGTGAACTTGGAATCAAGAAATGAAGGTAGAACATCTAACAATACATCAAAGAAGATAGACAAGACTTCACAAGAAAAACAAGGAAAGAGTGAGCTCAACTATATGCATGAAGTCATAACCAGAAGTCAGAGAGAGCTGCAACAAACTATGAGGGAGAATCAAAGAGAAATGCGTGATGTGTTTACTACCTCCATTAAAAACTTGGCCAAGAACCTACAAGGGAATAATGTATCTATCAACCAAGGATTAAACAACCATGGAGAAGGGACATCTATAGGGCCAACTAGGACCCCTTCCAAGGCTACACGTCTAAATTTCAAAGCTAAGCTCCTACAAAGAGAGGAATCAGTTAAAGAGGAATCCCAAAATGATGTGAATGATGTGAAAGCATGGGGTGATGAGTATGCACAGCTTAGTTTCAGAGTAAGAGAAATGTTATTCTTCATAGACTGCTACCAAGTGAAGAATAGAAAATGTTTAGGGAGGAATCGAAGAGTTCACCAAGAGTCCCCAAGGAGATAAATTCAGCAAATGTTGGGTAAGGTAACTCTTCCTTCATTTGATGGATCTGAAAAGTGTTCTGCTAGAGCTTGGCTACAAAATCTTGATACATATCTTTCTTTAAATTCAATGTATGAGGAAGAAGCCCTCAAATTTGTAACCTTGCATTTAGAGGGAATGGCACATGAGTGGTGGGACCATGGGTTGATCACCCAAGGTCATGGCTCAATTAATACCCTTGAAGAATTCAATTTATGCTTGACTAAAAGGTTTGATAGAACAAATCCAGATATGCACTTCAAAGAGATAGCCCAACTCAAACAAGAAAGATCTTTAGAGAGGTATATTTCTAATTTTGAAAGACTTACAATTATGGTACCTAATATCAGCGAAAAGAGATTAGTATTGATATTTATTGAGGGGTTAGGAGAACCACTAAAAGGTCTTGTCAAAGAATTCATCACCCCATCTCTACAAGGTGCCATCAAGAAAGTATTAGACTTGGAAAGTTTTTTTCCAAGAGGTAGAAATTTGCAATATGGGCAGTAGCAAAAATCAACAACTTATGGGCAGCCAAAATGAGTATTTGGACAACCAAAGGCTTCTTCATCAAGTGGACCAAAGACACAAATTATGGGCAGCAAGGTAAGCCTTTTCAAAAAAAATCTGATGTAAAATATTTGGGTAAAAATAACAAGGAAATTGAGGCTAGGAATGAGCTTATGAGGAAAATATTATGTTTTTCATATAGAGATCTTTGGACTCCTAACCATCATTGCCTTCCAAAAGGGGAAACCCATTATAGTGAAGTCGTTTCAGATGTAGAAGATGAAGAAGAGAGTGGTGATCATGAGGAAGAATACTAGCAATCAAAAGATAAAAATGAGGTTCCCACGGATGGAACATTGGCTACTTTATCTGGAGCACGAAGGTATTATGCTTTTCGTGTCAAGGGTGTTCTTCATGGGAAAAGAATCGTAACATTGATTGATAGTGGAGCTACTCACAATTTTATTGATGAGAGCTTAGTGAAAAGGATGGGGTTGAAGCTAGAATACTTTCAAGGATTTAATGTAACAATGGCATATGGATATACTCTTACATGCACAAAGAAGATTCCCCAACTTGAGTTCACCTTACGAAGACATAAGGTATGTGATGATTTTTATGTCATTGGTATTGGTAAAACAAATGTTATTTTGGGTGTACAATGACTGCAATCTTTGGGTGAGTTCACCCAAAATTATCAAACCATGGAACTGAAATTTAAGACATAAAACAAGGAATTCACTTTGCAGGGTATGAGGAATGGGACTCCACAAGTTGTGACAGCCAAACTTATGGAGAGATCTTTCAAAAAAGGGTAGATTGCATGGGTTGCACATTGTTTAGTAAGGGATACATCTTTTTTTCATCTCAACCATCATATCATGTTGATATTAAGTCTATTTTGGATAAGCATAGTAAACTATTTTCATATTTACCTCATGGATTGCCTCCAGATAGAGGATTTCAGCATATTATTGAATTGGAACCCGGTTCAACTCTGGTTGTGTCTTCTCCTTACCGTCACCCAAGAAATTTTAAGGAAGAAATTGAAAAGGTGATTAAGGATTTTTTGGACATGTGTCACATAAGGCCAAGTTTTTTTCCTTTTTCTTCTTCAATTGTTACGGTGAAGAAGAAAGATGGAACTATGAGAATGTGTGTGGATTACAGGTTATTGAATAAGAAGACAATCAAGAACAGTTGCCCAATACCAAGAACTGATGAGTTGTTCGATGAGTTATATGGAGCTATTTTCTTTTCAAAGATTGATCTAAGGTCAAGCTACCATTAAATTAAGGTAAGAGATGAAGATGTCCATAAGACAACTTTAAGATTTCACTTTGGTCATTTTTGAATTTATAGTGATGCCATTTGGGTTAACCAATGCCCTTGTTACATTTTAACCATGTATAAATCGTATTTTTAGGATATATTTAAGAAAATTTGTATTGGTTATTTTTTATGACATCTTGGTATATAGCAAATCGTGGGAATAACATTTGATGGACTTGGATATGGTCCTAAGCATTTTGGAGCAAAAAACTCTTTTTACAAAGTTATCCAAATGTGAGTTTGGCATGGAAGAAATTTTGTATCTAGGACATGTCATTAATGTCAAAGGAGTGCACGTGGACCAAGAAAAAGATTCAAGTTATCATATATTGGCCTCCTCCCACCACATTGACTCAACTAATGGGATTCTTAGGTCTTTGTAGCTATTATCGCATATTTGTGAAAGGATTTTCACAACTTTTAGCCCCTTTATAAAATTTGAAAAAGCAAGGAGCTTTCAGTTGGTCACCATCAGCCCAATAAGCATTTGATCACCTCAAAAAGGTAATGATTTCATGTCTAGTACTCGTTGTTCCAAATTTTTCAGTACCTTTTGTTGTTGAGTGTGATTCATTAGGGGATGAAATTGGGGCAATTTTGATGCAAAATAAATACCCCATAACATTTGAAAGTAGGAAGCTTAAAGATATTGAAAAAAGGTATTCCATTTATGATAAAGAAATGTTGGCAATCATGCATGCATTGGTAAAATTCAGACAATATCTAATTTTTGGTAGATTTGTTGTAAAAACATATCATAATAGTTTGAGGTACTTTCTTAATCAAACTGATTTAAACGATAGGAAACAGAAATGGGTGAGAAAAGTTTGATCTTTTGAATTTGAAATTCAGTTTATGAAGGAAAAAAATAGCATAGTTGCAGATGCATCATCAAGAAAGCCATATTGCTGCTCTATGAGTCGAATTACAGAATATTAGATGGTTGTTATAACAGAGGAATCTGTAAAAAAATAGTTTTTTGTGTTGTCCTAGAGGGCGAAATTGATGATGAAAAGTACAAAGTAGTTGATGGCATCATACTCTATAAAAATAGAGTCTTCTTAGTCCTTGAATCTAAGGTAAAACATGAAATTTTAGAAGCTATGCATGATTCACCCTTGGCTGGTCATCCAGGATACTTTAAGACATACAAAAAAGTGAGAGAAAAGTTTGTATGGAAGGGACTCAAAGGGAAAGTGCTTCAACACATAAGGGAGTGTCTTACATGCTAACAAATCAAAACACAACATGAGTTTCCAAAAAGTCTTTTGCAGCCTCTACCCATTCCAAATGAAAAGTGGGAGAGAATTTCTATGGACTTCATCATTGGTCTTCTTATGGTCCAAGGTAAGAGTGTCATTTATGTAGTAGTGGATAAATTGACTAAGTATGCACATTTTTTTCCTCTCCCCCTTTGATGGACCTCTAGTTTTTGGAGTATTTTTTTTAAAAGTTTTTGGACGTCATGGGCTACCAACAAATATTGTGAGTAATAGGGACAACAGATTTTTAAGTTCTTTTTGGCAATAACTCTTCCATCTTGTAGGCACAGAGTTGACTCTAAGTACAAGTCATCATCTACAAATGAATGGGAAAACTGAAAATGTAAATAAATGGGTGGAAGGGTACCTAACAAGATTTGTTATAGGGCAGCAATCAGTGTGGATTAACTGATTTTGTTTGGGGGATTTTTGCTACAACACTTCCTACCACATGTATATTGGTATGCCTCCATTTAAGGCTTTATATGGTTATAATGCATTTTCTTTTGTGGATGTTGTTATTCCGGATAGTAGTGTGTCGAGTGCTAAATATTTAGTGCAGCAGAGCCAAGATATCATGAAAGCACTCAAAGACAACCTTTCACATGCTCAAAACCAGTAGAATTGTATGCAAATCAACGAAGGATTAAGAGGTCTTTTGAGGTTGGGGATATGGTTTTCCTAAGACTACAACCTTATAGCCAATCTTCCCTCAAAGGGAACGGATCTGAAAAATTAAAACCAAGGTTCTATGGTCCCTACAAAGTCAAAAGGAAGGTAAGGAATGTTGCATACAAACTTGAGATTCCATCTCAAAGCAAAATTCATAATGTTTCCCATGTGTCAAGCCTTAAATAAGCATTGCAGCAGCATATCTCTCCTTCCATGGAGCTTCCCCCTCTTGATGATGAGGGAAAATTAATACTAGAACCATAATATATTATGGAGGTACGTGAAAGGAGGTTGAGAAATACAGTTATCAAGGAATATTTAGTACAATGGAAGGGTCTACCCCTTGAGGATGCAACTTGGGAAGGTGTTAAAAATTTTAGAGCATCTAAATTTGAAATTGCTTGTGGGCACGTAATTTGAGGAAGGGAGGATTGAAATGACCCTCTTTCTAAAATAACAATGTTGAAGACCCTTGGCCTATTTTGTCTACCCGACGGTTAACGGGGTGAACACAAGGGTGAATTAAGTCATAGTAAATTATTATAAAGAGCCAAAAAAGAAAAAAGAAAATTATAAAGCACTTATATTAAATTAATATGACTTAATGATAAAGTGAAAATAGAAAGAGGAGAAAAACACTTAGTAAATATTATTTATCTTAGGGGAAAATGCAACCTCCCTTGGGAATAAATACATGTGGGAAAAGCATTAAAAAATAGGAAAATTGTGATTAGGTATGACAGTGGCTATTTGGGCCCTATTCCTTTATTAAAGCAATTCGACTTGCTTGGAGGAGTATCTCATTTCCATTTTACAAATCTGAATTTTGTATGCTTAGCCTAGTGCTTATATCAAAAATTCTCTAAAGACGAAAACCCTTAGCGCTGCTCTCTTGAGAACGAAAACCCTCTTGAGATTGAGGAGAAGAATGAAACCTCCTTCTTGGTTCATTTTCCAGCAGTGTTTTAGTGTGTTTGAAGCAATGTTTTAAAAATCGGAACCAGCCAAGGGTTGGACCGGAACCGAACTGGAACCGGACCGGTTCAAACTTTATGAACCAGTTTACTAAAAAATACATAAAATTTTATATTTTTAATGAAAACAATATATTTGAAAGGTTAAAAACCATGATTCCAACAATTACACACAAAATATGCAAAGTTTGCTCTTATAAATATGTAAGAAAGGTGTTTATAGCAAAATGGCACGAACTCCAAGTCCAATACGCAATACATATATCATATATGAGATTCCGAAACAAAATACATAAACAATGAGGGGCTCTAAATGGCCTCCATAGTCCGAGACTCCAAAAAAACAACATGATATGATCATTGATACATTACAAATACTACATCAATCATCAATCATCAAACTCTGCACCGCTACTGGAAATGTATTAAAAAATAGAAAATAGAAAATGTATTAAAAAGAACGCTTTTTTAATTAAAATCGCCGTATACGGCTATGCAGGGTCAAACCGGCCAGTTTGGGTTGAAACCGGACCGGTTTGGCCTCAAACCGATCAACTGATCAGGTTCTTTGACCAGTTCGTGAAAAAAACTATTAAACCGGTCAAACCGGCCGGTTCCGGTTCGGCCGGTTTTTAAAACACTGGTTTGAAGCTGATTTTCAGAAGGGTTTGAAGAGGTAAAGTGTTGCTGAGTTTTCTTCATATTCCTAGCTGAAGCGACCCACTTGGAGGATTGTTTGGAGGTGTTGGGTAAGAATAAAAATCAGATCTGTGTTGCTGATATGTGTTCTGATTTTTAGTCATTTGGATCATCATTTTCGAAGTGGTATTTGGCTCCGAAACTTGTCATTTCCAGCTATTTCTGAAGACAAGGGTTTGCAGAAATAAAATAAATAAATCAGCCTTATTTGGAGCTTCAAACTGGTACTTTTAATTCTGCAATTTTCTTATAAATTCAGCCTATTAATTCTGATATAGAAAGTGTGTGATTTAGTTCATCTTTGGAGGGTGTCTAATTCCCTAGCTAGTCGCATTTTCTAAAATAAATTCCAGATCTGCATTGTGTTAATTTTTTTTGTAATCTATTTCAAGTTGGGTATTTGGGAAAATCCATTGTATGCTCTTATATGTCCTTTAGGGGACATTACAGAAATTGCCAATCAATTATGTAGCTATAGTAAGAATTTAAAATTTTGAAGTGTTGTAGCTTTCGTTTATACATTGAAAAGGGTAATATAATGAACAACAACAAACGATGATGTTTACCTGTGACAACCCCAATGGAACCAGTCAAAGTAAGATTTTCTGAAAGAATTACTCCTGCTGCCATTGCCATGTAATACCCTCCACTTGCAGCCACATCAACCATGGATGCAATCACAGGTTTTGAAGCAGCTAATAACCTGATCTCTCTCCACATTCTGTTTGCAAAAGCACAACTAAAAAATCTCATGCATACAAAAAAACCTCCCAATAAGCACTCAAATCAAGTAGTCTGAAGAAAACAATTCATAAAAAATATCGAATTTCAGAACACAAAAACAAGACCTTAAGTAAGCATAAATATCACAAGAATGCAACTTTCCATAGCACTTACAAATCTGATGCAAGGGCATCCCCACCTGGGCTGTCAATACGCAAAATCACAGCCTTATATTTCTTTGATGCTGCAAAATCCAAGGATTGCCATGATATTAAAAATCGTATTCTTTTACATAACAGGAAAAATGAATTTCATGACAATGTGTACAGCATAAATTGCTTGCAAAAAACGTCTTCTAGCTTATTCAGTGTATGGGTGTGAATACATGGAATAAATATAGATAATCCTACACCAACGGGATGAAAGAATAGGAAAAATGGAAAAACCAGGGGCAACCCATATAAAAGGCATGAGAAGTAAAGGACCTCGTACTTGCCGAATCTTCTCGATAAATTGTTCACTAACAATACCACTCCTTGAGCTGCTGAAACGACCGCGTACACGGCTAATGCTCCCCGAAGACCTAATAACTGCAATCTGATCTCTTCCCCCAGATAATCCAAGGCTCCACTTTCTGACCCTTGAATAATTTCTGAAATGGAAGCCTAAGTGTATGAATCAATTTGAACAATATATATGTTGTGTTTCATTACCACGAGTGATCAATATAATTTTCCATGCACATAAAACAGGATATATTTGCAAATCAACAAGAAACGAATATAAATCTCCAGCATGGTAAGAAAAGAAAATCATAAAAAGTTAAAAATCATGCATTGCAGGATGTATTTCCTACACTGAAAGCATAAGAGTGGTTCCCCTATCCTTCTAAGTAACAAGACTCGTGAAAGTGCACAGCATACAATTTTATCCTTGTCTGAATTATTAATACCATCAATTTTTCAAAAACCCACTCAGGGCTGGTCAAAGATTGAGGACTGCCTCTCTCCTTTCTAAGATTGGTATCGTTATTATTTTGAATACTCTTTAATGGATTACTTTATGAAGCAGACATATCGTATTGATTACTATTTATAAGACTACATCCCATCCATTCACAAACAATTAATTTGAGAGATTTTATTAGTGCTCCGCCCTACAGGGCTTCTCAATCTTCTTCATATTTGTGTTTACCTTATTCTTTCTTTCTATTGTGTGAATAAGCTAAAATTTAGTTGATCCAGACCTACCAAAACATAATTCTGACAAGAAGTCAATAATGAGGCCTACTCCAAAGCTTAGTCTGTGTGGCAGACTACAGGATGACTGTTACAGTGTTGGACAAACCTGGCTGTGCAACTAGTACAGTACAACCTCAATAAGCATCTCTTCCTAGAAATAGAGAGCAATGGCAATATTTTAAAACAGATATTTGTCTTATATGCTTGAGTGTATCCAAATATGTGGGGAAAAAGTCCCAACAAGTGGCTTCTGCAAGTATCATTGCATGTAGCACTGGTAGAGTTAACAGCCTGAGTTTGATCCCTCACAGAGGCTTTCCACAAAAAGCCAATAAATACCTGAGAACATCTGTGATGTTATCAATAGAATATGATTTGCTGCAAACGGCTAACCAAATACAGAAGCGACAAACAGAGGAGGAACCACTGTCTGGGTAGAGGAGCCATGATAGCAAGCCAAGCAGCCAGATTTCAAGAGCATCATAGCAGCCAGGAAAGAAGTCTAGCCATATTTTTGGTCTGGTACATGGCATAATGATGACATTACAGCTATATTTTGTGATGTCCCCTTTTCCAAGCTAGTTCGTTTTGGAGACTTAGAGCACATTCCACTTCCCGGGGGCAAGAAGAAAATGAACAAGGGAAGTAATTGTCATGTTTTTCAGTGATTTTCATGAACATTTGCCTTCTTCTTTAATAGTTTTCTACATAGGTCAGCTCGGTTGGGTTAAGAATGTGAAAGGCCAAAGTAAAAATAAAAGAAAAGCATCCTTATGAGGTCAGTCCTAGCTTGGAGACACTCTAACCTGCTTTGGCGTCACAAGGTATAAAGAGGGTTCGCTTGGCTCATTTGAGGATCATCCATAGTTACCTAAGACTCGGTATTTAGTTTAACAAGTCACATGGGGGTGGTTTCCATTTTCTCAAAACAGAGGGCACCGATAGTCTAGTGCATGACCTAGTCTTTAATTTTCTTTCCTCCAAATTGAGTTTTTGAAATAAATCTTTCCATTTTCCAAGTAAGGGGGAGGGGATTTTCATATTATGCTCAATAATTTCCACTTTATTACTTCGAGTTAATTCCTTGACATAACAAATGTCTCTACTTTCAGATTTGAAGATGCGTCTATTTCTTTCTTTCCATACATTCCACAACATAAGGGAAAAAGCAATCCAGATTCCTTTGCTTATGTCCTAAGTATCGGAGACTGTGCGTTTCCAAACTCTAACAGTTTCCACAAGATTAATAGAAGAGTTCCAATTGAGGGATAACCAGTCCACCAAAATATTCCATAGAGACATAACAAAAGGGCGTTGAAGAAAAAGGTGGATCAGAGTTTCATTTGCTTCTTTGCATAGAGGGCACCAAAAGGGTCTTGTATAATAAAATCCAGATAAAGAATCTAACTTTAGGCCACTGAGCAAGATGCCAAAGATCAACAAAAATATCCTTCCAACGATGCGGCTGAGTACCTATCAAGGTACTATATCCTTCAGCAACAGAGTAAATCCCTTCAGAAGATTTTTCCCAAGCAAGGGAATCAATTTCAGAGGAAGTAGGAAGGATTCTATTTTGAAGGAGAGTTTGGAAAAATTGAATTTGGCCCATAGAAAATTTGCCCTGCCACAAAGACGGAGATATCCACTCACTCCCCTGAGAAGATGATTGTATATAATGGATCACCTTTTCCTTTCCTTTATTGTGAAGAGTATTCATAATATTTCTAAAATTTGGATACTGCTCAATCAAAGGTGGGTGGTCATCCCACGAATCAGTCCAAAAGTTAGCCTGATCACCTTTCCCAATTTTCCAAAAAAAATGTTTTTTAATAACTTCTTCACCAATTTTGAGGACCAATAGAATTGAAGATCCCTGAGAAGGTAAAGAGTGTCGTATCGACTCTTGCGGCATCATTCCTTCCGCATATTTAGCTCTAATATTGATGGCCCATAGATGATATGGATTTTGCAGCAGTCTCCAATATAACTTTGCAGCTAAAGCTTTATTATTCACCACACTGGATCTAAAACCCAATCCCCCATCTTTCTTTGGAAAACACAATGTTTTTCATTTCACAAGATGCCATTTCCTAACCTGTTGACTTCCTGTCCATAAGAATTTTTGGCTGATGGAATCCAACTGATGTAAAACGTTCGTAGGAATATTCAAAAGGGAAGAAAAATAGATAGGGATAGCCTGTAAAACAGCTTTAATCAAAGTAATATGTCCCCCATAAGTTAACCATCTATGAGTCCCTTTACTAAATTTTTAAGAATCTTTGTGGGTAGCCAAGTCCAATCAATTAATCTTTTAGAGACCAATGGGATACTGTTGGGTTTTAAAATTGCATTTTAACAACCACAGTCAGGGGACAGCAAGTCCCTCCTCTTTAATGGGAGAGGTTCCCTTATTGAAAGCAAGCAGCAAAACTTATATACAAATGCACAACTTTCAAAGTGTGGATTCCTGATACTGTGAAACGTTTTATGCCCAAAGATCGTCAATAAGAAAGAATAGAAGAACTAAGGAGATGAGAGATGAAGAACATAACAATACTTTCAGGAAATATAGATGGCAGAATATAACCTTATACGTATTGAGCCAAGGAGATGCATAATAGAATCATTAACTTTCATAACAGATATAATTCCACAGACACAAAGTTCCAGAAATCATATAAACAAGAACACAAAGTTTCTTATCATAAAAGATGGATGACTTGCAAATTCGAACAAGGAAAGAAGGAATAGCAGAGGAAGAAAGGGAAAAACTTCTCTATTGATTACCTTCGAATCTATATCATCTACAGAGTACCAGGATCCAACCCTAACAATGGCATGGAGAAGCCATTAAATAGCTTCCAAGAACAGTTACATTCGGTTACAAAAATGATGAAAACTGATTCAAGAAACCGACGTCTAAACTTCTCTAACGCCTCAGTCGTTTCCATGCCTAATGGCAAAACCAGACGCATTGAATCGCAGCCGTTCATCTTGCCTTCGCAAACTTTGAATTTGAGTCGTCCACGTGGGAGAGATTTAAACTAAAGCGGGCCTGAGGACATCTTTTGTATTTTGTGACTTTGTAGAGATTTTGCATTTCGGAACATTTTGGCCCACCCATCCACTTTTGATAAGGGCTTGACACGTGGCTTTACCTGAATGGGGACAGAGTCGCGGCTCACTTTACAATTTTAACTCTTTTCAACAAAGGCTCAAAAACTCAAAGTGCTCCGCCGACCCGCCTCCCTGCTTTGACTTTTGATGCGGGCTCAACATTTGACTTTATCCCTTGGCATGAGTGGGGCCGCGGGTCACTTTATAACATTACGCCCATTGGGAAATAAAACCAAAAAATCCCAAATCACTCCGACGGCCCGCCTTTCCGCTTTGACTTTTCAAAGCATCAAAACACAAAAAGGGCCCACCTTTCCGCTTGAAACATGGCCATGTGTCCCTTTTTTAGACCTTGGACACGTGAAGGCTTCCTGCTCATTTGAAGACTCTGTTTGGACCTGACCTTCGGAGATGCGCCGATGAAGCACGTGGAGAGTTGGCGCATGTTTGGGACCTGCTTTTGGATTCGCCCCCTGAGATAGCGCCGAAGGGACACGTGGGGCTTTCCGCTGGTTCTCCTTTCCTTAGCTGATTCGATGGCCGGTTCTGCCCCTTTTCGGACCTGGGACATGTGGAGGGCTGGCGCCCATTTGGGAACCCGCTCTTGATTCTTCCTTTGAAGTTGCGCCGAGATGACATGTGGAGCTGTCCGCCGGTCCTTTTATACTTAACCGATTTGGGCCCACTGCCCATTTGACCTCTGTTGGGCCCTAGACACGTGGAGAATTGGCGCTTGTTTGGGGAACCGCCTTTGGCTTCGACCCTTGAAGGTGCGCCGATGAGACAAGTGGCATCGTCTACTGGCCTTATACTTTTTCAGCGGCCAATTCAACTTTTTTGAGGCTCTGACCACGTGGAGGGCTAGTGCTCATTTGGGGACTGTTCCTTGGGCCTCACTTCTAAAGTTGCGCCGATGAGGCACATGGAGGCTTCCGACGACCCTCTTATACTTAGTCGATTAAATGGTCGGCTCTGTCCCTTTTTCGGACCTTGGACACGTGGAGGGTTGGCGCAAGTTTGGGGTCTCTCTTTGGGCCGCGCCTTTTGAATTTGCGTCGATGAGACACGTGGCGCCTTCCGCAGTCCTATATTTAGCCGATTCGGGCCTAGTTTGTCTTCTTTTCGGACCTGGGACACGTGGAAAGCCTGCGCTCATTTGGGGACTATCCCTTGGGTCCTGCTCTTGGAGTTGCGTCATTGAGACACGTGGAGGCTTCTGCTGTCTCTTCTTTCCTTAGCCGATTTGGGTCGCGATTGAACACTACCTTTCACCATTTTTCTCCCGCTGAGCTCTGATCTCCTTTGACGTCATTAGCCTCCTTCGCCGACCTGCCCCTTCATTATTGGATTTGGAATTTGGGCTCGCATGATTGAACCGTCCCTTCTGATTTTCTTTTGTGCAAGGTCGTGTTCGATCAATTTTGCCAGGGGGGCAAAATTGGGATAACATGCACCAACTCAAAATTTTCGAAACTTGACTAGAAAAGTGAGGCGAATTTTGAGGGTGACAACAGATACCCAAGTATTTTAGAGGTAATGATCCCTTTTGAAATCCTAATTTTGCGAAAATATCATGCTCTAGCCTGGGTGAGCAATGGAAGAAAATGATTTTTGACTTTTGCCTGTTTATATCTTGTCAAATGGCCTTTGAAAAAGCTCCAAGTTGTAGATTTGGTTAGCTTCTTTTAAAGATGCTTCTCCCATAATGGAGGAATCATCTACAAATTGAAGATGAGACAGAGGATCCACCTGTCTAGCCAATTTGATACCTTTCAAGTTCTTTTAGGTTCTCGTCCTGGAGAACAATCTGCCAAAAGATTCAGCAACTATTGTGAAAAGAAATGGAGATAAGGGATATCCCTGCCTTATACCTCAAGAAGCAAAAAATCTAGCCGTAGGAGATCCATTAGTCAAAATTGAATAAGAAACTAAAGAAATACAAGCTTGTATCCACTGAACCTAAAGGGGGGAAAACCAAACCTCAACAAGATTTCAGTGAGAGACCAATTTACCCTCTCATATGCTTTAGACAAATCCAGTCTCAAAAACATTGCTGATTTTTTTTAATTTCCTAGGAATGGAGGACTTCCTAAGCCAGAACAATATCATCATAGATTTGTCTATGAGGTAGAAATCCCCCTTGTTCCGGAGATATTACTTTATGAATGATGGTCTTCAGTCTTTCAACTATGAATTTAGTAATTATTTTATAGAGCACATTGCATAAAGCAATGGGACGATATTCAGCAAGGGTAGAGGCCTCTTTTTTCTTGGAAATCAAAGCAATATAAGTTTGATTGATGACTTTATGGACAATCTTCACTTGTTTGCATTCTTCCACCTCTTCCAAAAGATCATTTTTTATAATGTCCCAAAATTCCTGATAAAATTCCATAGGGAATGCATCCGGACCTGGCATTTTTCCTTTTTTCATAGCCCACACAATTGTTTGGAGTTTCTTCTCTGAAACTAGCTTCAAAAGAAAATTATTGTCCTCCTCTCTAATCAAGGTTGGAACCATGTTAAGCCATTGTTGTTGAGCATTAAGATCTAGATTAGTAGCAGCAAAGAGCCCAGAAAAGTATTGTATTACTCATTTCCTAAGAAGCCAATACGGCACCCCTAAGACTGTCGATACGTACCAGGAGCAGCGCGAAAATAATGACTTCTTTCATTTTTTTATTTTTTTTCATGTTTTAAAAGCCCAATAATATTAAAAATTTAAATATTCTTCTAATCTAAACCCTAAAAGCTAACTCTAAACAATTAAAAAAACAACACAAAAACAAAACATAAAGCAAAGAAACTTACCTTTGGCTCTCCAAAATTGCATTGTGCTTGTCTAGGGTTTGAGGAGCTATTGCTAAGCTTGTAGGAGTGTGAGGAGCTGTAAAGGAGGAAGATTTGTGAAGGATTTGTGGTTTACTAAGTGAAGGTAAGTTTTTTTTAAATTTCTAACCTTGTTTCTCTTTTTTTTTTGTTATTTAATCTTGCACACATTACATTTTGATTTTTTTGCTTATGTTCATATTTTTTTTGCTCTTTCTATTTAATTTTTTTAATTTTCATTGTTCAATCACAATGCAATTGCATGCCATTGTTTTCTAAGTTCTTTGCTTTTTTTTTTTTGAACCTTGTAGGTATTTCTACAATGGCAACAATTTCTGCTTCTTATGGGCAATCTTTGGCCAAGGACTTTGATCCAAATTCACCGTTATAGAGACTTGAAACAATACTTCAACACATTGCAGGTGCTGGTTGTTTTGAATGGAAATGCAATGATTGTGATGGACTATTCAAAGGCTCTTACAATAGGGTGAAAAGCCACTTGTGTGCCATAACGGGTAATGGTATAAGAGTATGCAAGGGGAGGAATAATGCGGGGCTGCCAAAAGCAAAAGTTTTGGCATATATCAAAGAGCAGGAAGATGTAGAAGCAAGTGTGGCTATGAGAGCAGATCATCCATTGGCCAAAAGAGGAGGTTCATTTCGTTCAACGAGGCCTCCAGTCGCTCCATCACCTAGTGGATCCTTAATTGTGGCCATGCCACATCCATTTGTGGCTCCTATCTCCACGGATGAGGATGTTTCCCTTGCACAAAAGAAAATTAAGACGAAAGGGCCATTGGAAAAGGCCTTTCAGAATGAGAAGCAGGGAAATTGCAGATGAACACATTACAAGGTGTGTATATGCTAATGGCCTTTCTTTTAATGTTGTGAGATCACCTTGTTGGCATGAGATGGTGAAAGCCATCAATGGGGCACCAAAAGGGTATAAATCACCAGGATATGAGAAGATCCACACCACCCTTTTGGATAAACAAAAAAAAATATGGAAACCTCCTTGCAACCAATTAGGGACTCATGGACCAAAACAAGTGTGTCCATTGTTTCTGATGGATAGGAAAGATGCAAGAAACCGCCCTTTAATCAATGTGATTGCAGCGCCCTTTATGTTTTCCCTCCAAAAGGGAAAGGTTCTTTAAAATTTGGAATTGCGCCCCGATTAAAAATTGCGGAAGGGCATGTTGAAAATGAACTCCTTAAAATACGGATGTTGCCCTCGATGTAAAAATTCGAAAAATTACGGAAGATCGCTGCTACATCCGAAGTTCGAAGACTATATATACTTTGCCATTATTGGCTCTTTATAAATTTATGCATTATTGTATACTTTATATCATTATACAGTATTGACAAATTTCATACAAGGGTAAAAGTCGTGCATCCATCTATTAATCATCATGAAGGTGTTCATAAGATATTAACTAGTTATTTCAAGTTTTAAGATTGCAGCGAAGTTTTGGTTTCAAAAAGGTGCTTTTTAGGCATGGATTTAGTATGAAAATGATAACTTTTGATATCATAATATTGCCATCTATGCTGCATTTAGAGCTCGAGAAATTTTCGGATACAGTATTTTAGAGTTACGACACCTGAAACGGAGCCATTTTCAGAATGATAAGTTACTTATGTTTACACATGCAAGTTTTCGCTATATACATCTATCATATTCCCTGAATTGGCCATGCAAATATCCCTTTCCAAAAGTTATGGCAAATTTTTTTCTTTCCTTGTTAATTTTTGCCTAAAAAAGGAATGATTCTAATTTTTTTGTTGCAGGGTATAAAAATAATAACCGAACCGCATTTGGTTAATTCGCATGCTTCAAATTTAACTCATACGGTTTGAACCGGATTTACCTGACTTGGATGGAAAATCCGGCCAAACTCTTCCCTAGTAATCTATGGATTGCAATATACCCTAAGGGGGCAATGTTTTAGAAAGTTGTTGATTGTGAGGGGCAAGTGAAGGATGCCCAATTCATAGCCAACATTCTCTTTGAGTCCATTGAGGCAGTGGGGCCTAAAAATGTTGTCCAAGTCATAACGGACAACACCAAAAATTGCAAAGTTGCGGGGATGCTAGTTGAGGCACGGTATGGGCATATTTTTTTGGACACCATGTGCCATGCATTCATTGAATTTAATGCTAAAGAAAATGGCAAACAAAATAGAGTGGATCCAACAAGTGTATGCAGAAGTTGAAGAGATCCAAATGTTTGTCACCAACCACCACATGTCATAGGGCATTTTGATCATTCTCAGTTGGAGCTACTGAAGGTAAGGAAAAGCTTTTATTTTTTTTTTTTTAATTTAAAATTTAAATATAAGTTTTTTAGTATTCTTTTAGCTTTCAATTTTTTTTTTTAATTTTTGTTCCTCATTCTTATTAGGTTGTTGATACTCGGTTTGCATCACACACAATCGTCTTGAGACGACTAGTGAAGGTGCGAGAGACACTCATGAGGATGGTAACATCCAATCTTTGGTCTGTATGGAGGCAATCAAACACTCAACGGGCTCAAAAAGTGAAGAACCTAATCTTAGAGGACCCTTGGTGGGATAGAGTGGATTATTTGTTGAGTTTTACGGAGCCCATTATGAGCATGATCCGGTTTACTGACACGGATCAACCATGTCTAGGAGAGATATATGACGACATCGACTCAATGATTGAGAAGATAAAAGCCGTCATAAATGCAAAAGAACAAGATCATCGAGGAAATATTTTTCAAACAAGGGAAGTCAATCCTCATTGAGCGGTGGAACAAAATGACCACCCCATTACATCTACTGGCTTTTGCATTGACTCCTAAATTTTATAGCACAAAGATCCTTTCCTTGCCAGGGAGGGTAGCACCATACAGGGATGTAGAAGTCAATGAGGGATATATGGCGGCATTGGCTAGGCTCTTCCCTGATCTTGAGGCCCAAGACCAGGTTATGGTAGAGTTTGGCAATTTCATAGCAGAAACGGGTCATAGCTTTCTCACTCGTCGGAGCAAATACAAGATGGATGCTCATATGTGGTGGTACCTCCATGGTACTTCATCGGTTTACTTTCAACCTCTTGCAATCAAGGTCTTAGCACAGGTAAGTTTTAAATTTTTTTATTCTCTTTTCTTTTAGTTTTTTAAAATTTAAGTTTGAGTGTTTAAATTTGAAGTTGAACTTTGCATTGATTTTGAAGTTTGGGTTGCCTTAATAGGTTGCAAGTTCATCTTCCTCTGAGCGCAACTGGAGTACATATAGTTTCATCCACTCACAAAAACGCAATAGGTTGGGGGTTAAAAGGGCTAAAGATTTGGTATACATACATTCCAACTTGCACCTTTTATCTCACAAGCAGCCGGAGTACAAGGAAGGGTCAACAAAACATTGGGACATTGATCCAGAGATAGTTGACTTGGATGCTTCTATTTCCCACCATGGAGCATATGATGATGAGGGGAGTTCTGTGGCACCACGAGACCTACATGCACAAGGGGGTGCAACTGGCAGTGACCCTAGTGCGAGTGGTTCGAGCCCATGTGGTTCTAATGAACCACATAATGATGATAATGTAGCTGATCTCGATCCTCTTGATGAAGAGGAATATGATGAATATTGACAATGAAAGATAGTTTGAACTTTGAATATTGATCTATGATTGAATTTAATTTATCATATGCAGATTCATGACATTCACATTGTGTTCGATTTAAGTATTTTAATTTAACTTTTAAGCTTTTAAGTTTCTAAGTTTTATCGGTATCCTAGCTTGTTTGTTGTGGTTATTCACTTATTTAGCTTATAACTTGTCTTTTATCTTGTCTTTCATATGCATAATATGTGGTTAATAATTAAATTCCTATTTAGAAGGCTGAAATTTATATATTTTTTAATTTTTATATAGTTTTTGTACTGCCATAATCCTACATGTCCGTATCCTTTGTCAAAAGTTCTTTGTAATGTCCGTTTCCCTCGTAGGGCTGAAACTCCGTAGCCACTTAAGGGTTTGGGCTCAAACCCAAATGAGAGAAATCAGCTAATTTTTGGATATCTTCCTGCGTATCAAGCCTGAGTTCCCAGCAAATTGAAATCCAGGTAACCATTAGGGCATCATGAGACCCCCTGAGCTAAGAGACTATTTATGGAAAAATTAGGTGTTTTAAACTCCTTCTATGGAACCATTTAATTCTGGATTTTTGTTAACAGAAAACTTAATGGCTTAATTCCCATTCAATCAACACCTGCTTAAGGGAGATTTCCTTTGTTTACAGTTCTTTAGAGTACCCTTGCATTCTCACTTGATGGCTCGCTTCCTATAAAGATTCTAAGATTTCACATTTTTTCCCATGAACATTCCCAAAATCAGATTTATTCCACTGCCTCAATTGATCAGTAATATGTTGCATCCTCCTAGTGAAACAAAACATTTTGGTACCATACATGGGTTGACCCTCCCACCATTTCTTAATTAAAGAGGGAAATTGTTCATCTCTTGACCACGTCAATTGGAATCTGAAAGTAGCTTTGAAAGGTTTTGATTTGCCCATTTCCAACAAAACCGGCCAATGGTCAAATCCAGAATTTTCTAAAACGTTAGCAACCGAAATAATACTTCTCTCTAACCACTCTTCTGAAATTAAAAATCTATCCAAACTTTCCAGGATACAATTCTCTACCACTCTTTTGTTGGACCATGTCATTAGTCCATTTTGGGTATGAATATCAACCAGATTCATCTTTTGAATAAAATCCATCATATTAGCAGAAAAGGCATCAAGAGTAGAATTCCCTCCCTATTTTTCATGAGAGAATAAGACATTATAAAAATCTCCCCTATAATGACAGGTATTCAAGAGTGGGTTGCAACAATATTATAAATAATCTTCCACTGGGCTTTTTTTGCTTCCACCTGAACCAGGGCATAGATGTTCAATAATAAGGCAGTATGTTGGTCAGGCACATATCTTACCACCATATAGAGAACACCTTGATGTCCTCCACTATCTATACACTGAATCTATTGAGGATCCCAGATGCAAGCCATGCCTTCAGAAGCTCCTTGTGAGCTTAAAGACATCACATGTAGTTTAATCTGAATATTAGGAGTCACAGCTGCCATAAACTCTATAGATGCTTTGGTTTTCTAGATAAATATCATTTGAGGATGATGTCGATTCAAACACATTTAATTTCACTAGTCTTAGAAGGGCTACCTCTTAACCCCCGAACATTCCATGTGATCAACTTCATTGGGGGATGTGTTCAAAAATTGTAGCCAAATCCCCTACTTTACCAATTACAGTTAATTGTTGCCCTACTTTTTGCAAACAAAGTTGATTGGCCTTTCTTCATGCTTTCAAAGTAGAGTCCACTCGCAGCTTTTTCTGCTTTTCTTGTTGAACTCTTGTGGGGTCTCTCTCCAAAAGGGGTTCCACATCAGGTGGCATCTCCGCAGATGAAGGCAATAAAGGTACAACATGGTTCTGACTAGTTCCCAATTCTTCCTTCATATGCTACTCTGTGAGTTTGTGTTTCCTTTGGTAACTTTTCAAGTCTCCCGAATGTTCTGAGTGTACCACCAAAGCTTTAGATACTGATTGAGGAAGAGGATTATCCTAACCATGTTGTGGGGGTGTAACATCTTGAGTTTTAGGAACTTGGGTTTCCTGCTCCTCTTCTATATCTACCTTCATTTCGTCTGATTGAAGAGCTGCAAATTCATTTGTGGTGTGCTGCTAGGTTTTTCCTATGTTTTTTTCTTTAACTGTCTTTCTTTTTGGCGGGACAATAAAGTCATCAGAGCTAGGTTGTTCCTGAGTTTGTTCCTTCATCTGCTGAGAACAATCTTTAACAAGATGACCATATTCATGACAAAATCGGCATCTAAATGGAATGTTCTTGTAATCAATCTGATGTTCCCATTTATCCTCTCCAACTTCCAGCATTATTTTTGCAGGCAAGGGTTGGTTCGTGTCCATGTATATACACATTTGAGCATAAACCATTTGCTCCATTTTTATTGAAGAATTCATTGATCTAATGTATTTGTCTATGGAATTTCCAATGTCCTGGAAAATGACTGGATACCAAAACTTTGCGGGCAATCCAAAAAGTCTAATCCAGACACGAACAACAGATGGGAGTTCCTCTTCAGCTTTGAAAAGGGGTGGTCATGGTTTCATAAAAAAACCCGCTTGCCCAAAAAACCATGGTCCCCCTTAAAAGATGTATTCCTTTTCAGCATAATTAGCAAAAACAACCAGGAAGTAACTGTTGGGGTAGACAAAGATAATATACTCACTTGAAATTTTTCACGTTTTACGGACCCACTCCTTAAAAGCATACAGAGATGGTTTGAATCCCAGGAAACGAACTATAAGGGCACGTTCCTCTAGCTCCTGATTATTGGATTGAACATCTAATGCTGCAATTTTCATCACCGGAGTACCATCCGCAGCTTTTATACATCCTGTTGAAGTTTTCCTGGGATCTTCTTTCACTAATTAGGTTGGACGTCTTGCATCAGACATGGTGGAAAAAAACTGATCACGAGGACCTAGCATGGCATCTCGAAACGAGATGCTTGAGGGGTCTCGTGAGGGTTCTCCTTTCTCAAAAGACCGATCCATAAAGGGACTCCTCCCTTTAAACGTCTAATCCTTCTGCCCCGAAGGGCCCACACAGAAATTAGAACCACAAATTTAATACACGAAAAGGAGGCCGCAAGAGGGTTTAATGGATACGGGAGATAAAAGGTATAGAAACTGATTGAAAAGTCGAAATGTGAATGCAGAGCAAATGAAGATAGGGTAAAACTCCAAACATTTCTACAGTCGTAACCCAATCCCGACCCCAAGGGATCGAGATTTGGGAGGGAAAACAGTGAGACAACATTTAAATATCCAAACGATGGCATGGGGACACAGTCGGGGATTCGCGGAAGACTTCAGCGAGGAATTTCCTCAGTCGAACCATCAGTCACGATCACAGTTCAGACTTACATCAACCAAAGCAAACACACGATTTGATCTACTACTTGATAACCACAATTTATAGAATCCAACATTCACATAAACCTAGTGCAAAAGTCTTAAGGATTTCAAAAACACTACGAGTGAATTCATTGCATATATAATGCCAGAATGATCAATTGTAGCAATAAAACTCAAAAGACTTTTAGTCACAATCACCATTTCACCATAATTCAATTTGGCTTTCACCAAGAAGTTTTCACAAGTTATAACATCAATCCAAGTTTATAATTAACACATTTGGAAGCAGGTTTCTTTTGACAACATCAGCCATAGTGACCAAATTCTTCTTGATGTCCATGATTTCCTGTAATTAATTGAATATCTTTTGCTGCACTTCGTCACTCCTAGGTTTGGTCTCTGTGACTCTAACAAAAGACTTGAACAATGACCTAAGGGCCTCCTATACAGTTGTGGTCACATTTTGTGGCACTGTAACCTTTGAATGTGCCTCTAACATTTTCTTCTTCATTCTCTCAACAACGTCCTCAGACAGTCTGAGAAAATTTTACAATTGACAAGGGGTCAACCACCAATTCTTCACCATGATCAGCAGCAGCACCTACATCTTTATCTGATCTTTTCCTCTTCTTTGTGATTGAGAAGATCTCTTCTTCTTTCTGAATGTATGTGACTTGGTCCCCCTTAGATACTTTATTAGTGGTGACCTTCAACTTTCTGGTGGCCTTATCGAACTTCATTTCACTATTGGTTGTTGGTGGATGATCGTGTCATTTCTCTATACTCTTGCTAATTGCATGTTCTTCAGCCAATGCTCGTGAGATAGGTCCTGCTGAGAAACCACTGCTGATTCTTCTTGAGAAAGTTCAGGCAATGCTTGTTCTCCTTCGGAAACCATAGATAATCCTTGGGTGACCTCTTGTAATGAAGTGGGTGAAGAAGCAATGGGGGTTGTGAATGGAATCGCATGAATAGTCTCAGCCCCCAGGCTGAGACAAATTCAAAGGATGGAATGACTATAGGAGAATGCAATATAGGTGAAATTGGAATGGGGGGCACAATGGAACTAGCCTTGATTGAACAAGTGAATATAGTGGAAATGGAAGAGTGGATCACAGCATCTTGAAACATATCAGTGGAAAACGCCGCCAATGTGGACCACAACATTGAAGAGTCTCCTAAATCTACCTTCTCACCATGAACACTATTATTAGCAATGGTAGTATATTGAGGTAATAAATCCTCAATTTTCTTTATAGTGGGTATGGGAGGAGTGGACAATATGGCTTGTGGGAATAATGAACCCACAGATACACCAAACGCAGGAAAACTAGTTGGTAAAGAAGTTGGAGCATTATGTATTAATACTTGACCAAAACTAGTCACCCTGGGACCTTGAGACACTTGGCCTGTTTGAAAGCCAACACCTTGATTACTTGAGATTAGTGTTTCCAGATACACCACCCCTACTGCTAGGGCGTGCATATCTGCGTGCCGGATACGAATATGGCTCGAGCGCATCTTGGATAAGGCCCGAGTACCATACCCAACCATATCTAGTTATGAACCCGTAATTGTGACGTATCAAATACAACCGGATACGGTAAGCAAGGCAACTATAGCCATATCTGATTTAAAATTTTAAAACATAAACAAAAAACCCCTTCAAAAGGCTAAAAAGATACTAAAAACTGCAAATGATCTTCTATAATGCATTTTAGCAGCAACAATCGAGAGCATGGAGGTGAGAGTGTTGATTCACTCTGTTACTTCAAGCTTTCACAGAGGCTTTAATCAACATGCAATTCATTTAATTTATATCTTTTGACCTACTTTTCTTTCATTTCATCTATTTTCTGCTGGCCTACGAAACCTGCAAAAAAAGTTAATCCATTGAATACCGAACTTCCTACCTTCCCATGGATTGGGAGTGGGTAATATGCATGGAATTTTAATCTATGTATAAGTTCATTTATAATTTAAAATTGATAATTAGTAGTAATATATTCTTGATTTATAATCTACATTATTATAATATTTTTAATATTATATATTATTTTCTATCCATAAAAGGGGGCAATAAAAACTAGTATCCGTATCGAATATTGTTTCTGTATCCACATCCGTATCCGTATCCATGCAACTCTGCTTGGGACACTTGGCTTGCTTGATGGAGACAAAGGAACATTTTGACACAATTGGGCAGGCCCTTGAGACACAACTATAGTACTTGGGGCATAATGAAATACCTGAAAAATCAAGTGGCAATGAAATGCCAACACATATAGGCACATGTGGCAAAGGAATAGAAATAGCACGAGTCTCAACAGTAGGAGGGAGAGGAGACCTCATTACCTGTGATGGTCCAATTGATCAAGCATTTTCTTTGGAGGGTCCTGCCTTCCAACAAGTTCTGCTTTAAAGCAGGGTTGGTTCCCTGAGGCAATCCCAATCCTCAAGTGGCCACTGTACTACTTCCCAATCTGTCTCCTGATGTTTGAGTCAGTAGTTTTGATTTCCATGCTCCTTGAAGTTTTTTTATGACTTCTCTGTCATTCTCAGGATTCAACTAATACTCGTCATCTGAGCTTGGCTGGTGACCATAGGGTAGATTAATTTTCTCCACAAGGGTTTCCAAATGCCTTACCACATTTCCCTTTGGATCCGTCTGTTTCAATATTCCTTTCTCCAGAAATTTGAAAGAAGGCATGTGTGCTGCAAATGATTGAATTAATGGCCACATTTTGTATTTTGACTTTCCCAAGTACAATGGTGCAATGGTGCAGGAACTCCGTACTCACCACTGGCATGGCACATCACAAAATTGCAGAACTCAGATCGCAGGCATCTCACAGCAATTCACAGACACCCAATGCATCAAAGACTTTATGGGATCATACAGAAGTCTATTAGTATGTGACAATGCAGACAAGATGAACCGCAGGGCTGCGCAAGATTTCTTCCACCATTAATATTGCACACAAGACTGCCATCTCCCTGGACTTCGCAGAGCTTCCCAACTCTCCACGCACAGCTCGCAGATATCTTCAAAGCTTGAGCAAACTTCGCATGTTTTGCAAATAACACAAGTCTTGACTCCTTCGACCAATTCAAGGCTGTACACACCATAAGTTTTCAAAACTGCCTATTCCTACTCCTTGTTTTTTGTGTAATGCAAGATAGCTTGTGAAGCCAGATGCTCCTGCGGTATAGTATGCTGGATACCTTTAGTGCATGTGTAATTTTGCATCGATGTTAACACTATAACTTTCTTCAATAGTTGTATTTCTATGTTGCATGTGTGGACAGCAAATATATGGTGCTACCTTTTCATGCTCAGATATGAATGATGAGCTCAAACAAATGATCGGCTTTCATTAAAAATAGCCTAATTGAAAAGAGAGTTTTGTTTAGCAAAAATTAAAACGCAAATGAAAAGAACTCTCTTGTACATCATTAAATGTTTTACCATAAAGAGCAAAGTGTTTATTAAATATAAGTAAAAGAAGCTCACTTATAGTCAACAAGTTGAAGGTGTCCCTCTTGCTTTTGGCCTAATCGCTCCTTTAACAATTTCGTCACCTGCATATGAGTTTTATTGAGCTTTGTCAAACATGGCTATCTCAAACTACAAAACTTGTGCTCAACACTAGGTAAAACCTGAAAAGGTAAACTTGATACAAGAGGAAAACCAGGAAACCAGCTAAAAGAAAGGAAAACCGTCCTCCAATTTAAATAAAATAAAATAGAAATTTAGAGCTCGTATTAAACCATAAATCCAACACAAATGGAGGTGGCATAGAAAACTGCACTCCATAATTTTTGGGGGATACGGGAATGCAGGGACGTGCTGGCATTTTTTCAGATGTCTACACAGCCCTCTACCCCACAACCAACCTCAAGTAAAGGTCTAGTGAAAAACATGGAGCAGAAATATAGATTACTAATATAGACAATATCAAATAGCTAGTACTTCTTAAATAAATGATAAATCATAGATTTGAGATCACTATATTTAATTAAGGGTTCAGTTCTATCTGTCGATCTCTCACACTAATAACTTGCATCACACATTATAGAAACATTTTTAAAATACCAACTATGTGAAAAATAATTCTTTGTATTCAACAATTTGGTTCACTAAGTCTTAGTGGAGGAAGTAGAGTTTTACTACACGAAGAGATTTTGTAATGTCCCTTTCGGGCTCAAATTGAGGAATTTGGATTTTTCCCAAAACCCTAATCGAACATTGCCGGAAATGATGATAGCCATATGTAGAAAGAACCTGATTTTTATGATAACAAACTGATTTTATGCAAAAATTAGGGCAGGGACCTGTTTTAGGTCCACAAAAGCCATAAGCAACCTAGGTATAAATTCAGATTTTAGTACTTTCCCACACACAAATCTTCAGAAATACATCAACAAATGGAAACCCTTGACGAAATCATGCAAAATAAAGGCTTTAACAACAAAATACAGACTGCTGGAATTAATTATTGCTCAAAAACAACTGAAACTTCAAAAATCCATATCTTCATAAATACTTGGAGATAAAATGCAAATGATAGCTCAAAATGACCACAAAAACGACAACTATCAAACAAAATTAGTATCAGATTTTTTCAACTACCAAAACCCACTGAAAAAGTATTCTTGGAATCTCAAAATGGGTCGCCCAAGCTGAAAATGAGTGTGGCAGCCCTCAAAAAGCATTTCCTATCTAGAATTTGTGCCCTAGATTTGATGGAAACCCTTGCTGTTATGAAATTCTAAATTTGAAGTTCACTTGTGACTCCCGGATGAAGTCAACAATGCAACAAATGAGGAACTATTGAGGGTTTTCGTCCCCAATAGGATCCAATGAGGGTTTTCATTCTCAAAAGCTGAAAAATGAGAGCTCAATGCTCCAATTTCCGAAAGAGAAGTATTAAAATTCACTCAATGATAATTACAATGAGCCCAAACATTTGCTCTTATAGCCTTTTCTTTCCTTCCCTTGTGGAGTGCTCCATGTAGGCCTCTTTATTTCTTTTTTGACATTTATTTTTCCTCCTTAGAGAGAGGGATGACCTCCCCTTTCAAACATCCTTTTCTATTTTGAAGTTGGCGGTTTGCACTATTAGCCACCAACATGCTATTTTAGTGCTATAATTGGCAATTTGCCTTTTTACAAAAATATGACAAGGCTGAAAATAGCAAATTACGATCATAACACGAATGTACTTCCCTTATTTCTCCCTTAAAGTCCACAGGAAGTAGAGATGGCCCCCAAGGTCTTCAAGTCGAACTAGCTTGGAAAAGGGGACATTACAGATCTCATCTAATCCCCTAATATTTGGGTCATGTAATTTCTAGAGTAGGTTGAGGAAGGAACCCTGTCTAAGTTGCAACTCATATTTTATTTCTTGGACACATTTTAATCTTAGACATTTTTTGTCACGCATACGCCTCGAATCAATGAAGGTATCATGTTTTTCTATATTGTAATATTATGTAAAATGGAATTAGCCCTAGTGGGATTTGTTTTTCCCACATTTCGATGTGATATATTAGTCCCAAGGTCTTTTTTGTTTCTTCAAAAGTTTTGACCTTTAACCACTCATACTATCCATCTTGTGTTTTCAAAGCAAACTTCACCTCATCTCCTTCCCTGATTATTATCTAGTAATACCCAATCTTCATATCAATATAGGGCAGTACTTCGCTCCACTCAAACAATCCATCAAATCATCTATGTGCGGCAATGGAAATCAATACTTGATAGTAATTTTGTTGATGACTCAATCAATGCACATTCTCCATTCTCCTCCTTTCTTTGGTGCCACTACTGCATGTAAAATGTGCATGAGTCTTAAAGACTCTCTAATAAACCCTTAGGAAAGTCAAAGAAAAGGGTAGTATAAAAACTTGATTCCTCATTTCCTCATAGGCATCCATATATCATCTTATATGACAAAAATGGCTTTGTTTGGTAAACTAGCCCTTGACTATCAAGTCCATTTGATGACTAATACTGCGCGTAGGTGGTAAACCATCCAGAATATCCTTTGTCATTATATTACAAACTCGCCTGGCATCTAGATCTCGCCTTCATTGACATGGGATCTAGACTTTTTAATGGCTTCGCCTTTGTATACTCTACACGAGCCTTAGTATGAACACAAAACATTCCCTATCTCCTTTCACAACATGAACTATTTTCCAAAAACCAACAATACCTACGGACTCTCAAATTATAAACTTGAGTCCTTTAAGGGCTTTAGAGAGTACTTTCATCAGGAGTCAAATTTACCGAAGTTGATTACTTATTTGTGCAGCCATTTATGAATTGCTTGCAGATCAATACTGGGGGACCAAGTATGTCTCCCTAAATTTCTAGCAATGACACACATACTACATGGGCATTACCGTCAAACAGGAACTTCATTTTAGATAGTCTTGCAATACTTGATTTGACAGTTTTCTTCTATATTGAAATTTTGCAAGTGAAAGAGAACTAATGTTAAGTTGACAACTAAACATGGTTGTGATTTTTTAAAAAGCATTGCAATATTTGTTTTTCTAAAATTGTTGTTATTAATTAAACGATGATCTGAAACAAATTATCAATAGCTACCATTTTTTATACTGAAAACTTTACAAAATTCTTAAATGTGAATGCAAATGATTCAAAACAGATTCTTTCTTGGTAACTCTCTTCATATTTAGAATTTGGTCCCAACCTCCAATCTGAAAACTGGACACCTGGATTACCAGCTAAAGGGAACTGCTGCAAATCTGGTGAGTCTTGTCCTTGAAAATTACTTGTTCCAAATCAAAACATGATCAACCCTTGAGCGAAGCAATGCCACAATACACCAAATGCATATAAAAGGTGGAAATTCCAATTTTTACATTATATCCAAAATGCTTATATCCTAAAACAATGGAGAGCTGAATTGATTAACCTTCTACATTCTCAGGAATAAAAACGGAAACTAGGGAGGATCTTTCACCACTAAAGACCAATGACAAATTTGCTAGCTAGGTTGGTCCTCTTTCTCCACCGACTGCTAGGGGTTCTATCTCCACCTCCTACAAACTAATGAAAGTCCAATCATGCAGGTGCTTGTCTCCACATATCGTGTAAATATGTGCAGTGTATACACAACATATCAACTCTCCTCAAGCACTCCTGTTCCTAACTTAGCCAAAATCCCAATTTGTGCAACTGGAGAGGCCTGTAAAGGAAGACCACAGTTTTGACCCCCTTGGGAAAACCTTCAATGCAAACTAATATGATTCATAATGCTTGATAGATTTCGAACTGTAAGAACTCATGTGCCAAAGGTTCATTTTGAAAATGTGACCCTGCTGAACAAAGCAATGTAATAATACAGTGTCACTATAGTCTAGCTGCAGTACACATCTCATATGAACCATTATTACCTTCAGTCGATCTCAAGCCCTACCATGTCAATGTGTAATGTCCCTTTTTAGGGGGAATCAGGAATCCATGACCAATGAGAGTAAACTCCAACGAATCAGATTAGGGAGCTGCTGTAGATGGCTATACCAACCCTGCTAAACCTGCAAATTAAACAGCTTCCTAGGGCAGCTGACTTCGGAATTGGAGACAGTTAAACCCTTCAACAGGTCTTTCAAACCTTGCAAAGTATCTTCAATTCTTATGCCAAAATTATTAAGAAAACCTTTGTCAAACTACCAATCAGTCTCCTTAAAATCAGAATTGAGCTGTGAAAAATAATTAATCGCACAGAAACCCTTGACCAGCGAACATCTTCAAGCTTGGAAAAATAGCAGAATTACCTCCAAAATTCATGAAACTTAAGATGATGGCCTTAAAAATATGGAGAACAAAATAATAAATTCAGATTGTAATCCAAATTCAACATCAACACATACCAATCTAGTCGACCTCCAAGTAGGTCGCTCCAATATCAAACAATTAGATTATTGAACTAAAGAGACCAAACTTGCAAGGTTTCAAATGATACTTTATTTGTCTTTCAAATCAGCTTGCATACATAAAACCTTATGGAAGGGTTTCCATCCTCCACGCTGTCCCTCATTCAAGGCTATTTTCGCTCCTTGAGACAAGGTCCTCAGTTCAAGGGGCTTTCATCCTTGAGAAACGATAGTAAAAGGTGCTAGCACAAGCCAACCTTGCCACCAAGATATGAATATCTCACCAAAAACATGATCCGTATAATGTTGCCTTCTGCGACCTCCTTAGCCTATAGACGGGGGTCTTACAACCACAAGTGATGCACATGACCCCTTTAGGCTTAATCACAAAAAAGTGACTCATCTGACCCCTTAAGTGCAAAGTGCATTTTCAAATATTCCAATTACGTATTTGGAGCCTACATGCCTTGCAAAATACTTTTATGTCTCCTAACTACTTAAGTTCCTCTATTGAACACAAATTGATAGGCTTCTCCAATAGGATACATGATAATAATCATGAACTAACTACCTAAACAACAATAAAAATGTAATCCAGATCTTCCCCTTGAGAGTTGTCCTCGGCTTCAGACCCATGGAGAAAAGAATGGGTTAAGGTCTTCGAAATTCAGCCTCAAAAAGGGACATGACAATTTCTTCAAACTCATGTTCTTTTTGACACAAAATTTCACACCTGCTTGAACAAATGGGAGTAGTAATCAACTGGCATGAACTTAGCCTTCAACTTTTTCACCATCCGATCCCACTTCTTCAGCTTATCTTTACCTCTTTGAACCGTCACGTTCTGCACATCATCCCACCACAAGGATACACATCCTTTCGACTTGGTACTTGCAAATCTCACCTTCTTGTTATCTTCTATACCTCCATACTCAAAGTGTAACTCCATTTTTGCGATCTGGTGTATCGGATCTTCTAGAACCAAGTTCCCATAGTAGCATGGAACTCCTATTCACATATTGCTTCCAATCCTCGTGATTACAACAAGAATCGATCCTCTTGCTCGTATACATGCTTTATTGCAGCTTCCTTATCTGCAAGTGCTCTCACTTCTCATTCATCCTTGTTTTCATCTTCATCTAGAGCAACTCCTCTACATTGTGTGATCTCCACAACCTCTAGACGGGTTTGCATTCCTCGAATCACAACAACCAAGTTTGCAAGTCTTGGCGCTCCTTTCACTCTGCATGCCATCTTTTCCTCACAGTCTCTAAATAACAAGACTTTACAACCTTACATCCTCTACCCAACAACACAAATGTTAGATATGTCTGCAACTACCTTCTACCCACACGCCTAGAATCGAAAGCAACAAATACTAAGGTCACTCACACAACTCAGATTAATGTCTATATCAATTTCTACAACAAGATTCCAAATCCTTGCTCTAATGCCAAACTAATGTAGTCACAAGTCAAGGTTTCCAAATGAAGGGATGCTTTACACCATGCATACAATTGTCAAAATTTGATCTCACTGAAGCAAGATCTCAAGCACAACTTTAAACAAGAAAACAACATATGTTTCTTCTATTAATGTAAGGAAAGAGCTTAGAATTTGGCACATTAACATTAACACCTCCAATTATAATCTACAACAAGATTGTGCAAGAATTCTGCAAAGAATTCCAAAATCCTAGACCTATCCTAAGCTTGCAGACTCTATTAAGTTTCTACAAGACCAAAATAACTCAAATCGGAAATCTCAAACAAATTCCTTGAGGACAAGTTACCGATGAGCTCCCGAATAGATGATCTTCCTAGGAATAAGTTGCCTTCCTCATATAGAATTCAGGGATACTATGGCGGGAGAGTAAAGATACCAATGCAAGTAAAGTTTCCTTGAAGGATATTCCCTCATGTGTCCCTGGTTTATCATTAATATTCTTAGGAATGCTCCCCTTCGTTGGATTAGGCTTCAAACCAGATGGTCTCATTGATCCCTAGTCGTGAAGATGGATCAAGGCCCACATGTGCCCTCTACAACTGTACTGATGTTGACTTGTGCCCCAGGCGGGTGCAGATCCAATCATTTGAACAACTAGAAGTGATCTCGTCGAGACACAGTACCCGACAACTTCTTCTAGCATGTAACGGTCTGAAAACGATGTTCGCGGCTTAAGGAAAGCATTGGCGGCTTCAGTCAAGCATCGATGGTATGTGAAAATGGTGTGCAGCTTTACTGCACAAGGGTGTGCACAACTCCATTGCGCAAGGTGGCTCTTATGTGCAAGGTGGCCTGGAATCTTGCATGAAAGTGTTGTGTGGCAAGGCTGATCCATAGGGATCCAGAAAAACACACCACTTCACCAGTTCTATCAGCACCAAGAAGGAGAAACAAGAAAAGTGAGAAAAATGAGGTAAATGGAGGTTCTGGATAGAACCGCCATTCTGTGCAGAGCGGCGGTTTCAGAACCGCCGCCCAGCCAGGGCGGCGGTCCTGAAACCGCCGGTCTGAATAAGGCGGCGGTCCTGACACTTTCGAACAGAAAAGAAGAATGGAATGCGAGTGGACGCGTTCTTGAAGCGCCCAGCTATGTCTCTTCCCTTCCATGCCATTTCACATCCTCCAGTGCACGGGAGGACATGGGAAGGCCTATACATGCATAAAAGGAACAAGAGAATAGACATTCGAAGATCCAGAGAGATCGAGAAGCAGAGTTTAATGAGAGCAGTGAGCAAGATCTTCAGTGCTGGAATGGAATTGTAGGAGCAAGGTGTAGAAACAGAGCAAGCAAGTAATTGGAGAGAAGGTTTACATTATTGCTTCTTTTCATACTTATTGTAATCTGTAATTTTCTATGTTAGACCAATAAAAGTGGGAAGAAAGAGCAGTTGCCCTTCCCGACTGGTTTTCCTCCTTGGAGGTTTCCAGGATAAAATTGTCGGTGTTGAAGTTTGAATTATTTCCTTCTCTGCAATTTCCTTTCTATAGCACTAGATAATCAATCACGAAGCTCTAATTTTTAAGAAATTTTGTCATTTTCCAAAGTTGAAAGTAGAACAACATAGTTGTGTGATTCGTAGAGTTCCAAAGTAGAAGTTTACGGATCAAAGGCTTAATAGTTCGTGGCTTGGGCTAAGCTTATGCGGCAAAGTCCAATATTCCAAGGGTTGGTTAGAGTTGTGCAACTTCAGATAAGCTTGTGCGGCTTCCGTTGAATGGCTAAGGCAATGGGGTTTTGTGCAACTTGCTTAGGAGTGGTGTGGCATCACGCAAATATTTATTGGCTAACTCTAAGATGTTTTTGCGTGGTGCAGGATTGCTTGTGAACTTGGATGCTCCTACATCAGTTTGTCTTCCCTCATGCAACACAACTCTACATCTCCTCTTAGACTACTTCAATATAAACTTTGAAATGGTGTCTTTTCTGTACTACTATTCATTGAATTGTTATATACAAACTCTTCTTGTGCAGCTTCCACAAAACGCCTAAGGCAATGGGGTTTTGTGTGGCTTGCTTAGGAGTGGTGTGGCAATACACAAACCTTTATTGTATAACTCTAACATGTTTTTGGGTGGTGCAGGATTACTTGTGAACCTAGATGCTCCTATATCACTTTTTCTTCCCTCATGCAACGCAACTCTTGAACTGATCTTATAAAGAAGAAATGACCTTCAATATATAACATGCAAATGGGGTCTTTCGCCTAGAATTGTACTCATTGAATTGTTATAAATGAACTCTTCTCAGAACGAACTATTGAGATCAAATATCACGTTTTTTTGGTTGTTGAGGCCAAGCGATCATCGCTGCAAATAAAGACAACTTAAAATTCTGTTCGTATACTGTGATGATAATCCATGCTGTATGCAGATGAAATGTTGAGTTGCCAAATATGCATAGGATTTGATATTGAAAATGTGTCCACAACGTCCTCATGAAATGTGACTACAAATTCTACACATCCCTATCTGAAATCTATGTTGAACTTCTAAACAAACGCCACCTAACAATGGCCCTCGTTTGAAAAGTGAGAGATGTAGCATTGTCTGTTGCATCACTTATCTTTTCAAAAGCTCTAAAACATGCCTTGTATGCACCATGTGTAAATGGTATTAACAACAAAATAGGAATCAAGGTGTGTGTTCTTAGTCTTAGGAATATCGGATTAGGGTTAGCCCAAACATCGAGTCTTCCCATATGCTTAGAAACTTGTAAGATAAGACCACAAGAACGTTGCTATAACCCTAGCATTCTGAAGACTACCAAGTGCTAGAGATAGCAAACCTTAGCTACTTTTGTTGCTAATGGCAGCTGATTTAGGGGGACTGTGGTAGAATGATGGAATGCTGAGATGTAGACTTAAAAATCAGATTAGGGAGTTATTGTAGATGGATGATATCAACCCTGCAATCTACAAATTAGGCCCTTCCTAGGGCAGCGACTTCCTTGAAGAAGTTAAACCCCTTGAAGGTGGGTTAAATCTTGCTAACACCCTTCAATTCTTATGCCAAAACTATTAAGGAACCCTCAGCAAACACAATCAGCTATTAGAAATCCAAATTGAGCTTGAAACTAATTAATATCGGAAACCCTCAACCAAAGAACTTCAACAAGCTTGGAAAAATAGTAAAACACCTCAAAAATTCACGAAACTCGAGATCTTCGCTTTTTAAAATATGGAGATGTAATGTCCCATTTTTCGAACTAAGAGCCTACAAGTGCACTTTTTGCCATCCCCTTTCCGTGGCAATGAAGTATGATTGAGCAAGGGAAGGAATTGCATTCTTATTTTTAGTTTTCCTTATTAGATTTAATGTTTCTTTTAGTGTTTCCCTTTATTAAGCAGGTCAGTTGTGATTGGAGAGTCATAAAAGCAAATTAAAAGATTAAAAGAAGCCCAAGGAGGTTAGTCCACTTTTATTTGGCCTTTGGCGCCAAGCAAGTGATATAAAAAGAGATTTGTGACTTCATTTGCACCCTATCTTCGGGGCATATTACCTATACTTGGCTTTTTGAGCAAAGAGCTCATTAACTTTCCACTTGAGGACGAAACCCCTCTTGTGTGGCATTCCAAGGAAGACAAAAGCCTTCCTTGTGGCTTGGTGGAAGACGGACACCCTCCATTGTGGGTGATTTGAAGATATTCATTGAAGACTTCTTGCAGATTTGGATCTAGGGCATCAAGGGAAATATCTACAAAACTTTGCGTGCATTTTGGAGCACTCCCTAGAGGGAGCAACTAGGGTTTAGTGTTATTTGGGTGCCTTCCAGGGCACATATTTCATATCTGATTTTACAATCTGAATCTCCATAATTTATAAGGCCGGAATCTATATTTTCGTGATTTTTGGTGATGTTTATCTATCAATTTCAGCATTGGTTTGCGGTTGTTCTGCTGCTATCCTAAATTTAATTACACCAGTATATATTTGCTGATTTTCTCTATTTGTTGTTTTACCAAATTGAATGGTTATTGATTGCCATGTTTGAATTAATCATTTTGAAGTAATTTTCAGTTGTCGTGCAAGGTTGTATGGTGAATTCTAAGCTCTTATACAGTTCACCCTAGGGTTTTAAAGGATATTACCCCTGCTGTTATAAAAAATCAGATTTCATTTCACTTGGATTTGTGTGGTTTCCTTCTTTTTCAGTTTTGGCCCTTGAAAGGGACATTACAGGAGAACAAGATAATAAATTCAGATTGACCAAATTATCATCAACACATACCAAATAATACTACCAAGTGGGTCACTCCACTTCAAATAAATAAATTATCGATCCAAAGAGATAATTCATGCAAGGAAATGATAATTTATTGCTTTCCAAACCAGCTTGCATACATAAATCCTTAGGGAAGGGTTTCCGTCCTCCACAAGTCCTCAATCAAGGGTTTTCGTCCTTGAGAAAGATCCTCAATCAAGGAGTTTTGTCCTTGAGAAAGGTAGGAAAGGTTCTTCACAAGCAAACCTTAACCAAAATATTAAAATTCACCAAAACATGCTTCATTAATGGCTAAGCAACCTCCTTTTATAACCACAAGGAGTGCCTTACAGTATAAAAATGATTGTCGACCCCTTAAGGTAAGTGTTTTTAAATATTTAATTGGTATTTGGATCCTACATGCCCATAATACCTTTATTTCCTAACTACATAAGTCCTTCTATTGGAGAGCTAGGCTTCTCAATAGGATACATGATAATAAATAAAATAACTACCTAAACAACAATAAGAATATAATCCAGATCTTCCCCTTGCTTTCTTCCTTAGACCCGCGGGGAGAAGAATGGGTTAAGGTCTTCAAAAATTAGCCTTCAAAAAAGGGACATGACACTTGCACATAGTTGTGCACATCTATATTCATCCTAAGCCAAAAGTAATTCTCAGCCAACTGTTCATGAGTCTTGCCATTACCAAAATGACCTATTAGACCTACATTGTGATTTTCCTTGACCAAATTTTCTTGCATTGACCCTCTAGATATGCATAGTTGTTTACCCTTGAACAATAAACCTTTTTGTACCAAATAATCCAACCAAAGTATTTTGTTCACACTTACTAGATCTGCACATGCATGCCATGCTTTCTTGAAATCTTTATCATCTTTGTATAATTCCTTCATAGAATCGAATCCCATGACTTCCACTTGCATTTCAATCAACAATATATATATATATCCTACTCAACGCATCAGCAACTTTGTTTCACATACCACTTATGTACTTCATCACAAATGAGTAACTCTTTTGAGATTCTATTCACTTCATGTGTCTTTGATGCTGACTTTGATAAATTGGAGTCCCTGATGATTTGTATACAAAACAAACTCTTTAGGCAATACATAATGTCTCCACTTCTTGAGTGCTTACACAATTGCATAAAACTATTGATCATATGCCAAATATTTACACTTTGCATCATTCATTTTATCACTAAAGTATGCTATTGGTCTTCCTTGACATAATATTGCCCCAATTGTTGCACCACTTACATCACAATCGACCTAAAATACCTAATAGAAATATGGTAATGCCAACACTAGTGCTCAGTCACACTTCTCTTGAACTTATGGAAACCATCTTCTACGTTTGTTGTCCAAGTAAACTCGTTTTTATCTCCTCGCATGAACTACGTGATAGGTGCACACGAACCACTGAAATTCTGAGTGAACTTCCTGTAAAAATTACCTAGTCATGAATGCTTCACTCTTGAAATGTATTCCTCACTAACAGCCAATCCAATATATCTTTCACCTTTTATGGATCCATCTTTAAGCCTTCTAAGGAAATCACAAAACCCAAGTTCTTAAAACTACATTTCTTCAAATTTATTAACAACTTCTCCTCTTGCAACTGCTGCAACACTTTTTAGATAAGATAAATATATTAATGTCCGACAAATGACCACAAAAGTAGGTCAATGGGATTGCAGATTACAAAGGTATTGGCACAAAGAAGGAAAACCAATAGGTTTCCTATAAAAAGCAAGATGCGGAAAAAAAAGCAAAAGCAAAACGAAGTAGACATGAGAGTCGAGAGTGAAACCTAAGCAGAGAATAAGCAATCCACCCCCTAAGCACAACAGGGAGGTGGAGAAGCACAAGAAGAGGAACAAGGAGAAGCAGCAATGTGGAAGGTCCATCAAGGAGTAGATCTAGCTCTCCTAACATCTAAGACCGACTAAAAGAAACTTTAAATAGAAGGTTGACCAAAGGAGGAGGAGGTGAGAGGCCTGGGATGCCTACTGTGTTGTCTGGAGGAGGTAGCTCGCCACAAAGGCCTAGTGGATCTCATCTATCTCCTGGTACTAGAACTAGTATGGTCATACCAATGTGAGCTCGGGGAACTATGGATGATTTGAGGAGTCTGCACTGATCTAGAGTGTGAAGTCGTGTTGTTATCGGTCTGGCGCTTAGGGCCCATCCCCGAGGGTAAAGTCGTGAAAAAGGAAGTGATCCATTGAGTAGAGTCAGGTCTAGTAGGGAACTGAATCGTCTGGTCTCGAAGCCTCAGTGTCTCTTGTATGTATAAATCCAGACATCTTTGATCGTCATATCTAAATAAGTCTATGAGAGTCTGGATCCCCCTGAAAAGGAAGTGGAACTTCCCTCTGATATCATAGTAAAAGGGGCAGCAGAAGATGAAGAGTTCTTCCGTCTCGACCTCCCGAATGTTGCATAACTGGCGAATCCCGTCTAATTGATCCATTCAGTGGTCTGTCTCGATCCGAAGCCTATGAGAACCCACTCTGAACTGGCTGAGGGGGATGTGAAGGGCCTGCATCCAATGACGGATCATATATTGAGGATGGACAATAAGCCCTTCTCTCAGCTCCAAGAAGTGTTCGGCATAGAAGGCCATCTTCAGGCGTAACCCACCATGAGGGTTTATCCAAGTGGTATGGATGAGCTGATTGTAAATGTCCTTCCTAATGACCCTATTCAACTCCTATCTAGTAGGTAGTAGGTGCCCACGTGAGTCCAAGGAATACCTAAACAGAGGGAGACGGTCCATCCCAATACCAACAGACCCCAAAAGATCAGAAACTCCTGTGTACCAACAACGAGCCCGACCCGAAGGGTCCAAAAGGGCAATAGCCTCTAAAGAACAATATGCCAAATACGAGTACCTGTTCCACCCCTCCGCTAAGTCAGTGAAGCCCCAAATGCAATGCAAAAAGGATATCTGACCAAACATAGTCTCAAGCCTCAAGGGTCGCGCCCCGAACTCCGCAAGGATGATGTGTTGGGGGACAGTCTATTTGCACCTGATAATGTGTCATAGGAGAAGGGTCTGGACTCTCTCGACCGAAGCCCAATCCGACTCAAGCAAATAGGGTCTCCAAATCTCGGACCCATATAAAACAATAGGTTTGATAAGGGAGTCCATTAGGGAAATCTTGGAGGAAATGTCCTGAGAGTGGTGTCGGAAACAATGTCGCTCAAGGAGGGCTAAAGATCCGTAGCCCTTATTGACTCGAGGTTAGAGGGCTTATCTCAAACTAAAGCGGGGTCTAGAGAATTGTACCCCCAAGTAAGTATAGGTGTTAGTGATCTCAATCTCCTCCCCTCTGAAGAAGAAATGGAGGTGTTAAGTGTTCAACCGATTGGAGACCATAACCTTGGTTTTACCCAAGTTGACTGTCAACTGCTGAAGATCACAAAATGTATGTAAAGTGTCCAACTGTCGCTATAACCCCTCAGGAGAAGATGCTAAGAGGACCACATCATTAGCAAACAATAGGATGGATATCAGAACCTAGTGGAGGAGACAACCATCATTGTATTGGATATGCTCATGGAGAAAGGTCTCTAACTCATCAATGTAGATCCCAAATAAGGTGGGAGACAGGGGGCAACCCTATTTTACCCCAATGCTACTCCTGATGATATTTGATGTCTCGTGAGCTGTTTGGAGACGACCGAGGATTGTCTCATATAGGCGCATGATGGCAATCAGAAGGGAATCGAATATGCCAATGTCTCTAAACCTTTGGAATAGGGCCTCTCACATAATAGAATCAAACACTTTCTGAAAGTCTACAAAGCAGTAGTAGACTTTCGATGAGCGATGTCACGCCTCCTCAATGATGGCCCAGAGAGTAAAGATATGATCAATGGTCTCATGAGCGAGTCAAAACCTTGCCCGTCCTCTAGCTCTGAGATGTCTCTGTGTAATGTCCCCAAATGGACATATTCTTACCCTAAATGGATTTCCTGCGATTCCCACTAGGGCCAGATCTGATTAATCCAAAAAGCCAAAAATGTCAATTACTATCAAACTGAAATTCATAATGAAATCAAGACACAAACTGAATATTTTCCAGAAACCCCTAGTTCGCTTCCCTAGGCCATCGATTTTGCAAAAATAGTTTTTTCCACCTCAAAATACCTCCAAAAATTATGAAAAATTGTTTACAAGTAGATAATGAATAATCAGAATACGATCTCTAATCAGATTTGAAAAAATATTAATTCTGGAATTTATTTGGCCAAAAACGCAGCAGAACTTGTAAATTCAATAACTTGCAAAATACTCCAAATTTTTGGGCAAATGATAGCTCATACTGAAGCTTGAAAAATAAGCTTTCCAATGAACCCAAAATCAGAATTTTTCAATGGCGGGGAGACATCCAAAACGGATCTACAATTCAAGAACAATGTGGATAAACCCTAGCTAAAGTGAAAGCTGGAAATACAATTTCCCTCAACTTAGGAAAGGCTCAAAAACACCTCAAAACTGATCAAACACTTCAAATCTGATCTCCCCTTGAATTTAGATTGAAATCGATGCCTAAGCAATGCAAAAACTGAAAATGGAAGTTTCAACAACACTCCCAACAAACATGCAATACTCAGCCCTTGTAGGTTTTCAAACCATTCATGAACCAGCAGCAATAAGCCTTAACAATTGTTGGAAAACTACTGGAAAATACAGATAACTCCTTGAATCTTGATCCTCAATGGAAACCCCTGAATGGAGAATCCTCGCAACATAGAAGAAGAGTTTTCATTCTCCTTCTAGATCACTAGAGGAGTTTTGTCCTCAAGAAATAATCTCTACGGGTTGTTGTCCTTAGAAATTATTTTGCAAAGCTCTCAAGCTCAGACAAAAATCAGAATTTTATAAAATGAAAGAGATATCTCTCCAAGCCAAGTCGACTTGCTTTTATAGGAAAACTTGGCTTAATAGCCACCCACAAGCACCAATCACATGCTTTTCCCCGCATTTAATTCTTTTTTGGCCTTGTCACATCCCTAACATGGGTCGCATTTTTCCCTAGGGGAAATAAAAACATAAAGTGACCTCTTTCCCTTTTCCTTTCAAATTTCACTTTATCTTTTTTTTTTTTTTCTCTTTTTCTTTTTTATTAAGTCATTAATAAATTAAGATAAGTGCTTTTTATAAAGTTTCTTTTTATGCACTTTATAATAATTTATTAAGACTAATAGTTTCCCTTTTTATCACCCCTTGGCCGTCGAGAAACAAAATTGGGCTAAGAGTCTTTGACTGGGAAGGGGCTATTACACTCTGCTCCAATTCCTCTAAAAGATGCATATGGAGAACTGTAGCATATAGCTTCAAGAATGTGTGACCCACCATGATTGTCCTGTAGTTGTTGGGGTCAGAGTTAGGGTCCAATTTGTGAATCGGGTGAATAGCGTGATGTGACCAAGCCGGTGGAAAGCTTGTACAAACCACATGGTTGAATAGAGTGCATCAAATGATCCTCTTTTGTCCTATTGAATATCACAATGTCATCAAGATAAACTACAACAAACCCAAAGAAGGCTTTAGGACCTCATTCATGAGTCGCATTAAAGTATTCAATGTGTTACTCAATCCAAATCACATCACCAATCACTCATGCAGTCCTCCTTGTGTTTTCAATGCATCCTTCCTCTATGCAGATATGGTGATATACACTCTTCAAATCTATCTTCGTGAACTATTGCACTACACCGAGATAGTCCATCATGCCATCCACATCTTCCTTGGTCGTCTCCCCTTCTTCTCGTTTGTATTTCCACCCCGATTTTGGGCTTGTGGCATTCCTCTTTCTGGTTCTACCAGCTTCTCTGACTTTGTACTTTTGTTTCTCGAGAACCTTTTGGTTCTCTCGCTTTGTATTTGTACAAGATGTAATCTGCAATCCCTTTGACCTACTTTCGTGGTCATTCATTGGACATTAATATATTTATCTTTATCTTTCTTATCTTCTTTTGTTATCTTGTTGCTTTCTTTGTTATCATTGCACATCCACCATTCTCCATTCTTTTAAGCACTAGAACGGTTGGTACTTTGCACAAGCTTAGAGATTCTCTAATCAACCCTTTATCTAGTCACTCGTGTACTTGCCTTTGCAATTTGGCATTCTCTATTAAGGACAATCCATATGCCTATTGGCGAGAAAATTTGTCAGGTGGACAAAATGGTGGGTATCCACCAACACTCTAAGACTCTAGGTCCCTCTACTTGAATGGTGCAGCTCCATTTATTTTGATTGCATGAAATTAAAATTTGTGGTGGCTTGACGGTCGGGGATCCAACAGGGACACTCCACTGAACCTGCAGCAAAAGCTTGCAATTGCTTGCAAGGGAGGAATTTGTTGAGAGGGAAGGAAAGGGAGTGGGAAAAAGACAGGAGATAAATATCTCAGGTAGAAAATCAAATTCCTTGCGGACATTAATCAGAGTACTTCAACACACATAAATAGAAAGAAAACAACTATGTTGCTAGCAACAAAACAAGATGAGATTATGAACACAAAGTTTCAGTAATCTCCTCATCAAAAAAGAGAAGAAACTCCTTTCATCTTCATTGATGTTTTGGCAAAATTGTACATAGTGAGAAATTGGTGTCCCCGAGATTTCACCCCAAAATCTGGGACTACCCCTTTTAAAAAATTTCGTTCTTTCCAAGTAATGGGTCATGTTTTGTGTTTGTTATGTTTGCAGTTGTTTGCATTGCTTCAAGGTATCCCCAAAAAGCCATAAAAGCCAAATTCCCCAAGTACCCACATTGCTAAAACTCACTCTATCCCTTCGTCAGGTTTTGTCTAAGAGAATTTTATTTATTTCTTTATTAAATAAATAAAGTTCTTTTAAAAATAAATTGAGCTGAAATTGGAGGATTTAGGTTATATAAAGCACTTCACCCCGTCATTATTACCATAGAACAATCACCCGGGGGGAAGAATTTTTGCAAACCAACTAATAGGAAAAAAATTCCGAGCAATTGCCCGCAGCTTTTTTTGTTTTGTTTTATTTCTTTTTGTCCGTGTTTTGGTTTGTTTTCTCCGGCAATCCCCGTAGCCTATTCATTCTTCTTGCCAGACCTTTCCCGAGCCTAGGGTTTTGAAAAACTATCCATTGTTTTTAATTGTTAGTTAATCTGTCTAAAGAAGACCAGAGCTCAAGGGATTGCAAGAGGTTGCTTGGTCCAAAAAGGTGCAATAATGGATTTTATGAAAATAAGAAAAATACTGCCACCAATGTGTAGAGCTCGAGAAAATATGCACTTTTAGAAAAAACAGCACTTAAAACGGAGTCAGGGAGTGAAAGTTATGACACTTGCAAGTTTTTGCTGCTACATCTTCCCGGACCCTTTCCAAAAATGGCAAATTTTATTCTACGCTTGTGTTTTCTTCACCGATAATCTAAAAATGGAAATAAAATGTTGCTGATGAGTTTTCACATAACTTTAAAAGCAGAAGTCATGCAAGTCACACTTTTTGGGAAGGGCAATTTCATAATACAAGTCACATTTTTCAAGCTGCCCTTCCTCTTGAATTTCCACGCAAAACATGAAAGTCAAATTACTTAAATGAAAGAGGGAATTTTGGCGCTGCCTGAAAGGTGGGAATTTGGAGGCTGCCTAGAAGGTGAAAATTTCCCATAATGGAAGTCGAGTCATCTAAGTGAAAAGTGGGAATTTTGGAGTCACCTAGAAGGTGGGAATTTGGAGGCTGCCTGGAAGGTGAAAAATTCCCATGATGGAAGTCAAGTCATTTAAGTGAAAAGTGAGAATTTTGGAGTCATTTGGAAGATGGGAATTTGGAGCCTTCCTGGAAGTTTGTTTTTTCCCATCATTAAAGTTAAATAACTTATAGTGCAAATGGGAATTTTGGAGCTGCCTAGAAGGTGGGAATTTGAAGGCTTCTTGGAAAGCTGTTTTTTCCCATTATGAAAGTCAAATCACTTAAAGTGCAAATGGGAATTTTGGGGCTTCCTGGAAGGGTAAAAATTCCCACCAAAAAGGTTTTATTCACCCATGCAAGTCACACTTTTGGGAAGAAGCTTTCTTTCATGCTAGTCGCACTTTTGGGAAAAGTGATTTCTTCATGCTAATGGGAATTTCGGGGCTGCCTGGAAGGTGGGAATTTGGAGGCTTCCTGGAAGGTTGTTTTTTCCCACAATGTAAGTTAAATCACTTAAGTGCAAGATGGGAATTTTGGAGCTGCTTGGAAGGATAAAATTCCCACTTCCTTGCCCTCTTATTTTTCACACAATTCCTAGCCAAAAAGTGCAACCCATTCTGGCATAGCTAAATGCCTAAAAGTTGACTTCTTTTAATTGTCAGGAAGCATCCAATTTTGGCACCTAGGGTTGGAAAGGCTTTCTTTTTATTATTCTGGCTATCTGCATGTTGATGTGAGTGCAAGGGGGAATTAAATAATATTTTTAGCTTGCTTGACATGCAAGCAAAGTCTAAAAATAGAGGGCAGCAAGCTTTATAATCAGATCTTGGTGAAGAAATTAGATATTCATGCTATGACCTTCATATGTGTCTGAATTATTTGCAGGAATACTTCATTTATGCCCATATTGGTGAAGAAAACAGAAGTCAATGTCTGATACATTGAATCTTCAGAATCAGAGAAAGAAATAGATCCAACTCTCATAATTGCAAGGGCTTCCGACAAAAATTCATCCTCTTGTTTCTAACGCAGCCCATGTGGAAGTCATTGCATGGAAAATTCCTTTCAGGAGCTCGTGCATGTGCTCCTAATCTTCCAGTTGAAGCCTTCATTGAATTTACTTGTATTTGCCTTCACCCGGAGTGCTTTCCAGAATTTAAAATTGCTCATATGCAATTAAAAATAAAAGGTGATGAGTTTTGTTTAAATTGTTTACGGCAAACATTGCACTGTGCAAGTATTGGAGAAGAACTGCAAAAGCTTCAAGGATAAGAGGGAAGATAGGTCAGAGGTAGCACCCGCAAGTAAATCTCAGTCAGCTGCTTCCAGATCCAGTTTGGTGAGAATCAAAGGAAAGGATTCAACAGCATATGGGAGAAAAAAGCATCTCAGATTCAAGGCAGAGATATCATTCAGATCATTCATTGCTAAAATAGATGAAGCAGAAGTGCAATACAAGTTGGATCAACATACAGAGTATAAAATAAGAACAAGACTAAGAGTGTTGCAGTTTTCTTCTAATTTCTTCTCCTTTCTTCTTCTTTCTCTTATTTTCTCTGACAAAGCAATTGAGCAATCAATTAAAATTGTAAAACTTAGATAATTGGCTATAAAAGTCGTTACTTCAAGTTACTAGAAGAAGTCAATTACTTAGAAATAGGTGGCAGACATGCAAAATAGAAGGTTCTATTTTCAGTTATAAATCATGCATGTCATGCAAAGAGGAATTCCAGGAAGAATACTGCCAGTTGCTTCCCCTTTTCATAGCTTCCACATGTGGCAATTCATTGAAAGCTTCCTATTTGTAATTGCCCTCTATACACTATAAATAGAGGAAGAGCCTACGGGTTAAAAGATCACAATTTGTTACTCAGCATTCTTGGTTCCAGACTTTGTGCTACTGAAAGCTGAGGAATTGAATAAATGCAGATTTATGGAGAACTTTGTGTCCACGGTGCATTTGCTTCTTACTTCTATGTGGATCTTTAGATAAACTTTGTGTTATCTGAGATTTAGATTAGAAGCTTTTCTTTTCCTTTACTTCTGAATATTGTGAGATCTACTTGTTTATTTAATCCATGTGTATGAAACCAACTCTGTAAACTATTGGTTGAATTACATATCTTCCTTTCTTCTTTCCCAAATTCCATTATTTCTCCCTTCTGAAAATACTTCACAAACAGTTGTTTGTTTGTTGCAGAATTGCTTAGCTATGGTCCATAAGCTTTGTAATTAAAGTTAAACCCCCTGCAAATAGTTATTAGGATTCATACCCACTAAATTGATAAACATCTTACACAGGAGCCTCACTGCTATATGAGGGAGATTTATCTCATGACTACCTAGGTTTTTAGCTGTGCAGAAAATCTAGCCAACAGAAATAGAATAGTGAGAGGGGAACAAGAGGAAATAGCTATCTCTTTTGTTTCTTCACAAGTACTAATCTCTCATGAGCATACAAAATTACAACCCTTAAGAATGAGGGTGTCATCACAATTCATAGACTTGAGAATGACTTTTTGCCTACCCCCCACATGACTTTTCATTTTTCCCCTTACAACATGTGACTTTTCATATTCCTAGGTGTAGAATTAAGTCCCCTTTTATTAATTAAGGGTGACCTATTACAATAAAAAATAAAGTCGCATTTAAATGAATAAGATGAAATAGGAATAGGACAAAATTAAAAAGTGCAACCCCCCAACAAAGGAAAAGAACATGAAGGAGAAGATGGAGAGGGGAAGAGAAGAGAGAGAAGGAGAGAGAACTATGTTGATGAAGATGTCACTTTTGTTGATTCTACCTTGCCACCTGATTGATCCTTTCTGAGCTCCACTGGAAATATTTCCACTCCCTTGAACTCTTTACTGTATCAGGTTGCCCCAGGTGCTACCTTTTCCGCTTGAGGAATGTAGACACAACTCAGGGACTTGAGCCAACCATCTGAGATATCATTGATGTTTTTGCTCTTCGCGAACCACAACAGATGCTTCTCTACAATGTTTGAAATTGTGGCTCTGATCTCAGATAGAGGCTCCAATGTATTTTCGTTGAAGGAAAAGGGGTCCCCTGCCTTTTTATGAACATACTCCTCAAATGGTCTCAACAATTCCTTTGCAGTAGTGCTCTCATGTTGATGTTGTCTTGCATCTTGAAGGCACAGTCCTCATTTGAGTCTAATTCATCAATGGCCCGATTCAACATTTCGTACCAAGAGGCAAGGGTTCTCGCCCACACACGTGAAAAATCCTCTGATGGAGAATTGAATACTTTTCTGATTACTAACACCTGAGAGTGAGCATCTCCCATCTCCATCACCAGTGGATGAACTTGGTCCAAATTTTCTTTTTCTTTTTCCAATCCTTCATTTGTCATCTGAACTTTGTCTGCACTGGTGCAAATGTACTTGTACAAGGAGATCAACTCTGGAAGAAGTACTTTTCCTTTCTCGACGATCATGCTCATCCATTTATCATTTGCTCGTCCCTACACGGTGAAGGCTTGTGTCTTTGTTAATTGACTCCGGGTCAAAACAACTAATTGGGGTAACTTTTTCAATTGCGAGTGACGATGACGCATTCGGGTCCATGAAGTGTTGCACATACGAGGAGAGTGTTTGTACTTGGTCTTCCAACTGATCAATTTTCACCTTATACTCCTGGTTCCTCGTGAGGAGGCGAGTGGAAGACTCTTGGAACATGTGTACATCTCCTTCATGAGTGGATGGGCCTAAGGGAATGGTGTTCATTTCGTAGTCAGTTGGTGTCATCTCTTCAATAGGATTGATTACCTTTCAGTCTGACTACTTCTATATATTGATTTCATGTGGCACCACTGAAGAAGCATGAAGCCGCTTCTGCAAACTTTTTCTTCCCCTTAGTGCTTATATCGCTGAAAAACCCAGGACGGTTACCTACTGGACTGTACGAGCTTCTTTGGTGATCATTTCGTTCATCCAGGGAAACATCTCATATGTTTCAAGCTCGGCAACGGATGTGACTATTGTCTCCTGCTCAGGGTGAGATGGTACATCTTGCTAGGGGGAGCAGGAGTGGCGAAGGAAGGGGGGCAACTCTGGGTTTGCTGAGACACTGAGAAGTGAACTAGATCATTCTCTTCAAGTTCCACTTCTACTAGAGGGTCCTCTGTTGATCTGACCTTCTTATGCAATCTCCTATAGTAAGGGGCCTCTATCTGCACTGCTTTACACTTCGAACTCTCTCCGAAATGGGCTGAGCCTAAAGTCTTCTCCACAACCTTTGACAAAGAATGATGTGATGCATGTCTCTAAAGGGTGTGGAAACTTCCTTATGCCATGGAGGTAACCCTCTTTTTCATGAACCATTCTTTTGATCTTCTCATCACAACTTTGGTCCACTCACTTATGTCCCCCGACTCACGAGCGTTCCATGTTACCTATGGCAAAGATGAAGCCTTCACTGCTTTATATTCCGAATCATACAATTTTGTGCCATCATCTTGAATTCCCTCTTCGTACGAGTCAAACTTGAATTTCCTCATTTGTCTGACTATCATCCGCATATCATCTCTTTCCCTGACATCAAACTCATCTATGCAATTTACCCAATAATCTTCGATCTGTGGTACATGATATGACTCTGAGAGATGGAAAGTGTCTGGATCACCTCGGATGTCGAAGTCTACCCTCAGTGTATATGAATACAAGCTCAGGGGTGCGAAGGCGGCTTCCAGGTGCGATGCATCATTAACACTCTTACAGGTGAAGATTCCAAGTGAGATGGGAAAGAAGACGTTCTTCCTCATCTAGTTCTTGAGCTTACTATGAACATGTGCCAATTGTCTGCCAAGGTCGAACAGCACAATCTTGCTGCTGAGATACCCAAGTAGTCTGAACGGAGGAAGATCATAACTGGAAACTCGAATGTATGAGAATGTGGCAAATTGTTTGAAGTATGACCCGTATTGCTTGATTAAAGAAGGTGCTTGTGGCGACAACCTTGAGTGAAGGTTCCCCTCCAGTGTCTAGATGACGAACATGGTGAAGGCATCATTTACCCTCGTGAAGCGTGGACTGCTCTCTTTCAAAACCGAGGATATCTCTCAAATGCCAGAGCCTTGAGAGAGGTGTTCTGAGCAAGTGTCAACCCTTTGAAGGTCTCAAGCTCGCAAGATCATACACCAGATATGAATTCATCGTGAATTTCTTCGAGACCGGTACCTGAAGCAACTAGTGGTGCAGGTTGTCACTGATGATCTGTCCCCAATCAATCTTGTGCTTGTCTTCCATGATCTTGAGTATGAAGAGAGCCATCCAATCCTGAAATTCCTTCGAGGGTTCTTCTCCCATCACCCGACTGAGAAGGATGATTGCATCTGAATAGCCTTCGTGGAATTCACCTCACAAGAAAGACTTGGGCACCAGTACAGGTTTTCTCACTTGTTTCAACCCTGAACCAAGAGTGAGGCCCTGAAGGTATGAGTACGTTTTGGTCCACTCTTTTGCTGCAACCTCCTTTGAAATGATGGCCATATTACTCCAAATTTGGGATCTGCATTGAATGTGAGATGGCTCTGGAAGCAAGTATTGCCATGGATGAGCCATTGTCTACTTGAATGGTCTTGGTCTTGGGTTCATAGTGTTGTGAACATGCCAAAACCAATTCCACACTTTGCACTGAGACTGGATGTCCACCTGTCGCATACAATCCGCTCGTGAAAACTTTGTCCTCCACTGGTTCTCTTGGTCCTCCAAAAATTCAGTCTTTGAGATCCTCAAGGTCCATGTGGGTGACATTATTGTCCCCCATAGCTGAGTACTCAGAAGAGGGAGCTGAGACTGGTTCAATGCCTGCAAACTTGAACTTCATGGTTGACACTGACACTTCTTTGTGTCCGGAATGGGGATTTACTATTTTTAGTAAATTGATCTTTTCACCTCTTTGACCTCGGACCACCTTCGATCACCTTTCTCGTTCCTCTGAATGTTCATTGCAAAACTCTGACTTTGCAAAATTTTCCCTCTGTGAAGATTTGCTATTTATAGTAAGCTCTTGTGTAGAGACTTACTATTTTTGGAAAGTGGTTCTCCCAACCTCAGATTTTTATGAAATCAACTTTTTTGATATGGGTTTTTCTTCTTCATCTCACATATGAATTTTTAGTTCAACCCAATCTCTGGAACAATAGGAAATAAAATTCTAAAATTCGCGGGCATGAAACTAGGGTTTTCTCGCCGTAAAAAATCCAAGCCGTGCATGCAATTTCTTTCACTTGGGTCTTCAAGGTGCCTAGAAATGTGGATGAATGCAAATCATCCTGCATCAATCCATGCACAAGTCTTCAAGTTACGAAGATTTTCACTTCGCAGATTACATAGTCAATCAGATGAAAAATGTGGTTGGAGCCTTTAAAATTTGTGTTTTTTTATGAAATTTCTCTCACCACGATCATGGAAACATGTGTGAAATGAATGCAAATGGAAAATGAGGGTGGAGGAATTCTGGAAATTTTTTCGCCAGAGTTCCGGGTGAAAATGGAGAAATGTGGGGGGAATGAGGAAAATGACTAAGTGTTGGTATTTATAGGCATGAGAGGGAGAGAGGAAGGGGGGGCGCATTTTTCTATCCCCCTTGTCCCCTTTGTAACGGGATAGGGGGACACCAAAATTGTGCCTTAGCCCTAGGGTGACACATGGCACACATGCATGGGCGAGGAAAAATGAGGAAAGGGCTTAGTTTGAGCACCCGAGGATAATTTTTGGTCATATGAGGAACCTGGTGGGAGCATGGAAGGGGGCACATTTTTCTTCCCCCCTTGTCCCCTTAGAATGGGACAGAGGGACACAAAAATTGTGTCGTAACCTAGTGGTGACACTTGGCATGCATGCGAAGTGAGGAGAGGGGGCTTAAGAACTACCCAAAAGTGCTTGATGGAGGTCTCTGGGGTCATATGGTGAGTCCATGAAGCCTAAGGTGGGAGGGGAGCATTTTTATGCCCCCTTGTCCCCTTGGAATGGGAAAGAGGGACACCAAAAGTGTGCCTCATTCTGGTGAGGACAAGTGTCAAGCATGCGGAAGTTGGAGCGGGGGCTAGAAATTTGGAGAAAGGTGTTTATCATAGCTCCCTAGGGTCATGTTGGGGGTCCATGAGGCTTAAGGTGGGGGGGCACATTTTTTTCCCCCCTTGTCCCCTTAGAAAGGGAGAGAGGGACACCAAAATTGTGCCTCAGCCTCATGGTGACACGTGTCACTGAAAATTTTGGCTAAGGACGAAGCTTGTACCTTGGAGAGAAGATTGAAAATGACATTGCCCGAGCTCCCAGATGAGTTTTTAGGATCTTATTTATATGATTTTGACTGGAAATAACATTTTGAGAAGGATGGGAGGGGTCTCAATGTCTGATTCATCTTGCAACCTTCTCAAAATGGCCTTCTTGATCATGGGTGTTGTGCCTGCGAAGAATGAGTTGTGGAAAGAAATGCATGGGTGTTGTGACAAATCTAAGATTACCACCATGTAGGGCATTGAATCATATTTCCATTGATATTTTTTTGGACCTCTAACTCATTCTAGAGCTCTCGGAATCATCTCCCAAAGCTCAGGTGTCATTTTGCAGTGCAAGCTCCTTCGGCCTCAAAAACCCACTTTTGCTAAACTGGCTCCTAAACCTCCAGATCTTTCCAAAATATTCCTAAAGCAATTGCACAATGATCCTGGCTCATGAATACACCTCCCTGATGAATTTAGGACTTTAACTCAACTCTGGAGAATATGCACCCACTTGAGAAAGGCTAAAAATAGCCATTCCCAAGCCCGTTGAAAGATTCACCTTGAAATGCATTATCTTGAAAGACTCCTTTGAACTTGTTTTCTTCTTTTCCACACATGGGAGAGGGTGAGACCACAAACATAGACATTATACAGATAGGGGATAAGCTTGGCACAGGGGATGGACTTACTTGGAGAGGTGTTGGGGAAGGGTTACAAAGAAAATTTTCGACACTAGGGCATAGTTGTCATGTTTTCAAGTGAATTTTGCCCTTGCAAAAACACAGGACAACAATGTCGTTTTGTTTGGCAAACTCAAACTTGGGATCAAGTCTATGTGATGATTTATAATCCTTAAGGGTGGTAATCCATCTTGTAGATCCCCTTAAATGCCCTCCACAAACTCATTCAATAAGTCCTTTACATCGTGTGCACTTCCTCATTCTTTTCCATCAAAGGAATTAGAGAGTGTAGTATCCCACCGTTTGCCAACATGAAGGTGTTTGCACAACCATCCTAATACACTTTTCTATCAGATTGCCATAGTTTGCCAAGCAAAATATGACAAACATCCACAGGCATTACATCGCAAATTACCTCATCCTTATATGTGTCAATCTAGAAACTTAGCAAACATTACGAAAATTTGATGCCCTTTCAACAACCAAGATACCTTATAGGGATTTGCTCTCTTCAAATCCAATCCATCTACCATCTCTTGCGAAACCAAGTTGCCTCTACTGTTGCTATCAACAATCACCTTGCACATTTTTCCTCCCAGCTTACATGTTATTCTGAACAAATTCCTCTGCTACGCGGAACAATTTTACTCCATAGTTGGCTTCAACAAGACTCTCTTTGTCATGAGAGCTTCTCTGATTTCCGGATCTTCAATGCAATTAAATGACACAATATGTTCTTCATCAGCTTGCATGCCATGTGCACTTGTGTCATTTCTTTTACTGCCATCACTATGTGTGTGCAAACACTCAAATGCTCTATGTCCGGTCTCTCTACACCTAAAACGTGTGCTTATTAATCAACATCAAGAACCTTGTCCATAGGATCCTCTATCTGTATTGGAGTTTCCTCGGCCTCTCAATGCACTATCACTACACTAAGATGTGCTAGCTTCACTTTCTTGAGCATGTCCTCTGCCTCCATTACCTTGTCCACATATGTGCATGAATCTTTCTATATCTTGCACTACTCCGTGGTGTCTACACAAAAAAAAATCTCCTGCCTTAAGCACATACTGATAGGCTTCTTCAATGGAGAGCACTCAAGTCATGTTGAATTCATCCCAAATGGATATGCACAATCCGTTCATATAACGTGAGATCTTATTTGAGTCATCCTCAACATGTCCCACTCTGATACGGAGTCTATAGTATTCCTCGATGTAATCCACTACACTCAACTCCTTCTACCACATATTTTACAACAACTCAAACAAATACTAGTACTCCGCAAGCATGAATTTGGCATTTAACTTCGTAACAAATCTATCCCAGCTTTTTATTATATCCTTACCTGTACACACTCTTTCCATCTTAGCAAGCTCCCAATATAGAAATGCATGACCTTTCAACTTTGTGTAGGAAAATTTAACTTTTTGGGGATCGTCCACACCTTCATGCTCAAATTAATTTTATAACTCGATGATCCAAATAATGAGCTCTTAAAGCTTCAAACTCCCAGATTAACTTGAAGTGTCCAACTTTAGCTTACTACTCATCCTTGCAATAGCACGCAAGAATCTATCTTCTTGTTAGTCGATATGTTCTTCTTCTTTTGCAGCATTGTGCGTCAGTTGCTACCGCAATGCTCTTGCATTCCTTTCATCAACTTTGCCAATTCAGTAACTTTTGGTGCTCTATGTGCTCTTACCATTCTTGCAGCAACACCTCTTTGTGATATTTCTTTGTCCTCGAAATCAAGAAGTTGCAATTCTCACAATCTCTAAACATTTTTCGTTGATAGATGTCTTTCCTACTTTCTACCCACACTCACGAATGTGGAAATTAGCCAATCCGTGTCTACTAATAAGGAAGAACCTTGCTCTGATACCAGATGATGCAACCACGGTTAGGGAGCCTAATTAAAATGTAATGTTCCTTTTAGGGCTGAAAATGGAGAAAAGGGGTTTACCGGCTGTCCTAAATAGATTTGATCTGAAAATACCTTCCAGTTTACACATGCCAAACTGAAAATAACTGAAACCAATCCAAAATCAGAAGTCTCCTAGGGCAGCAAACAGCCTATGCAAATCAATGTAGAATGTCACGAAACAATTAATCTAGCCACATCAATATTTATACATCACAAATACATCAAAAAATTGAAGAAATATCTGATTAGCACAGCGGAAATTAATTATTTATAACAGCAGCAGTCCCACCAAACCGAGGGCTAGGAAAAATAGTAAATCTCCACCAAAATTCACCAAAGTTCAGATTACGGCCTTATAAATTATGGAGATTCAGAAAATAAAATCATATTTTAAATTTATGCCCTAGAAAGCACCAAATCAGCTCCAAACCCTAGTTGCTCCCCTAGGGAAGAGCTCCAAAAATGATGTAAATCCTTTGCAATCCTTCTTGATGTCTCCAACTCAAAATGGAGGGTTTCCGTCCTCTACCAAGCCACAAGGAAGGTTTTTGTTTTCCTTGGATGCCACATAAGAGGGTTTTCGTCCTCAAGTGGCAAGGTAGTGAGCAACTAGCCCAACAAACAAATTGTATATGAAAAATGTGCCAAAAGATGGTTGCAAATGAAGTCCTTAAGTACCTTTTATATTCTTCCCTTGGCGCCAAAGGCCAATTATCTTTAAGCCTCACTTTATCTTTAATTGCTTCTTTATTCTTCCAAACCCAACCGACCTATCTCCAAAAGGTCAATTAGAAGAGCACCGACCTCTTTAAGCCTCACTTTATCTTTTAATTGCTTCTTTATTTTTCCAAACCCAGCCAACCTGTCTCCTAAAGGAAAACACTTAAAAGAAAAAATTAAATCTAATAAAATAAAACTGAAATGAAATATAATTCATTTCCTTGTTCAATAATTCTTCTTTGCTGCGAAAAGGGAATGGCAAGAAGTCCATATTTAGGCCTGAGGGCATTACATAAAAAATGCCTTTGACCACGTAGCGCTATGGAACAATATAGCTCTTGATTGACTCGTGGTCTTTGCACACGGAAGCAACTGAAATAAACAACACTTTAATTGGTTTCAAGAGACAGCAACAGTTTGCATAAACATGAGACTGATCGTAGACATATATGGCCGTTTTACAACTACAGAGAAGATACCCAACACTACCGATCTGAGTAGATTGGTGTTACAACTATCAACTATCGAATTCTACTGAATTCCTAGAAGCACCACCAAAACTTGCCCCTGCCTACTTCTCTGTCATTTACTGGGGCCAATCTTTTTATCCCTTGGTGTGTGACTATACCAGAGAGCTTGCAGGAGAATTGGATAGGATCTGTTGCTGTGTTTTGGCTCCCTCTCACTTCATGGCCTGTTTTGGTTGGATTACCTTTTGATTTTTATTTTTGCATTTTCCGGGTCCCCTTCTTTTCTTGTGAGGCTTGGATGTCTTCCTTATCTTGAGACCCACTATATGCTAGAGTCTCAAACGGATTTTTAAAAATTAATAAAGTAGATTGACTTGATTGTCCTTTACCTTTTCTTTCGTACACTAATTGAAATTCAGTTACACTCTGATTTTGAGAATTTGATTTTGCTTGTTGATTTGTTTCTTCTGTTGTAAACAGATTCAAAATGGTTTGTAGCTTTGTATGTCTCCTTTTCAAGTTGCTTATGTATTGTTTGTTGCTCTTGTGTGTGGCGGATTCTCGCAAGCTACTCGTGTTCATGACACACAGTCACAGACGGTATCAGAATGGGATATTTTCATAGTCTTGGTGCTACTACCATTCAATCCCTCCCATTTTCAAGATGACTATGTCTAGCAGGGGCTTCTCAAGATCTAGATTGATGCAGATCCTGGCATAATTGAGGAGTCCAAGATTTCTTGGAATTCAGATGTTGTGATGTATCCCCTGACAACTGATTCTATTTTATTTAGGCAAGAATCGTGTCAATATTCACTTGGGACAAGGGGTAGGCGAACCCATATAGCCACTGTGTTGGGTAAATCCCCCATTGGGTCAAAGGCAAAATACCAATATTTCATTAAGGGACCTGATTTCTTCATGAACTGCGGTCCTCTTTGCAAGGCTTTATCCCATTCTTGCTTGGTGTTGAAACAAGCATGAAGTAACCTTTTGGCATCATCAATATATCCATAGATCTAGAGGGGTTCCAGCCATCTTGACCCAAAGTTTAATGGTTTTTGGTTCCAGATCGGCTCCCATAACCAGTAAATAAGAGCTTTTTCTTTTAAGATCCAAAGCCTATTTTCCATTTCCTCCATGAAAAATGACAAGGAAAGTTTCCAACAACTCTCAAACAATGGGAAATTACTCGTTGGATGCCACAAAGGTCTTTAGCTTTTGACCATGATTGACACGCCATAGTGAGTGGCTCACTTAATGCCTTCACAACCCTTTCAATACCATCGGCTGTCAAAACAGATTTACCTTACACATTAAGGCCTTCCAAATATGTGTTATGCTCCATACCCAGCAATTCGGACCCCTTTAGCTTAAAATATAACTAGAATTTCCCTAATTTCCCAAGTACCTTATAATTCCCTGACATAAAAAGTTAAAGGTAGCTTTTTAGGTCACCATCAAGTGTGAGACCAATTTCGTGTATGAGACCCCCATTGCATAAGTCTTTCCAAAAGGGCATTGTTTGTCCATTTACCTTATATATTAATCATAAAGGTATATGTAATGTCCCTCTTTCTCGAATAGTTCGGTCGAAGACCTTTGGCATGTTTTGTCTACTCGATGGCCAAGGGGTGTTTTCAAGGGTGACTTCGGTTTATTATTTTTATTATATGGTGCTCAAAATAAAGTAAAATATCATTAAAGCACATATAATGAATTAATAGACTATTTAAGTGACTTTGACTTAGGAAAACGCATTTAAATAAATTAATTAATTATTTAAAGTGCCTTCCTAGCCAAAAATGCGACTTGTTTGGGTAATGGCCAAATAAACCCAAAAATGCGACTTGGTGGGAAAAGGAAAAATAATTAATTAAAAATTAATTATGAGGATTGGGAAAAAGTGCGACTTGTTCCTTTGGTGGGTATTTTTGGCTATAAGGGAAAAATGCGACTTGGGGAAAGGGCATTCAGATTATTATTATTTTTTCCCGACAGTTAGCACTAAACTTATGCAGACAGAATCTAAGGATGGAAACCCTCTGGATTAATCCTCTTGCGGACGGAAACCCCAGGAGCAATGAGAGAAGTTTCCATACAGGGATCTTCATGGTATTCACAGGTTTTTATTATTCCAGCAGTTAGACAGAGAAATAAATTGCAACAGTGGGCATACAAACTACTTCCAAAGTGGCCAACTTCTTCTACAGTGGTTTTATGTTGTATCAGAGGTATTTTTCATGATAGATATTTATTGTAATTCCCAGCAGCAAATATATGTCAAATCGGTTTGGTTTGAATCATTTACAGTGGGTTTTTGGTCAATCTTTGTTATAAAATATATCTGCAGATTTATAATTGTATTGCTGTAATAATTAGCATCAGAAAACATTATTAAAAACACGGCTGAATTATTAATGAAGAAATCTGCCTGTTAAACCCTAGGCGCCTTTTCTGTATTCACCCAGTTTGCGGGGTTTTGCTTTATTTAATTTATCTATGCAGTTTTAGTGTGGTGTTCTATGAATTCTTCTGGTATTATCAGTTCAGATTTGAGCCAGAGCAATATTTATAAAAAAAAAAAGAATTCAGGTAAAAAGGGGTTTGGGATCTTTCAGTATACAACCCTACCCCCTTCGATTGCAAACATGTAACCTTTATTCTAAAAATCGTGATTTATCAGTGATAAATCATGACACATAAGAAAAACGATAAATCACCTAAAAATCGTGATTTCTTTTCTAGCGATAAATTGGTGATTCTTAGCGATAAAAATCATGAAAATTTTCCAAAACCTCCTTGAAATTGTGGAAAATCACTAGGCAAGGTATAAAACATCTAAACCAGGTAAAAAAGGTCATTTCAAAGCATTTTTCAATGAGTTTTTCGTCCGCGATTTGACCTATCAATTTATGTGATTTTTGCCCCTATGTTTTGCTAGGGTTTCAACTCTTCAAGCATGCCAGGGTTTCAAATATCATGTTCTGCATTTAATGTAAGTTTATTTTATGAATTTAAATGTTTTTTAAAGTAGTGATAATGTTTTGGAAAAATTATCTATTACCGATTTCCGATTTTTGAGCCAAATTTTGGCTGGCCAAGTAATTGTTGATAACAATTTTTTGAGCTATGCATGTGACCTCCTCTATGAAACAAGCATGCGTTAACCACCAAGCCCACTCAAAATCTACTAAACTAGAATGGTGAATCCTACAATTACGACAAAGGGATCCTACATTAACAATGTCATGCAAGCACTTGAACCTAGGTCATGCTCGAAATAGAAGAAGAAGAAGAAGAAGATATTTTAACGTCCACGAGGCTACCAAATACAGCCTATGGGACAAATAGGTAGCCCTTTTAACCACTCAATCTACATCCCCCGGACTATGACAGATATATACCCCCGACACATTCAAAGTGGGACATCTTTCCAAGCCACACATATATAACAGCTATCACCATGTAGGGGTGGCTACATCTACCAATTTCCTTTCACAAGGAAAAAGTTTGGCTTTTTCTTCTCCTAAGTGCAGTCTTGATTTTCCTTTTTTATTTTCCAACTCTATGCAACCCTTAGATACCAACATGTCAACATCAAATACCATAAAATCTTTACCTCAAGTTGTATGCTCATTGATCTCCTTCTCATTTCTTGGCTTGTGCTCCACAATTTCACCAAACCCTTCTTCATATGTAGTGTCAAAACCTTTGTGTGTGGTGTCCTTACAGAGCGCTGACCTCTTCCTTGTTGCTTGAGTTTTTAACCTTGTGCCAATTCCAACTCTCTTTGTTTCCAACCCCACAAACACTGCAAAAGGGAGGGCATCCCAGACCTTCTCTAGAAGAGCTCTATAGCGAAACATCAAATTTGGAGCCTTGGAAGACTTTGGAGTGGCTTCTTCTTTGATTGCCCTAGCTTCAACGAGTTTCTCCACAGTTAGGGCGAGGGTTTCTATTGACCTTGCTAACTTCCCTTGCGTCTTCTCGAACCTTTCTAATTTGTCTTCCATGCTTCACAGGGTGAGAGGATGATGTTTTGATACCACTGTAATGTCCCTTTTCAGGGGGACTCGGGAAATGACCAAAAGCTGAGATGTAAACTCAAAAATCAGGAGCTGTTGTACATGGCTGATATAAACCCTGCAATCTGCAAATTAAACCCTTCCTAGGGCAGCCACTTCCTTGAGAAGTTCAACCCCTCAAAGGTGGGTTAAATCTTTCCAAATACCTTTCAAATCTTATGTCAAAATTATTAGGAAACCCTCGGGAAACACAATCAGCTGTTGTAATGTCCCCAAATGGGCATTATTGACACTCACTTGGATTTTTAGTAAATCCAAACCCCAAATGCCATTTAATAAAAAATATAACAATTTCAATCTCTGCAGATCTGAATTATAACAGAAATGGTGACTAGGGTAAAGAAGAAAACCATTAAAAATCAGCAATCAAATTATAGTCTATCCTCCAATATGATATACTGATTTTATGAAGTCAAATCAGTCCTAGAACTGATGTAGGAAACCTTGCAATAACCCTTAAGGCAGCTGTAAATAATTACTCAGAAATGGCGACTTGCTAGGTAAATAGAAACTCTCCAAAGATGTAGCATAACTCAGATTTTTTATATCAAGAATTAGTAGGATGAATTTAGAAGAAAATAGCAGAATGAAAATACTTCCTATGAGCTCCAAACAAGGCTGATTTTATTTATTTTATTGCTGCAAACACTGGTCTTCAGAACTAGCTGGAAATGACAATTTTAGAAACCAAAATCCACTCTAAAAATGATGTTACAGCTGACTAAAAATCAGAATAGATAGCAGCACCCAGATCTGACTTTTATTCATCTCCAACACCCTCAAACAAGCATCCGAGTGGGTCGCTCCAGCTGGGTATAAAAGGAAAACTCAGCCACACCTTTCCCTCTCCAAACCTTTCTAGAAATCAGTTTGAACACTCTGAAACACTACTGGAAAAAGAAACAAGAAGAGGTTTCATTCTTCTCCCTAACCTCAAGAGGGTTTTCGTCCTCAAGAAGGCAACTCTTAGGGTTTTCGTCCTTAGAGAAATTCTGAAACAAGCACTAGGCTCATCATACAAAATCAGATTTGTAAAATAGAAATGACATGCTCCTCCAAGCAAGTTCACTTGCTTATAAAGAACTTGTGACCCATATTGTCACTTTTGACAACCAATCAGATTTTTTGTCACATTAAATGCTTTTCACCACCCATTTTCCTTCCTAATGCAAGTTGCATTTTTTCTAGGGTGAATAACTTGGCCCTTATGCTCTTACATTATTTTCCTATTTATTTTTGCTCCTTAGTGCAAGTCGCACTTTTCTAGAATAAAACAATATGTTTTTTCTAAGAGCTTTTGCCCCTTTTGTTTTCTTTTCCTATTTTTAAGTTAATAATAATTTATTATAAGTGCATATGATATTTTATTTTATTTTATTTTGCACTTTATAATAAAATATTAAAACTGAAGTCAACCTTATTTTCTTCCCTTAGCCGTCGGGTAGACAAAATAGGCTAAGAGTCTTCAATTGGAAAGGGGATATTACAGTTGTTAGAAATCAGATTTGAGCTTGAAAATAATTAATTATAGAACCCTCAACCAACGAACATCAACAATCTAGGAAAAAATGTAAAACACCTCCAAAATTCACGAAACTCAACATTTTGGCCTTCGAAAATATGGAGAACAAGATAGTAAATTCAAAATTGTCAAATTACCATCACACATACCAAAAAAAATCCCAAGTGGGTCGCTCCACTCCAAATAAATAGATCATTGATCCCAACAAATGATTCATGCAAAGAAATGATAAATTATTTTTTCCAAACCAGCTTGCATACATAAAACCTTGTGGAAGGGTTTTTGTCCTCCACAGGTCCTCAACCAAGGGTTTTTGTCCTTTCGAAAGATCCTCAATCAAGGGGTTTCATCCTTGAGAAAGGTAGATAAGGTGCTTCACAAGCAAACCTTAACCAAGATATGAATATTCACCCAAAACATAATCCAATAATGGCCAAACAACCCCTTTATATAACCATAAGGAGTGCCTTTACAATATAAAATGATGGCCAACCCCTTAAGATAAGTATTTTTAAATATTCAATTAGTATTTGGAGCCTACATGCTCATAATACCTTCATTTCCTAACTACTTAAGTCCTTCTATTGGAGTGTTAAGCTTCCCAATAGGATACATGATAATAAATAAAACAATGTTGGCTAGATTTTCTGCATAGTCAAAAACCTAGGCATTCATGAGATAAATCTCCCTCATTTATCGGTTAGGCTCCCGTGTAAGATTTCTGTCAATTATGGATCTTAATAACTGCCTGTGGGTTTTACTTTAATTGCAAAGCCCATGAACTCTAGCTAAACAATTCTGCAACAAGTAAACAGTTGTTAATGAAGTATTTTCAACCAAGGGGGAAATGATAGGGTTTGGGAAAGAAGAAAGGGAGATGTGTGATCCAACCAATAGTTTACAAAGTTGATCTCATACACAAACAAAACAAATAGATCTCACAATACAGAAGTAAAGGAAAAGAAAAGAAAAGCTTCTAATATAGACCTTAGATAACACAAAGTTTATCTAAAAATCCACACAAAAGTAAGAAGCAATGCGCCGTTGACACAAAATTCTCCAGAAATCCACTTCTAGTCAATTCCTTAGCTTTCACAGAAAAGACATCAAAGGTTACAGCACAAAATCTGGAACTCAAGAATGCTGATTATAAATTTTGATCTTTTAACCCGTAGGTTCTTCCTCTATTTAGTATAGAGGGCAATTACAAATATGAAGTTTTTAATGAATTGCCACATGTGGAAGCTATGAAAAAGGGAAGTAGTTGGCAATCTTCCTTCTGGAATTCCTCTTTGCACGACATGCATAATTTATAACTGAAAATAGAACTTTCTATTTTGCATGTCTGCCACCTATTTCTAAGTAATTGACTTCTTTCAGTAACTTGAAGTAACGGATTTTAAACCAATCACTTAAATTTTACAATTTGATTGATTACTCAATTACTTTGTCGGAGAAAATAAGAAAAAGAAGAAGAAAGAGAAGAAGAAATTAGAAGAAAGTTGTTGCAACACTCCCAGTCTTGTTCTTCCATACTCTGCATGTTGATCCATCCTGTATTGCACCTCTGCCTCATGAATGATCTGAATGATATCTCTGCCTTGAATCCGAGATGCTTTTTCTTTTTCATATGTTGTTGAATCCTTTCCTTTGATTCTCACCAAACTGGATATGGAAGAAGCGGACTATGATTTTCTTGCGGTTGTTGCCTCTAACCTGTCTTCTCCTCTTATCCTTGAAGCTTTTGCAATTCTTCTCCAGTACATGCACTAATAAAATGTTTGTCATAAACAATTCAGACAAAACTCATCACCTTTTATTTTTAATTGCATATGAGCAATTTTAAATTCTGGAAAGTACTCTGGATGAAGGAAAATACAAGTAAATTCAATGAAGGCTTCAACTGGAAGATTGGGAGCACATGCACAAGCTCCTGAAAGGAATTTTCCATGCAATGACTTCCACATAGGCTGCATTAGAAACAAGAGGATGAATTTTTGCCGGAAGCCTTTGCAATTATGAGAGCTGGATCTATTTCTTCCTCTGATTCTGAAGATATATTCAATGTATCAGATATTGACTTCTGCTTTCTTCACCAATATGGGCATAAATGAAGTATTCCTGCAAATAATTCAAACAAGTATGCAGTCCATAGCATGAATATCTAATTTCTTCACCGAGATCGGATTATAAAGTCTATTGCCCTCTATTTTTAGACTTTGTTTGCATGCCAAGCAAGCTAAAAATGTTATTTTATTCACTTGTGCACTCACATCAGCATGCAGATGCTCTACATAATAAAAAGAAAGCTTCTCCAACCCTAGGGCCAAAATTGGATGCTTCTCGGCAATTAATAAAAAAAAGTCAATTTTTAGGCATTTAGATATGCCAGAATGGGTCGCACTTTTTGGCTAGAAGTCGTGTTAAAAATAAGAAGGCAAAGCAATGGGAATTTTTACCCTTCCAGGCAGCTCCAAAAATCTCATCTTTCACTTAAGTGAGTTGTCTTTAATGATGGGAAAAAACAACCTTCCAAGCAGGCATAAAATTCCCACCTTCCTTCCACCACCAAAATTCCCATTGGCAGCTTAAGTAATTTGACTTTAATGATGGGAAAAAACAACCTTCGAGGCAGGCATAAAATTCCCACCTGCCTTCCACCACCAAAATTCTCATTGGCAGCTTAAGATTTGACTGAGGGACTTCAAACATCATGGGAATTTTTCACCTTCCAGGCAGCCCCAAAATTCCCACCTTCCAAGCAGTGCCAAAATTCCCACTGGCACTTAAAAACCATCCTTTCAAAAAATGCGACTTGCATGGAAGAAAGTTTTTTTCCAAAAGTACGACTTGCGTGAAGAAATTGCTCTTCCCAAAAAGTGCGACTTGCATGACTTCTACTTTTAAAGTTGCATGAAAACTCATCAACAACATTTTATTTCCATTTTTGGATTTTTCAGTGAAGAAAACACAAATACAGAATAAAATTTTCTGTTTTGGAAAGGGTTCGGGAAGATGTAGCAGCAAAAACTTCCAAGTGCCATAACTTTCTCTCCATGGCTCCGTTTTAGGTGTTGTATTCTCTAAAAGTGCATATTTTATCGAGCTCTACGCATTGATAACAATATTTTTTATTTTCATAAAATCCATTTTTGCACCTTTTTGGACCAAGCAACTTCTTGCAATCTCCTGAAAGAATCCTCAGCTTTGATTGCCTTTAGACAGATTAGTAATTAAAAATACTGGGTAGCTTTTTCAAAACCCCAAGCCTAGGAAAAGGTCCGGTAGGAAGAATGAACAGGCTACGGGAATTGCCGGAGAAAGCAAACCAAAACACAGAGAAAAAGAAATAAAACAAAACAAAAACAATTGCGGGCAATTGCTAGAAAAATTTCTCCACTTAGTTGATCTGCAAAAATTCTTCTCCCCAAGTGAATGTTCTATGGTAATAATGATGGGGTGAAATGCTTTATATAACCTAAATCCTCCAATTTTAGCTCAATCTATTTTTAAAAGAACTTTATTTATTTAATAAATAAATAAATAAAACACTTGCAGACAAGGTCTGGCGAAGGAATTGAGTGAGCTTAGGCATGTGGGTATTTGTCGAATTTGGCTTTTATGACTTTCTGGAGATACCTTAGAGCAATGCAAACAACTGCAAGTAAAACAAACACAAAACGACCCATTATTTTGAAAAGAACGAAAAATTTTAAAAGGGGTAGTCCCAAATTTCAGGGTGAAATCTTGGGGACACCAAACCTCCTAAACAGCAATAAAAATATAATTCAAATCGTCCCCTTATTTTCCTCCATAGACCCACGGGGAGAAGAATGGATTAAGGTCTTCGAAAATGAGCCTTCAAAAAAGGACATGACACTCCTCCCCTCTCGAAATTGTTTGTCCGCAAGCAATTGCAAGCACCTAGATCCCAAATAAATTTATGTTACTCCGCCTTCTTTTTACCTGCACATGAGACAACCTTGTTTGAAAAAACAAGGGCTTCTATTAGCCCTCCATTATTCCTCATGATCATGCAGACCAGCCTTCTTCCATCTAGATCAGCCCTCCTATTTTTCCCGCTCAACTGGTTGGTGTCCATGCTAACAAGAGTACAACTGTAGCTAATCATTTTCATTTTAAAAGAGAAACATAGTCAATGACTGAAATCCCTTTTGTAAGGGCTACGATAAAATCATTATGCAAGGTATTTTGAATGTTCTCCCTCCAAACTGTTGCGATCTAAATCTGGAATGTGTAATCAGCAGTTAGACAAACCCAAACAGTCCCAACAGTTGTTTCATTATTTTGTCCTCCATCGGTACCAATCACGATAATGAGCAGCCTTCTATCCGTAAGTGTGAAACCGACCAAACCAAAGTGATGATTGTTGGGAATAAAGATTGTTTCGATCCGGAACCTTTGCCTACCTTCTCGTATTTCGAATAACTTCAAAAACTTAACTCCTTTGCACCTGTATATGCCGGCCAAGGGCAGTCCTGAAACTTTTGCATTGTCATCCATGCTACACAAGTGCCATGACGACCAACATGAAATATTAATGTAAGGGACCATCCCGTGAAGGTGGTAGAAACTGAAAATTGCTTTAGAAGGACTGAGAATATGCAATTAGCTGATATATCCACTCTAAAATATGTAAAAACGGTACAGTCAGTGTCCATTCCTACTTTCTTTGCAGGTGTGTGGACGTGATTGCTCCAATGACAATGTTTCATTTTTCTTTATTCTTTATCCTTGGTCCTGCACATGAAATAATATTAGAAAGAATAAGGTCTCTCCAATTTGTTGTTCCTTTGTGTCTCACGGGTATGTGGGGTAACTCCTCATTGCTCTCTTCTCACTCGTTTGACTTATCACAACAGTAAATATGATTTAGCCTTGCCAATTTTAAGGGTGTAAAGGTTAAAATATGCCTAGTATCATTTTGGAGCATTCCTTCTTTCCATTCCTTTTTCAGATTTCAACTCTTTACACAAGCAATGTATGCTCATACCCCTATTTACCTTTTTAGAATTGTTTCCCAAAGAGAACATGTATAGCCCAACATTAGGAATTGAAAAGAAAATTATATCATGGCTGTAAAAATACACTTCCCTCACTCATCTCTAGAATGACAAGGGTTGGAGGCCACCATGTATCAGCTGAAATCACCTTGTCTGTGGCCCAAGATGGAAGAGGCATTTTTCTTATGACCCGACCTATCTTTGCCACTTCAAAAGGCATGTGGTAGAAACTAAAGTTGTTGAGAATTGCAATCCAACAATGTGTAAAAACTCTTTAATCAAAATATTTGAGCAACAATTTCCCTATTTCCCATGCATCAATCTTGTGGGTGTCTTCTTCACTATGCAAGCCACTTTGATCCCATACTTTTCTCTTAAAAATGTGTATCAAAAAGTGCACGCACAATATGGAAAAAGAAAGTTGTTACCTTTCTCAATAAACCATAGGTCCTGCCATGAAGGTAACTTCTCATTATTTCATTCCTATCCCATGCGCATAAGACATCCTTTACCTTGATCATCCTAGAATTATTTGAACTTCTCATGCTAGGGTTTGATGCCACTTTTACTTCCAAACATACAAAGATGAGATTACCAATAACATTGATTTTAAAATCAGACCTCCTTCCCTTTTCAAAATTCACAACAGCCCCTATCTCCCACATGCGGAAACAATCTTGAGGTTGAACCCAACCATCCATACGTTCTTTACCACGAGAGATACTTCTTATCTCCTTATTTCTTGAAATATGTTGATCATGGGGACATAAACATGCAAGCGACATGGGAAAGGGCAATGAAACTGAAACATGGTTATCATTCCCAACTGGCTGTGCATGATGACAACATACCTGAATTGACATACTGGTAGGAAAATAATCTGAGATACCTTTTTACCATGACCTTCCCATGACCTTCTTAGGACTCAAATTTTTTCCAAAGGTGCCTTACTTCCATGGATTCGCTCCTCCATAATGTCATCCTCAAAGGCCCTTTACAATTATTGTTGGACTGTCTTCTTTGTGGGTCACAAAAACAGTGGTTTTAGACTAAATTATTGGTGCCTTGTGTGGGTCATTGACGGCTGGTGTGTTCGATTCCTTTCTCAAGGCATCCTTTGTTTGTAGGCCTGTCCTAGGGACTGAAACTTTTATATCAACAGGCTGCTTGTTGGTTTCTTGCAATTTCGGAGGATCAATTGCCCTCACTACCCCTTTCAAGGGTTCTATCATGTTGCTGATCGGAAAATCACTCTTGGACTCAATTAATGAAGCTTCATGTATGGCTTTACCCCTCTCTATAACTGCATTTAGGGAAATTCCATCAGGCTGGACGTAATTAATTTCAGTTGGAAGTTTGGTTACATCTACCAATTTCCTTTCACAAGGCTGCAGTTTGTCTTTTTCTTCTACTTCTAAGTGCAGTCTTGATTTTCCTTTTTTATTTTCCAACCCTATGCAACCCTTAGATACCAACATGTCAACATCAAATACCATAAAATCTTTACCTCGAGTTGTATGCTCATTGATCTCCTTCTCATTTCTTGGCTTGTGCTCCACAATTTCACCAAACCCTTCTTCATATGTAGTGTCAAAACCTTTGTGTGCGGTGTCCTTATGGAGCGCTGACCTCTTCCTTGTTGCTTGAGTTTTTAACTTTGTGCCAATTCCAACTCTCTTTGTTTCCAACCCCACAAACACTGCAAAAGGGAGGGCATCCCGGACCTTCTCCGGAAGAGCTCTATAACGAAACATCAAATCTGGAGACTTGGTAGACTTTGGAGTGGCTTCTTCTTTGATTGTTCTAACTTTAGTGAGTTTCTCCACAATTAGGGCGAGGGTTTCTAATGACCTTGCTAACTTCCCTTCCATATTCTCTAACCTTTCTAATTTGTCCTCCATGCTTCACAGGCTAGGAGGAGGATGCTCTAATACCACTATAATGTCCCTTTTTAGGGGGACTCAGGAAATGACCAAAAGCTGAGATGTAAACTCAAAAATCAGATTAGGGAGCTGTTGTCCATGGCTGATATAAACCCTGGAATCTACAAATTAAACCCTTCCTAGGGCAGCGACTTCCTTGAGAAGTTCAACCCCTCAAAGATGGGTTAAACTTTGTCAATACCCTTCAAATCTTATGCCAATACCCTTCAAATCTTATGCCAGAATTATTAGGAAACCCTCAGCAAACACAATCAGCTGTTATAAATCAGATTTGAGCTTGAAAATAATTAATTATGGAACCCTCAACCAGCAAACATAAACAAGCTTGGAGAAATAGTAAAACACCTCCAAAATTCACGAAACTCAACATTTCAGCCTTAGAAAATATGGAAAACAAGATAGTAAATTCAAAATTGCTAAATTAGCATCACACATACCAAATAACACTCCCGAGTGGGTTGCTCCACTCCAAATAAATAGATTATCGATCCCAACAGATAATTCATGCAAAGAAATGATAAATTCTTGCTTTCCAAACCAGCTTGCATACATAAAACCTTATGGAAGGGTTTTCATCCTCCACAAGTCCTCAACCAAGGGTTTCCGTCCTTGGACAAGGTCCTCAATCAAGGGGTATTGTCCTTGAGAGAGATAGTAAAAGGGCTACACTAGCCAACTTTCACCAAGATATGAATATTCACCAAAAACATAATCTAATAATGCCCAAACGAACTCCTTAAATAGCCACAAGGAGTGCTTTATAACATATAAAATGATGGCCAACCCCTTAAGGTAAGTGTTAATAAATAAATCAAATGGTATTTGGAGCCTGCATGTTCATAATACCTTTATTTTCTAACTACTTAAGTTCCTCTATTGCAGCACTAGGCTTTCCAATAGGATACATGATAATAAATAAAACAACCACCTAAACAACAATGAATATATAATTCAGATCTTCCCCTTGTTTTCCTCCTTAGACCCATGGGGAAGGAATGGGTTAAGGTCTTCGAAAATCAGCCTTAAAAAAGGAACGTGACAGTTAGGTCAGCTGGGAAAGATGAAAAGCCAGTAAAGTTAGTGGCATGCATTCTACTTATAGTCGATGTCATACAAATGAAATGGTTGATTGTGTCTTTTGGAAACAGTCATTTGCCAAGACTTTTACCTACCCTTTCATATTCCTTTATTCCTAAAATGAAGACTATTAATTTTGTATGCGTCTAAATATTATGATTACATGGTATTTAGAAAAAACAAAGTCTATTCAAAAGAAATCTGGATTTTTTACCTCTAGTTTGTAGTACCAATATTTTCTCCTAATACAATGGACTAATCCCTCAAAGCCATAGACAAAGTGTGAAATGCCTTTGCTAAATGACAAATGATAGAGCATAATCTATAGAAGCTATACAATTCCCTCTCTCCACTATATAAATAAAACAGAAAAGTTTCACTGCAAACTTAATTATATCCAAAAGAAACTCCATGTACTTGCTAAAACATTCTTGAGTGTCTGACTTGATATTTTTTACAAATCCAATGCTTTTACGAAAAATGCTCACCTCATCATCATATTTTATATCGTTAATCAAGCCTTCTTCTTTTAGTCTTTCCACCTTGTAAATACCTTCATTGAGAAGATTCTCTATATCTTCCCTGGTTTTACCTGATGCAAAAAATGTTGGAGAACAAAGATATCTATCAGAAAGAGCAGACATGACAAAAATGAATGTATGCTTTAGTTCCAGTTAAGTTCTACTAGACTACCTTGAGCAGATGATATTTTTTCCACCCAGTTGCCATATATATCATCTAGTATAGCTGTCAACATCTCACAATTCTCCTTTGACATGTTCTTCCGAGACAAAAGATCCCCTGTACTTTTGTACTTTCCAATACGCTGTATTTGAGGCTGTACGCCTATTTTCTCAAAAACTCCTAGAAACCAAAGTGAGAGATTTCAATTAGTAGCATACGTGCATATAATAGTTGGAAATCAGTCAATATAGAAAATATATTTATAGAAGAACTAAGAACAAAATAATACTCACAAAGTCAGTAAAATATCAACAAATCATTATAACCCACTCTGAATAGGAAGCAAGTCTTAGGGGGAAGCAAGCCTTAGGGGGTGTAAGAAAACAAACAACACCAGCATTACAGACTTTCCTTTTTATGCTCAGTTAACAAACAAATATGCTTTTTAGCTTAGATTTAGAGCAAGCTTCACACATAGATGTTTTTTAGGTCAGATCTAGTAAAACCCGTATAAAAAATAGCATACATAGACGCTTAGAGGTATAGCTAATAACTTCAAATCCATAATGATGTCCTGGGATCAAATCACCCATGAACAGTTGGGCAGGCTCCAGGAATTAATGCTGTGGAGAACTGCATGTATTCTGTGGCTGCTGAGTGAGCCCTCATTTGTGTCCCACTGGCTAAGGGTCCCTTCCTTATTTCACCAATCAAAAAAAATCATAACAAAATTTGGAATCATCAAAAACTAACATTTCTCCACCTGATTTGAAATTTGATATCCTGATGCAAAGCATTTAGAACAAATTAATTTACAGAACAGTCATTGTTGAAGATTTTGGATTCACTTCTAATAGTTCCTAGACAAAGATAAGGTGGAGGGCATAAAGAAAGATCCTACGAGAGTTTATTTGTTTTCTGTTAATACAAATAAGTGGTCAATTCCTATTACTCAAATTAACATAAGCATACCACCGAGAAATGATGCTTGAACCTTCAAGCCATATAATGTAATGTATGCCCCAGGTGGAACATATAACTCTCCACATGCACAAGCAAGATAATACTCCTTTTCACCACAAACCGGTATGTAACATACGACAAATTTACCTGTAGAAAAACTATGTTAGAAAACTAACTTAGACAAAATTAAAATGATGGTAAAGCCCAAACTAAGGAATACGTTAGAAGATGCATAAGACCATGAATAATATATTATCAGCTCTTAACAACTAATGAGATAGAATTTCTTGGATGTAAAATTCCAAAAATAAGCTTAAATGACTCTTGGGCCAGATCTTGCCGAAGGCCAAACAAAATAATATGATTTTTTAAATATTTGGTTTTTATAGACTTTCCAACAGAATTTTCCCATGATTGCATTAGAATTGCTTCAAAAACACCAACCAAAAGATTAATGTAGGGTCTGGTAAATTTCCAACAACCATTCTATGGCTGTGAGAATTTGGGTTAGAACGCTCATATTGTTTTACAAGCATAGTTGGAATACTCTGTGAGTACTTGCGGAGTTGGCTAAGTACTATGCCACAAATTGTGAAACAAGCAAATATTAGGACTTTGACTATAACTGGTGCCGAAGTGGACTCGCCGCAACATATTCAGCCGAGTATATTTGCTGAATCATTCGCCAATCATTCGGCAAGTCTGTGTCCATGCTCAAATCATCTATGCAATCAATCATCACTTCATATCCATCATATAGTTCTATCTATGCAGCTTTTATAGCTGTTCAGTATGATGTATGAACTCAGAAATCCTCATACCCATTGCTAATTACGGAAGAGCTTACTTGCAGAAACAGTCATATGCTTTAGTCAACCCCAATCTGGCAAGCAAAGCTGTCCTAGAATTTGTTTTTTGCCAGTTAATATAGCTCAACGATCTAGCAAGTTCCAAGATCAGGGGCCATGCTCAAACTAAAGTTAGTGTTTCAGCGGGGTAGACGAATGCAAAGCGCACACCAAATTTAGAGGAAGAAACACTAAAGTTATACAAGCATAAGTCGGATTCTTATTTCTGAAATTAAGGTGGATGGCATCTCCACACAATTAGACCAGCTTAGCATTTTGTGGGAGGGTTCATTCACTGGTTATGAGACAAGTTTAGCTTCTAAACAGGATTCGGAGCTCATTGTCTATACTAGAGGATAGAAAGCACCTCATTTGGAAGCATCCAGCTGCCACAAAAGAACCATTGAGCTTATATTGCAAGAGGAAAGTTCAAGAAGGTTCTCAGGTGTTCAAAGGATCATTTAGAGCCAAATCTCAGTGGTAGTGTCTATAGCATTGAGTGCTCTTGTGGGAGACCGTACATTGGTGAAATGGGTAGGTCCACTCAAATGAGAATTAAAGAGTATATCAAATAAGTACTCCGAAATAGGGTAGAAACTCAGCATTGGCAGAGCATTCAGACTCTTCTAAACATCACATTTGTATTGAAAAGGCTAAGGTTATTGCAAAGGAGGATCACTACTACAAGCAAATGTCAGGAATGTTTCAACTTTGCATAGCATTGCGCAATAGTTGGTATTGTGCAGCTCTGGTGCATGGAGGAGTTGTGTAGGATTGCGCAATACTATTGCACAATATGGTTTAGCGTAGAAAGCATGCACGCAAGCGTATGGACACTTGGGCATCTATGTGGAAAGTGTGCAGTATGCTCTAGAGGTATGTGTGTGTAGTTATAAACTGTACAGGACTCTGCATGATACCAATGCACAGTGGGAGTTGCATTACAGTGCACGGTGGAGATGCACAGCATTGGAGTGTAATGGTTATGCATCGTCAGCAATTGTCAAATGATTAGAGGTGTAAGGTGACATGTTAAGGATGACAAAACGTCAGTTAGAGGGAATCTCAAGATTCTCTGACACTTTAGCTATGATTTGCTTTAAAACATGCAAATGTTTTAAAGTATGCAGATTCCTAGGCATAAATTTAGGAAAGCAGTTGGAACAACTATTTTTAGGTTGTTGATTGCTATAAATACCAATTGGGTCTAGGATGAGAGATATACTGAAATATAAAATAATGTATTGCATGCATGGATTGTAGTTGCACAAAAGGTTGTGCGTGGACTACTGGAATACTACCAACAGAGTCTTGCACAAAAGGTTATTATTTCTTCTTAGTAAAGGTTGTACCTTTCCTATCCCTCTCATCAAGGACAAAAACCCTTGTTTGAGATCCCTTCAAGGACAAAAACCCTTGATGATGGAACTTGCCTTGGAGATGAAAACCCTCTAGGAAGGATATTTGGTATAACTTAATATCTTAAGGTATTTGGAGCTGATATCTTTTTATCTAGCCCCAGGCGACTTGCACCATGAGCAATTTGGAGGTGTTTTGATGGATGAATGGTTTGATTCTTGCATGGATGGACTTTTACTAATTTCTAAAGGTGAAAGCAATCATTTCTTTGCATATTAAGCCAATAATTCAGCTTTTCCAAGTGGGGCAAATTGCTTAGGAGTGGGGTTTGCATTGATTCGAAGGGTTTCTCCATGCTTGGTTTGCATCATTCAATTCCTCATATTTTATAAGGCTGAAATCTACATTTTTATGATTTTAGGAGTTGTCTAAAAGCTATTTCTAGCCCTTGGTTGTGGCCACAATGATGTTGTCATAAAATTAATTGCAGATGGGTGTAATCACTCGTTTTCTCCATTTCTTTGATGTAAATTGGATTGATACATGTTGTCATGATTGGAGTAATTATTTAGAAGCATTTTCAGTGCTTATTACATGATTGTATGATAAGTTGAAGTCCTTATACGGTTCGCTGCTAGGGTTTCTGATATTTTTAGATCTGCTGTTATAAAAATCAGATTACTCTCATGTAGGATTGGTGTTGTTTCTTATTTTTCAGTTTCAGTCCTAGTTTTGGCCCTAGAAAAGGACATTACAAGGAACTTTGGAGGTAGATCCTAAAGAGTTGTGTGACTTGTGTAGGATGTGGTGTATGAATCTTACAAGGAAAAAATATGTCTAGGAGCGCAAGAACAGAATTTAAAAAGTTCAATGGGCAAAACTTTGAGCTATGGAAGCTCAAGACGGAAGATCTTTTGATTGACAGAGATCAGTGGGTCATTGTGTCATAAAGAGGATCTACAACATTGAAGCAAAAGGACTAGGACAAGATTGATGAAAAGGAAAGTGCTATCCAACTATGCCTATCAGATTCCATGCTGCTGAATGTATTTGTTGAAAAGACAACAAAGGAATTGTGGGCTGAGTTGGGGAAGTTATACCAATCCAAATCACTAGTCAACAAACTATTTTTGCAAAAGAAGATGTATTCCTTGAAAATGAAGGATGGTGACTCAGTTATAAAGCACTTGAATGCCTTCAACATTTTTCTGAGTCATATGTTTTCCATGGATATCAAGATGGAGGATAAGGATAGATGTATTACACTTCTATGTTCTTTGCCAAACTCTTGGTATAATTTAGTGATGGCAATCACTAGTTCTTCATTCAAGCTGAAGTTGGATGAAATCGTCTCAACCTTATTGTCTGAAGAAGTAAAGCACAACTCAGTTGAAGATCACCAAGGTGAGGCATTGTTGGTGCACAAGAGAATGCAAGAAAAAGGCAAACGAACGACAAGGGAGAAACACACAAAGTCTAGAGGTGGATCTAAGACTCCAGATAAGCCCTCTTTGAAGAAGCGTTGGAATTGTGGCAAGACGAGACACTTTAAGAAGGATTGCACAATAAAGGTGGGCAAGCACAAACCACTTGATGTTTCATCCACTGGTGAAAAAGGCTCCATTGATGAAGGTGGAGATGCGTACTTGGCAGTTTTGAGTGCGAAGGGATGCAGTGAAGCATGATTGGTTGACTCTAGTGCATTCTACCACATGACTTCTCATGGGAACTGGTTCTACAAATATGAAAAGTATGGTGGTGGTAATATCTTTTTGGGAGATGACTCCACTTGCCAGATTGTGGTTCGAGGTATAAAGAAAAGCTAAGGTTCAATGATCAAAAAATCAAGACTCTCCCTGGAATTCTACACATTCCAAGCCTCGCAAGGAATTTGGTTTCATTCAACAAGATGTGTGATGTTGGGGTGCATATGTCATTCGTAAAGGATGGATGTAAAATAGTGTGTGGAGCAAGGGTACTCAATAGAGTGCGCATTGCAACCTTGTTCAAATTGGATGAGAGTACAAATATTGATGCTTGCAACAACACTATTATTCCTAAGCACAATGAGATACTTGAGAAAACTAGGATGTCTCCAAGAGAGAAGGCAATACTATCGCATGATAGGCTAGGTCATATTGGCGAGAAGGGATTGTGCACACTGCAATCCAAATGTATTGTCCCATTTTCCAAACTAGTTCGATTGGAAGACCTTGATCTTATTCCACCTCCCGTGGGAAAAAAGGAAGTGAGCAAGGGAAGTAATTGTCATGTTTTTCAGTTATTTTCGTGAGCATTGCATTCTTCTTTAGTAGTTTTCGATATAAAGTCAGGTTGGCTGGGTTAATAAGATGAAAAGCCAAAGGAAAATAGAAGAGAGTCATCCTTATGAGGTCGGTCCTAGTTTTGAAGCATTCTAATTGGTTTTGGTGCCACAACAAGGTATAAAGAGAGGTCATTTGGCTCATTTGTGCATCATCTTGACTAAAATTAACATTGCATTGTTTTTGGGTTGATTGCTCAACTACTTCCACTTAAGGGCGAAAATCCTTTGGTGTGGCCAACAAGGAGGACGAAACCTTTTCTTGTTTGATTGAAGACTGAAAACTCTTCAATTCACTGAGGATTCTCCATCCCGGGGTTTCTAAAGAGCTTCAAGAAGATTGATTTTGCATATTTTCAACTAGGGTTTGATTTTACAGTGATTTTCAACCCCCCTCCAAGGGGAGCAACCCACCTTGTGGAGGAGTTAGGGGATTTTTAGAGCACGGCGACATCCAACTCCACTCATTGCATTTGTCATATTTTTAGCAGCCGGAATCTATATTTGGACTTCATTTTTGGGCTTGTAATCCTTCATTTCCAACCACTTTTGTGAGGGTGTTCATTGTTGTCATTCTATTTAATTAAATAAATTCCAATTGTGATTCGAAGGCATGATTCTTGGTCAATAATTGTTCTAAAATATTTCTAAGTTGCCCTACATGTTTTGGATGGTGTGAATGATGCATTTTTGAAGAGATATTGTATTTTCCTTATTATTACAAAAATTTGGATTGTTGTCCTTGTCCTAATTTTGAGTTGGCTGTCATAAATTTTAGTTTACTATCAATTGGGGTTTGTGCAATTTTCCTTTGTTTTCAGTTAGAGGTCAGAAAAAGTCATTACAATGGCATCAGAGTATCGATCTTCACAGCCTAAGAGTATTCATGCAAGACGGTTACAAAGGGTACATCTACTATCAAAGGAGAAAGAAGAAGAAATCAGATCAGTTGTTTGAAGAGTCTAACATGACCAACAAGCGTTCCCAAGAGGCCAAGATCGATAGACTCGTTGAAGGGCAAGAAAGGTTGGTAAACACAATGGATTTGATAGCCCTAACCCTATAGAAACTTCATTAGCCAAGGGTTCGCAATGGCAAGGGCAGCTCATCAAGAGTTCACAATGCAAGGTAGCCCCAAGGGTCGATTTGTGGATCAGCTACTGGGCCTACTTTCCTCCCAAGGGAAGAAGTCATTCCGGATGTGGATACATGGCATTCAGAAGGGCACAATATTGCAGCAAGCTATGAAGAATATAGGGCTCTTCCGAATGAGATCCGTGATGTTATTTCGCTTGCCGAATTCATAGGGGTAAGCTAGGGAAGGTCAAGGCCAGAGCCTAGACCTCATACGTGCTCCGTAAACTGGTAGGAACCCCCTACTATTTAGAATGTTTACGAAAAGATCAATTAAACTTATCAGTTTCTAACATTTAGCAACTGAAATTGATTAAGAATCTAATCCAAAATCTGATTCGAATGTGTTTACAAACTGATTTTGATTGTTAAAAACTCACTCACTCCAGTTGCACATTCAAATCAATCTGATTTCCCTTATACTCGATTTTCTGTGAAATTGTCGTTACTGATTAGAATTGCATTCAAATTAAAATCTGATTTAATATCTACAAATAATCTGAAAACTGAATGCAAAATCAGAAAAGAACACGACACTAGATTGTTTAGGGGGTTCGGAAATTCCTACATCCCCAGGTTCATACGAACCAATCCATTAACGTTAGTTTTGCAAGCACATTCAAATAAACTTACAAATCAAATAATGAATCTCAAAACCTGCATCAAAAGACCATGAGAACCGAGAAGCTCTGAAAAACTTCAGCGTTTGCTCTCCGTGTTTGTTCTCGTCTTCGCAAGGCAATCTTCCCTTTGTTCTCTATCAAAAGCAACACAAAAGGCTTCAAAACGACGGCATAAGAACTCCAATTTGGGAAAATGAGTACACCACAAGGAGCGTCTTTGAATTATGAACACTTCTCTAGTTCACTTCGAGACCTGAAACTGCCCCTAAGTTGCTCAAAATTACAATTTTCCAAAACTGCCTGGCTATGTTTATTACACAGTCATAGCACTTAACTTGTATAAGACTCAACTCAAGTATTTATATGTTTGTTAACCGCCTGTGGCGTGGCAATAAAGCTCATTTTTGCCACCCACCGACCACTTTTTGTTTGTTTTGGGAAACAATATCCCACAGTTGTGGGGGCGGAGATTGTTTTAGGATTTAATAATCCTGTCGTTGACCAATTTACCCGTGGCTTGGGCCACGCATGCTCAGTTTTGTCGTCCACGCATGGCTCGGCCGGCAGGTTGGTATGTGGGTTGTTGAGTTTGGAATACCACGTTGTGGCCGATGTCGAGTATTGGCAATGTGTGGCGGGCTGTTGATTGCCACGTAGATCAGTCGGTGATGCTTTGTTTGGATTGTGAGCTATGTTTGGATTCGTCGAGCCGTTAGATCAATCCGCCGAGTTGTTGGACTGTTGCACCAAACATAGTATGCAGTCTGATCGGTGGTTTGTTTGGGCTTGGTCGTTGAGAGCTCGCCGAGCTGTTAAGTTGATCCGCCGAGCTATGTGTTATAGAAATGCAAGAGGTGGCAGGCCACGTGGTGGCTTGAGGACCCATCACATGTTGCTTTATAAGCCCACTGCAAATAATCCCACATCCGTGGTGCAAATACAATCAAAGGCATATATATACAAAAATGTGGCAATAGTAAAATGAAATAATGGAGGCAAAGGCACCCCTCTAAGAAAAGAGTGTGTCGACCCTCATTGAGGACCCCCAGCCAACAAATAGTGGGGCCCACCCATCCGATAACGAGTGACAAAGACCGGAGGCACAAAACAATTTTTTGCTCAATATCACCTTGCCACTTGTCGTTGTTTGATTGGTCCACATGGTGAGTGTGCACACGTCCACATCATCTTGAACCTACGCGCAGTCCCATATTTTTGCTAGATTGCCAAAAATTTCAGCGTGCCATAACTTCTGCATACGACCTTCGTTTTCAACGTTCAAGATACCGCCGGAAAGCTTTCGACCTGCTCTTTCATACTGTAATGATTCTGGAAGATCTCAGGAAACTCTATCCACTGAATTGATCTTCAGATCAATACACCACAAAGGGAGCTTCAAAATGAGTTGGGGAAGGTGGCACTCTCCACATTTGATGGCTCCAACAAGGAGACATCTTGGGCTTGGATAAAAAAGTCGGATACCTATCTATCATCGAGGCCCATGACGAAGGATGAAGCAATCAAATTTGCAACCCTTCATTTTGAAGGAATTGCACATAAGTGATTGTTTCATAGATTGGTCACACAAGGGCACAATCTCATCCACTCATATGATGAGTTTTGTATGAGGCTAATTGGAAGATATGATAAGGTTGATCTCAAAGTTCACTTTCGGGAGTTAGAACAGTTGAAACAACAAGGCACGGTGGAAGATTATGTTGCTGAATTTCAAAGGCTTTCATTGATGATTACGGATGTGACAGCTCATTGTTTTGTTCATTGAGGGTTTGGCTGAACTACTCAATGGTTTGGTGAGAGCATTTGACCCTTTGTCACTCTAAGAGGAAATAAAAAAGTAGTTGGATTTAGAAGGTGTTGCTCCAAGGACAACAACGGTCAGCGGGCAGCCAAGGGCATCTTAGAATGGACAGCCGAGGGGACCTTTGGGACAACCAAGATGTAATGTCCCCTTTTTCAAACCAGCGCCAATTGAAGACTTCTTGCCATTTCTCTTCCCGTGGCCAAGAAGGAATTGCACAAGGGAAGTCCTTGAGTTTCGTTTTTATTTTCATTTATTGTTATTAATGTTTTTCTTTGCTTTTTTACTCCCTAAAGCAGGTCAATTAGGATTATAATGCTCCCAACATGAAATTAAAAGATAAAGTAAAGCTCATTATGAGGTCGGCAAGGTTGAGAAGTTTCCAACATGGAATTAGAAGATAAAGAAAGCTTAAGAGATCGGTCTACACCTTTTGGCTCTTGGTGTCAACCAAAGGGTATAAGAGGAGTCTTAGGGGCTCATTTGCACATCACTTTTTGCATATATACTGTCTATTTGGACTCTAGGGCTGTTTACTCTATTTCCAACTCCACTAAGGGTGAAAATCCATAGTGTGGCATCCAAGGAGGACGAAAACCTTCCTTGTGGCATTTGGAGAACAAAAACTCTCCAAATTGGGTGTTGTGAAGAAGAATATTGAAGATCCTATTGCTGGTTTATATCTAGGGCATCAAAAAGAAGACCCACAAAGAGCTTTTGCATGATTTTGCATCCCTCGCCTAGGGAGACTAGGGGTGAAGTCATTTTAAGTGCCTTCTAGGGCACAACACTCATTTATTATTTGATATTCAAACTTGGCATTATTTACAAGGCTGAAATCATTCATATTTGGTCATTGTTGGGGTTTGGAAACCTCCATTTTAATTATTTTTCTTAGTTGTACTTTTGTTAATAAGTAAACTTTCCAGATGAGTATTTGCTTGATTTTCATGGTGGAAATTGTTCTAAAGTAACCCTAAAAGGTTTATAAATATTGTGGATGAGTTTAAGGGTGTTATTTGGGTGAAATCTTGTTTACAAGTAGTTCCTAAAATCAGATTGTTGTACTGTACTGATTTAATTTACAGTTTGCTGGTGCAAAAACCAGATTTAAAACAAACTAGGGTTGGTGTTATTTCCTTGTTTTTCAAATTCAGCCCTAGAAAGAGACATTACACAAGAACCACATCTTTGGACCAGCCAAAGAGGTCTTTTCAGCGAGAACCAATCATACCCAAGGAGCTGTCCAAAACAAGCAAACAAATTGAGTCACGGAATGAGATAAGAAGGAAGAACTTGTGCTTCTCTTGCACGGATCCATGGTCTCCCAGTTATCGTTGCCTAGGTAAGGGTCATGTGCATTATATTGAGGTAGTTTCAGATTGTGAAGAAGATAAGATAAAATAAATATATTAAATGTCCAACAGGTGACCACAAAAGTAGGTCAAAGGGACTGCACCATACAAAGGGACCAGAAACCAGCCGGAAAACCAAGACGGGTTTCCACGAGAAAACAAGAACAGAAATACAGAAAGAGAAGAGAGAAATGCAGCAAGGGCCAATGGCCAAGAAGTGCCACCGTAGAAGCTTGCACAATCCATTACCCCAGAGCCGGGGGACATGGGGAGTACAATGTAGAAGAGAGAGAAGAAGAGACAGAAGGAAGGGAGAGAAACCGAAGAGGAACTCTCTCATCTAGCATCCAAGGTTGGCAAAAAGAAGCTAGAAATGCATCCAAGTCTTCCCCTTGCTTCTTTCCTTAAACCCACGGGGAGAAAGAATGGATTAAGGTCTTCAATTCCACTAATCTCCAAAAAGGGACATGACAATTACCCATCCTGACCCCCTCATCCTAAACACTCCTTAATGAGCATTACCAAATCCTTCATTGGCCCTTTGACAATGATAGACGATCACACAAATGATTCCTCTGTCCCAAGCATGGTCGGAGATGTTTGATGGGACTACCATTCAATATTTCCAACTTTAATCGACCCATGCTCTTTGGGAGTTCTTCCTCCCCAGACATGGCCATTTGTATTGGTACCTTTACCACATGGGTTGGGGCTTTACTACTTTGGGTTTACCCCCCTTCATTTATTTTCAATTCATTTGTTCTTTTTGTTTATTAGTCGTTGATCCTAGGGTCCTATTAATCTAGCACCTTCTATAGCAATTGATTGCATTCTCAAGTCCCATTGACCTACATTTGGTCATTTGTGGACATTAATATAGTCTCATTTCATTTCTCCAACTATTTCTCCTAGATTTTGGAGAAATCTTTTAGTTCCAACTTCATGAGATTTTTATATGGTTCTTGTAGTCTCATAGGTGCAAGATAACCTTTAGTATAAAGTCCTCCTTTAGTGGAGTGCTACATTCTCCGCTAATACTCTAGATGTAATACAACTTCTAGTTCCATTCATAGTTTTTGGGCAATTAAGTACATCTATTTGAATTTCTAATCTCACAGTATTTGGGCACTTAAGTACATCTATTTGAATTTTAAATCTCATGTCTAAAATGCAGCCCTGAAGACGAGGGCAGCATCAAAACATATATGTGAGTAAAGTGATAAGTCCCCTTGTTCACGCAAGGGGTCTCATACCCCAAGTTTAACCAATATAAATATTTGATTCTCCCTCTATGTGCTTTTGTCACATATATACATATGTGTGTGCTTGTGTATATGTAGACACACATGTTCAACACTTCAAGGCTTGTCTAATCCCTAATCTTGGTCATGAGGTCAAAACCCAACGGGAAAATATTTGAACAATATATACAATAAATGGAAAGAAAACCCCTCGTGAGCTTCCATAAGGAGTACTTCATATGCCAAATTGGCATTTGGCTTGGCCATGACCTTAAAAATACCTTTACCTTATATATGTGTACACATATCCAAAGGGTTGTGGTGTAATGGTAAATGGGGTACACTCATGCAAGAGACCCAAGTTCAAATCCCCAAACCGCATTAAGGTGACCTACAGCCCAAAGGACATGCAAGCACGAGCATTAATGTCATCCATTTAATGTGGCATCAGCCAAGGGATTTGGGAACCCCGTCTATGTCCTTTGCCCGGTCGAGGCCCGATGATGTCCTAGATATCCTTAGGAAAAAGATATATATATACACACACAATACATGTGCACATATATACCCCACACAAGTGTCAACCTCGTGACAGCTCAGGAGTGACTTTGGCTTTTTCAACTGCCTACACTCTTAGAGGTAGAATTATAAATAACAATGTTGATTACTATGATTTCCCATAAATAACAATGTTCATTAACATGATTTCCCAACTTCGGACACCAACCATATTCAGATTATTTTATCCAATATTGGCGAACTCTGACACTCATTTTTCCAATAGCAGTTTCTTTTTTTGTCTTGGTCAAATTTAAACGCGAACTTGAAATGCACCAATTGTATCATAAAGTCAATTCAGAAGGACCAAACAATGCTCTCATTCCAAAAGAATAGTAAGACATCCAATTTGAATTTTGCATAGAATTGGAATTTCTTAAAACAAAACATGGAAATGGCAATCATAGCACATCTTTGTTCTCCATACTTACGTGATTGCCTTTGCCATGAGCTTGTATACTATAAAAACAATTCTTTCAAGGGATAAAAGACCAAAAGCATGTCCATGAGTTTATGGTAATTTATTGGCAAACTCCATCGCTCATTTTTCCAATAGCAATTTTTTTTCAAGTTGTACCTTGGCCAAATTTAAACACTAACTTGAAATGCAGCAACTGTATCATAACGTCAATTCAGAGGGATTAGACAGATGCTTTCATTCCAATAGAATAGTAAGACATCCAATTTGAACTTTGCACAGAATTGGAATTTCTTGAAACAAAACATGAAAATGGCATTCATACTCGTAGCACATCTTTGTGCTCATACTAACGTGATTGCCTTTGTCATGAGGTCGTAAACTAACAAAAACCATTCTTTCAGGGGATAAAAGAATGAAAGCATGTCCATGATTTGAAAAACATGTATATTATTTCAAAAAACTGAAGCTTCTTTCAAGAGACAAAATTAATGAATGAGACTATCTACTCTAAATCAGAAATACCTGACTTCCTGTAGTCAAGAATGTGTCGGCGAATTTCGTCAATTTTACCCCACCCACAGTCCAATGGTTCAATTTGAAGATAAATACCAGCAATCCGAGGATCGTGAGCTGCTTTTATAAAATTCTCACAAATTTTAGGTAATGATAATCTTGATGAAAACCGATCTTGCAATTGATCTGAAATCTGAACGAAAATATGAAAAGAATGAGTTTTCAAAAGCATAATGAACAATGCTGGTCACAAAAAAATACATCTTCAAAATCCTTTAACAGCAGTTATAACACAAGGAGCATCCCTGATTCCAATTTATAATGCACATCAAGGGTTTAAGAGCTCTGATATGCAGGATAAGTTTTCCGATGCAAGGAATCTTTGAATGACATGTTCCCTTCCATTTCATATTTGAACAAATAATTATCACGCACAATCCTTGTCTCATTACATTTGATGTAAGATGGGAGAACTTTGTCATGTAAAGGGGAAAATCTAGCAAAATACAGATGACCTAAAGCAAATTATTTTGCCCTTGCTTATGACAAGCCAAAGTACCACCTAAAACAAGAGATTAAGCCAAAAGCACAGTAATCTTTACAGAGAAGCCAACTAGAGCAGATTTGAAATATTTATCACAACACTTTCAAGTCTGCACAGGTCAACTGGACTTACAAAGGTTGGCCTATAATCTACTTGAATCTAAATAAGGATGATTGCATTTGATTTCTTTATTTCCGATCTGAAAGTGTCCCGCTCCTACTGATCCAAAGAGGATTCACTTCAAGTTTTGAACAAAAGTTGTCATTTTATTGGTATAGATGGGTCTAAAACACCTCAAACTAGATTGGTAGACCTTGTGCTGATGGTAAAGTACATCATCCAGTTCAGGTTGTTGCATAAGAAAAATTCCTTTGGTGGTGCTACGTCTACCAATAACCAAAAACAATGAATATGGTAAAATTGGATACTGAGAAGGTTTTCAACCTACAAACGTGGGAAATGGGGAAAAAAAGTTAAAAGCCTGTCATGCTCAAACTATATTTGTGTTTTTATACTGAAACTTTTTTAATTATGAAGGAATTTATCAGGGTTGAGTCACTAGCAGGCTCAAAAATCCCTTAAGATAATATGGTTGAATTTACATATATAATGGATAAACATTTTGTGCAGATCAAAATATCCAAACAGTGCAAGCAATAAAGCTTTGACAAAAGAAAGTTTGTCCGAGGAAAAAAATAAGAGTGAAACCCCTACTGAATATATACAAACTAGTGAGGCGTGATTCCCACACTATACATAAGCTGGGACATTGGAAGTATTCCTGCAAGCAGCAGTCATGTGCAATAAGGCCTCAGAATGGACTCTCTGAACTCTAAGTGACAAGGCTATGTGTAGATGATAAAGAAAGTGATCTTTACCAGGCCTTGAGTGCATAAATATGCATGGTGTTAAGAAGATTGATAATATCCACATAGCTATTGTACAATGTTCCAATGATAGGAAACTATCAGACTGAAGATGTTTAGGTCCATTTAGGTTCGGTACTCCTAGTTTTATTACACTGCAATTAAGCAATTCATGTCCATCTGTGGATATAAGCCCAATCCTGATCCCCAAGCTCTAAATCAAGTTTGATCACCACATCTACTTGTGTTTGTTGAGTCGATTTTATATCCAGATCAAAATACAGCTGATTCTAGTTTGGAGATTCAGATCAAGGGAAACAAGCAACGAGTTTTTTAAATACCCAAATCTGTCTGCAATATTCACAGTTGACAGCATTTACCTGTGCAAATCTCAACAGAAAATTAGCACGCACTTTGGAGGAAATTTTGGTCATGATGAAGCTTACAATGTTAGTATTGCATGCAAAGCAGTGTCTTCCAAGTGAATCTTTTATCTTGAAAAATACTAAATTGCACTATTCTTAGAGGTCGGGTACATTTCGTTCTTATTTCACATGTAAACAGAATTCCGTGCAGAACCTCTCTATACTTCACGGTTAAACAAAGTAAGCTAAAATGGATAATTATGAAGGGTGTTCAATTCTGAAAATAAATTTGATAACTAAAGTTTTTGTAAAATCTAATTTTTTGAATTACCTTGTGAAAAATCCAAACCTACATTTTCAAAAAAAAACATTCACAGCATTGTTTTATCCTCATACAAAGTATCTCAATATATTCTGCATGAGTTTTCTATTTTTTCCACTTCAATATGATTCTATAAACATCCAAAATCCATGTTCAACTTAAAATAATGTAGGATTATCTTGTGTTCGACATATTTCACCTTATAGACAAAGATTCTATCCATATACAGAATCAATTCAAATAAAGACCAGCTTTCCTACAAGCGTCCCCTGAGGTTGAAAATACTCACGAGCCTTTCCTATCAATTTGAAATTTGAACTATTCGTGAAAGATTAAGTTGCTCGTCTCTTTTACTTCAGCTGGTTTCCGTTTAGTGAAGGAAATGTCATCCATCAAACTTGTTGTTTCATTATAAATATGCATGCATTATAGATGTCCAATAACGCAGAATGTGTGAGAATAATGCAAGTAAATTATGCTTTGACAGTTCCAAGGCTCACCAATCATTTAAAAAAGTTGTTGCAATGGGACTAAAGAATGAACAACTAAAGATAATTGATCCATGAAATGCAACAGTTGCTTTAAATATATGTCATGATATTGCAGAACTGAGAAGAGTTGAGATGCATATGGCAATAGAAAGGAAACAACAAGCTAAAAACACGGCAGAGGAATTGAATGGCAAAGGGTTGGCAATCCTAAAGCCACCTAAATTGCAGGTTCCGCTCTGATTGAATTAAATAAAACTACACCAAATAACTGAAGAACTAAGATTGGATCTAAACACAACTGAATATGATAATAGTTGGGACTAACTGTGTGCTCCTCTGGTATCCAAAGAAGTTGATCTATGTAACAATTTTGGTGCTAATATAACATTGGAGCAAATTATTTGCACTAGTTCATTGTTTGCAGAAGTGCACAAATTGACAGTTTGAAAGACAAGTATGTCACAATACCAAGTATATGCAAGTTAATATAACAAACAAAAAAAGACAAATAAGTTAACCACAAACAAGCAAAACTAACTAAATGATATTCCCAGAAGAGTTTTCTTTGCAAACTTCAAATCCTGGCCATGTGGAAGAAAAAAAAAATACTATGTGATTGATATGAATGGTCACTGTCCCAAAAGCAAACTTCAGACTCAAACCTGGCCTCTAAGTTTCATGTTCAACACGCTCCCTTTCTTAACCCGTTCCCATGGCAGCGCAATCAGCATCTTCAGTTTTACAAGAAAGCTATTCCATCCTTCAATCTTCTCATATTCAAACTCACCCAAGGGATAAGTTTCTTCTTTCCAAGCCCCATTATTCTGGCCAGGTTTTTCTGTTGAGAGGCTAGGTTGTTCAGTTGTCTCTTGTGCATTCTCTGCACCCTGCTGTTTCTCGTCAAGCGCAGCCCGTGAAAACAGGGACCGCTGCAGCTCAAAGTGCACTAGTGATCTTCTGACTGGTTGGACTCCCTTATTTGGAATCAAAGTTTCTCTTTGCAGGTCAATTCCATTGCATGAAGGGGGGAGGCAATACCAATTATCCAGATTCCAGCTACTGCTACTTGCGGCCTGCAAATTATCCATACTGCAGAAATTAATAACCTCCAAATAATAATTCATAAAATATAAATTTTAGCGCCAAACAATACATTGTACAACAACTAATTTTCAAAATGTATAATATATAATATAAATATAATTCTAGTCCGAGGGGTTTAATGCATTCATAATACTAATGGGAGACATTCCAAGAGCACAACCCAGGTTCAAATCCCTTGCACAATAAGGTGTGTGAGGTTACAGTATAATGATCGTGGGGTATATTCGAGCAAAACCCATATTTACAAAGGGGTTCATAGGGTACATTACCCATGTCTGAAAATATGATATGGGGTGAAAATGAGCATGACCCATAGTCGCAAAAGTAATTATGGGGTAAATTCAATCCTAACACATGTTAAAGGCAGCCAATAATATCAAAAAAGATTGACCAAGAAAAGTATATAAACATGACCCAGAGCTTTACTACAGCAAGAATTGGAAACAGATAGTAAACTATATTTAAACACACTACATATATTTTAAAAATGGAATGTATCCAATGTATAAAAATCATGATGAATCTTATCACACATTACAATAATGTAATTGATCAATTCACTTGGTTTGGTTTTTTATGTACATTTTTTAATGGTTGCTGTACAATAGTTTGTTTAGATACCCTAAGTAAACACAAATGAATTTCATGAAATATCCAACTGAAGTACTTTTTGATCAAAAAACATATTAAGTGACTCACTTAGCAAATTTACTGTTTTCGGATGCTTAAAATAATCTCTCAATTTCCCGTAAACTGTAATGAAATTACTTTGATAGATCTGAATATCAGCAGCAATAGAACACCAAAGAACACCAAAATATAGAGAAGATAAATATATTAATGTCCAACGACTGACGACAAAAGTAGGTCAATGGGAATCCAGCCCAAACAATATACAAAGTGCGAGCGGGGAAAACTCAAAACGAGTTCCCAAAAACAGAAGAAAGGAAAAGAACCAAAACAAACAAGAGAAATGATCACAATATGCAAGTACCCCCCTGTACCAAGCCTGATAAGTACCTTAAAGCTTTCTATAAGCTTCCTCAATCTCAATTCATAATGTATACAATGCTCATAAATGCTTTCGCAGCTCCCTCTATTGGACTGATTATGGAGAATGAGAATGACTTTTGAGATACTGTGAGGTAGCTCATAGGGCCCCCTCTCCAAGAGGCTACCTCCAAACAACTCTATGAAAAGATTGCCTTCTCCCCAAACCTTTCCCCGGGCCTTAAAAATAAGTGGAATGTTTGTGAACCCATTAGTAGATGTTAGCATATACAAAGAGCAGAAAGAATTAGAGAAGGCAGACTGCACTGCTCAAATGACACAGGCACGTCCAATTTATTATAGGAGGTGGTTACACTTCGGTTGAACAGTAACCAACCGTATCACAACTACATAACAGTTTTACATGTTATATAAAGCGCTATATTTTAACAGTAGATGGACTCATAGATTTAATGTTTTGTGGTCTTCTTGTATTCAGTTAAAGAAATCTTGCTTTAGATGGCTTCTAATTCATAATAAGCTTGTTGTTGGCTTCTAATATTTTATAGGTTGTTGAGACTATAAGCTTGTTGTTTTATTTAAATTCATATATTTATAATTTTTACTTTTTAAAAATATATGTACAAACGTACCCACAGCATACTGTACCCGAGGTTTTAAAAATTTGTCATTTCAGTGTATTGTACCCATACCCGTACCGAAACAGTCTAGGTATAATGCCAGGAATGGGGACATTTTGGATGAAGTGTGAAATGAAGTGTTATACCACCATTCTACCAGTGGTAGCCACTTAACCCATCTCTCCTGCTTATCTGAAGTAAAGCATCGTAGATACCCCTCCAAACATTTGTTTGCTACCTCTGTCTATCCATCAGTTCGGGTATGATATGATGAACTATGACCCAATTGAGTACCTAAACATGAGAATAAATCAATCCAAAAATTGCTAGTAAAGATAGGATCACGATCACTTATTATAATCTTGGGTGTGTCATGTAGCTTTTGAACTGTATCCACAAAAGATATGGCAATTGTACTCGTTGTAAATGGATGTGGCAAAGCACAAAAATGAGCATACTTGGTGAGTCTATCCACCACCACCATAATTACACTTTTCCCATCAGACTTTGGCAATCCTGTGATGAAATCCATGGAAACCTCTTCCCAGCGCTCACTAGGAATAGACAAAGGTTGCAAAAGTCTTGGAGACCTAACAGTTTCACCCTTGTTACACTGACACATCAAGCATCCAGCTACAAATTTCTGGACATCTACTTTCAAACCTTCCCAAAAGAAATCTTGGTTAACTTTGTGATAGTTTTTAGGAATCCAAAAAGGCCACCCACTAGAGAAGTATGGAGCTCTGAGAGAACCTGATTTTTAAGGATAGAGTTTTTGCATAAGTACAACCGGTTCTTATACAACAATACATCCCCCTTCCACACAAATTTTTCTAAGTGTTTGGATCTTGTTGGAGATTTTGAATCAGAGTTTGGGTTTCCGTGTCATTCTGCCAATCGGATCTTTCCTAATCTACCCAATCTGCCTATACTATGGACATGGCATTTAAAAATGCCTCTATGGACTCATCTCACCTGGATGGTGCATCGGCCACCACATTTTCTTTTCTTTTTTTGTAAATGATCTCAAAGTCGTATCCCAACATCTTAATGACCCATTTTTGTTGTTCTTCATATGAGAATCTTTTCTCTAAGAAGTCTTTCAGGTTGTCATAATTTGTCTTTATCTTGAATTGACGACCCATGAGATACAGTCTCCACAAAGAATAGCCATCATTTCCTTCTCATAAGTTGGTTTTGAGAGGTTCTTACCTTTGAGTTGACAACTCTCAAATGCAATGGGGCGGCCCTCTTACATAAGTCCTACGCCTATGCCACACCCTGAAGCATCACATTCAACAATGAAGGTTTTGGAGAATTCTAGGGTAGCCAGGACAGGAGTGATACACATGGCCTTCTTCGATGATTCAAATGCATGGGTTACTGCCTCATTCCAATGAAAAGAGTCTTTCTTCAATAAGGATGTGAGTGGTGCTGCAATTTTACCATAATTCTTCACTAACCTGCAATAATAACCAGTGAGCCCTAAGAATCCCCTGAGGTTTTAGCGGGTTATAGGAACTGGCCAATCCACCATATAGATTGGATCTTATGAGGATCCAGTTTAACACCTTCATGAGACACAATATGACCCAAATATTCTACCTCTCTTACCCCTAAAGCCCACTTGGAGGGCTTGGCATAAAGGTGGTGTTATTCAAGAGTGTCCAATACTTTATTGACATGTTGTAAATGTTCCTCCCAAGTCTTACTGTAGATTAATATATCATCAAAGAATACCAAGACAAACTACCGCAAAAATGGCCAAAAGATTGAATTCATCAAACTCTAGAAAATAGATGGTGCATTTGTAAGCCAAATGGCATTACAAGAAATTCATAGTGGCCCTCGCGTGTCCCTAATGTTGTTTTCTAAATATCTTCCTCACGAATTCTTATTTGATGTCCTGATCAAAGATCTATTTTTGTAAAATAAACAGCACCATGTAATTCATCTAACAAATCTTCAATGACGGGAATAAGATACTTATCTTTCACTATGCATTTCTTGAGCTCCCTGTAGTATGGACACATGTGCCAACCTTCATCCTTCTTTCTGACCATCACCACTAGAGAAGAGTAAGCACTTTGACTATGGCGAATAATACCTACTTCTAGCATCTTTTGTACCATCTTCTCAATCTCACTCTTTTGGAGATAAGCGTACTGGTGTCCCCAGATTTCACCCTGAGATCTGGGACTACCCATTTGAAAAAAAATCGTTCTTTTAAAATAACGGGTCCTTTTGTGTTTTTATTCCCAGAAGATGTTTGTATTATGATAAGATATTCCCAGTGAATCATATGAGCCAATTTTGACAAATACCCAAATGCGCAAACTCGTTTTATCCCTCCACCAAGTTTTGTCTACGGGAAATTTTTATTTAATTATTTATTAAATAAATAGTGTCCCGTTTGAAGTAAATTGTGCTCCAGTTGAACCCTATTGAAGTTTCGCATGCCAGTATTCACATTTATCAATAGGGTTTTCATCAGGAATGAATCTTGAGCTTTGTCTGTGACTTCTGGCAACATTTTTTTGTTTTTATTTATTTCTTTTGCGTTTTTCTTCCGTTTTCTCCTCAATTTCTCTGTGAAATTCCCCTAGGTCAATTATTTTGCCAGTATAATCCGTTTAATTGCCCAAAGCACTGGAGATCATCTACCGACACAACACCAGAAGGAATCAGCCTCAAAATGCAAATTGCTAGCCAAAAATGATGAAGTCATGCACAAAAAGCCTCTCCCAGGCAAGTCGCATTTTCTAGAATTAGTGAGTGTAAGCTGCAATGAGATTTTTGATAGCCGCAGGCAGGTGGGAATTTATTACCTGCCTTGCAGGGCACTTTTTCCCATGAAGTCAAAGTTACTTAAGCTGCGATGGGAAAATTAGAGGCGGCAGGCATGCGGGAATTTCTTACCTACCTTGCACAGTGAAAATTCTCATTATAAAATAAAGAAAAATATCTTAAAGCACCGATAGGAATTTTCCGCCTGCCTAGCAAGCTAACTTTTCCCATCACAAAGTTTTATTCACCCAAACAAGTCGCACTTTTTCAAAAGGAGCTAATTTTAATGCAAGTCGCGCCTTTTTGGAAAGTCACTTAAGTTGCAGTGGGAAAATTAGAAGCAACAAGCAGGTGATAATTTATTACCTGCCTTGCAAGGTAAAAATTCTCATGATGAAAGTCAAATCACTTAAGTGGAAAAAGAGATTTTTAGAGCTGCGGTGCAGGGTGAAAATTCACTCATGCCAAAAAAGTTCGACCCATTTGGTGATTAAACAATGATATTAATGACATTTATTAATAGTTTTTCTGCCTAATTTTGGCGCCATGAGTGAATAGAAAGTCAATGCATGAAGGCTAGTCAAAGAGAACTGAAGGTAGCATGCTAAAAATAAATAAATTAAATTTATTTAATGGCAGCATAAGAATGCAAAAATAAGCGCCCAATTTGGCTGAATAAACATCATTGTTTATTAATTAATTGCCAGGAATAGGGTGGACAATTATTAGAAATAGAATGTTGAGAGTTATATAAGCATGGGCTGCCATAGTGAAAATGTAATTAATTCTTTTTGCAAAGGATTGCAGCCCAGACAGTTTTGGCGCCCAAGGAGGATTTTTGCATCAGAAAGTGTTTTTCATTGCCGGAAATCTTCAAAGTTTGGCACTTAGGGTTGAAGGAGCTTGATTTAAGTCTTCTTAATTATCTACATGTTGGTATAAGTGCCCAGGTGAAGTTAAAAATATTTATATTTGCTTTGCATACAAGCAAAGCCTCAAATTTTAGGGCAGCGGGCTTTATATGCAGATTTTTGTAATAAAAATCAAGTGTTTATGCTCTGGATTCCGTCTTTGTCTGAATTAATTACAGGTATTCATTATAGGTGCTTATATAAGTGAAAGGAAGTTCAAATCAATGTCAGGTACATTGAATATATCTTCTGAATCTAAAGAAATTCTCAAATCTGCACCAATTGCAAAGAATTCCGGCAAAATAAAAAAAAAAGAGTTGCTCAAACAAATATTGCTCCGACCATGATAAAGCGGGATGAAAGAGAAAGATCGGCGGAATTATGCATTGCTTCTAGATTTGTTGATATCAGTGATACTGATCTAGGCCCTGAACCCCTCTCTGAATTGATTGACAAATCTAGGGCTGAAAAGACATCTCTCATGCGGGCAGTAAAGAGCAATGGAATCATTCGAACTTCAGCATTCTCAGTCACAACTCAGTTGCCTGAATTCGTCATGGAGTGTGCAAAGTCGTACCATCCACTATCTAGATCAATCCGAGATGTTGCAGGAAAGACAATAATCCGGTTGGACGCACAATTTATCAATTATTGTCTGAAGATTCCAACACGACTGGTGGTGACTACAATTAGCATGTTGGACGCTAGCAACCGATGGGAGAAGCACAAAGCAGACTAGGTGGGCATAATGAATAATAGATATATGAAGAAGCCCAGGTCTCCATCAAAGTTATCAAGGACTCTTCCACGATCCAATTTGGTGCAGGAAGTGGATGATATTACTAAATTGCTATGCAAGATAAATGGAGAAGCCAACACTCACAACTTCCGCTCATGAATGTATGCCTTCATTAAAACCATTGAGATCAACAAAGTTGATTCAATAATCAATTGGGCAGAGATCATCAATGATAACATCGGTGAGCAGCTCCGAAGTGTGAGGCGGACATACAACTTCAAGATGACTTCATACCTGGTGTCCCCAAATTTCACCCTAAAATCTAGGACTACCCTATGTAAAAAAAATCATTTTTAAAATAACGGGTTGTATTGTGTTTTTATTGCCAGAAAGTTCCTGTAATGTGTCAAGATATTCCCAAGGAGCCATACAAGTCATTTTCAACAAATACCCAGATGCCCAAAATTGTTTTATTCTGTCGCTGGGGTTTGCTTAGGGAAATTTGTATTTAATTATTTTGAGCCCCGTTTGAGGCAATTTGTGCTCCGGTTTAACCCTGTTGTGATCGTACATGTCAATTTTCCCATATACCAGTAGGGTTTTAATCAGGAATGGATCCTAGGCTTTATTTGTAACTTCTGGCAACGTTTTGTGTTTTTAGTGTTTTCCCGTTTTGTTTTCTGAGAAATTTCTCTGGATCAATACCTTTGCCGGTTTGGTCTGATTATTTGCCTGGAGTATCTGGAGATCACCTATGCACGTTGTGCCAGAAGGAATTTTCCATCGGAGGTCTAGTTCTCTCGGAAAAGACGAAGTCGTGCACCACGAAGCTTCTTTTGGGCAAGCCGCATTTTTGGAAAAAGAGGGTTTGAAGTGAATCATGGGATTTTTGGAAGTAGCAGACAGGTGGAAATTTTGTACCTGCCTAGCAGGGTACTTTTTCCCATGAAAACAACGCCACTTAAGTCACAATGGAAAAATTAGAGGTAGTAGACAGGGAAAAATTTCTTACCTACCTTATAGGGTAAAAATTCCCATTGTGAAGTAAAAGAAAAATCACTCAAGGCATTAATGGGATTTTATTACCTACCTTGCAGGGTAAATAATCTCATTATGAGAGTCAAACAGCTTAAGTGGATCATGGGATTTTCGGAGCTGCCTTGCAGGGTAAATAATCTTATTGTTAATTGACTTTTTAAAATAGAAATTGCTCATGCCAAAAAAGTGCGACCCCTTTGGGGAAAGAAGGGCAGCTTTAAATGCATTAAATTAATTAATTTCTTCTCCAATTTTGGCACCCAAGCTTGTGGAAAAGTCAACAAAGGGAAAGTGGACAAAAGAAGTCAAAATTAGAAGTTCTAAAATTAAATAAATATTATTTATTTAATGGAGCCCCTTCATGTCAACAAGTGCGCCCCATTTGGGAGAAGAATAATATTTTTTTAAGTATTAATTGATTTAATTAATTCATATTTTTAGTGGCTAAGGTCAAAGCATACTGTGAGGCTTAAATTAACTGGAAGTAGAAGGCTAAAATTAAATAAATTTAATTTATTTAAGGGCAGCCATGAGCATGCACAAAATAGGCGCCCCATTTGAAGAGTAAAACTTATTAAATAATTAATTAATTGTCAGGAATAGGAGAGGCATTGATTAATTATAGAATTATGAGAATTATATACGCAGGGGCTGCCATAAGGATTAATTAATTAATTCAAAAGCAGAGAAGTGCAGCCCAAACAAAAAGTGCGTCGCATTTGAAGAGGATTTTTGCTCAAAAGAAGATTTAATTACTGCTTGAAGCTTTCAAATTTGGTGCCTAGGTTTGAAGGAGGTTGATTTGTGTCTGAATAATTGTCTGCATAAGTGATACAGGTGCGCAGGTGAAGCTGGTAAAATTCATGTTTGCTTTGCATGCAAATAAACCATCAAATTTTGGGGCAGCAGGCTCGATATATGCAGATTTTTATGATTAAAATCCACTATTCATGTTCGGGTTGCCATCTTTGTCTGAATTAATTGCAAGAATTCATTACAGGTGCTTTTATAAGAGAAATGGAGATTAAATCAATGTCCAATACATTGAACATATCCTCCGAATCTGAAGAATTATCCAGATCTGCACCGGTTGTGAAGAATTCCGGCCGAATAAAGAGCAAAAGAATTGTTCAGACAAAGATAGATACGGCCATGGCAAAAAGGGATGAAAAAGAGAGCACAACAGAGTTATGCATCACTTATAAATTTGCAGACATTGGAGACACAAACCTAGGTCCGAAACCTCTTTCCAAATTAATTGACAGATCTAGAGCACGAAAAACTTCCCTCATGCGTGCAGTCAAAGCAGTGGAATCATTCGAGCTGCAGCGTTTCCATTCACAGCACAGTTGCCAAAGTTTGTCATGGAGTGTGCTAGGTCTTACCATCCATCATCTAGATTAGTCCGAGATGCTACAAGGAAAACAATAATCCGGTTGGACGCACAGTTCATCAATTATTGTTTGAAGATTCTGGCACGAAAGGTGGTGACTTCTATTAGCATACAGGATGCCGACAGCAAGTGGGATAAGCATAGAGTTGGCTACATGAGCATAATGAACAGCAGATACATGAAGCCCAGATCTCCTTCCAAGTTCCCAAGAACTCTTATGCGGTCCAATCTAGTACAAGAGATGGATGATATTGCCAAATTGTTATGCAGGATAAATGGCAAAGCAAGCGCTCACACCTTCTGCACATAGATGTATGCTTTCATCAGGACCATTGAAATCAACAAAGCAGATTCAATAATCAATTGGTTGGAAATCATTAGCAACAACATTGGTGAGCAGCTCCGGAATGTGAGGCGTACTTTCAGCTTCAAACTGACTTCCTATTTGGTATATGCAGCAGCTTCACAAGGCATCTTCTCCAAGCTGGATAGATGTGGTGTTCTTTCCAAGGACCCTATTTTCGAGTGTTACCCACAGCTTATTGTACTTGCGTGCAAGAAAGATTTCAAAGTGGTCAACAATGGATTCTTCTACGAAGTCATTTGCAGGCTGGATGGCGATCTAAAGGACAACAGGGTGAGTAAGGAAGTGTGGGAAGCTGTGTCCAGAATTGGCAATCTCTTCATTCAGTTTGCGGATTTCACATACCTCAGGTTCACCGGCTTTTCTGGAGAACCAATTAAGTTGTCCAGATATCCGAATGATAAATTGGTCACCATGGAGCTGAGCAGACAACTTGTGAAGATGCACGATCTTCAATCGAAACGGCACACGTCTACGGGTTTCTTCCCGATCACTGTGGGCCATTATAGCTGCCAGAGTATTCATAAAGCCCGAGGAGTGGAAGCGGAAATGTTCTCTGAGTACGAGTAAGAGTTCTTCCCAGCACGGCGGAACTTCGATCCATTTGGAGTGGCGAGAAAGACAATCTCCCAAGAGTACGCGCACATGCTTTCATTGGAAGATTTCTAGATAAAGTGCAGAAGCGAATACGAGGTTAGAAAGAAAGATTTCAACAGAGTATCAGCACGGCAAGTGTTTGACTTTGAATTAGCATGGATACTGGCGGATTTTAAAGATGATGGGCCTGTGTTACTTGACACATACCATCGGATCGGAGGAGATAGAGTTGTACTTCAGGAGAACGTAGGGGACTGCCATACGATTGAAGAAAGGTCTGCGGTTGTTCTGGTCAATACTTCAAACTGGTTGTTGACGAAGGGATACTACCTTGATGAAGCATTGATGAATCAAATCATGGGCAACTTCGGCACAAGAGATTCCCTCAAGAGGAAGCACAGAGGAGAAAGCAGCAAAAGGTCTGAGAAGATGAAAGTGCACAGAAGGTCTCATTTGAAGGAGAAGATCACTTCTACGGCTATGATGTTAGTTCCGGCTTCTCCAGCACCAAGTACTTCACCGAGTGTTGCACCTCAGCAAGACACTGCCATTCCTCCGTTGAATTCGGCAACATTCATCTTCTTTCCTCAGCCACTCTGTTCAACGCCTCTTCCTGAAGAAACGTTGAAGCTGCAGATGGCCGAATTTGAAAGAGCTTTGTCTTTGGATGACTCAGAGGATGGCAGCCACAACACTGTAGCGGTTTCAGATGGAGAGGAATCAGAGTGCGAGATAGTGGTACACTCAGCAACTTCTCATTCTCCGAGAAGTAATTTCTCAGAATGGTTGACTTCGCAGTTGGTTCCAAAGGCTAGAGAAGAAATCAACTTGGAGGAACATGACTTGCAGCTGCTCCTGAGTCTAGGCGAAAAAGACAGAAAACCTAAAGTTGCTAAGGTAACTTCAAGGTTGATCATCGAGGAGTCAAGGCAGAAGTTTGCTGAGATGTCAGTTCTGGCAGAAGGGAAGAAAGAAGATTAGCTCACGGCAGAAGACGTAACAGTGACCAGAGTACCTATAGGTCAAGCCACCACAGAAGGATTGAAGCAGGACACACAGACATTGATAGATGCTATTCCTTAGGCTTGACAGAGAAAAGGCGGAGAAAGTTGAACTTCAAAAGCAGGTATCTCAGTTGTGCGAGATCATTGCCAAGGTTGCTAAATCTTCCACTCAGCCAATTTCAGCTCAAAAGCAGGTGAGTGATCATCTGATGCAGGAAATGGAAGATGCAAGTAACCAAGTAAAAGCTATCGACGAATGGAAAAGTCTGCTTATTCGTCAAGCTTTTGTACAACTCGGAGAAGTGTCAGCCCGCCTAAAGGTTATGAAAGATGCAGCAGATCAGCTGAAGCAACTGATAACAAGCACGGTAGATATGAACACAGTTGTCGAGAGTAACCTGAGTATTTTGGCCGAAATCAATAAGCTGGCGAGAGAAGTGTTGATTGCGGAACAGATTGTGCCTCACGGATCAGTTGATAAGGGGAAGCAGCTGGAGTTTACAGTATCTTTCCGTTTGAAGATCTGCTGAATTATGCTGAAGAGGATGCAGGCACTTGAGAGTATGACATCATCTTTACCAGACAATGTCATTGCTTTCACTCATGAGGAAGTGGTCGGGAACGTTACTTCATACACACGGATCATTCCTAGCAGAGTGCCTAATTCCCTGAAAGGGTCTCTTTTGATGGTACAAGGGAAAATTGATGGAGCCGTTAAGCCTCTCACGATGGATTCCATCAGCAGACTAGTGGCACTACAGTCAGATATTGCAAAGTTCGGGCCTAGCTTGGAGGAGGTGGAAGCATGTATCAGAGTATTGAATGAAGGCTTGCAACAATTCAGGACAGAAAAAGAAGTTGTGGCTAAGACAAATGGGAAGATGTTGAATTACATGTTCGACAAGTATATCCAATATCAAAACAAAAAGAAGATGTAGATGTTACAGCTAGCGTGTCTTTCTTCTTCTATTTTCCACGTTCCCGGATGTAATTGTAAAACTTTGAAGTTATTGGTCTTGAAACCATTACTTTAAATTATGTGGAACGATTTTATTAGTTAAGTGACAGATGTGTCACTTGAAGAGAAATTAGAGGAGGATGATTATCAGATGTTATCTTTACTTCTTGTTTATGTTTCAATTTAATTGAGTTTTCCATTTGTACTTTCCCTTCTACATTCTATAAGTAGAAAAAGAACCTTCGGGTTAATGATCAGAATTTGTAAGCAGCATTCTTGTGTTCCAGACTTTGTGCTGAAACCCCTGATAGCCACTTGAAGCAAAGGAATATAAAGGAGCAGATTTCCGGAGAACTTTGTGTCACGAGTGCAACTTTCTATCTTAGATCTTCTAATAAACTGTGTTATTTTAGATCTAGATCTGGAGTTGTCTTTGCTTATAATTTTGTGTGTTGATATCTATTGGTTTCTTCTATGTGCATGCAATCAACTCTATTATCTATTGATTGGGTTGCACATCTTCCCTATTTCTTCCCTGTGTTTTATTATTCCCTTCTTCTATAAATATTTCCTTTCTTAAACAGTTGCTTACTTGTTGCAAAGCTATACAGCTATGGTTCATGAGTTGAATAGTTAAAGTAAAACTCCCATATAGATACTAGCATATTTTAATTGACAAATCTGACACGGGAGCCTCACCGGTAAATGAGGGAGATTTATCTCATGACTGCCTAGGTTTTCAACTATGCAAAAAATCTAGCCAACAATACTTGGTATACGCAGCAGCTTCGCAGGGTATATTTTCCAAGCTGGATAAACGAGGCATACTCTTGAAGGATCCCATTTTTGAGTGTTACCCGTAGTTGACAGTTCCTGAATGCCATAAAGATTACAAGGTGGTCAACGATGGATTTTTCTACGAATTCATTTGCAAATTGAGCAGTGATCTTAAGACCAAAAGGGTGAGCAAAGAAGCTTGGAAAGTTGTATCCCAGCATGGTTGTATTTACATCCAGTTTGCAGACTTCACATACCTCAAGGTAGTCGGCTTTTCAGGAGAACCAGTCAAGTTGCCCAGATATCCAAGCGACAAATTGGTCATCATGGAGTTGTGCAGACAGCTCGTGGAAATGCATGACCTACAATCAAAGCGGCACAAGTCTACAAGCTTCTTTCCGATCGGAGTGGGCTATTACAGCTGTCAGAGCATTCACAAGGCCAGAGAAATTGAAGTTGAGATGTTCTCTGAGTGTGAGCATGAGTTCTTCCCAGCACGATTGAACTTCGATCCATATGGGGTGACAAGGAAGACAATCTCCCAGGAATACTTGCATGTGCCTTTGTTAGAAGACTTCTAGATGAAGTGCAGAAGCGAGTACGAAGTCAAAAAGAAAGACTTCAGCAGGTTATCGGCGCGACAAGTGTTTGATTATGGATTAGCACAAGTACCTGTGGATCTCATAGACGATGGGCCTGTGTTACTTGACTCATACCACCATATGGGAGGGGATAGAGCTGCTCTTCAGAAGAACATTGGTGGTTGTCACACGATCGAGGAAAGATCTGTTGCGGTTCTGGTCAACACCTCGAACTGGTTGCTGACAAAGGGATATTGCCTTGATAAAGCTTTAATGAATCAGATCACAGGCAACCTCAGCACAGGAGACTCCATCAAAAGGAAGCACGAGGGAGAAAGCAGCAGAAGGCCTACAAAGCTTAAAGTGCACAAAAAGTCTCATACACAGGAAAAGGTCACTTTTATGGCTATGGTGCTAGTTCCGACTTCTCCAACATCAACTCACCACACTTCACCAGCCTGTGAACCTCAGCAAGATACTGTCGTTCCTCCATTGAATCCAGCAACATTTGTGTTCTCTCCTCAGCCACTCCAATCTTCACCTCTTCCTGAAGAAACGCTAAAGTTGCAGATGGCAGAATTTGAAAGAGCATTGTCTTTGGACAATTCAGAAGACAACAGTCACAACACTGTAGCAATTTCGGATGAAGAGGAACCAGAGCACGAGATGGTGGTGCATTCAACGACTTCTCGTTCTCCGAGAAGCAATTTCTCAAAGTGGTTGGCCTCACAGTCAATCCCGAAAGCTAGAGAGGAGATCAACTTGGAGGAACATGACATGCAATTGCTCCTGAGTTTGAGCGGAAAAGACAGAAGACCTAAAGTTGCTAAGGTGACTTCAAGGTTGATTATTCAAGAATCAAGGCAAAAGTTCGTTGAGGTATCAGTTCTGACAGAAGGAAAGCAGAAAAGCGAGCTTACGGCAGTAGATATAATAGTGACCAAAGTGCCAATAGGTCAAACCACTATTAAAGGATTAAAGCAAGACACGCAGACACTGATAAATGCTTTATTCCTTAAGCTTGACAAAGAGAAGGCAGAAAAAGTTGAACTTCAAAAGCAAGTTTCCCAGTTGTGCAAGATCATTGCTAAGGTTGTCAAACCTTTCTCTCAGCCAATTTCAGCACATGAGCAGGTGACTGATCATCTAATGCAGGAAGTGTAAAATGCAGGTAACCAAGTTAGAGCTATCGACGAATGGAAGAGCCTAGTCCTTCGCCAAGCTTTTGTACAGCTCAAGGAGGTGCCGGCTCATCTAAAGGTTATGAAAGATGCATTAGTTCAACTGAAGCAACTGGTGACAAGCACGGTAGATATGAATACAATGGCTGAAAGTAACCTAGGCACTTTGGTCGAGATAAATAAGTTGTCGAAGGAGGTTTTGATTGTAGAACGAATTGTGCCTGATGGATCGGTTGAAAAGGGGAAGCAGCTTGAATTTACAGTCTCTTTCCGTTTGGAGATCTTCAGAATCATGCTGAAAAAAATGCGAGCGCTCGAGAGTATGGTATCATCACTATCAGGCAATGTCATTGCTTTCACCAACGAGGAAGTGGTTGGGAACATTTCTTCATACAAAAGGACCATTCCCAACAAAGTGCCTGATTCCCTGGAAGACTCTCTTCCAATGATTCGAGAGAGGATTGATGAAGCTATTAGGCCTTTCACGATGAATTCAATCAGTAAGCTGGTAACACTGCAATCAGACATTAAGAAGTTCAGGCCTGGTTTGAAGGAGGTGGAAACGAGCATCGAAGTTTTGAACGAAGGATTGCTACAGTTCAAGATAGAGAAAGAAGTTGTGGCTAAAGCGGATGGGAAATTGTTGAAACTGTATGTTCGAAAAGCATATTCAGTATCAAAACAAAAAGAAAGTGTAGAAGTTACAGCTGGCAGATCTTCCTTCTTCTTTTCTTTCTTCTCTTATTTCTTATGTCCCCGGATGTAATTGTAAACTTAAAAGTTATTGGTTTGAAAACCATTACTTTAAGTTATTTGGAATGACTCTTTGAGTTAAGTGACAGATGTGTACAATTTTAGCTTGAACTCCTGATGCACGTCATTAAGAGAGGAATTAGGGGAAGATGATTGCCAGATGTTTATTTTTACTTCTTGTTTATGTTCTAGTTCAGTTATAGTCTCTCATTTGTAATTTCCCATCTACATGCTATAAGTAGAGGAAGAACCTATGGGTTAAACGATTAGATTTGTAATCAGCATTCTTGCATTCCAAACTTTGTGCTGAAACCCCTGATTTCTGCCAGCAAAGGAATATAGAAGAGATTTCCGGAGAACTTTGTGTCAACAGTGCATTTTGCTTCTTACTTTCTTTCTAGATTTGTTCATAAACTGTGTTATTATAGATCTAGATGTGAAAGTTTCCTTTGCTTTGAATTTTGTGCTTAATGATCTATTTGCTTAAATCTATGTGCATGCAATCAACTCTATAAACTATTGCTTGGGTTGCACATCCTCTCTACTTTCTTCCGTTTCCTATTATTTTCCTCTTCTGCAAATTTTTCCTTTCTTTTACAACTGCTTACTTGCTGCAGAACTGTATAGCTATGGTTCATGAGCTACACGGTTAAAGTAATACCCACAAATAGATATTAGGATATATAACTGACAAAATTTTACAAGGGAGTCTCACCAGTAAATGAGGGAGATTTATCTCATGACTGCCTAGGTTTTCAGTTATGCAGAAAATCTAGCCAACAAGTACCTATATAGTCGAATGTTGGGTGGTTGGTTTCCTGGTACTAGTTGAATAGCATGATCATGAGCACTTTTAGGTGGCAACCCTTTCAGCATACCCCCAAACACAACTGAGTGCTTAGTAATAACAGTTTGTAGATCTAATGGTATAAGGCCTTTTGATGGTTGAGCTTCCATTGAGAATAATTGTGCCGCAAACCCATCTGCACCCTTCCTAAGCAATTTCTGCATTTGAGGAGAACTCACCAACTGTGGAGCTTTAGCCTTCATCCCATGCATCTCAAAAGTCCTTCCTTCAGAATGGAACCACATGAACAAATCCTGGAAGTTCATATCCACCATTCCCAAGGTAGTAAGCCATTGGACCCCCAATACAATGTTTGCTCCTCCCATTGAAATGGCATACATGGGGCCCTCTAGCAGGTAATCTCCCATAGATAGCTTAATCTTATGACATTTTCCTGAACAACTAGCTTTACCTCCATCTACAACCATGACTTGAAATTCTAGTGTTGGATAAACGAAACAATTTAAGTGTATGGCCAACATATGATTGATGAAATTATGAGTACTTCCTGAGACATTTAATATTGTCACCCTTTGCTTCTTCACGAACCCAACAACCTTGAGTGTTTGTGGGGTGTTGATTCCTAAAATGGGATGGAAAGAAATATTTAGTTGAGATTCTTTAACCTTGATCTGGGGATGCCTCTTCCTCTTGTATCAGTTGCTTCCTCCTCATATTGATTCCTCATTAGGACACTCAATGTAGAATAACTTTTTCTCAAGACATTTATGTCCTTTGCTCCACTTGCTATCACAATTGTAACATAGGCCTTTTACTTGTTTCTTTGTGATTTGCTAAGGAGTCAATCATGTCAGTTGGGGAAAATATGGTGCTAGATTTGTGCGTTCCTTGTGATTAGTAAAGCTCCTTCGTTTTACCATATCTCTTTCCTCCACATACCGAGCAATGATCATGGATTTTGATATTGAACCTGGATTAAGAAGGTGAAAATCATGTTGGATGTTATCCTTGAGTCCACCCAAGAAGAGATCATTTAGATAATCCTCTGAGATGTCATTCACTCGTAAGGATAGGTTTTGGAATTGTTGGATATAATACTTGACTAAACTTGTCTGTCGAAGCTTGGTGATCTGGCTAAAATAGTTCTCTGTAACACTATTACTATATGTGTTTGGAGCTCATTAATGAACATAGAGTAGGTAATAGAGAGACCCTTGTTTTTATTTTGCTCACACATCCATCTATACCAAATGAATTCTTTATGGTTCTACATACAAGGATGCCATTACCACCTTTTGTCCATTTGGGACTTGATGCAGATCAAAGCAATTCTCCATTTGGTTGATCCAAGTGATCAGATCATTCCCATTGAACTTGTGCATCTCCACTTTAGGAATAATGCTATGCCATTGGTTAGAAGATCCAGTGGTGTGTGCAGAGGATCCACCCTGGTTGGTGTGGTTTGAATCGAAGTGTGCATTGCTTAAGGAGCCCATGTAACTTGAATGGACATTATTGCATAGACTTAGGCATGAGCTCAAGTCTATAGCAACTCCTTCAATGACTCAAATTCTATTTTCATGTCACCCTTCACTATTTTCAATCCATTGTCCAATTCTGACATCGTTTCACCCTTCATTGCGATCAAGATATGACCAAACTTGGCCTGCACATTGTTCATCTGTTTGTATACCATGTCCTCAAGTTGAGAGATTATCTCTGATGCCCCCGTGACTAAAGATTCAAAATCCACAACTTCCTTACTGGGAGTTTGACCTTTCCCTTGTCCTCTAGTTGATCTCCCTATCTTAATTTAGGGTTTCTTTCTTGGGATACCAGGGTTAGGGGAGAAATTTAGGGTTTGGGGTTTTCTAAGGTTATTGGAAAAAGAGAGAAACATAGATAATAAACCCTAGATATGTTTTGGAAATTTTTCCGAAAATATAACAAACTTATAAAAAAATCCCAAAATTGCAGCCTAGGTAGTGAATTTATGTGAAAAGCCCTAAAACTGATATAAATTTTGCAAAATCAAGTCGAAAAACCTTCAAATTTGAAGAGGATCTTACTTGACTGATTTTACAAAACCAAGAAAAAAATTGCAATAAATTTCGCTATTGTTTTTTAGATATAGCCGAACCTTCACAATCAAGATTTTGACACAAATTTGGCCAAGATCAAGATCAGATACCACTTGTATGAAATTACTGAGATCTGAATATCAACAACAATAGAACACCACAGAACACCAAGATATAGAGAAATGATCACAATATGCAAGTAGAATAACTTAGCCACTTCGAGGGGGCAACCTTCAAACCATACAATAAGACTCAAGTGCTCAATATGATGATAATATCCTACTCTCTAACTCATATATATACCCTACTATACTATCCAAAGCCCTAAGGCTAACCCACTAAGCATATGAAAGCATAAATAATTATGATATGACATGATAAGAGATTATGTTAGCCATAGGTTGACTATCCATATCCCAATATATGAAATCATTTTTAAAGGCATAGCACCAACGATTAAAATTTGAATATAATTGCTGGTGGGGTATTAAAATAGTATTGAATCATTTCCTATCCTATCGAGATGTTGTTACCCTATAAATACATGGTATATATCACGCTAGAATGTAGTGTTTACGTAATATAATTCTATGTGGGCTATGCCACCTATTTTAAATGAAGCTTTCGAACCGATGGGATTAATGATGTATCAACATTTATTTATATATGATTTATTACTATGGAACAAACTCTTCTAAGGTCTGCTAACAATCTAGTAGAAATGTCTCTAGGAATACCCTGTTTCATTCTCCAAAAGGTTCCCTGCATTATTAATTTGTACCTTAGAGCTAAGGATCAGACAACTCTACCTTTGGGATGGTCAGTTGTTGGAAAGAAAATTTGTCTCGGTGGAAAAATAATTGTCACCATTTATTTCCAACACTCTGGGAATCAAATCCCTATGGCTTAGACAGTTTGGAAGCTATCCTTATTTGCATAAGCCTGAATGGGGTTGGATTTTTCCTATGGCCTTGCATTCGGGGATTCAACAAGGGCAGTCCACTGACCCTTCAGAAAAGCTATAAATTTCTTGTTAGAGAGGAATTTTCATTTAAAGTAGGAAAGGGGAGTGAGAAATGAGATAGGAGAACTAATGTTGCAGGTAGAAAATCATATTCTTGCACGCACTAGCTAAAAAATTCAACACATGAATTTATGATAAGAAGAAACTCTGTAAATAGCAACAATACCAATTATAATTTATGAGCATAAATTATTAATAAATCCCTCAGTAAAAAAAGTCTATAAAATCCTTCATATTGTATTGATTTCTTACACAAAAGTTTTACATTGTGTGTGAATAAAGGAAAACTAGTGAGGGGGAGAATGGAATAAAATGGTTATGTCCTTTGATTTCTCAAAGTACAATACAATCTTGAGTTTCCAAAATCAATCACCCACTCTTTAAAATGGGATTGGATTTAAAATTTATATGAAGAGAAAAGACTCTTCATATGTCTTGAAACTTTTCACATTCTTAGGAAAATGTTAAGTCCCCTTTTATAACTTAAGGGTCACTTATTACATTAAAAATAAAATCAGTTTTAATTACTGAAGGAATTGTAAAAAAGTATAATCCCAAATAATAATTAGAATCTGGAGGAGAGAGAAATTTGGGTGAAGGAAGAGAAGAGAGAGAAGAAGAAGAGGAGATTTCATTCCCGATGAAGTCCACTAGTCTTTGTCGACCCTGGATTCGATCCAAATGAAATAAAACATTGAATCTATGAAATATTTTCATCCCTGAGAACCTCCATCTTGGCTCACATTATGCTTTCCAAGTTGAATGAACTATTCCTCCAATGACCACAACTCCAACTATGCGTATGATATACATGTGACCCTAACCATGTAGAGACTGTCAAAAGACACTCTTGGGTTGACTGGAATGGATCTCTAATTCCCTATGAGAAATGTCCATGGATGATCCCGAATGATGATCCCCTTATGTTCCATTGTGAAAAAACTATCCTTCGAGTGTAACTTAAATATCTAGGGTTTATTTATTCTTACTAGTTCCAAGACTATGAAGGAATTACTATGTTTTAGTAAGAGTTTATTTGGAGCCTCTTCTTGACACAATCCTGATGTGATGAACTCCCTCATTCACTTCTTCGCAACAGTTGCCTTCGTCTTGGCTTGGTAAATCTTGGGAAAAGCTATGGACCATCTTTAACAAGGTGTGGGGTTATACTTGAACCAAATTCTGTAGAATTATAATTATGAATCATCTTCAATTGTAGCCCATTTCGCTTCATTCTCGGGAATATACTATTCTAACTTTCTGGTGACTTCTTAGGACTGCAAATCTATCTTTGTTAGATGTCACTTTTGATGAAGGCTTCAGTCAATGTCATAACAAGCCTTTGTAGGAAAGCTTACTATTATTCAAAAGTAGGCTTTTTGTGCTATGGTTTGTGACACCCATTCTATTTAACTTAGGAATCGATTCATGTGCATCATGGTCACGTCCTACAGTGATTTCACCTACTGATTGAAATCCACTAGTTATGCTTGGACAAGATAGAAATAGGTAAAAAAATTTCGCTAGTAGTGTGAATCATGTCACAAAGCTGCCATGGCGTCCATTAATGGAGCTTGAAAGACCTTAGGTAATTTTTTATGTCTCCCGTGGGTTCAGGGATGAAATCAACTCCGTTGAGATAGGTTTTCCATGACATTTTAGTAATGTGTGCAAATTTTTAGACTTGTTTCCATCACTTGAATTGATAGGGAAATCTTACAACTGTGAGCTAGGGCATGAAATGGGTTTTTTGTTAGAACAAGTATATATTCAGGGTACCATTTGACCTCCCGTTTTTTGCATCTTGAATTATTTCTTAGAAAAATGCGACTAGGAATTAATTGTAAAACCCATGACAGCTCAGCAATCTAACTTGTATGTCTTTGAAATATATGAACTGATTTTCTGATTTGTGACAGACTTCGTGGTTATCTGGCAAATAAATATTCAGATTTTCTATTCATATATTAAGCTGAATTTTTTCATCCATTTTTTTTCAATCTAAGTATGACTGAATATGGCACTTTAATCATGGAGAAGATGAATTTGTGACCATGGCAGATCTATTTTGGAATCACAAAAGTCAGTTAAGCTATGACAACACAGATCAGTCTTGAAAAGTATCTACAAAGCTACTGACATCTGCTAAGAAGTGGTTAAGCTCCACCTGAAGAAGAAATAGGGGAAAATCAATTGCTAAGTGTCAGATCTTAAAGCAATTCAAAAACACATACCAAGGGGTGGGGAAAATTTTTGTGTCCTTGATGTATCTTAAGCTGTTAAGGGATAAACTAGGGACATATATCTTTCATGATGCACCTTCATGCGACACTCTTGCGTAGAGATTCCTAATAATCGAGCATCTTGGGGGCTTTCGTCCTCAAGAGGCTACTTCTGGGGGGTGGAAATCCTTAGCAATGGATTTGGGTCACACTGGATGACCTAACATATTAATCATGGATTGGAACATGATTTAGTGTTTACCTTACATTTCCCATTGGAAAATGGGACAATAGAGTTTGTGACTCAAAATCACGCCTTCATCGTGAAACTTGGTGATCTTTCTCTGCAATGAAAGGTAAGGATCTCAACTAGCTCGCAGGGTCTTAACTTGCTAATGCGGGAAGACATATCAGGGTCCAGAAGGCTAAAAAAGGGTTGGCCCAAATGTTTTATGTACCTATATGTTCCCTTTTATAAAGGGATGAAATTGAAAGAAAATATCTTCAGGCTCCTAGTGCAAGTCGCACTTTTCCATGGATATTACAATTTTGCTAAGTGTTTTTATCCCTTTTGTTTACTTTTTCTATTTTTATTTTATGATTAAGTCCATAATAATTTATTATAAGTGTTTTTACAATATTTTATTTATTTTTCCACTTTATAATAAAATATTAAAACTTATGTCTCCCTTTTAAAATTCTTCTTAGCCGTTGGGAAGACAAAATGGGCTAAGGGTCTTCGTCATGACTATCCTAGGAAGTGGAACATTTCACATTTTCTAAGTAGATATTTTCATTATTATCATGTATTCCAGTTGGGAAGCCAAGCGCTTCAATAGAAGAACTTATTTAACTAGAATATAAAGTAATTTGGAGCATGTAGGCTCTAAAAACAAATTAGATAATTAAAAGTACTTTATAAGGTCGGTCATTGTTGAATTGTAGCACCTCTTATGATATGAAAGGAGGTTGCTTGGCCATTTGATCATTATGTGAATTCTTGGAAAGATTGCTTGTGAAACATCTCTCTCCCTCTCCTAAGGATGAAACCCTTAGAGAGTCTTGTGTGAGAACGAAACCCTTCACTAAGTCTAGGGAAGACTTCAACACGGGAATCTCCACCCCTTTGAGGGATCTTTTGCTGTGATTATCTTTTATTTCATCCCTAGGCGAATTGGCATAAGGTGCCATTTGATCAAAAATTGAAGATCTTTGTGTTACTTGTTGTTAATGCATATTTGGCCTTTTTGAGGTGGAGCGACCTACTTTATGGTGTGTTTAAGCGTGTTTATTGGTTGTTCTATGTGGAGCGATCCACCTAGGGGAGCATTTCAGTACTTCATTACAATAATTTCATGATTCTAAGGGTGGAATAATATTCTTCATATTTCTTAAGGCCAAGTCCTAAAGTTTAATCAATTTTGGAGGTGTTTTGCTATTTTTCCAAGCTCGTGGAAGTTAGTTACAGTTCTGGACTATTTAATTAATTTCTGCAGTTGATGGTTTTATCATAAAAATCAGATCTCTCACTTCCAAACTTATAAAAATCAATTTTCTTGCATGATATGATTGCTAATAATATATAATGATTTTAGAGACTTAGATGTGGCTGATTTTGAGGGCTTTCAGGGCACAAAAGTGGGTTTGAAACCACGAAAAGGGTTGCTGCCCTAGAAGGGTTTTTATCTATTTATTTCAGCCACTAACAGCCTACTAAAAATCTGAAAGTGTTGTTTATCTTCAGCTTTGCATAGTTTCATGTGAGTCCCTAAACAGAGACATTACAGTGGTTTCAGAACATCATCCTCCCAGCCTGTGAAGCATGGAGAAAAAGTCAGAAAAGATCGTGAGAACACAAAGAAGGATAGCGGATGCACTGGATAGGCTTACCTTAGCCATCCAAAATATGCAGGGTGGTGGTTCACTAAAGGATAAATGGGTTTCAAGGGTTGGCAAATTGACTGAAGAGTACCAAGCCCTTCTGAAAAGGATGTGTGACGCCCTTTCCTTTGAGGGATTCGAAGAACTAGACAAGAGAGTGGGCATTGGCTCAAGGCCTAAAAACTGAACCACACCAAGGAGCCACTCGACCCTAGAAGGGAAAAACCCTTCCCTCGTGAAGATGTGAATCAAAGAGTATGTGGCAGATCAGCTACAAAGTGGAGAGGAAGCCATGGTAAAATTCGAAGGCGCAAATAGTGATGAGAATGGCCACCCTTCCAAGGCAAAGGAGGAGGAAGATCTATTGCAGCGGCTAGTTACCAAGATGGAGCAACCCTTGGGAGTCCTAGAAAACCCCAACACTCTTGCCCAATGGGGTAAGACTTTTGGCTAACCTTGTTGGCAGCCATACACATGAAGAAAGGGCTTTTCCGGGTGCCCATAATCATTTTCAGTCTGCTGAAATTTTTAGGACAACAACTAAGGGTAAGCAAATTAATTATTTTAGTGATTATAGCAAGAGTTTATTACATCACCCTAAGTTATTACGACGCTTTGGTTATCATGAGGGTTATTCTAACCAAGATGACGACGTGAAGGAGAAAAAATGGGAGGGGGATCTTGGCCAAGAAGTTACTATCTCCCAAGCATGGCCTATGAGTTGGATTTGCATGACAACCAAAGATATGATGGTCATTGCCCATATTCAATGCTCCACACTAGGGCATTTTCAAAGTCTTGGCAAGAGGGACAACACCCTCATAATTTCAGTTCAAGGTATGATAAAAACAACAATGGTCTCCTCCTATTTTGCCATCACTCTATGGAAGATAAGAGAAGGAAGTTGGATCCCTTGTATCAAAATGGTTTGTACACAGGGGTGTGGGATCTTGGTAATGTTTTGAGGTCAAAAGGGGGTATAGTTATTGTTATCCATGTTCCCCCCTGGCAAAAATGGACAACTAGAAAAATTGACTTAGGCAATTTCATGGATTTCAATGGAGAATCTGAAGAAAATAGGTAATTTTCATGTTTTTTGGGGCACTTGGAATCATTTGAAGGCATTTCCCTTTGCTTTAATTCAATACTTTGCCAAATTTGGGACAAAATGGTAAAATTGGAGAAATTTGGCTTTAGGGGTACTCCACTCTATCTTTTCTAACTCCCCAATCCAAAAAAAATCCAGAGTAGTTAAAAATTTGAGAAAAAATGCAAAAAGGGCCAAAACATAGTGTTATGCGGGTACTTCAGCTTTTGGAGGCCCTCAGGGTACAAGTTCCATCGAGCCATCGGTCAATTTTCTTAGGAGTTAGAGCGAGTTCAGTATATCGCAAAGAATTCGGGTTTCGGGGGGCCAATGAGGAACATGTTCCTGCGGGTCACTTGTTCCCCACAAGACCGAAATTGTAGCAGAGTAAAGGAGTGTGGGGAGTTGTTTGTATTACGAGCCCGGGAGGCCGGGGCGGTACATGTTCCATAGGGTCGCCAATTCCCCGCGGACCCGATATTGCCACAAAGCGAAGCGGCGGCCATTTGGTGCGGGATTTTAGAGTGCGGAAGGAACGGGGTTGCGGGGAACATGTTCCCCACGGAGCATTGTTCCACGCGGAGGTAAAAGACCCGCAAAGAGAGATGGAGCAAACAGTTAAATGCGGGGATTGCGGTTAAAGCAGGCCCGTGAGGCACGAAGGGCACAATTCCACAGACCACCAAGTTCCTTGCACAATAAGGAAAAAGGTGAAAATGAGTTAAATGCGGACTGTGGAGTCGCGCAAGGAACCAGTTTTGACCCCCGACCCCCTGAACTTAAAATGGCCATAACTTTTGACCCAAAGCTCCGATTTTCACAAAATTGGACTTTTCGAAAAAGTCTCGACATCCTCTACGCCATGGAAACTGGATTTATTATTTTTAATGAGGGTAGGTTGGTGAAAAAGAAGAAAATGTCTTCAACATTAAAGATGCAGCCCCAAGTAGCTGAAAAGATCAGATTTGATATGATATGGCCTCTTTTCTTCTCCAGCAAGCAAAAAATCATGGAGGGATGGATTTGTCAAGTTGCCCATGCCCGTTTTCAAACATTTAATGCATCTTGTTGCTGGGTGAAAGGGGAATTTCGAGATTCTATCCTTCTCTCTTCTCATCTTCTTCTATATATTGTAAAACACTTCTCATTTGAGAGTTAATTGATAGGATATTCTGGGATTGCGGAAACTCTATCAAATTTGTTTCTCAACTCCAATGAGTTGCAAGCCTTCACATGGACCTGGCAAGTGTATTTGTGACTCTATTTTTCAAATGTAATAGACTGTGCAACTTTATGAAGCAATGAAATCTGTGTTTGTGGTGTTCTCTCAACCCTTGCATTTGTTTTGTTGGTTTCTCTTGCCTTTCCATTTTGTTATTCTAATATGTGCATGTATCTCTCATTTGCAGGTTCTTGTTGTGTTTCATGGAGATTCGGTGTTGAATGAAGACCAAAATAACTATGTCACAGCTATTCTGGCCTCTCCCAACGCCATTTTCCTCCTCTACTCTCCCATAACAGGATATTTCACCCCCTTTTCCTGGTGCTATCACCTTTGTTAGTGTAGGATTTCCCTTTTATGTGTCTTTCTAACCCTCTCTCTCTCTCCCTGGTCCCTTGGAAGTTTAGATTAGGATTAGTTAGTTGCATTTTCCTTTCTAGGAGTAGTTTAGCATTAGGGTTAGGTAGAGGAACCAACCTTATTTGGAGGTCCATCTCAAATAGCAGGTCCCACAACTTGAGAGATGGTCCAATGTTACCCAAAAACACTAATAGTTCATGCACACAAACATGGCAAATCAAACGGTGTCGTTTTTTGGTGATAACAATTGCTCATGTTGAAATCATTATTATTAGTAATTTCATCATCTCATTCCAAGGAGCAAGAAAAAAATCAAAATTGACACTTGACATAAGGAAAATATTGTGGAAGACAACAAGGTTCAATGGTTGAAGCTCACGGGTCAAGAGGAGAACATAGTGTGTCACATTGAAATATCCCTTTCTCAAAAATAACAGGTTGAAGACCCTTAGCCCGTTCATTGTTTCCCGACGACAAAGGGATGGAAAAAAAAGTGAAACTAATCATAATAAGTTAATTAAAAGTGCATAATAATTTTGTTATAAGCACTTAATAATTTATTAGTGATAAAATAATAAAAGAAAAAAGTCACTTTCTTTTTATTTCCCCCTAGTGAAAAAATGTGACCCATATAGGGACATAAAGCAAGGTGATACAAATATTAAATAAAGTAAAGCACAGTGAAAATATTAAATAAAGTGAAAAGCGTTGATTGGGGCCTTTGTGTGGGCAAATATGCCAAGAGAAATTATAAAAGGAAGTCACCACACTTAAAGAAGGTATCTTTTTACATATTTTGATATCTGAAATTTGGTTGAGCTAATTGCTTTCCAATTCTACATTAAAGGATGAAAACCCTTTGATGTCTTGCATTAGAGAACAAAAACCCTTTATTGCCAAGGTTGAAGAATGAAAACTCTTCATCCTTTGTGTGAGGAAGCTCTATTCATGGGTTTCTACTGAGCTTCAAAGAGTATTTCAAAATTTTAGTGGTGATTGAAGACCCAATATTACAGATTTAAGGCATTTCCAGCTAGGGTTTGAAGACACGAGTGTTGGGGCAGATTTCTACCTTCAGATTCAGCCAGATCTAGGGTTATCTACACCCTTGTGAGTGGAGATTGACACATTCTAGGGCACGGTTGTCTCGGATCTCGTCACCAACATATTTGTCATAATTTTGGAGGCCATATTCAGCTTTGTTTCAATAGATTTGGGCTTGGGTTCACTTCCTTCCGGCCATTTTTGTAAGTTGTACTTCTGCAGAGATTTAATAAATTTTCAGCACTTATTTTGGGTCTAAAAATTATATATTTGGGTATTCATACATGCATAATTGATTCTAATTATTTTAGCCAAGATTTGGTTAAGTTTAGATCAGATTTAAAGGTTGTTCATCTCTAGATCAAGTCGCCATTTTTAGGGAAAATTCAGATCTGCATTAAATAGTTTTATTTTATTCAACCAATTGTCTGTCATAAATCAAATTTTACAAGGGTTCCCTTGGGGGCTTGAAAATATCCCATTCGGGATATTACACACATGGAGGTGAATTACAAGGAGCAGTTCGTAACAGCAGATTTTGGGCAACAAATGGTGTCCTTACATTCAATAGTATTCCTACAAAAAGAGCCACTCACAAGAGGCAAAAGTCTTCATTATCACAAGGTGGGTTTCAAACATAGTTACGCGGGGACGCGTCCCCCCCCCCCCCAAAATCTTGAAGTCCGGGACGCACTGGACGTTTTGGGGACGCCGAGACGGGGAGGAAACATTCCCCCCACGCTTCCAAAGAGGCAGGGGCAGAGGAAACGTCCCCGGGACGTTTGGTGAGCAGTGGAGACATCTCGGGGACGTGGGGGACGTTTAATTTTTAGTTTTTTTTTTAATTCATTTGTTTATTGTTTTCTCTTTATAAATGTTTACCTGTTAACCATAACTCGACTGTATTGTATTACAAAAACATATTAAGAAACAAGAGTGATATATGAATACATAAATTTTTTAGCACAAATGCACATGGACTGTAACAACATGCTATGAAAACCAGCAGCAAACATATTAATATTAAAAGTTATATGGACATATAACATTGTTATAGCTGTATGTATGCTGCAAGTTTTTAATATGGACGTTTGAATGTGGACTGTATGCACATGGTGGACTGATATATAAATATGAATCAAAATTACCACCTTGGAGAAGCACTAAGTTGCTTGAATGAAGGCATGACAGTCAGGGAAGTTAAGCAAGATAGACTGCATGTGGGAGACTTGAAGACAAGTCCAAAGGGACAAGAAATATTGCATAGAGGAAACCATAGTATAGAGAAAGCATGGAGTTCAAGAAGCCACCAAATTTTCTAACTAATCCAATGTTTAACATGTATGAATGTAGCTACATATCATGAAGTAATACAGTATTGTTGAAAATGAAGTAATATCATATGATGGAAGTGATGCTTATGTACAAGAATAAAGATCAAATTGTTCCTAAGTTTGATAAGGAGGAAAGAGAAAAAAATATCACATTGAGAGAGGAGCTAAAAAAGGTTATAAGAATTGCTTGGATTTATGCAAATTTCAGGACAACCTAAGAAGTGTGAAGAACTGATGAAGAAGTTCAAGGAGAAAGACAAAGTTGAGAAAATGGTGACTACTTTCCAATGATAAACCAATAATTCTAAGAAAGAAAATGAACAAGAGGAGGAAAACGTGCTAGCAGTACAAGCCTATAAGACATACTAGAAGGTTTGACGAAATATCATTTGAGGTACAAGACAATAGATATGTAAGAGGAAAAAATAAAGAAAGATAAATATGAGGTTGTAAGTAGGTTAGAGACAAGAAGAAAATCTATACGACAAGTTTCACATGGTAAAAGGGTGGATAATCATGAAAAAGTGTATGCAACTCTGTTTCAGGATTGTCAAATAAGATTGAAAAGAAATTTGAATTAGATTTCTCATGGAAAATGAATGTGTTGAATATAAAGTATACAATGATGACCGGTCAAGAAGGTATTGGTAATGGCTCAAACTAGAAATGTAATAAGTAACCAATAAGTAATATCAGATCATGAGAAAGGATGTATGGTTATGAAAACCAATCTAGGTGACAATTTGCATGAGAAAGGCATCATTGCAGGTTTGGGACAGATTACAACAATGAAGGAGGAAACTCAGTATGGAGAGATGAAATCAGTTCTAACAAAGGACATAGTCAGGTCAAAAATGAATTCAAAAGCAGGTATGGATACATATGGAAGGATAAGTCAATCTAGCTACTTCCTAGACAAGCAATGGAATATCAAGCAAGTTAATGATGGTTTGAACTTAAGTACAGAATGTAATATCAACTTGAGCTACATGGGTAACTTGGAACCACATCATGTTCATTTGAAGAAGGAATATTTGCTAGAAAATAGCATTGACAAAATGCAAGAAACTAGACTTGAAGAGACCTTGAAGGTCCAAGATCATAAATGTATGGTGAAAAGGAAAATGGTAAAGACAAAAATGTGAATACCAAAACTATGTTTCAATCAATAAGACAAAATAAATGGTACAGAGAAGGGCATATCTCAGTTTGCAGCATCAAGATAGAGTGGATTTTTGGGGTGATAAACAAGTTGATAAGACCATCCATACAAGAGGTTCAGGAAAAAAGAGAGTAGGGAGGCTAGATAAATGAGAACAAGGAGAAGGGATAATACAAGGTACAATCAAGGAAGAACCATGTAGAATAAGGCACTAGGATTATTGAATCATGATCAAAAAAGGAGTAAGGATCAATAGACGAAGACAAAATTTAGGGTTAAGTACAGAAGTTGATTAATACAATATTGTTTTGGTTACTATTCGGAATTTTGTGCAAAGCAAGTAATTAAAGAAGAAGGTACAAGTGTGGTTATCAAAGAACATGCACATCAGTTTGAGTGGGTGGTAGAAGCATGCACATAGAATAGGAAATGTGCAGAGGTAGGAAAGTTAAGACATGAGAAAAGAAGACATTAGACAGTAAAAGGAAAAGAAGGTAAAAATGAAAGGAACTCAAGTCCTTTAAGTACAGAGAAACAAGGAAGGTACATTCATCATACAACATGTAAAATGTTCAGTAGGGACAGTGAAAAAATGGTATGAAAGGTGGAGATGAATTAAGAAGTGGTAAGATATGAACCAAGCAAAACATGAGGACCTAAACACAAGAACCATAACAAGCACTACAGCAAGGACAATTAGACCAAAAACTATATAAGACGAAGTAGAAGAAGATAATGATGATACATGGCATAAGACATCCTATAACAACCTTGAAGGAGATATACACATTTGGAAGAGAAATGAAGAAGCAAAAAGAAGGTAAGAAATTAAATGCATTTGAGCAAGAAGATCAACTTATCTATTTCATGAGAAGTATGATGCAGGAGCTTCATAGGTGCTCAGGTATTTAAATAGTCTAGCTATATTGTCAAGGGCATTTTCCCTCCATAATGGAGATGTATAAGTTTAACTATGCATGTAATAATTGTAGTTAGACGTAAATAGGGCCTGGTTAAAAGGGTAAATTGTCTATATAAGATGGTTATAGGATAAATCAAGACATCTGAAGGTTTCATACCCATTTGTAAACATGTGTGTTATCGGTTATTTTGAGGATGATTTGGTCATATGTTTTAAGTCTGGGAATCTTGTTGAGTCAAAAGTTGGTAGTACTTGCACTGATTCTAGGGGATAAAGATTTCCCTCGATGTCTAGTGTAAAGGAAACACCCATAATAATGAAGAGTGTGTTCACGAGTAATGATAGAGAGATAATGATGTAGACAAAATTCAATAAGAATTAATGGAGTGATAATGATTGAGTTTTGGTAAGATTGATTCTGACCTACTGGTTGGCATGTTTACTTTGCAATGTTGTATAAGACTATGTGTGTTTGATCTTTGTTCTCTAGACCAAGAGCTAGAATTTCAAATTAAAATTAAGGGAGAAGTTAATTTGTAGAGATCTGTGAATGATGGAAAAGGAGGGCAGAGGCCTAAGAAGTCATATAGAATTTTTGTAGCTCACGAAACTAGCTACAGTTACCTGTAGATAAAAATCTTACCTCTCGGGCCCTAACTAGGGCATCAGCTAGTTTGAATTGCAACCATCAAAAATTCGTGATATTTTTAGAGCATCTCTGTCTAGCTGAGTTTTGAAAGCATGCCAAGTTTCAAGGGTTAATTCGCATGTGTGAAGGACTTTCACCACTGTTAGCAGCACTGACTGTACAAGTACAGGAAAGAGGAGGATTTGAATGCATGCAAGAACTAGATCGTGGAGTTAAGGCCTAGAAATTGGTAGTTATCCTCTTGGAAGCACTTTTGAGGTGTTCCAATGCATTCCCAGGTGAGACTACAATCCTAGATACCTGCTGTCACAGTCTAGCATGCAAAATAGGCCTAATTTGCTTAATACAGTCTATAAGGAAGTGTGATTCCGTACAAAAGGAATAGGTAGTGAATCTTAGGAATGTCTGAGAACTCCATAAAGGGTCTCTAGATCATCTATGTTTTTGTAAGGTTGTTTTGGACAAATTTGTAATCCAACTCAATTTGTGTCAAACGAGGGCTAGTAGCCTTGAGAGACTAAATCTGAGACCCATGGTGATTGTATAGTGAATGAACGAATTAATGGTCTAATCACCTTTAGACAGGTGTAATAAGGATTCCTAACTAGGCTGTTGGATGATAAGGAGAGATGGTAGGGTGATTTCGTATGATAGAGTCATGGAGAGCCTCACTAAGCTATAAACCTATAGCCAGACCAAGGAATGTTTGGAGGATTGAATTCATAGGTAAAGACAAATGGATGAATAATGAGATTGTGAGATAAGTGTTAAGCAATTGATGATTGAAGTGAATGAGATACAAGAGTATAGCCTAAGAATCCATACCTTGCATGTTGCAACCTAGAGTTGGTTGGTTTATGAGCATAGGAAGAATGGTATAGGGAGAGGGTGTAATGTGTGAACATGCAGATATATATATATATATATATATGGAGTGCATAAGAGTAAGGATCCTCAGAGCACGGGATCTAGGAGCTAAGACTAGGAGGGTGGTTTCATGAGATTAGAGTTCATGAGTAAGTATTCAACGCAAGGAACCCAGGAAAGTTGGAAGAGATGAAGGATATGAGTAAATAGATGACTAAGAATGAAAATGTATGATAATCCCCCGCATCAATCCACAAAGCAAGAGTGAAAGAAGAAGGGGATACATTTTTCTTTAATGAGTTTGCCTCATGTGCGGGTACATCAAAGAAAGAGCAGTTGAGATTTATTTGCAATCTAGGTACTTGTAATTGCTTGGGGACAAGCAATCTTGGGAAGGGGGGATTGTCATGTCCCTTTTTGGAGACTAGCGGAATTGAAGACCTTAACCCACTCTTCCTCCCCGTGGGTTCAAGGAAGGAAGCAAGGGAAAGACTTGGATGACATTTTCTAAGTAAATATTTTCATTATTATCATGTATTCTTATTGGGAAGCCAAGCACTCCAATAGAAGAACTTATTTAATTAGAATATAAAGTAAATTGGAGCATGTAAGCTCTCAAAACAAATTAGATAATTAAAAGTACTTTATGAGGTCGGTCATTATTGAATCGTAGCACCCCTTATGATATAAAAGAAGGTTGCTTGGCCATTTGATCACTATGTGAATTTTTTCATCTCTTGAAAAGATTGCTTGTGAAGCATCTTTCTCCCTCTCCTAAGGATGAAAACCCTTGGAGAGTCTTGTGTGAGGACGAAACCCTTCACTAAGTCTAGAGAAGACTTCAACACGGGAGTCTCCACCCCCTTGAGGGATCTTTTGCTGAGATTATCTTTTATTTCAGCCCTAGGCAAATTGCCCTAAAGTGCCATTTGATCAATAATTGAAGATCTTTGTATTACTTCTTGTTGTTGATGCATATTTGGCCTTTTTGAGGTGGAGCGACCTGCTTTATGGTGTGTTTTGGCATGTTCATTGGCTGTTCTATGTGGAGTGACCCACCTAAGGGAGCATTTCAGTTCTGCATTGCATAATTTCATGATTCTGAGGGTGGAATAATATTCTTCATATTTCTAAAGGCCGAGTTCTAAAGTTTCATGAATTTTGGCGGTGTTTTGCTATTTTTTCCAAGCTCATGGAAGTTAGTTGCAGTTCTGGACTATTTAACTAATTTCTGCAGTTAAAGAGTTTTATCATAAAAATCAGATCTCTCACTTCCAAGCTTATAAAAAATCATTATTTTTGCATGATATGATTGTTGATAATATATAATGATTTTAGAGACTTAGAAGTAGTTGATTTCGAGGGTTTTGAGGGCACAAAAGTGGATTAGGAACCCCAAAAAGGATCGCTGCCCTAGAAGGGTGTTTGCTGGCAGCAGTTAAGGGTTTTATATATTTATTTCAGCCACTAACAACCTACTAAAAATATGAAAAGTGTTGTTTATCTTCAGCTTTGCATAGTTTCTTGTGAGTCCCCAAAAAGGGACATTACATTTTGGCAGGGAATTTTGAACTTAAATTATGCTCCTATAAGCATCCCCATTGCTACATCATGTCTCTTGTGAGGGGCTTTATACAAGAGAATTGATCATCCAGAAGTTCTTTCAAATGTATCAACATTACTTGAATTAAAAAAACAGTGAGGACCACACTAAAACTTTGTTATTTCTCATTTTCAATTGAAATGATGAATTTTTAAGAACCCAATAAATCAAATAAATTCCAGCTTAATTAAATTATAATTGTGTTTAGACCTGTAAACAGAAACACTACATTCAAGCAATTCTATAAATAAGCCTCAGAAGAAATGATAAATTATAATAATTAAATTCTCATAAGTAACTGTAATGTCCCCTTTTCCAACTTGAGAAGCATGATTCGGACTTCTTGCCATTCCCTTTTCCATGGCAACGAAGTAGGAGAGTTCGGAGAAGGAATTGAGCTTCTTTTGCATTTGTTTTTCTAATTTTTAATGTTTCTTTTCAGCATGTGTTTTCCTTCAGCAGGTCGGCTGGGTTTTAAGGCATTTAAGGAGGCATAATAAAAGAATATAATGACTTATAAGGGTCGGCCTTGCTCTTCCAAGCTTTGGCGCCAAGAGGAGATTATAAAAGGAGACTTAGGAGCTCATTTGCACTGATACATCTTTGACACATTTACTCTATTTGAACCTTTGGGCCGGTGGCTCATTGTTCTTCCACTCTTGAACGAAAACCCAAGTGTGTGGCATCTTCCTAGAAGGACAAAAACCCTTCCAGTGGTTATAGGGGGACGGAAACCCTCCTACCTTGTGTGAGCTTGAAGGATTGTTGCAGATTTTAAGGAAAGAAATCATAATCAGATTTGTATTTGCATTGAGTGGCCTCTCCTAGGTGTAGCGACCTACCTTGAAGTGAAGTTTGGTGCCTTAAAGGGCATATATTTGATATTTCACTTCATTCTCCGATTTGCATCTATTAATAAAGCCGAAATCTACTTCGTTGTGAATTTTTGGGGTTTTTAAACCCTTTTTTCATGTTTATTTTGGAGCTGTACTTCTGCTGGTTATTATTAATTTTCAGCTGAGCATATGCATGATTTTTGTGTTGAAAACAGTTCTACAATCTCTCTAAAAGGCTTATAAAATTGTGGATGCATTGTTAGATGATATTTTGGGTGAAATTGTGAGTTTTCATTCTGTTGTTCCTAAAGTCAGTTCACTGCCCTAATCTGAGTTTATTTTTCAGTTTTCTGGTTTTAATAATCAAATTTGATCATCTTGGAATCGTGCTAATATCCTAATTTTTCAGTTCAGTCCTTAAAAGGGATATTACAATAACTCACGAAAAAACATTGATAGACAAGTCTTACGATAAAGATTCCATTCAGTTGTTGTCTAGGGGATGAGCCCTGGCGTGGTATGCGAAAAACCAGGGTTCAAACCCCAAAAGGCATAGAGCCCTAGTCTGTATATATGCAACTGTGTGAAATTGGGAACTCCAAGAATCTTAGAAAGAAAACAGACCTAGGTTCAAACCCCAGCAGGCGTAGAGCCTTTTGTGTATATGTGTGCAATTGTCCCGAAATGGAAATGGGAGTTTGAGTCAAAGAACCTTGAAAAAAACACAGATTCAGGTTTAAACCACGGCAGGAATAGATGCCTTTTGTGTATATGCGTGCAACTGCTTTGAGTTGGGGAGTTTGAACCAAAGAATCTTGAAAAGTACACAGACCCCAGTTCAAACCTCAGCAGGTGTATAGCTCTTGTGCATATTCTGTATATTTATGCAACTGTGTGGAATTGGGAAGCTTGATTCGAAGAATCTTACAAAGAAAGCAAGCCTAGGTTCAAACCCCAGCAGACATAGAGTCCTTTGTGTGTATTTGGGCGATTGTGTTGAAATGGGAGTTTGGCTTGAAGAATCTTGAAAACAAAACAGACCTAGGTTCAAACCCGGCAGGCATAGATGCTTTCCATGTATATGTGTGCAACTGTTTTGAATTGGGAAACTGCGCCAAAGAATCTTGAAAAAAACAGATCCCAGTTCAAACCCCAGCAGGTGTATAGCCCTTGTGTATATGTGTGCAATTGCGTTCAGTTGAGAATTTTGAGATGAAGAATCTTGAAAAGAAAACAGACCTGAATTCAAACCCTAACAGGGATACATGCCCTTTGTGTGTATATGTGCAATTGTGTTGAATAGGAGAATTTGAGGAGAAAAACAGATCAAGGTTCAAATCCCAATAGGCATAGAGCCCGTGTGCAAATGTGGTATTAGGAGTTTGACTTGAAGAATCTTGAAAAGGTAACATACCCACGTTCAAACCCCAGCAGGCGTAGAGCCTTTCCATCTTTGTATGCAGTTGTGTTATATTGGGAAGTTTGGGTTGAAGAATCTTGAAAAGAAAACAAACCCAGGTTCAAAGTGTGTCCAATTAGGCCCTGGGGCATTCGACTCCAAGAATTTTGAAAAGGAAGCAGGTCCAAGTTCAAATCCTAGTAAGCATACAGCCCTTTACGTGTATGTATTTAACTGTGTTGAACTGTGGAGTTTGAGTAGAGGAATCTTGAAAAAAAATGGACCCAGGCTCAAATTCCAGAAGACGTAGAGCCCTTGTGTACACGTGCAATTGCGTTAAATGTGGAAGTTTAACTCTCAAGATAGGAGACCCAGGTTCAAAACCCGGCAGTCTTAGAACCCTTTGTGTGAATGTGTGCAATTGTATTGCATCCCCAAGTTTAAGCAACGGAATTTTGAAAATAAAACAGACCCGGGTCCAAACCCCAGCAAGAGCAGAATCTTTTGTGAATATGTATTGAATTGCAAAGTATCGGTCGAAGAACCAGGTTCAAACCCCAACAGGAGTATAGCCCTTGTGTTGAATTGGAGAGTTTGCCTCCAAAATTCTTTAAAACTAAAAAACCGAGGTATCATAACTCTCCCTACCTAGAAGAATTTAAATTGAAAAAAAAAAGGAAAGCAACATATGCTTTGGTATCTAGTACCTGATAATTGCTGAATGCCCTTGTGAAGGAGGAAAATCTGCATTTCTTTTTTGAATTTCGGCGTAAGAGAAAGTTTGAGCGTGAAACATTAACACCCTCGCCAAGTACCTGCAACTGCCACGGGATTGAATAGGATTTAAACATTCTCCTGTATTTTTTTTTTCAAGAGTGAATATTTTGGCTTGTGTTATCGCATTTTCATTTTGTATGTAAAATTTGACTGAACGCACTTCTGTTCGACATGTCGCGCCTTTTTTTTGTTTTGATATTTGGCTTCTTTTTTGTGTGAAACGTAGGCTGCCTACGTGGCAGAAAAGGGAGCCTTGCAATAGGATAATCTCATATTCTCAATTTACCTGTAGTTGTGAATAGTTATATTTGACGGCCTTTTAGACGTTTTTTATGATTTTAGACGTAAAATACTTGTAAATATATGATATAACCGTGACTTGCATATTTAAAATGTGATCGTCAATTTTTATATAGATTTGTATATAAATTATAAAAATATTTGTAAATATATATTAAAAAATATAGAATATTAATAAAAATAATATTGTTTTATGTTTTGGAAGGGCATTGTTGAAAAATTACCGTCACCCAAAAATTGTTTCACAGGTATAGGTGGTCGTCAAATTTAACCCTTCGTTGTGATTATGCCGGAGGCATCATCTATGGTAACGAAAGTGTGTGTCCTATTTATTTAATATATTTGTATGTCGTAGTTTTGTTTTTTTTATCCTTTTTTAAATATATTTTTTATGTTGTAGTTTTTCCTTTCGGAGCACATATCTCGTTTGGGGATGTTTCAATGAATGAATGATTTTAATTATGTCCGTGAGATCGAGTATTTTATGGGACTCAAAGTCACAATTTAAATGAATAAAATCACTGCAAAAGTTGTCCGGACAATTTTGCGTAGAATCCATTTGCCTTTTTGATGTTGCGTCTCTTGTTATGGATCTTGAGATTCGTTGTTTTCACAAGTTTTCAAAAGTCTTTCTCAAAAAAGGATGTTAAGTTGTCTACTTTCAAACTATCCTCGTACTTCATACGAATGTCATTATATGTTGTGCACTTCGTGATGGAGTGTCATTATGTTTTCGCCACCCCTTTGTTGCAAAATATGCATGTTCGTTCTTCTCACTCTTCTTTAGGAGATGTTTATCTCTCGGTTTCACACCTAAGATGGTGTGAACTAGTCCTTAGTTGGGACATCGACGTGTTTGCCTTCCATTTAATTTATGCCCCTAAATCAGACTTTTCTTTGTGGTCACAAGTTGGATTAAATTCTTTGATTTAATATTCTTTCTTTCGCCCAAATTTTGTCCACATGCCCATCCTTAAGTTTTCTTTCACGTACTTTTTTATTTCTTCATTAGTGTTTGGACATTATTGCATGTTAATATTCCACTTGTTCGTCTATTTAATGTTTTGTTTTATCCACGTGTTTTTCCTCCTACCTAGATTTTTTCAACGACCATTCTCGGTCACTTATGAACTTCCATGTTAGTTAAATTCAACATACATACGAATAAGAAACTATTGTTCAATTAGTTAAAATAGCTTACACATTTAGAACATTTTGTGTTGACTTATGTTAATATTTAAATATGTAAGAAGTTGTAATATTCAATTTCCCAATGCACTAATTACTTGCATGGATCTAAACTTACTAAGTCTGTGTTGGAAACACCTTTAGTGAAGAACCATGAGTTATTCTAGTTTAACAAAATAAATTTATGTTTTTGTAGATTAATTGACTATCTGAAATGGTTTAGAATATAAGTGCTTTTATAAATTATCTCAAGAAGAACACTACATTAAAATATTTTAGGGAGTTAATTTAGTTTCCTTTATTGAATTCCTAGGATTCTTGAGCCAGATATACTTACACAAGCTAAGTGAGAATGAGTTTTGTGTGTGTATAAAACTATAGACCATTGTTAACTTGGTTGTTAATAACTTAAATGGGAATAAGGTGTGACATATAGTTAATGATAAACACTATACTCGTATTGTATATTAGAGAGAAACTTGACCTAATGGTTGCAACATTTTATCCAATTTTCCCCCTGGTAAAATTGGCTAACTTGGAAAATGTGGACTTAGGTAGATTGATGGAGCTTCAATGGAGAATTTGGAAAAATCGAGTATTTTCATGTGTTTGGGCACTTACAGTTGCTTTGGGGCACTTGGAATTATTTTGGAACACTTTTCTTCTCTTTCCCCAACTCCCAAAATCTATAAAAGTCCAAATAGTTAGGAAAATAAAGAAAAATTGGATTTTGGGGTCTTTTCTAGTGTATTGTGGGTTTTGTGGGTCTAGGAGGAACAGACGGAACTAGTTCCTAAGTTCTTCATGATCCCCGATTTGTCGATTTGGCCGCAATACAAAGGAATTTAGAGAAGTGCGTATATTTTGGATTTTTAGGGTCACGCTGGAACAAGTTCTCTCGGGCTCAAGGTTCTCCACATTGATGTTGGCACCGCAAAGCAAAGAAAATAGTATTATGTGGGCGAATTGAGTATTTGGAGAACTCGCGAAACGGTTCCTCACAAATCTCAATTCCCTGCATCCCTTATTGGGTCACAAAGAAGAAATTTAGCTAAGTATTTAGTGTATTGCAGGTCGGAGGGGGTGTGGAGGAACCAACTATAAAAAAGAACAAGTTCCACGATTCCAAAAGTTGTAATGAAATTGTAACATCCCAAATTTTTTGTAAGTTAAATTAACTACGGTTAAGTCTAAACAGGATTAGACGAGATCATCATTAGGTATAAGATTCATTTGACTCGTCAGCTTCTGTTGTAGGGGATGGCATTGCAGAACAAATAACCCCGCAGTGCCGCACCCACCTTGATGATCCTTCCTAAAACATGATTAGGCCTTAATCATAGCTTTACGAGAATATTTAAATTATTATTATTTACAGACTTAGTGATTTTTTTCATTTGTTTGAATACTTTATATGGAACATGGGAATTCGAATAATTATTACGATAACATATTGTTGGCAATGTGTGGACTTATATTATGATGATTAATTTTACCATTAAAGTTAGGTATCAATTAAAATTAAAATTTTAAAAAACGCATTTTTAATTTGTGAAATTATATATTTAAATCCTAAAAGGATTTGGCATGTAAATCAAAAGTTTTAAAGTATAATAATAATAATATTTTAATATTTAAAATATGAGAGTTTTAAAAAGGAACATGCCTTCATTTGACACCAAGTATGTGGCATTACGACATGCATTGAAGCATGAAACAACACTTTGAAGCCCGAAAAGTCTCCATTATAGTATAGTTTCTTCATTATGATTTTTTTTTCTCCTTTGTCTACTTCATTTTTTCTCTTCTGGAATACCTACGTGAGTTTTGGAGGAAAGAAGGATTCAACATTGGTGGAGCGGAAAGAGTAAGAGGTTGTTGATTCTGGGTTTACTTCAGGCATGAATATCTTCTACTTTCTCTACAGCATTATTTGTAAATAATGAGGAAATATACATTCTGTTTTAAATTACAATTAAATGAATTTGTGGACAGCTTCTGATTTAATTGCTTGGAAATGAAATCTAAAAAAGAAATTGATGGATTGTGTATTCTCCTAAGTTTCCTTTGTGTGGTTTTAGCTAAATCTAGAAAAAAAACGCAGATGGGTGTTTCTAATCAATTTCTATTTTATTTAATTTTCTATTTAAATTTGATTTCTAGAAACCCAAATCGATTTTTGCCTCTGGGTTTTATTACAGTCAACAATAAGTTATTTGTATGAGCAAAGTGATTTCTGGGTAGTGTGAAAAATGCTTTTACTAGGTATTTCATCATTTTAACTGATATATTTGCTTCTGGATTCTAATAATTTCTAAACAGAAAATAAATCAATTTGCTGGAATGAACTGATTTGGATATGTATAAGTTGATTTGCCTGTAGGTATAATTTTAGTACCTGATTGAAAAATAAATTAGTATTAACAGTCTATGTAAGATGACTTAGTTTTTCTCAAAGGATTTCGTTACTGGAAGTGTTAGAAACTTATGGTTGTTATTCTATGCAAATAGACTTCAAAATTATCTTCCTGTGGTATGTGGGTCAATTTGTTTTGTTGATCTGTCGGTTACCTGAAAGAACATGTTTAGATGATTCAATAGAGGAGTTTTTATACTGCTTAGTTGGATTGTTCCTATAAATATATGTGTGTGTGTGTGTATTCTGATTGTTTGGAACAAAGTTATTGTGTGTTTAACAAAGCTGCTCATTACCTAGAGGGAACATGTCTAATTGGTATTTGGAAATGATGATTTCAAATTGTTTTGTTAAGTTGTTTGTTGATTGGAAGATAAGAAAAAAAATAGTTGAATCTGTACCATGTGAAGCATGAATTGTTTGTGGTTAAATCAGAATTTGGATGTTGAATGATTATGGTTTGAATATGTCATAATGCTTGTGATTAGAGTGAAACATGATTGCTGAAATAGAAATTGGTTGTTCTATTGGTGTACATTCATAATTGTATCTTGATATAGAATAGGTAATAATACATTCTACGTTGTATTACCATTCGTTTGTTGTTAAAATAACGTGTATATCGTTTCTTATTTTATTAAATAATTGCATCAAAAATTGGAGTTAATATTCATGCCATTTCATTTTGAACTGACAATATATCACTACTCCAATCTTGCAGGACAATTAGCCATCACATTCGGATGTGCAAAAACTTATGTCTTGTGAAGTTTAATCGTAGCATGGATCTAAATGAGATCCTTGGATTTCCATTTGTAGAGGGATGATATCCCAGAATTTTGACTAAATTTATTGGGATCTTGGACCCATTGTTAATATTCAAACCTCACTATGTGAGAGTTACCATAATAATTATATATTTCGCCTTAACGGCATATGTAATTTATGATTTTAATAAAGAGATGATTACCTTCTATGAAAGAATATATCCATATGAGCAAATGCTAAATATTAGAAGTGAGAAATCTTACTTATCATAAATTGATATATTAATTTATTTGATATTTGTCAATGTATGAAGCCGATAGTTGGGCAATTATTGTAACAATCAATTGTCTTTAATTTCTAAATTAAATAAGCTATTTCGCAGCGTAGCTAACCAAAAGAATAATTAAATATACATGTTTGATATATATTTAATTCAACCTTTCAATAAACTTGGTATTAATATAATAAGATGGTAAATCATGTTGTATAAAGAATGGAAGAGTATCGTTGTAAAAGGTAATTTAAGGTTAAAGAAACCAAGCATCAGGAAAAGAGAAACTAAATCGGAAGATAAATGGATGAAAAGACTCATTAGGAATATTAAGGGATAAGTACATGTGAAATGCTGAAATGGATTCATATCAGCGTAACGAGTGTACTTATCTCATGATGACCCTTGTTGGCCTTTGGCATATATCTCGATATAAAATCTTGCAAGACAGGTTAAATTGGAAATAAAGTAAATACAAACTATAAGATCTAGATAACAGTGAAAGGGATAGTTATGAGGTGGTGGAAGACTTAAACTCATAAGACTAGTGTGTTGTCTTGAGTTTAGTTGTAACCTGCACGGCGAAAAACTTTGGCCAAAGTAATGCATTGATGGTTGTGCATTGTTTGATCACCTAGTCCTCCAATTAAATTAAAATTGCCAGTAACCTGATCATGGGAAGTTGAACACTAAACATGAGGTAGGCAATGGTCGAATACTGTAATACGAAGTCGGTAAACTAGCTTCGTGGTAGACCCAAGGACTTCCACATAGTTCCTGTGACCTAAAAAAAGGGTTAAGCCAAAATGCTAATGAGCATTGTCACTCGAAGAAGTGGCGAAGGGAGATCGTGGAGATCTAGATAAACCCTTCTCAACTACGCATGGCTTACACGGATGTTATCAGATAGATCAAAAGAACAAATTTGATTTAAAGAATTTGATTAAATAAATCTGTTTGAATGCAGCTGCGTAATCTATTTTTATATATGTTTAAAAAAATATTCCAATTTTTGTAATTTTGAGCGTTACAAAAATTACTAGTATAATTCAAATTATGAGCAACAATAGAGCACCAAATAACACAATATTTCAGAATAATGATCTCAATATGCAATTAGAATAGCTTTGCCACTTCGAGGGGGCAACCTCCAAACCATATAATAAGACTCAAATGCTCAAATGATAATGAACTACTACCTACAATCCCCTATATATACTATTCATATGTTATGGCCATCACCAAGGCCGACCTATTAAGCATGAGAAAGTATAAGTGATTTAATAAAATGATATGGTAAGCCACAAGTCGGCTACTCATATCCTAATACAAGCAATAGGTTAAAGGCGTAGCATGCCCTTCCCCTTAAAACCAACGTTGTCCTCAATGTTGAATAATCCTGGATGTTGCTGCAGAAAACCTTCATCCTCCCAGGTTGCATCTTCTATGCTCAGATTCTTCCACTTGATCAGATATTCCATAATGTCTCCGGTTCTCAACCTCGTAGTACGTGTTTGCAAAATCTTCTCTGGCTCCAAAATGATTCTTCCTTCCTCGTCAAGTTCTGGTAACTCTACATGGGCTTCAAATTTTTGTCCAATAACCTTCTTCATGCATGAAACATGGAATACTTGGTGTACGTGTGAAGATGGAGGTAACTCTAGTTTATAAGCAACACTACCAATTTTCTTTAGAACCTGATAAGGGCCGTAATATTTACGAGCAATTTTGTTGTCCTTTTTTCTATTGCTTTAGGGACATTTGTTTATAAGGCTAGAGACGTACAAAAATCCAGTCACCAATTTCAAAATGTCTTTCACTACGGTGTTAATCTGCTTGTTGTTTCATCCTGTTTTGTGCTAATGCTAAATTATCCTTCAAACTAGCAAAAACTTGTTGTTGATGTTGAATGTGTTCCTCAACATCTTTGACCTTAGTTTGCACCCTCAAGGAGGAAGTGATAGAAGGTGGATGGTAACCATATAATGCTAAAAATGGGGTCATTTGAGAAGAGGTATGAAAAGATGTGTTATACCACCATTCTGCAAGTGGTAACCATTTAATCCACCTTTCTTGCTTATCTGATACAAAACAACGTAGATATCCCTCTAAGCATTTGTTGACCACTTTCGCTTGCCCATCAGTTTGAGGATGATAAGATGAACTGTGAGCTAGCTAAGATAGTGTTGGTGGGTGAATGGAGAATGTTGAGTTTGCTTCTTTTCCCTCTTCTTCTCCCATTTTCTATATAATGTAAAAAGATATCATTTGTAATGTTAGAGACTATTGGGTTGAATGCTCTTGTAATGTTGTTACAACCTTTTACAAGTGTGGACTTTGAGTTGCAGGCCTTAGATTTGGACATCTTGAATGGTGACCCTTGCCTTTCTCCCTCAATATAATGGATCGTACATATTTGAAGCAATAAAATTACTTGATGTCTGCCCTCTCCATCATCATTTTTATTCCATTTTCACTCATAAGAGAGTGCCTCACCCCCTTTTCTTAGTGTTAACACCTCTTTAGATTAGGATTTATGTTTTATACATCTCCTTCTCACCATGGTCCCTTGGAATGATAAAGTAGAGTTAGATAGTTGCATTTCAATTCCTAGGAGTAGTTTAACATTAGGAATAGGTAGAGGAACCAACCTTCTCTGGAGGTCTATCTCACAGTACAAGTTCCACAACTTGAAGACAGTCCCATGTTGCCTCAAAATCCTGGGTTGTCTATGACTCAGGGCAGGGTGCAATTTTGAGCTCCAACACAATCTAATAGTGATAACATGTGTGTGTTTTAATTTTTGTTAATAGAATGATATTTATTTATTTTAGGAATACATCCTTCCTTTGACAAAAACCATTTCAAACTTTCAATTATATAAAAAAATCAGTGTTTACCAATTTTTACCTGTTTCCCCGTATTATGCTTTGCATTTTTAAATTTTCTTATTGATTATATGTTATGTATGCTTAAGTTTATGCTTTGGAGCATGGATGAGGACATAACCCCATGAACAAGTATGACCACATCAAAGGTATTTTTAATACAATATGTATGCTGGAGAGAGATACTCAACAAATCACCAATTGTAATGTTTAAAGGACAAACATTGCCTCATTAAATAAAAAAACATGTACTTCGTAATGACATTGAGAGTGCTTTCATAATTAGAACCAATAATTCAAATCCCATGGACAAACACAATTTTTTTTAACATGTATTATCTATAGAAGAGGAAGTTGGTGATAACTTCTAGCGCAAAGACAATATTTCAAAAATGTGTTTTCTTTACACATCTTGGCATTATATTTCTTGTGAATGATTACATCTCTCTTGTTACGTTCAACGTACTATATTACGACTATATACATCGAAAAAATGGTGTGTATCTACCATTTTCTTTGTCTTGCATCAAAGATTGTTTATATTTCATGTATATTTTAGTATTTATTTTCATCTGTATTTTAGTCGATGTTATGGCACCTCACTTGGTTTTCATCTATTTCAAATATGCATTGTTTGTACCTCTAACATTCTTATAAAGACTCATTCATTATACTCTACATTATCCTATATTTCCATACATCTCTACATTTCAAGTAAACTTCTTTGATTTACAAGTCTGTTTACATTGTTTCCTTTCTTTGTATAGTATCGAACTTGTACAAGACAACCTGGAGTTGATTGTTTTATTGAATATAATTTCCAATGATAACATTGTTAGCCCTCTTAACAAGGCTAGTAGTTTGCATACATTTCCATTCTCTATAGAGTCCCCTCTTGTTTATAGTGAGAGTTTCAAAATTTATGCATGACATACTTTTGTAACAGTCATAGACACTATTACTACCAATGTTTCATAGTCATGCATCAATATTACTACTAAAACATCAAATAGTTTATTGGTATCCCATTGTCGATAAAAATGAGAAGCATATGATGTTACCCTTTATGCATGAGGTCAGAGGAACATACCTTTGACCTATATTTACATTTTCCCTTATTTTGTATAGTATGGAACTTTTGCAAGACAACCTTGAGTTGATTGTTATATTGAATACAATTTCCAATTATAGCATTGTTGGCCCTATTAATGAGGATAGTAATTTGCATGCATTTCCATTATTTATGGGTTTCCTCTATTTTATAGTGAGAGTTTCAAAATTTATGCATGTCATACTTTTTTAGCAATCATAGACTCTATTACTACTAATGTTTCAGAGGCATCCATCGATATTACTGTTAAGACATCAAATAGTCTATTGGTATCCCATTGTCAATGAAAGTGAGAAGCATGTTATGTTACCCCTTTATGCAGGAGGTCAAAGTAACATACCTTTAACTCGAGGGATTGTACAAGTTTCTTCATGAAATGAAATACACAAATTATTATGGTGATGGTGGCGAGGATTACATCATAGATTCATTTAGGACTTATCTTAATAGCCTATAATATGACACTACATACTTAGTCTAATTTCTTGTTCACTATTTAGACCTTCGGTATTTCATAATACTTTGTTCTTGTGATATTGCATTTTCCCCCCGTTCTTGTGGATGTTTCCAAACTACTATATTGTAATCGATATACTATAAATAAATCAATAAATCTTTGTGCATACATGATTTGTTCATATATATAAAACAATGTTATTGTTCTTTTGCTGACTTTTTTGTAAAAAATAATATAAACACGTACACTCTTTGTTCTTTCCTATTCTTATCTACACTTTATTATCATTTATTTATGGTATTTATTTGTACTATCTCATCTTGCTCTCTCTCACACACAATAGAATGCCAACACTTCGAGAAAAATTCTTTCACCATTTCTATCCACTTATATAGAAAATCAAATGTCGGGTATATCTTACATTGAAGTCGTATGTTCTCCAATGTTTGTTTGTCACTTTTTTTATCTGAACTTTATATTTTATAGATCCCTAAATATTTCATATTATTCAAAATATGCAAAACATCGCTTTCTTTTGCGTATTAGCTACCATCTTGTGATGTTTCCATCTCTTTTAAATTTTAACAAAACAAAATTAATCCTTTTTTTCCAATCTTGCTTTTTATAAGGATACCACCATATAGATTATTCTACCCCAACTTCTATCTCTATTCATTAAGTAAACTTTGTTTCTTGGAAATGGATCTCACTGGGGAAACTATTGCTAAAAATAAGTTATCGATCTCTTCCCATAACACATGAAAAACAAAGGTGGTTCCAATCACAACAATAAAGAACTTCAATCCTTGAAAAAACTTTGAGTATGTATAAGGTAGAATTATTTAAAAGGTTTTATGAAAGTAAAAAAATGTAAAAACCCAAGGACAAGTTTTCAAATTTGATGCCATTGACAAGGAAGGGGTCGACATAAGTACAACTTATTTTGGTAAAGTGGATAAATTATTCTATAGAATCTCTGATGGAACACGAGGTATGCAAAAAAATAAGACCATTCAACAACTTCATGAGAAACTATCCTCAACTTGACATCCTCAGTCAAGATTTTTCCACATCAAGATTAAAGTGTTCCACTACCTTAATTTCAATTTTAAATAATTGAAGAAATCATAGCTTCATGTATCAACTCCAAGTTATATATTATTGTTTGTGTTTTATTTATTACACCATCCTTCACCATCAAAAAACTAGACAAAATATGTAACTAGAGAATAAAACTTTCCCTTAAGGATAGCTCAGGATATTGCATTGACGCAACCCTTTGAGATGGCTTCAATGAAGGGGGAGAGGTTTAGGATGATTTGTGTTCATCCAAGACTTTTCCCAAACTAATACTTGTAATCAAGAATGGAAAGATTATAACATATAAAGGAAAAACTATAATCACTGGCTCAAATACTCAATACTCCATCAACCATGATATAATGGATGTGCATTAGCTAAGAAATTAGTTTGATTATAATGGTGTCAATCAGACGCCTCCATCACTAACTATTGATATTATGGAGACAAAGGACATCCTTGGCATCTAATACTTTAGCAGGTTGTGAATATTAATATGCATTATATTTCATATTGGAGGACAAGACAAATATAGTATGGGTCATTACTTTTGAAGATGTTACTACAACAATCATGGGCATCAAAACACAAGACTTACATGTGATACAATTGATGCCTAAAAAATAATGGGATCTTGTTAAGTCTATTCTCATCTACAAGCACCATTTAACACTTTCAACAAAATTGGAAATTTATAATAGTAAAGAAATGTATAAATGTAAAGATGAAGCCTCATTAGAGGCAAAAACTTTACTAGGTGCATTTAATATAGCTTCATATATATATATATATATATATATATATATATATATATATATATATATATATATATATATATATATCACATATTGTAATTTGGTTTCATATTGTATGCAATTCCTTAAATTGTTAACAACCTACATTTTTCACATATATTTATCACAAAGTTACATCAACATTCATCCATGTTAATATGTCAAATTTTTGTTACCTTGTTTGCATTAAATTGATTAACAATAAATAATGTAAGACAAAAATTGTTCAAAATCCAAACTCTTCTTAGCATTGCCAAAAATACAACCTAAGATTCATAGGCAAATGATAAATCCTTATCTCACCAAAACAAATTCTTCCACAACATACCATAATCACAACTCTTTGCATCCCTTTCAAACTCCATTTATCTATTAGGAATAAACCATGACTTAGATTCTTTAGTGATAATCTAATCCAGTCCATTTAAGTCAAATGGCTCACAACTAATAACTAAGGAAATGAGCCAAAGTGTTGTTGCAATAAATGTCAAAATATCCATAGCCCCATTACACTCCCTAAAGTATTGGTTGAAGGAAATTTATTCAAACCATTTTTCAACCTTCATAAAAACTTTGATATATGTATTTAGTTTCCAACATGTTGTATATCCCTTCATCAATGTTTGAATAGTGATCATAGAATCACCTTCCATTTGAATATTTATGAATCCTTTATCTCTGGAAACCCTCAAACCTTATAAGGATGTAAGGGCCTTTGCTTCATTCTTTTTGGCTTTGGGAAAATAGATAGAACCACTTCGTAACATATTCCATAAATTGTTCCTCATAATAAAAGATGCTCCAACCATTGAAAGTAATGTTAGAGTGGATACTGACAACATGTAATAATGACAACCTCCAAATGACTCCCCTTCTATCATGTCATTCAATTTTTGGTAACTTATCCCCAATAACTATAATTTTTGGCCAGTTAGTTAACACCACTCTTTCATGGGTTGTCAATCCATTTTATTTAATACATTGACCTACCGTGATATTATTGAATTTTTTTACTTCAATTTATGACCAAATCTATTCCCAAGCTCGCTCTGTATCCTTGAAATTTTTCCTTTTACACTCCCACCAAATGTTTTATAGAACATTTGTAGGAGCCGTCACCCATGAAGGTTTTATACTCTTCAAACCATGGAGCTAGGCATAAAATACAGTCTTCACTGAATTCGAGCATACCTAAAAAAATTGAATTATGAAAATAACTTAGGTCATCTATCAATATAGTACTTATAGTGTAGAAAAACACGTTTCACATGTTCTTCATCTTCTTTGCACAAGTTACATTGTGAGGGACCAATAAAGCACCCCATTTTCCAAAATCTGTCATGCGTGAGAATTCTCCCAAATGTTGGTGTCCAATAAAAATGTTTACTTTATGGAGTATCTAACTTATTCTAAAGAAGGGCAACATGTCATTCATCCTTGGCGATCATAGCCTACTCATACACTATATCTTACTAACACATTCCACAACCACTGGAGTGAATCCTCTGCCTTTATTAGTATGATTAAAAATGATTGGAGAATTTCCTTCAAGCAACATTTCTCTTCATCCAAACATTCCACCTATGAAAAATCCTTCCATACCTTAAAACATTCCAACTCTCCTTCATTTTCCTCCCAATAGTTGCATACCTTTACACCCAAACTAGTAAAAAAGATGCCCAAATGTGCTGCAAACTATTTTGAGCTCTCAATGTTGGACTACAACACCATGATCCATCCAAAAATTATCCTTTTCCCCATTTCCAATCTCCTGGGTAAGATTATTGCATATAATACTTCTTGATATTGATATGAAATTCCATATTTCTGATATAGGAGGAATATTGTCAACTGTAAAAATCCTCTTTGGCCATTCATCATCCAAATATTTTTTCCACACCATCCTACTCCACTTTTTATCATGTTCTTTGTATATTTTCCAACCCAATTTCATACATAAATCTAAATTCTGAAACTTCATATTCTTGATGCAAATACCTCCCATTAACTATGGATGACACACCACATCCCATTTGACCAAATGGGTAATTCTTTTTATCTTTTTCACATACCAAAAAAACTTCTAATGATCGTGTTAATCCTCTTCACACCACCCACTGGGACTAGTAATACTAAATATATATTGGAAACAAGTTCATGTCACACATATCAATACTCAAGCCACCCAACCTTCTTCAAATCAAAATGCTAATGGTATATTCTCCAAAAAAATCCCAGCTCAATCTATCATAAGCCTTAGTAATATCTAATTTAATGAACATACAAGATTTTCCTATCAATTTCAAAGAATGAAGGATCTCATCAGATATTACCAATTTAATCAGTTAAATAAATCCACCATGTTTAGGGGAAATAAACTCTAACAATAACCGCTTTAGTATTTATACAACAAAATTTGAGATTATCTTATAAACAATATTACACAATGATATCATATGAAAATCAACAAAGGATTTAGGATTCAATTTTTTAGGAAGAAGAAATTGAAATGTATATTTCAATTCCCACAACACCTCTTTTGATTGTAAAGATTCATTAACTATTGCAGCAATCTCCTTGCCCATAAAATCTTAATGTTTTTGAAAAAATATTATTGAGAATCCATCCAAACCGGGACCTGGGTGCTTTCTTTGGATTTTACAATTTTCCGGCCACTAAAATCTCTCATTCTTTCACCTCTTGTAATAAGATTTATCCTTGCTTTTTTATGATTATCTTTGATATAGAAAAGATGAATTCTCCCCCCTTTGCTTCATCTAGTTTTCCTTCCTTTAAGAGTAGTTTTTGAAAGAAGTGGTCAACCTCTAATTTAATTTTTATAGGATTATTGTGTTCTTTCCCATCTAAAATTTTAATTTTACTAAATCTATTTACTTGTCTTCTAGTTGTCATGGATTGATGGAAAACAATAGTGTTAATATCCCCTTCCTCAATCCACGTCTCCCTATATTTCTATTTTTAATAGATTTCCTCATTAAGATATACTTTATTTAGCTGACCTAGCAATGCCTCCTCCTAAATCAATCGCTCCTTCACCATTGTTTATTGTTGATTACATAGGTATTTAGTAATTCCAACTCATTTTCCGACCTCTTATCCTCCTCAAAGATGTTGCCAAACACTACCTTGTTCCACTCACGTAGCCTAGGCTTTTGTTGCTTGAGCTTATAAGAAAACCTAAACATTGTCATCCCCTAGCTTTGTTCACACCCCCTCCACCATTTTATTGTAAAAAAAAATCCTTATGTCACAACCACTTCAATTCAAACTTAAAGGGGCATTTATTTTGGGATCAATTAGTTTGTACCCTCATGGTATCAGGGTAATGATCTGAACTAGAAACGTTTAACATCATAGATTCCATCCACTAATTTGTGTTGAAACGTCTTGGAGAGACAAGAAACCTATCTAATTATTTTGTAATATTACTAAATCCTTCAATATAATTATTCCAAGTATACTTACCTTGATTCGGGTGCATGTCCAACAATGCATTGTCAGCAACAAAGTCACAAAAATCCTTCTCTAACCAAGTTGCCAACCTCCTTCCTCCCTCTTTATCCTTTGACACCATAATTTCCTTAAAAAACACCCAATAATTACTCTTTGATGTTTGCGTGAAGTTAGGAAAGCTGAAATCTATGCCCAAGTTTCCCTCCTTTTAATCTCATTATTTGGACCATAAACACTGATAAAAATGCATGTAATATTTTTTCCAGCACTGTGGAAATCATAGGCCAACCAATTTTCTTCGTTTCTTCTACATTGGACTTGAACTAATCCTCTATTCCATAGTATGCCAACCACTAGAGTTTCCTTCTGCCCCACATGTCATTCCTTGCTAGAACTTCCATTGTGATTTCAATGATCCTTTCATTTCTACTCTAGTCAATTTTGTTTCTTGAAGATATTACTGTGAGGGGTATTTTTCATCTTTTATTTATTAATTAGGTGAATTTCCACCTCACAAGGTGAGTCATCTCACTTAGGTGAGATCTGTTTGGATGAGGAATATAAATTTAAACCAACCAATTAGATAAATATTAATATGAAACATTATAACCATGCGAGAAATTAAAAAAACACAAAACATAGAGAATTACGTGGAAAGCCCCCGAGGGGGAAAAACTATGGTGAAACTGAGATTTACCATTTATCAGAGAAACATAGTTTTACAATCCAGTAAATCTCCCTCCTCACTTCTCTCCACCAATCCACACGAGGTGAATAAACAATATGACCTATATCCACATTTATTTTACCCCACAGATCACGAACCATATCAAGTGACAGTGTATGAATTTAAACAACACCCCAATTCAATATAAATTGATTAATTAATAACAATTAAATATAAATAACTAAGTTTATATTAAATAATTAAGAATATAATGATTCTAAATTATTTATTTATAAACTAAGGTTTACAGGCACTTAATAGTACATTCTAACACTCCCCCTTCATATCAAGTGGGGAACCATATGCCAACATTACTTGTTTATACAACAAGATTTACTAATCCATAAACCACAGTAAAGGTTTAGGGTAACATATCACGTTTGAAGGATTTATACACCTTCATCATGCTCAAATTACCTTTTGGTACAAAAGGATTTGAAATCCATAAATCAATAGTGAATGATTTAGGCTAAACATGATTTGTGAGACTGCATCTCACAGTTTCTCATGGAAAAAATCTCAACCAACATCTCTAGGAGCCTTTTATAACACAAGGACGTCCTTTACAAATATATGCAACACATTGGACTATACACCGTAAACTTTGAGTGACAAGTTTACAAAGACCATAGAGATCTTTGTACAATGCTTTAGAATTGGATCAAAAGTATAGAGGAGAAGGAGATATCAACCAATCAACCATTAGGAGGTGACATTACCATGCACACTCCCCCTCAATGACAACTCTGAAAGGCCAAACATTGTATGGAACTTGTAAAATTTTACAACGCACAATGGCTTCATAAATATATATGTAACTTGATCTTCATTTGGGTAGTACTGGAGATCTATATTACCACATAGAACCTTCTCTCGGATAAAGTGCACATGAATCTCTATATGCATTGTCCTTTGACGTTGAACTAGATTCTTAACAAGAGTAATGTAACTCTGGTTATTGCATAGAAGAGGAGTATTTCCTTTCGCTTCCATGTGTATTTCTTCCAACAACCACTTAAACCACATGGCTTCTTTCACTGCTTCCCTTGCACTTTTATACTCTGCCTCAATAGAAGAAATATATACTATTGGTTGCTTTTTACTGCTCCAAGTAACGACACTTGCACCAAACTTGAACACATATCTAGTTGTAGAATTCTGATCTATCACATCACCAACATGGTCAGAATCACAATATCCATACAAATATGCATTGTTATAAGAAGTATAATTTAAACCAAAATTAATTGTGCCTTTAATATAACACAATATTCTTTTGGCTGACTTCTAATGATCCTGATATGGCTCCTGCATAAATCTCGAAGCAATACCTATTGCATAAGCAATGTCAAGTCTAGTAAAGTTAGATAAATTAAACTACCTACAAGTTGCATGTATAAGGTAGGATTAGTTTTTTCACATGCAGGTTTAGGATCAAGTTTACATCCAAATTTTATAGGAATAACAACGGGTTTACAATCTAACATATTGAACCTTTTAAGCAAATTAGTGGCATATTATGATTGAGATACAAAATTAGATTTTTTATCTTGATATATAGACATGCCCAATAAATGATGCAATAATCCTAAATCAATCATTTCAAAGTATTATTTTAATTTAGCTTTAATTTTCATACTTAAATTGTTAGAGTTACTAGTAATAAGTAAATCATCAACATACAATATAATGAGAATTATATGATTTCCTTCAACTTTTACAAATAAATAATTATCATAAAAACAATTAGTAAAACCAACTTCATTGAAAAAATTATTAATCTTTTCATACCAAGATCTAGGAGCTTGTTTTAAACCATATAGATATTTTTTAAATTTACACACATACATTTTTTTACCAGTTTCTTCAAAGCCTTTAGGATGGTTCATATAGATTTCTTCTTTTAAGTCACCATTCAGAAATGCATTCTTGATATCCATTTAATGGATTTCCCAACCATATTGAGTAGCTAAGGCAATAAGAATCCTTACAGTACTCGTTTTTACAACTGGTGCAAAAGTTTTAACGTAGTTGATACCAAGTTTTTGAGTAAACCCTCAAGCCACTAGCCTGTCTTTGAATTTTATCAAAACTACCATCAAGATTTATATTTTATTTTGTATAGGAAACTAGATCCGACTATACTTCATTTTTCAGGAGGAGGGACTAAATCCCAACTCTGATTTTTAATAAAGGTAGTGTATTCATATTTCATTACATCTACCCATCTTTCGTTAGGAGAATCTTCTTCAAAAGATTGCAAGTTCATACATTGTCATTAAATCATGATATGTATGTTGACTTCTAGTCATTTTAAAAAGGTTTTTCAAGATTAGAGTCTTGAATAATAGACTCAACCCATTTAGGTCTTTTAATTATAGCGGAAATAGAAACTAAATTTTTTTCAACTATAAGTTCATTATTAACTTCATCATCACACATATCATTATCACTGTTATTATCATTATTTTCAATTTCATTAGAATCATCATTAACAATAGAAATAAAAAAATATGAAGATGGAAAAAAAGGTTTTTATGATATTTTAACATTCTTGTTTTCTATAACTTCTAGTTTTGTAGGATCATAGATCCTATAACCTTTAGTTCTACCTTCATAGCCTACAAAGATATAGGGACAAAAGGTTTGATCTAACTTCTTCCTTTTTAATTTGGGAATAAAGATAGATGCATGGCTACCAAAGATTCTCAGATGAGACATATTTGGTTTTTAATTAGTCCACTTTTCTAGAGGAGTGGTGTTAACTAAGGCTTTAGTGGGTAATCTATTCAAAATGTGAACAACAATGTTCATTGATTCGACCCATAGAAATTTAGGCACTTGAGATGAATGCAACATAGTTTTAGCCATTTCTAGAATGGTGCAGTTTTTCCTTTCTACAATCCCATTTTTTTATGGGAATATGGAGTAGTTCATTCCCTTTGTAAACCACATTCGAAACAAAATGATTCAAATGCTTTATTGACATATTCTCCCCCATTATATGTTCTAAGCCTCTTTATTTTATAACTAGAATTATTTTCAACTAAAGCTTTAAATCCTTTAAATTTAGACAAGACATTACGTTTACTTTTAATAAAATATGACCAAATCATTCAAGAAAAATCATCAATAACAGTGAGTGCATATAATAAGACATTTAGGGATGGAACTTCGAAGAGTCCTCGGACATCACTATAGACCACTTCTAAAGGCTCAAAATAATTTGCATTATGATTTTTTTTTATTATAGGTAAAAGAGGGTTGAGGGGACCCTACCCTGTACAAATTTTACCACAATATTAATAAAAAGGCCAAGGGATTAACCATTGAAGCCCATACAAAACCAAAAACACAACATATCAAAACATCATAAAAACCTACATTGATAACCCAAGGTAGAGTAACTAACAACAAGAGTTTGAGTAACTAACAACACAAAACTATGAATTAACAATGTATTAACAACCGTAAAAAACCATAATCTAGGAGACCAGACCACTTCATCCTTCTTTTACCAGTTCCCCCACAGTACTCATGCATCCATTCCATTCTTTGACTAAGCTGGCTATAGTAGATTTCCAGAACTTGTAGTTCAGTTCCGCTATCTGTACTTTGGGGCCATTTCCTTCTTTTCTTTCTCTTTTTCTAATTCCATTGAGTGGATCATCTCCGCTAGGAGTTTAAGATGGTGAATGGTAATTTTAACATTGAGAATGTGAACATCTCTTATCTGAAGAATTATTTCCTTCATCTTCAGCATTTCATTTTCCATAGCCAGACTTCTTTCATTAGCATTTTTTAATTGTTCACTAAGAACAATAGAAGACAACTTCTCCACTTTTTCATTCAATTCCCTTAATTCAATAGACACCATACTGATCTTATGTCTGTTAATGTCAGTGTCTAACCTGTAATTCTCAAAATCCCTCATAAAACATTGGACTTGACTGCACAGTCCTGAGCATTAAAAGTTTATTTTGGGCTATTTTGAGTGCATGCAGGATTTCAATAGCCTCCTCCGAGTTCTTTGATCTCTTTCCCTCAGATGCTTCAGGACCTTCCCCACTTTTCGTATCCTCACTACTTTCCCCTTCCAGAGCTTCTTCATCCTGATTTTCGCTGGGAGTAGAGTGGACAGACTTTCCTTCCTGATTCTCCCCAAAATCCAAAATAACTTCCACCTTCTCAGCTGCACCCGAAACCTTCTCCTCCCTGCACTGCTTGTTGAGGCCTTCTTTTTCCTGGTGGGATCTAGTTCTTTTTGCCACATACCTAGCAGGTAGATCCCTACTACAAGTAACCTCCATGGCATCCAAGCTTTTGGTATTCCTTTCTAAAGAAATGTTCTGAAGGCTCACAAAGGCCCCTAATTTTTCATTTTTACCAATAAGGGGAGTTCCCAACCTGAGCATAGCTTTAATGAGAACTTGATGCAATGACAAGGAGAAAGTACCTTTGTTAACCTGAGCTATAGATTTGGTCAAGGAAGTGAACAAAAAATGTGGGAAATTATAGGGCTTGTTATTTCTAACATGGTTCAGCATGGGGAAGTGGTACCCATAGATCACTTTGTAATGCCCTTCAAGAGTTATGTAGGCCATAATTAATTGAGCAATTTCCTCATAAGGGTGGGGTAAATTACCTCTAGCATAACCATTATGGAGAGAGACGGACACACCCTTATCTTGCATGAAGTAGTCAATCTCTTGATTGTAGTCCGACTTAGGTTTGTATAAGCTTCTTCCTTCCAGAGATAGACCAGAAACTTTAGCAATAAGCTTGGTGGAAATGGCAAAAGAGAAATTTCCAACCCAAACGTGGCCTTCCTTCCGGGTTTTCACCACAACTTTACTCAACTTTTCATCATGCCCATCAAATATGCTGAAGAAATGTAACAAACCCACCTTTTTGAGAAAAACCTCGACCTCTTTTAACATCACCAGGACCCTGCTAAGTTCAGTATGCACTAAATATCTTCCCATTCTGCTAATGTTATTCTTCTTTTTCTCCTGAGAATGACTATATATATCAGTCTTGATGATAATATTCCACAACACAAAGAGATCTACCCTACCCTTGCGAAGATATGAAATAAATGTTTGCATGATTTTGAGATACATGAAATCATGAGACATCAAACCAAAGGAATTATTACGTCCTCACTAAAAGGTGTGTTATTAGGGATCCTTTCCCTTTTCATTATGATGATTGTGGAAGGGGTTAGCGGATTTCTTACCACATAAACACCCTTCACACGTTTCATGAACTTGGGAAAAAGGTGGTAAACCAAAAAATAGGTTCAGTTGAGACATGTCATACATGTTTCTAAAGTTGACATAGCCTAGTCTCGCATGCCACAATTGCATGTCACTTCTATAGGTTGACAAACAAGAAGTAGAGGCAAAGCCTTTAAACACATATACACCATATTTTTGTATGCCTTCAACTATAGTGACATTTAGTTCATTTTTAATAAACCATTTATCTTTCATCAAAATTACACTATAGTTATTATGAGTTAATTGAGAACAAGAAAGCAAAATTATTATTAGTTTAGGAACTAACAAAATATTGTTAATAAAACCATTAAAGACTTTTGCTTTACCTTGTCCCTAAACATCGAGGATGGAATTATCATTTAAAAATATCTTATCATTACATTCTCTAGAACCAATTAGGATATCAGACCTATAAGTCATGTGTCTAGAGGCACCACTATCCAATATCCATTCATTTTCTTTCGCAGCGATAAGGGCATCATACAAATCAATGACATTGGATTATTTTTTCTTTTGGGCTCTTGTTTTGATTTTGGTTTGGTTTGTTTCATTTTTTGGTTTTTGAAATTTGACATGTTTTTGAATTTACAATCTTCTTTCTTATGGCCAAATTTCACACAGTTATGACATTCACCATAAAAAACAACTCTTAAATTTCTTGGATTCTTATCTTTACTAGGAGTTTTAAAAGTGTATTTTTGATTCTTGTTGAATCTAGAAGGTTTGTTCTTAGATTTTTGTGCAAGAAGTGCCTAAGTGGCATTCTCTTTCGAATCAAAATTTGTCATGACTTTCTCTTCCTGGATAAGAAGATATGTCAAGGTTTACAAATCAGGGATGTCTTATTCTGTTTGATATTTGGAATTTAATATTGAAATGATATTCATAAATCGTTTATGTATATGTAATTAAATAATAAAGTATAGTTATTTATCGTGAATTAAGTTATAGTTACAACCATCTAACTGGGAATTAATATTTTTGATTTTTGCTAAAAAATTATTACTTTTTCATCTCCCTTCATGGGAGTCATCATCAATTGAATAATTTTCGATAACTGAGTACCTTCATGCATTGATTCTAGTTATGTCCAAGCCTCACTCAGACTTTCTTGATTCCCGATATAAAGGAGGAAATCATCTTGCACGCTCTGTAAAATAATAGATATTGCTTCCTGCACCTTCTGTTGATATGTAATAATATTGTCCGATGTCGCTTGTCTTCAAGTCGGAGCCTTCTCCATACCATTCACAACTATCCAGAGTTTGCGAGCCATAAATTCCACCTTCAACCTTATCTTCCAGATGTTGTAATTGGTTTCATTCAACATGTGTGTTTTGTCAAGAGTAAAGTGATTAGATCCCATTTTCACGTAAATAAATTCAACAAATGAGAACAATGAGTTTTTAATGATAATAGCTTAAGAATCCCCCTGTCGTTATTCAAACCACACCAGTCGTATTTCAATGGATTCACGTCAAAAATAAACCTGTCAAACCAGTATTCTAGATATACAATATGTTAGTTTGATAATAATGATGATTTGTTGAAATGTGAGTGATTTTTTTAAGTTTTACATGAAAATGATGACTTAGTCGTCGTATCGTAAAAAATTACTTCATATTAAAGAAACTTGTTTATCTAATATAAACAATACTATTTGAATAAATTTCCCACTATAAAGGAATAAATTAAATTAAATTAAATTAATTTGATTAATAAATGAAATAAATAAATAAATTCATATATAAAAAATTGGGGAGCATAGTTCCTTTGAGGGGTTATAATATAGTCTAGATCGGCCGAGTTGGTTTTGCCAACTCGACGAGTTGAGTTAATTGAAGCCACTGAGTTGAGCCCCATATATATTACCAAATTTCCAAACCTATTAACAATTCAATACAATTGACTTATGAAATGACACCGCAATGAGTTGACAGAGTCGAGCTTGCAACTGAGTCCCACATCCACACCTCTGGCCAACTCAACAGCTAAGGAAAATGCCTAAGCGGTCCATCACCAAGTCCCATGGGCTCTTCAAACAAAACAACAACTGGTGTGACCGAAGACACACCACACTGCCCTCACAATATGGATTTTAAAGCCTTTAAAAAACTATTTCCCCACCAATGTGGTACTAAGGTCCACAAAAAATTAAAAAAAAATGAATGTTGTGGCCAACATTGGTCAAGCGATAGTGGTAATCAGTGGAGTTAGTTGACCCGTAGGGGGACAGGGAGGGCCACGTGGCCATGATTGGTTGGTGTGGGGTAAGGGTATGCAAAGCACGCCAAGTGGCACAATGAGAGATGTGGGGGCTTTGAAGGAACCACTCAACATAGTATATAGGTTTAAGTTTTTAATATATAGTTTTAGGTTATAGTTTATAAAAATAAACTATTGTTTTGAATTAAAAAAATTATTAATGCCCCTTAGATTATTAAAGTGTCCCAATTAGTATAGGTACTAGATTTATTAATATAAATCATTTTATTCTATAGTTTTTCGATTTCAAAAGTACCCTATTTATTTAAGGAGGTACGAGGGGCATAAAACAAATTATTTTAAAAACAATAAGGTTAAAATATTAGTTGAATTTTTACTAAGACATCGGGGGCTAGGAGTAAAATATTTTACCACGCGGGGGGGAACATGGAAAAATCATAAACCAATAGAAAATTTAAATTTCCTATTCTCTTGGAACTTTGTATCCTGGATGTTTGGAAATTAACTTTGATTTTTACCCCGTATCTATTTCAACATGTACATTTAAAAAACTATAGAGATGATAAAATATTTAATTAAAACACATTCTTACCTTTATTTTTCTGGACCTTGGTAACTTTTCAACACTCGAGTTTTCACACGAGGGTAACAAGCTTGACCTGTGTGTAAAAATCTTGTAATTCATGTCCCAAAGGGGAGGGCTGGGTGTTTATTAAAAAAAATTCTAACCACCCCAACCGACACACCTGATTGGATTAAGTAAATTAGTATTAATTAATTATTCCCGCTTTGGTACCATGTTTCGAAGAGGAACATAAAATTAAACCAACCAATTAAATAAATATTAATATGAAACATTATAACCATGTGAGAAATTAAAATAACACAGAACACAAAAAATTATGTGGAAAACCCTTGAGGGGGAAAAACTAGTGTGAAACAAAGATTTTCCATTTATCAAAGAAGTAATCCAATAAATCTCCCTGCTCACTTCTCTCCACCAATCCACACGTGGTGAATAAAAAATATGATCTATAGCCATATTTATTTGACCCCACGGGTCATGAACCATATCAAGTCATGGGATATAAATAAACAACACCCCAATTTAATATAATTTGATTAATTAATAGCCAATTAAACATAAACAACTAAGTTTATATTAAATAATTAAGAATACAACAATTCTAAATTATTTAATTATAAACTAAGATTTATAAGCACTTAATATTACGTTCTAACAAGATCATAGGTCATTAGGTATCATTAGGTGTTATATGACAAATTTTGTCATAGAATCTTTCATATGTGTCAGTGTGCATTGTACAAGAGTTACATTATATTTCTAAATTGTAACTCCTCTCTCCCTTTTAGAGGTATGATAGGTCTTGCATTAGGAGTTAGACAATGCTCCTATTTATACCTTTTTCATTTTGATCTATGAGAATGAGTAGACATTTTTCTTTTGCATGCATAATTATTTTGGTTGAATTCGCGTTTTCATCTTTGAGCTACATTGAGTCTTCATTTGAATGCAACATCTTTGATGTGTACACATTCCTACTTGATCCTAATGCTCCTTCACTCTCATAGAAGATAAATATTATCCGGTCTTATCAATTTCAATTATTGCTTCACCAAGTGACACTTTATAGGGTCATTCATACCCCTAACATTATAGCATGAGATCATCATTGATGCCTTGGAGGGTGTTTCCCATTCTACAGTAAATAGACTATGGGATTCCGATTATAAAACCATATAGCGAACATGTGAGTAATTCAACCTCATTCCTCCTTTATCTCCTAGTTCTTGAGGATATCATATTGACTTTCTTCTGTTCTTTTTTTTCTTAACTTTAGGCCTCACACTTACACCATTATCTTGAGGATATTTCTCTAATTTATCATTTTCTTCAATCCTATCCTTCATCCCTCGTATGACCAAATATTCCTTTCAAGAAGAATACAATATTCCCTTCTCTATACTCCTCATTAGTTCATCCCAATTTTTACCATCTTAACCTTTGCAGATCTCACCCACAACCTTTGATTAGTTTTTAATCAGAGGATCCTCCTATGAAACACCAACAAAGATGTTCAATTCATAATCATTCTCTACTTGCTTCTAAAACTCAATATCTTCACCCTTTAGATATTTTACCACCATTTCCTTTTCCTCGCAATCTACCAAATTATCTATCCTTTAAATCTCAACCAACACATCCACAAAATCATCCCTCAGTAGTCAAAACATGTCCCCACCCCTATTGATTCTAAAGCAATAGTTTCCGTAGCATGAATTTTTGAATTTTTTCCTTCCACAGAAATCCCTCCCAATTCCTATGAATTCTTCTTTTATTTCCATGCCATCTTCATCACTCCCTTCTCTACTAATATTTCCCCTACCCTCTATCGAATCTATAGTAGGAGTTTATGCAACATGAATTTCAAAATTATTTCCTTCCACAAAAATCCCACCCAATTCCATTGACAACTCTCTCTTTTTCCATGTTATCTTTAGCACTACCTTCAACCCTTTCCAAATTATTTCTCATGTGTGTGGATAAAGATATCTCCTCTGACGATCTAGCCTCAACTACCCCTCTAATAATCTACTCATTCAAAATCTTCCCAAAGTTCACAAATTCAATCCTAAAATTATTTTCATCATTATCATTCCCAGGTAATTCTTTATCTTTTACACAAACCAACCTTTGATCACCCACACCAGGAGTAGTCGTAGATGACATCCCCATTTTTTCCTTCCACACTTTTTTTTATCTAAGAACTAACTCCTTATATTTTTCATGTAACGTGGCACCAAACATACATTTCCCCAACCTTGGAAATTATTCTCATATTCAATTAGTTGCACAAATATTGTTGATATGAATCAACAACTTACCCACCAAACATTTCCTTAAATAAATATTTACTTTTTAGTCCAACATAAATGGTATAGTTTATAGATTTGATATTGCACTCTAACTCTACAAGATTACCTACTACATTACCTAAATTGATTAAATTGTTTTCCTTTTAGTAATTTATTAAGGGTGCATACATTATGGCCCATACCATTTAAGTCTGCTGCAAATTACCAGTCGACACAAAGTTTTTACTCCAGAACTAGATGTTAACTAAAACATTTTCCTAGTTCCATATTCTTTTTCCTAACACCCTATTCCTCTCCTTATAACTTTTAAAATAAAATATGAAATATCCTGGTGGAAGGAGGACCAAATTTTGTATATAAACCCCTTTCTATGCATAATTTAGGCATGTTTTACGTTTTCCATACCCTACTTTCCCCCCCAGATACCCGCCCTATCATTTTGGATTCCTGTTAGTCCCTTATAAACTTCCATGTCGCCTTTGAGATATTCACTACTTTATTATTTCCCTATAACCTTTGAAGTTCAAGGAATATATAATTGCCCTCCATTGTCTCATATTCCACCTATTAATTAAAACTTCTCCCAAACAAGATAGTTGTAGCATATGTACCATTAGTTCACTTAGATTCACTTGCCTTTGGATTATCACATAGATTATTACATTCCATCACTTCATATTTTTGTCAATCCATAAGAACTGTCCTATGCATTACCCATTTTCACTAGAATTTCCTCCTAATATTATGATTAAAGCACATATGATCGAACCCAAACATTTTGAAATGTTGGTTCTGGTTCTCTAATCTGTAAATTATCTTGCCATTATCAAACCTCTATATTAAAATTCCTAAAACACCATCTATGTCTTCAAACAACCTACCATGTATGCACACCCCATCTAAATGTAACCATAAATTGATCAAAAGTAAAGAAAATAAATGAATTCACTTCAACCCCATGTCATTATTTTCTTGAGCACTTGTTATCCCAATTTCCCCCAGGCAAAATCGATCAAACATGACCTTGCACAGGAGATATTCGAAGGGTCAGTTCAGACCTACGAGCTCACAATCGATCTCGAATCAAGGGTAGGCGGGATCAACAATGGAGGAGCAAGGTTAGCAAAGGAGGCCAATAACGTTAAAAGATAGCAGAGCCTCATCAGGAAAGAAAATGAGAGAAAGGGCTCGAAGTTTTTGGACTTCGCATACGAGTCAACTCATGGCCAAGCAATAGACTTACGGAAGGCACCACATGTCAGCTCGGTGCAATTCCAAAATGCACATCAAGGCGAGGTCCCAAATGTGCGCAGGCCCTCCACATGATCAAAGTCAAAAAGGGGGCAGAGCTAGCCATTGAATCAACTAGGTATAACAGGGTCAACGGAAGCCTCCACGTGCCTCATCCACGCAACTTCAAAGGTAAGACCCAAAGGGCAAGTCTCAAATGTGCGCTGAGACTTCATGTGTCTCGAGTCAGGCATAGGGTCTCCCCCAACAAGAGGGACTCAGGTAGAACACAAAGGAACCAGAGCAGGCTCGTGGATGATGCAACGTGTCGGTTCGGCGTAATAATAAGAATGAAAAGAGGGGGCAAAATCTCAAGACACATGGAGCCGCCACATGGATTTGTGCAAATAGACCCCAAACCCGAAGCACCTTCAAGCAGCCATAACTTTCGACTAGGAGCTCATATTTGAGCGGGAGGGGACGTTTTAAAAAGCTCTCGGCGCCTGCTACTCACCTACCATCATTAATGATACAGTCCACCATTTTCGAGGTTGTGAAGTCTCCCACCTGCCGCCATGATGAAGAATGGGCCTCCTTTCTTACCCAACAAGGGACATCGATGGGGGCATGGGTTTTGTAGTAAATCTCATCATTTTTGTAGGCATAATTCAATGCATTGCAAGGGTGGTTGGAGCAGGATTCAATTTTTCCCTCTCTCCTCTCATTCTTCTATATATTGTAAAGGAGGGGCATTTTTCAAAAGGTTGGTAATTGTTTCTCTCCTACCCCCCCCTCTTTCTTCCTTAGGGTGGAAAGTGGAGTCTAAGCCTCCTCTCATGGCTCTGTAATGGTATCTTCTTGCCTCTTGCTCACTGATGATGTACCGTGTGAACTCTTGGAGCAATAAAATCTATTTTGTGATGTGTTTTGTCCATCCTTCGATTATATTATTGTCTCTTCTTACCTCTCATCATTGCATGGTATATTGTGCATACTTTTGATGTTTATTGCAAGTTTTGGGAGTCGTGTTTAATGGGTTTGAAGTGGTGTTTCGTGTGAACTCTAGCTTTGGTCTGTGATGTATCTGTCCATCCTCTCCCTTGCTCACCTCTCTCCATTTTAGGCAGCTGAGATTGTGACCAACAACCTCCTTCTCTAGTGTATCACCACTTTAGTGTAGGCTCTGTTTCCATGCATTTTTCCCTCTCCTTGGTCCCTTGGAAAGTTAGATTAGGATTAGATAGTTTTCCTGCATTAGAGTAGTTTGTGGTAGGTAGTTTAGGAGCAAGAGTTGGCTTTCTTCGGACATCCATCTCAAGTCTGCAAGTCCCACAGCTTGAGAGATGGTCCCATGTTATGCAGATCGCACTAGATGCCCCACTCAAATTTGAAGCCATTTGGGGGTGCTGTGATTTTGCATCAACAGTTTTGGTACGCTTGGTGGGACCCTGAAGTTAGATTTTTCTCATCTTTCCAAGGTGTCTCATTATCAAACAACAAATATTAAGCCATTGTGTGACCAAATCAACAGTTTTAACACCCTCGGTGGGAGCCTGAAGTTAGATATTTCTCATCTTTTTGAGGTGTCTCATTATCAAACATCAAATCTTAACCCACCTTGCGACCACATCAACAATTTTGGCATGCCCGCTGGGACCGGTCTGAAGCACCTTACCACTTCACTTCATCAAGTTCGATGTGCTCTTGGTGAAGATCTCAGCCTTTGGAAGCACTTTCAAGTAAATATGGTGACTTCATCTGGTCAACAACCCACATATCTAAAGTTGCGAACCTTCTTCCCATCCATTTACACCCATTCTTCTTTCCATATCTTTCATTTTATTCATTCCATGAAGTTGTGTGATCATGAATTCATTCCCAACTTGGAACTCACACTTGCAGCAACGACAATGCAATTAACCTCCAATGTATTTCCCAACTCCTCCATATCAACATTATGATGAAATCCAGAATCATTATGCTTACCCATATGAGAAATGTCAAAACCATTTTGGCCATGGAGCTTATCAAGAGCAAGGGTACGCATATGATGATAACAACTATATGGAGAATGATGATTTGTTGGAGAAGATCCAAAGAATGGAGGCTAGCATGGTGTAGTCCAGGGCTACAACTCAAATGAAAGCATTCAGGATTGGTTGCAGGGCACCTTCTCCATGGGAAGGCCCTTTTCCAAGACACTACAATCCATGGGAGAAGCTTGACTTCATGGTTGAGATTCTACCCCAACTTGCACAATGGATTGAGGAGATTGAGGCTTATGAGTTGGACACAAGATAACCTTGTCAATAGGTAGGTCCGCCATTTCATAGTTTTTATTTTCCTCTTTCTCGATTGGTATCATCACAGTAGTGTCATGAGTTTAGTTCCCCATCTATTGCCCCAAGTGTTGATTTCCCTTCTCCATCCCATAGTCTTCCATATCATCTCATTTCCTCTTCCCTTTTCCCTTCCAAATTCAAGTCCCCTCCACAAGAACCAAAAGCAATGTCTTCCCCTCCACCACAAATAAAGCAATAACTAGTGGAGACCCCGTCTGCCACTCCTCCTGCTTTCCCGAGCCCGTGTCAAGGAGAGAATCCAAAAACCAATCAAGGATAACAACAAGAAGGAGAGCCAAACATAGAAGGAATGATAAAAAACTTAGTAACCTTGGCTCTCAGGTTTGGGATTAGAAAAATCCCCTTGATGGTTAAACCTTCAGAGGAGGTCAGGGTTAGACCACAAGTGGTAGAAGCTAAGTTTGCAGTAGAAGAATAACAAGAACAAGAGGAAGAAGATCAATAGTCCGTATGCTTCGAATGCAGTGTCCATAATGACACTTTATCTGAAGGGAATGATGATCTAATCCAAGCTACACAACCAGTCAAGGGAGAGGAAGAACAACCAACTCCAAGTCCCACTAAAGAGGAGCATCTGGAAGAGATCAAATCAGAGTTGAAGCCACTTGATGAAGAAAGCATCATTGAAGATTTTTTGCTTTCATTTGAAGGGCCTGATTTGATTGATGAACCAATGATGGAGAAGAGCTTTCAAGAAGAACCTACTACCCCAAATAGTCCTCTAGAGAAATGGATCAAAGATTTTGATTTGACAAATGTCATGCTAGAGGAAGAGGCTATCCAAGAGCAAGTCAATCTTCAGGCAACAATGGAGGAAGGAAAAGTGCACGAGGATCCCATCTCTCCCACACCATCCACCCAAGAATTTCCACAGGAAGACTCCATTCTTGGAGTTGAAATTCAAAACCATGGGCACATTCAAAGGACCAAACTGTGCCTTATAAGGAACTTGGCTTCATTGGAGCCAAGGGAGTTGCCACTGGTCATGCTTGTTTCAGAGCATGAGGTTGAGCTTCAGTGCACCAAAGGTAAGTAACAACGCCTCCCAGATTATAGTACAAAACAACTCCTGGAGGTGTACATTTTGTTTGTTGATACTTTGAGGAGGGTGAGACACCATCTGTAAGGTGGTTTTTTACTGTCATTTCCGACCATGTTCAACACCAAATCAACTACATGGTCTAAAGTTTTGAGAAAGGGAAGCTATTTCTCCCTACCTATAGCAAGCTTTGATTAGCTTTCCTTTGTTATGGTTAGTGTAGGAGTAGGAGTAGATTTGCTTTCAGTAAACAAGTGCTTTTGCACCCTCTGCATGTCTCATTTGAGGCATGTGTGATTTTATCTTTTTATATAAGCTTTGGTCATCTTTCTTCGGAGCTAAAATGCATCATGCCCTCCAGTATTTACAGCAGGGATACCCATTGTTAATTTCAAAATGAAGCAACTCAATTCAAGTTTCAAGGAATTTCATTTCTAGGGACAGGTGAAAGCCCCAGGTCAATACAATTTTTTAATCTCAAAAATTTCATCTTCAATATTTTCTAATGAAAATTGAGAGTGTGGACAACGGGGCAGGTTCAAGGTCACCAAGTGCAAGCAATCAGGGAGAAGTTTCAAGCAAAAGATCAGTATCAGGCTATCATTCTTGACTCTATGCCCAATGGATGTAACAAGGAAACTGGTCTCTTCATCTAGCAGGCAGATGTCCCCGTCAGTCGCCAAACTATTATCCCAATTTTTTCCCCAGGTAAAATTGATCAAACATGACCTTGTATAGGAGATAGTTGAAGGATTGGTTCAGACTTGTGAGCTCAGAATCGATCCCGAATCAAGGGGCAGGTGACTCAACAATGGAGGAGCAAGGTCGGTAGAGGAGGCCAATAACATTAAAAGAGACCAGAGGTTCATTAGGAAAGAAAATGGGACAAAGAGCTCAAAGTTTTTGGAATTCACATACGAGTCGACTTGTGGCCAAGCAAAAAACTCACGGAAGGCACCACATGTCAGCTCGACGCAATTCCAAAAGGCACATCAAGGTGAGGTCCCAAATGTGCGTAGGCCCTCCATGTGGTTAGAGTCAAAAAGGGGGTAGAGTCGGGCATTGAATCGACTAGGTATAATAGGGTCAATGGAAGCCTCCACGTGCCTTGTCTGCGTAACTTCAAAGGTAAGACCTGAAGGGCAGGTCTCAAATGTGCATTGAGCCTCCACGTGTCTTGGGTCAAGCATATGGTCTCCACTAACAAGAGGGACTCAGGTAGAACACAAAGGAACCAGAGCAGGCTCACAGACGACACCAGTTTAATAGAAAAATAAGAATGAAAAGAGGTAGCAAAATCTCAAGATGTGCGAGGCCGCTACGCGTATCTGCGTGAATAGACCCCAAACCTGAAGCACCTTTAGGCAACCATAACTTTCGACCGGGAGCTCAAATTTGAGCAGGAGGGGACGTTTTGGAAAGCTCTCGATGCCTGCTACTCACCTGCCACCATTAATGATCTGGTCTACCATTTTTGAGGTTGTCAAGTCTCCCACCTACTGCCATGATGAAGAATAATCCTCCTTTCTTGCCCAACAAGGGACATTGATGGGGGCATGGGTTTTGCAGTAAAGCTCATCATTGTTGTAGGAAGAATTCAATGCATTACAGGGGTGGTTGGAGCAGGATTCAAATTTTCCCTCTCTTCTTCTCTCATTCTTCTATATATTGTAAAGGAGTGGCATTTTTCAAAAGTTTGGTCATTGTTTCTCTCCTACCCCCTCTCTCTTTCTTCCTTAGGGTGGAAAGTTGAGTCTAAGACTCTTCTCATGGCTCTGTAATGGCATCTTCTTACCTCTTGCCCAATGATGATGTACCCTGTGAACTCTTAGAGCAATAAAATTTGTTTCATGATGCATTTTGTCCATCCTTTGCTTATTTTATTGTCTCTTCTTACCTCTCATCGTTGCAGGGTATATTGTGCATACTTCTGATGTCCATTGCTGGTTTTGGGAGCCGTGTTTAATGGGTTTGAAGTGGTGTTTCGTGTGAACTCTAGCTTTAGTCTATGATGTATCTATCCATCCTTTCCATTGCTCACCTCTCTCCATTTCAGGAAGTTGAGATTGTGACTAGCAACCTCCTTCTCTGGTGTATAACCGCTTTAGTGTAGGCTCTGTTTCCATGCATTTTTCTCTCTCCCTAGTCCCTTGGAAAGCTAGATTAGGATTAGATAGTTTTCTTGCATTAGAGTAGTTTGTGGCAAGTAGTTTAGGAGCACGTGCCAACTTTCTCTGGAGGTCCATCTCAAGTCCGCAAGTCCCACAACTTGAGAGATGGTCCCATGTTATGCAGATCGCACCAGATGTGCCACTCAAATCCGAGGCCATTCGGGGGTGCTATGATTTTGCATCAACACCACTTTTTTAGAGTAAAATACCATACCATGTTCCTTTCATGTGTCCCACAACACATTTATCACCTATTTTTCTGTTATAACTCCCTACTACTTCTTAAATACTTATTGTATCAATGTATTAATTAGCATTGCAAAGAGAATTGAAACTAACACCTTAATAGTTTCAAAACATGAACTAAACAAAATCATCATGCTAAGAGCTAAACAAGACTAAACACCAACATTATGCATTAAAAATTTGAAATAGAAATCAAACTAATATGCTAAGTATTAAAATCTCTACTCTCTAGATCACCAAATACTAAATGAACCTAGATAGATCCATGACAATCAAAGTTGATTGTTTGATCTTCAAGGGTTTGGGAATGGAAGCTCATCAAAGTATGGCTACAAGACCATTTTGATTATCTCCATATTACCCAAAATCTTGGATGGATGAAATGCAAGAATGATGGCTATTAGCCCAAATGAATATGCTCTAAGATGAAATGCCTATAGATTAGCTATAAACATGTAAGGTGTGTAAAGGTGTAAATAAAAAGGTAGGAGGAGGGCTCCTTATATAGTCCAATGGATAGAAGAATCTCTACATCCCCTTTCATGTGAGATAAATAGAGAGGTTGGGTTAGTTGTGGATAAGGAAGGTTTAGAAAGGGTTGAGTCAACCTTAGGAGAGTTCAGTTTGTCCTTTACTGACCCATGAGGTTTGAGGGGCTTTATTAATTAACCCAAGTGATTAATTAATAGGTGTGCAAGCTTATAGAAGTTTTTTAGAGGAATAATTAGCATGATTTAGACTATGAGAGGGATTTGATCAAATAAATGATGATTTATTGATTTAATGGAAGAGGAAACTAATTAATTAATAATAATTAATTAGTCTAGAATTAATTAATTAAGAATAATTAATTAATCTAGTCAGAAAGGGGTATTAATTAATTAGAAATAATTAATTAATCTAGATAGAAAGGGGGATTAATTAACGGAAGGTCGTTAATTAGTGTATTTGTTGGGTAGAAGAGTTAATTAACTAGCATAATGTAGCTAATTAACGGTGATAGAAGAGGAAGTGTGCGATATTGACGATATGTCGTTAATTTACGGAAAAGGGTATAATTAGTGCAATTTAAGTATTTTAATTTCTTGGATTAAATTATAGGTGTCTACACTTACCATCATCATATTAGATTTACCAATCCCTTGATTGGGTATGCCTAGATTCTCCCTATCACACCTTTTCCCCAATGGTACAAATTTTTCCCCTATTGTTGGGTATTCTACAATTCTTAGTGCCTTTAGCCTTGATTCAACATGTAAAGATCCATTCCTTACTACTTCAACCCTGCCCTTTTAGGATAGAGAAACCGCCTTTTGAAATCCTTATATCTGGAATCAATTGACTGAATCAGACATCCATTTTCACTACCCCTTTGTTGTGATCTTCATTACTACCCCACTTATTATTTTTCTGATACATCTCCCAACAATCCCACTCTAGCCATAAACCCCTTGAAATGAAGGGCTAGATTACGATTTTATCTTTCCAAATTGTAGAAGACATTTTATCATTTATCTCCTTCTCTTTGTCAAAAAAACATTCCAGTTTCTAGATCATGCTCTTGCCTCCCTTTCTTTGTCCATGTTATTCTAGTTGAGCAACCATCCATCCCCTTCCCAATCTTTTTTTTTAGATTCCATATCCACCTTTCAAATGTTCATTTTCTTCCTTTGAAACTCAAAATCTGCACATTTGTTACCTCCCTGTAAATCCATACAAGCCTTCCCTAATCTCATTCCCAAAAATTTCCTTTATCAATATAAAGTTTTTTTTATATTCTTGGCAAAAATTTGGGCCTTACTTTTAGGGATACCTCTTTATCCTCCTACTTACTATCCTTTGTCTCTTGTAGCACACATTCCTCAAGCATTTGTTTTATGTTGCCTTTCCTAATTGTGTTTTGTGAGCAATATCGTAGATCCCCTACCCCATTTTCTCTAGATGCTTCCCATATCCAATTCAGGGATCTTAAGATTTGAAATATACATCTCACTTTCAGGTCCCTCATATCCTCCATATTATAATTTTTAATCACAAGCCATTTAGCTCTCAATTCATCCCAATGATCCCACATGTTACGAACCTTTGTCGTTCACCTCAACAAAACATTATCCTTTCTCCATTGTGTTAATTCCTCTTTCCATATGTATTGGATAACTTCTTCCCATCATTCATTTTTTTATCTAATTATTTCACTCGTAGTCAACAAATGTTGATACCACCAAACCATTCTTATAATTTCCACCATCTAAAATTTCCTCTTTCTTTAATTTTTTAAAACCTTTGGTTATATGCATTCATATAGGTATCCCATCCCCCCTTAATATAGATCTTTTAACCACGTGAAGGAATGTCTTGTTGATGTTAAGCTTATAATCGCCTTCCCAGCCCAATTTGATTCTTTCCAACCCCTTTCCCTTCAGTGACAAAAGCCACATTTTAATACCAATAGAAACCCCATGTATGGTTCACCCTAGGCTTGAAAGTTTACCCTATTCGATCTGCAACCTCACTTTCATCTCTTTTTTCCATTTCCTTTGCATGGTCAAACCAATATGTTCCATCTATAGATCTTGTATTTCTTTTTCTTGCCTCCATCCCTCAAATCCATTTTAAGACCTCTCCATCTTCAAGCACATCCTATTTCTCTTTTGTGATGCCTCATTTTACTATCCCATATTCTGTGACAATATCAAATAATGAAAAAATACCTTATCCTCTGAAAAATATGGTGACATCACCCCTCTTCTTTTTTTAGGTATCCTTTGTCAATTCTAAATCTAAATCCAGACCCTCCTATTCTGTATACCCCTTAGATGCAAAAAATTGTTCCCTTACAAGTTACATTTTGTTTCACTTTTATTTACCTGTAAATAAAAATGTTGAGTATAGAAATAAATTAAAGGATTGGCTTTTATTATAGTAGCAAATTAGAAAAAAAATGAACATCGACATAGAGCTAACTGTTGACGTTTCTTGCACATGTGTAAGAAGGCAACTCGAAATTTTTCTCCTTGATTATCATTTGGGGTTATCCTTGGTGGTTCACATAAACTTGTTTGCTACCACAAAGGTGATGTTTTATGTTGCCCAAACTATAGATTTATATTCTTTTCCATTGTAAATTCTAGATTTAGTGATTTTTTGATAGCATCTTGAACAAAACAATTAATCTTCTTTCACTAATATCTAAAACCATGACTGCTAATTTCTGAAAATCAGTAACATACCTTTTCATGGATGCCTCTTGCTTGAGTTGTGTTAACTCCCTGAAGTGTACCTTTGGGTCTTTCCTATCAAACCTTTCTGTTAGCCTTTCGCCAAACTCTTCAAGAGTGGTAATGGAACCATGTTCTTGTCTTACTAGACCAAGATACCACCATTCATGAGCCACATCTTCTAAATGCAAGGTGACAAATTTAAGAGGATCTTCCTCATACATGGGATCTAGTGACAAGTATCTAACTTTTGTAACCATGCTCTAGCAGAACATTTACCCATACTATAAAATCTAGGAAGAGTGATCTTACCCAATATATGTTGAATATCTTTCCTTGGTTCTTAAGGATGACACACCTTCTTCCAAGGTCCCTCGCTTCTTCTAAGCTGGAAAAAGTATCTGAATGAAAGAAAAACCCTTGTGTTGGGATTCAGGGATGCATACTCATCTCCATATATATTGATTTCTTTAGTAAACCCGTGTCTTGGTGGTTGTTCCCTCTCCTCTTGTGGCTGATTTCTTTGAAGGAAACTAGTCTGAAAGAAATTGGATGGAGCCTTGTTTGACTTAGCCCTATAATTTGGCATCATTTTTTTTCAGGGATTAAAGACATTTAGAGTAAAATCCGTGCAACAAAAGACAAGGGTTGCATAAAGAATATTAAAAATAGATTAAAGCATGTAGAGTGACTTGTTTTGTCATCTAGAATTTGAATAAAGTAGAACAAAGCATGCAAAGCAAAAGAAAATATATTTTGAGACATGTAAAGTTTATTTTTGAGAAAAAAGGATAAAAATAATGCATGTTTTTACACATAATGAGTTGTTTTCAGAGCAAGGAAACAAAATGCATTGTTTTATTCTATTTTTAAGTCAGACTTGCATGTATAGGATTTTCTAATCCTTCTTCTCTCTTAGTTTTATATAAAAGCTTCATAACATGTTGTAAAATCATTCTCAGCTTCTTCATTCATATTTCTGGAGTAATTTAGTCTTTCTGAGTGAGAAAGCAAGGGTCATGAGTGATTTTCTATGCTTATTCCACCTCTTGGAGCAATAAAGGAGTTGTGTTTTACCTTCTACAATCTGTATTTTGTGCATACTCTATTTTAAACTGATTTTATTTTGTGATACTTGTCTATCCTTGTCTTATCAATTTAAATATCTCATGCCTTTATGCAATCTTGTGTCAATTTTGGAGGTCATAGAATGTGTTTGACATGTTGTTTGAAGGATCTTATTGTGGATCCATCTTTGCCCCTTCTTGTCCAGTGTAACAATTCATTCCAGAACCCTTTTATGAATCACTTTTAATTTGACTCAATTACTTGTAGTTTGTGTATGGTGTGTGTGGCTTCCTTTCTTCATCTGTGTGATCCAAATAAGTCTGAAGTTCTCAAAACATTCTAGTGTATCACCGCCCTTAATAATTTTTCTCTTTTCCTTCCTTCTCCCTTTTCCCAGTCAGTTTTGGTAGAATAGAGTTAGCCTTAGGAGATAGAATAAGTTTAGGTGTTGCACTAGGGAAACCAACCCTCTTTGAGATTCACTCCAACATACAGGTCACCCACAACCTAGGAGTGTTTCCATTTTGTCAATTGAAAGGAGAGTTATCACACCATTCTCTAAAGGGTGCATTTCAAAGTGACAACAATTTTTGGCACGCTCGGTGGGATAAGAACAAAGAATTTTTCAATAATTTGATGTTATTCTTGACAAACATCAGTGTTTAAGACATTTTCATGCAGCATCTAGTGACTCCATTAGTGTAAGCACATCCTGGTAGTATATCAATAAATATTTCATGCCAAAGGTTACAACCAGATCATCTACAAAAGGTATTCCTTTTGATTTCATTGAATTACCTTTGAATTCAGCTAAGAGGAGTATATTTTCAAGTTCCAAACCATATATTAAATCTCCTCCCACTCCAAAAAATCTGATATTATCTCCCAAAATTTCCATAACCAGTTCCATTCTGAATATGTCCCTTCCAAGAAATCAGGTTTTTGTTCCTTTCAATGTTGGTAGCCCATTGTTGCTAGCCCAACATAATGAAATTCCAGCTAATGCCCTTAAGAGCATTCCATTTTTTACTGGTGAAAATAATATTACACCCATAGAACATGTAAAGGATGTTGCCAATATATGCTCTATTTATCACATAACTCAGGATGATGTTGTAGTCAAATTATTAGCATCTTATTTCAAGGGAAAAACATTGCAGTGGTATAGAGGACTCACACTAAATTCTATTACTACTTGGGATCAGCTGGGAGAAGTATTTTGCAAGAACTTTGAGGATAAATCAGATCATCTTTTGTTAGTTGAGAAATTGACTACTATCAAGAGAGCACCACAAGATTTCATGATTGATTTTAGCTATAGATTCCAAAAGACTTGGGACAAAATTTCACAATTGGTAAGACCTACCGCTCATAATGCTTTCTTGTATTATTTAAGGGCTTTGAATTCTGATATTTTAGTAATGATACAATCAATGGGTGGAGAGACACTCCCTGATGCTTATGATATACAATTAAAGATGAAAATAGTCTTATACAAGTATGGAAGATATCTCCAAGGCCTCATATGCCCATCTTTCTAGATATTTCCCCTTCCACTTCTCATCAAGTACCTCAAATAACCCTAATTTCAGCATCTAATTCTCAGCCTTTGATCCAAACCAATGTAACCCCAATCCAATCAAGTGATTTGCAAGAGATAAAAGGACTTTTAAAAGATTATGGGAATGAGATAGTTTCTCTCAAAAGGTAACAAAGTCAGAGTTTCAGACCTTACTATCCTCCCAATCAGCAGAATAGACCCCCTTTCCAACCAAATTCACAAGGCTCAAATCAGTTTGCTAATCCAAAGCCTATTCAAACAATTAATCCCAATGTTGCTAGCACATCCAAAGTAATTGTTCTAGTCCAAAATAATCTGATCCAAGATTATGAGTGGTGTTATCCATGTAATCAGCCTCATAATCAGAATTCATGCTTTAATGGTATTCAAAATCAGGCACTTATGGTGCAAATAGTTTCTGTGTCACAAGGTCCAACAGTTGAGACCCCACCATACAGGAAGTTTCAAAAGAGTTAGTACCAAGTGATGCTACATTACTTAATTGGCAAGAGGATGATTTTTGTGGGATAAATTATCTTGACAATTAGAACTCTACTTCTGTGGCCGCCAACAAAAGGTCTAAGAAAAGAGCATTAGAAGTGGAACAACCTATTGGTAAGAGTAGTTCTCAATCTTCTCCATTTTTGCATGCTGATTTTTTAGTCTCAAATCAACAAAGAAATCAAAGAAATCAGCCTACAAAGTCTCCAAATTAGCAAGAGGTTCCAATTCTCATTCCTCCAACACAAGAAGGTGTTTTTGTTAACAAGTTACAACAGAAGGTTAGTACCCCATATTTTAATATCCTTGAGCATATGAAGAAAACTAAAGTTAGTATGTCAATATGGGATACATTGTCACTTCCTAGACAAAAGGACCTTTTGCAAGAAGCTTTGTCAAATCTCAATCTTTCTAGCCAACCATCCAAAGAACCATCTAGGGTTTTGCTAACCAATGCATCTAATCCAAAGGAAGCTCAAGAAAATAAGATCATCAAGCCACCTCCCTTCTATGTTTCATTGATCATAGGTCAAAATCTAGTTCACAACTACATGATTGATTCTGGAGCCTCTAGCTCAGTTATGCCCAAGCAAGTTGTTGACAAACTTGGTTTAGATTATGAGCCTCTTTCTAAGGGAGTATTTCATCTTGATGGAACACCAATAACCACTATTGGAGTCATTAGAAATATGAGCTTAACCTTGCATGCATGCCCCAACTTCTCCATTCCTCAAGATGTTTTCATTATTGATCTTCCTCCTCTTTTTTCCTTATGCTTTTCTAGAGATTTCATGGCCAAAATTAGAGGTTACTTATCATCAGATTGGTCTCATATGTTATTCAGAACAAGATATGGCACCAAGGTTACCATAAGATCTGAACCAATATGAGAACACCACCTTGAGCCTTATGTTCCTAGTGTCATTAACTCAAATTGCATGATCATAGATGAAGAAGACCAGTCAGTTGACCATCATCCAACCACACTTCTAGAGGGAGTTCCTGATTTATTACTAGATGAATGGGATTCTCAGAAATATTCTATTGATCCATACCACCATATTGAAGAAGTTGAGCTTGGAACATATTGTTTGCATGAAGAAAATGTTATGGTTCCTAATCTTGTCAAAATAGATCATTAAGAAGAAGCTTTGTGGGAATTATACTTTGATGGATCGAGAAGAAAAAATGGAGTAGGTGGAGGAATCATGTTGATTTCCCCAACAAAGACAAACTATTTTTCAGCTATGAGATTTCAGTTTTATTGCACAAACAATACAACAGAGTATGAAGCTCTTGTGCATGGTCTTCAGTGGGTAAGGAAGAAAGGAGAAAAGAAGTTGCAAGTTTTTGGTGATAGTGAGTTAGTGGTTAACCAAATCAGAGAACAAGAATGCCACTAAGAATAACTTGTTGAGATCTTACAAAAATGGGGTATGGGATTTAATTGAGGACTTTGATGATTTTAATATTCAATCTATTCCTAGATCAAAGAACAAACATGTAGATAGCTTGATTGCCATTGGTGCTCATGTTGATATTCTAGATCACACAAAGAAAGACAGAGATCAAAAATATGTCAAAAATTTGGTAAGACCTTCTATTCCAGATAACAACGTTAATTGGAAGGTTTTTGAATAAAATGAACAAATTTTTAATTTCTTACAAGATGAAGATGATTTTTTAATCAGAAAATCAGGAAAGGTTGCAACATCAGTATGATAATCAAATTATTCAGCTGAAATATAACAAAATTCCTAAAGGATTGATTACTCTCAAGTCTATATTCAACACAGATGATCATGTTAGAAAACAAAAATCCAATTTGATGATCAAGCAAGAGGATTATGAAGCAATCAGTATTGGAAATGACAAAGCACTCAAAGTATGCAAGGTATGTAATGATGATGAAAGGCTTGCTTTTGTTCAACTTGATCAATAATTTGATGATGTTTTTGCATGGAAATATGGTGATTTAAATTTTTTTAATCCAAATCTAGCTCAACACACCATAGAATTGGATCAAAATCCAAGCCAGTTAGACAAAAGCAAAGACCAGTCAATCCCAAAATTGAACCATTGATGAAACAAGAGTTGGACAAGTTAATCAAGGCTAACATCATTTTTCTTGTCAAACACTCATCATGGGTCACCAATTCCTGTAAGGAAAAAGAGTGGAGAAATATCGTTGTGTGTAGATTTCAGAGATCTGAATAGAGCTTCTTTAAAAGATCATTACCCTCTACCATCCATGGAACAAATTTTGCAGAGAGTGAGTGGCTTAAGTGGCTCATTACTTGATGGCTATTCAGGCTATAATCAGATTTTGGTACAAGAGTTGGATCAATTTAAGACAACATTCACCACAAAATGGGGCACTTATGCATATAGGAAAATACCTTTTGGACTATCAAATGCAGGAGCCACCTTTCAGTGTGCAATAGACTTGGCATTTCAAGGATTAATCAATACTTGTGTTCTTGTTTACTTGGATGATATAACTATTTTTTCAAAACATGTTGCAGATCACATCATACATGTTAGACATGTTTTTGAGAGATGCAAGGAATATGGTGTTTCACTTAATCCAAAGAAGTGTGTATTTTCAAGTCCATGAGGGTAAGTTACTTGGTCACATTGTTTCCAAGAAGGGTCTCACAATTGATCTAGAATGAGTAAGTGCAATTTTGTCCTTATATTTTACAAATCATAAGAAGGCATTACAAATTTTTCTAGGTAGGATTAATTTTATCAGAAGATTCATTCCAGATTTTTCAAATCTTGTAAATCCACTAACCTCAATTCTCAAGAATAATATGTTTTCAGTTGGAAAAAAGGGAAAGAAATCATTTGAAGAAATCAAACATGCCATCTCACAAGCTCCAACTCTCACTAATCCATATTTTAGAAAATACTTCATTCTTTATGCTTTTGGGTCAATTGATACAATCTCAGCTATGTTGGTGCAACAGAATGATGAGGGAATGGAGCAACCAATTTCCTTTTTCAGTCAAGGGCTACATGATTATGAGGTGAATTATTCCTTTGTTGAGAAATAAGTTCTTTCAGTAATTAGGAGCCTCAAGAAATTTAGACATTTGCTTTCTAATAACAAGATTCATTTAATGGTTTCTCACCCAAGTGTTAAAGAATTTCTTTTGAGTAAATATTTGAATGAGAAGAGGGCAGGATGGATCACAAAGGTAATGCAATATGATGTTCATATTAAAGCCACTAAGCTAGTCAGAGGAAGAGGACTGTGTGAGCAAGTTAGCTTCAAACCTTCATGATGATAAAGATCAAGTTTTACTAATTCAAGATGATCTAAAAAGATCATTTTCTTAAAGTTTTAGATTCATGTTCAATGTGATGGTTCTTTTAAGATCATCTAATGGTGGAAATTTTACACCCAGCTACAACCTTGAAGATCATGAGAGCTGTTATTACTAGCTCAAATTATTGGATGCTCATACATGGGTAAGGAAGTGTGCAAAGTGTGTAATTTTTGTAGAAAAACAAAAGCTGGTAGCTCTTACTCTTCAACTCATTTAGGTAAATCAACCTTTCATGTAATGGGGATTGGATTTTATCGACATGATTAATCCACCTTCTAGTGTAGGCCATAAATGGATTCTCACAGCTATAGACTACTTCACAAGATGGACAAAAGCAATGGATTTAAAAGAAGCAAATGAGACATCAATTTCAATTTTTTATGAAGATCTTGTCACAAGGTTCAGTGTCCCAGTAACAATCATCTCAAATAATGCTTTAGCCTTCCTTGGAGCAAGAATCATTGCATGGGCAGTCAAGTTTGGCATTCATATGTCAACCTCTTCTAATTATTATCCTCGAGGGTATGACTTGGTTGAATCAACAAATAAGAATATTCTTTGAATCATCAAGCGTACTATGGCAGAAAACCATAAATCATGGCATACAAAACTGAAATCAGCCTTATGAACTGATAAAATTAATCTTAAGAGGTCAATTGGAAATTTTCCTTTCATGCTTGTCTATGGAAGTGAAACAAGGTTACCTATCTCTAATGAATTGCCAACTTTGGACCTCATTAAACAAATGGAGATAATGGAAGTAGATTCAATGGAAATCAAATTTACAGAATTGATGGAATTGGAATAAATAAGGAACAAGGCAATGACAATGATGGAACTTCGTCAAGAACAAGTCAAGAGTTACTTTGATAAGAAATCATCTGCTAGAATATTCAAATAAGGAGATATTGTGCTTAAGTGGGATGAAGACAGTACGAAACCTAGAAGACACACAAATTTTGATGCTTTTTGGAGTGGACCATACTTGATTACAGGTTGTAAGCAACACAATGCTTTTCATCTCTCTAAACTGAATGGTGATGAACTTTCCCATCCCAGTTAATGGGATGTATCTCAAACCTTGTTACTAGGGATGTCTTTCCTTTGTAGTAGATTGTTGTGTTTATTTTCCTCCAAGTGCTTCATGCATAATGTTATTTGTAGTTTCTTTTCTTGTGTGCCTCGTGCACTTTGATGGTGTGTTGTCTAATAATTACTTGCATGCACTCATTTTCCTTTTGTTATAAAGTATTTTCAGTGTCTTTACAGTTCTAAGAAGGTTATAATACTCAGTACTCGACTTGTGTCCTAATGGATGCATCAAGGAACTAGATCATTTCAGCTAGTAGGCAGCTGACCCCACAGAAATCACCAGAATTGTTGACATTTCTTGCACATGTGCAAGAAGGAAACTCAAAACTTTGTTTCTCATATGGATAACAAGCTTTTGGAAAGACATACAGGCCATTAATGGAAGAACAAGTTCTTGGGAATGACTTATATGGATGGATTGCAAGAGCTGAGGACAATAATTGTAGATGTCCTGTAGGAAAACATCGAGAACAAAAGCATCTTTTGATAGATCACAAATCATTTTTTAAAATGGACTTAGCCATTTTTATAAGAGAAAAATACGTTCAAATGGTCATCAATTCTACTGCCTCAACAACACCAGCCATTAGCATTTTTAAAAATCCGTGGGAAACCAAGTTTAAATCATTGGAGGGTTCTATTAAAATCTGACATGGCATTCAACTTTGGCCGTAAATTTTAGCATCTCGAATAGATGGGGGCCATGTGGCGGTAGATCAACGAAGAAAATTAAGGACAGGGGACACATGTGGTGGGATTCCAATTATTTTTATAGCGATGGACTGGTGGATGTCAAAGCATGTAGAATAAAGTTGTGATTTATAAGATTTTGGGTTGGTGCGTGGTCAGTGAGGTCAATAAGACACATGAAAACATCCTATGGAGCCAACAAGTCTAAAAAGACTTCTGAACATCGCAATAAAGGGTGAAGGTAGCATGGGATGCTTTATTGGTTCACACTTTGCAAATTGACAAAGTTTATTTAGAAAGGACTGACATTACGAATGTATGCAACTTCCCTATTTGTTTACATTTCATAGTTTTTAGTAGGTTTAATGGAATAGGATGACACCGAGGATACATTCATGGAGCTTTAGTTTTATTGGTTCAGCTTTCACAAAACTTAGGAGTCGGCTGACACTGCATGAAGATATGTGGAGCTTTTTCTATTGGTCAAAATTTTGTAGTGGTCAGTCAACTAAAAAGGCAAAGATACGTGGTGTTCTCCTATTGGTTTAAGTTTCACAGTGGTCAGATCGAGTAGAGTGAAATTTCAGGACCAAACATTTTCTCACATGGAGTGATCTGTTTGGTTCGTACTTATTCAAAGTTTCAAGGGCCCGACACTTGCAAAAGCTCATGGAGTGTTTTTGATTGGCTCATGTACTTGATAATAAAAGTTTCAAGATCCCGAACACTATGAAATCCAAAGCATATATGGCATATTTTCATTGACTTGCATTTCAAAAGGTCAGAGCCACAGACATGTAAGAAAGGAGCTATTCCTGAGCCAATCAAGAGCTGAAACGTGTCATCTTCCTATGCATCACAACAAGAAGAAATTCAGAAGGCCATAACTTGTGTTCTACAACTCCAAATTTTATAAAATTGGTCTCGTTGGAAATATCTCAACCTAATCATCAATTTGACATCATTTATTTTAGGGATTAAAGATATTTATAGGAAAATCCATGCAAAAAATAAAAGGGTTGCATAAAGAAGATTAAAAATACATAAAAGCATGCAGAGTGACTTGTTTTGTCATCTAAAAGTTAAATAAAGCTAGAACAAAGAATGCAAACAAAGGAAAATCTATTTTAAAACATGTAGAGTTTATTTTTGAGAAAAAGGATAAAGTTAAGGTAGAATGCATGGTTTTACTCATAAGGAGTTACTTTCGGAACAAGAAAACAAACTGCATTGCTTTTATTCTATTTTTAAGTCAGACTTGCATGTCTAGGATTTTTCTATCCTTCTTCTCTCTCAGATTTCTATAAAAACTTCAGAAAACATTTGCAAAATTATCTCTGCTTCTTCATTCATATTTATGGAGAAATTCAATCTTTTTGAGTGAGAAAGAAAGGGTCATGAGTGACTATCTGTGCTTATTCCACCTCTTGGAGCAATAAAGGAGTTGTGTTTTACCTTCTAAAATATATATTTTGTGCATACTTTATTTTAAACATATTTTATTTTGTGATACTTGTCTATCCTTGTCTTATTAGTTTAATCTCTCATTCCTTTATGCACATCTTGTGTCAATTTTACTGGTCATAAATTGTGTTTAATAGGTTGTTTGCAGGATTTTGTTGTGAAGCCATATTTTTCCCCTTCTTGTCTAGGTGACAATTCAATTCCAAAAACCTTTTGTGAATCACTTTCAATTTGACTCAATTACTTGTAGTTTGTGTATGGTGTGTGTGGCTTCCTTGCTTCATCTATGTGATCCAAATAAGTCTGAATTTCTCAAAACTTTATGGTGTATCACCACCCTTTTTTTCTTTTTCCTTTTCTTCTCCCTTTTCCCAGTCTATTTCTGGTAGAATAGATTTATCCTTAGGAGATAGAATTAGTTTAGGTGTTGCACTAGGGGAACTAGCCCTCTCTATAGATTCACCCCAAGGGATACAGGTCACCCACAACCTAGGAGTGTTTCCATTTTGTCAATTGAAAGGAGATTTATCACACCATTCTCCAAAGGGTGCATTTCAAAGTGAACTACCTACCATGTTGGTTTGAAGAATTAGACATCTTGGTTTGTAAAAGAATGAGCTCAAAAAACAAAGCTTAAAATGCTTTATTAGTATATTTTATGTTTTTGGGGCTTCGTTTTTCAAAATATTTCATGAACCTTGCTACGAAGATGTTCAACTCTAATAGAATGCACTTCATTCCTCTCCATTCACCTATATTTATATATTTCCCATCCTTGACATTTCACTTTCACCATTACAGAATTAAAAGTTTCCAAACATGAAGTGGGTTCATAAACAAGTGCATCACTAAACTCACATGATCACCAACCATTGTATTTTTTATCCTCCTTCCACTTGTATGAAGAGATGTTGAACATATAACATGTATCTTACAGTCCATAGTTCATGATATCCCATAAGAAATCAATTGGATAAACACTAGTAGTTATATCAACAATGAATATTTCATAGATGGCTTTCATTTCCATCTTTGTTTCCAACAAGATTTCCATTGTTCCAACAACCACACATTAAATATATTCAAATACATGAATAGTATTTACCTATATTGTGATACCACGAAGACATATTTGGTAGCATTGGTAGTCATCCACTTTTTCAATAATCAATGCAAAACCTTATAATGTGCCACTGAAGGTGAACAATATCCATATTTCTTGCAGAGAATAAAATTTATGATAACTTACCAACAATAATCTCAACCTTGTGCTAACAACTATAAGACATTTCCAAAGTGCATAAAGAAAAACACTTAATGCATTTTGGTTCCAACCTTAGGGGAACAACATCATTTTGGTCCAAGTATAGGAATGTAATCACAAATCTGATCACACAATCGGGATGCCCTGCATTTTTTCTTGTAATAAGTGCTACAAGCAATTAGTGGTCATATTTAAAAATTTAATTTTAGTTCCCCCTCTAATAAAATTTGCAAATGAGCATCAATGGAGAAATCGAAACCTTATTGTAATTGCTCATCTTGCATCTTCCTACATGGATAAGAGATTCATGATATTTTACAAAGAAATAATAGAAAAAAAACTCCACATCAAAGACTATGGATACATATATGAGCACTCAAAGTTTTTTCATTCATCTAGATAACATAAGAAAATTCATGTACATGTTTTTTTGAAAAAAATATAGATATGAATGGAAACATAAAGGCTCTACCTATATCCATGGATTTGTGTCGCTTAAATGCATTGGACATTGACTCAATCAGTAGGTATGGCCCTCTTCAATTGATTGCAATGAAAACTTTCTTTGATTGTCCAGTAATAGCCTATAATCCTAGAGACTCAAAAAATAATTGTGTTCTCCATCACTCAAATCTCAATGATAAATGGTAGCAAAGAAAGACTTTAACAATGGTTCATTTTATTCCATTATTACTATAAGGTGCCTATAATCAATGCACTTTAATATGAATACTTTTACTATTGAGATATTTTACTTTACAAACCATTTCAACACATAAAAATGGACATTGGTGTGAGTACATAACAAATAGTTGCACATTGGCAAGAAATTTGACATTCTTCTTATGTTTGGCAAAAATAGGTACACACTACATAATATGAATGTATTATTGCAATATATAGAAGTGATAGTGACATATAAGGATAATACCTGATGGAAATGGTACTAAAATAATGGGAACAATTATCCTGCATGCACCCTTCAAGCAATGTAGTAATTAATGAACAAGATATGTTATAGCTCCATGACTTTGACAACATGCACAATTGGTCCCAACATGTCTGGTCTCCATCAAATTTCACAATAAAACCTTTAAATTCATATATCTCATGCGCATCAACAAGAAAATTATAGATGTTTCTTGATTTATTCAACCACATCCCATGAATCTATTTAACCAACAACAACTAGCCTGCAAAATTATTGTTGAACATGCTAGCAAGAAAGAAAATATTCTATCCCCAAACATGAATGTTCAAGGTAGATGTGGTACAAAATACTCATAATTTATTAGTTGCATCAAAAACACATTACAACACTCACAGGTAGAAGTAAGTCTCTCTTTGTTCCCCTAGCTCCAACAGGTATTGTTGCATTCAACATAAATGATTCTATTATACATTTTGGGTTTCGTATTCCTATAGATGAAATGAAATAGCTTTAAGGGAAAATATTCACACTTTTAAAAGAACATATGAGGCAAATATAATAATTATCATAGATAATATGATATTTATAGGGCCAAATATGTTGAGAAATATAAACTACAAGTTGTGCAAGGCATTTCCTCACCGCAACAATAAACAATATTTTTGGTTACTTAGTTATATTCATAAGTGACTCTGGGATAATACCTCCAATTATAGATATGTCAATATATTTTGGAAAATCCTATTATCACATGTGTTGGCATGCATTTAACACAATCATAACCTTGAACAAAAAATTCTGCCAATATGGATGCAACACACAACAATTAGAATTAAAAAATGTATTAACCAATATTAGATATACAAATCCAATAGTAGAGGACTGGAATATGATGTAGGAGCATCCTCCCTGACTTGTAAATAGGAATTGTCATTATCAATTTTGGTTTGTTAGAGTAATTGTAGGTTCATGAGGTCAGTAGGAGTCAACTCAGTGTGTTATTTTTGGTCCAATCCCTTACGAATTTGAAATTTTCTGTTTCCCTCCAAAAGTGCAAAAATTCCAAATTTGAAGGTTTTTGGCTTGAATTAGGAATATTAAGGTACTTTATTGTATATTTATGGCTTATCATAATTGAGTTAGGATCTTTAAGTGTCTAGAATTCATATTATAAGTGATTAGTGGTCTTATACCTTTTAAACCTTAGGAAAGCTCCTTTTGTAAAGGGATAGGCTTCATGAGACTTATGTGACCTTGACAGTTAGTTAAGACTAACAATCTGAGGCAAGAAGGTATATAAGACATTTTTTAAGTGATTGGAGATCATCATTTGAATGATTGATTTATGCGAAGAAAGGAGAGCTCCAAGTTTGAGTAGAAAGAAGGTTGTTTTGCAAAACAAAATTGTGTATGCTTAAATTTTGTGTTATGTTGTTTATTAGCTTAAATTTTTTTATGGATTATTGATTAATTTTTTTAATGGTGTTTGATATTGTTGAGTAATACTTAATCCAATTCATGCATGTGATTACTATGCCTTATGTTGGTTGTAGCAATTTCTTTAAGTTTGTAGCAGGACAAAGATGGACACAGTCCACCAAGAAAGATAGTAAGATGAAGTTAAGAAGATAGAAATGAAGGTTTCAAGTCGAATAATTTTTCATAGAATTAACATGATACGGTTAACCTTCTGAAGTTCCTATAGTACTAGTAAGAACCTTACATTGATTGAAAATTTTTAGACTGTAGAGTGTTCCCTGTTCATAAAGGCAGAGCACAAGATTCTTCAGATTGAATAGACAAACTTAGGGAAGGATTAAACCTACTGATCATCTCCAAAGTTTAGATACATGATTATAGACCTTGAAGGGTGATTATGAGTAATTTAAAGTAATTCTAAATGTTTAGGTGAAAGAAAGATACTTCTCGGGTTCTTTGAAAAACCCACACAAGCAGAGAGGAAGAATTCGATTGTTCAAAGGATAGCAACCAATTCAAAAACTTGACGGTTGTTAGATACACCCTAAACAACTTGTGAAATAATATTTGGAAAGCATTGGGTTTAAAAATACATCCAATAATCACTTCTTGAAGACAATTTACCAATAGACCTATAGGAGGGTTTCATAACTAGGATTTGAAGAGATAAATTGAGTTTTCTTCAAAACGAAGCAACAAAAATCTATTAAACTTAATAAAAATCGTTACCTCAACGTCTTCTAAGTTATGGAGAAGGAATTGGATTGAATCTTTTAGTTACAATGGAGATTTCGTCGATAGTCTTGGTAGGAAAACTGTGACCTGCAGTATTGTGTAGTCAATTGACAAGGGTTTGAATGATGGATCATCTCTACAAAAGAGTCAAGTCTTGAGATTACATACTTAGCATCCCAACGAGGGTAAGATAAATATTGAATAATTTCAATATAATAAATAGTCTCCAAGCCCAAGAAATGTGTGACAGAGTGCCACTAAAACTGTCAAGAGACCTTAAAACCTAGTTAGGATTTGTTACATTGAGATTTGAGGTATTTGTTCCAAACAAATGTACCCTGAAAATTTACATGGTAAAGAAGAAGCTTAATGGGTAGTAAAAGAAGGTATACAGTTTGAAAAAATTAGTAAAGAATCATAATAAATAAGAGAAAAACAATATTGAAGGGGCGGGTAAGAGCTTAAGCAAGGTGGTAGAGCAAAAGGGTGAAAAGGAGTTTTAGGAAGAGAGTTGGAAGACAAGATTCAACCCACACATCAAACTTGGAAAGGGGTAATAAGAAATGTGAATATTTGATTATGGGAAACTCTATTTTTTTATATTCATGAACCCCCAACATGTTTGGCTCGAAAAGTCTTTAGAGACATTTTTTTCACAAATTGGAGTTAAATTGGTGATTTCTTCTACATAGTTTCAAGACGAAGGTTGACTGAGTCTTGAATAGGGATTTGTAACAGAAACAAAAGGATTGTAAACCCATATTTTCCATTTTGGGTTAGAGTTAAATGAAGAGAAGATGTTTCTAAGCCTACCAAAGTGAGTTTTCTTGACTTAAAAGGTATTGAATTTTGGGATTTTGATCTAAATAAAGTTGTTGATTGATTAACGACCATTTTGCTCTACATTAGAATCTTATCATGTCAAGAACATACTCATTCATATATCTAAAAGGACTGACGACCTTTACGGGTGTAAAATATATTTACAAAAAAATTGATTTAGTGACATTTCATAATATGCAAATGTTAAAATCACCACACATTCCAATTACAATATGCAAAGCATAACATAGTAGACAGGAACCCTTATCAAAATTCAATGAAACTTAGCTGGAGATAACATAATTTTTATGCAAAGGACAAAAGTTTATATTGATATCTAATTTATGGGTCAAAACAGGGTTAGTTAATGGAGCCCTTAGCTAAGTTAATGATCAAAACAACTTGAATTTTCATCCTTTGTGTTTATTCGCTTCAAAAAATATTATAGCCCTCTATGAGACATCGTTAAACGAAAATTTTCCAATTCTTCCTATATATAAGGAAATTGTTTGGGGGGTTACAAAACATAAATAACAAGGTATGACACTTAATAAGGCAATGATAGATATTGTCAATGTTTATTAGCAAGGTTTGACATTTACAACAATATCAAGAGTCTGCTCGTTGGAATACTTGCATATTTTTCTCAAATTTGCATTTGAGCATTATGAGAAAATGAAGATTTTTTAAAATGTAAACACAAAAAAAGAGTAGACACGACTTACTTCCATGCGACTTCCTCTTCATTTTGAAAACTTAATAAATTCAAATGTTCTTTTTGTATACATTGTCATGTTCTTTATTTTTATTAAAAAATTAATATTTACTCCTCCCCATCACAAAATTTAAAGAAAATAAAAATAAAAATGGAATTGCGAACTAACTTCATGTGGAAATCCCTTCTTGCATACTTTTCAAGTGATGTGCAATTTATTGTCAAATGCGCTCTTTGCTATTTGGGGTTATGGGTAGATGAAATATATATTTTAAAGTATTTTTTTAATAGAAAAATAATTATGTCATATGCACATTCTTAATGAGAACCCTTGACGTAAGCTATTCAGTTTTTCTCTACTTAAAACTTGAGATTTGTGTTACCAGAAGGGCATAACAATCACGTGAGTTCACAACTCAGACACCCTGTTGACCCAAATTCAATGGTCATTACAAAATCCAAAAAAATTCAAGTCACTACCCTAGTTATGAACATATGCGAAAATTATGTAAATCCCATGTTATGTAGTATGGACATCCATGATGGAAATTTTATCATTGTATTTTAGCGTAAAGCTTAAAAATCAAGGAAAAGAGAGATAATCATAAAATAGGGGAGAATAAAGAGGAGAAAAGAGTTAAAAAGAGGAAAATAAAATCAAGAGGAACAACACATTATCGAGAGTATCGAAATCAATACAAGGGGAGAAATTTGAAGGGATATTATAACCTTTAAAAAATTCTTATTTCTCTTATAACATGGAGGAATCATCAAAAAATTCCACTCAAAATGGTATTAACATTGATAACATAAAATCACAATGAATGCATCTAAACAAGAAAACAATATATATTAAAAATGGTTATCACTGAGGCTTCACCTTCACCGTAGTATCAATATTGTGATGAATATTTTGCCTTCTTATCCCCATTTCATCTTCCTTTGATTATTATGCAAGAATGAAGGATAATAAATATGAAAATATGAAAAGAGAAGAGATCATTGGGCTTGATTCAAAACCTTTTCCATCACATTTACAATAAATATAAAGTTTTAACGATATACTAATAACATTGTTTAAAATGGATTTTTCATATTCATTCATAATAATAAATCACACTAATTATGTTACAAAAAGCAATTCCAATATTTACATATGCACTTTAAAAAAAGTACCATACCAAAACAATTTGTTTTATTAAAATTAAAAATCGCATCAACTTTGGCTTGCATTTTTTATCATTTAAACATTTTTACTTAAAATTGATGTACACAAAATGAAAGCATGTAGGTTTTGATGGAATTATCATATCTCTCTATATTTATGATGGTTGCAAAGGAAACAATCTTTCTTAAAGTTTCTGAAATAATACATATAGAGGCAACCCCTCTAACATAGAATTGTGTCTTTCCTAGCTCTCTCTTTTCATATAGAAATGTTACAAGTAATATTTCTCTTTAGATTCATAAATACAATTCTATTTAACACATGTTGTTACCTGAATGTTAAAAAACAAACATTTCCACTCAACCCTAAGTCGGAGATGGGATTTTCATCCAAAGGCTTGGAGGTTATACACGTCATAGCCATTTCTCTTGAGATTTTTGAAGATTTAGAAATGGTATTGTAGGCTCAAAGGTCAGATGGAATTTTGATGCCTCTCCATACCTTGTTCCAAATCTCTCATTTTGCATTGAGTTGGGATTATGCTATAAAAATGTGTTGAGTTCAAGTTTACACGTACCAAATACATTTACCTATAATTGTATAAAGCTTAAGAAACAATTTTGGTTTGTGTGTATTCCATGGTACCACTGTTAGTTTAATCATTTGGTTGAATAATTTTCATTTCATTTATAATTCCACATATTTCTTACATGCCTATTAGGCTATCAGGGTGCCTCTAATTATTTTTATAGATCTCCATACATATTCCATAGCCCCCCATTTTGGAAATGTTGGCTTTTTTCTCATTTTTCTAGTCCCTAATCTTCTTATAGTCATATCCATTAACTAATTTTCCAACACATAATTATTACTCTCTAATATTATCTCATTATTTTTTATTTCCAACCTCTTTTGTAGCACCCAATCATAATCCTAATGGAAGATACGGTCAAACAATTTTTTTAAGTAGAATTTCAAGGAATCTTTTAGTGCACTCTTCTTTATTTACATGTGGTAAAACATCAACATGGTATTTAAGATCCATTTGAAAAATACTATTGTGCACTCTTTTTATTTATGTCAAAGATACTCACAATTTGAGGGAAACATTACACTTACAATGACTAAGAGTGAGAAGCATATTAAGATGTAGATGTCATAATAACTATAACTAATTTATCTAAAAAATGATTTATTTTAACCACAATTCAAATTAATTTATTACACTTGAAAAATCAACAAAAGGAAACTTCTTGATGAATTTGGGAAGGTGTAAATATTGAATTGATGTACTAGACTTAATGAAATCGGTGATACAAATGGTTTTTTCCTAAGTATTCGTATTATATAAATTAGGATGAGAAAAAAGAGTTTGAGAACAATAAGATGATCTCCCTCGAGTATATAAAATATATTAATAATGAGTGTTGGTGAAAGGAAATGATATTGTAAGAAGGAGATATCTCAATATATACACGGCCTAGAGTAAAAATTGTGACCCAACAATGTGTGCCAAACAAATATGTCAATAATCCACACAGGTTAATCAATGTATAGAAGACACGATGTGTATCAAAGTAATATATGTTGTAAGCTAAGTATCTCATAATTGTGTGCATTTTACGATAATGACTCAAGCTACATAAACAAAATGTCACATGATGTTCGATCATGTTAAAATAACAAGTAATGTGTTGTAGGATGTTTGTTCTATTCTAAATGTATAACTAATAATGTATCATAAAAAGTATGAGGGATGGTATGTACCTAATGTGAATGAGCATATAAAAATAAGTAATTAAAACACACACATATACATCTATATTATACGAGCATATAGAGTGTAAATCAAACTAGTTCACAAATCAAACACAACATAGAGCACGCGAGTGTACAAAGAAAACATGTCACATATTATACAAGTACAACAAAAATAACAGATAACATACAAGTGCACAAAACAGTAAGAGAACATAGTCAAGATAAAATAATTCATATAGTAACCACATTGGTCAACATAGTAGTCAATAAAATCAATTCCATATAACACTCAAGGAATACAACAAGAAAGAGTATAGAGAATTCAAATCAATAAATACCAGGAACTGACCTTACAATATAACACTAGTAAGTGTGAAGAATTCAAATCAATCAATGTCATGAAGAAATCAATGGTGTAAGCAATTAATAGTGTAAACAATCAATAGTATGAGCATAAATAAAGTGTAAACAATCAATGTTATCCAAAACAAGATCCTAAGGCCAATATAAGTGAACTAGTAACTTAGATCATAGCCGACTAAGTTTTTAGAAATAATAAATATGATAATCAAATAGATCATGGTATAACATGTGTCATAAGTAGTAAAGAAATATGGTGAATGAATTAGAATAGTGTAAATAGATTTGATCATGATAAACTTAGTTGTATGGATTCCCCCTAGTGTAGGTATTCCCTAAACATTATATGCACCCCCCATGATAAAAGGTTATAAGAATTCGTAAGGTACTAAATATGTGATCCAAGTAATCTCAATGTGTAAGAAGGCTCCAGGGTGATCATACCCACTAGGATATGAGGTAATAGAATCCATAATGCTTACAACATTCATGATTTTTAATTGCTTAATTTTCTTCCATAAAATTTGAATGCCATGGTAGTGTAGAGTGTTAAGGTAGCATAAAGTGTTAAATTTAGAATGATCATAAGGCTGAAAGTTAGGTGAGGTTTGAACATGTCACATGTAGGTCATGATTTTTTTGTTTTCGTGATCTTATAATATTTTTGGAAGGGGAGAATCTAGGTAAATGTGATATTAATGACCCTTGGATAGTGGATAAAAATAGTGAAAAAGGTGATGTGGGATTTTGAGTAAGAATTAATCCCTTAAAAATCACATATGCCTTGTGAAAATGTGTTGCATTGTCAGGTAATGACCTAGTTAAGGACTTTGAAAGTGAATGGAAAAAAATGATAGAAGTATAATGTGTGTGTAAGGTGTTATAATTGTAAGAAGCTAACCATTGAGTATATCAATGTGATATATTATACCATGTTGTGGCAAGTGAGAAGAATTCATGTCTTGTGATGAAAAAATCTCTCATAAATTTATGGCCAAATCATAAATAATGTGATATCAGTTATCATCATCATCAATGGTGTAATGTGAATCTATAGCTGGGTCACTAGCATTTGTAGTAACCATAGGTTCTATGTTTGAATGAGGGTGCGTTGGTATTTCACAAGATTTTCACCCACAAAGATGTTGTCAAACTACCACGTGTCATACATGGTTATATAAAATAATATGTATATAGAGAGTATAATTCATAATGTGTTGGTGTTGATACTCTATCATGAAGTGTCATGACATATGTCGAGGAAGATGACTGATAATCAATGTAGCATGTCATAACTATTGTGTCCTAATATGAGGCATTGATGGTTAAATAAGAACTAAATCAGGTGTCAAAGTAGAGTGAATAGGGAATTCATATGGTATATTAGGAATAGTCATCACCATGTTGTTATGTATGAAATTCAAGCATATATGTGTTGTCGATGGAATAACATGCATATGTTGGATTTAAAGCATCTGAGTAACATGTTAACTATTTTGGTAGAAATCACTACAAGGAAACAAGTGGTCATTGTCTTAGTTTCAAAATGTACTTGTAAAAACTTGCCTCCAAGTGGTTTTCGTCATTCTATATCACAACCTTAAATGGCCTCAATATTACCTATAGGACTAGTGTGGTATAACCGAGAGATATTAGAAGTTCCATCATGTATGAGATTGCAGCTAGATCAATTATCTACCATAACACTTTTGATTAGTTGTGAGTCCATATATTCAAGAATGAAAATATGTCTATATGTTTCTGTAGACACAAAATCACGTACATACTACTATTTTAATACGTCGTAAAGTATGTTGTTGTATGCATGGATATTAAGTAAGAAAAGTATTCGCTAGTGACACAATCCTTTTTCCATCCATTTGTTTTGTTTGTATATATTATCTTGCTCTCTGACATATGTCATTTCTATACCTAGTTCTGTTCAGGTCATAGGGATTCCTCTCTATCAATATTTTCACATCTATCCTCATTTATCCTAGGGCACTAGCACCCATTTTGAAAACTAGCACCTAGGCACTCATGTCCTATTTGTTCTTGTTACACTTTTTGACATTTGTGGTCGGCCTTTCTAGTTTTCTTATCCTAATCCCGAGCTCATAGTAAGCCTTTTGGGTCACTAGTGTCGAAATCCAAATAAGGGATCCATATATATACACAACATACACTCTATTATGTTGGCTGGAAATTCTAAGGGGCAATCTCATTTACATACTATCATTACCATTATAAGGGACTACATTTTTGGTCTGCATACACTACATAGAAAGGGGAAGTGCTCAATTCCATATCACACATTTGCATATTATCTAGCTATAAGCCCGCTATCTTGGCATATTTGGCGCGAGGGCAACCTAAGTACATTATTACACACACAAACACAAAGAACTACATGGAGTTTGGAATGTAGTGTAGTGCTTAGTCATAAGTTCACTCATCAGGTGACCGCCAAGGTCAGTCTAACTTCACATATTGCATTTTTCATTCCAATTTGATGTGTTTGTGAGCTTTTGCAGGTAGCTAGGGTTTGTGTTGCAAGTTACAGGTACCCTTGATGATCAAAGAGCAAATATCAGGTGATCAACAAGAAGTGATAGTGAAACCCTAACAACACAAGAAAAAGTAGATTTTGACCTTCTATGTAGTCATCGACGCCCAGGAGCAGTCAACGACACCCAGACACCCTTGTCTAACATCACGTGCCCATTGATTAAACTAAAATGGAATATATTTTAGCCTGATATGATTTTATAGAAGTAGTAAATAAATAAATAAATGTAATACTCAAAGTACCCAAGCAACTAAACAAGTAAAATATGAAACCCTAATGTGAAAAGAGGGTTAGAAAGGCCTTAGATGATTTAGAGATGTTGCGATATTGTGTCACAGTGGAGACCAAATGGACAGGAGGAGGAAACTGCCATATAAGAGCTCGAGAAAATGTAGATCTGAGTTGTCTAGCGAGACGGGGACACCTGGAGAAGGATAAGGGCACCTGGGGCACCCTGGTATGAGACCTAGGTGCCGTGGTCTATAAAAATGACTAAGGAACTTCCTCCGAGGTCTCACTGGATGCTCACTTGTGTTGGCTTCCTGTCACGTGAATGTTGCTAAACTTCACTACAAATCACAAATGGAGGAAACACCAACAAAACTCCAAACAAAGCATCAAAACCCTAAAAAAGAAAGATGCATATGAAGGGGTTGGACTATCCTCAACTACCAAATGGATGGACTTATCAATGAGGATTGCACTACATCTTATACCTAATGTAGTTCTAGGTGTGTGTGTGTGTGTGAAAATCATGCCCTAGGTGCTCTTATGTCAGTCACACTTTGTGAGTAACGAGTAATAACTAGATATAGAATGTAAGTAAATGGTGCATGGAATAGAATTAAATCCCCCCTATAAAGTGTGATGGAGCCATATGGATGTAAATGGAGCAATAAAAGCCTTTGATGGATGCAACCTTAAGTGGAGATACTAGTGCTTAGTGTTTGGTCCCTCGTTATGGTCTCACACCTTTATATTTATATGGTTCTCTTGATCTAATTTCGTAATTAACCTCGAAAAGTCCAACCACCAAAATGATAGAAAGCTCAAACAATTAGAAAGTTTCCAAAAGGTGAGAGTAAAGTGCAAAGAGGATCAGGGCATCTGGGGTGCCCCAGTCAATAATAGGGAAAACACATTATGCAAATATGGACTGGGCAAGTGCGGGTACAAGGTCAAAAGTAACGACATAAAGCAAAGTAAAATGGCCAAAGACATGGGTTAATTAGTACTCGTTTTCACTCAAAAACCATTTCAATAGTAGTATGAGACCGAGACTAAATAATTACCCAAAGTGAGTGATTTAGTGTCTACATTTGCCCCCACTTTATGTTGGTGAGCGAAAAGCTCGGTAACATAAAGTAAATCGAGATTTGTACTTGATATCCACGTAGAGTGTTGTAGAAAACGTGCCGATGGATTAGACAAAGCGTGGAGTGAAAAAAACATATGGAGCATGGAGACTAAAGATGTAAAAGTGTAAAAAGTGATGTGAGTGAACCTAGGGTGGAAGTGTGTGTGTAGATGTCAACGTGTGCGATGTAGTTGCATGTTAGTATGTTATATTTGTGATGTTGAGTGATGTGGTTGTTGTTGTTGGATGTTTACTTCCCATACGGATGAACTTACAAAGGAGAAGATGATCACACACACACACACACACACACACACACACACACACACACACATATACATATATATTTTTATATATATATATATATGAAAAAAGTATGTAAAGAAAGTATGAAAATGAAAAAGGAACATATGCACTTGATCTGTGATGAGAAAAAGGGTGTAGAAAGGATCCTGTCAATGTTGGTGAAGTGTAATTTTTTGGGCAATCTCATGCCACTAGCCAAAGAAGTGTAGGGAGAAAGACGTAGTATTCTCTAACTTGTAACTGCTTCCTAAAAGCATGTGAAGAGATCTCTGTACTGTTTGTTTTTTTGGGTGATCCGACGCCATTGGCCGAAGAAACGTCGGGAGGAAATTTTGATGTTGCTCCTGTTTTCACCCTAAAATTCCATCCTTTTTCAAAGACAAATTTCCAAAATTTTGAGTTTGTATCCTTTGGAAGGGTTCTGGTAAAGAGAGCAATTCAAAAATTTAGAAAATTTCATTCTTTTGAGCCATTTTTAGTGTTTTGCAGTTGAATCAGATATTTTAATCCCTTGGGTCCCAAGTGTCATTGGGCCTCTAGTTCACCAATTTGCCACTTTCTCCACACTACTCTATTTGTGGTTGAGTCAGATATTTTTGTCCCATGTGTCCTAGGTACACTTAGGCCTCTTGTTCGCCAATTTTCTGCTTTCGCCGCATTACTCTGCTCATTAGCTTTTTCGGGTTTGTGCGTCCCTTGTGTCCCAACATCCCATTGGCCATTTGTGCTCTCCGGACCCACTTTTTCTGCATCATTTGAATCAGCTCCACGTGTCCCAGTGTCCCATGGACCATCTATGCTCTCTAGACCCACATTTTCTGCACTCCTCTTGGATCATGTATTTCACCTTTGCGTGTCCCTCATGTCCCAATGTCCCATAGACCGTCTGGGCCATTTTTTTCTGCTTTTTGTCTTTTTGAGTCAGTGTGAGGGAAATTTATTGTGCATTCATGATTTTATCTCTCCATTCATTCCAACTCATGGCTATTTAAATAGAGGTAACCGTTCATTCATTTTCATACTTGCTAGCTCATTCCCTCCCGTTCAAATTTGTGTAAATCAAGTTGTTGCCTGCATCTGTGCTTCTATATTTTCTCTTGCATGGATTATTTTGAGATTGTAATATACTACATTAAAGGTTATCTTCTCTCTACCTTTGTTACGATGAAGATGCAATATCAAGGGCATGAACGCCTCTCCTTGTTGGAAACCTCCATTCCTAACATCAGTGACAGTGAAGCTCGAAATCTAGACCTTGACGATTTTTGGAGCAGACTTGGATGTGATAACCCTACTCCCATCGCTCAAATGATAAGAAACAATGGGATTACATTTGCAGACGGTTTTCCTATCTCTGTTTAGTGTGTTTATACCATGCTCACTTGTGGGGCTTGTTTTAATCTGGACTCCAAAGAAATTGTTAATGTACATGGTGATGAAATTACATGATTAGATTCCGAAGCTATCTGTATTGCCCCACACATCCCAATGGCTGAAGGTGCCAATACCCTCACCCTTTCTCAAGCATAAGCACTATTTGACTAGGATAGTGAGATATATAAGGCTAGGGTAGCTAAGTCTTGGTTGAAGACCCCTAAGAAGGGAGCATCTAGACTTTTGAAATCATTGTTCAGGGTTAATTTCACTGAATAGCTTTCAAACATCAGCACCCTTTTGGCTAGAATCTTGGGAATGCCATCTAAAAATGAGTTTCTCTTTTGGATGTGTCCCTTTATTAACATCATTTTTGAGGGGAAGCAAAATTTGAATTGGAGTGAGATTATTTGTGAAAACCTAACAGAGCAGTTGGTAATTGTTCACAAAACTCGAACATTCTACATGTCATCCTACCTTATGTACACCATTGCAGCATCCAGGAAATGGCTTGGTCTCACTTTCGTTGAAGATAAGAAAGATGCCCCCATATATGAATACTTCCCTCAGTTAACCCTTAAAGTCAACAATCATAATTTAAGGAGAGTTAATGATGCATTCACCATGTACATTGTGAGGCTCTTGGAAGGAAATATTGCTCGGATATTTTCTAAGGAAGCAAAGAATTTAATATCTAACTATGGAAGCTTCTACACTCAATTAAGAAAATTCTCATATATCAGGTTGGCTGGTTTTGAAGGTTCACCTCTAAAGCTTCCTATGTTCTGTAATGATAAAATGGCTCTTGTTGAGATTTACATGTAATTGGATAAGCTCTACCAAACCTGCAGAGATAAGAAGATTACTGGCATTCATTTTCCTATCTCCCTGGGAAATTATACATGCAGGACAACCTTGGATGCCCAAAACATTGATAGAACCATTGTTCCCCTCACTATTCATCTCTTTAAACCCAAAACTTGCTTTGATATTAAATGATACATTGCTAAGAATTTTAGGATGGTCTTCTATCACCTTGCTGACACTGAAGATTATTGGGCTGATTACACAAATTATTTTGAAGCTGATAGAAGGTACTTCGGAAGACTTTCTCTTCAACATCATAGACTTCAACGGCTATAAAGTACCCGATGGACTCGAGGATGATGATGAGGACTTGCAATCTATTGAGTGTGAGAGGTCTATTAAACACACTCCTCTGGAAACCATTGATTGGTTTGTAAAAGAGAGAGATGACTTGAAGGAAGTAATAAATCCTGTTATTGTGAGAACCAAACTATGGTTTGATAGGAATATGCCAGTCTTCAGGATGAACAAAGCCCAGTATTTTTCAAAGGAAAATTCTTCTCCTAGGAAGGAAGAACCTATGCCCAATATTGAGGTGCACGAAAAATCTATTTCATCCTCCTCGATAAAGGTAATACCTGAAGAAAGTTAAAGGCATCAAACAAGAGTTGGTTGAAGAGGAAATTCTTCTAGAGCAGTCAGAGGTCCCTATAGGGTCAGAAAATATTGTTGTTTTTAGTGAGGATAACAGTGAAGAGATGAAAGAAGAAGAAGAAACCCCTGTCATTACTGCTGACATAGAAAATTAAGGTCAAATGACTGAACCTCTAGGTTTGATGGATACTTCTTCTAAGGATCTTTCTAAAAATGTGTCAACTTCCCCATTGGAGACATCAGTAGTGCAGACATTAAGTGCAATGAGTTCACTTGCACTCAGATCTATTGCTCCTTCTATCTCTTCCTCTTCCTTTGGTTTGGTTCAACCTTTCATTGATAACAAGAAAAGAAAATATTATTCTCAAGTTGTAGTTCCCAATTTTGATGATGTGGCCACCTTGCTCGGTGCTACTCCTCCTCCTCCGGCAAAGAAATCAAATACCACCTCAAGGTTGGTGTCAAATTCATAGGGTCAACAGTTCATGGAGATTTCAGAGCCTAAGGTGGATAAGGAGGAGGAAGATATTTTGGTTTCTGATATAGAGCTTACAAGAATCCCACTTGGGGAGTCTACACCTGAAAGTGAGGTTCATAACCTAAGAGAAACTGTGACCAAAGTCATTGAGTGAGTGGAGAAGGGTAAACAAACTATGGAGAAATTAGAAGAACATAACCAAGTTATTTCAAATTTTGTAAAATCCCTATTGGCAAAGGACAAGGTCTTGGATCTGGCCCCACTGGCTGCTCTTCCACCTCCCATAGTTCTCAACAATGATGAAGTCCAGACCATCAAAGATATTCACAAATATACTACCTATGGAAAGGCCATTGAAGTGATGGTCAATGATATGATAGTGGCTAGATTGAACTTCATTGAAGAGGCCTTCAAGTCATATGAGAAGGTGTTCAAGTTACAGCTGAAATTCACCACAACAATCAGTGGCTTGGAAAAATAACTAAAGATCTGGTGTGAATGTATTCAAGATCTCTGTTCAATGAGCTACACAAATGAGAAGATTTTATTGGAAAGCAAAGTATTTGATGAAGCCAAGAACAATCTATCAAAATCCTAGGTTTTCAGTATTGATTGGAAGATCAAGGTTTTGGAGGAAGCAGTGGGAGAACTGAAAAATATGTGGTAGAACGGGGAAGCTTTCAAGATTTGTGTCTTTTTTGCCTTCTAAGATATTCATTGTTAGATCCAGAATGAGGCCTCAGGTAATCAATTTTCTATTTAGGAGATCAAGGCTCAGTTCAACACCTTCATCAAGGAATATATTTTCAAAGAAGAGTCAATGTCTAAAGAGAAGATGAAAGGTGTCTTCTCTCTCCAATCAGCTATCACCGAGGCAAACAAAGAGTTTCTGGAAAACACAGAGTTTGAGAAGGATATGGAGAAGTGTCTTGGCATGTGGACTCATGCCACTTCCAACACTACCATCCCAAAGTGCATGGAGATAGCTAAAACATTGAAATATTTAGACATCGGATTCTTAAGATGGTTGGTCCCTCTAAACCCCCTTCAAAATTTTTTGCTCCTGAGTCCTAAGTACATATAAGGTTATATTATGTTATCTATATTACTTGAAAGTACTGTTGTGTTCTTTGATTTCAGTTTCTTTGTTCTTCCACTCTTAAGTATTGATAATCTATGTTGGTATGAAACATTTCAAAGTATTAGAAGTCCTCATGAATATAAAAGTTGTATATGTGTATATAAGCTTCGTTGTTTACTTTCAATAAGGGAACCTCTCCCATAAAGAGGAGGGACTTGTTGTCACCTGATTGTTGATTACTGTAAAGTACTATTTTAAAAACCAACACCTCAAACCTATAATTGCTCCACGGAATGCTAAGGACAACCTATCCTATAAAATCCATTACGTATGGAGTTCTATGGACTGGTTTGAACCCACTCAATGTATAACCCACTATGTCTTGGACATAAAACTGAAAAAAAAAACTGAATAGTACTGGTATTGTGTTGTGTAGTGTGTAAACCCAAATGATGCCCCCTCTTTGGGAGTGCAGGTGACATTGCAGATGGGAGAATGTGGGCCCAAAAGAGGACTAACCACGGAAATTGTACCTTACAGGGGGAAGGTAGTGTGCTTGGTAGAAACCAATGCATACTCAAACAAGTGGCTAGGAAAACAAGTGTTAGTACGAACAAACATGTACGTAGAAAACAATTCTAAGCTACCAAAACAATGTGTAAGCTAGAATGTAAGTAAACACGCGAGAAAACAATCATAGACTGTGAAAAGTTGGTTGCAAACATTATACATCACTCATGATGTTGCAAGACGCTCAAGGCCATAGCGACCACAAACAAACATACAAGCGTGCACACAAAACAAAGGGAAATGCCCGCAATTAATAGCAAACAAAGACAAACAAGTACAAACAATAGATAACCATGGTAGCAAGTAATCTTGCAATACAAATGTTGCACATGAAGCACCCGTTAGCATGTTAGAAATATAAAATATATGTCAAAAGTGTGTATAACCAATAAAGTAAAGTGTTAAGTAGAAAATGAGACAATAACATCTGTAGCATACGAAAGTGATTCCCCCAGGAGCTTTTGTGGGATTGGTAGTAGCAAAGCATCCATGATGTGTGTAGAAGATTTGTATCTGTGATGACAACTAGAAAAGGACATGAACGTGCATGTGTGTATGGTAAAGATAATGACATACAAGAAATCTATCTAGCATGTGTAGTAAATTGAACATGAACAAATAAGTGTAAGCAAAAGTAAATGTGACCAAGATATGCAACATGATGTGGATGGATGGAATGGAATACATAATTGATGGTAGGATCCGTGTGCCCTCCAAGTGAATGGAATTATATGCATTGAGGTTCATTTGTTTATGCCCCCTCAGCAATCAAGAATGAACCATAAACGAGAGTGTGTCATCGGGAAATGGTCGAAGTGTGTGTTGTGTATAGCGCACTATGGTGAATGTGTAGTTAGAATATGTAACCTAGAGGTGAAGATGTGCGTGACATTGTAGCCTAAGTGTATATCACGACAAGATGAACAAAGGAGTGATGATTTAGCCTAAAGTGTATATCACTAAATGTTGATTAGAATAGGTGATGATGCTAGTGTAAGTGATGATGTAGCCTAGGGTGTATATCACTACAAGATGAGGATAAGAAGTTGCGCTATATCCTAAAGCGTATACCACCAAGTGATGTAAGTGGGAGTGACGATGTAGCCTATGGTGTATATCACTAAATTAGGTATGTTGCATGATAAAAGGTTGAACGATGAAAGTTCAAATGTGATGAGGCCCATTTTTTATTTATACCCTCAACAGTCCAGTATGAACTATGAGACTAGAGTGCGTCATCGGGTAATGAGTGCAGCACATGTGATTAGATGCGTAAGATGTGTAGGAGATGTAGTGTAATGTGTAATGTATAGGATGTAATGCAATAAGTATAAATGATATAGGTGTTAACTATGTATAATGTATGAAACACAAAGTGTAAATAACACATGATATAGGTAATATGTAAGATGTAGGATGTTTGAGGATATGTAACGTGCAATGTGTAGTATCTACGGTGCATTGTGTGGGGTTAATGTGTATAGGATGCCCTTAATAATCAAGTGTGAACCAAAGCACAAGAGTGTTTCATCAGGTAATGTATCAAGAGGTTTTTAATAATGCTTAGAGAATATTAGTCATTAAACATCAAGCATTAATTGTATGAGATGATATTGACATTTAATAGTAATACGAGGGGGGAGGAGCTTGATGCCCTCCAAGTATGTAAGCGATGGAGGTCTAGTCAAAAGAAACTAAGTGGGTCAATGTAAGGAGTAGTTTACTTAACAAAAGTGATGGGACACTGAGGTGATAATGGTGTGTGACCATCAAATGGTTCATCGTCATCGTAATCTTTATCAGGGTCCCAGTCATCAACATAGGCATTGTTTATAGTAGACGACAGAATCACAAGTTTAACTATAGAAGGTGGTTGTTAAGCATGAACTGGTGATGTTGTAGATACCTTTAATGGCTTGGAGGAGTGATCTCAGCCTTAAGAGGAGTTTGCCTAATTTGAATTGATAAAAATGTATATGACTAAGGAGAAGAGGTGACAGAAGACGGACCTTGAGAGGTGATTGTGTAATTTGAGTGGATTGAAGAGACAGTGTTTAACCAACCAAAGAAGGCACATAAGAAGTGGTAGTGGGATGCACATTAGATGTAGAAGGAGCAAATTTAGGAGCCCATTTGGGTACAATATTTATAGGTAGGCATGCAACAAAATGTTGTGTAGTGAATAAGATAAAGCTTAACGTGCTAGATGTTTGATTCATCGTTGTAACACATATCAATCATTGTCATTATGTCCATTGATCTGATGATAATTGTTATATGGATGCCCTTGATATTTTTCTAGCTGATATGAGCACATGTAGTGGACATGGAATGAGGATGAGATGGAGAGGAAGAACAAGCATGAGCTTGAGAGGTGTCCTTGAGATGATGGATTTCAGATTTGAGAGATGCAATCGTGGATTTCATAGCCTTAAATTTATCTTGAAATAAAGAATGCAAAGCTTGAATTGAATCCAACATGGAGGATCACAAAGACTAGGGTCGTCAAATAGATTATCAAAAATAGAAATCACTTAATGTGGCGGTGTATCACTGGGGAGATACATTGTGTTTAGGGATTTCTTAAGAATAGATTGACAATTAAGAGGCATCTTAAGCAAATTAGACAAAGAAATTTCAAGAATTTGGGGAGCCATGATAAAGGAAAAATTAGGATCCTAAGTGTGAAGAGTGAGTTCGGGTTCACCAAAATGATTAAACTAAAATGGAATATATTTTAGCCTAATTTGATTCTATATAAGTAGTAAATAAATAAATAAATGCAATATTCAAAGTACCCAAGCAACTAAACAAGTAAAATATGAAACCCTAATGTGTAAAGAGGGTTAGAAATTCCTTAGTTGATTTGAAGATGTCGCGAGACTATGTCATAGTGGAGACTGGTTGGACATGAGGAGGAAACCGCCACATAAGAGCTTAGGAAAATGAAGATTTGAGCTATTTAGCCAGACTGGGGTGCTTGGAGAAGCATAGGGGCACCTAGGACACCTTCGTATGAGATATGGGTGCCTTGGTCTATAGAAATGACCAAGGAACCTCCTTTGAGGTGTCACAAGATGCTCACATGTGTTTGCTTCTTGTCACGTGAATTTCGTTGAACTTCGTTGGATGTCGCTGAAAATCAAAGATGAAGGAAACGCCTTCAAAACCCCAAGCAAAGCATCAAAACCCTAAAAAAGAAAGATGCATATAAATGGGTTGGACTGTCCTTAGTTGCCAAATGGATTGACTTATCATTGAGTGTTCCAGTACATCTCAAACCCAATGTAGTTCTAGGTGTGTGTGAGAAAATCGTGCCCTAGGTCCTCTTGTGCCTGTCGCACTTTGTGAGTAGTGAGAAATAACTAGATGTAGAATGTAAGTAAATGGTGCATGGAAAATAATTAACTCCCCTCCTATGAAGTGTGATGTAGAATAACCAACCTTTGTCCTTGTGATGAAGCTAGATGGTTACAAATGGAGCAATATAAACCTTTGATGGATGTAACCTTAGATATAAATACTAGTGCTTAGTGCTTGGTCCCTTATTATGGTCTCATAACTTTATATTTATATGGCTCTTTTATTTAATTTTGTAATTAACCCTAAAAAGTGCAACCACCAAAAATATGGAAAGCTCGAATGGCTATAAAGTGCCCAAAAGGTGAGAGTAAAGTGCATAGAGGATTAAGGTGCCCCATAGGGCATCAGGGCGTCTAGGCGCCCCAGTCAGCAATAGGGAAAACGCATGAAAATATAGACTGGGCAAGTGCGGGTGCAATGTCGAGTGTAATAATAGAAAGCAAAGTAAAATGGCCAAAGACATGGGTTAGTTAGTACTATTTTCCACTCAAAAACCATATGAATAGTAGTATGAGACCGGGACTAAATAATTACCCAAAGTGTGCGATTTAGTGTCTACACCCGTGTCCAACATCATTTTCAAGACTTTTAATTTACAGGGAGCAGTTACGACATAGTTCTATCCCTGTTCAACACTTTACACTTCCCAAACCAGTCCTAGATTACACAAGATTCATTTAAGTCATATATCCCTCCTATTTAATTATACTTTTGCATTGCTCGAGTGCTTAACATTTGCATGTCTACTATATTTTATCATACATGTTACTATGCAATTATATTTAATTCTATTTTTATTAAATCATTTGGTGAAACCGCTTTTCTTCAAACTTCTTTCCCCTATATCCCAAAAACCCTCATGGCTAAGAAGAGGTTCTCATCTCCTAAGCACCATATGGACCATACATAATTAAACCCTGTCTTTGACGATGTTGCTTTGAAATTTGAATTTTGTGACCTCTACTGAAACCCTCAATGTGATTCTTCCATCATCCAACAACTTCTTGCTTTCCAAAACACCCATCCTACTAACTTTCACAACTCTAGCATTTATATAGTCTCTCCTAACCAAAACTTTACTTTGTGTTTTCCTTTCTCTTCCGTAGTCACCCATGTTATGGCACCTTCTTCCACTCCTTTTATAGCACATGATAATATTACTATAAATTCTTTGCTTGATCATGTTCTTGGTTGTGATAATATGGATTTCAATACTTCTATTTTTAATGTTGAAAAAGTACATATGTGTGATGTTATTTCTACTAGTAGTCAAGATGAATGCAAAGTTGTATCTCCTACTCTTCCTACTTCTAAAAGTGATTTTAATGAATGCAATGATAGATATGATATTAATACTCCTACCACTTCCTTTTATGTTGATGATAGTTTTGATGAAATACTTGCTTGTGAAAATATGTTTGATAGTGATGTAGATTATGCTTTTGATCATGAACATGTTAGTGATGATGTTACTTCTATTACAATTGTTGAATGTGAATTTACTACTCCATTTTCTTCTCTTTCTGAAGTTGTTATTCAGGATGATTCTACTCCTACTACTAATACATCTCTTATTAAATATTTTGAGTCTACATCTAGCATTCCCATCGAGCCTCCATGTTCCTCTCCTCCTCTTCCTTCTTATTTTGATGTTGTTTCTCATGATGATTCTACTCTTATTGCTAGTACATATCTTATTATATCTTCCGAGTCTACATCTATTATTCCCATCGAGCCTCCATGTTCCTATCCTCCTCTTCCACCTCTTCCTTCTTCTTCTGATGTTATTGCTCATGATGTTTCTACTCCTACTATGAGTACACCTCTTATTATATATTATGAGTCTACATCTAGCATTCTCATAGAGACTTCGTGTTCTTCTCCTCATCATCCCTCCACATCCGCTACTTCTTCTCACATTCCCATGATCACTAACAATGGAAAAATCCAACCTCTCAATATGCCTCTTACTTCACCTACCATTCCTTCACATGATATTTTATCTCTCATGCATTCCGTTGGCACTTTGCAATCTCAAGTTCATATTCTCACTCTTGAAATTAAAGCATATTATGCTTCCATTAACAATAATTATTTGCATGGCAATCCTATTCTTGAAAAGATTCACAATTATGCTTTCTGAAAGGACTTCATCATGCCTAATTTCTCATGTTTCGATGGTAGTAGAAATCCTTATTTACATCTCAAGAATTATCGCTCGGCCATGTCTACTTACTCTAATGATCACTTATTACTCAAAGCATTTCATCATAGTCTTACTGATCACACTCTCCAATTGTACACTTATTTGCCTTATGGATCCACGGGTACTTATTATGATATGGAGGATGTTTTCTTAGACAATTTATTTCTAACAGTGGTCCTAAGGTCACATATGAACACGTATCTTCATTGCATAAAGGAAATAAATAACCAATTTTAGATTACATTTTATGCTTTATTCTTGTATGCATCAATTAATATTTTAGCCCACTAATTTAGAAAATGAATTTATCTTTTGTTATGGCTTAATTCCTGCATCAAAAGAAAAATGATTATATGATACATGTGAATCTTTTACTCTCTTTTTCTACAAAGTCATTGATTTAGAACAAGATTTAATTATTGCACATGTTATAACACACCCTTCCATTTCTTATACTACTTCTTCGTCTACTACCCCTTGTCTTCTATCCATTCAGCTCCCTCCGCGTAAGTGATATTCTTCTCCTCCACCATGTCGACATACAACTAAGTATTCTCCACATCCTACTCGTGAACCATTACAATTCTCACATAATACAAAACCTCATGATGTCTTGCGTGCTTTACTTTACAAGCGCTTAATTTGATTACCTTTTACAGAGTATCATTCACCTCACCGCTTACAACACCAGCATGAATGCCCTTTTTGCAATCTCCACTGCATCAATGGTCGTGGTGATAATGAGTGTTATGCTCTCCATGATCATTTGCAACAATTTGAATACAAAGGTGTTATTGCTTTCCACTTGCCCTCTCGTGAACACTCTCTTTCTCCTATTCCACATAAGTGTGCTTCCACTTATGTTCACTTATCTCCTTCACCTCCATCTAAAGTTCTCATCCATCCAACTCCTAAGGTCATCATCCATCCACATCCTCTATCAAATCCACCTATGGTTGCATCATCTCATTCTTCACAAATTTATACACTACCTCATTAGTGTCCTAATCCTCTTACTTCCACACTTCCTCCCACCACACCTTTTATTCTTGGCCCCATCCCATATGGCATCCAATTTGGAAATTATTCTCACACCGTTGTTGCTTCACATGCTTCATCTATGCCTTACAGGCCGCTTAATCTCTAGTAGATGACATCCACTTCCCATTTCATTACCGTATGACACACTCTCATGTTATGGTTCACACTTGACTGTCGAGGGAATACTACATCACTGAACCTTTTCTTTCAATACTCGTGCATTGTGCTTTATGTCATATATTTTCTAGAACCTCTTTTCGTATGTGAAAAACTCATTTCCCGATGACGCACTCTTATTCTATGGTTCATTCTTGACTGTTGAGGGGGGATTTATAAATGAACCTCATTCTCACACTAGGGGGAAATCACTACTCTTTCCCCCCTCTTCATCACAATCACATGCAATTACAACCATTATCTTACATAATCTCATCATACAAACACCAACACATTGTTATTCTATTCTCTTACATTCCTCTTTCACACTATCCATTATATTTACATCATATACATATATTTCTATTCATCACATTCTATGTTGTTCATTCTCATTCAAATACAAATCCTATTATAATCATTATTTATCTATTTCTTTCCACATCATCATGAATTTCAAATCAAATCAACCATTTCAACAATACTTATCAACCCACAAGTGCAAACAACAATCATAAAATCATATCCCAATGTACATCAATAACACATGATATATATATATATAGTCAAAAATCATAACTTAAAAAATAAAATCGTTGTGGTGCAAGGCCTCATGCATTACTACAATATCTGCAATATATCATACATCATCCTTGATATCGCTATATACAATAATGGGAGCTCTAGAACTATAAGCTTCACCATTCAATCTATGTCGTTGATCCCACCCTATATATATATCCAACTGACTCCATAATATAGCAAACTTAGATGTCTGCTCTATAAATCGGTGTTGTAGCTCCACATATTTAACAAACACATATTGAGCTAAGGATCCTCCTCCTACAACCTACCTATCTCACGCAGTCTCTACACGAGCCTCATCGCGTTCACTCAATAACACAGTACACGTGGTTACTGCTATAACCACCAGCTCAAACAAATGAGCATATTCACCTGTAATAACATAAACTCTCTTTAGGATTCCACCTCCCATGAGTACATATGGGGGCATGTTTCACCTCAATGTGTGTATCAATGAATATATAATCAACGACCAATAGGCATCACCTACATTCATAAAAACCACCATTAGTTACTACACAGCTTTGCGATATATAATAACTAAACAAAAACTATCATATAAAAATACACAATACTTACGTTTTGCTATCGCAGCTGCCATACCATCTACATCAAGGGTAGGTTCTTGCCCCTCTATCCTCCAACTGCTGGTCCACCAGCCACATCTACCACCACTGGAAATAACAACACCCATCGATGTGACACCCACCACTCATTCTAATCTTGAGTGTACCCCACGTCATCAACTTTTATAGGCTCTACAGACACATCTACGTCATTTAGACCATGATGCACTAGTTGTGCTCCTATTGGGTCAGGCCTCATGTCTACTTGTCTCAAAACTCTAGTAGATCTTAACTATATATATGTCTTTGGGGGCACATCCTAATCCATACCAAACTATCTAGATACTCTCTCACTATAGAACAAATCTATCACACCTAGTAAGAAATCTTCTAACCACATGGTGCGCTGAATGCACCGCAACTCCACATCATCCTCTATCCACCCACCATAGTCTCTATATGGTCTCCATATATTGGCCCCAAGGCCCATCTAATCTAGCATCGACCTATAGGTGGTCATATCCATCCTCCTGCTATGGTTACCTACCCACCTCGTGACAAATATCTCAAGTCAAGTCCAATCAACCCATGGCCCACTAAGTGGCTTCAGTATCACTATATGCTCATATGCCCATACGCGTAACAAATTCATGGCTCTTAGTCCACCCTCATGATCATCCTAAGTCAACCTATATAAATCTCTATACAAGTGGGCCAATACACACCGTGCCCATGCATACCTAGTCCCATGTTCCTCTATAGTGTGAAAAATATCATGCATCTTATACAATATACCAGCTTCGCCACCCTCTACTATTACCAACGACACTATAATCACTGTAATAAAATTCTGGAACCACATAACATTAGATCTCAATATCACATCTAAACTGATATGAGTCTTTGCCTGTACTCATGTCACTGTAAAGTACTATCTCACTGCCCTCATCTTACTATAGGAATCCACTACAGTCATCACATATACTCTCTCTCCTACAATAAACAACCGCAATATCTTGTATACACCCTCCAGGGTCATTCTCATCTCACCAGTAGGCAACTAGAATGTACACATATTTGCGCACTATTTATCACACAAAACAATCAACATAGGCATATTATGGGGTTACCCCCCCAAATCTAGCAACGTGTCACAGGATTGCACTATCCAATATATCCCATTCTGTGTGTGATAAGCCCAACGTAAACATTGTACTCAAATGACAGCTAGCCCGAAACTCTCTCGAGTGTATATCCCTCTACACAACACAAACACAACACAATTCTTCCATTAATACACTATACATACTACAAAAATCATTTATCATAGCATCAAACTACACAATATCAACATTTCACAACACAATTCCCAAACCCTACTATGGGACGCCAACGCCCAGGAGAAGGTCACATGTACCCAAAATTAGGTCACTAGCGCCTACAACTAGGTGCTAGTGTCCTCACAGGTAGAAATTCCCTGGCCTGCTCCGCCCAAGTCAGAAATGCCAAAAAATACAAAAAAACATTTTTTACTAAAATTGATGAAAATAAACATATTTGACAAAAAAAAATCAAAAATAATTACACTTACCAACTCATTGGTCATCTGCGAAGCCACGGCCACTGCTACCCTCTCAAATCTAGTCAAACTCATTGTTCTAACACGTGGCATCCTCACACCTCGAAGCTCAAAATCTTAACTAATCTTGGTACAAATGAACTACTATTCAATTTTCTCTATTAATGTATATAGTAATTCCACTTTTTCCTATAGTATAATTATTATTTACAACCATTTTTATAACTAATACACGTTGCACAATTTTGCTCATATCTTGAGCTTCGTAACTTCGTTTGTCTTCTCGTTTACACCATACAAATTGCAATTTCCTCTAACATTGTACCATGCATGTTTCAACATTTCACATTCACATTTGGAACATGGAATATTCAAATATCTATTACCACCGTGACTATACAATCCCATACTTTTTCCTTTACAATTGCAAACATCTTTACTTTCAGCTCAGTGCTCATTTCTACGCCCCACACCCTTTCACCAAAAGGGGGGAATACAATCGAGATCATCCTATAATACCTCTTACGTTATAATACAATCAATTGAAACTCCTAGCATATTACTATTACAACTTTCTTTGATCTCATTCGAATAAAGGTATAATCATTCTATATGATATTTAATATTTTCTACTATTTAAAATCCATTCCCTGAATGATCTAGCCTGGGGGGAAAACACAAAAAATATATCCTTAAGTAATTTACTAAGTACATAATATCAAAGCTATCTTCTATCATTCAAATCAATCAATTAGTACAATAAACATACTTTACTATCTCTCCCATATGACCTAACTTGGGAACTACATCACACTCACTATCACTCCCAGATAACCTAACTTGGGAGTCACTTTACATTTATATTGCTTCTAGATGGCATAACTTGGAAGCCATCTAGAATTATGCAAACTGGAACACTCGTTACTATAGGAGTTGGGGAAATAAAACATCGTTTCCTTTCCTATATTGCTCCTATATGGGTTCTTCAATCACGTACAACACGAAACTAAAATTTAGTCTCTATTTTTTTGCAGTGGTTGGACCTTTTGGGGATGTAGTCATGAATGGAGAGTAAAACTAGACCTCTCTCCCCAACACTCTTCCTCTAGCAGCAGAATGCCCAAATCCTCCCATTTAAAAATAAAATCGAGTTGGGAATTGATTTCTCCCTACTTCTTCAATCTCCTTTGGCAACAAATTCAAAATCTCCAAAATCTCCAAATCATTTCAACTACTTCTCCAAGTGCTCCTAACAATGATTCGCTATCTCCACTTACGCCACATGGGTCAAAATGTTGATCCATGGTTCACCATGCACAAGTTTCTACTTTCTACGCTACTTTGCAACATGACGTCTCTGAATTCTATATAGGTAAGTTCCTTACTTCGTTTACACTACTTGAATTTCATTCAAATAGCACAAAGGGAGCAAATGTAGACACAAAATCAGACACACACACACTACTATTTTACTATGTTTTCAATTGTTATATCCTTGGATTTTAAGTAAGAAAAGTATTCACTAGTGACACAATCCTTTATCCATTTGTTTGTTTCTATTGTCTCTATTATCTTGCCCTCTCACATCTATCATTTCTATACCCAGTTCTAGTCAGGTCACAGGGATCCCTGTCTATCAGTATTTTCACATTTGTCGTCATTTATCCCAGGACACTAGCACCCATTCTAGACACTAGCGCTCATGCACTCCTGTCCATTCTGGGCGCGCCTATCCTCTTTGTTCTTGTTACAATTTTTGACAGTTCTAGTCGGCCTTTCTAGTTTTCTTATCCTTATCCCAAGCTCATTGTCATCCCTTTGGGTCACTAGTGTCGAAATTCAAATAATGGGTCCATATATATACACAACATACACTCTAATATGTTGGTTGACAATTATAAAGGGCAATCTCATCTACATACTATCACTACCATTTCAAGGGACTCCATTTTTGGGCTGCATATATTGCATGAAAAGGAGAAGTGCTTGATTTCATATCACACAATTGCATTTTATCTAGCTACAAGCTTGCTATGTTGGAATCTTTGATGTAAAGGTAGCCTAAGGACATTATTACACACATAAGCACAAAGAACTACATGGAGTTTGGAATGTAGTGTAGTGCTTGGCTGTAAGTTAACTCATCGGGTGACTAGCAGGGTCAGTCTGACTTCATATTTTGAATTTTTCATTCCAATTTGATGTGTTTGTGAGCTTATGCAGGTGGTTATGGTTTGTGTTGCTGGTTACAGGTACCCTCGATGATTACAAAGTGAATATCAAGTGATTAGCATGAAGTGATAGCAAAACCCTAACTACATAGGAAAAAGCAAATTCTGACCTTCTGCGCAGTCACCAACACCCAGGTGCCCTTGTTCAGCACTAGGTACCCATGTCTGGCATCGGTCTCAAGTCCTAGAATTTACAGGGAGTAGTTGCGACATAGTTCCATCCATGTTCAACACTTTACACCACCCATACCAGTCCCAAATTGCACAGGATTTAGCTAAGTCATTTATCCCTCATATTTACATATAGGTTTATATTGCTTGAGTGCTTAACATTTTAATATCTACTGTAATTTATCATATATGTTACTCTATAATTAGATTTAATTCTATTTTTATTAAATTGGGTTCATCCTCTTCTAGATGAAAATATGAATAGCAGAAGGCAATATGTGTTGTAGCTAAGTATGTACTATGTGTAAGACATATAACATTGTGAATCAGGTCGGAATCAACAACATAAGAAAATGGAGGATCTACTACGTGATAATCCATGTGAACTTCACCGGACTTGTTTGTTTCAACGTGATTAGGTAATGGATCCATGAACAATTTTATGTGTGCATTAGGTTGAGAAACTATTGTGTTGCTTTAAATGGTATAGAGAAATAGTGTCGTTGTTGAGAAGATCATTTATTTTCTTACGCAATAAAAAATCTATATTCGTAGAGTGTCCATGGAATTAGTAATTATTGCAAAAGAAGCAGCCATCGAACTTAGATCCTTATTTTATCATATCAATGGTATTAGGTTATGGTAGTTAGATCATATTACTGTCAAGTAAATTTTGTAGGATAATATGTGGAGGTCACAACAAAGAGTTGTATCATAGTGTAGAAGCCATCATAAGAGTTTTTGTAAGAGCAAGTTATGTGACATTATTATTATCATCTAGCTTTCCTTGGTGTGAGGATTTTTCTTGAAACTTCTTGTTATTATATGGCTACCTAGTCTCATAAGTCAACATGTTGGTTTTCAAAAGCTTGGTATTATATACATTGACCATTTGACATAGGTTATCAAAGGATGCATAATTAATAAACATGTTTTATTCACGGAGCTTTGAGATTGGAATACCAATGAACTCTTCAATCAATACTTTTTCATCGATATGCTTAGGTCTACATCAAAGCAAAATATTGTATAAAAATACATAATCCGACAATCTTTCATGAAATAATTACTTGGATTGAGTGATTTTTGCAAAGTATAACCATCATCCAATATTGAGTTAGAAACGTACAAGGATACTATTGGATAGAGCTTGAAATGTTAGTATGAAACCTGGAGGGTGTATATAGAACAAATCAAGTCCATATTCCTTAAAACCATGTGGAAATAACTTTGTAAATAAGGTGTTAGCATCCATATAGTTCATGGAAGAGGTCAAAAAGGTGTGAAGATGATGTTGTGGATTAGTCTTACCACTGTAAAATGAAATCTTCGATGGAGTAAAGCTAAAAGGTAAAGGATAAATGAGAACTTTAGGTGTTAATCTGTTATTGAATAACATAATGGAGCTCATGGTGATTTGTGATTGATTTTGTGATAAAAGAGTTATTTTTTACTTGCATGGCTTAAACTTGCTTGAGATTATCCTTAAGAACATTACCCATAAATGATGTATTAGGTATTGGTGCATAAGTTGTTGTAGACACAAAATCATGCACTTTGGGTAATTATTTAGTCCTAATCACATACTACTATTTAATATGACTCCTAAGTAAGAAAAGTATTAATTAACCCATGTCTTTGGCCACCTTTGCTTACTTTCAGTTTCTCTTTGTGGTGTTATACACTTTCTTGCCCTGTCTGACCTTTAACCTTTCAATTTCTCTGAGTTTGGAAACCAGCACCTACCCAGAACATCAACGTCAGGAGCCCTCATCCACCCTAGGCGCCTCTGAGCTCTTTGTACTTTGATCACATCTCATGGGTTCTTTCTATCTGTTTGGACATCTTATCTTTTTGGTATTCAAAATTTTCGGGGTTAATTATAAAATTCAAGCAAGGGAATCATATAAACATAAATTTATGTGACCATAATAAAGTACCGAACACTAAACATTAACTATCATCACCTAAGGTTGCATCCAAAGGCTAATATAGAACATTCAAGCATCCATTCAAGGGTAATGGACTACATTCTTTTGCATACACTTCATACGAGGGGAATTTCATTCTATTCCATCCACACATCTACTTACATCTTTTACATCTAGTTATTTCTTACTATCAAGTGTGACACACACAAGAGCTACCTAGGGCACGATTCTTCACACACACATAGAACTACATTGGTTCTAAAATGTAGTGTGTCACTCAGTCATAAGATCATTTGTTTGACAGATGAGGACATTCTGACCCCTCATTTGCATTATTTTAGTTTTGGGATTTGATGCATTTTTTAGGGTTTTACAGGTCAATTATTTATTGCAAGTTATTAGTGACATTGGCAAACTTTGTGTGACATACTAGCGACAAGAAGCAAAGGATAGTAAACATCTTGTGACCCATTGAAGGAGGTTTTCTGAGGTTTTGGCCAGACACAGGCACCTAGAACTGGTTTGTAGCGCCAGCAGGAACCCCTGACCCATCCTAGGCACCCCAGTCTAGGCAGATAATGTGATCACACAATTTTTCGAGCCCCTATGTGACATTTCTCCTTCTCTATTCATCAGTTCGTCACTTCGGCACAGTCCAAATTTAATTATGAATCAACTATGTCTTTTTATATCCTCCTTGTAACTAGGGTTTCATACTTCCTAGCTTAATTTTCTTGGGTCTATTTTGTACTTAATTTTTATTCAATTATTGTTACATTACAATAAAATTTAGGCATTTATAAATCCCATATTTTCTTAATCAATTGTATTATGTGTATATGTAGTAGCTTGGGGAACTATTTGTAATGCCCACATAATTGGAACATTAGGTTTAAGTGAGGGTTGATTAAATTCTTAAGAAGTCACACCTAAAAGGGGAGAAGATCTCATAAATAGTGGATTTTTGGGCAGCTCACTTTATTGTTGGCGAGTTACTTGTAATATTGTAAGAATATAATCAAGATGTTGTAGCTTATCCTTAAGTAATCATGCATAGATATCCATTTCTAATGTAGGCATAGTTTGTTAAATTACATATGTTTGATTGGCACAGGACTCTAATTAGTCACCTTCATGGTCATACATGGTCTCAATGATAGTTGTATTTTTTGTAATATATGTGGGATCGCCATGAACATAAAAAAATATTATTGTCATTTGTGTTGGGAATAACTTAAATGAGACAAGACAAAGGATCCTTAGGTATATGGGGCATTTTCTTACAATTTTAAGGAACTAGGGATGTTTGGATGTGTTCTATTTGAGTGTGAGCTAATCATGCACTATGAAGTGTCTAAGTTGTGGATTTAGCTTAGTTAGATGGCATATGAAGATATCATCTTATTTTTTTCTAAAGGGAATTATTTTTTTCGTAAAAAATTAAGAGGATAAATACTAGCCATGAAACCAATGAGGACACATTTAAATCTGAAACCCTAAAGGAAAAAATAGAAACCATAGTTGCATCTAATTGTAAATAATTAGGTTCGCCAAAATGTGATATCCAAGTTATTTTTTTTCTAATTTAAAGTTAATTATCATATTTAAATATGATCTAAAATTAGAAATAAAGTGAATATAGTAAATCATCAGTCATATATCATGTATTATTTAGTATATTCATCTCATATATGCTTTTGAAAGCTAGATAAAGTAAGTGTGGCTTAGGGTTAAGAAATATTGTACTCATTTGTTGGCCAAGATGGAGTGGCAATGATATAAAAGTGTACAAGAAGGTTGTGCATAATGTCATTGAACTATCCTAAATATCCAAGAGTATGGATCTAAGAGGGGGATTTAGCTACCTATCTAAGGCAAAGTCACCCACATAACTTTATATTATGTTAATGACCTTGTCCCATGTAGGGTTTAACTAAATCTATCCATTGGCACTATGATATTTTTCATTTGTAGTTTTTTTAACTTTGTTTATAATTTTGCAATCTTGATTTTTCTCAAGATCAGGGATTCTTCTTTGAAACCTAGATATCCTTTTTGAATACCTAAAAAGGTGTTAGCCTTATAAAGTCGAGTTTCCCCCACAACACATATGTAGTGATAATCTGAAGAGGCATTAAACCCCCATCGTCGCACACCTAATTAATGAGTGTAAGATTTATAATATCAATGTTTTTTCCCGTAAAGAAACCAATAGGAGCTTTGAAACTCGACATTGATATTTAGTGTAGATGTAAATTTACAAAACAACCTGGGGCATTTGTATAGGATGTATAGGATCGAGGAGCATACTATGTGCATTATTTGTTTTTAAACTAATGCTAATGCAAGTAAAGATTAACACCTAATAGCCTCAATTAGAAAAAGTTAAACAAAATACTAAGCACCATCAAGATAAGAATTAAATAAGGCTAGATACTAACATTCATCATATTTAAAACATTGAAACTAACAATGTTAAGTGTCTAAATCCTCTATTCTCTAACAACAAATAAATGAATGGACCTATGTAGGCTCCATGGCAATAAAAAATGGTTGTCTTTGGTATTCCAAGAACCTAGGAATGAGGGCTTGTCAAAGTTGGGCTACAAGACCCTTTTGACACCTCTCATATGACCTAAGCACTTAGGAAAAGGCTTAACTCTCCAAGATGATGAACTCTCAAGAAAACAAAGGAAAGCTTTTAGTCTATTTTGCTATATGCTTTGCATTTGTCTTCTCAAGAAGTTTAGGTGTAGGTATAAAGGTAGAAGGACGGCTCCTTATATAGCCCAATGGATAAAGGAAACACTTCATCCCTTTGCATGTGGGATTAAGGTAAAACAAGATTATGAATGGATAAGGTTGCTTTATAAAATGTAACCTTACTTTAGAAGGGTTTAATTTATGCTTAGCAAGTCATGGGAGTTGGAGGGGTGCTTTAATTAATCAAAGGTGATTAACTAATAGGTAGATGTAAGCTTATAGGAGCTAATTAGAGGAATATTAGTACGATTTAGGCTATTAGAAGGGGATTAAATGAATTAAATATTGATTTATTGGTTAAATGAAAGGGAAAACTAATTAAATAATAATAATTAATTAGTCTAGATAGAAGAGGTGATTAATTAATGGAAGGTTGTTAATCAAGATGTTAGTTGGATAGGTGACTTAACTAATTATCGTATTGTAATTAATTAACGACAATAAGAGAGAAGATGAGTGCTTTTAACGATATGTTGTCAATTTGCGAGAAAGGAGATAATTAGCGCAATTTAAGTATTTAAATTGCTCGAGCGTAATTATGGGTGTCTACACATACAAGTGCACATATATGAAATGTTGACTTGAAAAGGTCTATGACCTTAGTTTTGATCAATAAGGAGTTGTTATACTTAGTTTCATCTCCAAATTCCTCCTCAAACTCTTGCAATGCAGTTTCCCTCCAAAATGCATTATTTGAAACTTCAATATTTCTTTGTCTAGTTTTAGGCCTTTTATTTGAGCTAAACTTCATATGAGGGCTTGGAATTTAGGTGGAAGTCTAATGATACCTAGTTACATATCTTTCGATGTTGATCACTGATGATCAAGCATCTCACATGTGCCTAACTTAACCACAAACCTCTTAGTATGGAAAAATGAGGCTAGAGTTAAGAAGCAACTACTTCATTTTGAAGGAGATAATAGGAAAAGAGGCTTGGAATTCAAAGAGGAATAAGAATGAAAGTTTGAAAATGAGTAATAGAGCAGCGTGTAGAGAAATAAGACAAAATTTGAAGAAAAATTGCTAAACACATAGTCTTAAATGTGACAATTCTGTATATTGGTCTAGAAAGGTTAAGAACTTCATACGTTTGGTGTATTTCAAGAAATGGAAGGCATTTACAAAAAATATCGATGAAATGGGGAAGTTTTAAATTCATGATTCATGATAGATTTGTTGTTGAATAACTTATAGCTCTAGTTTTCATATACAGTCTTGTAGAACATTGTTTCTTTATATTCAATTTCTAAGTTTTCTTATTTTTCACGTGTGAAATTGGATAAGGTGACTAGTCATGTGTTATTCAAAGTCCTAAGAGGTGTTTGGAGGTGTGATTAAGTATAAATATCATAAATATTGGGTCAAAAAAATTATCTCCAAATCCCTTGCTCGGTGTGTTGTGATAATCTAAAATCTCAATCACTCGAGATTTTCCACAAGCACGAACTCCCCTTTTCTCAAGTCCAAATATTTTTTCAAAAAATAACCCATCTCTTTCTGGTTCATAAGTTTTATAATCTAAAGTATAGTTTGTAGTCACTTCTCCATTGGATTAATAGGCTATGTATATATGGGAGATAGTCATGCTCATAACTCAACTCATCGTGTCGCCCCCATAGAGATCCACTATCGGGCCTATCGGTGGGAGGCTCGTATAGGTTTTAGGAGTTCAAAACATGCATAATATGTACTAAATCTTGTGTCAAAGAAGGAACATGGTCTAATAGTCATGGAGACTGTGTTTAAATCTTTAACCCAAGTCTTCTTAAGTGTATAATATGTTAATCCCAATTTTACCATTGTCAAAGACCTTGAAGTATCTAGTTAGAGGTAGAGTAGATAAATTTGGTGCCTTTTTACCTATATACAATGTGTAATGTGATAGGAGCAACGTTCCCCCCAACGGATGTATATGAGATGAGGTTCATTTATAAAAGACCCCTTAACAATCAAGAATGAACCATAGAACAAGAGTGCATCATCAGGAAATGTTTTGAGAATGTGTGTTAGGAAGATAAATCATGAAGCATAGACCGTGAAAAATGAATGTGGTGAGGTTCATTTAAGATTTAGACCCTCAATAATTGAGTATGAACCGTTGAACTAAAGTGTGTCATAAGGTAATGACGATATAAGGTGTGTATCAAGATGTGCAAGAGTACTGAGTAAGATTAATTGTGAAGCATGGAGCGTGATAAAAGATACTATAGAAAACTGATGATGCTAGGAGGGGGAGGAAACACGATGCCCCCAAGTGCGAGAATGATATAAGGTCATCAAACTATAGTGAAGGGTAAGGGCCCTCCACCCAATATCTTAGGAGATAAAGGCATGTGATAATGATCTAAGATCTATGGAGTATGAAAGTAATTACATACATGTGAAGGAGACCTATGTGGTGATGGAGTTGGTGAACACCTAAAAGAAGGGGCTGCCCGAGTAGGGGACTTAGGCCGACGAGATGGGATAGAGGACTGATGTGGATGACAACGTCATGAAGTAGGTTATGTGCGAATAAGAGAACTAGGTGTAGAGTGTGCCTTAGATTTGAGGGGCCCATGAGGGCTAGATGTTGTAACTGGTGTAAAGATATCATCAAGACTAGGCTTAGGCAATGGTGTGAATGATGTAACATCTTTAAGAGTGACAACCTGTTTATTGTGAATGAACTAGAGACATAAATGATTCATCGAAGGGATGGCTTGGGCAGCCCGAAGCCAAGTGATACCTAAGATCATGTCACAATATTTGATTGAAGATACCAGAGTGAATGACACAAGCATGGTAAGAGGCCCAACTGTAACGGGAATCCTAATGTGGCCAAAATAATTAGGAGCTAGATATGTGATATTATATATTGGGAGTTTGATAGCGATAAGAAGTGTAACAAAGCACACAATGATAGGATCCATTAGATAAATAATGGTGTTATTGATGATATATGAACCAATAGAAGCATTTATGTGTAAGGAATCAAAAGTAAATGTAACATGATAATCGTGATCTAAAAATGAAATGAATAGTGGTGATGCATCAACAAAAGCGGCAAATAAGTCAAGAGGGCCATATGAAGGAGGGGGCACAACTTGATATATATGATTAACAGAAGAATTGTGAGTTTTCATGTCATAATTGGGAAAAGGGTCATTGAAGATATTTAGCTTGTTATTATAATTGACTAGTTCATAATTAGATGGCTCAAGGAGCTAGAGTGAATTATTGTCAATAAGATCTTGAACAAGATGAATGAGTTTGAAGCAACGATCAATAGAAAGCCTGATGCATTGGTGATAGCCACATCTTGAATTTTCATCATAATTGTGACCACGGGGGTGAGAGGGGTCGAGATTGAGTGACGGTGGAAGAGTGATTAAATTGCTTTTGATGAGTTGAGGCAATAGAAACTGGGGTGCATAGGGTAATTTAGTGAAAGTACACTTTGGCAGTTGTCATTGAAGCTTTTAAGGAGGAAAGACAGTATTAACAATTGCCTTTGCTTCTATGGGCTTAGGAGATGGCTTGAATGATGATTTAGCTTGAAAATTATTAGAATAGGATTAAGAAGTATCATGATATTTTAATTTCCCCATTGATAAGATTTTGACCTTGCGTAGTTTGTGTGTATGGCATAATTGATCAAAATAAGGAGAAGTCTCAAAGATAACACTCTCGTGAAATGGTGGTAAGAGGCTTTGAACAAAAAGATCTTGTTTTTTTTTTGTTTTTTTAGATTAGATAACTATTTGGTTTTTGGGGGATCCAAAAAACCCACAGTACATATATAACCAGAGCAAAAACCAGGTAAGAGATCAGCCCAACAACGGACAAGGACTCAAAATAGGAAAAACTATCTTGACCCAACCAACAACCCAACAAGGGGTGAGGCCTATAAGCCTCATAAGACTAAATTTTTTTAAATATCCCTTATACAATAGAGTGTAGCAACAAAAAATTAACCCAGATAAGAATAGATAAAAACTAAAAAAGACATAACCAACTAGCATATAGAAAAAGCTCAGACAGACCATTCCACCAAAAGTTCACTAACATTTCCGCTTCTGGGTGCTTCTGGTTTGGGAGCTTGGGACTCCTTCCATACTAATTGGGTTTTCTCTTTGCACCTTCTTATCTGCAGTATCATCTCCAAAAGTGCTCTCATTCTCCAAGATGCTTAGGACCGTGTTGACACCTCCTTTCAGAGATTTACTAGTCCGCTAACAAAAATATCTTGTAATTTTAAATCAGTGAGGACATTGGTCATCTAGCTAGGTTATTTTTGTAACAAAAAGCATAGTAATCTAGATGCTCATTAGATATTTGTTTGATTTGAGCAAGTTATGCATAAGAGATCTTGGTGTTGATATTAATTGAAAAGTAAGCAAGAAAAGCATCAACTAGATGCACAAAAGAAGTTGCTGAATGAACAGGTAGATCATAAAACAAATGCATGGCATAATATTGAAGACTCTTAAGAAATAGATTAGCTAGTAATGTATGATCATCCGTATAGTCAATACACGCCACATGAAAATATCAAAGATTCTCTTAAGGGTCACCATGGTCATTGAAGGTGGGCAGCTTAGGGGTGACAAAGTTAGCAGGAAGTTGATAAGCAAAAATAGTAGGTGTGAAAGGGGTATGAAGGAGTAATGAGGAATCAAGAGATGTAGAGGGGCATGAATTATATTGTTGTTGTTAATGGCTTTGAATTTATAGATCTTGGTATAGAGAAGCTAGGGCATGGGTGTCAGAAGAGGAAACGGGTTGTATATTAGAAGCATTGGGATGAATGAGGTGAGCAATAATACTAGCAATGGAAGTAGGAATGTTAAGGGGTTGGGTGGAGGCCATAAAAGTCGAGGAAGAACCTACAAGAGGCACAAAAGCAACATCTCAAGAGTGTTTAGAAGCAAGTAAAGCATATATAACATGTAGTATATGCACAGGGTTGGTGTGTAAACTAGATGGAAACTGGTGAGCTTGTCTAGTTGTTATTGATCAACATCAGTGTCCTCATTGTATCATTGCTTGCTATCCGAGGTTTCAATTTTTTCCAGAGGAAAATTCTATGAGTTAGAAAATGGGTTATGAAATTCAGCCATTAACTTAGAGGACTTATCGATGGAGGTAGGAAGCTCAACGTACTGAAAGGAATCAAAATGACCACTACGGGTGATGGGCATAAAAGGAAATTCCTAGAGGGAAGGTTGGATTCGAGTGATGGGTTCACCAAATGATTTAATTTAATTTAAATTAAATCTAATTGTAAAGTAACTACTGAAAATAAATAATATATAAATGCTAAAATAAAATGTGACACAAGTAAACTAAGATGTAAAATATAAAACCCTAAGTAAGGAAGAGAGATAAGAGTACTTAGCTTATTTTCAAATTTACAAGAAGTGATATGGGCAAGTGTGACTGAAGGATAGACTACAAACAATGTCGTTACTAATCACTGTAAAATTTAGAACTTGAGAATAATATCGGACAGGGGCGCCTTGTGCTAGACAGGAGCATATGGGTGCTGGTGACTGTTCCTGGTGTTGGTGATTACGCAGAGGATCATAATTTTCTTTTTGTTGTGTCGTAAGGTCTTCATTGTTGTCCCCTATTGATCTCTCGATGTTTGCACTATGATTGCTAAAGGTACATGTAACATGTAAAAGAGAATTTCACATGCACAAGCCCACAAACAGCATTAAACATAAAAAAGGAACATGTAGAATTGGAAGTCAGGCTGACCCGACGGTCAACCTAAGAGTGAACTTACAACCAAGCACTACACTACATCTTAGAATCCATGTTGTTCTTGTTTTTGCATGTGTAGAAATGATGCCATAGGATGTCCTTGTGCAAGTTGCACTTGATAGCAGACTATAGCTATAATGTAGCAATGTAGTAGAATGTGTGGATGGAAAAGAATGAAATAATGAACTTCTCCTTCCTATGTAGTGTATGCAGAGTTGATGCATCCCTTGTCCCTTGAATGGATGCTAGATAAATCCCTTGTAGTGCTTTAGGTGCCTTTTGAATGCAAGCTTAGGTGATGATAGTAATGCTTAGTGCTTGGTCCTTGATTTTGAACACATAACTAAGTATTTTTATGATTCCCTTATTTGAATTTCATATTTGACAACTGGAAGGCCAACTGATAAGTGAAAAAGATTCCCAAAAGATAAAAGAGACCCAAAGAGAGCTAGTAAGGTAGAAAAGGGTCAGGGGTGCCCAGAGGGGACAGGAGCACCTACATGTTGTTGTCCTAGTTGGGCACTGGTATCCTAAGCCATGAAAGATAAACAAGTAAAGTTTTGACTGGGTTGTAGGGTGTGCAAGACCAAATAGAAAACAAGAGACAAAGAAAAGAGACCAAAGATAGTTGTCAATCACTAGTTTTCTTTCTCAAGGATCATGTAAATGCTAGCACACTTTTAGGACCTAGAAATGTACACAAGTGTGTGATTTAGTGTCTATAGTTCCCTTAAAAAATTTACATCGTTTCACGAAATAACACCTAATTTGAAGTTCGTATGTAAAATATATTACCTTTAGAAGGTAGAAAATATTTTACAGTTGCAAAACAGATATCCATATTACATTTTGACATCCAAACCTATTCATAATAACATATATTTGTTTCTTAAAAAAATGAATAGCCACTTTAATTGCAATTATTTAAAATACACATATTTTGGTGTTTTCTTTTTTTGGCCCTTCAACTTGTTGCACTTACCCTTAGATGGAACTCATCCATGTGTAGATAAATGACCGTAATACAAATTTTAGATTGTTGATTGACTAACAATAAATTGTAGCATCCTCAATTAATGAGTATTGCATAAAAGTGTTATTTCATAGGATCTTCCTAACACTATTTTGGAGATTATGACTAGATGGAACTGTGATTGAGATGATTCCATCTCACAAAAAAATATTAAACACTCGTTATTTGTTTCAGATAATACCCATAAATCAAATATTACATTATGAACACAACCACGAGACATCTTGCTCAAAATTTGTCTATCATGTTTTTGGAAAAAGAGTCTTCAAGACATGCCAGTCAACATCAATGAGTTATGGGAGGATATGGAGCATGTATTGACTCCCATTTAACCAATCGTTTGATGTGGATTAGTATTACACTAAGGGGTGGATGTTCTTATTAGGAAAATGTCACACAAAATTAAGTGGCCTCTTACATTAAATTAGAACACTAAAAAATTTATTCTTTTTGAGTACATTTGATATGTATTGGATCAATATGCATGCAAAAATGCTAGGAACATCAACAAAAAATCCACAAGAAGCACAAAATGATATATGATGAAATATTATCGATTGTGCTCATAGTGTCATACTACATGATAAGGTTTGACACTTGCTCACAAATATGTGCAATACACATCCTGCTAGAGATCACAAGCACTGAGAGGGGGGTGAATAAATGTAAATTAATTTTTTTACAATAATGTTAATCTGGAATTCATTAGTTGAGTTCAACAATGTATTATCAGTATTTAAACAAACAGATGCCAAGCAAGATAACACGAAACACATAAATTATAGTGGGAAACCCTTTTGGAAGAAAAACCCACTTGAAACCAAGGCTTTATTAGGAACACCAATTCCAAAGCTTACAATGATTTCGATTGAGCACCCACTCAACCCCTAAAGCACCCACTTCAAATTCTTCAAACACCCACTCAAAGATAAACCTAGCACCCACTCAACAAATTTTAGCAAGCACCCACTTGCAAAGAGCACCCACCACTATAATCTAAGCACCCACTTAGAAATACAATCTCATTACACATACATTGATCACTTAGAATCAAAATTGATTACACAATGGATTATGATCAATTTTCTTTATATGTCTCTCTTTTCTTTGCCACTCTCTTTTGCTCATATGAGTAGAACTCTCTTGCTCAATCAATCAGTCGCATTGATGCTCTTCTCATCTAATATATCTTTAGCAATTAATTTTTTTTCTCTTCTCTTCTCTCTTTCTTCTCTTTTGTAGCTGCTTCAACTTGAATACTTCATTTTCTCACTTGAGAAACCCCCATATTAGCATGGATATTTTCTTTTATAAACTATCAAAATTATCCATCACTTTCTTGGCAAGTCATACACTCTTTCTCTCTAACACCTAAAAATTTGGTCTATTAAGTGCATGCAACTAACTGTTAGTGCAAAATCATAACACCCCCAAATGACCTCTCAGATTTGGCGTTTCAAACTTGTCATTTGATGTGATTTGCATAACATTGAGTCTTCCCCAAAAGTGTGGGACTTTGAAAATGGGAAAACTCTCTAGATTAAGGTTGGTTCTTATTCCTTTGTCTAGGTGCATACATGAAATTTGCAAAGGATTGATTCTTAAACCTAATCTAATATTTCCAAGGAGATGAGGATGAAAGGAATGCAAGAAATTAAAACTTATCTAACCAGGTGATACACCGAAATTATGATGAACATTTGTTTTGCTGATAGGCACAAACCAAAAAAACGCGTACAATAATAAAGCACAGATAACCAGTTTTGTAATGAAAGACCATATGAGAGCAATGAAGACAAGAAAGGGTCGAAAATCAGCCACAAACATGTATTATTGCTCTGCAGATTTGATACAATGCATTTACAAAATGGCCAAAAGGAAAAAAACATGTTGTAATCTAATGGAAGTTCTGAAACTCCATGAATTCATTTGCCAGAGGAAAAGGGGAGCCTATAAAATAGAAGAATGTCCAACCCTTTACAATGAGTTTCGACCCTACTTTTATAGATTCAACACAGAGAGAAGAAAGAGAGAGAATCGAAAAAAACTGGTTCAAAGTTCAACCACTATCATCAATGCCTCCTATAAAATATCTACCCCAAATCTGTCTTGACTGCATCAATTACTAGTTCGGTGCCTCAAAGGAGGGGGGGAAACGACGGATCAGATCGAATCCGATATTGTTGTTGGGGTAAAAATAGATCATGCATTAATGGCCTGAAGACATTTATCCATTTTTTTCCCACCTAACCTCTCCAAACTTAAAGTTCTAGATCTTCATGGTGTAGACGAGGCTGAGATATTTCTAACGGTGGTAGATTTGCTAGATTTTGAGCCCCGAGTTGAAAGATATGCCCATTTGAAATTTGGATCAAGTCCATATTAAAATAGTGGGAAAACCAGTTTAAAAATGGGCCCCCTTTTGAAACTAGACACGTGGAGGTCTGGCGCATGTCTGAGGGCATCCTCTATATTTTGCTTTTTTAGTGGCATGGAGTTGACATGTGGCTTCTTCCGTGACCTGATTTATTTCCTTATGTTTTTGGCTAAGTCCTTTGCTCAGTGGGGTCATATATATGACCGGGGACATGCGACGGCCTGACACTTGTCTGAAAACCCTCCCTTAATTCTTCTCTTGAATTAGCGTCGTGCTGACACTTGGCACCCTCCACTAGCCTGTCTCAATGCATTGACTATTCAACACGACCATGTCCCTTTACAAAACCGGACGCGTGGAGGCCCCGCACTTACTTAGAAACCCACCTAGGATTTACTTTTGAAAGAGCGTCGGGTTGACACGTGGGAGCCTCCACAGGCTCTTGGACTTTTCAACCGCCCCTCTTACCTCTTCGAACCTTGGACTACATGGTGAGTTGGTGTTCGTTTGAGTCTCCACTTTTGGATTAACTTTTTGAGATGCGCCAAGCTGACGCGTGGCAGCTTCTGCTAGCACTTCTATACTTAGCCTTTTTTTAGGCCTGCCCTACCCGCCTTTCGACTTTTAGCTTTGAATCAACCTCCATTTTGGACCTGAGACACGTGGAGGCCTGGCGCTTGTTCAAGCCTCCCTTTTTAGATTCAATCTTTGAAGATGCGTCGTTTGGACACTTGGTAGCGTCCGCTATCTCCTCCATACTTAGTCGATTTTGAGCTTGTTTTGAGCTGTTCCAGAGCCTGAAGACTTTGAACCTTCATCGTTTCTTCTCTCTGAGCCTTTGGCCTCTTTCGACACTATTTTCTTTTTCCCCAACCCTGCTATTCCATTTCTAAGCCGGCCTATAATATGCTTAATGGATTTAAGGCATGGATTCGCTCGACAGAGTCGTTTCTTAAATTTCTTCTTACACAGGGTCATTTGATCTTTTGCAGGCCCCGTCACTCCATTGTAAAGTACCTATGTAACCTGTTTGCAAGGTTTGAATGTGGTTCCTCTTGTTCCTTCTGTGCGGGGTCGTGGTTGATCCAATATTTTTTCAAAGGGCAAAATATGGATAACAATTTGGCAACTCGCAGGGGTATCTACCTGCTAGATGAAAAGACCAGTTACCTTGAAGCATCCATTGGGCATGGAGTCATGATTAATGGCCTGGTACCGACCTTTCTTTCAAAATGGACTCTCCGATTACCCATTTTTCACTTTTTCCTGATCCTGAGCCTACCCGCATGTCTGCACTCTCAATATTTATAAGAAATTGTGAAACAAGGCTTCTGAGAGTAGAAAATTGTTTTAACCCGAGGCTTTCATTTGTCCTTGAATGGGCTGTCTTGAAAACATTCTTTAGTTGCTCTACATTTGTTTTATTTTGAAATTTGCAACTAATAAAGGCAACTATGAGTCTTCTGCCATGAATAGTGAAGGGCCTAGCCTAAGTAGCTCTGGAGCAATACGAACAAAACTTATGTACAAAGACAAAATCATACATGCCTCAAATGAGACATGCAGAGTGTGCACAAGCACTTCTTCTGCTGGAAACAAAGTCTACTCCTACTCCTAAACTAACCAAAGAGAAAAGGGGCTAAAGAAAGCTTGTTATAAGCAGGGAGAAGTAGGTTCCCTTTCTCACAAGAGAAGCATCCATGCAAATGATTTGACACTAAATATGGCTTGTTGTATGAGTGAAAAACTAGCACTTTAAGCCGATCTCAAGTTCCACCCATATCATCAAGGTATCAACATTAATGGAAAATTGAGAACCTCCTCACGATGATTTGCATTGGACTCTAGTAGGTGTTGATGGTGACCCTTGGTGCTTTGATACTCATCCTCATATCCGTTGGAAGTATTGCATGTCTAGTTTTGGCTTCTCCCTTGTTGCTCCAATGAATCTAAATATTTGATTGGGGCAAGGTATGGTCCTTTGAATCTACCCATGGTTCTTAACTCTAACTCCAAGAATGGAGCCTTCTTGTTGACCCTCATGGATGGATGGTGTGGGAGGAATGATAGCCTCATACTCTTTCTCTTCCTCTGCATCAGGTGTGACTTTTGGAAGATCAAAATATTCCAACTTTGATTCATGTGAGTGCATGTTGTAAAGTGTCAGGCTGTGGTTGCATGCTCTCTTCCATGGCAGTAAGCTCTTTTGATTGACAGAATGAATAATGCCAGGGAGAAAAGATTACAATTTCAATTGGCTCCCTCTTATCAAAACATTCTTTTGAGTCTGGTAGGAAATCAAACTCTTTATTGTCCTAGATCTTAACAAGGCACTCTCCAAATCCAACGGCTGATCTTAAAATCTTCATTATCTTCACCATATGAAGCTTCATCTTCAAACATGAAGCTAATGAGTGGTAGGATCCTCCAAAAGATTAGACTTTTGGAGAGGTTGAATTGGAGAGGGGGTTAGATATTTTCTTATACAACTCAGCTCATGATTCAGTGCCTCTGAATTTTTCTTGGTCACCTCCATATGGCTCCTTTTTAACTAGGCTTGGAGCTGGAATGTTCTTCTTCCTTCTCTTCTGAAGAACATAGAAGATTCGTATCTTCCAACCTTGGTTCTAGAGATACATTGTGATACATGAGGCTTGCTGCTCTTGAATGCCCTCCTTCATGGCAGCAGGCTCATATGCTTGGAATATGGATGATGGAAGAGAAAAAAATGTGATCTCCATGGGATTTTCTCCATCAAAGAAATCCTCCAAGTCAGACAGATAATCTACCTCATTGTTGTCTTGTTGCATGTGCTCAACCTCCTCCATGGTGTCTTCCTGATCTGAAACTTTCTCACCATGGTTTCCCTCTTCCTTAAACATGAAGTTTGAAAGATCAAACTCTTCTTTAACATCAAAGCTCAAAGGGGATGAAGTGGGAGGAAGAACTGAAGGTTCTTCTGTAGCTTGCTCCACACTTGGGGCCTCTAAAAATATATGGTCCTCCTCTTGTGAAAATTCAACCTCAACCACCACTGGCTCTTTATGTTGACCTCCTCTATTGGCTTGACCATCAAGGGGATCTTTGTAAACCCAAAATGGCAGCCCAAATCTTCATATTTTCTTTCATTTCTTCTTTGTTGGGCTCCACTTCTTGTTGTTTTCCTTGATTGGATTCTTGAGTCTCTTTCCAACATGGACTTGGGAAAGCAAGAGGAGTGGCAAGTTGGGGTTCAACCAGCTTTGCAATTGTTTGTGGTGGGGAGGGAGGTGGAACTTCTTATTTGTTTTGAGGGGATGACTGTTTGGAAGGGGAAAGGACAGAAGAACTGAAATGGGGTGGAAGACTAGGGAATGAAGAAATGGAATCAACACTTGGGGTAGAAAATTGGAAGCTTGGAAATTGGAGCTTGGGTTGAGATGGTGTTTCTTGAGAAAGATAAAAATGAAATCTTTGAGATGGTGGACTTACCCATTGACAAGGTTGTCTTGACTCCAACTCGTAAGCCTCGATCTCTTCAGTCTATTGTGCAATTTGGGGCAGCATTTCAACCATGAAGTCTAGCTTCTCTTGAGGGCTATAATGTCTTGGAAAAGGGCCTCCCCATTGACAAGGTGCCCTACAACCAATCTTGAATGCCTTCATTTGTGCCTATGGCCCTGGACTACACCATGCTAGCTTCCATTTTTTGAATCTTCTCTAGCAGACTAGCATCCTCTATGTAGTTGTTATCATTGTATGTGCCCCCTTATTCTTGATAAGCTCTATGGCTAAACTTATTTTGACCCTACTCATATGGGTGAGCATAATGGTCCTGGATTTTATTATAATGTTGATTTAGAGAAGTTGGGAAATGCATTGGAGGTGGATTTCATTGTTGTAACTGTGAATTCCATGAAGGGAATGAAGTCATGATTACACAACCTCATGGAATGGGAAAAAATAAAAGATATAGAAGAATAAAATGGATGAAAATGAGTGGAAATGGATGGAAATGTTCTGCAACTTAGAGAATGGGTTTTTGACCAAACGGAGTCAAATGATGTTCTTGCATGTGCCTCAAAAGGTTGAATCCCAGCAAGAGCACATCTACTTGATGAAATGAAGTGGTAAGGTACCTCAGACCTGTCCCACTACGCGTGCTAAAAATATTAATGCAAAATCATAGCACCCCCAGATGACCTCTCATATTTGGCATTTCAAACTTGTCATTTGATGTGATTTGCATAACATTGAGTCTTCCCCAAAAGTGTGGGACTTTGCAAATGGGAAAACACTCCATATTAAGGTTGGTTCCTATTCCTTTGTCTAGGTGCATACGTGAAATTTGTAAAGTATTGATTCTTAAACCTAATCTAATATTGTCAAGGAGACAAGGATGAAAGGAATGCAAGAAATTAAAACTAGGCTAACCAAGTGATACACCGAAGGAATGATGAACATTTTTTTTTATGATACGCACAAACCAAAAAAATGCGTACAATAATCAAGCACAGATAACCAATTTTGCAATGAAAGACCAGATGAGAGCAATGAAGACAAGAAAGGGTCAAAAATCAGCCACAAATATGTATTATTACTCTACATATTTGATACAATGCATTTAAAAAATGGCCAAAAGGTAGAAAATGTGTTGCAATCTAATAGAAGGTTTGAAACTCCACGAATTCATTTGTTACAGGAAAAGGGGAGCCAGCAAAATAGAATAATGTCGAACCCTTTACAATGAGTCCCAACCCTACTTTTATAGATTCAACACAGAGAGAAGAAAGAAAGAGAATCAGAAAAAACTGGTTCGAAGTTCAACCACTATCATTAATGCCTCCTACAAAATATCTACCCCAAATCTGTCTTGACTGCATCAATTACTAGTTTGGCACCTCTAAGAAAGGGGGAAATGGTGGATCAGATCGAATCTGATCTAGTTATTGGGGAAAAAATAGATCCTGCATTAATGGCCCAAAGACATTTATCCGTTTTTATCCCACCTAACCTCTCCAAACTTAAAGTTTCAGATCTTCATGGCATAGACAAGGCTGAGATATTTCTAATGGTGGCATATTTTCTGGATTTCAAGCCTCGAGTCAAAATATATGCCCATTTGAAATTTGGATCGGGTCCATATAAAAATAGTGGGAAAACCAATTTGAAAATGGGCCCCCTTTTTAAACTGGACACGTGGAGGGTTGGCACATGTCTAAGGGAAGCCTCTGTATTTTTCTTTCTGAGTGGCATGGGGTTGACACGTGGCTTCTTCCGCAACCTACTTGATTAACTTATTTTTTTGGCTAATTCATTTGCTTGGTGGGGTCATATATCTGACTGGAGATACGCGGTAGCCTGGCACTTGTCTGAAAACCCTCCCTTAATTCAGCTTTTGAATTAGCACCATGCTAACACTTGGCACCCTCTGTTGGCCTATCTCAATGCATTAACTATTCAACCTGACCTTGTCCCTTTATGAAATTGGATGCGTGGAGGCCCTGTGCTTACTTAGAAACCTGCTAATGATTTACTTTTGAAAGAGTGTCAGGTTGACATGTGGGAGCCTTCGCAGGCTCTTGGAATTTTCAATGGCCCCTCTTACCTCTTTGAACCTTGGACTACGTGGTGAGCTGGCACTCCTTTGAGTCTCTACTTTTGGATTAACTTTTGGAGATGCGTCAAGTTGACCTGTTGCGGCTTCCACTAGCACTTCTATACTTAGTCTTTTTTTAGGCCCACCCTGCCCACCTTTTGAATTTTAGCTTTGACTTTGCCTCCAATTTGGACCTGGGATACGTGGAGGCCTAACGCTTGTTCAAACCTCCCTTTTTGGATTCAATCTTTGAAGATGCATCATTTGGACACTTGGCAACGTCCACTGTCTCCTCCATACTTAGTCGATTTTGAGCTCGTTCTTAACTATTCCGGAGCCCGAAGACTTCGAACCTTCACCATTTCTTCTCTTTGAGCCTCTAGCCTCTTTCAGCACTATTTTCTCCTTCCCTAACACTGTTATTCCATTCCCGAGCCTGCCTATAATCTGTTTAATGGATTTAAGGCACGGATTCGCTCGACAGAGTCATTTCTTGAATTTCTTCTTACACATGGTCGTTTGATCTTTCACAAGCCATGCCACTCCATTGTAGAGTCCCTTTGCAACCTGCTTGCAAGGTTTGAATGTGGTTCCTCTGGTTCCTTCTGTGTAGGGTCGTGGTTGATCCAATATTTTGTTGAGAGAAAAATATGGATAACACTAACTTCGTATTTATTCTTTGTATATCCGGCTTGATTTAACTATTTTCTATGCTTTAATTTGGGAACCATTTATGAGAAGATACCTAAAATATATTTTTTCATCTTTATTAGGATTTTTAACGTGACCGAGATAAGCAAACCGCTTTCTTCTCTGATATTTAGTTTCACCTAGAAATCAGGATTTTAATAGAGAATGTAACTGCATTTCCACAAAGTCAAAGAGCATTAAATGTTGACAGATGGAACTGGAGATTTCTTCTTTTTTCGTGAAACTCAATTTGTGTACATAGCCACAATAATTATATGATAGAATCATCATCGATTTGAAAGATTAGAGTTTCACTTGTCCATGTTTAAATCATTTTAATTGTTCTCGAGGCCTATCCAGTCCACATTTTTTCATTCTGCAACTTTCATTAGCTACTATGACTTTTTCCTTTGCATCGCAGCAATATCCTTTGATGTGTGGCATTTCCTCTTTGATGGAGGATTTTTCAATTATCCATGGATTTCAATTACTTTTCGTGGCTTTTGAAATGTTTTGCGGCTTTCCTCCTTTTCCCGTTGTCTTTGTTAGTATTTCGTGGATTTGTTCCATGTTCACATATATTTTCTTTTGTCTGCAGATTTTATAGTTCTCCGCGGCTATTTTTAGTCTTTTGCGGCTTTTATCCTTATCTGCGGCTTCCTCCAAACTTTCATTACCCCCATGAATTTTCTTTCACATCCGCGGATTCACCTTTCTCTCTCGTGGCTTCCTTCTTTTGTTTTACGGCTTCATCCCGTTACCTGCAACTCTCACTAAGCCTCCACAGCTTCTTTTTAAACTTCTACAACTAACTCCTCATATCCACAGCATGCACAAAAGTTGATTAAGTCCCTTAGAACTTATCCTTGATCATCTTGAAGCCTATGAGAGTTGACACTATCAATTAACCTTCACATTTCTCTTGCTAAGGCTTTATTTCCATACATGGTTGATCTTGAGATACCTGTACAACACTTGCACTATACATTTTCCCATTTTTCCATTAATGTAACTTGATATCAATGAAAACACATATGACAATGACAAAGGTCCAAAAAACTGTTCATGTAGGATATTTACCATGCACATATTTTATGTACATGGGATTCCTCCACATAGGCGATTCACCATGCTTAGGTGTCCTAGGGTGTCATTATGGCCTTACACGCATCATAAAGTGTCATAGGAGTTACATTTGACCAGATATTCCGGGAATGTAACTCCCACCTCTTGATACGGCTACATTTGTGGGGGAATTACACACCCCACTACTATATGTACACCCTTTCATCTTGAGCATTACATGATGGAATGGAATAGAGTATGGGATTTGAGACTTTTTCCCTTAATGCATGCACATTGCTCTCATGGGTGATTTCTTGCTTCGATCTTGAAGCTACATAATTTTGTGGTTGAGTGCAATGTTTTGATGCTCATAGAATTCCCTCCAGATCTTTGTCATTCCTTCAACATGGTATCAGAGCTCGGGGATCAGAATCGTGTTGCTCGCAATAGTTTCTTACTACTCTTTGTCTCGTAGTTTCTTGTGCAAGCTCTCCTTTGCATGTACTCTACTTGCATTTTTTTAAGGGACTTGTGCTTGGTGTTTTCAGCCTTCCAGGAAGATAGTGGTTGATTCATTTGCAGGGGTTCTTTGGACCACCACTCGGTTTTGCTTTGGCATGGACCTGTGGTTCATTGTTGTCTCACAGGTTACCTTTCCATGGACGTTTTCTGCAACGGTGGCTTGTGCTTTGGTCTTCTCAACTCATGTTTTAGCCTCCACTCCTCATGATTCAAAGTTACTTGCTTGTGCATTAGTGGAACAGACTCTTCCTTTGCCTTGCTTCTACCATTTTGCACCTACATGTGCATTGGAGCTCCTTCCCAACTCGTACTGTTTGAATCATTTCTCACTACTGCATCGTGTTGGACCCAGGACCCAATTCTTGGTCCCACTCATGGGCAGATTACACAGTAAATCGTGTTTTTGCTCCAGGAGTAATCGATTCGAGCTCTACTCTTCTCTGTTGACCCAAATTCGAGATTTTGCATTGTGTTCTCGTCTTGGAATTCCTTGCTCGTGCCTCTGCCTCACATTGTTCGTCGTGCCTTGTTCTCTATTTGCATTTGGCTTGTTGAGTTGCTCAGGAAACTACTTGCATTTCCATGCACATCCACTCGCAGGTTCCTTCACCAGAACCATTTCACCTCACCTACTCATTGGTTTAGTTAGAGGTCAGTGCTTAACATGTGGATCTGGCTTAGACCTACGTGAAATCATGCCTCTTTAATGCAAACAGTCACATCCCTCTTCAAGGTGGACTCTGTTGGACGGTTACACTGGACATGTGGCACCGAATTTGCTCAATAAGGCTGGATTCCAGCTTAGCTCATGGACGTGGCATCACTCTCAGCTTGGCATGTCACTACTGACTCGGTTTCTCTGTCTAACTTGGCTTTGTAACACCACTCAAGCTTGTTTGATAATTTGGGCTCTGTTTTGTTGTGCTATGTGCAACTCCCCTTATCATTGCCTCCTAGTTGTCTAGAGGGATCTCTACCCATGGACGTTACTCTGCTAAGCCTGTGTGGACGTGGAGACCTGTGCATTCCCATAACCATTTGACCGTTCGCTGTTGCTTCAACGCTTCTGTTGGTATATGACACGTGGCCTCAGCTCATCCTGTTTTCTCAGACCGTTTCACGGTTACAAACCTACACACGTGGCCCAACACCTTTAACTTCTTCACAGGAATCCTGCCCTCAAGCAACTCTTGTTGCATCTAGCACTTAGCACCAACTCAACATTGGCTCGAACGGCTTGTGCTTCCCCTCAGCCAACTCGCCATGGAGAGCCATCAAACAGCTCGGTCGTAGCACCTCCATTCCCTTTTAGAATTGTTTGAAGGTTAAAACAATCTCTTTTTAATGTTTTAAGGTTAAAAACATTCATTTTATGGCATTGTAATAATTTTAAGGCTTCATTTTGCTTGTTAAGTATGCCCTTCCTACGTGTGTCGAAGACGGAGGGCGAGGTCCGGGGTTGGCAGGAGGCTAATTCCCCCTCGCAAGAAAACAAACCCTACCTAAAATTTGATGCCATTTCCAACGAGTACCCACACGACACCCTTTGCACCCATTTCGGGCACTTTTTTAATCAGTTTGCAAAGCTTATTGAGCATTTTCCATTAGTTGCGGGAATCGTTTTCTTGCTATAACTTTTGACTCGCTGCTCGGTTTTGAGCACTTCTTTAGTCAAATTTGCATGATTTTTTGCACATTATGTGATGACATTGTCAGTTTTTGTAAACGAACTACTTTATAAAGTGCCGCATTCTGGGGGGGTTCACTAGTACTCTTATGTTTTCACACGTAGACGCATTATTGGTCGAGTCCGACGTCTTGCTTTTGTGCACCTTACACTTCTTGCTTCCGCATCATGGAGGGTGCTCTTTCCAGACTTGAGCATCATAGGATCTCTTTACAGCCTCCGCCACTTCTCACCAGGAGAGGGAACTATTCAGCTTGGCATGCTTCCATGGAACGTTACTTCACTCACGAGGGTCTTTCACCCTTCTTACTTGGGCTAGATCCTGCACCCACTGATCTTCGTCATCTGGAGGACTTCCTTGACACTTGCAACCATGTTTTTGGTCACATAATGATGCATGTCTCCATATCTCTCTGGTTTCACGTGGCAGAATCACATCCTCCCCACCGTGTCTGGAGCATTCTTCAGTCCCTCTATGGAGACCCTTCACATACTACCGCCGTTGTTGCTACTGCTGATTCAGTTGTCTCCTCTATTTCTTCATGTGATGATAGTTCCACTGACACAGACTCACTTGGTTCTACTTCTGATGACGAGGATTGTGCACCCAGTTCTGATGTCGAGAGTACTACAAAGGACTCTTCTCCTCCTCTCACTATTCCAGAGAGTGTTGACACATCCCACATCTCATCAGATATTGAGCAGTCTCCTATACAGTCTCATACAGTCATCACACCCACCTCTTTTCCACCTTTAGTGTGTGAGGCCCCTTTCACTCCTTTACCTTCATTGGATGACTCATACCTATTAGACATCACTCTTCTATTTTTTGAGCCCCCTCATTGGGACGAGTATCTACCTGACCTTAGTTGTCTTTTTGCAAAGTACACTTGTGATGTACTACAGGTTCTACATCCATCTACAAGTATTTTATAGGAGTTCATCATCTCCATTGTTGGGAGTGCCCCTTTTGGGACTCTTACCACTTCCACTTTTTCAGAGACCTTCATTGATCCACCCTTGCTTGTGGATCCATTTTCTATTGTGGGGATGTTTTATTGCCTTCACATCACTTGGACATCCTTTCTACAGGTGTTCACCCTTCATACTCTGACAGTTTTGCACTCGTGACATTACCTTTGGTTCCTTTGCACTCACTTGCTAGACCTATGTCACACTTTCATGGACCAGACTCAGAGTTCTTTGTGTTACTGCCTTCGGTTTCCTTCACGGAGTGGGAAGACTTCCAACACGTCATTTATGTCCTTCCTAAGGGCAGACACACAGTTCGGTGTGGATGGATCTTCTTCAGTCCAAAGGCAGAGGATCTCGTCATCGACATTCTTTTGGGAGACCTCCTAGAGCTGCAGAGTTCAGATCCGTCCATGGCATCTTCTGCATTCCTCTTGTCTCCCTCTTCTTCTCTCTTCTTCTTCTTTTCGAGAGATTGCCTCTTTGTACATAGGTACCTTTACAGGCTCGTATGTGGATGAGACCCATCTTTGAGATCTTTCTTAGATTAGAGAGTGGGCTTGTCTCTCTTTTGGGGGGGAGTTTTTCCCACTGGATTTTCTCCTTTTACTCCACTTTTCAAGAGCTTCTTGTTCATGGTTACCTCATCAGGCTTGTTGTCGGGACCCACCTCTTCTTGTTTTCATCTATGTGTCCACCTAAGCTATGCTTCAGGGGGGGTGTTGGTGTAGGATATTTACCATGCACATATTTTAAGTACATGGGATTCCTCCACATAGGTGATTCACCATGCTTAGGTGTCCTAGGGTGTCATTATGGTCTTACACACGTCATAGAGCATCATAGGAGTTACATTTGATTGGCTATTCTGAGAATGTAACTCCCACCTCTTGATGGCTACATTTGTGGGGGAGTTACACACCCCACTACTATATGTACACCCTTTCATCTTGAGCATTACATGGTGGAATGGAATAGAGTATGGGATTTGATACTTTTTCCCTTAATGCATGCACATTGCTCTCAAGGGTGATTTCTTGCTTCGATCTTGAAGCTACATCATTTTGTGGTTGAGTGCAATATTTTGACACTCATGAATTCCCTCCAGATCTTTGTCATTCCTCCGAAAAAAACACCCCCTTTTTCATTGATGGCAACACCGTAGAAACCTACCTACTTTGATGGAAAAAAAACTTGCATACCTAGTTTTTGATAACACTTTGTATCTCTTCCTTGTCTTATTTCTGATTTCAAATTCTCTCCCCCTTTGACAACAATGAAAAAGGACCATCTATGCCACATAATGATGAAAATGCAAGTAAGCTGGATAATTCATGTTCTTACCTCATGAAGATCCCCATAGGCACATGATTCTTGATCTTATGCTGGTATATTCATGGCATAATGCTCCCCCTGAGATGATGCATACTTTGACAAGATGAGCTAGCATACTAGCTCCCCCTTGCAAAAGTATTGTTTTACACTAATTAGGAGTTTATATTACATGAGAATTCTCCCTTACCTTGTCTTCACACTTTCTAGTTATTGGTGGGATCATGAATGACCCCCAACTCATTCCATAAGTGCTCAAATATAGCTTTTGGCACTGGCTTGGTCATAATATCTGCAATTTCTTCTTGTATGCTCACATACTCTAGGCTGATTTTCTTGTCATTCTCTTGTTCCCTCAAGAAATGATACCGAATTGGAATATGTTTGGTCTTTGAGTGGAACATGGGGTTCCATGATACACTTATTGCACTTGTGCTATCATAACACAAAGGAATTGGACTATCATATTTTACCTTGTAATCCTCCAATGTCTGCTTCATCCAAAGAACTTGAGTGCAACACATTGTGGTAGCTATATATTCTGCTTCACATGTTGAGAGTTCCACAAATGATTTCTTCTTACTCGACCAAGATACTAGACAATTTCCAACAAATAATGCTCAGCTACTTGTAATCTTCCTGTCATCAACACTTCCTGCCCAATCAACATTTGTATATGATTTTATGTTGAAGTCACTGTTTTTGGGGTACCAAAGACCATAATCAATTGTTCCCATAAAATATTTTAGTATTCTCTTGACTTCCTTGAGGTGTGTTTCCCTTGGATCTTCTTGGAATCTTCCAACTAGGCCCATCGCCTGCATGATATCAGGTCTTGATGTTGTGGAGTAGAGTAGACTACCTATCATGGATCTGTACAGAGTTTTGTCTACTTTTGGTGAGTTGTCCTCTTTGCTCAACTTGCATCCTACTTCCATTGGTGTTCCTATAGGTCTGCATTCTTCCATCCTAAACCTTTTCAAAATTTCTTTGATATACTTGGTTAGGATATGAAGATACCTTGGTCTGATTGACTGATTTGTAAGCCCAAAAAGAATGAGAGGTCCCCTAGCATAGACATTTGAAATTCTTCTTTCATTATATCAGCAAATTCATATGTCATTTTTTCATAATCTCCTCCAAAAATAATATCATTCACTTATACGATGACAATAATTAGATGATCTCCTTCTTCCTTGATGTAGAGATTACTGTCAGTAACACCTTTTTAAAAACCCTTCTCAATGAGGTATGAATCCAATCTATTGTACCAAGCTCTAGGAGCTTGTTTAAGTCCATATAAGGCCTTTTTCAACCTACACACATGATCTTTATATTCAGTTAGTGAAAATCCATCAGGTTGTTCAATATATACCTCTTCATTCAGAAAACCATTTAGGAAGGCTAATTTCACATCCATTTGAAAGACTTTGATTTTCTTGTAAGCCATGTATGCTAGAAACAGTATGATTGCTTCCATCCTTACCACTGGTGCAAATGTTTCATCAAAGTCAATTCCTTCCATTTGTGCATATCCTTTGCACACACTTCTAGTCTTGTTTCTTGTCACCTCTCCTTTCTCATTATGTTTGTTTCTGAAAACCCATTTTGTTCCTATCATGTTTTTGTCCTTCGGTCATAGCACAAGCTCCCAAGTTTTATTCTTCTCAATTTGATTTAGTTCTTCATTCATGGCGTCTACCCAATGTTGATCCTTGGTGGGTTCTCTCATGGATAAGAGTGTTACGTCTTCATGATTCTACTGATCTCTTAGTCTTCTTCTTGTAAGAATGTCACCTCTTTGTTTCCAATGATCTGATTTGATGGATGATCCCTCTTAACTTGTCTTGAGGGTGTCTTAGTGTTTGGTCTTTCTTCCAATTCATCTACTTCTTCACGCGGACTATCCATTTCTTCATCATCTTCTTGTTCTTCATGACTATCATTGTGATGAGTGCTAGACTTGGGAGTCTCATCCACCTTTACATTTGTGCTTTCAACAATCTTCTGCAACCTCTTATTGTAGCACCTGTAAGCCACACTAACTATTGAATAACCAAGGAATATGCCTTCATCACACCTAGAGTCAAATTTACCCAAGTTGTCTTTAGCTCTTTTGATGTAACATTTACTTCCAAAGACTCTTATGTGTTTTACATTGGCTGGTATGTTTTTCCACAATTCATGAGTCTTGTAACTGTTTATTCTTAATGTCGCTATGTTTAGAATGTACATTGTTGTGTTGACTGCTTCACTCCAATATCTATCTAGGAGTTTAGATTCATTTAACATAGTTCTTTCCATTTCTTACACAATCTTGTTTTTCATCTCAACAACCCCATTTTGTTGAGGTGTTCTTGCAGCAGAGAATTGTCTTCTAATTCCATGTTCTTCATAAAATTCATCGAACTCATTTGACCAGAATTCTCCACCTCTGTCTGATCTCAAGCATTTGATTTTGGTGTTCTTCTCATTCTCCACAAGTTCCTTGAAGATTTTAAATCTTTCCAGAGCTTCTGATTTTTGCTTTAAGCAAACCACCCATGTCATTGTGGTGTAATCATCTATTAATAACATGAAATATACATCTCCTTGTATGCTTTCAGTTATGGTAGGCCCACACATATCTGTATGAATCAGTTCTAGAGGTCTAGTGGTAGAATACTCTTTGGACTTGAAGGATCTCCTTGTTTGTTTACCATGTAGACAAGCCTTACATAATGTGTCTTTTGGTTTTACAATCTTTGGCATGTATCTCACACCACCCTTAGCACTTAGCTTTAAAATATTTTCAAAAATCATATGGCATAGTCTCTTATGCCACAACTAGCTATAATCAACTTTACTTAAGAGATATTTTTCTTTTTTTATTTCATTCAGGACATACATATTGTTCTTGGTTCGTTTGTCTTTTGCAACTTTTTTTCATGTTTTTCCATTTATGATATTACATCCTTTGTCATGAAATATTTCATTGTAACCTTTCTTGAACATTTGACTCACACTTAGAAGATTATGTTTGAGGCCTTCAATACATAATACATTTTCTGTGATTGTTTTCCCACTATGAAGACTCAAAGTTCCCTTTCCAACTATGTTTGTTGAGTTTTTATCAGCAAATCTAACAGCTCCTAATGCATTGTTTGTCAGAGAGATGAATTTTCTTTTGTCACATGTCATATGAATGTAGCATCCACTATCCAAATACCATATTTTGTCTTAATTCTGCACATGAAATGTGGTTTGCACTATTGAGCAAGACTCTTTTCTTTTGTCGACATCTTTCTTTACAATCTATACCCATTTGTTTTGTTTGGGTGGTTCTTGTTTGCTCGTTGAATTTACATGACTCTTCTTGTGATATTTATAGTGAAAAAACATTATAGTTCATTCCAGAGTATGATGAGTTATATTTTCTTCTATAGCCTCTATCATATTTTCTACATTTCACGGCCTTGTGTCCAAACTAGTTACATGAAAAATAATAACCATAGAAAGAGTGAGTGTACCTCATAGCATAGATGATTCTAGGGTAGTTGTCCTTTTGTTGGCAGCTTTGATAACCTCTTTAGCAATAGAAGAGGTGCTTGGAATTGATGTAGTCTTACTTTCTTCATGCTTTGCAGGATCCTTTTCTTTCTTTCTTCCTTGAACCCTATTCCTGATTTGTCATTTGTATCTCGTTGACTGCTTAGGATACCAGTTAATACATTTGAGCTATTTTCCATATTTTCATACATAATCAGCTTGTTAGTCATTTTCTCCAACTCAGTCTTCAATTGTTCCAATTCTAAATTCAGTTTTGTGCATTCATCCTTCTTCGATTTGTAAGAGTTGGAAATATTTTCTAGTTATGTTTCCAATTCTTTGAGCTCATTGGTTTCTTCTTCTTCTTTCAAGCTTTGTCTTTTCTCAAAGACGCGGATCTGCTCTTCATAATCTTTAAGGTACTTCTCAATTTTTGATTCTTTCTCCTGCACAGTTTCAGTTCTTCAAGAGTGCAAACAAGTTTTGCTTCCAGATTTACACTTGCTTCCAAAGTCTTCATAGTTAACTATACTCTTTCCTCTTAAACTGCATTGTTCATATGCATCCATAGCCATGAACAGACATTCAGATTGAGCTTCATTATCCTCACTTTCAGAGCTTCTAGGATTGTTTGAATCATATTCACTCGATTCTTCTTTGAATAAAAATTCCTTTTGTTTCTGAAAGAATTTCTTCTTTCTGTCTCTCTTCTTGAAATTAGCCTTTTGCTTGGTTTGCTTGTGACTTTCTTCATCATGATCAAATTGAATTTATGTATTCTTGTTTGGATATTTTGCAGAAAAGTGCCCTACTTGTCCACACTCAAAAAATTTCAATGGAAGTTTTCCTTTGTACTTACCTGAGCCTCTTTTTAGTCTTCTTATAAACATCACCTCAATCTTTTCATCATCAGCTTCATCCTCTAAGTCTGATTCTTCTATCTTTAGTTTGGATTGGGTTTCTTTCTTAGCTTTAAATGCCACTTCTTTCTTTGTAGACTTGGATCCAATAGTTCTCATCTCGTATGCTGAAAGAATGCTTTGTAATTCATCCATTGTGAGAGTCTTCATATCTTTGGATTCTTCCACAGCTGAAACCTTTGCATCATATTTGGCAATCAGAGATCTCAGAATCTTTTGGACTATAACTGATTCTTCTAGTTTCTCACCTAGGCCTCTGATCATATTAATAACTTCATCTATTCTCTACATGTAGGATATTATGCTCTCATCATCTTTCAAATTTATATTCTCAAACTGAGCTCTATAGGTCAGCAACTTTGCTAATTTAACTTTATCATCTCCTTCATAAATTCTTTGAAGTTTGGTCCAAATCTCTTTTGCAGTTGTGCAGTGCATTACCTTTACAAACTTTGTTTCAGTCAGGCCGCGTAGGATGGCATTCATGGCTCTTGAGTTGCACTCATATTTTTCCTTGTCTACTGAAGAAGTGATTGGAGTTGTTAGAGGATTGTATCCTTTCTAAACACATTCTCATATGTCAAAACCAAGTGACATGAGATAATGTTTTCATTCTTATTCTCCATAAAGCGTAATTTTTTCCAGTGAAGAGAGGTGATCTTGATAGTGATAAACCACCTTGTGTCTGATTTGTTGCCATGCTTGTGAAAAGAGGATCTCCTTGAAGATGTTAAGCTTCTGCTAGAAGGATGTCACTCTGATACCAATTGTTAGAGATCAAAAGCACTAAGAGGGGGGGTGAATCAATGTGGATTAAATTTTTTTACAATAATGTTAATCCAAAATTCCTTAGTTGAGTGACACAATGTATGATGAGCATTTAATCAAACAAATGCCAAGCAAGTTAACACAAAACACATAAATTATAGTGGGAAACCCTTTCAGGAGAAAAACCCACTTGAAACCAAGGATTTATTAGGAACACCAATTCCAAAGCTTACAATGGTTTCAGTTGAGCTCCCACTCAACTCCTGAAGCACCCACTTCCACTTCAAGAACCCACTTGAAAATTTTATAAGCACCCACTCAATGATTTTAGAAGCAAAACTTACAAGGAGGACCCACCCCTATTATCTAAGCACCCACTTAGAAATATTATTATTACATTTGTTTTGATCTGTCAGAATCAAGATTGCTTACACATCTGATTATGATCACTTTTCTTACTCAATCAATCAGTCACACTGATCACTCTCCTTCTGCTCTCTTCACTCAATCAATCAGTCACAACTGATGCTCTTCTCATCTGATATATATTTAGTAATTAATATGTTTTCTCTCCTTTCTCTCTTTTTCTCTTCTGTAGCTCCTTCAACTTGAATACTTCATTTTCTCACTTGAGCAAACTCCCGTATTACATGGATATTTTATTTTATAGAAAATCAACACTCCCCATCACTTCCTTGGCGTGTTGCACTCTGTCTCTCTATCACCCAAAAATATGGCCTATTAAATTCATGCACCTAACTCCATATTTATTCTCACTATATTCGGCTTGATTTCGCCGTTTTCTATGCATTAATTCAAGATCCATTTATGAGCAGATACCTAAAATAGATTTCTCATCTTTTTAGGATTTCTAACGTGACCAAGATGAGTGAACCACTTTCTTCTCTATTATTTAATTTCGCCTAGAAATCGGGAATTTCATTGAGAATGTAATTGTATTTCCACAAAGTCAAAGAGCATTAAATGTTGATCGTTGGAACTAGAGATTTCTTCATTTTTCATGAAGCTCAAGTTGTGTATATAGTCGTAAAAATCAAACAATCGAATCATTATCGATTTCAAATATTAGAGTTTGACTTGTCCATGTTCAAAGTATTTTATTTGTTCTTGAGCCCCTTTCTCGTTCATTTCGTTCACTTTGATTAACTACTATGACTTTTTTCTTTACATCGCGGTATATCCTTTGATGTGCGGTGTTTCTTCTTAGATAGCATATTTTTCAGTTATCTGCAGCTTTCATTTTCTTTTCACGGATTTTGCAATGTTTCACGGTTTTCCTCCTTTTTCTGTTGTCTTCTTTAGTATTTCATGGATTTGTTCCATGTTCACGGCTATTTTCTTTTAACTACGGCTATTTCTAGTCCTTCACGGCTTTTCTTATTATTCGCTACTTCCTCCAAACTTTCATTACTCCCACAACTTTTCTTTCACATCTGCAGCTTCACCTTTCTCTCTCGCGGCTTCGTTCTTTTACTTTACAGCTTCATCTCATTACCCATGGCTCTCATTAAGCCTCTATGACTTCTTTTTAGACTTTTGCAGCTAACTCCTCATATTTGGGGTAAGCACAAAAGTTGATTAAGTCCCTTAGAACTTATCCTTGATCATCCTAAAGCCTCTGAGAGTTGACATTACCAATCAACCTTCACATTTCTCTTACCAAGGCTTTCTTTCCATACATGGTTGATCTTGAGATACCTACACATCACTTGCATTATACTTTTGCCCCTTTTTCCATCAATGCAATTTGATATCAATGACAACACATATGACAATGAAAAATGTCCAACACATCCAACAATTGACGATCATGACTTATTGTTGAGAAGATATGATGTTACCTTAGATCTATTTATCAAGGAATAATTTGACAATAATATTCATATATTCGCAACAAATGATAAAATGCATAATTATAACACGAGGAAATTGAACTAATTGAAATGATTAATTGTATGTAACATCCCAAGCAAATAAAGGACAACAAATCTAACATTAGCTTAAAATGATGAATTTTATGGAGAGTTATTAATTTCCAAAGATGCAAGGGTGATGATAACCTCTAATCTATAGATAAAAGAAATACTTACATATACAAAACTCTAGGATATGTTTATGGTATTATATATACATGAGAGTGCCCCACTAGAATCACTAACATATATTATGGCGGATTTTGATAGCTATTATAAAATTCCATTTGAAAATTTATCTCCTTATAGAATACCAATTACAATTAGGTTCGGTATTAACAATATAAAAATCATAAGGCTTGACTCTATCCAAAGTAATAATTGATAAAAGACAAAGAGAAAGGATGTAGTTAACATTTTTGGTGATTTATCGTGTAAGGTCATTAGATGGGATTGGAATATCATGACCATTTTTGTATAACCATTATGAAAAGATGAAAATAGGAAAATAACTTTTCAAATAAAAAATTTGAGTAAGAGACACTCACATCCTTAGAAATATGATAGTTTTAACATATTTTATACGCAAGGGAACTAGTTTACAGACATAAATGTGCAACACACTAGGACGACTATATGTATTTTTAAATGTAGTGCCACACTTAGCTAGAATCAGTTGGGGTTTCCCAATAAGTTTAATACAACTCAAGTACCTAACCTTGTTTTTTGTATCCCATGTTTGTTTAATCATGGCTACAAAAAGCTATGGTTTCAAAAAATAAGGCTTAATGTGAGCAACACACGAGAACTAAACATACTAATAATTTGAGCAAGTGAAGGTGTAACAACCTGAAAAATAAGAGACATGCTAACACTTAGTACAAAACAACCAATTTTGTATGAAACTACTAAACGATATGATATGTGTTCAATAGTTTGGTTTCGAGGCATACAAAGCTACAATGAGGCCCTATGTACCTCGTTGAGTCTGCATAATGCCTAGATCATCTTACAAGACTTCCAAATTATTTTCTACAATAACTAAGTGATTTATTCAACCCTAATTTCACCTCTACTTATCTATTGATCGTTTATGTTTGCAAAACCATAGTTTCCAATGTCATACATCAATGTAGACGATTTGATTGTTTATTTGTTCATGTAACAAATTTATATCCTAAATTAATATATATCACTTATTTATTAATTTTAGGGAGTAATTATTTGGTGAACCAACATTTTTATTGAACGCACAACTTAGTTTAGTTGTCTTCCTTGGCTAGACCTTTTGGTGTCAAACCCTAACTATATTGTGTTTTCATTTCTCTCTTGTTGTAGGTTTTTTCTCTAACTTCAGGGTTTATTCTAGTTTTTATGTTTATGGCATGTTTGAAACATATAGTTCCTTCTTATCAATTTGACAAGGGATATCATCCCTCTAACTGGGTCCATGCCCTTCATTAGTTAGAGAATAGGGATCAATTGTGTGCCCATCAAGGAGTTTTTATAATGTTGATCCAATTTGAATACATTCTTCGTACTACTCAATGAGAAAGTTTTGTATGTTGGATTTTCTCACTATCACCCCACACATGCTTATGATCTTATTATTGAGTGTCTTTTTGATAGTCCATCTTGTGACTAAAATTGGGATAAATTCAATCTTTCCATTATAGGCCTAACCCAAAATCTAAATTAGACATTCCTAGCCTTTCTCTACATATTGCATCTTCCTTCACTTGTGAACAAGATATATAACCTACTTCTAATGGCACATGTGCAATATGTTTTGATAATGATCATAGTGCTTATAATTTCAAAGATAATGGTAAATACAATACTAGTGATAATGGGAATGAATATAATGACGATACTATTGAACTTGCTCTTGAATTAGAAACATATCATCTTGTTTGGGATGTTATTCCTTCTACTTTTGGTATAAAGAATGTTTTAATAAAAGATACTATTGAATGATTTTCTAATTATTTTCATGATGGTGGTTGATGATACATGTGAATGGTATTATACTTCATATCATGTAATGCATGAATGACATATTCCCTCACTAAATTATGCAATTGATAGTACTCACCCTCTTTCTTACAATGACATGGTAGATGAAACATAAAATTATATACTTGTGTGTTGTCTTCCTTCTTTTCATATTGCAATACTAAAAAATGAATGCTCTTTTTCTCCCTCTCCTATCCAATGCAAAATGAAAAGAATGTGGAAAGTGCAAATGATACAATTGAATATTCTCTTCTCTTATTTGTTGTTGCAATAAGCACTTTCAAATTTGAATGTGTTATCTCTCCTCTTTCTATTGAAAGAAAAAATTATACATCTACTCGTGTTCTTTTTCTACCTATTATACATGATAATGTAGAAAGTGCTAGTGATGAATCTCTTTCTCCTATTGAACATTTTACAAATAATTCTTCTACTCTTGATGTTACTAAAACTAATGCACTTATTAATTCTATTCCTTTTACAAATGACTTGCATACTATTATCGATTATGTATATTTAGACCCAACATGTGATGTTGCGCCCTTAGTCCATGACACCTTACCCACAATAGGTTCTCTTAAGCACAATGGTTCACTTGCAACTCCTCCTTTAAAAAGGTATAATATGGATGGAAAGATTCAATCCCTTATTTAATATCTTTATACCTATGTTATACCCCTTCATTAGATCGTGTTATTGATTCATGTCTTAGGTGATTTATGACATAAAGTGCATACCTTACCCTTAGGAAACAAAGCCTATAATGCTTGGATTGACTCTAATTCTATATATAAAAATCCAATTGAGCACATGATCTTTCAATTTTCCTTCCCTAGAGATTCAATGCCTAAGTTTCGATCATTTAATGACACTAGAGATACTTTTAAACATCTTAATAGATATCCCCTTTTTATGACCTCCTCTGATAATGATAGACTATTACTAAAAGTATTTCCTAAGCTCCTTACAAACATTAATTGACATCGGTTTAATCATCTCAAAATTTTGAGTACATTTTTAGAGCTTGAGGAAGTCTTCCTCATTAACATTGACAATAAAGATCCTAAGGTCACCTATGAGCATTTTCCTTCTTTACATCAAGGGCAATGCGAGTCTGTATTTGATCATATCTTACACTTCAAAGTATGTATGTAATAATTAATTTATCATCCCACTAATCTATGACCTCAATATATCATTTATCATGGCCTAGCTTATACTCTTAATGAGAAATTGTTTAGTGATACATGTGACTCCTTTCACGATCTTTGTTGTCATGTTTTCGTTCGGAGCAAGAAATCGCTCTCCCATGAGTATCCATATTATCATATATTGATGTCCTATTCCTATTAAATAATCTAATACCAGTGCTATGGTTGACTCATCTCAAAATTTCAGTTAAGTTTTAAATTGCAACAATTCTTTCCATCATAACAGTTCTAGACCTAGTGCCCCTACAAGGCCTCATGTGTTATCTTAAGTGGAGACCACTTTGTTTCAATAAATCTCATGACTGGACACATTATATTTCACTCAGCATGTTGGATAAATGCTTAATTTATTTACCATCTAATGTTCATTCTCCTCCTCATCGACTTGAGTGAGAAAAAGGTCGACCTTTTTGGAACTATCATGGCATCAATGGAAATTGTGACAATGATTGTTATGCATTACATAAAAAATCTCAAACAAATTGAAAATTAAGAGATTTATTTCTTTTAACACACATTATACTATATATAATGAATCTTCATCTCCTACTTCAAGGCATCACTCTATGGAGACTATGATCTCCCACGAGGACCCTTTTTGGGGAAGTTGCGTTTCTCGGTCTCCTAAAAGAGGATTCTCTCATAATACGTCATATCAACCTCCTAAGATTAAATTGGCTGATAGGCCTAAAAATTAATATTGTAAACTAATCAAACAATGATAAATAACATGCACACATTTGTGCTATAAGGAAAATTTAATGCACAATCAATCAATACTCAAAGAACATATAATAATCATAACAATGCATCCTTGATGCTTGGATTTATTTGCATAGTGTTGTCATTGATATCAAAGTGAAGTTATTCTTGGTATTGTCTAAGGTCATTGATGTCAAAAGGAAGAGAAACATGAAGGTTGATTGGTAGTGTTAAGGCAAGGTGAGCTTCTTGTTGAAATTGCATGGCCTTTTGAGTAGTATAGTGTCTTGTTGGAGTGTGATGATGACTTGCAGAGGTATGAATGATGGTTTGATAATTTCATACAGTGTGTTAAAGTTCTTATCAGGTATACAAGGCTGAAAAAGTGACGTTGAGATCATATTTGGTGAGGAAAACATGTTCAGGGTGTTTGTTTTAGAGGCCTAGAGAGCAGGTATGGCATGGTATGATATAGTAGAGGTGTGTATGAGATATATAAGATTGGTAAGAGCATGGGGATCCTGAATATAATGTGTAGGGATACTCACAAGTGTCTCAAAGTTTAGGCACAAGGTTCAGACATGGTTTTTAGGTCTGTCCTAGACCTAGTCTTAGAGAAAGCATGCACTAGTGAAGTGAGTTAGATTCTTTCCAGAATGGTGATGTAAATTTTATCATTAGATAAGGTAAAGTAAGTTTATATGAAGGATTGGTTCAAGTTTCAGGCCTTGGTTTGTATGTTGAAGCAATAAATTGAATTTTTGCTCTTACTGAGTTCCTAAAGGCGAGTTTTTGAGCTCAAAGTTGACTTTCTGACGCTTGTTGGAGAGAGTGTGCATTGTATGGGGACATAAGCTCCTCTGTATATTTTAATAAGGTATTATTAATATTTTTCAATTGTAATGATGTCTTTTGATCGTCAGGTTTTCATGAACAATCGTTAAGAAGGTAAACAACTTTTAAACCCTCTCAAAACCCTAGCTATGTAGCGACTGGAGAGAAATTGATTCTAGTGGCCCAGAATTTATTTATTGTGGAAATATGATAATTTGAGGTTGTAGAGGACTCATAAATATTTCTCCATCTATGATTTAAAGGTTTTAGTTGTATGTGGGCCCCACCTAAAAAGGTAAGTTTCGGAAGATTTTCAGTTTTCTCCAAAAGTGTCCATTTTACCTAATGACTAAATTGGAATTTATTGAATTATGGGAGTTGTTATTAATGTCCATTATAGTTTCAAATCATGGTTGATCTATTAGGAGGTCAAGTGTGCCCTATCTTACATGACCGGTTTTGGTAGTTTGGAGAAGTCTGAGTGCAGAGCTATTTTGGAGGTGCTATAGTTGGATTAGTGGCATCGTTTGAGTTTGGTGATGACCCTGAGGTTAAGATATTTCCAATGGTATATCACACTTGAGTTTTTGAAAATATTTGAGCAAGTTATGGCTTGTTTTTTGTAGGCTAGTTTTGAGGGTGTTTGGTTGTGCATGGTCTCAAGTGGGTTTCATAGCTTGAGATGTTATTCCAGTGTGTTTCATGGTTACTGGAGGTTTTTGAAGGATTAGGAAACATGTATAGGTGTGTTCCAAGGTTTGGTGAAGTTCTTTTCTCTAGAACATTCCATGTTTGGTGAGTTGATTTCTTTGGTGTTTTAGGGCTTCTTGTGTCCTAATGGTGGTCAAGAAAACTCTAGGTGATCTTAGCAACCTATATGGTCCTATGGGTAATATTTTAACATGTATTATGATGTGGGAAGTTTTTTTACTCTATGATGGCCGACCCAGGTTAGTTGTAATGAATAAATAGGTATAAATCAAGTTAGAAATCTCATTTGAGTTGGTTGAGAATGTGGAGGAAAAGTGTGACCTAGAGGGTTATTTGAAGAAGGTGATGGAGGTATTTATGACCTTGTTGAGAGTAAAATGAGCATATGATGTTGTTATCGAGAGATATAAGGTGATGGTGAACTAGGGAAGATGTGGAAATCATCTTGAAGGAGAAGCATGTGTGTAAGAGAGGTTAGAGGGGTGGTTTGAGAGAGATATAGGAAGAATGAGCTTCATTGTGTCATCATCATTTGGAAAAGAAAAAAACCAAAGATGACATTCCTTTAAAATGGATTTTCTTGTTGTTGATTCATCTAGGGGGTTGGTGCCTCCTTGTAGGGTTGGTGATCTTTGTAGGGTTGGTGTTCTACTAAACTCTGGGTTGGTGCTTTGTGTAGGGTTGGTGCTCTACTAAACTAAGGATTGGTGCTCCTTGTGGGGTTGGTGCCTCACTAAATCTAAGGGTTGGTGCTCCTTGTTAAGATGGTGCTCAACTACATTTTAAACATGGCTATAATAAAGTTTTGTTTCAGTGGGTTTTCTTCCCAATTAGGGTTTCCCGCTTAAATCTTATATTCATGTGTTCTTGTGCTCTCATGGTGTATACTCACGTGTTTTGATAATCATTATCTAATCTTAATGTTGATATATGGTTGATGAATGCATTGAATAATTGATGGATGTAAATGTTAAGGGAATTAAAATTTTAATGGCTCACTGATTCACCCCCCCTCTCAATGATTATGCTTCCAAAAATTGCTATCAGAGTAGGTCCTCTTAAGTAAGCTTAAAGAGCTTGAGGTGATAGGTCTTGAAGGAGTAGATAGGTCTTTCAAGGAATTTCATTGAAAAAGAAGATCAAAAGATGGACAAGGACAATCACGTCTTAAAAGGAAATGGAATTTCAAGTAGTATAAGGTATGGATATTGCTTTTCATGCAATGGGTTTAGTCCTAGAGCTATTTACTGTTGTCATCATTCCCCATGAAAAAATAGTTCAAGTATCTATAGACACTGGGTTTTCGTCACCTACCTACTCCACACATATGCACATTACTCTATCAAAACCTATCACTATAAACATTATCTAAATCATCCTCCTCACTCCGTAAAATGGATTCCCCCCCCACTTAAATAATATTTACTCATCAAAATTTACTATAACTCCCCTAAAACCTACCTAACCATCTATAAACCATCCCTAACCTATTTCCTCCTAACCTCCTAATCTTCTGACCTTGCATAACCTCTTCCCCTAACAATTCTCCCTCATCCTCATACCCAAAAATGCCAATTTTAGTAAGTGGTTGAAACCACTTCTAAACACCTTCTCCAAATTTTCCTAGATTGTTGATGAGTCTAACAAATCACCAACGATTATAAATAGGAGTTAAAACTCCTATTTCAGGGATCATTTCAAAGACCTTTTAGAAGTTTTCTCTCGATGTTTTTAGGCCAAAAAAATGCCCTATCACTCCAGCAATCCATCATCAAGTCTTGCAACAATAACATCTACTAGAGCTCCTCAAGAAGCCATAACACATATAGTAAATTTGTGCATGCATTAAGTCTTCCAACTAATCTCAGACAAGCAACCAAGTCGAAATTAGTCATAATCAATCCAATCATCCCCTGCAAGACATTCTATCAGTTTGTTTTTGTATTACAAGGTAATATTCTCCTCAGTTTATCATTAGTACCTATCTCATAACAAATCCTAAATAGTTCAATGTAAGTCTTTGTTTTCGTTAATTTATCATTTTTCAAGGTAATTAGTCAAATTAATAGGAATCACCCATGATTCCCATAAATCATCAGCAATTCTTTTGAATCACCTGTGATTCCCATAAATTGCCAGCGGTTACTTTGAATCACCTACATTTTTTGTCAATTAGTTTTTTTATCAAATTATTGCATTTCATCAATTATTTTCTATACTCCTGGATTTAACTTGTCTATTGCAAGTATTTCTATATCGTAGATGACTACTGTTCCAGATAAGTCTTAGATGATCACAAGTAATCCACGATCTTTTGATCATCCAACAAACCATTTGTGTGGGATAATTTTGATATCCTCACATGTGCTTACTTTTTGTCACCATTGCGTTCATACTAGCACCTATCTGAGCGCAGTTAATGAAGAATAATTCAAATTCCTTCATGAAATTCAAACAAGTCAACTACGGACTACTTGATACAAGTACTTTGAAGTCCATTCAAATTAATCACCACTCTAGCTTGGGCCACCTATGAAGTAGAGCAGGATCTACCCTTTCACCTTGAGTTTTAGCTTATATCTTTGACATTATCATTATCTTATCTTATCATTATTATCAATCTCACTTAATTGTATCAAAACGAGTTGACATCCTCCAAGGAAGCCCCCTTGTATTCCTAGAATCAGCCTTTTACCGAGTAGCTCATCATCTCATTTTATCTAATATCTCTTGTTTAGATGTCTTTGTTCGCAAGTTTCTTCACTTAGTGAAAAGGAAGAGCGTTTATCCATTGTTCACATCTAATCATCCCGACATTGTGATTGTTGGCGTAGGTATCACTAAACCCTTACCATATTTTAAGTTTTAGGTACTTTTTCGCATTTAATAGCATATACCTGAAATCTACCTAATACATTCCTAGCACACCTGATGGGATAATATTCCCCTTATTTTTCCATTAAATTAACTTATAATTATTCTCAAGTTGTTTGCTCTATAATCGTTAACAATTCTATAAAATCGCCAATGATTTTGGTGAAATCACCTACGATTCCTTTAAATCCCTGATAATCTTTGTGGTCTATTTTTAATTACTCAGCCAATTTGCTTTAGGATTGTGTTTTCTCTTTTTTTCCCTTGTTTCCATCTAACCATTGCAGGTTTTTACCCTCGCGAACACCTATTTCTACAAATCAAAAATAAAATAAAAATTAAAAAGTTAAAAATTAAAAATCAAAAATAAAAAGTAATCTCATGTATTTTCCCTTTGTTATTTTCATTTCTTTGCATCACACTTGTTTGTTGTTCTCATCGAATTAATAGTCCTTATCGGGACTTGAAATGAACCCTTCATATCTCTTTGATCATATAGTCAGATTAGGAAGTTAACGAATTGCATTAATTTACTTTGCCTCACACACAACCAAACCACATTCAACATAATCTGAATCAAAACATTCCTACCCAGGTGGACCTACTTGGATTTCATCACCAAGAGGATAAGTCGACTCGGTGTTCTGATCGAGTATAAATAAGTTGGTGGATGGTATATTGGCTAAGCACCTGACACCCTTATCATTGTGGGATCGTGAAGTGAGGGGGTAGGCCCCAATACCACACCTTGTACTGACACCAACATAGATTCGGGCCTCACGTACCTTCAGGTATATCGAGGACTCCAACCTTCAACATTTACCTGAAACCAACCATAGATTGCCATTTCCTAGGACCTTATAAACTATTTTTCACATTTCATCCTTACAAATTTAATCAATATAATAAAAAATTCTCTTGTGTCATTTGTTTTCTTGATTGTAATCAACTCTCTAAATTTAATTTTCATTCCAGTGATTGTGTGTTTTCATGGTCCTAACCTGATAACAATGGTGTCAACAAAACTCTGAAAGTATGACAAAACATTTCCAACAACCTATAGAAAATATTCAAACCCGCATTGATGACACCACGCATTTGATTGACCAACATCAAACATCTTTACCACCTCCAACACATGATCAAGAACCCCCACACTCTCCTAGCCATCAATCTTCCACATCATAAATCCCCAACCCCTTCAATCCTCGTTTCTTCAACAATGGAGATCTAATCTTCATCAAGATTATATATTCAAACCCTGTAAGGACCTCAATGCTTACCTAGATGCCCAAGTATTTCTTCTTCAACAATATACATTTGAACAAAAAACTCCTGTCACCAACAATACATATGAATTTTCCCAGCTCATTGATCCTAACCATGAGTCGGTCATCCAACAAGTCCATCCTTGTTGCACTGCTAGTAAATATGAAATATCCAATCATGTGTTTTCCGCACCCACCATCACTTTTGATCTTAACGTTGTGTCCTCACAGGATGTAACTAACCAACAATCATCATCCTCACAAGGTCCCTCATTTGGCTCTGCCTCATCTCAAAACAACACCAATGTATCCTCATCCACATTGAGTCCTTTAGTCTCCTCCATGATCCAAACACCTCATATAAGTTCAACAGATATACCATCAAACATATCTCAACCTATCACATATAAACAACCCACATCATATATTCAAAATGTATTCATGTCTATCCCAACATCAACACCACCCATTAACACAAGTTTCATCTCTATTGTTCACCCCTCTCCACAACAATCGGAAACCACCCCTATCTTCTTCTCAATAAACACCTCAACAATCCCAACCTCTCATCCACACCTCTATTCCTTTCTAGCACGTTCCTCAACAATCCCAACCCTTTATCCATGCTTCAATCCCCTTCCAACATGTACCCTAGCATTCGTTACCCCTCTTAAACACATCCATGTCCATCCAATATCAATATATTCAAATCCTCACAACCCATAGCCTCACAACCTACATACATTATTCCTATGAATACTCCTCCCTAACATAATATTCCTTTGCCTTACCAGCCATACCAACAATCAAATCCATATACATACAATCAACCCTCGGTCCTTCATCATTTACCCCCCAACAACAACCAACAAAAAAACAACCCTTTGCAAGAATTGATGAACATGATTTCTAACCTTGAATTTTCCTCTATGGGTCTTTAAAACTCGTTATCTTATAAACAAATCTGCAACAAACCCATTCACTCATTTATACCATATAAAACATATCCTCCACATTGGGAACTCCCTAAATTCCTCAAATTATATAGCAAAGAAGACCCTCAACAACACATTCGTGCCTTCTGACACATTTGTTACCTCATAGCACATGACCGGGATACTAAGAACATTCCCCATGTCCTTAGCTGGACCCACCTCAGATTGGTACAACAATATTCCTCATACACGCTCTTTTCATTCCCTCAGCTCATGTAAATTTTCTAGAACATTTCTTGATTAACATTGTGTGTAAAATCACTATCACCGATATTAGGAATTTCAAGCACCGAGAGGGGGGGTGAATCAGTGCTGATAAAAACATTCTCAATTAATTTCCACTTATTAAATTTATTGCAGTTAAACTATATGATTGGCATAAGCATGCAACATTAACCATGAAAAATAGAGAGAATAATATACAAACATGCATATTAGGAGACCAAATATAATGTGGGAAACCCTTTCAAAGGACAAACCCCACTGAAACCAATCCACTAACTTGGACAATTTTCCTTCAGAATTACAATGATTTCACAATTGAGCTACAACTCTAATAATCTCATCAAGCCACTACTCAATGTTTGAGAATCTTCAACTTATTTGGAAGCCACAACTCCCAAATTTGGTATGGCGACAACTGACCTTTAGTAAGATACCACTTACAAGGAGGCTTCAACTCCCTATAATTTAATCAACCATTACTGATCTTCTATAAGCCACTACTTACAAGGTAGGCTTTACAACCCCATGGTTGTCTAATCAATCACCCTTAGACAGATATTATACTGACTGTTGATGAGATCTAGATTCTATCAGTTGGACAACCCCTTGTTTATCTTGCAATAACTCTACAACTGACTTTGACCAATGCTAGATTCGTATACTCTTCTCTTGCACTTTCATCATTCATTCTTTATGCTCAGATTTTCATTATTCTCCTTACCTCTTTCTAGTCTCCCTTAAAAACATTCAATGGTTTTCAAATTGTCTTTGCAGAAAATCATTATCTTCTCTCTTTCAACTAATTGGTTTTCATTTGGTGGCACCATATTCTCTTTATCTCTACATGGATTTCTTCATCATGTATCTCTCATTCTTCTCATCAAATCTTCATTTGATGACATAGTCTCCTTCAGCACATATCTCTCCTCTCTTTTGATCAAAAGATCTTCAATTGATGGCTCTAACTCTTTCAGCACGTAGCTCTCTACTCAATAGATTTTCATTGAATAATAACGTCTCCTACAAAACATTTATCTAGATTCATTGATCATCTAGATTCTATTTTTCACTCAACTAATTATGTTCTCTCATTTCATGCACTCTTGAGTTTACAAAATCATTCACTAACCCTTTGCTCATGGGAATTTTACAATTTATATGAATAGAAACGACTCTTCACATACTCCCCAATGACTCTTTGTATGTCTCGACATGACTTAGACTCTTCACCTTCCTAGGAAAACATTAAGAAATACATTCAATGGTTTTCAAATTGTCTTTGCAGCTCATCATTATCAACTCTCTTTCAGCTAATTGGTTTTCATTTGGTGGCACCATATTCTCTTTATCTCTACATGGATTTCTTTAGCATGTATCTCTCATTCTTCTCATCAAATCTTCATTTGATGAAAAATTCCTCCTTGATAAAGCACATATCTCTCCTCTCTGTTGATCAAAAGATCTTGATGAATTGATGGCTCTAACTCTTTCGCACACGTAGCTCTCTACTCAATAGATTTTCATGAATAATAACCTATCCTGAACATTTATCTAGATCATGAATCTAGATTCTATGTTGCACATACAAAATTAACACTCTTCTCTTATCATCATTCATTCTTTATGCTGATTCTCATTCTAGTCTCCCTGAGTTCACTCATGAAGATCCTCCTCTGAAGGGATTGGATTAGGAACAATGCCCTGACTCCCTACAAAATTGTCACACTAATCGGTTGATTCAGAAATGATCCTGATGAAGCACCTTATGAATGGTTTGATCATATTGACTGTGCATTCCACCTCTCTTTTAGCTAATTGGTTTTCATTTGGTGGCACCATATTCTCTTTATCTCTACATGGATTTCTTCATCATGTATCTCTCCTTCTTCTCATCAGATCTTCATTTGATGACATAGTCTCCTTCAACACATATCTCTCCTCTCTTTTGATCAAAAGATCTTCAATTGATGGCTCTAACTCTTTCAGCATGTAGCTCTCTACTCAATAGATTTTCATTGAATAATAACATCTCCTACAAAACATTTATCTCCTCTCATTTGATTAACAGGTCTTCATTGATTGCTTTATCTCTTGTCTATCTCTGCAAAAGTCCTTGGCTCGACTACACCTCTCTCTCCTTCTTCATCCAACTCTTATGATCTTGAAATTGGGATTAAATTGTATATCATGTTTTTCCAACAAGATGCCCGTTCTGATGAACTTTCAACTACAGTGCATCCCTTGTGTTCACATCTCAGCAAGTTATTTCTCTTCTCATTCATTGGTGGATGTAGAGGGACGTTGTGAACCTAATTTTATTGTTTTAACATTTCTAATATTGGCTTCAGTTACACTTACATTCAGTTACAAGCTTCCATTTTTGACACTTTGTTATTCCTCCAATCTTGGCTTTTTCTATTCCTTTGGATAGAGGATGATGCCACATTTCCAAAAAGTCCAAAATCACCAAATTTGGACATCTGGGTTGAGAGATATTGTAATGCATATATCAAGAGCTTGTGGGGAACAAGATTTAATTTTTTTTTATACCTTATAACTTTATTAAATTATTACCTTATACCTCCCTTTATAAATCGGATAAAGCGAGCTTTTTTATATTGGAACACTAAGAACTTGGGTCACATGAGCATGGTTCTTCTGCATCTCTAAACACCCGCATTACATTGTCCCTTTGTGAATCGGGTATGCCGGGTCAAAAAGGAACTAAGGGAACAAGTTTAGTGTGCCTCCAAACCTCCATTCCTCAACCATCCCACTTTTTTGCATTCTTCATTCTTCATTCCTCCTTTCCTTTGTATATCGGGTCATCATTAGTTTTGGGGAACATGTATCCATGTGGAACAATGCCAATTCGACTCTTTGGGCCCACATTCATCTCCCAGCCCGCACAACATTGTTTCATTGTGTTGCAGCTTATTTTAGGCATTGGGGAACAAGGTCTCACCTGGAACAGAAGACCTTCCTAGAACTTGTACCTTCAAGGTCTTATGTTCCCAAAAAGATCCGGTTTATCCGCAATAAACCATCTTCTTTGTGTTTTGGGAAAAAATTGTATACAAGGAACTCTTATTCACTTGGCCCTTGTTCCATTGACTTGCTTTGTGCCTGAAAACCTTGTTCGCTCCACAATACACTAGCTTTAATTGACTTGCAGACCAAACTCACTTGTGGGGAACTAAGACACACTTAGAACATGTTCCTTTGGGGGCCTTAGTGCCTGATTTTCACACTAAAACCATATTACAAAGGATCCTTTGTCCTGTGGCCTTTACATCCATGCAGAGAACTCTTGTTCCATGAGAACATGTTCCATACATACCCCATATACATGCATTACTCTAAAACTCAAGATACTTAAAATTTTGCAAATTTTCTTTAGTACCAAAAATTTCTTTTTCTCCATACCCATTTTTGTAAACACTTCGAAAATTGTGAAAATAAGTTTTAGCCCTTTAAATCAGCTGAGTCAAATTTTCAACCTTTTTAATACATCCAGTGAACTCAATTGAACCCCTATCTCATTGTCCATGCATGCAGTGACCCTGAATCATTTTTACCTTGATAACTTTTCTTTAGGAACATAAGCGATATGAAAACCATTTTTCCTGCTCAAACACTGTCCTGTTCAAGACCATTGTACACTACTGAAGCACCTGTCCATCACTCTTAGAGGGCATATTTGACCATGTTTGACCACCTCATCATACCACTGTACTTGTTGATACATGTTGAACCATGCACACCACTTAGAACCACATTGTGAGTTGGAACTACCATTTAACCTTCAACAACTCCATTCGCACCATTTTTCCATCAATGTCAACACCAATAACAATGACCAGGGTCCAATATCACCAATTTTTACACCATCAAGAAAATTGAGGATGAATTTATCGCATATTTCATCGCACACTAGAGGGGCATCATTAATGAATTATCTTTTTCCCTCCCATAAAATGATTTAATCAAGTTATTTTTTTGATCCTGTGTCAAGCACATATCATCCACATTACAAATCCAATCCTTTTAGATGTTTGACAAAGCCTTCACTATGGCTCGTAAACTCGAGTTTCATGCTCTTGAAGATGGTAGGGTCAAGACTTAGATCAAAGAAACCTAAACTTGAATCTTCGTTCACGCCATCCTCTAGCCATGAGAAATATAAGACATCTGCCAAATGCAGTTGTTGTCAAAACCACTTCCAAAGAATGTTCAAACTCCAAACGCACCCATCCTCAACGTAATTACATGCCTATTGGCGAATCCTATAACTCAATTTTTGACAAACTCTTGGTTCTAAATATGATCTCCCTTACCCCCATCTTTCCTATTGATACATTTGTTTTAAAACCCTCTCAGTATAGAGAGAATGATTACTATAAATACCATAGGGTCAAAGGCCACAACATCAAAAGGTTTTGTTCATTCAAAAATGTCCTTTAAGATCTTATTGACAAATAAGAGTTGCAAATGGATAATCCAAATGCACCTCCGAATCAAAATCTCAACATTTCTAAACAACCCTTTCCAAACCACCCCCATCCACCAGTTAAACACAATCTAATGTCATCCAATCTCATCACACCATAAACACAATCAAAGATCAATCATCTACACCCTCAACATCCAATGCTTCCATCATAGAGGCACCCTCATAATCATCCAAAAATAATCCTATCACAAAAACAATGGACAAATCATCTATTACATCTTGTGTTTCCACGACATAAACAACTATTGAATCAGGCACGTCTCCTGATCCTGCCATTGAAAAATTCACAAATTCATCCACATTCATTTCATCCTCTTTAAAACCATTTACAAGCTCTTCATAAGTTTCAGAAAAGAAACCTATCATACAATGTGTGAAAATCTCTTATGATGATCATGTCACTCAACATTATATGCATAATCTCAAAAATTTCATTACACAAGCACACATCCCTTCATCTAAAAAAGTTACCATCACATCATGTGATCATTTGAATTCCTTAACACAAAATCCAAAATCTATACCTTCCATCATAGGACCATACCCCTCATCAAAGTTATCAGTCACTGTCACACAATCGAAAATCATTCCAAAATAGGCTTATAAAAATACCACGCAAAAGACAGTCCCTTCAACACCTAAACAATCTAAGGAATCATCACTCCCTTTGACCTCTGCCTTAAAAGGACATTCTGCATCGACCCTTGAAAGGTTCATCCAACAGTCTATCATCACTTTACCTCCTCTTAAGTCATTTGTCTCTCAAGGGTGGAAACCCTCCTGGTACAATTTTGAAGCATTTTGTGATTATCATCATACACCACGACATTCTACAAAGGATTGTAAAGTCTTTCACGATACTATCAAAAGCCTTGCTAATAAAGACATTCTCCCTACATATCTAGAACCATAAAATACAACCCATCAAATATCTAAGACTACTATTTCCAAACCATTCCTGTCTTCACATCCACCAAACGTGGGTGATCTTCCATTAAAGCTCCTTTGCATCAAATTGACGTAGTATGTAACACCAATAGAACACGTACTCATGACCCTAAGGTTGTCAATCAAAAAATTCCAAATTTCCCATCCCTCTCACTCCTAATTCAACTAATCTAACACCCCCTGTTAAGGCTAAGGTAGTCATCCTTCTCACTCCACAAACACAATCTAACACTTTTGTACAAAAAACAATTATCAAACAACTTCACCAAGCTCCAGTAAAAATGTCCCTTTATGATCTTGTTCAAAATTCACCTCAGCATCGACAAACCATGATCAAAACAATCCAATCTATATCAGTACCCTCAGATGACCCTCATCCATTTGCAAACTTAGTCAATACACTCAGAATGTCCACTGCCATTTCTTTTGACAACTCATAAATCCCATCATTACAGCCAGAGTACCACGCCTCCCACTTTTCATCACTACCCAAAATGATGATACTCTCATTAAGAGGGTTATGATCGACAACGATGCCAATATCAACATCATATTGGCACAAACTTTTGATCAACTTCAACTACCCAACACCCTTGTTGCTCAGTCACCATTCGTACTGAGAGCTTTTAATGACACGATCGCCCCTGCATTAGGCATGGCTATCTTACTAATTAAATTTGGTTTTAAAACCCTCCATGATCTCTTCTATCTGGTGGAAGGAGAGTTTCAATATAACATGCTATTAGGTTGATCTTGGATATGCGTTATGCACTGTATTCCATCTACACTCCATCGATGTCTAAAATACACACATGAGGGTAAAAATTTCACGGTCCCCATATATCTGAACCCTTTTAAAGCATGTCACATGACAATTGACCAAATGAGGTACTTGTTCCTAAAAAAAACTTTGGCTCCTCTAATGAAACCTCCCCCAATTCATCCATTTCCTCATCCAACCAAATGACACTTCTTTCAATGATGTCATGCAATGTCTTTCACTGGGGGAGTATCGTCTCCTTACACTTAATTCTCTTCCTACACCGAAGACATACGAAAGACCCAACAAACAACCCATATATGAACCTAATGTTGGGGATGTCATCTCCTTCGGTCTACCACATCCCAAGACAAATCTCATCTACTGAGGGATCAATCGCCCTTCTCCACATCCTACTAATCAACGACATGTCAAACCATTCATATCAAACTTCGTATTTCTATACAACCAAGCCTTTGCACAAATGTATCTCCATCATTGTGCTTAGAAAGGTTTCAAACTCAAACATTATGAGCATGGAATACGCGACTTAATCCTTGATCATTTCCATAAACCACATGAAAAATACGGGTTAGGTTTCGAAAAACCAGCCTCCGAGTCTTCAACAAACACCACATCTGAACCCATCATAGAACTAGAACCATCTTCCCCATCTACTCAGGAACATGTTGGTCTCCCAACAAGGCTATCATTTTTCAGGTATACGGCTACCCATAAGGGGGTGCAGTAGAGATGAGACCCTTGGCTATAGGAGACTGAACTATAGGTGACTGAAATTTTTCTAGGTTGAGAGAGGTGATCTCTAAGGAGAGGTTGAGACACCTCGCCTACTCACCTATATAACTTTCCATCCCATCTAGATTTTTTTTATTCAATACTATCACTTTAGGACCATTTACTTATCAAACTAACCATGGTACCAAGACCATTCCTCTTGTTTGGCTCAAAATCATAGAAGAGGATTCACCCACCATTGACATCCTTCAATGCCGAAACGACTAATCCATCCTATCTCATATGGGAGTAGAGGACAATTACCTTCAAAAAACCTTACCTTTGAACACATCGACACTTCTCAATGAATCCAATATCGAAATTAA